>CM061542.1:6608736-7960504 GCA_030864215.1 Capsicum pubescens
TTTCGGGGGTGGGCCTGGGGTTTGGGAATGATGTAGG
The DNA here is from genome assembly GCA_030864215.1 of Capsicum pubescens. NCBI lineage: Eukaryota > Viridiplantae > Streptophyta > Magnoliopsida > Solanales > Solanaceae > Capsicum > Capsicum pubescens. Next base: position 6,608,774 of record CM061542.1, read on the forward strand.
CCAAAAATCGACGAGGCATTCCAGGAAGGTAATAGATCATCCCAGTGTGGTCCAATTAAATTTTTGTGGCCATTTAGAGGGAAAAACGGGCGGAACGGCACAAACAAGGCATTTTTAGGCTAAATCGGTGTGCTATAGCCCATGGTTTTGGGAGTGGGCCTGGGGTCTGGGTGTACATTCGGTCAAAAATTAATCATAGCATGCCAGGGAGGTAAAGAATGGCCCCAGTATGGTTCGTTTAAATTTTTGTGGCCATTTGGGTGGACAAACGGGCAAATTAGTGTTCTATAGCCCACGATTTCAGGGGTGGGCCGGGGTCCAGGCGTGCTGTGGTCCGAAAATCGATCGGGGTGTGCTAGGGAGGTTAGGGATTATCTCAGTGTGGTCTATTTAAATTTTTGTGGCCATTTTGGGTGGACAAACGGGCAAAACCACGCGAATGGGGGCAATTTCGAGCCAAATTTATGAGCTATAGCCTACGGTTTCGGGGTGGGCCCGGGGTCTGGGTATTACTGTAGGCCAAAAATCGACCTGGGCATCCCAGGGAGGTTGGGGTATCATTCTAGTATGGTCCGTTTAAATTTTCATGACCATTTGGTTTGACAAATAGGCAAAAACGGCGCGAACAAGGCATTTTCGGGCCAAATCAGAACTCTATAGCCAACGATTTTGGGGGGTGGGCTCGGGGACTGGGCGTGCTATGGGTCGAAAATTGACCGAGGCATGCTAGGGAAGTTGGGGATCATTCTAGTGTGATCCGTTTAAATTTTTGTGGTCATTTGAGTGGACAAACGGGCGTAATGGCGTGGACGGGGCATCTCTGGGCTAAATCGGGGGTGCTATAGCCCACAGTTTTTGGGATGGGCCTGGGGTCCAGTCGTGCTGTAGGCTAAAAAATCTACCGAGGCATGTCAGGGAGGTTGGGGATCATCCCAGTGTACTCTATTTAAATTTTTGTGGCCATTTGGGTGGGAAAACGGGGGGAACGACGCGAGCAGAGCATTTTTAGGCCAAATCAGAGTGCTATAGACCACGGTTTATGGGGTGGACCTGGGGTCCGGGCGTGCTGTTGGCCAAAAATTGACTGGTGCTTGCCAGGGAGGTTGGGATCATCCCAGTGTGGTCCTTTTAATTTTTTGTTGCCATTTGGGTGGACAAACGGGCAAAACGGTACAAATGGGGTTCGGGCATGCTGTGGCTTGAAAATCGACCGAGGCGTGTCAGGGAGGTTGGAGATAATCTCGGTATGGTCCGTTTAAATTTTTGTGGCCATATGGGTGGACAAACGATCAAACCAGCACGGATGAGGTATTTTCCAGCCAAATCGCTGTGCTATAGCTCGCGATTTTGGGTGTGGGCCTGAGGTTCGGGTGTGATGTGTCTAAAAATTCACCGAGACATGCCATTAAGGTTGGGGATCATCCCAGTGTGGTCTGTTTAAATTTTCGTGGCTAGTTGGGTGGACAAACGGGAAAAACGGCATGAACGGGACATTTTTGGGCTAAATTGGTGCGCTATAGCCCACGATTTTAGGGGGTGGGCCCGATGTTCGAGCGTGCTGTGGGACGAAAATCAACCTGGGCATGCCCAGGAGGTTGGGGATCATCCCAGTATGGTCCGTTTAAATATTTGTGGCTATTTGGGTGGACAAACGGGCAAAACGGCACGAACGGGGCATTTTTGGGCCAAATCAGTGTGCTATAGCCCTTTGTTTCGGGGGTGGGCCCAGGGTTCTGGCAAGCTGTGGGTCGAAAATTGAATGAGCCATGTCAGGGAGGTTGGAGATCATCCCAGTATGGTCCATTTAAATTTTCGTGGCCATTTGGTAGGACAAACGGGCGAAACAGCGTAAACGGGGTATTTTTAGGCTAAATCGGTGTGCTATAGCCTACGGTTTGTAGGGTGGGGCCCGGGGTCCGAGCATGCAATGGGCCAAAAATTGACCGAGGTATGCCAGGGAGGTTGGGGATCGACCCAGTATAGTCCCTTTAATTTTCCGTGGCCATTTAGGTGGACAAACAGTCAAAATAGCGCTAATGGGGCATTTTTCGGCCAAATTGGTGTGCTATAAGCCCACGTTTCCGGGGGTGAGCCCGGGGTTCGGGCGTGCTGTTAGCCAAAAATTACCCGGAGAGTTCTACGGAGATTTGGAGATCATCCTATTGTGGTCCGTTTAAATTTTTGTGACCATTTGGGTGGATAAACGAGTGAAACAACACAAGCGGGGTGTTTTCGGGCAAAATTGATGTGTTATAGCCCACGGTTTCTGGGGTAGGCCCGAGATTCGGGTGTGATGTGGGCTAAAAATCAATTGGGGTGGTCCAAGGAGTTTGAGTATCATCCCAGAGTGGTCCGTTTAAATTTTTGTGGCCATTTGGGTGGACAAACAGGCGAAATGACGCGAACGGGGCATTTTCTGGCCAAATCGGTGTGCTATAGCCCACAATTTTAAGGGTGGGCCCGATGTTCGAGCGTGCTGTGGGACAAAAATCGACCAGGGCATACCAGGGAGGTTGGGGATCATCCCAGTATGGTCTGTTTAAATATTTGTGGCCATTTGGGTTGACAAATGGGCAAAACGGCGCGAACGGGGCATTTTTGGGCCAAATCAGTGTGCTATAGCCCTTTGTTTTGGGGGTGGGCCCAGGGTCCCGGGCGTGCTGTGGGATGAAAATCGAATGAGGCATGTCAGGGAGGTTTGAGATCGTCCCAGTATGGTCCGTTTAATTTTTCGTGGCCATTTGGATGGACAAATGGGCAAAACGGTACGAATGGGGCATTATCGGGCTAAATCGATGTGCTATAGCCTGCGGTTTCGAGGGTGGGCTCGGGGTCCGAGTATGCTGTGGGTTGAAAATTAATGGGGGTATGCCAAGGAGGTTGGGATCAACCCTGTGTGACCCGTTTAAATTTGTGGCCATTTGGGTGGACACTCGGGCGAAATGGCGCGAATGGGACATTTTTGGACAAAATTGGTGTGCTATAGCCTACGTTTTTGTGGGTGAGTCTGGGGTTCGGGCGTGCTGTTGGCAGAAAATAAATCGGGGTGTGCTAGGGAGGTTGGGGATAGTCTCAGTGTGGTCTGTTTTAATTTTTATAGACATTTAGGTGGTCAAACGTGCGAAACTACGCAAATGGGGCATTTTCGAGCTAAATCGGTGTGCTATAGCCCACGATTTTGGGGGTAGGCCCGTGGTCCGGGCATGTTGTGGGCCAAAATCATTTGAGGCATGCCACGGAGGTTGGGGATATTCCCAGTGTAGTCCGTTTAATTTTTCGTGGCCATTTGAGTGGACAAACGGTCAAAACGGAGCGAACGGGGTATTTTAGGGCCAAATCGATGTGCTATAGATCACGGTTTAGGGGGTGGGCCCAGGGTCTGGGCGCGTTGTGTGCCAAAAATCATTCGAGGCGTACCAGGGAGGTTGGGGTTCGTCCCAGTGTGGTCTGTCTAATTTTTAGTGATTATTTGGGTGGATAAATGGGTAAAACAGCACGAACGGGACATTTTCAGGCCAAATTCGTGTGCTATAGCCCACGGTTTTGGGGGTGGACCCGGGGTCCGGGCGTGCTGTGGGCCAAAAATCGACCGAGGTGTTCCAGGGAGGTTGCGGATCATCCTAGTGTGGTCCGTTTTAATTTTTTTGGCCATTTAGGTGGACAAACAGGCGAAATGGCACAAACAGGGCATTTTCAAGCTAAATCCGTGTGCTATAGCCTATGGTTTTGGGGTTGGGCTCGAGGACCGAGCGTACTGCAGGCCAAAAATTAATTGGGGCATGCCGGGGGGGGGGGGGTTGAGGATCATCTTAGTGTGGTTTGCTTAAATTTTCGTGGCCATTTGGGTGGACAAATGGGCGAAACGGCGTGAACAGGGCATTTTTGGGCCAAATCGGCGTACTATAGCCCACGATTTCATGGGTGGGCCCAGGGTCCGTGCGTGCTGTGGGCTAAAAATCAATTGAGGCATTACAGGGCGGTTGAGGATTGTCCCAGTATGGTCCGTTTAATTTTTCGTGGCAATTTGGGTGGACAAATAGTTGAAACGGAACGAACGGGATATTTTTGGGCCAAATCGGTGTGCTATAGACCACGATTTTGAGGGTGGGCTCGGGGTTCGGGTGTGCTGTTGGGCAAAAATCTATCGGGGTATGCCAGGGAGGTTGGGGATCATCCCAGCATGGTCGGTTTAATTTTTCATGGGCATTTGAGTGGACAAGCAGGCAAAATAATGCGAACGGGATGTTTTCGGGATTAATCGGTGTGCTATAGCCCTCGGTTTTGGGGGTGGGCTTGGTGTTCGGGCGTGCTGTAGGCCAAAAATTGACTGGGCCATACCAGGGAGGCTGGGGATCATTCTAGTATGATCCATTTAAATTTTCATGTCCATTTGGGTGGACAAACGGGAAAAACGGCGCGAATGGGGTGTTTTCGGTCCAAATCGGTGTGTTATAGCTCACGGTTTTGGGGGTGGGCCCAGAATCCGGGCGTGCTGTGGGCTAAAAATTGGTTGGGGCATGCCATAGAGGTTAGAGATCTTCCTAGTGTGGTCCATTTAAATTTTTATGGCCATTTGGGTGAAAAATGAGCAAATAACGCGAACGGGGCATTTTTGGGCCAAATCGTTGTGCTATAACCCACGATTTTGGGGGTGGGCCCTAGGTCCAGGCATGTTATGGGTCCAAAATCAACCGGGGCATGCCAGGGAGGTTGGGATCATCCCAATGTGGTCAGTTTAAATTTTCGTGGCTGTTTGGGAGGACAAACAGGCGAAACGGCGTGAAAGGGGCATTTTCGGGCAAGATCGGTGTCCTATAGCCCACAGTTTTGGGGGTGGGCTTAGGGTCCCAGCATGTTGTTGGCTAAAAATCAACCGGGACATGCCATAGAGGTTGGGTATCATCCCAGTATGGTCAGTTTAAATTTTCATGGCCATTTGGGTGGAAAAACAGGCAAAACAGTGCGAATAGGACATTTTGGGGTCAAATCGGTGTGCTATAGCCCATTAATTTTTTGGTGGGCCCGAGGTCCGAGCATTCTGTCGGTTGAAAATCGATTGAGACATGCCAGCGAGGTAGGGGATTATACTAGTATGTTCCATTTAAATTTTTGTAGTCATTAGGGTGAACAAACAGGAGAAATGACGAGAATGGTGCATTTTCAGGCTAAATAGGTGTACTATAGCCCACGGTTTTGGGGGGTGGACCCGGGATGTGGGTGTTCTGTGGGACGAAAATTATTCGGGGCATGTTAGGAAGGTTGGGGATCATCCTAGTATGGTCCGTTAAAATTTTTGTGGCCATTTGTGTGACCAAACAGGCAAAACGACATGAATGGGGCATTTTCAGGCCAAATCGATGTGCTATAGCCCACGGTTTTAGGGGTGGGCCGGGGGGTTCCGACGTATTGTAGGCCAAAAATCAACCGGGGTATGCCAGGGATATTGGGGATCATCCCAGGCTTATCCATTTAAATTTTTGTGGCCAATTGGGTGGATAAACGGGTAAAACAGCGCGAATGGGGCTTTTTTGGGATAAATAGGTGTGCTATAGTCCACGATTTTAGGGGTAGGCCCGGGCTCCGGGCATGCTGTGGGCAAAAAATTGACCAGGGCGTGCCAGGGAGGTTGGGGATTGTCCCAGTGTGGTCCGTTTAAATTTTTGTGGCCATTTAGGTGGACAAACGGTCAAAACGGTGCGAACGGGGCATTTTCGAGTCAAATCGATGTGCTATATCCCAGAGTTTTGATGGTGGGACCGGGGTTCGGGCGTGCTGTTGCCTAAAAATTGAACGAGGCATGTCAGGGTGGTTGGAGATCATCCCAGTATGGTCCGTTTAAATTTTCATGGCCATTTAGGTGGACAAACGGGCGAAACGACGTGAATAGGGCATTTTCAGGCTAAATCAGTGTGCTATAGCCCACTTTTCCGGGGGTGAGCCCGGGGTTCGGGGGTGCTGTTGGACGAAAATCAAAAGGGGCGTGCCAGTGAGGTTAGGGATCATCCCAGTGTGGTTCGTTTAAATTTTTATGTCCATTTGGGTGGACAAACGGGCGAAATTGCGCGAATGGGGCATTTTTGGGCCAAATCGATATGCTATAGCCCATGGTTTTGGGGATGGGCCCAGGGTACAGGCGTGTTGTAGGACCACAATCGATTGGGGCATGACATAGAGGTTTGGGATAGTCCCTGTGTGGTCCGTTTAATTTTTTGTGGCTATTTTGGTGGACAAACGGTCGAAACGGCGCAAACAGGGCATTTTCGGGCCAAATCAGTGTGCTATAGCCCACATTTTTGGAGGCGGGCCCGGGTACGGGCGTGGTGTGGGCCAAAAATCATTCGGGGAATACCAGGGAGGTTGAGGATCATCCCAATGTGGTCCGTTAATTTTTTCATGGTTATTTGGGTGGACAAATGGGCGAAACAATGCGAACGGGGCATTTTTGTGCCTAATTGGTGTGCTATAGCCCACGGTTTTGGGGGTGGAACCGGGGTCCGGGTGTGCTATGGTCTAAAAATTGACCGTGGTGTGACAAGGAGGTTGGGGATCGTCCCAGTATGGTCTGTTTAAATTTTGTGGCTATTTGGGTGGACAAACAGGCGAAACAACAAAAATGGGGCATTTCCGGGCTAAATCGGTGTGCTATTGTCCACAGTTTTAGGGGTGGGCCTAGGGTCGCGCGCGTGCTGTGGGTCAAAAATTGATTGGGGCATGCCATGGAGGTTAGGGATTGTCCCAGTGTGGTCCATTTAAATTATCATTGCCATTTGCTGTCCTTTTAAATTTTTATGGCAATTTGGGTGGACAAACAGGCGAAACAGCACAAATGGGGCATTTTTGGGTTAAATCGGTGTGCTATAGCCTACGGTTTCGTGGGTGGGCCCAGGGTCCGGCCGTGCTGTAGGGAAAAAATAGATCGGGGCATGCCAGGGAGGTTGGGGATCGTCCTAGTGGTGGTTCGTTTAATTTTTTTGTAGTCATTTGGGTGGACAAAAAGGTGAAACGGCAGGAACGGGGCATTTTCGGGCCAAATCGGTGTGCTATAGCCCACGATTTTGGGGGTGGGCCTTACGTTCGGGCATGTTGTGGGCTGAAAATCGACCGGGGGCGTACCAGGGAGGTTGGGGATCATCCTAGTGTGGTTTGTTTAAATTTTTGTGGCCATTTTGGTGGACAAACGGGCAAAACAGAGCAAACAGGACATTTTCAGGCTAAATCGACGTGCTATAGCCCATGATTTTATGGTGGGCTCAGGATTCGGGCGTGCTGTTGGCCGAAAATCGATCGGGGTATGCCAGGGAGGTTGGGGATCGTCCAAATGTGGTTCGTTTAATTTTTCATGGTCATTTGGGTGGACAAATTAGCAAAACAGCGCGAACGAGGCATTTTCGGGGATGGACCCGGGGTTCGAGCGTGCTGCGGGACAAAAATCTATCAGGGTGTACCCGAGAGGTTGGGGATCATCCCAATATGGTCCATTTAATTTTTCGTGGGTATTTGGGTGGACAAATGGGCAAAACAGTACAAATGGGGTTCGGGCATGTTGTGGCTCGAAAATCGACCGAGGCGTGTCAGGGAGGTTGGAGATAATCCCGGTATGGTCCGTTTAAATTTTCGTGGCCATATGGGTAGACAAACGATCAAACCAGCACGGATGAGGTATTTTCCAGCCAAATCGCTGTGCTATAGCTCGCGGTTTTGGGTGTGGGCCCGAGGTTCGGGTGTGATGTGGTCTAAAAATTCACCGGGACGTGCCATTAAGGTTGGGGATCATCCCAGTGTGGTCTGTTTAAATTTTCGTGGCCAGTTGGGTGGACAAACGGGAAAAACGGCGTGAACGGGGCGTTTTTGGCCTAAATTGGTGCGCTATAGCCCACGATTTTAGGGGTGGGCCCCGATGTTCGAGCGTGCTGTGGGACAAAAATCAACCAGGGCATGCCCAGGAGGTTGGGGATCATCCCAGTATGGTCCGTTTAAATATTTGTGGCTATTTGGGTGGACAAACGAGCAAAACGGCACGAACGGGGCATTTTTGGGCCAAATCAGTGTGCTATAGCCCTTTGTTTCGGGGGTGGGCCCAGGGTTCGGGCATGCTGTGGGTCGAAAATTGAATGAGCCATGTCAGGTAGGTTGGAGATCATCCCAGTATGGTCCATTTAAATTTTTGTGGCCATTTGGTAGGACAAACGGGCGAAACAACGTGAATGGGGTATTTTTAGGCTAAATCGGTGTGCTATAGCCTACGGTTTGTAGGGTGGGCCCGGGGGTCCGTGCATGCAATGGGCCAAAAAATCGACCGAGGCATGCCAGGAAGGTTGGGGATCGACCCAGTATAGTCCCTTTAATTTTCTGTGGCCATTTAGGTGGACAAACAGTCGAAATAGCGCTAATGGGGCATTTTTTGGCCAAATTGGTGTGCTATAGCCCACGTTTTCGGGGGTGAGCCCGGGGTTCGGGCGTGCTGTTAGCCAAAAATTGCCGGAGAGTTCTACGGAGATTGGAGATCATCCTATTGTGGTCCGTTTAAATTTTTGTGACCATTTGGGTGGACAAACGGGTGAAACTGCGTGAATAGGGCATTTTCGGGCCAAATCGGTCTGCAATAGGAGGTTAGGGATCATCCCAGTGTGGTCCGTTTAAATTTTTCTGGCCATTTGGGTGGATCAATGGGTAAAAACCACGCGAATGAGGCATTTGCGGGCCAAATCTGTGAGCTATAGCCCACGGTTTTGGAGGTGGACCCGGGGTTCGGGCATGCTGTGTGCCAAAAAATCGACCTGGGCAACCCAGGGAGGTTGGGGATAGTCCCAGTGTGGTCCGTTTTAAATTTTCGTGGCAATTTGGTTGGATAAATGGACAAAACGGCGCGAACAAGGCATTTTCAGGCCAAATCGGAGTGCTATAACCCATGATTTTGGGGGTGGGCTCGGGTTCGATATGCTGTGGGCCAAAATTGACCGGGACATGCCAGGGAAGTCGGAGATCATCCCAGTATGGTCCTTTTAAATTTTTGTGGCCATATGGGTGGACAAACGGGCATTACGGCGCGAACGAGGCATTTTCGGGTTAAATCTGTGTGCTTAGCCCATAGTTTTTGGCATGGGCCAGGGGTCCGGGTGTGCTGTGGGCCAAAAATCAATCGAGGTTTTCTAGAGAGGTTGGGGATCATCCAAGTGTGGTCCGTTTAAATTTTCGTGGCCATTTGGGTGGACAAACGGGCGAAATAACGCAAACAGTGCATTTTCAGGCCAAATTGGAGTGTTATAGACCACAGTTTTGGGGGTGGGCTCGAGGTCCGGGCGTGCTGTTGTCTGAAAATTGACTAGGGTTTGCCAGGGAAGTTGGGGATCATCCCAGTGTGGTCCTTTTAAATTTTTGTTGCCATTTGGGAAGACAAATCGGCGAAATGGCGCGAATGGAGCATTTTTGGGCCTAATCGGTGTGCTATAACCCATATTTTCGGGGATGGGACAGGGATTCGGGTGTTCTATGGGTGAAAAATTGACAAGGGCATGCCAGGGAGGTTGGGGATCATTCCAGTGTGGTTCGTTTAAATTTTTGTTGTCATTTGGGTGGACAAACGGGTGAAACAGCACGAACAGGGCATTTTCGAGCCAAATTGGTGTGCTATAGCCCACAGTTTTGGGAGTGGGCCCGGGGTCCGGGCGTGCTGTTGGCAAAAAATTGATCGAGGCGTGCCAGGTAGGTTGAAAATCATCCCAATGCAGTCAGTTTAAATTTTTGTGGCCATTTGGGTGGACATACGAGGAAACGGCACGAACGGTGCATTTTTGGGAAAAATTGGTGTGCTATAGCCCACGGTTTTCGGGGTGGGCCTGGGGTCCAGGCATGCTATGGGCAAAAAATTGACTGGGGCATTCTAGGGAGGTTGGGGATCGTCCTTGTATGGTCCGTTTAATTCTTAGTGGCCATTTCGGTGGACAAACGGTCGAAACGACGCAAATGGGGCATTTTTGAGCTAAATCGGTGTGCTATAGTCCACGGTTTTGGGGGTGGGCTCGGGGTTCGGGCATGCTGTGGGCCAAAAATCATCCAGGGCGTGCCAGGGAGGTTGAGGATCGTTCCAGTGTGCTCCGTTTATTTTTTTCGTGGCTATTTGGTGGATAAATGGGCGAAACAGCGCGCATAGGGTATTTTTGGGCCAAATTGGTGTGCTATAGCCCATGATTTTAGAGGTGGGCCCAGGATCCGGGTGTGCTATAGGCCAAAAATCAACCTGGGCCTGCCAGGGAGGTTGGGGATCATCCCAGTGTGGTCCGTTTAAATTTTATGGCCATTTCGGTAGACAAACAGGAGAAACGGCGCAAATGAGGCATTTTTGGGCTAATTTGGTGTGCTATTGCCCACGATTTCGGGGGGCTCGAGGTTCGGGCGTGCTGTGGGCCAAAAATTAATCGGGGCGTGCCGGGCAGTTACGGATCGTCTCATTGTGGTCTATTTAAATTTTCGTGGCCATTTGGGTGGACAAACGGGCCAAACGGCATGAATGAGGTATTTTCGGGCCAAATTGGTGTGCTATAGTCCACGATTTTGGGGTTGGGCCCGGGGTCCGAGCGTGTTGTGGGCCGAAAATTGACTGAGGCATGCTTGGGAGGTTGGGGATCATCCCAGTGTGGTCCGTTTAAATTTTTGTGGCCATTTGGGTGAACAAATGGTCAAAACGGCACAGACGAGGCATATTCGGGTCAAATTAGTGTGCTAATGCCCATATTTTTGGGGGTGGGCCCGTGGTTCGGGCGTGTTGTAGGCCGAAAAATAATTGGGGAGTGCTAGGGAGGTTAGGCATCATCCCAGTATAGTCTGTTTAAATTTTTGTGGCCATTTGGGTTGACAAACGAGTCAAATAGCGTGAACGAGGCATATTCGGGTCAAATCGATGTGCTAGCCTACGGTTTTGGGGGTGGGCCTGGGGTCCGGGTGTGCTGTGGGCCAAAAATCGACCGAGGCATGCCAAGGAGGTTGGGAATCGACCTAGTATGTTCCGTTTAAATTTTCATGGCCATTTGGGTGGATAAACGGGCGAAACGGCGTGAATGGGGTATTTTTGAGCCAAATTGGTGTGTATAGGCCACGTTTTCGGGGGTGAGCCCGGGGTTCGTAGGTGCTGTTGGCCGAAAATTGACAGGGGCATGCTAGGGAGGTTGGGGATCGTCCTTGTATTGTCTGTTTAAATTTTTGTGGCCATTTGGGTGGACAAACGGATGAGACTGCGTGAATGGGGCATTTTCGGGCCAAATTGATGTGCTATAGCACATGGTTTTGGGGATGGGCCCAGGGTCCAGGCGTGTTGTAGGACCAAAACCGATCCGGGCATATCGCGGAGGTTGGGGTTTATCCCAGTGTGGTCCGTTTAATTTTTCGTGGACATTTAGGTTGACAAACGGTCGAAACGACGCAAACGGGGCATTTTTGGGCTAAATTGGTGTGCTATAGCCCACGGTTTTGGAGGATGGCTTGGGGTCTGGGCGTGCCGTGGGCCAAAAATTATCTGGGGTGTACCAGGGATGTTGAGGATCGTCCCAGTGTGGTGCGTTTAATTTTTCGTGGTTATTTGGGTAGACAAATGGGCGAAACAGCACAAACGAGCCATTTTCGAGCCTAACTAGTGTGCTATAGCCCACGAATTTGGGGGTGGGTTCGGGGTCTAGGCGTTCTGTGGTCCAAAAATCGACCGGCGTGTGCTAGGGAGGTTGGGGATCGTCCCAGTGTGTTCCGTTTAAATTTCGTGGCCATTTGGGTGGACAAACAGGTGAAACGGTGCAAATGGGGCATTTTTGAGCCAAATAAGTGTGCTATAGTCCACGATTTTTGGGGTGGTCCCGGGGGTTGGGCGTGCTGTGGGCCAAAAAATAATCGGGGCATGCCAGGGAGGTTGGGGATCATCCCACTGTTGTCTGTTTAAATTTTTGTGGCAATTTGGGTGGAGAAACAGGTGAAACAGCGCAAACGGGGTATTTTTGGGCCAAATCGGTGTGCTTAGCCTACGGTTTTGGGGGTGGGCCCAGGGTCTGGGCGTGCTGCGGTGCAAAAATTGATCGGGCATGCCAGAAAGATTGGGGATCTTCCCAGTGTCATTTGTTTAAATTTTCGTGGGCATTTGGGTGGACAAATAGGCGAAATGGCATGAACGTGACATTTTCGGACCAAATCGGTGTGTTATAGCCAACGATTTCGGGGGTTGGCCTGAGGTTCGGGCATGCTGTTGGCTGAAAATCAATTGAGGCATGACAGGGAGGTTTTGGATCATCGTAGTATGGTCCGTTTAAATTTTCATTGCTATTTGAGTGAACAAACAGGCGAAACGGCCCAAACAGGGCATTTTCGAGCCAAATCGGCATGCTATAGCCCACGGTTTTGGGGGTGGGCTCGAGGTTCGGGCGTGCTGTTGGCCAAAAATTGACCGGGGCATGCCAGAGAGGTTGGGGATCATCCCAGTGTGGTCTGTTTAATTTTTCGTGGTCATTAGGGTGGACAAATGGGCGAAACAGCGCGAATGAGGCATTTTCGAGCCAAATCGGTGTGCTATAGCCCACGGTTTTGGGGGTGGACCCGGGGTTCAAGCGTGCTGTGAGCCAAAAATGTATCGGAGCATGCCAAGGAGGTTGGGGATCATTTTAGTGTGGTCCGTTTAATTTTTCGTGGGCATCTGGGTAGACAAATGGGCAAAACAATGCGAACGGTTTGTTTTCAAGATAAATCGGTGTGCTCTAGCCCACGATTTTGGGGTTAGGCCCGGTGTCCGGGCATTCTGTGGGCTGAAAATCAACTGGGGTATGCCAGGGAGGTTGGATATCATCCCAGTGTGGTCCATTTAAATTTTTGTGGTGATTTGGGTGGACAAACATGCAAAAAAGCGCGAACGGGGCATTTAAAAGCTAAATATGTGTGCTATAGCCCACGGTTTTGAGGGTGAGATCAGGGTTCGGGCGTGCTGTAGGCTGAAAATCGATCGAGGCATGCCAGGGAGATTGGGGATCATCCCAGTGTGGTCCGTTTAATTTTTTGTGGCCATTTGGGTGGACAAACAGGTGAAACGGCGCAAATGGGGCATTTTTAGGCCAAATCGATGTGCTATAGCCCACAGTTTTAGGAGTGAGCCTAGGGTTCGGGCGTATTGTAGGCAAAAAATTGACTGAGGTATCCCAGGGAGGTTCGAGATTATCCCAGTGTAGTTCAATTAAATTTTTGTGGCCATTTAAGTGGACAAACGGGCAAAACGGCGCGAACGGGGCATTTTAAAGCCAAATCAACGTTCTATATCCCACGGTTTTGGGGGTGGGCCCAGGGTTCGAGTGTGTTATTGGTTGAAAATTAACCAGGGCATGCTAGGGAGGTTGGGGATCATCCCAGTGTAGTCCGATTAAATTTTTGTGGCCATTTAGGTGGACAAACCGGCAAAACAGCGCAAACGGGACATTTTTAGGGAAAATTAGTGTGCTATAGCCCATGGTTTTGTGGGTGGGCCTGGGGTCCAGGCGTGCTATGGGCCAAATATCGACTGAGGCATTTCAGGGAGTTCGGGGATCATCCCTGTGTGATCCATTTAAATTTCCATGGCCATTTAGGTGGACAAAAATGCGAAACAGAACGAACAGTGCATTTTCAGGCTAAATTATTGTGCTATAGCCCACGATTTCGGGGGTGGGCTAGGGGTTCGGGAATGATGTGGGCCAAAAATCGACCGAGGCATTCCAGAGAGGTAATATATCACCCCAGTATGGTCCGATTAAATTTTTGTGGCCATTTAGAGGGACAAACGGATTGAACGGCACGAACGAGACATTTTCAGGCTAAATCGGTGTGCTATAGCCCACGATTTTGGGAGTGGGCCTAGGGTCTGGTTTTAAATTTGGACAAAAATTAATTGAGGCATTCTAGGGGGGTAGAGGATCGCCCCAGTGTGGTTCGTTTAAATTTTTGTGGCCATTTGGGTGGACAAAAGGGCAAATTGGTGTTTTATAGCCTACGATTTCAGGGGTGGATGGGGTCCGGGCGTGCTTTGGTTCGAAAATCAATCGGGGTATGCTAGGGAGGTTAGATATCGTCTCAGTATGGTCTGTTTAAATTTTTGTGGCCATTTGGGTGGACAAACGGGCAAAACCACGCGAATGGGGAGTTTTCGGGCCTAATCTGTGAGATATAGCCCACGATTTTAGGGGTGGGCCCGAGGTCTGGGCATGCTGTGGGCTAAAAATTGACCTGGTCATCCCAGGGATGTTGGGGATCATTATAGTATGGTCCGTTTAAATTTTTGTGGCCATTTGGTTGGACAACAAGGCATTTTTGGGGCAAATCAGAGTGCTATAGCCAATGATTTTGGGGGTGGGCTCGGGGATCGGGCGTGCTATGGGTAGAAAATCGACTGGGGCGTGCAAGGGAAGTTGGGGATTGTCCTAGTGTGATCCGTTTAAATTTTCGTGGCCATTTGAGTGGACAAACAGGCATAACGGCGCGAACGGGGCATTTCCGGGCTAAATCGGTGTGCTATAGCCCATAGTTTCGAGGGTGGGCCCGAGGTCCAAGCGTGTTGTGGGATGAAAATCAATCGGGGCATGCCAAGTAGGTTGGGGTTCATCCCAGTGTGGTCCGTTTAAATTTTTGTGGCCATTTGGGTGGAAAAACGAGCAAAATAATGCGAACGGGGCATTTTCGGGCCAAATCAGTGTGCTATAGCCCACAGTTTTGGGAGAGAGCCCGGGGTCCAGGCGTGCTATGGGCCAAAAATAAATCAGGGCATACCAGGGAGGATAAACAAGCGAACCGGCGTGAACGGGGTATTTTTGTGCCAAATTGGCGTGCTAGAGCCCACGGTTTTGGGGGTAGGCCAGTGTTCTGAGCGTTCTACGGGTCAAAAATTGATTGGGGCATGCCAGTGAGGTTGGGGATTGTCCCAGTGTGGTCCGTTCAAATTTCCGAGGGCATTTGGGTGGATAAACAAGGTAAACGGCACGAACGGTGCATTTTCGGGCCAAATCGGTGTGCTATAGCCCACAATTTTGTTGGTGAGCCCGGGGTCCGGGCGTGCAATGTGCCGAAAATCAACTGGGCCATGCCAGGGAGGTTGGGGATCATCATAGTGTGGTCCTTATAAATATTTATGGCTATTTGGGTGGACAAACGGTCGAAATGGCACGAACAGGGCATTTTCTGGCAAAATCGGTGTGCTATATAACCTATGGTTTTGATGGTGGGCTAGGGGTTCGGGCATGCTGTGGGTCGAAAATCGACCGAGGCATGCGAGTGAGGTTGGGGATCATCCCAGTGTGGTCCATTTAAATTTTCGTGGCCATTTGGGTGGATAAACGGGCGAAACAGCACAAACGGGGTGTTTTCGAGCCAAATTGGTGTGCTATAGCCCACGATTTCGGGGGTGGGCTCGAGATTCGTGTGTGATGTGGGCTAAAAATCAGTCGGGGCATGCCAGGGAGGTTGGGGTCTGTCCCAGTATGGTCCGTTTAAATTTTCGTGGCCATTTGGGTGGACAAACGGGCAAAACAACGTTAATAGGGCATTTTCGGGCCAAATCGGTGTGCTATAGCCCACGATTTTGGGGGTGGGCCCGATGTTCGAGCGTGCTGTGGGACAAAAATCGACCAGGGAGTGCCAGGTAGGGGTGGGATCATCTCAGTATAGTCGGTTTAAATATTTGTGGCCATTTGGGTTGACAAACGGGCGAAACGGCGCGAACGTGACATTTTTGGGCAAAATTAGTGTGCTATAGCCCTTCGTTTTGGGGGTGGGCCTAGGGTCCCGGGCGTGCTGTGGTACAAAAATAGAACGAGGCATGTCAGGGAGGTTGGAGATCGTCCCAGTATGGTCCGTTTAATTTTTTGTGGCCATTTTGATGGACAAATGGGCAAAACGGTGCGAACGGGGAATTATCGGGCTAAATCGGTGTGCTATAGCCTGCGGTTTTGAGGGTGGGCCCGAGGTTCGAGCATGCTGTGGGTTGAAAATTAACCGGAGCATGATAGAGAGGTTGGGGATCGACCCAGTGTGATCTGTTTAAATTTTTGTGGCCATTTGGGTGGACACTCGAGCGAAATGGCCGGAATGGGGCATTTTTATGCAAAATTGGTGTGCTATAGCCCATGTTTTCGGGGGTGAGTCTGGGGTTCAGGCGTGCTGTTTGTCGAAAATCGATCGGGGGCGTGCTAGGGAGGTTGGGGATCGTCCCAGTGTGGTCCGTTTTAATTTTTATGGACATTTGGGTGGACAAACATGCGAAACTGCGCAAATGGGGCATTTTTTAGCCAAATCGGTGTGCTATAGCCCACGGTTTTGGGGGTAGGCCCGTGGTCCGGGCATGTTGTGGGCCAATAATCATTCGAGGCATGCCTGGGAGGTTGGGGATCTTTCCAGTGTGGTCCGTTTAATTTTTCGTGGCCATTTGGGTGGACAAACGGTCAAAATGGCATGAATGGGGTATTTTAGGGCCAAATCGGTGTGCTATAGCCCACGGTTTTTAGGGTGGGCCCAGGGTCCGAGCGTGTTGTATGCTGAAAATCATTTGGGGCGTACCAAGGAGGTTGGGGTTCCTCCCAGTAAGTTCCGTTTAATTTTTAGTGATTATTTGGACGGACAAACGGGCAAAACAACATGAACGGGGCATTTTTGGGCTAAATTGGTGTGCTATAACCCATGGTTTTGGGGGGTGGACGCGGGGTTCGGGCATGCTATGGGCCAAAAATCAACCAAGGTGTGCCAGGGAGGTTGGGGATCATCCCAGTGTGGTCTGTTTTAATATTTTTAGCCATTTGGATGGACAAATAGGAGAAACGGCATAAACGGGGCATTTTCGAGCTAAATCGGTGTGCTATAGCCTATGATTTTGGGGTTGGGCCTGGGGACCGACCGTACTGTGGGCCAAAAATCAATTGGAGCATGCCGGGGGGTTGGGTATCATCTTAGTGTGGTCTGTTTAAATTTTTGTGTCCATTTGGGTGGACAAACGGGCAAAATGGCGCGAACGGGGCATTTTTGGGCCAAATTAGTGTGCTATAGTCCATGCTTTTGGGGGTGGGCTCGGGGTTTGGGCGTGCTTTGGGCTAAAAATCGATCGGGGCATGCCATGGAGGTTGGGATCATCCCATTGTGGTCCGTTTAAATTTTCATCACCATTTGGGTGGACAAATGGTCAAAACGGCGAAACGCGGCATTTTTGGGCCAAATCGGTGTGCTATAGCCCACGGTTTTGGGGGTGGGCCTGGGGTCCGGGCGTGCTGTGGGAAGAAAAATGATCGGTACATGCCAGGGAGGTTGGGGATCAACCCTATGTGGTCCGTTTAAATTTTCATGGCTATTTGGGTAGACAAACGAGTGAAACAACGCGAACGGGGCATTTTCGGGCCAAATCGATGTGCTGTAGCCCACAATTTTAGGGGTGGGCATGGGGTTCGGGTGTGTTGTGGCCCAAAAATCAACTGGGATAGTCAGGGAGGTTGGGGATCATCCCAGTGTGGTTCGTATAAATTTTTATTGCCATTTGGGTGGACAAACAGGCAAAACGGTGCAAACAGGGCTTTTTCAAGCAAAACCGGTATGCTATAGCCTACGACCGTGGGGGTAGGCTCGGGGTCCGGGCGTGCTGTGGGGCGAAAATCGATAGAGGCATGCCAGGGGATTGGGGCTAGTCCCAGTGTGGTCCGTTTAAATTTTTGTGGGCATTTGGGTGGACAAATAGGCGAAACGGCACGAACGGAGCATTTTCAAGCTAAATTGGTGTGCTATAGCAACAGTTTTGTGGGTGCGCCCGAGGTTCGGGCGTGCTGTGGGATAAAAATTGATTGAAGCATGCTAGAGAGGTTGGGAATCGTCGTAGTATGGTTCGTTTAAATTTTTGTGGCTATTTGGGTGGACAAACGGGCGAAACAGCGTGAACAGGGCATTTTTGGGCCAAATCGGCGTACTATAGCCCACGGTTTCATGGGTGGGCTCGGGGTCCGAGCGTGCTGTGGGCCAAAAATTAATCGAGGCATTACAGGGCAGTTGGGGATTATCTCAGTGTGATCCATTTAATTTTTCGTGGCCATTTGGGTGGACAAATAGTCAAAACGGCACAAATGGGGTATTTTCGGGCCAAATCGGTGTGCTATAGCCCACGGTTTTGAGGGTGGCCTCGGGGTTCGGGTGTGCTGTTGGGCGAAAATTGATCGGGGTATGCCAGGGAGGTTGGGAATCATCCCAGTGTGATCCGTTTAATTTTTCATGGGCATTTGAGTGGACAAACAGGCAAAACGGTGTGAACGGGGTGTTTTCTGGATAAATCGGTGTCCTATAGCCCTCGATTTTGGGGTTGGGCTCGGTGTTCGGGCATGCTATAGGCCAAAAATTGCCTGGGGCATACTAGGGAGGCTGGGGATCATTCTAGTATGATCCATTTAAATTTTCATTTTTTTGGACAAACGGGAAAAACGGTGCAAATGGGGTGTTTTCGGTCCAAATCAGTGTGCAGTAGCCCACGGTTTTTAGGGTGGGCCTAGAATCCGAGCGTGCTGTGGGCTAAAAATTGGTCGGGGCATGCCATGTATGGTAGGGATCATCCTAGTGGGGTCCGTTTAAATTTTCATAGCCATTTGGGTGGAAAAATGAGAAAATGGCGCGAACGGGGCATTTTCGGGCCAAATCGTAGTGCTATAGCCCATGATTTTGGGGGTGGGCCCTAGATCCGGGTATGTTATGGGTCCAAAATCAACCGGGGCATGCTAGGGAGGTTGGGGATCGTCCCAGTGTGGTCTGTTTAAATTTTCGTGGCCGTTTGGGAGGACAAACCAGCGAAGCGGCGTGAACGGGGTATTTTTGGGCCAGATTGGTGTCTATAGCCCACAGTTTTGGGGGTGAGCTCAGGGTCCAAGAATATTGTGGGCTGAAAATTAACCAGGGCATGCCAGGGAGGTTGGGGATTATACAAGTATGGTCCGTTTAAATTTTTGTGGCCATTTTGGTGGACAAACAGGCAAAACGGTGCGAATAGGGCATTTTGGGGCCAAATCGGTGTGCTATAGACCATGCTTTTGGGGGTGGGACCAAGGTCCGAGCATTCTGTCGGTTGAAAATCAATTAAGGCTTGCCAGCGAGGTTGGGGATTGTACTAGTATGGTCCGTTTAAATTTTTGTGGTCATTAGGGTGAACAAACAGGCAAAACGACAAGAATGGTGCATTTTCAGGCTAAATCGGTGTACTATAGCCCATGGTTTTGGGGTTGGGCCCAGGGTCTGGGCGTTCTGTGGGTTGAAAATCATCCAAGGCATGACAGGGAGGTTGGGGATCATTCTAGTGTGGACCGTTTAATTTTTTATGGCCATTTGTGTGACCAAATAGGCAAAACTGTATGAATGGGGCATTTTCTGGCCAAATCGATGTGCTATAGCCCACGGTTTTAGGGGTGGGCTGGGGGTTCGGCGTATTATAGGCCAAAAATCAACCGGGGTGTGCCAGGGATATGAGGGATCGTCCCAGTGTTGTCCATTTATATTTTGCTGGCTATTTGGGTAAACAAACGGGTAAAAAAGCGCGAATGGGACATTTTTGGGCTAAATCAGTGTGCTATAGTCAACGATTATGGGGGTAGGCCCGGGCTCCGGGCATGCTGTGGGCCAAAAATCAACCAGGGTGTGCCAGGGAGGTTGAGGATCATCCCAGTGTTGTCTGTTTAAATTTTTGTGGCAATTTAGGTGGACAAACGATCGAAACGGCGCGAACAGGGCATTTTTGGGTCAAATCAATGTGCTATATCCCACAATTTTGATGGTGGGCCCGAGGTTCGGACGTGCTGTGGGCTAAAAATTGAACGAGGCATGTTAGGGAGGTTGGAGATCATCCCAGTATGGTTCGTTTAAATTTTGATGGCCATTTGGGTGGACAAACGGGCAAAACGACGTGAATAGGGCATTTTTGGGCTAAATCGGTGTGCTATAGCCCACGTTTCCAAGGGTGAGCCAGGGGTTCGGGCGTGCTGTTGTCCAAAAATCGACAGGGGCGTGCCAGGGAGGTTAGGGATCATCCCAGTATTGTCCGTTTAAATTTTTTTGTCCATTTGGGTGGACAAACGGGCGAAACTGCGCGAATGGGGCATTTTTGGGCCAAATCGATGTGCTATAGCCCATGGTTTTGGGGATGGGCCCAGGGTCCAGGCGTGCTATAGGACCACAACCGATTGGGGCGTGCCATAGAGGTTTGGGATTGTCCCAGTATGGTTCGTTTAATTTTTTGTGGCTATTTTAGTGGACAAATGGTCGAAACGGCGCAAGCTGGGCATTTTCGAGCCAAATCGGTGTGCTATAGCCCACATTTTTGGAGGTGGGCCCGAGGTCCGAGCATGGTGTGGGTCAAAAATCATCTGAGAAATACCAGGGAGGTTGAGGATCATCCCAGTATGGACCGTTTAATTTTTTGTGGTTATTTGGGTGGACAAATGGGCAAAACAGCGCGAACGGGGCATTTTCGTCCCTAATTGGTGTGCTATAGCCCAAGGTTTTGGGGGTGGGCCTGGGGTCCGGGTGTGCTGTGGTCCAAAAATCGTTCGGGGTGTGCCAGGGAGGTTGGGGATTATCCAGTGTGGTCTGTTTATATTTTGTGGCCATTTGGGTGGACAAACAGGCGAAACAACGCATTTTTGGGCCAAATCGGTGTGCTATTGTCCACGGTTTCGGGGGTGGGCCAGGATCCGGGCGTGCTGTGGGTCAAAAATTAATTGGGGCATGACATGGAGGTTAGTGATCATCCCAGTGTTGTCCATTTAAATTATCATCGCCAGTTGCTGTCTGTTTAAAATTTTATGACAATTTGGGAGGACAAACGGGCGAAACAACACAAACGGGGCATTTTTGGGCTAAATCGGTGTGCTATAGCCTACGGTATCGGGGGTGGGCCCAGGGTCCGGGCGTGCTGTAGGGCAAAAATAGATCTGGGCATGCCAGGGAGGTTAGGGATCGTCCTAGTGTGGTCCGTTTAAATTTTTGTGGGAATTTAGGTGGACAAACAGGAAAAACGGCTCGAACGAGGCATTTTTGGGCCAAATTGGTGTGCTATAGCCCATGGTTTCGGGGGTGGCGCTGACGTTCAGGCATGTTATGGGCTGAAAATCAATCGAGGCGTACCAGGGAGGTTGGGGATCATCCTAGTGTGGTTTATTTAAATTTTCGTGGCCATTTGTGTGGACAAACGGGAAAAACAGCGTGATCAGGGCATTTTCAGGCCAAATCGGCGTGCTATAGCCCACGATTTTGGGGGTTGGCTTGGGGTTCGGGCGTGCTGTTGGCCGAAAATCGATCGGGGCATGCCAGGGAGGTTGGGATCGTCTAAGTGTGGTTCGTTTAATTTTTTGTGGTCATTTAGGTGGACAAATGGGCAAAACAGCGCAGACGAGGCCTTTTTAGGCTAAATCGGTGTGCTATAGCCCACTGTTTTGGGGGTGGGCCTGGGATTCGAGCGTGCTGCGGACCAAAAATCTATCTGGGTGTACCCGGGAGGTTGGGGATCATTCCAATGTTTTCCATTTAATTTTTCATGGGCATCTGGGTTGACAAATGGACAAAACGGTGCAAATAGGGTGTTTTCAAGAAAAATCTATGTGCTCTTGCACACATTTCGAGGTTAGGCTTGGGTTTCGGGTGTTCTGTGGGCCAAAAATCGATTGGGGCATGCTAGGGAGGTTGAGGATCGTTCCAGTGTGGTCCATTTAAATTTTTGTGTCCATTTGGGTTGACAAGTGTGCAAAACAACGTGAACGGGGCATTTTTGGGCCAAATTGGTGTGCTATAGCCAGTGGTTTTGGGGTTGGGCTCGGTGTTCGGGCGTGTTTTGGGCCGAAAATCGACTGGGGCATGCCAAGGAAGTTGCGGATCATCCCAGTGTGGTCCATTTAAATTTTCGTGGCGATTTGGGTTGACAAACGTGCATAATAGCGCAAATGGGGCTTTTTTAGGCTAAATATGTGTGCTATAGCCCACGGTTTTGAAGGTGAGACCGGGGTTCGGGCATGCTGTAGGCTGAAAATCAATCGAGGCATGCCAGGGAGGTTGGGATCATCCCAGTGTGGTTCGTTTAAATTTTTGTGGCCATTTGGGTGGACAAACAGGTGAAACGACGCAAATGGGGCATTTTCAGGCCAAATTGATGTGCTCTACCCCATGGTTTTGGGAGTGGGCCTAGGGTCGGGCGTATTGTGGGCCGAAAATTGAATGGGGTGTCCCAGGGAGGTTGGGGATCATCGCAGTATAGTCCAATTAAATTTTTGTGGCCATTTAAGTGGACAAACGGGCAAAACGGCGATAACGGGGCATTTTCGAGCCAAATCGACGTTCTATATCCCACGGTTTTGGGGTTGGACCCGGGGTTCGAGCGTGTTGTTGGTTGAAAATTAACTAGGGTATGCTAGGGAGGTGGGGATCATCTCAGTATGGTTCAATTAAATTTTCGTGGCCATTTAGGAGTACAAACGGGTAGAACAGTGCGAACAAGACATTTTCAGGGCAAATTAGTGTGCTATAACCCATGATTTTGGGGGTGGACCTGGGGTCCAGGCGTGCTATGGAACAAAAATCGACTGAGTCATTCCAGGGAGGTCAAGGATCATCCCAGTGTGGTCCATTTAAATTTTCATGGCCATTTGGTTGACAAAAGTGCAAAACGGCACGAACAGGGCATTTTCAGGACAAATTGTTGTGCTATAGCCCACGGTTTCGGGGGTGGGCCTGGGGTTTGGGAATGATGTAGGCCAAAAATCGACCGAGGCATTCCAGGAAGGTAATAGATCATCCCAGTGTGGTCCAATTAAATTTTTGTGGCCATTTAGAGGGAAAAACGGGCGGAACGGCACAAACAGGGCATTTTTAGGCTAAATCGGTGTGCTATAGCCCATGGTTTTGGGAGTGGGCCTGGGGTCTAGGTGTACATTCGGTCGAAAATTAATCATAGCATGCCAGGGAGGTAGAGAATGGCCCCAGTATGGTTCGTTTAAATTTTTGTGGCCATTTGGGTGGACAAACGGGCAAATTAGTGTTCTATAGCTCACGATTTCAGGGGTGGGCCGGGGTCCAGGCGTGCTGTGGTCCGAAAATTGATCGGGGTGTGCTAGGGAGGTTAGGGATCATCTCAGTGTGGTCTATTTAAATTTTTGTGGCCATTTGGGTGGACAAACGGGCAAAAGCACGCGAATGGGGCATTTTCGAGCCAAATTTATGAGCTATAGCCTACGGTTTCGGGGGTGGGCCCGGGGTCTGGGTATACTGTAGGCCAAAAATTGACCTGGGCATCCCAGGGAGGTTGGGTATCATTCTAGTATGGTCCATTTAAATTTTCATGACCATTTGGTTGGACAAATAGGCAAAACGGCGTGAACAAGGCATTTTCGGGCCAAATCAGAGTGCTATAGCCAATGATTTTGGGGGTGGGCTCGGGGACTGGGCGTGCTATGGGTCGAAAATTGACCGGGGCATGCCAGGGAAGTTGGGGATCATCCTAGTGTGATCCGTTTAAATTTTTGTGGTCATTTGAGTGGACAAACGGACGTAATGGCGTGAACGGGGCATCTCTGGGACAAATCGGGGTGCTATAGCCCACAGTTTTTGGGATGGGCCAGGGGTCCAGTCGTGCTGTAGGCTAAAAATCTACTGAGGCATGTCAGGGAGGTTGAGGATCATCCCAGTGTACTCTATTTAAATTTTTGTGGCTATTTGGGTGGGAAAACGGGGGGAACGACGGAAGCAGAGCATTTTTAGGCCAAATCAGAGTGCTATAGACCACGGTTTTTGGGGTGGACCCGGGGTCCGGGCGTGCTGTTGGCCAAAAATTGACTGGGGCTTGCCAGGGAGGTTGGGATCATCCCAGTGTGGTCCTTTTAAATTTTTGTTGCCATTTGGGCGGACAAATAGGCAAAACGGCACGAATAAGACATTTTTGGGCCTAATCGGTGTTCTATAACCCATGGTTTTGGGGGTGGGATAGGGGTCCGGGCATTCTGTGGGCCAAAAATTGACTGGGGCATGCCAGGAAGGTTGGGTATCATACCAGTGTGGTTCGTTTAAATTTTTGTGTCCATTTGGGTGGACAAATGGGCAAAAAGGTACAAACGGGGCATTTTCAAGCCAAATCGGTGTGCTATAGCCCACGGTTTCAGGGGTGGGCCCGGGGTTCGGGCATGCTGTGAGCAAAAAATTGACCGGGGCATGCCAGGGAGGTTGGGGATCATTCCAGTGGTGTTTGTTTAAATTTCCGTGGCTATTTGGGTGTACAAACGGGCGAAACGGCGCGAACGGGGCATTTTTGGGCCAAATTGGTGTGCTATAACCCACAGTTTTGAGAGTTGACCCCAGGTCCAAGCGTGTCGTGGGACAAAAATTGATCGGGACATGCCAGGGAGGTTCGGGATCGTCCCTGTATGGTCCGTTTAATTTTTCATGGCCATTTGGGTGGACAAACGGTCGAAACGGTGCAAATGGGGCATTTTCGAGCCAAATCGGTGTGCTATAGTCCACGATTTTGAGTGGGGCACAGGGTCCGGGCGTGCTGTGGGACAAAAATCATCTGGGGCGTTCCAGGGAGGTTGGGGATCATCCCAGTACGGTCCATTTATTTTTTCATGGTTTTTTGGGAGGACGAACGGGCGAAACAACGCGAACAGGACATTTTTGGGTAAAATTGGTGTGCTATATCCCACGATTTTGGGGGTGGGCTCGGGTTTTGGGTGTATTGTGGGCCAAAAATTGACCTGGGCCTGCTAGGGAGTTTGGGGATTGTCCCAGTGTGGTCCGTTTAAATTTTTGTGCCCATTTGGGTGGTCAAACAGGCAAAACGGCGCCAATGGGGTGTTTTCGGACCAATTCGGTGTGTTATAGCCCACAGTTGTGTGGGTGGGCTCGGGGTTTGGGTGTGCTATGGGCAAAAAATTGACCAGGGTATGCCGGGCGGTTGGGGATCATCTCAGTATGTATCGTTTAAATTTTCGTGGCTATTTGGGGGACAAATGGTCGAAATGGCGCGAACAAGACATTTTCGGGCCAAATCGGTGTTCCAATGCCCACGATTTTGGGGGTGGGCCCAGGATTTGGGCATGCTGTGGGCCAAAAAATGACTGGGCTAAGCTAGGGAGGTTGGTGATTGTCGCAGTATAGTCCTTTTAAAGTTTCGTGGCTATTTGGGTGGACAAACGAGTCAAACTGTGCGAATGGAGAATTTTCAGGCCAAATCGATGTGTTATAGCCCACGGTTTTGGGGTTGGGCCTAGGGTCTAGTCATTCAGTAGTACCAAAACTGATCGGGGCATGCTATGAAGGTTGGGGATCATCTCAGTATGGTGTGTTTAATTTTTGTGGCCATTTAGGAGGACAAACAGTCGAAACGACGCGATTGGGGCATTTTCGAGCTAAATCGGTGTGCTATAGCCCACGGTTTCGGAGGTGGGTCCGAGGTTTGGGCGTGATGTGAGCCAATAATCATACGGGTCGTACCAGGGAGGTTGGGGATCATCCCAGTATGGTTCGTTTAATTTTTCGTGGTTATTTGGGTGGACAAATGGGCGAAATAGTGCGAATGGGGCATTTTCGGTCCTAATTGGTGTGCTTTAGCCCAAAGTTTTGGGGGTGGGCCCGAGGTCCGGGAGTACTGTGGTCCAAAAATTGACCAGGGTGTTCCAGGGAGGTCGGGGATCATCCCAGTGTGATCTATTTAAATTTTGTGGCCATTTGGGTGGACAGACAGGTGAAACAGTGCAAAATGGGCGTTTCCGGGCCAAATCGGTGTGCTATAGTCCACGGTTTTGGGGGTGGGCACGGGTTCCATTGTCCAGGGAGGTTGGGGATCATCCAGTGTTATCCGTTTAAATTTTTATGGCAATTTGGGTGGATAGACGGGCAAAAAAGCGCAAATAAGGCATTTTAGGGCCAAATCGGCGTGCTATAGCCTACGGTTTTGGGGGTGGACCCAGGGTCCAGGCATACTGTGGCACAAAAATTAATCGGGCCATACCAGGGAAGTTGGGGATAATCCCAATGTGGTTCTTTTAAATTTTTGTGGGCATTTGGGTGGACAAACAAGCGAAACGGCACGAATGGGGCATTTTCGGGTCAAATTGGTGTGCTATAGCCCACGGTTTAAGGGGTGGGCCTGAGGTTCGAGCATGCAGTGGGCTAAAAATCAACCGGGGCATGCCAGAGAGGTTGGGGATCATCCTACTATAGTCCGTTTAAATTTTTGTGGCCATTTGGGTGGACAAACTGGCGAAACGGCCCGAACAGGGCATTTTTGGGCCAAATCGGCGTGCTATAACCCACAGTTTTGAGTGTGGACTCGGGGTCTGGGCGTGCTGTTGGCCGAAAATCGACCGGGGCATGCCAGGGAGGTTAGGGATCATCCCAGTATGGTCCGTTTAATTTTTCATGGTCATTTGGGTGGACAAATAGGAGAAACTGCGCGAATGAGGCATTTACAAGCCAAATCGGTGTGCTATAGCCCACAATTTAGGGGTGGGCCAGAGGTTCGGGTATGCTACGAGCCAAAAATTGATCGGGGTGTGCCAGGGAGGTTCGGAATCATCCTAGTGTAGTCCGTTTAATTTTTCGTGGGCATCTGGGTGAACAAATGGGCAAAACGGTGCGAACGGGGTTTTTTTGAGAGAAATCGGTGTGCTCTATCTCACGGTTTCAGGGTTGGCCCCAGTTTCCGGGTGTGCTGTAGGCCAAAAATTGGATGGGGCATGCCAGGGATATTGGGGATTGTTTCAGTGTGGTCCATTTAAATTTTTGTGACCATTTGTGTGGACAAACGTGCAAAACAACACGAACGGGACATTTTCGGGTTAAATTGGTGTGCTATAGCCCACAGTTTCGGGGGTGGGCCCGGGGTCCAAGCGTGCTGTGGGTTGAAAATCAATCGAGGTGTGCCAGGAAGGTTGGGGTTCATCCCATTATGGTCCGTTTAAATTTTTATGCCTATTTGTATGGAAAAACGATCAAAATAACATGAACGGGGCATTTTCAGGCCAAATCAGTGTGCTATAGCTCATGGTTTCGGGCGTGCTGTGGGCCAAAAATCAATCGGGGCGTACCAGGGAGGTTGGGGATTATTCCAGTGTGGTCCGTTTAAATTTTTATGGCTATTTGGGAGGATAAACAAGTGAAACGGCGTGAACGGGGCATTTTTGGTCAAAATCTGTGTGCTATAGCCCATGGTTTTGGGGGTATGCCAGTGTTCTGAGAGTTCTATGGGTCAAAAAATGATTGAGGCATGCCAGTGAGGTTAGGGATTGTCCCAGTGTGGTCCGTTTAAATTTTCGAGGACATTTAGGTGGATAAACAAGGTAAACTGCACGAATGATGCATTTTTAGGCCAAATTGGTGTGCTATAGCCCACGATTTTGGGGGTGGGCTCGGGGTTCGGGCGTGCCATTGGCCGAAAATCGACTGGGCCATGCCAGGGAGGTTGGGGATCATCATAGTGTGGTCCTTATAAATTTTCGTGGCCATTTGGGTGGACAAACGGTTGAAATGGTGCGAACGGGGCATTTTTTGGCAAAATCGGTGTGCTATAGCCCACGGTTTTGATGGTGGTACCGGGGTTCGGGCATGCTATAGGTCAAAAATCGACCGAGGCATGCGAGTGAGGTTGGGGATCATCCCAGTATGGTCCGTTTAAATTTTCGTGGCCATTTGGGTGGATAAACGGGTGAAACAGCACAAACGGGGTGTTTTTCGGGAAAAATTGATGTGTTATAGACCACGGTTTTGGGGGTAGGCCCGAGATCCGGGTGTGATGTGGGCTAAAAATCAATTGGGGTGTTCCAAGGAGGTTGGGGGTCATCCCAGTATGGTCCGTTTAAATTTTTGTGGCCATTTGGGTGGACAAACGGGCGAAACGGCGCGAACGGGGCATTTTCTGGCCAAATCGGTGTGCTATAGCCCAAAATTTTAGGGGTGGGCCCGATGTTCGAGCGTGCTGTGGGACGAAAATCAACCAGGGCATGCCAGGGAGGTTGGGGATCATCCCAGTATGGTCCGTTTAACTATTTGTGGCCATTTGGGTTGACAAATGGGCAAAACGGCGCGAATGGGGCATTTTTGGGCCAAATCAGTGTGCTATAGCCCTTTGTTTTGGGGGTGGGCCCAGGGTCCCGGGCGTTCTGTGGGATGAAAATTGAATGATTCATGTCAAGGAGGTTTGAGATCGTCCCAGTATGGTCCGTTTAATTTTTCGTGGCCATTTGGATGGACAAATGGGCAAAACGGTACGAACGGGGCATTATCGGGCTAAATCGATGTGCTATAACCTGCGGTTTCGAGGGTGGGCCCGGGGTCCGAGTATGCCGTGGGTTAAAAATTAACGGGGGTATTCCAGGGAGGTTGGGATCAACCCTGTGTGATCCGTTTAAATTTTTGTGGCCATTTGGGTGGACACTAGGGCGAAATGGCGCGAATGGGGCATTTTTGGGCAAAATTGGTGTGCTATAGCCTACGTTTTTGTGGGTGAGTCTGGGGTTCGGGCCTGCTGTTGGTAGAAAATCAATTGGGGTGTGCTAGGGAGGTTGGGGATCGTCTTAGTGTGGTCCGTTTTATTTTTTATAGACATTTATGTGGTCAAACGTGCGAAACTACGCAAATAGGGCATTTTCGAGCTAAATCGGTGTGCTATAGCCCACGATTTTGGGGGTAGGCCCGTGGTCCGGGCATGTTGTGGGCCAAAATCATTCGAGGCATGCCACGGAGGTTGGGGATCTTCCCAGTGTAGTCCGTTTAATTTTTCGTGGCCATTTGAGTGGACAAACGGTCAAAACGGCGCGAACGGGGTATTTTAGGGCCAAATCGATGTGCTATAGATCACGGTTTAGGGGGTGGGCCCAGGGTCTGGGCGTGCTGTGTGCCAAAAATCACTCGGGGCATACCAGGGAGGTTGGGGTTCGTCCCAGTGTGGTCTGTCTAATTTTTAGTGATTATTTGGGTGGACAAACGGACAAAACAGCACGAACGGGACATTTTCGGGCCAAATTAGTGTGCTATAGCCCACGGTTTTGGGGGTGGACCCGGGGTCCGGGAGTGCTATGGGCCAAAAATCGACCGAGGTGTTCCAGGAAGGTTGCGGATCATCCTAGTGTGGTCCGTTTTAATTTTTTGGCCATTTGGGTGGACAAACAGGCGAAACGGCATAAACAGGGCATTTTCAAGCTAAATCCGTGTGCTATAGCCTATGGTTTTGGGGTTGGGCTCGGGGACCGAGCGTACTGCAGGCCAAAAATTAATTGGGGCATGCCGGGGGGGTTGAGGATCATCAAAGTGTGGTCTGTTTAAATTTTCGTGGCCATTTGGGTGGACAAATGGGTGAAACGGCGTGAAAAGGGCATTTTTGGGCCAAATCGGCGTACTATAGCCCACGATTTCATGGGTGGGCCCAGGGTCCGTGCTTGCTGTGGGCTAAAAATTAATTGAGGCATTACAGGGCGGTTGGGGATTGTCCCAGTATGGTCCGTTTAATTTTTCGAGGCCATTTGGGTGGACAAATAGTTGAAACGGAACGAACGGGGTATTTTTGGGCCAAATCGGTGTGCTATAGACCACGATTTTGAGGGTGGGCTCGGGGTTCGGGTGTGCTGTTGGGCAAAAATCGATCGGGGTATGCCAGGGAGGTTGGGGATCGTCCCAGCATGGTCGGTTTAATTTTTCATGGGCATTTGAGTGGACAAACAGGCAAAACAATGCGAACGGGATGTTTTCGGGATTAATCGGTGTGCTATAGCCCTCGGTTTCGGGGTTGGGCTTGGTGTTCGGGTGTGCTGTAGGCCAAAAATTGACTGGGCCGTACCAGGGAGGCTGGGGATCATTCCAGTATGATCCATTTAAATTTTCATGTCCATTTAGGTGGACAAACGGGAAAAACGGTGCAAATGGGGTATTTTCGGTCCAAATCGGTGTGTTATAACCCACGGTTTTGGGGGTGGGCCTAGAATCCGGGCGTGCTGTGGTCTAAAAATTGGTTGGGGCATGCCATGGAGGTTAGAGATCATCCTAGTGTGGTCCGTTTAAATTTTCATGGCCATTTGGGTGAAAAAATGAGCAAATGGCGCGAACGGGGCATTTTTGGGCCAAATCGTTGTGCTATAACCCACGATTTTGGGGGTGGGCCCTAGATCCAGGCATGTTATGGGTCCAAAATCAACCGGGGCATGCCAGGGAGGTTGGGATCATCACAATGTTGTCTGTTTAAATTTTCGTGGCTGTTTGGGAGGACAAACAGGCGAAACAGCGTGAACGGGGCATATTCGGGCAAGATCGGTGTCCTATAGCCCACAATTTTGGGGGTGGGCTTAGGGTCCCAGCATGTTGTTGGCTAAAAATCAACCGAGGCATGACAGGGAGGTTGGGGATCATCCCAGTATGTTCAGTTTAAATTTTTATGGCCATTTGGGTGGAAAAACAGGCAAAACAGTGCGAATAGGAAATTTTGGGGTCAAATCGGTGTGCTATAGCCCATTAATTTTTTGGTGGGCCCGAGGTCCGAGAATTCTGTCGGTTGAAAATCGATTGAGGCATGACAACGAGGTAGGGGATTGTACTAGTATGTTCCGTTTAAATTTTCATGGTCATTAGGGTGAACAAACAGGAGAAATGATGAGAATGGTGCATTTTCAGGCTAAATCGGTGTACTATAGCCCACGGTTTTGGCGGTGGACCCGGGATCTGGGCGTTCTGTGGGACAAAAATTATTCGGGGCATGTCAGGAAGGTTGGGGATCATCCCAGTATGGTCCGCTAAAATTTTTGTGGTCATTTGTGTGACCAAACAGGCAAAACAGCATGAATGGGGCATTTTCAGGCCAAATCGATGTGCTATAGCTCACGGTTTTAGGGGTGGGCCGGGGGTTCCGACGTATTGTAGGCCAAAAATCAACCGAGGTATGCCAGGGATATTGGGGATCATCCCAGGGTTATCCATTTAAATTTTTGTGGCCAATTGGGTGGATAAACGGGTAAAACAGCGCGAATGGGGCATTTTTGGGCTAAATAGGTGTGCTATAGTTCACGATTTTGGGGGTAGGCCCGGGCTCCGGGCATGCTGTGGGCAAAAAATTGACCAGGGCATGCCAGGGAGGTTGAGGATTGTCCCAGTGTGGTCCGTTTAAATTTTTGTGGCCATTTAGGTGGACAAACGGTCGAAACGGTGCGAACGGGGCATTTTCGGGTCAAATCGATGTGCTATATCCCAGAGTTTTGATGGTGGGCCTGGAGTTCGGGCGTTCTGTGGCCCAAAAATTGAACGAGTCATGTCAGGGAGGTTGGAGATCATCCCATTATGGTTCGTTTAAATTTTCATGGCCATTTAGGTGGACAAACGGGCGAAACGACATGAATAGGGCATTTTCAGGCTAAATCAGTGTGCTATAGCCTACTTTTCCGGGGGTGAGCCCAGGGTTCGGGGGTGCTGTTGGACAAAAATCGATAGGCACGTGCCAGGGAGGTTAGGGATCATCCCAGTGTGGTTCGTTTAAATATTTATGGCCATTTGGGTGGACAAACGGGCGAAACTGCGCGAATGGGGCATTTTTGGGCCAAATCGATGTGCTATAGCCCATGGTTTTGGGGATGGACCCAGGGTACAGGCGTGTTGTAGGACCACAACCGATTGGGGCATGACATAGAGGTTTGGGATAGTCCCAGTGTGGTCCGTTTAATTTTTTGTGGCTATTTTGGTGGACAAACGGTCGAAACGGCGCAAACGGGGCATTTTCGGGCCAAATCAGTGTGCTATAGCCCACATTTTTGGAGGCGGGCCCGAGTACGGGCGTGGTGTGGGCCTAAAATCATCCGGGGAATACCAGGTAGGTTGAGGATCATCCCAATGTGGTCCGTTAATTTTTTCATGGTTATTTGGGTGGACAAATGGGCGAAACAATGCGAACGGGGCATTTTTATGCCTAATTGGTGTGCTATAGCCCACGGTTTTGGGGGTGGGACCGGGGTTTGGGTGTGCTGTGGTCTAAAAATTTACCGTGGTATGACAAGGAGGTTGGGGATCGTCCCAGTATGGTCTGTTTAAATTTTGTGGCTATTTGGGTGGACAAACAGGCGAAACGGTAAAAACGAGGCATTTCCGGGCTAAATCGGTGTGCTATTGTCCACAGTTTTAGGGGTGGGCCTAGGGTCCGGGCGTGCTGTGGGTCAAAAATTGATTGGGGCATGCCATGGAGGTTAGGAATCGTCCCAGTGTGGTCCGTTTAAATTATCATTGCCATTTGCTGTCCTTTTAAATTTTTATGGCAATTTGGGTGGACAAATAGGCGAAACAGCACAAACGGGGCATTTTTGGGTTAAATCGGTGTGCTATAGCCTACGGTTTCGTGGGTGGGCCCAGGGTCCCAGCGTGCTGTAGGGCAAAAATAGATCGGGGCATGCCAGGGAGGTTGGGGATCGTCCTAGTATGGTTCGTTTAATTTTTTTGTGGGCATTTGGGTGGACAAAAAGGCAAAACGGCACGAACAGGGCATTTTCGGGCCAAATCGGTGTGCTATAGCCCACAATTTTAGGGGTGGGCCTTACGTTCGGGCATGTTGTGGGCTGAAAATCGACCGGGGCGTACCAGGGAGGTTGGGGATCGTCCTAGTGTGGTTTGTTTAAATTTTTGTGGCCATTTTGGTGGACAAACAGGCAAAACAGAGCGAATAGGACATTTTCAGGCTAAATCGACGTGCTATAGCCCTTGATTTTGTGGGTGGGCTCAGGATTCGGGCGTGCTGTTGGCCGAAAATCAATCGGGGCATGCCAGGGAGGTTGGGGATCGTCCAAGTGTGGTTCGTTTAATTTTTCATGGTCATTTGGGTGGACAAATTAGCAAAACAGCGCGAACGAGGCATTTTCGGGGCTGGACCCTGGGTTCGAGCGTGCTGCGGGACAAAAATCTATCAGGGTGTACCCGAGAGGTTGGGGATCATCCCAATATGGTCCATTTAATTTTTCGTGGGCATTTGGGTGGACAAATGGGCAAAACGGTACAAATGGGGTTCGGGCATGCTGTGGCTCGAAAATCGACCGAGGCGTGTCAGGGAGGTTGGAGATAATCCCGGTATGGTCCGTTTAAATTTTCGTGGCCATATGGGTGGACAAACGATCAAACCAGCACGGATGAGGTATTTTCCAGCCAAATCGGTGTGCTATAGCTCGCGGTTTTGGGTGTGGGCCCGAGGTTCGGGTGTGATGTGGTCTAAAAATTCACTGAGACGTGCCATTAAGGTTGGGGATCATCCCAGTGTGGTCTGTTTAAATTTTTGTGGCCAGTTGGGTGGACAAACGGGAAAAATGGCGTGAACGGGGCATTTTTGGGCTAAATTGGTGCGCTATAGCCCACGATTTTAGGGGTGGGCCCGATGTTCGAGCGTGCTGTGGGACGAAAATCAACCAGGGCATGCCCAGGAGGTTGGAGATCATCCCAGTATGGTCCCTTTAAATATTTGTGGCTATTTGGGTGGACAAACGGGCAAAACGGAACGAACGGGGCATTTTTTGGCCAAATCAGTGCGCTATAGCCCTTTGTTTTGGGGGTGGGCCCAGGGTTCGAGCATGCTGTGGGTCGAAAATTGAATGAGCCATGTCAGGGATGTTGGAGATCATCCTAGTATGGTCCATTTAAATTTTCGTGGCCATTTGGTAGGACAAACGGGCGAAACGGCGTGAACGGGGTATTTTTAGGCTAAATTGGTGTGCTATAGCCTACGGTTTGTAGGGTGGGCCCGGGGTTCGAGCATCCAATGGGCCAAAAATCGACCGAGGCATGCCAGGGAGGTTGGGGATCGACCCAGTATAGTCCCTTTAATTTTCCGTGGCCATTTAGGTGGACAAACAGTCGAAATAGCGCTAATGGGGCATTTTTCGGCCAAATTGGTGTGCTATAGCCCACGTTTTCGGGGGTGAGCCCGGGGTTCGGGCGTGCTGTTAGCCGAAAATTGCCCGGAGAGTTCTACGGAGATTGGAGATCATCCTATTGTGGTCCGTTTAAATTTTTGTGACCATTTGGGTGGACAAACGGGTGAAACTGCGTGAATGGGGGATTTTCGGGCCAAAACGGTCTGCAATAGCCCACGGTTTTGGGGGTGGGCTCGAGGTTCGGGTATGCTGTGGGCCAAAAATTAATTGGGACATGCCAGGGGGTGGGGATCATCCCAGTGTGGTCCGTTTACTTTTTTCGTGGCTATTTGGGTGGAAAAACGGTCAAAACGGCGCGAACGAGGTATTTTTAGGCCAAATCGGTGTGCTATAGCCCATGGATTTGGAGGTGGGCTCGGGTTCCAGGCGTGCTGTATGCCGAAAATCATTCGGGGCATACCAGGGAGGTTGGGGTTCATCCCAGTGTTGTCCGTTTAATTTTTTGTGGTTATTTGGGTGGACAAACGGGCAAAACAGAATGAACGGGGCATTTTTAGGCCAAATTGGGGTGCTATAGCCTACGGTTTCGGGGGTGGGCCTGGGGTATAGGCGTACTGTGGGCTAAAAATTAACCGAGGTGTGCTAGGGAGGTTGGGGATCGTCCCAGTGTGGTCCGTTTAAATTTTTATGGCCATTTGGGTGGACAATCAGGCAAAACAGCACAAACGGGGCATTATCAGGCCAAATCGGTGTGCTATTGCCCATGGTTTTGCGGGGTAGGCTTAGGTTCCGAGCATGTTGTGGGCCGAAAATTAACCGAGACATGCCAGGGAGGTTGCAGATCATCCTAGTATGGTCTGTTTAATTTTTCGTCGCCATTTGGATGGACAAACAGGCGAAACGGTGCGAATTGGGCATTTTAGGGCCAAATCGGTCTGCTATAGCCCATGATATTGTGGGTGGGCCCGAGGTCCGAGCGTTTTGTGGGTTGAAAATCAATTGAGGCATGACAGTGAGGTAGGGGATTATACTAGTGTGGTTCATTTAAATTTTCGTGGTCATTTAGGTGAACAAACAAGAAAAATGGCGAGAACGGTGCATCTTCAGGCCAAATTGGTGTGCTATAGCCCACGATTTTGGGGGTGGGCCCGGGGTTCAGGTGTTCTGTGGGACGAAAATCGTCCGGGGAATGCCAAGGAGGTTGGGGATCATCCCAGCATAGTCTGTTTAAATTTTTGTGGCTATTTGGGTGACCAAACAGGCAAAACGGCACAAATAGAGTTTTTTCCGGCGAAATCGATGTGCTATAGCCCACGGTTTAGGGGGTAGGCCGGTGGTTCGGCCTGTTGTGGAAAAAAAATAACCGGAGTGTGCCAAGGATACTGGGGATCATCCCAGTGTTGTCCATTTAAATTTTCGTGGCCATTTGGGTGGACAAATAGGCAAATCAGTGCGAATGGGGCATTTTTGGCCAAACCGATGTGCTATAGCCCTTGATTTTGGGGGTGGGCTCGGGGTCCAAGCATTCTGTGGGCCAAATATTGATCAGGGCATGCCAGGGATGTTGGGGATCGTCCCAGTATGGTCTGATTAAATTTTCATGGCCATTTAGGTGGACAAACAGGCAAAACGGTGCAAATAGGACATTTTCGGGCTAAATCGGCCTGCTATAGCCCACAGTTTTAGTGGTGGGCCCGGGGTCCGGGTTTGTTGTGGTTCGAAATCAACTTGGGTGTGCTAGGGGGTTGGGGATCACCTATGTGTGGTCTGTTTAAATTTTGGTGGCCATTTGGGTGGACAAATGGGCAAAACAACGCGAACGAGGAATTTTCGGGCTAAATTGGTGTGCTATAGTCCACGATTTTGGGTGTGGGACTGCGGTCCGGATATGCAGTGGGCCAAATATTTATCGGAGCATGCCAGGGATGTTGGGGGTCCGAGCATGCTATGGGCTAAAAATCGATCGGGGCATGCCAGAGAGGTTGGAGATCAACCTAGTGTGGTCCCTTTAAATTTTCGTGGCCATTTGGGTTGACAAACGGGCGAAATGGAGCGACTGGGGCATTTTTTTGCAAAATTTATGTGCTATAACCCACATTTTCGGGGGTGAGCCCGGGGTTCGGGCGTCCTGTTGGCCGAAAATCGATCGGGGAGTTCTAGGGAGGTTGGGGATCATCCCAGTTTGGTCATTTTAAATTTTTGTGGCCATTTAGGTGGACAAACGGATGAAACTGTGCGAATGGGGTATTTTCGGGCTAAATCGGTGTGCAATAGCTCACGATTTTGGGGGTGGGCAAGCTGTGGGCCAAAAATCAATCGGGATGTGCCATGGAGGTTGGGGATCATCCCAGTGTAGTCCGTTTAATTTGTCGTGGCCATTTGGGTGGACAAACGGTCAAAACGGCGCGAACGGGGTATTTCAAGCCAAATCGGTGTGCTATAGCCCACAGTTTTGGGGGTGGGCGTGGGGTCCAGGCGTGTTGTGTGCCGAAAATCATCCGGGGCACACCAAGGAGGTTGGGGTTCATCCCAGTGTGGTCTGTTTAATTTTTCGTGGTTATTTTGGTGGACAAATGGGCGGAACAACACGAACATGGCATTTTTGGGCTAAATTTGTGTGCTATAGCCCACGGTTTTGGGGGTGGGCCCAGGGTTCGAGCGTGCTGTGATCCAAAAATTGACCGAGGTATGCCAGGGAGGTTGGGGATCATCCTAATATGGTCTGTTTAAATCTTTATGGCCATTTGGGGTGACAAACAGGCAAAACGGCACAAATAGGGCATTTTCGGGCCAAATTGGTGTGCTATAACCCAAGGTTTTGGGGGTGGGCTCAGGGTCCGAGCGTGTTGTGGGACGAAAATCAATCGGGGCATGCCAGGGAGGTTGCGAATGGTCTGTTTAAATTTTCATCGCTATTTGGGTGGACAAACAGGCGAAACGGTGCGAATGGGGTATTTTGGGGCCAAATCGATTCGCTATAGCCCATGATTTTGGGGGTGGGCCCAAGGTCTTGGCATTTTGTGGGTCAAAAATCAATTAAGGCATGCCAACGAGGTAAAGAATTGTACCAGTGTGGTCCGTTTAAATTTTTGTGGTCATTTGGGTGGACAAACAGGTGAAACGGCGAGAACGGTGCATCTTCTGGCCAAATCGATGTGCTATAGCCCACGGTTTTAGGGGTGGACCCACGGTCCGGGCATTCTGTGGGATGAAAATCGTTCGGGATATGACAGGGAGGTTGGGGATCATCCTAACATGGTCCTTTTAAATTTTTGTGGCCATTTGGGTGACCAAACAGGTACAACAACACAAATGGGGCATTTTGGGCCAAATCGATGTGCTATAACCCACGGTTTTGGGGGTGGGTCGGGGGTTCGAGTGTGTTGTGGGACAAAAATTGACCGGGGTATGCTAGGGATGTTGGTGATCATCCCAGTATGGTCCATTTAAATTTTCGTGGCCATTTGGTAGGACAAACGGGCAAAACGGCGTGAACGGGGTATTTTTAGGCTAAATCGGTGTGCTATAGCCTACGGTTTGTATGGTAGGCCCGGGGTCCGAGCATGCAATGGGCCAAAAATCGACCGAGGCATGCCAGGGAGGTTGGGGATCGACCCAGTATAGTCCCTTTAATTTTCCATGGCCATTTAGGTGGACAAACAGTTGAAATAGCGCTAATGGGGAATTTTTCGACCAAATTGGTGTGCTATAGCCACGTTTTCGGGGGTGAGCCCGGGGTTCGGGCGTGCTGTTAGCCGAAAATTGCCCGGAGAGTTCTACGGAGATTGGAGATCATCCTATTGTGGTCCGTTTAAATTTTTGTGACCATTTGGGTGGACAAACGGGTGAAACTGCGTGAATGGGGCATTTTCGGGCCAAATCGGTTTGCAATAGCCCACGGTTTTGGGGGTGGGCTCGAGGTTCGGGTATGCTGTGGGCCAAAAATTAATTGGGACGTGCCAGTGGGTGGGGATCGTCCCAGTGTGGTCCGTTTACTTTTTCGTGGCTATTTGGGTGGAAAAACGGTCAAAACAGCGCGAACGGGTATTTTTAGGCCAAATCGGTGTGCTATAGCCCATGGATTTGGAGGTGGGCTTGGGTTCCAGGCGTGCTGTATGCCGAAAATCATTCGGGGCATACCAGGGAGGTTGGGGTTCATCCGAGTGTTGTCCGTTTAATTTTTTATGGTTATTTGGGTGGACAAACGGGCAAAACACAACGAACGGGGCATTTTTAGGCTAAATTGGG
This sequence comes from Capsicum pubescens, assembly GCA_030864215.1. NCBI lineage: Eukaryota > Viridiplantae > Streptophyta > Magnoliopsida > Solanales > Solanaceae > Capsicum > Capsicum pubescens. Next base: position 6,646,882 of record CM061542.1, read on the forward strand.
GTGCTATAGCCTACGGTTTTGGGGGTGGGCCCGGGGTACAGGCGTACTGTGGGCTAAAAATTAACCGAGGTGTGCTAGGGAGGTTGGGGATCGTCCCAGTGTGGTCCGTTTAAATTTTTATGGCAATTTGGGTGGACAATCAGGCAAAACAGCACAAACGGGGCATTATCAGGCCAAATCGGTGTGCTATTGCCCATGGTTTTGCGGGGTAGGCTTAGGTTCCGAGCGTGTTGTGGGCCGAAAATTAACCGAGATATGCCAGGGAGGTTGCGGATCATCCTAGTATGGTCTGTTTAATTTTTCGTCGCCATTTGGATGGACAAACAAGCGAAACGTTGCGAATTGGGCATTTTAGGGCCAAATCGGTCTGCTATAGCCCATGATATTGCGGGTGGGCCCGAGGTTCGAGCGTTTTGTGGGTTGAAAATCAATTGAGGCATGACAGTGAGGTAGGGGATTATACTAGTGTGGTTCATTTAAATTTTCATGGTCATTTGGGTGAACAAACAGGCAAAATGGCGAGAACGGTGCATCTTCAGGCCAAATTGGTGTGCTATAGCCCACGATTTTGGGGGTGGGCCCGGGGTTCAGGCGTTCTGTGGGACGAAAATCGTCCGGGGAATGCCAAGGAGGTTGGGGATCATCCCAGCATAGTCTGTTTAAATTTTTGTGGCTATTTGGGTGACCAAACAAGAAAAACGGCACGAATAGAGTTTTTTCCGGCGAAATCGATGTGCTATAGCCCACGGTTTAGGGGGTGGGCCGGTGGTTAGTCCTGTTATGGAAAAAAAATAACCGGAGTGTGCCAAGGATATTGGGGATCATCCCAGTGTTATCCATTTAAATTTTCGTGGCCATTTGGGTGGACAAATAGGCAAATCAGTGCGAATGGGGCATTTTAGGCCAACTCGATGTGCTATAGCCCTTGATTTTTGGGGTGGGCCCGGGGTCCAGGCATTCTGTGGGCCAAACATTGATTAGGGCATGCCAGGGATGTTGGGGATCATCCCAGTATGGTCTGATTAATTTTTCATGGCCATTTAGGTGGACAAACAGGCGAAACGGTGCAAATGGGATGTTTTCGGGCTAAATCGGCCTGCTATAGCCCACAGTTTTAGTGGTGGGCCCGGGGTCCGGGTGTGTTGTGGTTCGAAATCAACTAGGGTGTGCTAGGGGGTTGGGGATCACCTATGTGTGGTCCGTTTAAATTTTGGTGGCCATTTGGGTGGACAAATGGGCAAAACAGCGCGAACGAGGAATTTTCGGGCTAAATTGGTATGCTATAGTCCACGATTTTGGGTGTGGGACTGCGGTCCGGATATGCAGTGGGCCAAATATTTATCTGAGCATGCCAGGGATGTTGGGGGTCCGAGCATGCTGTGGGCTAAAAATCGATCGGGGCATGCCAGAGAGGTTGGAGATCGACCTAGTGTGGTCCCTTTAAATTTTCGTGGCCATTTGGGTGGACAAACGGGCGAAATGGAGCGACTGGGGCATTTTTTTGTCAAATTTATGTGCTATAGCCCACGTTTTCGGGGTGAGCCCGGGGTTCGGGTGTCCTGTTGGCCGAAAATCGATCGGGGAGTTCTAGGGAGGTTGGGGATCATCCCAGTTTGGTCTGTTTAAATTTTGTGGCCATTTGGGTGGACAAACGGATGAAACTGTGCGAATGGGGTATTTTCGGGCTAAATCGGTGTGCAATAGCCCACGATTTTGGGGGTGGGTAAGATATGGGCCAAAAATCAATCGGGATGTGCCATGGAGGTTGGGGATCATCCCAGTGTAGTCTGTTTAATTTGTCGTGGCCATTTGGGTGGACAAACGGTCAAAACGGCGCGAACGGGGTATTTCGAGCTAAATCGGTGTGCTATAGCCCACGGTTTTGGGGGTGGGCGTGGGGTCCAGGCGTGTTGTGTGCCGAAAATCATCCGGGGCATACCAAGGAGGTTGGGGTTCATCCCAGTGTGGTCTGTTTAATTTTTCGTGGTTATTTGGGTGGACAAACGGGCAGAACAAAACGAACATGGCATTTTTGGGCTAAATTTGTGTGCTATAGCCCACGGTTTTGGGGGTGGGAACGGGGTTCGAGCGTGCTGTGATCCAAAAATTGACCGAGGTATGCCAGGGAGGTTGGGGATCATCCTAATATGGTCTGTTTAAATCTTTATGGCCATTTGGGGTGAAAAACAGGCAAAACGGCACAAATAGGGCATTTTTGGGCCAAATTGGTGTGCTATAACCCAAGGTTTTGGGGGTGGGCTCAGGGTCCGAGCGTGTTGTGGGACGAAAATCAATCGGGGCATGCCAGGGAGGTTGCGAATGGTCTGTTTAAATTGTCATCGCTATTTGGGTGGACAAACAGGCGAAACGGTGTGAATGGGGCATTTTGGGGCCAAATCGATTCGCTATAGCCCATGATTTTGGGGGTGGGCCCAAGGTCTTAGCATTTTGTAGGTCGAAAATCAATTAAGGCATGCCAGCGTGGTAGAGAATTGTACCAGTGTGGTCCGTTTAAATTTTTGTGGTCATTTGGGTGGACAAACAGGTGAAACGGCGAGAACGGTGCATCTTCTGGCCAAATCAATGTGCTATAGCCCACGGTTTTAGGGGTGGACCCACGGTCCAGGCATTCTGTGGGATGAAAATCGTTCGGGACATGACAGGGAGGTTGGGGATCATTCTAACATGGTCCGTTTAAATTTTTGTGGCCATTTGGGTGACCAAACAGGTAAAACAACACAAATGGGGCATTTTTGGGCCAAATCGATGTGCTATAACCCACGATTTTGGGGGTAGGTCGGGGGTTCGAGTGTGTTGTGGGACAAAAATTAAACGGGGTATGCTAGGGATGTTGGTGATCGTCCAGTGTTGTCCATTTAAATTTTTGAGGCTATTTGGGTAGACAAACAGGCAAATCAGTGCGAACGGGGCATTTTCGGGCCAAATCAGTGTGCTATAGCCCACGATTTTGGGTGTGGGCCCGGGGTCCGAGCGTGTTATGGACCAAAAATTGATCAGGGCATGCCAAGGATATCGGGGATTATCTCAGTGTGGTCCGATTAAATTTTTGTGGCTATTTGGGTGGACAAACAGGCGAAACGGTGCAAATGGGATATTTTCGGGCTAAATCGGCGTGCTATAGCCCATGGTTTTGGTGGTGGGCCCTGGGTCGGGGTGTGTTGTGGTCCTAAATCAATAGGGGCGTGCCAGGGGGGTTGTGGATCATCTCAGTATGGTCCCTTTAAATTTTGGTGGCCATTTAGGTGGACAAACGGGCGAAACAACGCAAACAGAGCATTTTCGTGCTAAATCGGTGAGCTATAGTCCACGATTTTGGGGTGGGCCCATGGTTTAGGTATGTTATGGGCCAAAAATTGACCAAGGCATGCTAGGGAGGTTGGGGATCATCCCAGTGTGGTCTGTTTAAATTTTCGTGGCCATTTGGGTGGACAGACGGTCTAAACAAAACGAACGGGGAATTTTTGGGTCAAATCGGTGTGCTATAGCCCACTATTTTGATGTGCTATAGACCACTATTTTGATGTGCTATAGCCTACTATTTTGATGGTGCGCCCGGGGTCCGGGTGTGCTGTGGGCCTAAAATTGATTGAGGTGTGCCATTGAGGTTGGGGATCGTCCCAATGTGGTTCGTTTAATTTTTTGTGGCTATTTGGGTGGACAACTGCATGTAATGACATGAACGGGGCATTTTCAGGCCAAATCGGTGTGTTATAGCCCACGGTTTTGGGGGTGAGCCTGGGGTTTGGGTGTTTTGTGGGCCAAAAATCGATTGGGGTGTGACAGGGAGGTTGGGGATCATCCTAGTCTGGTCCGTTTAATTTTTTGTGGGCATTTGGGTGGACAATCGGGCAAAACAATGCGAACGGGGTATTTTCATTACAAATCGGTGTCCTATAGCCCATGGTTTCGGGGTTGGGCCCGGTGTTCGGGCGTGTTGTGGACCAAAAATCGACTGGGCGTGCCAAGGAGGTTGGTGATCATTCTAGTGTGGTCCATTTAAATTTTCGTGGCCATTTGGGTGGACATACGGGAAAAACGACACAAACAAGGCATTATTGGGCCAAATCGGTGTGCTATAGCCTACGATTTTGAGGGTGGACCCAGGGTTCGGGCATGCTGTGGGCTGAAAATTGATTGGGGTATACAGGGAGGTTGGGGATCATTTCAGTGTGGTCCGTTTAAATTTTTATGGCTATTTGGGTGTTTAAACGGGCAAAATAGCGCGAACGGTGTACTTTTGAGCCAAATCGGTGTGCTATTGTCCACGGTTGTAGGGGTGGGCCCGGTGTTTGGGTGTATTGTTGGCCGAAAATTGACCGAGGCATTCCAGGGAGGTTGGGGATCGTCCCAGCATGATCCGTTTAAATTTTTGTGCCCGTTTGGGCAGACAAACGGGCAAAACGGCACGAACAGGGCATTTTTGGGCCAAATTGGTGTGCTATAATCCACGGTTTTGGGGGTGGGCCCGAGGTCCGGGCGTGCTGTAGGCCAAAAATTGACCGGGGAGTGCCAGGGAGGTTGGGGATCATCCCAGTGTGGTCCGTTTAAATTTTTGTGGTCATTTTGGAGGACAACAGGTGAAACAGCGTGAACGGGGCATTTTCAGCTAAAATCGGTGTGCTATAGCCCACAGTTTTGAGGGAGGGCCCGGGATCCATGCATTTTGTGGGCCAAAAATCAACCGAGGCATGCCAGGGAAGTTGGGGATCTTCCTAGTATGGTCCGTTTACATTTTCGTGGCCATTTGGGTAGACAAACGACTGAAACGGCGCGAATGGGGCATTTTCGGGCAAAATCAATGTGCTATAGCCTACGATTTCGGGGATGGGCCCGGGGTCCGGGAATCTTGTGGGCCAAAACTCGACCGGGGTGTGCCAAGGATGTTTGGAATCATCTCAGTATTATCCATTTAAATTTTTGTGGCTATTTGGGTTGACAAACAAGCAAAACAGTGCGAACGTGGCATTTTCGGGCCAAATTGGTGTGCTATAGCCCACGGTTTCGAGGGTGGGCCCAGGGTTCGAGCGTGCTGTGGGCCAAAAATCGATTGAGGCATTCCAGGGAGGTTAGGGATCGTTCCAGTATGGTCCGTTTAAATTTTCATAGCCATTTGTTTGGACAAACATACAAAAAGGTGCAAACAGTGTATTTTAGGGCTAAATCAGTGTGCTATAGCCCACGATTTTGGTGGTGGGCCCGGGATCCGGGTGTGTTATGGGAAAAAAAATTAGTCAAGGCATACTAGGGGGTTGGGGATCATCTCAGTATGGTGCGTTTAAATTTTGGTTGCCATTTGGGTGGACAAAGAGGCAAAACAGCGCGAATGGGGCATTTTTAAGAAAAATTGATATGCTATAGTCCACGATTTTAGGGGTGGGTTCGGGGTCCGGGCGTGCTGGGCTAAAAATTGACCGGGGCGTGCCATGGAGGTTGGGGATCATTCTAGTGTGGTTTGTTTAAATTTTTGTGGCCATTTGGGTGGACAAACAGTCGAAACGGCGCTAATGGGGCATTTTTGGGCCAAATCAGTGAGCAATAGCCCACGGTTTTGGGGGTGAACCCAGGGTTCGGGGGTTTTGTGGGCCAAAAAATGACCGAGGCATTCTAGGGAGGTTGGGGATCGTCCCAGTGTGGTCCGTTTAAATTTTTGTGGCCATTTCGCTGAACAAATGGGTGAAACAGCGCGAACAGATCATTTTTGGGGCAAATCGGTGTGCCATATCCCACAGTTTCAGGGGTGGGCCCGAGGTTCAGGTGTGCTGTAGGATAAATATCAACAGGGGCGTGCCAGGGAGGTTGGGGATCATCCCAGTATGGTCCATTTAAATTTTCGTGGCCATTTGGGTGGATAAACGGGCGAAACAGCACGAACGGGGCATTTTCGGGCCAAATCGGCGCGCTATAGCCCACGGTTTCTGGGGTGAGCCTGGGGTTCAGGCGTGCTGTGGGTCAAAAATTAACCGGGGCATTCCAGGTAGGTTGGGGATCATCCATTGTGGTCCGTTTAATTTTTCATAGCCATTTGAATGGATAAACAAGTGAAATAGCGTGAATGCGGCATTTCCGAGCTAAATCAGTGTGTTATAGCCCACAATTTTGTGGGTGGGTAAGGGGTACGGGCATGCTGTGGGACGAAAATTGATCGGGGAATGCCAGAGAGGTTGGGGATCATCCCAGTATGGTCTATTTAATTTTTGGTGGCCATTTGTGTGGACAAACGGTCAAAACGGCATGAACGGGGTGTTTTCGGGATAAATCAATGTGGTATAGCCCGCGGTTTTGGAGGTGGGCCCGGGGTCAGGCATGCTGTGGGCCAAAAATTGATCAAGGCATGCTAGAGAGGTTGGGGATCATCCCAGTGTGGTCCATCTAAATTTTTGTGGCAAATGGGTGGACAAACGGACAAAATGGGGTGAACGGGGCATTTTCGGGCCAAATCGGTGTCCTATAGCGTACGGTTTTAGGGATGGGCCCAGGTTCTGGACGTGTTGTGCCTAAAAATTAACCAGGGCGTGCTAAGGAGGATGGGGATCATCCCAGTATGGTTCATTTCAATTTTTGTGGCCATTAGGGTTGACAAACGGGCAAAACGGCGTGAACGAGACATTTTCAGGCCAAATCGATGTGCTATAGCCCACGGTTTCGGAGGTGGGCCAGAGGTTCGGGCGTGCTGTGGGTCCAATATTAATTAGGTCATGCTAGGGAGGTTGGGTATCATCCCAGTGTGGTCTGTTTAAATTTTTGTCGCCATTTTGGTGGACAAACGGGCGAAACGGCGCAAACGGTGCATTTTTGGGCTAAATCGGTGTGCTATAGCCCACAGTTTAGGTGGTGGGCTAGGGGTTCAGGGGTTTTGTGGGCCGAAAATTGACCGGAGCATTCTAGGGAGGTTGGGGATCATCCCCGTATGGTCCGTTTAAATTTTGTGGCCATTTGGGTGGAAAAAACGGGCAAACGGTACGAACGGAGCATTTTCGGGCCAAATTGGTGTGCTAAAGCCCTCGACTTCGGAGGTGAGCCCGGGGTCCGGGCGTGCTGTGTGTCAAAAATTGACCGGGGCATGTCAGGGAGTTTGAGAATCATTCCAGTGTGGTCCATTTAATTATTCATGGCCATTTGGGTGGACAAACGGGTAAAACAGCGCGAACGAGGCATTTTCGGGATAAATCGATGTGCTATAGCCCACGGTTTTGGGGGTGGGCCTGGGGTCCGAGCGTTCTATGGGTCAAATATTTATCGGAGCATGCCAGGGATGTTGGGGATCATCCTAGTGTGATCCGTTTAATTTTTTGTGGCAATTTGGGTGGACAAACAGGCGAAACGGCCCAAATGGGGCATTTCAGGCCAAATAGGTGTGCTATAGCCCACGGTTTTGGTGGTGGACCCGGGGTTTGGGTATGTTGTGTGCCAAAAATCAACTGGGGTATGGCAGGGGATTGGGGATCGTCTCAGTGTGGTCCGTTTAAATTTTTGTGGCCATTTGGGTGGACAAATGAGCGAAATAGCATGAACGGGGCATTTTTGGGCTAAATCGGTGTGATTTAGTCTATGGTTTTGGGGGTGGGCCCAGGGTCCGGGCACGCTGTGGGATGAAAATTGTCCGGGGTGGTGCCAGCGAGTTTAGGGATCGTCTCAGTATGGTCCATTTGAATTTTCGTGGCTATTTGAGTTGACAAACGGTTGAAACGGCACTAACGGGGCATTTTCAGACCAAATCGGTGTGCTATAGCCCACTGTTTTGATGGTGGACTCGGGGTCCGGGCGTGCTGTGGGCTGAAAATTGACCAAGACATGTCAGGGAGGTTGGCGATCATTCTAGTGTGGTCCCGTTTAATTTTTTGTGGCCATTTGGGTGGATAATAGGAAAAACGACACAAATAGGGCATTTTTGGGCCATATCGATGTTCTATAGCCCACAGTTTTGGGGTGGGCCCACGGTTCAGGTGTGCTGTAGGCTGAAAATCGATCAGGGTGTGCTCGGGAGGTTAGGGATCATTCCAGTGTGGTTCGTTTAATTTTTCGTCGGCATTTGGGTGGACAAACGGGCAAAATGGTGTGAACTGTGTGATTTTGGGAAAATCGGTGTGCTATAGCCCGCGGTTTTGGGGTTGGGCTCGGTGTACGGGCGTACTGTCAGTCGAAAATTGACTGGGGCATGCCAGGAAGGTTGGAGATCATCTCAGTGTGGTCCATTTAAATTTTTGTGGCCATTTGGGTGGACAAACGGGCAAAACAACGGGAACAGAGCATTTTCGAGCCAAATTGGTGTCCTATAGCACATGGTTTCAGGGGTGGGCCTAGGGTTCTAGTGTACTGTGGCTAAAAATCGATCGGGGCATACCAGGGAGGTTGGGGATCATCTCAGTATGGCCCGTTAAAATTTTCTTTGCCATTTGGGTGAAAAAACGGGTGAAATGGCGCGAACGGGCATTTTCAGGCCTGGGGTCCGGGCGTGCTGTTGGCCGAAAAATTGACCGGGGCGTGCTAGGGAGGTTGGTAATCATTCCAGTGTGATCCGTTTAAAATATTTTTGGCTATTTGGGGGGACAAACGGGCCGAAACGACATGAATGGGGCATTTTCAGGCCAAATCAGTGTTTTATTGCCCACAGATTTTGGGGGTGGGGCCCGGGGTCCGAGCGTGTAGTGGGCCAAAAATCAACCCGGGCATTCCAGAGAGGTTGTAGTCCATTTAAATTTTCGTGGGCCAATTTGGGTGGACAAATAGGCAAAAACGGTGCGAACGGGGGCATTTTCGGGCCAAATTGGTGTGATATAGCCCATGATTTTAGGGGTGGGCCCATGGTTCGGGCGTTCTGTAGGATAAAAATTGATTGAGGCATGCTAGGGAGGTCGGTGATTGTACCAGTATGGTCCATTTAAATTTTCTTGGCCATTTGGCTGGACAAAACAGGCGAAACGGTGCGAACGGTGTATTTTTGAGCCAAATCGGTGGTGCTAGCCCACGGTTTTGGGTGTGGGCTCGGGGTACGGGCGTACTGTGAGACAAAAAATCATTTGGGGCCTGATAGGGAGGTTGGGGATCATCCCAGTGTGTTCCATTTAAATTTTCGTGGCCATTTGGTTGGACAAACGGGCCTAAACGGCGCGAATGGGGCCATTTTTGGATCGAATCGATGTTCTATAACCCACGGTTTTTTGAGGTGGGCCCGAGGTTCGGGAGTGTTGTAGGCCAAAAAATCGATCGAGGTTTTGCCCGAGATACTGGGGATCGTCCCAGAGTTGTCCATTTAAATTTTTGTGGCTATTTGGGTGGACGAACAGGCAAAACGGTGCAAACCGGACATTTTTGGGTCAAATAATTGGGCTATAACCCAGGGTTTTGGTGGTGGGCCCGGGGTTCGAGTGTGCTGTGGGGCCTAAAATCGACCAAGGCGTGCCAGGGATTTTGGGGATCATCTCAGTGTGATCCGTTTAAATTTTTATGGCCATTTGGGTGGACAAATGGGCTAAACGGCGCGAATGGGGCGTTTTCAGGCCAAATCATTGTGCTTTAGCCCACGGTTTTGGAGGTGGGCTCTAGGTTCGGGCGTGTTATGGGCCAAAAAATTGACCGAGGTATGCCAGGGATGTTGGGGTTTCATCCCAGTGTTGTCTATATAAATTTTTGTGGCCATTTTTGGTGGACAAACAGGCAAAACGGTGCGAACGGGGCATTTTCAGGCCAAATCAATGTGCTATAGCCCACAGTTTTAGGGGTGGGCCCAGGGTCCGACGTGATGTGGGCCAAAAATTGACTGGGGCATTCCAAGGAGTTTGGGTATTGTCCCAATGTGGTTCGTTTAAATTTTCATGGCCATTTGGATGGAAAAACAGGGAAAATGGCACAAACGGGGCATTTTTGGGCTAAATCGGTGTGCTATAGCCCACAATTTTAGTGGTGGGCCCAGGGTCAATTGTGTTATAGTCCGAAAATCTACCGAGGCGTGCCAGGTGTGTTGGATATCATCTCAGTATGGTCCGTCTAAAATTTAATGGCCATTTAGGTGGACAAACGGGTGAAACGGCGCGAACAAGGCATTTTCGAGCCAAATCGGTGAGCTATAGTCCACGGTTTAGAAGGTGGGCCCAGCTTTAGGGCGTTCTGTAGGAGAAAAATTGACTGGGGCATGCCAGGGAGGTTGGGGATCATTCCAGTGTGGTTCGTTTAAATTTTTGTGGCCATTTGGGTGGACAAACGGTTGAAACGGCGCAAATGGGGCATTTTCGGGCCAAATCGATGTGCTATAGCCCACAGTTTTGATGGTGGGCCTAGGATCCGAGCTTGTTGTGGGCCAAAAATTGATTGAGGTATGCCGATAGGTTAGGGAGCATCCTAGTGTAGTTTATTTAAATTATCATGGCCATTTGGGTGGACAAACGGGCGAAACAGCAGGAATGGGGCCTTTTCGGGCCAAATCGGTGTGTTATAACCCACGGTTTCAGGGGTGGACCCGAGTTTCGGGTGTGCTGTGGGATAAAAATCAATCGGGGCTTACCAGGGAGGTTGGGGATCATCCCAGTATGGTTCATTTAAATTATCGTGGCCATTTGGGTGGACAAACAGATGAAATAGTGCGAACGGGGCATTTTCGGGCCAAATTAGCGTGCTATAACCCATGATTTCTCGGGTGGGCCCGGGGTTCGGGTGTGTTGTGGGTCAAAAAATCGACCGGGGCATGCCAGGTAGGTTGGGGATCGTCCCAGTACGGTCCGTTTAATTTTTTGTGGCCATTTGAATGGACAAACGGGCGAAACGGCATGAACGGGCCATTTTCGAGCCAAATCGGTGTTCAATAGCACACAATTTTAGGGGTGGGCCTGAGGCCCGGGCGTGCTATGGGACGAAAATAGATCAGGTCATGCCAGGGAGTTTGGGGATCTTTCCATTGTGGTCTGTTTTATTTTTCATGGCCATTTGTATGGATAAATGGTCAAAATGGCACGAACAGGGTATTTTTGGTATAAATCGGTGTGCTATAACCTTCATTTCAGGGGTGGACCCAAGGTCTGGGCTTGCTGTGGGATAAATCGGTATTCTATAACCTACAATTTTAGGGGTGGGCCTAGGGTTTGGGCGTGCTGTAGCCCAAAAATCAACCGGAGCATGCCAAGGAGATTGGGGATCATCCCAATACTCCGTTTAAATTTCCATGGCCATTTGGGTGGACAAACGGGCGAAACGGCACGAATGGAGCATTTTTGGGACAAATAGGTGTGCTATAGCCCATGTTTTTGGGGGTGGGCCCAGGGTACGAGGGTGTTGTGGGCTGAAAATCGATCGGGGCATGCCAGGGAGGTTGGGGATCATTCCAGTGTTGTTTGTTTAAATTTTTGTGGCTATTTGGGTGGACAAACGGGCGAAACAGTGCGAACGGGGTATTTTTAGGCTAAATTGGTGTGCTATAGCCCATGATTTTAAGGGTAGGCCCGGGGTCCGGGCATGCTGTGGGCCAAAAATTTACCGGGGCATGCCAGGGAGGTTGGGGATCATCCCAGTATGGTCCGTTCTAATTTTGGTGGCCATTTGGGTGGACAAACGGGCAAAACAACGTGAACCGGGCGTTTTAGGATCAAATCGGTGAGCTATAGCCCAGGTGATACAAGAATAATCACGGATATGAACTTAAGCGAGTGCGTGTTGGACCCGAGACTTGGTGGATGCAAATAAAATGCAAAGGAGCACCTAAATGGACACCAAAACCATCCATACATAGCACTCCAAGGGTGCCTACTTGAAGCCATTCATTAAAGGGCCTTTTTGGTCATTCCACCTTACTTTTGTAATAAGTCTATAAATAGACTAGTTTAGGTATTTAGTTCTTTGGTTGATGATTATTGTAAATCTTGAACTTTTGAAACACCAAGTCCTCTCTCCTTGAGGCACAAAACCAAAACTTGTAACTAGGATAGCATTCAAGGGTGGAATCTCTTATGATTGCTTGTTTGTTAGAAACATTGGTGCTTGAGTGGTGGACTCCGCTCTTGTATCATCGTAAGAACTTGGTGCTTGTTATCGTATTTTTTAGGGGTTTTAGAGTTTAATAAACTTTTTAGTTACTACTTTACATGTTTCCCTTGTGTCAAGTTATCGATCTTCTTTATCATTAAGTTTGTGTTTGCTTCCTTGTGTCGTTTTGTGTCTTGCTTGTTATGGGTATTTGTGGGTCACTTGTGGACTGTTTTGTGCTCATTTATATACCGTTTGGTATCATTTGGTATCAGAGCTAAGGCTGGTTGTGTTCCTATACTACCAATCTTGGGCTCTCTAAGTCGAAAAAGCAAAAACAAAAAAAAGAGGTGTTGAAAAGCTGAAAATTCCAAAAAGAAGCAAATATGTCCATTCTTGTTGTCTTGGCCGAAATTGTGTCTTGTTGTTGTTTTGGCCGAGATTTGTGCCTAGTTTTCTTGTGATTTTGGTGTGTTTTGTGTGTTCTAGTGTTAGATCTTTGTTTCCTAACACTAGAAGAGGTGTCTAAGGTCGAAAATCTCACAAAAAGAGTTGTGTTCTTGAGTTTGGTGTTCTTGGCCGAGAAAGTTGTTGTTCTTGTTGTTGTCTTGGCCGAGATATGTTCTTTGAGTTTAGATATAGGTATATTTCATGAGTCTCGAGTGTTATTACTGTTTGTTTGTTCTTCCCTAACACTAATAGATTCAAGATATAAGTTGAACTCCTACTTGTGTTGTTGTTGTGCGGATTCAAAAGTTGGGCCGAATTGTTGTTGGTGTTGTTGTGGTGGATTCAAAATTTGAATGTTTAAAGGTGTGTTGTTGGTATTGTGGTTGTGGATTTGTGTTGAAAGAGGTGTTGTTGTTGTTGGGAGGTTCAACTTGAACCTTGGTTTTCAAATCTTGTTGAAGGTTCTTGGTGTTTTTGGCCAATCTTCATGTCTTGAGATAAGAAGAACCTTCAATAAGTAGAGTTTGATCTTAAGACCATGTGGAAGAGTGTAGTCTTCTTGTTTATCTTGAAACAAGTTCCAAGAATATACCAAAGTAGTAAGGGACAAAGAGGGCTTTCAAAAATACTAGTTACCAAAAGGGAGTAAGGGGACTTTTCAATTCTAACCAAAAGAGGAAAGAGCCAACCACCCTTCAAAAAGGTGTTTTGCCCAAAAGGTGCAAAGAAAATCAACCTATTTTGAATGTGGAAAAGTCTCTAAAACTTGTGTATTTCCCCCTAAAAACCGAATTCACTCTTCCAAAAGTTGGAAAAACACTAAAATTTTCAAATTCCACAACCATTCCAAGACTTCCACATTACTATCCGCAACCAATCAAAGGCTGCCATATCACCCCTTTGTACAACTAACTTATTTGTGCTTTGGAGGTAAATTTTGGCTACAATGGATAATAATGCTCTTAGTTCTATTTTGGTCAGGATTGAAACTCTTTCCCGTGAAGTGGCTAGAATGAATGCGGGTCTTGATAGATTAGTCTCGAATATGACATCGTTTGGTGAGAAGTTGGATTGTTTGGAGAGTCAAAGAAACTCTCGTGCTTCTACTCCCAAAACCTTACATCCAACGATCAATCCTCCAAGACCACCACAAAATGCCATAAGCCAAGTTTCCAATTATCCTCAAAACCGAGACCTAAGTAGTCCACCTCCCCCGCAAATTGATCAAGTCCAACAAGAAGGACTTGGAAGCCAAATTCCTCCACCAAAACCAAATTCTCCTATCCAAGATCTAAAATCGAACTCTCATATCCAAGCTCCAAAACCAAACTCTCCCATCCAAGCTCCACAACCGAAGCTCCACTTCACCAAATCAATCCTCTCAATCTAAGCTCCACTTTTCCAAAGCTGAGACATCCACGTAGAGGTATATGATAAAGAGGAAATGAAGGATATGGAGTCTATGATGAGCCTTATATGATGGATGAAAAGATTAAGGAAAGACATACGAATCAAAGGGGATACCGAGGGCATGGAGGAAGAGTTAGTCAATGGGACCAACAAGGAACCCGCCACCAAGTGCAGATATGGGAATTGAAACGGATGAGATGAAGGAAAATCTCAAGATGGAGAGGAAGCCGAGGTTCAAAATGAAGAAGTTGGTTTAGACTTGTGTTGATGAGATTCCGTGTACCTCATGTTCTTTGCGGACTGTTTTGGTTCCATGTCATATTTTGCGGGCTATTTTGAGTGGTTTCTTTTGAAGTGGCCAATTGAGCGAGGTGAAGCCTTGAATTTGTAGGAAAATTCCTCTCAAGATGGAGAGGATGATACAAGAATAATCATGGATATGAACTTAAGAGAGTGCGTGTTGGACCCGAGACTAGGTGGATGCAAATAAAGTGCAAAGGAGCACCTAAATGGACACAAAAACCATCCATATATAGAACTCCAAGGGCGCCTACTTGAAGCCATTCATTAAAGGGCCTTTTTGGTCATTTCACCTTACTTTTGAAATAAGTCGATAAATATACTAGTTTAGGTGTTTAGTTCTTTGGTTGATGATTATTGTAAGTCTTGAACTTTTGAAACACCAAGTCCTCTCTCCTTGAGGCACAAAACCAAAACATGTAACTAGGATAACATTCAAGGGTGGAATCTTTTGTGATTGCTTGTTTGTTAGAAACGTTGATGCTTGAGTGGTGGACTTCGCTCTTGTATCATCGTAAAAACTGGGTGCTTGTTAACGTGTTTTGTAGCGATTTTAGAGTTTAATGAACTCTTTAGTTACTACTTTACATATTTCCCTTATGTCAAGTTATCTATCCTCTTTATCATTAAGTTTGGGTTTGCTTTCTTGTGACGTTTTGTGTCTTGATTGTTACGGGTATTTGCGGGTCACTTATGGATTGTTTTGTGCTCATTTAGATACCATTTGGTATCACCAGGGTTTCCGGGGTGGGCCCGGGTTCCGACGTGCTGTGGGGCCAGGGAGTTTGGGGATTATCCCAGTGTGGTCCATTTAAATTTTCATTGCCATTTCGGTGGACAAACGAGCAAAACAACGAACTGGGCATTTTTAGGCCAAATCGGTGTGCTATAGCCCACGGTTGCGGGGGTGGGCCCAGGGTTCGAGCGTGCTATGGTCGAAAATTAATCGGGGCATGCCAAGGAGGTAAGGGATATCCCAGTGCGGTCTCTTTAAATTTTTGTGGCCATTTGGGAGGATAAACAAGCAAAACGGCATGAACGGGGCATTTTCAGGACAAATTGTTGTGCTATAGCCTATAGTTTTAAGGGTGGGCTTGGGGTTCGAGCGTGCTGTGGGCCGAAAATTGGCCGAGTCATAGCAGGGAGGTTGGGGATCATCTCAGTGTGGTTCGTTTAAATTTTTGTGGCAATTTGGGTGGACAAATGGGAAAAACGGCGCGAATGGGGTATTTTGGAGCCAAATTAGTGTGGTATAGCCCACGGTTTAGGGGGTGGGCCCGGGGTCCGGGCATGCTGTGGGCCGTAAATTAATCGAGGCATGCTAGGGAGGTTGAGGATCATTCTAGTATGTTCCGTTTAAATTTTCATGGCCATTTGTGTGGATAAACGAGCGAAACGGCTTGAACGGGGCATTTTTGGGCCAAATCGGTGTGCTATAGCCCACGGTTTTGGGGGTGGGCCCGGGTTTCGGGCATGCTGTGGGCCAAAAATCGATCAGGGCGTGCCAGGGAGTTTGGGGATCATCCCAGTGTGGTCCGTTTAAATTTTCATTACCATTAAGGTGGACAAATGGGCAAAACAGCTAACGGGGCATTTTTAGGTCAAATCAGTGTGCTATATAGCCCACGGTTGCGAGGGTGGGCTCGGGGTTCGGGCGTGCTGTGGTCGAAAATCAATCGTGGCATGCCAAGGAGGTTGGGGATTGTCCCAGTGCTGTCACATTAAATTTTTGTGGCAATTTGGGAGGATAGCCAAGCAAAACGGCACGAATGGGGCATTTTCAGGCAAAATCGGTGTGCTATAGCCCACATTTTTGGGGGTGGGCCCAGGGTTCGGGCGTGCTTTGGGCCAAAAATCGACCGAGGTATGCTAGGGAGGTTAGGGATCATCTCAGTGTGGTCTGTCTAAATTTTTGTGGCTATTTAGGAGGACAAACGGGCAAAACAGCAAGAACAGGGCATTTTCGGGCCAAATTGGTGAACTATAACCCACAGTTTCGGGGGTGGGCCCGGGGTCCAGGCATGCTGTGGGCCGAAAATTGATCGGGGCATACCAGGAAGGTTGGGGATCATTCTAGTGTGGTCCGTTTACATTTTCATGGCCGTTTGAGTAGAGAAACGAGCAAAACAACGTGAACGAGGTATTTTTGGGCCAAGTAGGTATGCTATAAGCCCACGGTTTTAGGGGTGGGCCTGGGTTTCGGGCATGCTGTGGGCCAAAAATCGACCGGGTTATACCAGGGAGGTTGGGGATCATCCTAGTATGGTTCGATTAAATTTTCGTGGCCATTTGGCTGGACAAATGGGCAAAATGAGGGGAACGCGGCATTTTCGAGTCAAATCGGTGTGCTATAGCCCACGGTTGCAGGGGTGGGCCCGAGGTTCGGGCGTGTTGTTGGCCAAAAATCAACCGGGGCATGCCAGGGAGGTTTTGGATCATCCCAGTATGGTCCGTTTAAATTTTTGGGGCCATTTGGATGAACAAACAGGCAAAACGGTGCGAATAGGGCATTTTGGGGGCAAATTAGTGTGCTATCGCCCATGATTTTTGGGTGGGCCCGATGTCCGAGCATTCTGTTGGCTGAAAATCTATTGAGGCATGCCAATGAGGTAGGGGATTATCCTAGTGTGGTCCATTTAATTTTTTGTGGTCATTTGGGTGAAAAAATAGGCAAAATGGCAAGAACAATGCATTTTCAGGCCAAATCGGTGTGGTATAACCCATGATTTCATGGGTGGGCCTGGGGTACGGGTATTCAGTTAGATAAAAATCATCCAGGGCATGCTAGGGAGGTTGAGGATTATCCCAGTGTGGTCCTTTTAAAATTTTGTGGCCATTTGGGTGACCAAACAGGCAAAATGGCACGAATGGGGCATTTTTAGCCCAAATCAATGTGCTATAGCCCACGGTTTTGGGGTTGGGCTGGGGGTTCGAGCTTGTTGTGGGCCAAAAATTGACCGGGGTATGCTAGGGATGTTGGGGATCATCCCAGTGTTGTCCATTTAAATTTTTGTGGCCATTTGGGTGGACAAACAGGCAAAATAGTGTGAACGGGGTATTTTCGGGACAAATTGATGTGCTATAGCCCACGATTTTGGGGGTGGACCCGAGGTTCGGACGTGTTGTGGGACAAAAATTAATCAGGGCATGCCAGGGATGTTGGGGATCTTCCCAGTATGGTCCGTTTAAATTTTTGTGGCCATTTGGGTGGACAAACAGGCAAAACGGCGCAAATAGGATGTTTTTGGGCTAAATCGGCGTGCTATAGCCCACAGTTTTGGTGGTGGGCTCGGGGTCCGGGTGTGTTGTGGTTTGAAATCGACCGAGGTATTCCATCGGGGTTAGGAATCATCTCAGTGTGGTCAGTTTAAATTTTGGTGGCTATTTGGGTGGACAAACGGGCAAAACAACGCAAATGGGGAATTCTTTGGCTAAATCGGTGTGATATAGTCCATGATTTTGGAGGTGGGCCCGGGATCCGGGCGTGCTGTATGCAAAAAATCTACTGGAGCATGCTAGAGAGGTTGGGGATCATCCCCGTATGATCCGTTTAAATTTTCGTGGCCATTTGGGTGGATAAACGGGCGAACGGGGCATTTTTGGGCTAAATTGGTGAGCTATAGCCCACGGTTTTGTGGGTGAGCCCGGGGTCCGGGCATGCTGTAGGTCAAAAATCGATCGGGGCATGCCAGGGAGTTTGGAAATTGTTTTAGTGTGGTTCGTTTAATTTTTCGTGGCCATTTGGGTGGATAAACGGGCGAAACAACACGAACGGGGCATTTTTGGGCCAAATTGATGTATAGCCCACGGTTTTGGGGGTTGTCCGGGGGTCGGGTGTGCTGTGGGATGAAAATTTATCAGAGCGTGCCAGGGATATTATGGATCATCCTAGTATGGTCCGTTTAAATTTTTGTGGCCATTTGGGTGGACAAACAGGTGAAACGACACAAACATAGAATTTTCGGGCCAAATAGGTGGGTTATAGCCCATGGTTTTGTTGGTGGACCTGGAGTTCGGGTGTGTTGTAGGCTGAAAATCGATTGGAGAATGCCAGGGGGGTTAGGGATCATCTCAGTATGGTCTGTTTAACTATTGGTGGTCATTTGTGTGGAGAAACGGGTTAAACGCCGCGAACGAGGCATTTTTGGGCCAAATCGATGTGCTATTGTCCACGGTTTTGGGGTAGGCCCGGGGTCCGGGCATGCTGTGGGCCGAAAATCAATTTGGGCATGCCAGGGAGGCTGGGAAACATCCCAGTATGGTCCATTTAAATTTTGTGACTATTTGGGTGGACAAACGGTCGAAACAGCGTGAACAGGGCATTTTCAGGTCAAATCGGTGTGCTATAGCCCACGGTTTTGATGGTGGGCTCGGGTTTCGAGCGTGATGTGGGCCAAAAATTGACCGAGGCATGCTAGAGAGGTTGGGGATCATCCCAGTGTAGTCCGTTTAAATTTTTATGGCTAATTTGGTAGACAAATGGGTGAAACAGCGTAAACGGGGTATTTTTGGGCTAAATTGGTGTGCTATAGCCCACGATTTTAAGGGTAGTCCCAGGGTTCGGGCATGCTGTGGGCCAAAAATCAACCGGGGCATGCCAGGGAGGTTGGGGATCATCTGAGTATGGTCCGTTTTCATTTTTGTGGCTATTTGGGTGGACAAACGGGCAAAACGGCGCAAATGGGGTATTTTTGGGACAAATTGGTGTGCTATAGACCACGAATTTAAGGGTAGGACCGGGCATGCTGTGGGCCAAAAATCAACCGGGGCATGGCAGGAAGGTTAGGGATCATCCCAGTATGGTCCGTTTTAATTTTTGTGGCCATTTGGGTGGACAAATGTGCGAAACTGTGCGAACCGGGCGTTTTCGGGCCAAATCGGTGAGCCATAGCCCAGGTGATACAAGAATAATCACGGATATGAACTTAAGAGAGTGCGTGTTGGACCCGAGACTTGGTGGATGCAAATGAAGTGCAAAAGAGCACCTAAATGGACACCAAAACCAACCATACATAGCACTCCAAGGGCACCTACTTGAAGCCATTCATTAAAAGGCCTTTTTGGTCATTCCACCTTACTTTTGTAACAAGTCTATAAATAGACTTGTTTAGGTCTTTAGTTCTTTGGTTGATGATTATTGTAAATCTTGAACTTTTGAAACACCAAGTACTCTCTCCTTGAGGCAAAAAACCAAAACTTATAACTAGGA
This sequence comes from Capsicum pubescens, assembly GCA_030864215.1. NCBI lineage: Eukaryota > Viridiplantae > Streptophyta > Magnoliopsida > Solanales > Solanaceae > Capsicum > Capsicum pubescens. Next base: position 6,666,221 of record CM061542.1, read on the forward strand.
TAGCATTCAAGGGTGGAATCTCTTGTGATTACTTTTTTGTTAGAAACGTTGGTGCTTGAGTGGTGGACTCTGCTCTTGTATAGTCGTAAGAACTTGGTTCTTGTTAATGTGTTTTGTAGGGGTTTTGGAGTTTAATAAACTCTTTAGTTACTACTTTACATGTTTCCCTTGTGTCAAGTTATCTATCTTCTTTATCATTAAGTTTGTGTTTGCTTCCTTGTATCATTTTGTGTCTTGCTAGTTACGGGTATTTGAGGGTCACTTGTGGACTGTTTTGTGCTCATTTAGATACCGTTTAGTATCATTTGGTATTAGAGCTAAGGCTGGTTGTGTTCTTACACTACCAAGCTTGGTCTCTCCAAGTCCTTAAAAAAAAAAAAGGTGTTGAAAAGCTGAAAATTCCCAAAAGAAGCAAATCTGTCGATTTTTGTGTTTTGTAGGTAACTTCTAGCTACAATGGATAGCAATGCTCATAGTGCTATTTTGGCCGAGATTGAAACTCTTTCCCGTGATGTGGCCAATCCAAGGGCGCCTACTTGAAGCCATTCATTAAAGGGACTTTTTGGTCATTTCACCTTACTTTTGTAATAAGTCTATAAATAGACTAGTTTAGGTCTTTAGTTCTTTGGTTTATGATTATTGTAAGTCTTGAACTTTTGAAACACCAAGTCCTCTCTCCTTGAGGCACAAAACCAAAACTTGTAACTAGGATAGCATTCAAGGGTGGAATCTTTTGTGATTGCTTGTTTGTTAGAAACGTTGATGCTTGAGTGGTGGACTTCACTCTTGTATCATCGTAAAAACTGGGTGCTTGTTAACGTGTTTTGTAGCGATTTTAGAGTTTAATGAACTCTTTAGTTACTACTTTACATATTTCCCTTATGTCAAGTTATCTATCCTCTTTATCATTAAGTTTGGGTTTGCTTTCTTGTGACGTTTTGTGTCTTGATTGTTACGGGTATTTGCGGGTCACTTATGGACTGTTTTGTGCTCATTTAGATACCCTTTGGTATCACTAGGGTTTTGAGGGTGGGCCCGGGGTCCGAAGTGCTGTGGGCCGAAAATCGACCGGGTCGTGCCAGGGAGTTTGGGGATCATCCGAGTATGGTCTATCTAAATTTTCATTGCCATTTATGTAGACAAATAGGCAAAATAGTGAACGGGGTAATTTTGGGCCAAATCGGTGTGCTATATCCCACGGTTGTGGGGGTGGGCCCGGGGTTCGGGCGTGTTGTGGTCTAAAATCAACCGGGGCATGCCAAGTAGGTTGGGGATTGTCCCATTGTGGTCTGTTTAAATTTTTGTGGCCATTTGGGAGGATAAACAAGCAAAACTGCGCGAACGGGGCATTTTAGGCCAAATTGGTGTGCTATAGACCACAGTTTTGGGGAGGGGTCCGGGGTCCGGGCGTGCTGTGGGCCAAAAATCGACTGAGGATGCCAGGGATGTTGGAGATCATCCCAGTGTGGTCCGTTTAATTTTTTGTGGCCATTTGGGTGGATAAACGGGCCAAATGGCACGAACGGGGCATTTTCGGGCCAAATTGGTGTGCTATAGCCCACAGTTTTGGGGGTGGGCCTGGGGTCCAGGTTTGCTGTAGGCCAAAAATTGATCGAGGCATGCCAAGGAGGTTGGGGATCATTCTAGTTTAGTTCCCTTAAATTTTCATGGCCATTTGGGTGGAGAAACGAGTGAAACGGCGTGAACGGGGCATTTTTGGGCCAAATTGGTGTATTATAGCCCACAGTTTCTGGGGTGGGCTCGGGTTTTGGGCATGTTGTGGGCAGTAAATTGACTGGAGCATGCCAGGGAGGTTGGGGATAGTCCTAGAGTGGTTTGATTAAATTTTCGTGGCCATTTGGCTGGATAAATGGGCAAAATGGTGCGAACGGGGCATTTTCGAGCCAAATCTGTCTACTATAGCCCACGGTTTTGGGGTTAGGCACGAGGTTCGGGCATGTTGTGGGCTAAAACTCAACCGGGGCATGCCAGGGAGGTTTTGGATCATCCCAGTATGGTTTGTTTAAATTTTTGTGGCTATTTGGATGGACAAACAAGTGAAACGGTGCGAATAGGGCATTTTGGGGCCAAATCTGTATGCTATAGCCCATGATTTTGGGGGTGGGCCCAAGGTTCGAGCGTTCTATGGGTCGAATATCAATTGAGTCATGCCAATGAGGTAGGGGATTGTCCCAGTGTGGTCCGTTTAAATTTTTGTGGTCATTTGGATGGAAAAATAGATAAAACAGCGAGAAAATGCATTTTCAGGTTAAATCAGTGAGGTATAGTCCACGATTTCAGAGATGAGCCCGGGGTTCGGGCGTTTTGTGGGATAAAAATTGTTCGAGGCATGATAGGGAGGTTGGGGATCATCCAAATGTGGTACGTTTAAATTTTTGTGGCCATTTGGTTGACCAAACAGGCAAAATGGCATGAATGGGGCACTTTTGGGCCAAATTAATGTGCTATAGACCACGGTTTTGGGGGTGGGCCGGGGGTTCGAATATGTTGTGGGTCGAAAATTGACCGGGGTATGCCAGGGATGTTGGGGATCATCTCAGTGTTTTCCATTTAAATATTCATGGTCATTTGGATGGACAAAAAAGCAAAACAGTGTGAATGGGGCATTTTCGGGCCAAATCGGTGTGCTATAGCCCACAGTTTTGGGAGTTGGCCTGGGGCCGAGTGTGCTGTGGGCCAAAAATTTATTGGAGCGTTCCAGGGATGTTTGGAATCATCCTAGTATGGTCCGTTTAAATTTTTGTGGCTATTTGGGTGGACAAACAGGTGAAACTGCACAAATGAGGCATTTTTAGGTCAAATTGGTGTGCTATAGTCCACGGTTTTGGGGGTGAGCCTGGGGTCCGGGCACACTGTGGGCCGAAAATCGACCGAGGCATGCTAGGGAGGTTGGGGATCATTCCGGTGTGGTCCATTTAAACTTTTGTGGCCATTAGGGTGGATAAACGGTCGAAATAGCGTGAGCGGGGCATTTTCGGGCCAAATTGGTGTGCTATAGCCCACGGTTTTGATGGTGGGCTTGGGTTCCAGGCGTCCTGTGGGCCAAAAATTGACCGAGGAATGCCATAGAGATTGAGGATCATCCCAGTGTGGTTTGTTTAAATTTTATTGGATATTTGGGCAGACAAACGGGCAAAACAGTGCGAACGGGGCATTTTCGGGCCAAATTGGTGTGCTATAGCCCACGATTTTAAGGGTAGGCCCAGGGTTCGGGCATGCTGTGGGCCAAAAATCAATCGTGGCATTCCAGGATTGGGGATCATCTAAGTATAGTACGTTTTAAATTTTGTGGCTATTTGGGTGGACAAACGGGCGAAACAACGCTAACGGGGTATTTTTGGGCCAAATTAGTGTGTTGTAGCCCACAATTTTAAGGTTAGGCTTGGGGTTTGGACATGCTGTGAGACAAAATTTGACCGGGGAATGCTAGGGAGATTGGGGATCATCCCAGTATGGTCTGTTTTAATTTTGGTGGCTATTTGAGTGGACAAACAGGCGAAACGGCGTGAACCGAGCGTTTTCGGGCCAAATCGGTGAGCTATAGCCCAGGTGATACAAGAATAATAGAGTATATGAACTTAAGAGAGTGATTGTTGGACCCGAGACTTGGTGGATGCAAATAAAGTGCAAAGGAGCACCTAAATGAACACCAAAACCATCCATACATAGCACTCCAAGGGAGCCTACTTGAAGCCATTCATTAAAGGGCCTTTTTGGTCATTCCACCTTACTTTTGTAATAAGTCTATAAATAAACTAGTTTAGGTCTTTAGTTATTTGGTTGATGATTATTGTAAATCTTGAACTTTTGAAACATCAAGTCCTCTCTCCTTGAGGCACAAAACCAAAACATGTAACTAGGATAGCATTCAAGGGTGGAATCTCTTGTGATTGCTTGTTTGTTAGAAATATTGGTGCTTGAGTGGTGGACTCCACTCTTGTATCATCGTAAGAACTTGGTGCTTGTTAACGTGTTTTGTAGGGGTTTTAGAGTTTAATAAACTCTTTAGTTACTACTTTACATATTTCCCTTGTGTCAAGTTATCTATCTTCTTTATCATTAAGTTTGGGTTTGCTTCCTTGTGTCATTTTGTGTCTTGCTTGTTACGGGTATTTGCGGGTCACTTATGGACTGTTTTGTGCTCATTTAGATACCGTTTGGTATCACCAGGGTTTTGGGAGTGGTCCCGGGGTCCGACATGCTGTGGGCTGAAAATCGACCGGGGCGTGCCAGGGAGTTTGGGGATCATCCCAGTGTGGTCCGTTTAAATTTTCATTGCCATTTCGATGGAAAAATGGGCAAAACAGCAAACGGGGCATTTTTGGGCTAAATCGGTGTGCTATAATAGCCCACGGTTGTGGGGGTGGGTCCGGGGTTCAGGCGTGCTGTGGTTGAAAATCAACCGGGTCATGCCAAGGAGGTTGGGGATTGTCCCAGTGCGGTCTGTTTAAATTTTTGTGGCTATTTGGGAGGATAAATAAGTAAAGCGGCGCGAACGGGGCTTTTTCAGACCAAATCTATGTGCTATATCCATAATTTTGGGGGTGGACCCGGGGTTCGTGCGTGTTGGGGGTCGAAAATCGACCGAGGCATGCCAGGAAGGTTGGGGATCATCCCAGTATGGTCCGTTTAAATTTTTGTGGCCATTTGGGTGGACAAACGGGCAAAACGGTGTAAACATAGCATTTTCGGGCCAAATTGTTGTGCTATAGCCCACGGTTTTGGGGATGGGCTCGGGGTCCGAGCATGCTGTGGGCCGAAAATTGGCCGGGGCATGCCATGGAGGTTGGGGATCATTCTAGTGTGGTCCTTTTGAATTTTCATGGCCATTTGGGTGGAGAAACGAGTGAAACAGCGTGAACGGGCCATTTTTGGGCTCAATTGGTGTTCTATAGCCCACGGTTTTGGGGGTGGGCCAGGGTTTCGGGCATGCTGTGGGCCTAAAATCGACCGAGGCATGCAAGGGAGGTTGGGTATCATCCTAGTGTGGTTCGATTAAATTTTTGTGGCTATTTGGCTGGAGAAACGGGCAAAACGGTGCGAACGGGGCATTTTTGAGCCAAATCGGTGTGTTATAGCCCACGGTTTTGGGGGTGGGCCAAAAATCAACCGGGGCGTTCCAGGGAGGTTGTGGATCATCCTAGTATGGTCCATTTAAATTTTTGTGGCCATTTGGATGGACAAACGGGCAAAACGGTGCGAATAGGGCATTTTGGGGCCAAATTGGTGTGCTATAGCCCATATTTTGGGGGTGGGCCCGAGGTCCGAGTATTTTGTGGGCCAAAAATTTATTGAGGCATGCCAACGAGGTAGGGGATTATCCCAGTGTGGTCCGTTTAAATTTTTGTGGTTATTTGGGTGGAAAAATAGGCAAAACGGCGAGAACAATGTATTTTCAGGCCTAATCGGTGAGGTATAGCCCACGATTTCAGGGGTGGGCCCGAGGTTCGGGCGTTCTGTGGGATAAAAATCGTCCGGGGCATGCCAGGGAGGTTGGGGACCATCCCAGTGTGGTCGGTTTAAATTCTCGTGCTATTTGGGTGACCAAACAGGCAAAATGGCACGAATAGGGCATTTTCGGGCTAAATCAATGTGCTATAGCCCACGGGTTTGGGGGTGGGCCTGGAGTTAGAGCGTGTTGTTTGCCAAAAATCGATCGGGGTATGCCAGGATGTTGGGGATCATGCCAGTGTTGTACATTTAAATTTTCATTGCTATTTGGGTGGACAAACAGGCAAAACACTGTGTACGGGGCATTTTTTAGCCAAATCGGTGTGCTATATAGCCCACAATTTTGGGGGTAGACCCGGGGTCCAGGCGTACTGTGGGCCAAAAATTGATCAGGGCGTGCCAGGGATGTTGGGGATTATCCCAGTGTGGTCCGTTTAAATTTTTGTGGCCATTTGGGTGGACAAACAAGCAAAACGACACAAATGAGACGTTTTTGGGCTAAATCGGCGTGCTATAGCCCATGATTTTGGTGGTGGACTCGGGGTCCAGGTGTGTTATAGTTTGAAATCGACCGGGGCATGCCATGGGGGTTAAGGATCATCTTAGTGTGGTCCGTTTAAATTTTTGTGGCCATTTGGGTGGACAAACGGGCAAAACAGTGCGAACGGAGCATTTTTGACCTAAATTGGTGTGCTATAGTCCATGATTTTGGGGGTGGGCTCGGCGTTCGGGCGTGCTGTGGGCCAAAAATTGACCGGAGCATTCTAGGGAGGTTGGGGATCATCCCCGTATGATCTTTTTAAATTTTTGTGGCTATTTGGGTGGATAAACGGGCGAACGGTGCAAACGGGGCATTTTTTAGCCAAATTGGTGAGCTATAGCCCACGGTTTAGGAGGTGAGCCCGGGGTCCGAGCATGCTGTGGGTTGAAAATCGACCGGGGCATGCCAGGGAGTTCAGGAATCGTTCCATTGTGGTCCGTTTATTTTTTCGTGGCCATTTGGGTGGACAAATGGGCGAAACAGCGCGAACGGGGCATTTTCGGGCCAAATCGGTATGCTATAGCCCACGGTTTTGGGGGTTGGCCCGGGGGATGAGCGTGCTATGGGTCAAAAATTTATCGAAGCGTGCCAGGGATGTTGGGAATCATCCTAGTGTGGTACGTTTAAATTTTCGTGGCCATTTGGGTGGACAAACAGGCGAAACAGCGCAAACGGGGCATTTTCAGACCAAATCGGTGTGCTATAGCCCACAGTTTTATTGATGGACCCAGATTCTGGGTGTGTTGTGGGCTAAAAATTGACTGAGGAATGCCAGGGGGTTGGGGATCATCTCAGTATGGTCCTTTTAACTTTTGGTGGCCATTTGGATGGACAAACGGGCGAAACGGCGCAAACGAGGCATTTTTGGTCTAAATCGGTGTGCTATAGTCCACGGTTTTGGGGGTGGGCTCATGGTACGGGCATGCTCTGGGCCGAAAAATCGATCGAGGCATGCCAGGGAGGTTGGGGATCATTCCAGTGTGTTCCATTTAAATTTTCGTGGCCATTTGGGTGGACAAACAGTCAAAACAGCGTGAACGGGGCATTTTTGGGCCAATCAGTGTGCTATAGACCACTGTTTTGATGGTGGGCTCAGGTTTCGGGAATGTTGCGAGCTAAAAATTTATTGAGGTATGACAGAGAGGTTGGGGATCATCCCAGTGTGGTCCGTTTAAATTTTTGTGGCTATTTGGGTGGACAAATGGGCGAAACGGCGCAAAAGGGGCATTTTCGGGCCAAATTGGTGTGCTATAGCCCACGATTTTAAGGGTAGACTCGGGTTCCGAGCATGATGTGGGCCCAAAATTGACCGGGGCATGCCAGGGAGGTTAGGGATCATCCCAGTATGGTCTTTTTAAAATTTTGTGGCTATTTAGATGGAGAAATAGGCGAAACAACAAGAACGGGGTATTTTTGGGCCAAATTGGTGTGCTATAACCCACGATTTTAAGGGTAGGCCCGGGGTCGGGGCATACTTTGGGAAAAAAATCGACTGTGGCATGACAGGGAGGTTGAGGATCATCCAATATGGTCCGATTTAATTTTTGTGGCCATTTGGATGGACAAACAGGCAAAACGGCGCGAATCGGGCCTTTTCGGGATAAATTGGTGAGCTATAGCCCAGGTGATACAAGAATAATCACGTATATGAACTTAAGAGAGTGCGTGTTGGACCCGAGACTTGGTGAATGCAAATGAAGTGCAAAGAAGCACCTAAATGAACACTAAAACCATCCATACATAGCACTCCAAGGGCTCCTACTTGAAGCCATTCATTAAAGGGCCTTTTTGGTCATTCCACCTTACTTTTGTAATAAGTCTATAAATAGACTAGTTTAGGTATTTAGTTCTTTGGTTGATGATTATTGTAAATCTTGAACTTTTGAAACACCAAGTCCTCTCTCCTTGAGGCACAAAACCAAAACTTGTAACTAGGATAGCATTCAAGGGTGGAATCTCTTGTGATTGCTTGTTTGTTAGAAACGTTGGTGCTTGAGTGGTGGACTCCGCTCTTGTATCATCAGAAGAATTTGGTGCTTGTTAACGTGTTTTGTAGGTGTTTTAGTGTTTAATAAACTCTTTAGTTACTACTTTACTTGTTTCCCTTGTGTCAAGTTATATATCTTCTTTATCATTAAGTTTGTGTTTGCTTCCTTGTGTCGTTTTGTGTCTTGCTTGTTACAGTTATTTGCGGGTCATTTGTGGACTGTTTTGTGCTCATTTAGATACTGTTTGGGATCATTTGGTATCATATCTAAGGCTGGTTGTGTTCCTACACTACCAATCTTGGGCTCTCTAAGTTAAAAAAAAAAAGAGGTGTTGAAAAGCTGAAAATTCCAAAAAGAAGCAAATCTGTCCATTCTTGTTGTCTTGGACGAAATTGTGTCTTGTTGTAGTTTTGGCCGATATTTTTGCCTAGTTTTCTTGTGATTTTTGTGTGTTTTGTGTGTTATAGTGTTATATCTTTGTTTCCTAATACTAGAAGAGGTGTCTAAGGTCGAAAATCTCAAAAAAAGAGTTGTGTTCTTAAGTTTGGTGTTCTTGGCCGAGAAAGTTGTTGTTCCTGTTGTTGTCTTGGACGAGATTTGTTCTTTGAGTTTAAATATAGGTATATTTCGTGAGTCTTGAGTGTTATTAGTTTTGGTTTGTTCTCCCCTAACACTAATAGAGTCAAGATATAAGTTGAACTCCTACTTGTGTTGTTGTTGTGTGGATTCAAAAGTTGGGACGAATTGTTGTTGTTGTTGTTGTGGTGGATTCAAAATTTAAACGTTTAAAGGTGTGTTGTTGGTATTGTGGTTATAGATTAGTGTTGAAAGAGGTGTTTTTGTTGTTGGGAGGTTCAACTTGAACCTTGGTCTTCAAATTTTGTTGAAGGTTCTTGGTGTTCTTGGCCAATCTTCGTGTCTTGAGACAAGAAGAACCTTCAATAAGTAGTGTTTGATCTTAAGACCAAGTGGAAGAGTGTAGTCTTCTTGTTTATCTTGAAACAAGTTCCAAGACTATACCAAAGTAGTAAGGGACAAAGAGGGCTTTCAAAAATACTAGTTACCAAAAGGGAGTAAGGGGACTTTTCAAGACTAACCAAAAGAGGAAAGAGCCAACTACCCTTCAAAAAGGTGTTTTCCCAAAAGGTGAAAAGAAATTCAACCTATTTTGAATGTGGAAAAGTCTCTAAAACTTGAGTATTTCCCCTCCAAAACCGAATTCACTCTTCCACAAGTTGGAAAAACACTAAAATTTTCAAATTCCACAACCATTCCAAGGCTTCCACATCACTATCTGCAACCAATCAAAGGCTGTTACATCACCCCTTTGTACAACTAACTTATTTATGTTTTGTAGTTAACTTTTGGATACAATAGATAACAATTCTCTTAGTGCTATTTTGGCCGGGATTGAAACTCTTTCCCGTGAAGTGGCTAGAATGAATGCAGGTCTTGATAGATTAGGCTCGAATATGACATTGTTTGGTGAGAAGTTGGATCGTTTGGAGAGTCGAAGAAACTCTCGTACTTCTATTCTCAAAACTTTACATCCAACGATCAATCCTCCAAGATCACCACAAAATTCCATAATCCAAGTTTCCAATTATCCTCAAAATTGAGACCTAAGTAGGCCACCTCCCCCGCAAATTGATCAAGTCCAACAAGAAGGACTTGGAAGCCAAATTCCTCCACCAAAACTAAATTCTCCTATCCAAGCTCCAAAACTAAACTCTTCTATCCAAGATCTAAAACCGAACTCTCCTGTCCAAGATCCACAACCGAAGCTCCACTTCACCAAATCAATCCTCTCAATCGAAGCTTTACTTTTCCAAAATCGAGACATCCACGTAGAGTTATATGGTAAAGAGGAAGATGAAGGATATGGAGTCTATGATGAGCCTTATATGATGGAAGAAGAGTTTAAAGAAAGATATACGGATCAAAGGGGATACCGAGGGCATGGAGGAAGAGTTAGTCAATGGGACCAACAAGGAACCCGCCACCAAGTGGAGATATGGGAATTGAAATGGATGATATTGAAGGAAAATCTCTAGATGGAGAGGAAGCCGAGGTTCAAAATGAAGAAGTTCGCCGAGACTTGTGTTGATGAGATTTCGTGTTCCTCATGTTCTTTGCGGACTGTTTTGGTGCCATGTCATGTTTTGCGGGTTATTTTGAGTGGTTTCTTTTGAAGTGGCCAATTGAGTGTGGTGAAGCCGTGAATTTGTGGGCAAATTCCTCTCAAGATGGAGAGGATGATACAAGAATAATCACGGATATGAACTTAAGAGAGTGAGTGTTGGACCCGAGACTTGGTGGATGCAAATGAAGTGCAAAGGAGCACCTAAATGGACACCAAAACCATCCATACATAGCACTCCAAGGGCGCCTACTTGAAGCCATTCATTAAAGGGCCTTTTTGGTCATTTCACCTTACTTTTGTAATAAGTCTATAAATAGACTAGTTTAGGTCTTTAGTTCTTTGGTTGATAATTATTGTAAGTCTTGAACTTTTGAAACACCAAGTCCTCTCTCCTTGAGGCACAAAACCAAAACTTGTAACTAGGATAGCATTCAAGGGTGGAATCTCTTGTGATTGCTTGTTTGTTAGAAACGTTGGTGCTTGAGTGGTGGACTCCGCTCTTGTATTATCGTAAGAACTTGGTTCTTGTTAACGTGTTTTGTAGGGGTTCTAGAGTTTAATAAACTCTTTAGTTACTACTTTACATGTCTCCCTTGTGTCAAGTTATCTATCTTCTTTATCATTAAGTTTGGGTTTGCTTCCTTTGGTCGTTTTGTGTCTTTCTTGTTACGCGTATTTGCTGGTCACTTATGGACTGTTTTGTGCTCATTTAGATACTGTTTAGTATCACCAGGGTTTCGGGGGTGGGCCCAGGGTCCGACGTGCTATGGACCAAAAATCGACCGGGGCGTGCCAGGGAGTTTGGGGAACATCCCAGTGTGGTCCGTTTAAATTTTCATTTCCATTTCAGTGGACAAACGGGAAAAACAGCGAACGGGGCATTTTTGGGCCAAATCGGTGTTCTATAGCGCACGGTTGCGGGAGTGGCCCCGGGGTTCAGGCGTGCTATGGTCAAAAATCAACTGGGGCATGCCAAAGAGGTTAGGGATTGTCCCAATGCAGTCTGTTTAAATTTTTGTGGCCATTTGGGAGGATGAACAAGTAAAACGGCGTGAACGGGGCATTTTCAAGCCAAATCGGTGTGCTATAGCCCACAGTTTTGGGGGTGGGCCCGGGATCCGGGCGTGCTCTGTGCCAAAAATCGACCGAGGCATGCCAGCGAGGTTGGGGATCATCCCAATATGGTCCGTTTAAATTTTTGTGGCCATTTGGGTGGACAAATGAGCAAAATGGCACAAACGGGGCATTTTCCGGCCAAATTGGTGTGCTATAGCCTACGGTTTTGGGGGTGGACCCGGGGTCCGGGCATGCTGTGTGCCAAAAATCGATCGGGGTGTGCCAGGGAGGTTGGGGATCATTTTAGTGTGGTCCGTTTAAATTTTCATAGCCATTTGGGTGGAGAAACGAGCGAAACGACATGAATGGGGAATTCTTGGGCCAAATCGATATGCTATAGACCACGGTTTTGGGGGTGGGCTCATCTCAGTGTGGTTCGATTAAATATTCGTGGCCATTTGGCTGGACAAACGGGCGAAACGGTGCGAATGGGGTGTTTTCGAGCCAAATCGGTGTGCTATAGCCCATGATTTTAGGGGTGGGCCCAATGTTCGGGCGTGTTGTGGGCTATAAATCAACCGGGGCGTGCCGAAGAGGTTGTGGATCATCCCATTATGGTCCGTTTAAATTTTTGTTTCCATTTGGATGGACAAACAGGCGAAACAGTACGAATAAGGCATTTTGGGGCCAAATCGGTGTGCTATAGCCCATGATTTTGGGGGTGGGCCCGAGGTCCAATTGTTTTGTGGGCCAAAAATCAATTGTGGCATCCCAACAAGGTAGGGGATTGTCCCAGTGTGGTCTGTTTAAATTTTTGTGGTCATTTGGGTGGAAAAACAGGTAAAACGGTGAGAACAATGTATTTTCAGGCTAAATCGGTGAGGTATAGCCCATGATTTCAGGGTTGGGCTCGGGGTCCTGGCGTTCTGTGGGATGAAAATCATCCGGGGCATGCCAGGGAGGTTGGGGATCATCCCAGTATAGTCCATTTAAATTTTTGTGGCCATTTGGGTGACCAAACAGGCATAATGGCACGAATGGGGCGTTTTTGGGCCAAATCAATGTGCTATAGCCCATGGTTTTGGGGGTGGTCCAGGAGTTCGAGCGTGTTATGGGCCGAAAATCTACCAGGGTATGCCAGAGATATATAGGATCGTCCTAGTATTGTCCATTTAAATTTTCGTGGCTATTTGGGTGGACAAATAGGCAAAATAGTGTGAATGGGGAATTTTCGGGCCAAATCGGTGTGCTATAGCCCACGATTTCGGGGGTGGACCCGGGGTCCAAACATGCTATGGCTCGAAAATTGATCAGGGCAATCCAGGGATATTAGGGATTGTCCCAGTATGGTCTGTTTAAATTTTTGTGGCCATTTAGGTGGACAAACAGGAGAAACAACGCAAATGAGACATTTTCAGGCTAAATCGACGTGTTATAGCCCACGGTTTTGGTGGTGGGCTCGGGGTCCAGGTGTGTTGTGGTTCGAAATCAACCGGGGCGTGCCAGGGGGGTTAAGGATCATCTCAGTGTGGTCCGTTTAAATTTTGGTGGCCATTGAGTGGAAAAACAAGCGAAACAGCGCGAACGGAATATTTTTTGGCTAAATCGGTGTGCTATAGTCCACGATTTTGGGGATGGGCCCGAGGTCCGGGCGTGCTGTGGGCCAAAAATCAACCTAAGCATGCTAAGGAGGTTGGGGATCATCCCCGTATGATCTGTTTAAATTTTCATGGTTATTTGTGTGGATAAACGGGAGAACGGTGCCAACGGGGTATTTTCGAGCCAAATTGGTGGGCTATATCCCACGATTTTGGGGGTGAACCCGGGGTCCGGGCATACTGTGGGTCAAAAATTGTCCGAGGCATTCCAGGGAGTTTGGGAATCATTCCAGTGTGGTCCGTTTTATTTTTTGTGGCTATTTGGGTGGACAAACGGGCAAAACGGCGTGAACGGGGCATTTTCGGGACAAATCGGTGTGCTATAGCCCACGGTTTTGGGGTTTGGCCCGGGGGCCGGGCGTTCTGTGGGCCGAAAATTTATCGAAGCATGCCAGGGATGTTGGGAATCATTCTAATGTGGTCCGATTAAATTTTTGTGGCCATTTGGGTGGAAAAATAGGCAAAACGGCGCAAATGGGGCATTTTCGGACCAAATCGGTGTGCTATAGCCTACGGTTTTATTGGTGGAACCAGAGTCCGGGTGTGTTGTGGGCCAAAAATTGACTGGGGAATGCCAGGGGGGTTGGGGATTATCTCAGTGTGGTCCGTTTAACTGTTTGTGGCCATTTGGGTGGAGAAATGGGCGAAATGGTGCAAACGAGCCATTTTTGGGCCAAATCGATGTGCTATAGTCTATGATTTTGGGTGTGGGTCCGGGTTTTGGGCATGCTGTAGGCCAAAAATTTACCAAGGCATGCCAGGGAGGTTGGGGATCATCGCAGTGTGGTCCATCTAAATTTTTGTTGCCATTTTTGAGGACAAACAGTCGAAACAGCGTGAATGGGGCATTTTTGGGCCAAATCGATGTGCTATAGCCCACGGTTTTGATGGTGGGCTCGGGTTTCGAGCGTACTGTTGACTAAAAATTAACCGAGGCATGCCATAGAGGTTGGGGATCATCCCAATATGGTTCGTTTAAATTTTTGTGGCTATTTGGGTGGACAAACGGGCCAAACGGCGCAAACGGGGTATTTTTGGGCCAAATTGGTGTGCTATAGCCCACGATTTTAAGGGTAGGCCCGGGGTTTGGGCATGCTGTGGGCCAAAAATTGACAGTGGCATGTCAGGGAGGTTGGGGATTATCCCAGTATAGTCCATTTTAAATTTTGTGGCTATTTGGGTGGACAAACGGGCGAAACAACGCGAACGGGGTATTTTTGGGCCAAATTGGTGTGATATAACCCACAATTTTAAGGGTAGGCCCGGGGTCTGAGCATGATGTGGGACAAAAATCCACTGAGGCATGCCAGGTAGGTTAGGGATCCTACCAGTATGGTCCATTTCAATTTTTGTGGCCATTTGGGTGGACAAACGGGCAAAACGGCGTGAACCGGGCGTTTTCAGGCCAAATTGGTGAGCTATAGCCCAGGTGATACAAGAATAATCATGGATATGAACTTTACAGACTGCGTGTTGGATCCGAGACTTGGTGGATGCAAATGAAGTGCAAAGGATTACCTAAATAGACACCAAAACCATCCATACATAGCACTCCAAGGGCGCCTACTTGAAGCCATTCATTAAAGGGCCTTTTTGGTCATTTCACCTTACTTTTGTAATAAGTCTATAAATAGACTAGTTTAGGTCTTTAGTTCTTTGGTTGATGATTATTGTAAGTCTTGAATTTTTGAAACACCAAGTCCTCTCTCCTTGAGGCACAAAACCAAAACATGTAACTAGGATAGCATTCAAGGGCGGAATCTCTTGTGATTGCTTGTTTGTTAGAAACGTTGGTGCTTGATTGGTGGACTCCACTCTTGTATCATCGTAAGAACTTGGTGCTTGTTAACGTGTTTTGTAGGGATTTTAGAGTTTAATAAACTCTTTAGTTACTACTTTACATGTTTTTCTTGTGTCAAGTTATCTATCTTCTTTATCATTAAGTTTGGGTTTGCTTCCTTGTGTCGTTTTGTGTCTTGCTTGTTACGGGTATTTTCGGGTCACTTATGGACTGTTTTGTGCTCATTTAGATACCATTTGGTATCACCAGAGTTTCGGGGGTGGGCCCGGGGTCCGACGTGCTGTGGGTCGAAAATCGACCGGGGCGTGCCAGGGAGTTTGGGGATCATCCCAGTGTGGTCCATTTAAATTTTCATTGCCATTTCGGTGGACAAACGAGCAAAACAGTGAACGGGGCATTTTTAGGCCAAATCGGTGTGCTATAGCCCGCGGTTGCGGGGGTGGGCCCAGGGTTCGAGCGTGCTGTGGTTGAAAATCAACCGAGGCATGCCAAGGAGGTAAGAGATTATCCCAGTGCGGTCTGTTTAAATTTTTGTGGCCATTTGGGAGGATAAACAAGCAAAACGACGCGAACGGGGCATTTTCAGGACAAATTGTTGTGCTATAGCCTATAGTTTTAAGGGTGGGCTCGGGGTTCAGGCGTGCTGTGGGCCGAAAACTGGCCGAGGCATGCCAGGGAGGTTGGGGATCATCCCAATATGGTTCGTTTAAATTTTTGTGGCCATTTGGGTGGACAAATGGGCAAAACGGCACGAACGGGGTATTTTCGGGCCAAATTAGTGTGGTATAGCCCACGATTTAGGGGGTGGTCCCGGGGTTCGGGCATGCTGTGGGCCAAAAATTGACCGGGGCATGCTAGGGAGGTTGGGGATCGTTCTAGTATGGTTCGTTTAAATTTTCATGGCCATTTGTGTGGATAAACGAGCGAAACGGCTTGAATGGGGCATTTTTGGACCAAATCGGTGTGCTATAGCCCACAGTTTTGGGGGTTGGCCCGGGTTTCGAGCATGTTGTGGGCCAAAAATCGATCGGGACATGCTAGAGAGGTTGGGGATCATCCTAGTGTGGTTCGATTAAATTTTCGTGGCAATTTTGCTGGACAAACGAGTAAAACGGTGTGAATGGGGCATTTTCGAGCCAAATCATTGGGCTGTAACCTACTATTTTGGGGGTGGTCCCGAGGTCTGGGCGTATTGTGGGACAAAAATCAACCGAGGTATGCCAGGGAGGTTGTGGATCATCCCAGTATGGTCCGTTTAAATTTTTGTGGTCATTTGGATGGATAAACAGGAAAAACGGTGCGAATAGGATATTTTGGGGCCAAATCAGTGTGCTATAGCCCATGATTTTAGGGGTGGGCTCGAGGTCCGAGTGTTCTATGGGCCAAAAATTGATTGAGGCATGCCAACGAGGTAGGGGATTGTCCTAGTGTGGTCCGTTTAAATTTTTGTGGTCATTTGGGTGGAAAACCAGGCAAAACGGCGAGAACAATACATTTTCATGCCAAATCGGTGTGGTATAGCCCACGATTTCAGGGGTGGGCTCGGGGTCCGACATTATGTGGGATGAAAATTATCTGGGGCACGCCAGGGAGGTTGGGGATCATCCCAGTGTGGTCCATTTAAAATTTCGTGGCCATTTGGGTGACCAAACAGGCAAAATAGGACGAATGGGGCATTTCCGGACCAAATCAATGTGCTATAGCCTACGGTTTCGGGGGTGGGCCGGGGTTCGTGCGTGTTGTGGGCCAAAAATCGACTAGTGTATGCCAGGGATATTTGGGATCGTCCCAGTGTTATCCATTTAAATTTTTATGGCCATTTGGGTGGAAAAACAGGCAAAACAGTGCGAACGGTGCATTTTTGGGCTAAATCGGTGTGCTATAGCCCATGATTTCGGGGATGGACCCGAGGTACGGGCGTGTTGTGCGCCGAAAATTGATCAGGGCATGCCAGGGAGGTTGGGGATCATCCCAGTGTAGTCCGTTTAAATTTTTGTGGCCATTTGGGTGGACAAACAGGCAAAACGGTGCAAATAGGATGTTTTCGAGCTAAATCGGCGTGCTATAGCCTACAGTTTTGGTGGTGGGATCGGGGTCCGGGTATGTTGTGGTTTAAAATCGACCGAGGTATGCCAAGGGGGTTAGAAATCTTCTCAGTATGGTCCATTTAAATTTTGGTGGCCATTTAGGTGGACAAATGGGCGAAACAACGCGAACGGGGTATTTTCGGGCTAAATCGGTGTGCTATATAGTCCACGATTTTAGGGGTGGGCCCGGGGTTTGGGCGTGATGTGGGCAAAATATCGACCGGAGCGTGCTAGGGAGATTGGGGATCATCTTCGTATGATCTGTATAAATTTTTATGGCCATTTGGGTAGATAAATGGGCGATCGATACGAACGGGGCATTTTTTAGCCAAATTGATGAGCTATAGCCCACAGTTTTGGGGGTGATCCCGGGGTCCAGTCATGTTGTGGTCAAAAATTGATCGGGGCATGCCAGGGAGTTTGGGAATCATTCCAGTGTGGTCCAATTAATTTTTTGTGTCCATTTGGGTGGACAAACGGACGAAACGATGCAAACGAGGCATTGTCGGGCTAAATCGGTGTGCTATAGCCCATGGTTTTGGGGGTTGGGCCCGGTGTCCGGGTGTACTGTGGGCCAAAAATCGACTGGGGCGTGCCAGGGAGGTTGGGGATCATCCTAGTATGGTCCATTTAAAATTTTATAGCCATTTGGGTGGACAAATGGGAAAACTAGCACGAATGGGGCATTTTCGGGCCAAATCGGTGAGCTATAGCCCACGGTTTTGGGGGTGGGCCCAGGGTCCGGGAGTACTGTCGGCCAAAAATTGATCGGGGCATACCATAGAGGTTGGGGATCATCCCAGTGTGGCCCGTTTAAATTTTTGTGGTAATTTAGGTGGAAAATCAGGCAAAGTGACGTGAACGGGGCCTTTTCGTGCCAAATCGGTGTGCTAAGCACACGGTTTCGGGGTTGTGCTCGGGGTCCGGGCGTGCTGTGGGCCAAAAATTGACTGAGGTGTGCTAGGGAGGTTGGGGATCATCCTCGTGTGGTCCTTTTAAATTTTTATGGCCATTTGGGAGGACAAACGACCGAAACTGCATGAACGGGGCATTTTCGGGCCAAATCGGTGTGTTATAGCCCACGATTTTAGGGGTGGGCCTGGAGTTCGAGCGTTTTGTGGGCTAAAAATCAATCGGGGCATGCCAGGGAGGTTAAGGATCATCCCAATATAGACCGTTTAAATTTTTTGGCCATTTGAGTGGACAAATAGGCGAAATGGTGCGAACGGGGCATTTTCGGGCCAAATCGGTGTGCTATAGTCCACGATTTTAGGGGTGGTCCCATGGTCCAAGTATTTTGTGGGCTAAAAATTGATTAGGACGTGCCAGCGAGGTTGGTGATTGTCCCAGTATGGTCCGTTTAAATTTTTGTGGCTATTCGGCTGGACAAACAGGCAAAATGGTGTGAATAGTGCATTTTTGGGCCAAATCGGTGTGCTATAGCACACGATTTCGGTGGTAGGCTCACGGTACGGGCGTGCTGTGGGCCAAAAATCATTTGGGCATATCAGGGAGGTTGGGGATCATCCCAGTGTGGTTTGTTTAAATTTTTGTGTCCATTTGGGTGGACAAACGAGCTAAACGGCATGAATGAGGTATTTTCTGACCAAATCAATGTGCTATAGCGCACGGTTTTGGACGTGGGACTGAGGATTGGGTGTGTTGTGGGCCATAAATCTAACTAGGAATGCCAAAGATGTTGGGGATCATCCCAGTGTTGTCCATTTAAATTTTCGTGGCTATTTGGGTGGATAAACAGGCAAAACGGTGCTAACAGGGCATTTTTGGGCCAAATTGGTGTGCTATAGCATATGGTTTTATGGGTGGGCCCGGGGTTCGGGCATGCTGTGGGCCGAAAATCAACCAGGGTGTTCCAGGGAGTTTGAGAATCGTCCCATTGTGGTCCATTTAAATTTTCAAGGCCATTTGGGTGGACAAACATGGAAAATAACGCAAACGGGGCATTTTCGGGCCAAATCTGTGTGCTATAGCCCATGATTTTGGTGGTGGGCATGGGGTCGGGTGTGTTGTGGGTAAAAAATTGACTGAGGTGTGCCAGGGGGTTGGGGATCATCTCAGTGTGGTTTTTTTAAATTTTGGTGGCCATTTGGGTGGACAAACGGGTGAAACGGCATGAATGAGGCATTTTCAGGCCAAATCGGTGTGCTATAGTCCACGATTTTAGGGGTGGGCTCGGGGTCTAGGTGTGATGTGGGCCAAAAATTGACCGGGGCCTGCTAGGGAAGTTGGGAATCATCCCAGTATGGTCCATTTAAATTTTCGTGGCCATTTGGGTGGATAAACAGTCAAAACAGCGCGAATGAGAAATTTTTGGGCCAAATCAATGTGCTATAGCCCACAGTTTTGATGGTGGGCTCAGGGTCCGGGCGTGTTGTGGGCTGAACATTGATCGAGGAATGCCGAGAGGTTAAGAATAGTCCCAGTGTGGTCCGTTTAAATTTTCATGTCCATTTGAGTGGACAAACGAGCAAAACAGCGCGAATAGGGCATTTTCGGGCCAAATCGGTGTGCTGTAGCCTACGGTTTTGGGGGTGGGCCATAGGTTCGGGTGTGTTGTGCGCTAAAAATCAACCGGGGCTTGCCAGGGAGGTTAGGGATCATCCCAGTAAGGTCCGTTTAAATTTTTATGGCCATTTGGGTGGAAAAACGGGCAAAACGGCGCGAACGAGGCATTTTTGGTGCGAATCAGCGTGCTATAGCCAACGATTTCTGGGGTGGGCTCGGGGTTCGGGCATGCTATGGGTCAATAATCGACCGGGGTATTCCAGGTAGGATGGGGATCATCCCAGTATGGTTCATTTAATTTTTCATGGCCATTTGAATAGACAAATGGGCAAAACGGTGTGAACGGGGCATTTTCGAGCCAAATCGGTGTGCTATAGCCCACGATTTTGGGGGCGGGCCCAAGGTCCGGGTGTGCTGTGGGGAAAAAATTGACTGGGGCATGTCAGGGAGGTTGGGGATAATCCCAGTATGGTCTGTTTTATTTTTTGTGGCCATTTGTGTGGACAAACAGTTAAAATGGCACGAACGGGGTGTTTTCGAGATAAATCAATGTTATATAGCCCATGTGTTTGAGGTGGGCCCGGGGTCCGGGCTTGTTGTGGGTCGAAAATTGATCGGGGCGTGCCAGGGAGGTTGGGAATCATCCCAGTGTGGTTTGTTTAACTTTTTGTGGCCATTTGGGTGGACAAACAGGAAAAATGGGGTGAACGGGATATTTTTAGGCCAAATAGTGTGTTATAGCCCACGGTTTTGGAGATGGGCCCGGGTTCGGGGCGTGCTATGTATTGAAAATGTACCGAGGTATGCCAGAGAGGCTGGATATCATCCCAGTATGTTCCGTTTAAATGTTTGTCGCCATTTGGGTGGACAAACGTGTGAAATGGCACGAACGAGGCATTTTCAGGCTAAATTGTTGTGCTATAGCCCACGGTTTTAGGGGTGGGCTCGGGGTCCAGATGTGCTGTGGGAAGAAAATCAATTGGGGCATGCCTGGGAGGTTGGGGATCATCCCATTATGATCCGTTTAAATTTTCATGGCCATTTGGGTGGACAAATAGGCAAAACGACGCAAACAGGGCATTTTTAGACCAAATCGGTGTGCTATAGCCCACGGTTTGGGGGGGGGGTCCAGGGTCTGGGCGTGATGTGGGTCAAAAATTTACCGGGGTATGCCAGAGAGGTTGGGGATAGTCCCAGTGTGGTTTGTTTAAGTTTTCATGGAGATTTTTACGGACAAACGGGCGAAACGGCGCAAACGGGCCTAGGTTTTAGGGTTGGTCCTAGGTTCCGGGCGTCCTGTGGGCCAAAAATCAATCGGGGCATGTCAGGGAGGTTGGGGATTGTCCTAGTGTGGTTAGTTTAAATTTTTGTGGCCATTTGTGTGGACGAACGGGCGAAACGGCGCAAACAGGGCATATTCGGGCCAAATTGGTGTGCTATAGCAAACGGTTTTGGGGGTGCGCTCAGGGTTCGGGCGTTCTGTGGCCCAAAAATATATCAGGGCATGCTAAGAAGGTTGGGAATCGTCTAAGTATGGTCCGTTATAATATTTGTGTCCATTTGGGATGACAAACAGGCGAAATAGCGCGAACGGGGAATTTTTGGGCCAAATCGGTATGCTATCGCCCACGGTTTTGGGGGTAGGCCTGATGTCCGAGCGTGTTGTAGGACGAAAATTGACTGGGGTATGCCAGGGAGGTTGGGGATCATCCCAGTATGGTCCGTTTAAATTTCCATGGCCATTTAGGTGGAAAAACAAGCGAAATGGTGCAAATAGGACATTTTCGAGTCAAATCAGTCTGTTATAGCCCACGGTTTTAGGGATGGTCCTAGGGTCCGGGTATGCTATGGGACAAAAATCGACCGGGGAGTGCAAGGGAGGTTGGGTATCATCTAAGTATGATCCGTTTAATTTTTTGTGGCCATTGGGTGGACAAACGGGAAATACGGCGCGGACGGGCATTTTCAGGCTAAATAGGTGTTCTATAGCCCACGGTTTCGTGGGTGGGCCTTGGGTTCGGGCGTGCTGTGGATCGAAAATCGAATGGGGCATACTAGGGAGGTTGGGGATCATCCTAGTATGGTACGTTTAAATTTTTGTGGTCATTTGGGTGGACAAACAGGCGAAATAACGCAAATGGGACATTTTTGGGCCATATCGATGTGCTATAACCCACGGTTTCGGGGGTGGGTCCAGGTCCGAGCGTGCTATGGGCTGAAAATCAATCGGGGTGTGCCAGGGAGGTAGGAGATCATCCCAGTATGGTTCATTTAAATTTTTGTGGCCATTTGGGTGGATAAACGAGTGAAACGGCACGAACGGGACATTTTTGGGCCAAATCAGTGTGCTAAGCCCACGGTTTTGGGGGTGGGCACGGGGTCTGGCGTGTTGTGGCATGCCATGGAGATTGGGGATCGTTCCAGTGTGGTCTGTTTAAATTTTCGTGGTCATTTGGGTGGACAAACGGGCGAAACAATGCAAACGTGGCATTTTAGGGCTAAATCGGTGTGCTATAACCCACGTTTTTGTGGGTAGGCCTGGGTCCGGGCATGATGTGGGCCAAAAAACAACCGTGGCATGTCAGGGAGGTAAGGGATCATCCCAGTGTGGTTCGTTTAAAGTTTGGTGGCCATGTGGGTAGACAAACGGGCAAAACAGCGCGAACGGGGCATTTTTGGGCCAAATCGGTGTTCTATAGCCCACGGTTTTGGGGGTGGGCCCGGGGTCCGGCGTGCTGTGGGTCAAAAATCTATCGAGGCATGCCAGGTAGGTTGGTGATCATCCCATTGCGGTCCATTTAATTTTTTGTTGCCATTTGAATAGATAAATGGGCAAAACGGCGTGAACAGGGCATTATCGAGCTAAATTTGTGTGCTATAGCCCACGTCTTTGGAGGTGAGCCTGAGGTCCGAGCGTTTTGTGGGACAAAAATTGACTGGGGCATTCCATGGAGGTTGGGGATCATCCCAGTATGGTTTGTTTTATTTTTCATGGCCATTTGTGTGGACAAACGGTCAAAATGGCACGAACGGGGTGTTTTCGGGATAAATCGATGTGATATAGCCCACATTTTAAGGGGTGGTCCCGGGGTCGGGGCTTGCTGTGTGTCAAAAATTGATCGAGGCATGCTAGGGAGGTTGGGGATCATCATAGTGTGGCTCGTTTAAATTTCTGTGGCCATTTGGGTGGACAAACGGGGAAAATGGGGCGAATGGGGCATTTTCGGGCTAAATCGGTGTGCTATAGCCCACGGTTTTGGCGATGGGCTAGGGTTCCGGGTGTGCTGTGGGCCAAAAATTGATCGGGGCATGCCAGGGAGATTGGATATCATCACATTATGGTCCGTTTAAATTTTTATGGCTATTTAGGTGGACAATCAGGCGAAACGACATGGATGAGGTATTTTCGAGCCAAATCGGTGTGCTATAGACCATGGTTTTGGGGGTGGGCTCGGGGTCCGAGCATGCTGGGGGATGACGATCTATTGGGGTGTGCCTGGGAGGTTTGGAATCGTCCCAGTGTGGTCCGCTTAAATTTTTGTGGCCATTTGGGTGGACAAACGGCCGAAACGGCGTGAATGGGGCATTATCGGGCCAAATTGATGTGCTATAGCCTACGATTTTGGGGGTGGGCCTAGGGTCTGGGAGTGTTGTGGGTCGAAAATCGATCAGGGTGTGCCAGGGGGTTGAGGTTCATCCTAATGTCGTCCATTTAAGTTTTCGTGGCCATTTTTTGTGGACAAACTGGCAAAACGGCGCGAACGGGGCATTTTTAGGATAAAGTGATATGTTGAAGCTCACAATTTAGGGGGCAGGCCTATGGTCCGGGCGTGCTGTGGGACGAAAATCGACCGGGGCATGTCAGGGAGGTTGGGGATCGTCCTAGTGTGGTCTTTTTAAATTTTCGTTTCCATTTGGGTCGACAAACGGGCAAAACGGTGCGAACAGGGCATTTTCAGGACAAATTGGTGTGCTATAGCAAATGGTTTTGGGGGTGAGCTCGGTGTCTGAGCATTTGGTAGCCCAAAAATCAAACGGGGCATGCCTGGGAGGTTGGGGATAGTCCAAGTGTGGTCCGTTATAATTTTCGTGGCCATTTGGTAGGACAAACGGGCGAAACAGCGGCAACGAGAAATTTTTAGGCCAAATTGGTATGCTATAGTCCACGGTTTTTGGGGTGGGCCTGAGTTTCGAGCGTGTTGTGGGACAAAATCGACTGGGGTATGCCAGGGTGGTTGGGGATCATCCCAGTGTGGTCCGTTTAAATTTTCGTGGCCATTTAGGTGGATAAACAGGTGAAATGGAGCGAACAAGACATTTTCAAGCCATATCGGTGTGCTATAGCCCACGGTTTAAGGGGTGGGCCTGGGGTCCGGGTATGCTGTGGCCCAAAAATCGACCGAGGCGTGCAAGGGAGGTTGGGGATCATCCCAGTGTGGTCCGTTTAATTTTTTGTGGCCATTTGGATGGACAAACGGGCGATTCAGCGCGAATGGGGCATTTTCAGGCTAAATTGGTGTTCTATAGCCCACGGTTTTGGGTGTGGGCCAAGGGTCCGGGCGTGCTATGGATCAAAAATCAAACGGGGAATACCAAGGAGGTTGGGGATTATCCTAGTATGGTACAATTATATTTTTGTGGTTATTAGGGTTGACAAACGGGCGAAACGGCACAAATGGGGCATTTTTAGGCCAAATCGGTGTGCTATAACCCATGGTTTTAAGGGTGGGCCCGGGTTCGGGCGTGCTGTGGACCAAAAATTAACCGAGGCATGCCAAGGAGGTAGGGGATTATCCCAGTATGGTCCGTTTAAATTTTTGTGGCCATTTGGGTGGTCAAACGGGCGAAACGGCGTGAACGGAGCATTTTCGAGCTAAATCGGTGTGCTATAGCCCACGATTTTAGGGGTGAGCTTAGGGTCCGGTGTGTTGTGCTTCAAAAATCAACTGAGGCATGCTATGGAGGTTAGGGATAGTTCCAGTATGGTCTGTTTAATTTTTTGTGGCCATTTGGGTGGGTAAACGAGCAAAACGGTGCGAATGGGATATTTTCGGGCCAAATCAGCGTGCTATAAACCACGATTTTTAGGGTGGTCCCAGGGTTTGGGCAAGATGTGGGTCAAAAATTGATTGGGGTATGCCAGGTAGGTTGGGGATCATCCCAGTTTGGTTCTTTTAATTTTTCATGGCCATTTGAATGGACAAATGGGCGAAATAGCGTGAACAAGGTATTTTCGAAATAAATTGGTGTGCTATAGCCCACAATTTTGGGGGTGGGCCCGAGGTACGAGCGTGTTGTGGGACAAAAAATAACTGGGGCATGACAGGGAGGTTAGGTATAATCCTAGTATGGTCTGTTTTATTTTTCGTGGCCATTTGTGTGGGCAAACGGTCAAAATGGCATGAACTGGGTGCTTTCGGGATAAACTGATAGGATATAGCCCACGTTTCGGGGGTGGGCCCGGGGTCTGGGCTTGCTGTGGCTCAAAAATTGATTGGGGCATGCCAGGGAGGTTAGGGATTGTTCCAGTGTGGTCCGTTTAAATTTTTGTGGACAAACGGGCAGAATGGAGCGAACGGGGCATTTTTGGGCAAAATCGGTGTGCTATATCCCACGATTTTGGGGATGGGCACGGGTTTTGGGAGTACTGTAGGCCAAAAATCAATCGGGGCATGCTAGGGAGGTTAGAGATCATCCCAGTATAGTCCGTTTAAATTTTTGTGTCCATTTGGGCGGACAGACAGGTGAAACGGTGCAAATGAGGCATTTTTGGGCTAAATCGGTGTGCTATAGCCCACAGTTTCGGGGGTGGACTCGGGGTTTGGGCATACTGTGGGATGAAAATCGACTTGCGCGTGGCTGGGAGGCTGGGTATCATCCCAGTATGGTCCGTTTAAATTTTTGTGGACATTTGGGTGGACAAACGGGCAAAACGGCGCGAACGGGGCATTTTCAGATAAATTGGTGTGCTATAGCCCACAGTTTTGGGGGTGGGCCCGGGGTCCTGGCATGCTGTGGGCCAAAAATTGGTCGGGGCGTGCCAGGGAGGTTGGGGATTATCCTAGTATGGTCCGTTTAAGTTTTTATGGCTATCTTTGTGGACAAACGGGAGAAACGGCGCGAACGGGGCATTTTTGGGACAAAATGGTGTGTAACCCACAGTTTTAGGGGTGGGCCAAGGTTCTGTGCATTATGTGGGCAAACAATCGACCAGAGCATGTAAGGGAGGTTGGGGATCATCCTAGTGTGGTCCGTTTAAATTTTCGTGGCCATTTAGATGGACAAACGGGCAAAACAGCGCGAACAGGGTATTTTCGGGTCAAATCGGTGTGCTATTGCAAACAGTTTTGGGGGTGGGCTCGGGTTCCGGGCGTTCTGTGGCCCAAAAAACAACCGGGGCATGCCAGGGAGGTTGCGGATCATCCAAGTATGGTCCGTTATAATTTTCTTGCCCATTTGGGAGGACAAATAGGCGAAATAGCGCGAAGGAGAAATTTTGGGCCAAATTGGTATGCTATAGCCCATGCTTTGGGGGTGGGCTTGATGTCCGAGCGTGTTGTGGGCCAAAAATTGACCGGGGTATGCCAGGGAGGTTGTGGATTATCCCAGTGTGGTCCGTTTAAATTTCCTTTACTATTTAGGTGGACAAACAGGCGAAATAGCGCGAACAGGACATTTTCGGGCCAAATTAGTGTGCTATAGCCTACGATTTTAGGGGTGGGCCCAGGGTCCGGGTATGCTGTGGCAAAAAATCAATCGGAGCATGCCAGAGAGGTTGGGGATCATCCCAGTGTGGTTCGTTTATATTTTTGTGGCCATTTGGGTGGACTAATGGGCGATACGTCGTGAACGGGGCATTTTCAGACTAAATCGGTGTTCTATAGCCCACAGTTTTGGGGGTGGGCCTAGGGTCCGGGCGTGGTGTGGATCAAAAATCGAACGGGGCCTTCCAGGGAGGTTGTTGATCATCCTAGTACAGTACGTTTAAATTATCGTGGTCATTTGGGTGGACAAACGGGCGAAACGACATCAATGGGGCATTTTTGGGCCAAATCGGTGTGCTATAGCCCATGGTTTCGGGGGTGACCTCGGGTCTGAGCGTGTTGTGGGCTGAAAATTGACCGGGGCATGCCAGGAAGGTAGGGTATCATCCCAGTGTGGTCCGTTTAAATTTTTGTGGCCATTTGGGTGGACAAACGAGCGAAACGGCGTGAACGGGGTATTTTCAAGCCAAATCAGTGTGCTATAGCCAACGGTTTTGGGGATGGGCCCAGGCTCCAACGTGTTGTGGCTTGATAATAAATTGGGGTATGCCATGGATGTTGGGGATTGTTCCAGTATGGTACGTTTAAATTTTCGTGTCCATTTGGGTGGACAAACGGGCAAAACGGCGCAAACGGGGCATTTTTGGGCTAAATTGGTGTGCTATAACCCACGATTTTGGGGGTAGGCCCTCGTATGGGCGTGTTGTGGGCTAAAAATCGATTGGGGCGTGCCAGGGAGGTAGGGGATCATGCCACTGTGGTACGTTTAAAGTTTTGTGGCCATTTGGGTGGACAAACGAGCGAAATGGCACTAACGGGGAATTTTAGTGCCAAATCGGTGTATAGCCCACGGATTCGGGGGTGGGCGGGTTTTGGCGTGTTGTGTGTCTAAAATCAATCGCGGCATGCCATGGAGGTTGGGGATCATCCCAGTGTGGTTTGTTTAAATTTTTGTGGCCATTTGGGTGGACAAACGGGTGAAACGACGTGAACGAGACAACTTTTGAGCCAAATTGATGTGCTATATCCGACGGTTTTGGTAGTGGGCCTGGGTTACGGTTGTTTTGTGGGACAAAAATTGATCGAGGCATACCAGGTAGGTAGTGTATCATCCCAGTATAGTCCATTTAAATTTTTTAGGCCATTTGGGTGGACAAACGGGCAAAATGGCGCGAATGGGGCATTTTCGGGACAAATTGGTGTGCTATAGCCCACGATTTCGGGGGTGGACCCAGGGTTCGGGCGTTCTGTGGGCCAAAAATCGACCAGGGTATGACAGGGAGGTTAGTGATCATCCCAGTATGGTCCGTTTAAATTTTAATGGCCATTTGGGTAGACAAATGGGCAGAACAGCATGAATAGGGCATTTTCGCAAATCGGTGTGCTATAGCCCACGGTTTTGGGGGTGGGCCTGGGATCCGGGATTTCTGTAGGCTGAAAATCGATCGGAGCATACCAGGGAGATTAGGGATCGTCCTTATGTGGTCCGTTTAAATTTTCGTGGATGTTTGGGAGGACAAACGGGCGAATTGGCACGAACGGGGCATTTTCTGGCCAAATCGGTGTGCAATAGCCCACGGTTTTAAGGCTTGGCCTGGGGTTCGGGCGTGCTGTTGGCCTAAAATCAATCGAGGCATTCCAATATGGTCCGTTTAAATTTTCGTGGCCATTTGGATGGACTAACGGGAGAAACGGCGCGAATGAGGCATTTTTGGGCTAAATTGATTTGCTATAGCCCACGGTTTTGGGGATGGGCCTGGGGTCCGAGCGTGTTGTAGGCCTAAAATCGATCGGGGCATGCCAGGAAGGTTGGGGATCATCCCAGTGTGGTCCATTTAAATTTTTGTGGCCATTTGGGTAGACGAACGGGAGAAACAGCACGAATGGGTTATTTTCAGGCTAAATCGGTGTGCTATTGCCTACGGTTTACTGGGTGGGCTCAGGGTTCGGGCGTGTTGTGGGACTAAAATTGACTAGGGCATGCCAGGGGGGTTGTGGATCATCCCATTGTGGTCCGTTTAAATTTTTGTGGCCATTTGTGTGGACAAACGGGAGAAACAGCGCGAACGGGGCATTTTTGGGCCAAATCGGTGTGCTATAGCCCATGGTTTTGGTGGTGGGCCTAAGGTTTGGGCATACTGTAGTCCCAAAATCAACCGGGGCGTGCAAGGGAGGTTGGGGATCATCCAAGTGTGGTCCGTTAAAATTTTCATGGCTACTTGGGTGGACAAACGGGTGAAACCGTGCGAATGGAGAATCTTCAGGCCAAATCGGTAAGCTATAGCCCGGGGTTTCGGGGCATGCCAAGGAGTTTGGGGATCATCCAAGTGTGGTCCGTTTAAATTTTCGTGGTTATTTGGGTGGACAAATGGGTGAAACGGCATGAACGGAGTATTTTTGGGCCAAATCGGTGTGCTATAGCCCACGGTTTTGGGGGTGGGCCCATGGTCCGAGCGTGATCTGAGCCAAAAATAGACCAGGGCGTGCCAGGGAGGTTAGGGATAGTCCTAGTGTGGTCCGTTTAAATATTTGTCTCCATTTGGGTAGACAAATAGGGAAAACGGTGCCAACAGGGCATTTTTGGGGCAAATTGGTGTGCTATAGCCCACGGTTTTGAGGGTGGGCCCATGGTATGGGCATGCTGTGGGCCAAAAATCAATCGGGGAGTGACAAGGAGTTAGGGGATCATCCCAGTGTGGTCCGTTTAAATTTTTGTGGCCATTTGGGTGGACAAATGGGCAAAACGGTGCGAACAGGGCATTTTCAAGCCAAATCAGTATGCTATAGCCCATGGTATCGGGGGTGGGCTCGGGTTCAAGCGTGCTGTGGGTTAAAAATCAACCGTGGCATGTCAGGGAGGTTAAGTATCATCCCAGTGTGGCTCGTTTAAAATTTCATGGCCATTTGGGTGGACAAACGGGCAAAACAGCGAGAACGGGGCATTTTCGGGCCAAATCGATGTGCTATATCCCACGATTTGGGTGGTGGGCTCAAGGTTCGGACGTCCTATAGGCTAAAAATTACCCGGGCCGAGCCAGGGAGGTTGGGTATCATCCAAGTATGGTCCGTTTAAATTTTTTGTATTTATTTGGGTGGACAAGCGGGCGAAACGATGAGAATGAGGCATTTTTGGGCCAAATTGGTGTACTATAGACCAGGGTATCAGGGTTGGGCCCGAGGTACAGCGTGCTGTAGGCCAAAAATCGACCTGTGAATGCCAAGGAGTTTAGGGATCATCCCAGTCTGGTCCATTTAAATTTTCGTGGCCATTTGGGTGTTTAAACGGGCAAAACGGCACGACTGTGGCATTTTCTGGCCAAATTGGGGTGCTATAACCCGCGATTTTGAGGGTGAGCCCGGGTTTCGGGCATGCTGTGGGCCGTAAATTGACCGGGGAATGCCAGGGAGATTGGGATCATCCCAGTGTGATCATTTTAAATTTTCATAGCCAATTGGGTGGACAAACGGGTGAAACGGCGCAAACGAGGCATTTTTGGACCAAATCGGTGTGCTATAGCCCACAGTTTCGGGGGTAGGCCTGGGATCCGGCGTGCTGTGGGCCAAAAATTGATCAGGGTGTGCCAGGGTGGTTAGGGATCCTCCCAGTAAGGTCCGTTTAAAATTTCATGGCCATTTGGGTGGACAAACGGGCGAAACGGCACGAATAGAGCATTTTTTGGCCAAATTGGTGTGTTATAGCCCACGGTTTTGGGGGTGAGCCCGAGGTTTGGGCGTGCTATGGTCCAAAAATCGACCGGTGCATGCCAGGGAAGTTGGGGATCATTTTAGTGTGGCTCGTTTAAATTTTCGTAGCCATTTGGGTAGAGAAACGGGCAAAACAGCGCGAATGGGGCATTTTTCGGCCAAATTAGTGTGCTATAGCCCACCGTTTTGGGGGTGGGCACGGGGTTCGGGCGTGCTGTGGGCTGAAAATCGACTGGGGAATGCCAAGGAGGTTGGGTTTCGTCCCAATGTGGTCCATTTAAATTTTCATGGCCATTTGGGTGCACAAACGGGCAAAACAGTCCAAACCGGGAATTTTCGAGCCAAATCGGTGTGCTATATCCTACGGTTTTGGGGGTGGGCCTGGGGTCTGGGCGTGTTGTGGGCTAAAAATCGATCGGGGTGTGGCAAGGAGGTTGGGGATTGTCCCAGTATGGTCCGTTTAAATTTTTGTAGTTATTTGGATGGACAAACGGGCGAAACAGCGCGAATGCGGCATTTTCATGCCAAATCATTGTGCTATAGCCCACGTTTTTCGGGGTGGGCCTGGGGTTCGGGCGTGGTGTGGTCCAAAAATTAACCAAAGCATTCCAGAGAGGTTGGGGATCATCCCAGTATGGTCCGTTTAAATTTTTGAGGCCATTTAGGCGGACAAATGGGCAAAACGGTGCAAATGGGGCATTTTCGAGCCAAATTGGTGTGCTATAGCCTACGTTTTCGGGGGTGGGACCGGGGTACAGGCGTGTTATGGGCAGAAAATCGACTGGGGCATGCCAGTGAGGTTGGGGATCATCCCAGTGTGATCCGTTTAAATTTTTGTGGCCATTTGGGTAGACAAACGGGTGAAACAGCATAAACTAGGCATTTTTGGGCCAAATTGGTATGCTATAGCCCACGGTTTCGGGGGAAGGCCCGGGGTCTGGGAGTTCTATGGGACAAAAATCAACCGGGGCATGCCAGGGAGGTTAGGGATCATCCCAGTGTGGTCCTTATAAATTTTTGTGGCCATTTAGGTGGACAAACAAGCGAAACGGTGCAAACGGGGCATTTTCGGGCCAAATTAGTGTGCTATAGCCCACATTTTTGGGGGTGGACTCAAGGTCCAGGCGTGCTGTGGACCAAAAACCGATCAGGGCATGCCAAGGATCTTGGGGATCATCTAAGTGTGGTCCGTTTAAATTTTTGTGGCCATTTGGATGGATAAATGGGCAAAACGGCCCGAACGAGCATTTTCGAACCAAATTGGTGTGCTATAGCCCACAGTTTTCTAGGTGGGCTCGGGGTCCAGACGTGCTGTGGCGCAAAAATCGATCGGGGCATTCCATGGAGGTTGGGGATTGTCCTAGTGTGGTCCGTTTAAATCTTTGTGGCCATTTGGTTGGACAAACGGGTGAAATGATGCAAACGGGGTATTTTTGGGCCTAATCGGTGTGCTATAGACCACGATTTTAGGGGGTGGGCTCGGGGTCCGAGCTTTTTTTAGGGGGCCAAAAATTGACCGGAGTATGCCAGGGAGGTAGGGGATCATTTCTGTGTTGTTCGTTTAAATTTTAATGGACATTCGGGTGATCAAACGGGCGAAACAGCACGAACGGAGCATTTTCAGGCCAAATCGGTGTGCTATAGCCCATGGTTTTGGGGGTGGGCCCGGGGTACGGGGGTACTGTGGGCCTAAAATCATCTGGGGCGTGCCATAGTGGTTGGGTATCATTCTAATGTGGTCCGTTTAAATTTTCATGACCATTTGGGTGGACAAACAGGGGAAACGACGTGAATGAGATATTTTTGAACCAAATCGGTGTGCTATAGCCCATGGTTTCGGGGGTGGGCTCGGGGTCCGGGCGTGCTGTGGGCCAAAAATTGACCGGGGCATCCCAGGGAGGTTGGGGATCCTCCCAGTATGGTCCTTTTAAATTTTCGTGGACATTTTGTTGGACAAACGGGAGAAACGGCGCGAACGGGGCATTTTCGAGCCAAATCGGTGTGCTATAGCCCATGATTTTGGGGTGGGCTCGGGGTCCGGGCGTACTGTGTGCCAAAAATTGATTGGGGCGTGCCAGGGAGGTTGTGGATCATCCCAGTGTGGTCCGTTTAAATTTTCGTAGCCATTTGGATGGACAAACAGGTGAAACGATGCGAACGAGGCATTTTCGTGCCAAATCGGTGAGCTATAGCCTACGGTTTTGGGGTTGGGCCCGGGGTTCGAGCATGTTGTGGGTCAAAAATCAATCGTAACGTGCCAGGGAGGTTGGGGATCATCCCAGTGTGGTTCGTTTAAATTTTTATGGCCATTTGGGTGGACAATTGGGCAAAACGGCGCGAACGGTGCATTTTTTTGCCAAATCGGTGTGCTATGCCCACAGATTTGGGGTTGGGCCCTGGGTCCGGGCGTGCTGTAGGCCAAAAATTGATTGGGGCATTCCAGTATTTCTATTTTAATTTTCATGGCTATTAGGGTGGGCAAACGGGCAAAACGGCTCGAACGGGGTATTTTCAGACCAAATCGGTGTTCTATAGCCCACGATTTTGAGGTTGGGCCCAGGGTCTGGGTGTGCTGTGGGTCAAAAATTGATTAGGGAGTACCAGGAAGGTTAGGGATCATCTTACTGTGGTCCGTTTAAATTTTCATGGCCATTTGGGTGGACAAACACGCGAAACGACGCGAACAGGATATTTTTCGGGCCAAATCATTGTGCTAAGTGGACAAACTGGCAAAACAACGTGAATGGGGAATTTTCTGGTCAAATCGGCGTGCTATAGCCCACGGTTTCAGGGTGGGCTCGGTGTCCGAGTGTTTTGTGTGCCAAAAATCAACCGAGGTGTGCCACGGAGGTTGGGGATCATCCTAATGTGGTTCGTTTAAATTGTCATGGCCATTTAGATGGACAAACAGGCAAAATGGGGCATTTTCGGGCCAAATCATTGTGCTATAGCTTATGGTTTTGGGGGTGGGCCCGGGTGTGTTATTGACCAAAAATTGACCGAGGAACGACAAGGAGGTTGGGGATCATCCTAGTGTGGTTCTTTTAAATTTTTGTAGCCTTTTAGGAGGAAAAACGGGCAAAACAACGCGAACGGGATATTTTTGGGGAAATTCGATGATCTATAGCCCACAGTTTTGGCGGTGGGACCAGGGCATGCCAGGGAGGTTGGGGATCATCTCAGTGTGGTCTGTTTAAATTTTCGTAGCCATCCAAAAACGGGCAAAACGGCGTGAATGAGGCATTTTTGGGCCAAATTGGTCTGCTATAGCCCACGATTTCATGGGTGAGCCTGGGGTCCGGGCACGCTATGGCTTGAAAATCGACTGGGGCATGCCAAGGTGGTTGGGGATCATCTTAGTGTGCATTTAAATTTTGGTGGCCATTTGGGTAGATAAATGGGGGAAAACGGCACGAATGGGGCATTTTGGGGCCAAATCGATGTGCTATAGCCCATGGTTTAGGGTGTGGGCCTGGGGTTTGGGCGTGTTGTGGGCTAAAAATTAACTGGGGCACACCAGGGAGGTTGGAGATCATCCCAGTATGGTCCGTTTAAATTTTTGTTGCAATTTGGGTGGACAAACGGGCGTAACAGCGCGAACGAGGCATTTTCTAGACAAATCGATGTGCTATAGCCCACGGTTTTGGGGATGGACTAGGGATACGGGCATACTGGGGGCCGAAAATTGACCGGGGCATGCCAGGGAGGTTGGGGATCGTTCCAGTGTGGTCCGTTTAAATTTTCGTGGTTATTTGGGTGGACAAACAGGCGAAATGGGGTATTTTCGAGCCAAATCAGTGTGCTATAGCCTACGGTTTTATGGGTGGCCCCGGGGTCCGGGCATGCTGTTGGTTGAAAATTGGCCGGGGCGTGTCAGATAGGTTGGGGATCATCCCAGTATGGTCCGTTTTAATTTTCATGGCTATTTGGGAGGACAAACGGCTGAAATGGCATGGACGGGGAATTTTCGAGCCAAATCGGTGTGCTATAGCCCACGGTTTTGGGGGTAGTCCTGGGATTCGAGCTTGCTGGGGGGCGAAAATTGACCGAGGCATGCCAGGGAGGTTGTGATTGTCCCAGTGTGGTCTGTTTAAATTTTTGTGGCTATTTGGTGGGATAAACGGGTGAAACGGTACGAACGGGGAATTTTAGGGCCAAATTGGTGTGCTATAGCCCACGGTTTTGGGGGTAGGCCAGGGGTTAGAGCCTGTTATGGTCCGAAAATCGATCGAGGCATACCAGGGAGGTTGGGTATTATCCCTGTGTAGTCCGTTTAAATTTACGTGGTCATTTAGGTGGACAAACGGGGGAAACGGCGCAAAAGGGGCATTTTCGGACAAATAGGTGTGCTATAGCCCACGATTTTAGGGGAGGGCCCGGGGTCCGGGCATGCTGTGGGACAAAAATTGATTGGATCATGCCAGGGAGGTTGGGGATTGTCCCATTGTGCGAACGGGGCATTTTCGGGGCAAATCGGTGTGCTATAGCCCATGGTTTTGGGGGTGGACTCGGGTTCCAGGCGTGCTGTGGACCAAAAATCAACCGGGGCATGCCAGGGAGGTTTGAGATCATCCCAATGTGGTTCGTTTAAATTTTGTGGCCATTTAGGTGGACAAACGGGCAAAACAGCACGAATGGGGCATTTTCGGGCTAAATTTGTGTGTTATAGCCAACGGTTTTGGCGGTGGGCCCGGTGTCCGGGCGTACCGTGGGCTGAAAATTGACCGAGGCATGCCAGGGAGTTTGTGGATTGTCACAGTGTGGTCCGTTTAAATTTTTGTGGCCATTTGGGTGGATAAACAGGTGAAACAGTGTGAACGGAGCATTTTCGGACCAAATCAGAGAGCTATAGACCACAGTTTCGGGGGATGCCCGAGTTTCGGGCGTGCTGTGGGCCAAAAATTGAACGAGGTGTGCCATGGAGGTTGGTGATCATCCCGGTATGGTCTGTTTAAATTTTTGTGGCCATTTGGGTGGACAAACGAGCGAAACAGAGCGAATGGTATGTTTTCGGGACAAATTAGTGTGCTATAGCCTATGGTTTCGGGGGTGGGATCGGGGTTCGGGCGTGTTGTGGGATAAAAATCTACCGGGACATGCAAGGGAGATTAAGGATCATCCCAGAATGGTCCGTTTAAATTTTCGTGGCCATTTGGGAGGATAAACGGGTGAAACGATGTGAACGAGGCATTTTCGGGCCAAATAGGTGTGCTATAGCCTACAGTTTTGGGGGTAGGCCCAGGGTCCGGGCGTGTTATGTCTAAAAATTAATCGGGGCGTGCTTGGGAGGTTGGGGATCATCCCAGTGTGGTCCATTTAAATTTTCGTGGCCATTTGGGTGGACAAACGGGCGAAACGGCGCAAACGGGGCATTTTTGGGATAAATTGGTGTGCTATAGCCCACGGTTTTGGGGGTGGGTTCGCGGTCCTGGAGTGTTGTGGACTGAAAATCGACTGAGGTGTGCCAGGGAGGTTGTGGATTTACCTAGTGTGGTCCATTTAAATTTTTGTGGCCATTTGGGTGGTCAAACGGGCGAAACGGCACGAATGGGGCATTTTCAGACCGAATCGGTATGCTATAGTCCACATTTTTGGGGGTAGGACCGGGGTACGAGCGTGCTGTGGATCGAAATTCGATCGGGGTGTGTTAGGGAGGTTGGGGATTATCCCAATATGGTCTGTTTAAATTATTCTTGGACATTTGGGTGGAAGAACGGGTGAAACGGCGCGAACAGAGGATTTTCGAGCCAAATTGGTGTGCTATAGACTACTTTTTTAGGGTGGGCCCGGGGTTCGGGTGTGTTGTGTGCCCAAAATCAACTGGGGCATTCTAGGGAGGTTAGAGATCGTCCCAGTGTGGTCCGTTTAAATTTCCGTGGCTATTTTTGTGGAAAAACAAGCAAAAGGGGGCATTTTTGGGCCAAATCAGTCTGCTATAGTCCACAATTTCGTGGGTGAGCCCGGGGTCTGGGTGTGCTATATGTAAAAAATCAACTGGGGCATCCTAAGAGGGTTGAGGATAGTCCCATTTTGGTCAGTTTAAATTTTTATGGCCATTTGGGTGGTCAAACGGACTAAACGGTGCGAATGGGGCATTTTTTAGCCAAATCGGTGTGCTATAGCACACGGTTTCGGGGGTGGGCCCGGGGTCCGGGTGTGCTGTGGGCAAAATATCGACCGAGGTGTTCCAGGAAGGTTGGGAATCATCCCTGTATGGTTCGATTATATTTTTGTGGCCATTTGGGTGGTCAAACGGGAGAAACGACACGAATGAGGCATTTTCGGGCTAAATAGGTGGGCTATAGCCTACGGATTTAAGGGTGGACCCAGGATCCGGGTGTGTTGTGGGCCAAAAATCGATCGGGGCGTGCCAAGGAGGTTGGGGATCGTCCCAATGTGGTTTGTTTAAACTTTTGTGTCCATTTGGGTGGGCAAACAGGCAAAACAACGTGAACTGGGCATTTTCGAGCTAAATAGGTGGGCTATAGCCTACGGATTTAAGGGTGGACCCGGGATCCGGGTGTGTTGTGGGCCAAAAATTATCGAGGCGTGCCAAGGAGGTTGGGGATCGTCCCAATGTGATTTGTTTAAACTTTTGTGGCTATTTGGGTGGGAAAACGGGCAAAATAGCGCAAACGGCGCATTTTTGGGCTAAATCGATGTTCTATAGCCCATCATTTCGGGGGTGGGACTGGGGTCCGAGCGTGTTATGGGACAAATATCAATCGAGGCATGACAGGGTGGTTGGGGATCATCTCAGTGTGGTCCGTTTATATTTTCATGGATATTTGGGTGGACAAATGGGTGAAAAGATGCGAACAGGGAATTTTTGGGCAAATTCGGTGTGCTATATAGCCCACAGTTTTGGGGGTGGGCCCAGGGTCTGAGCGTGCTGTGGACCAAAAATTGACCAGGGCATGCCAAGGAGTTTGGGATCGTCCGAGTGTGGTCCGGTTAAATATTCGTGGCCTTTTAGGTGGAAAAATGGGTGACACAGCAAGAATAGGGTATTTTTGGGCAAAATCGGTGTGCTATAGCCCACGGTTTTGGGGGTGGCATCGGGGTCCGAGCGTGCTGTGGGCCAAAAATTAACCAGGGTGTGCCAGGGAGGTTGGGGATCGACC
Organism: Capsicum pubescens; assembly: GCA_030864215.1. NCBI lineage: Eukaryota > Viridiplantae > Streptophyta > Magnoliopsida > Solanales > Solanaceae > Capsicum > Capsicum pubescens. The sequence continues at coordinate 6,703,086 of CM061542.1, forward strand.
CAGTATGGTCTGTTTAAATTTTTAAATCTATTTGGGTGGACAAACGGGCAAAACAGAGCAAACGGGGCATTTTCTGGTCAAATCGGTGTGCTACAGCCCACAGTATTGGGGGTGGGACAAGAGTTCGGGCGTACTGTGGGCCAAATATTAATTGGGGCATGCCAGGGAGGTTGGGGATCGTCCCAGTATGATTCGTTTAAATTTTTGTGGCCATTTGGGTAGACAAAGAGGCGAAAAGGCACGAAGTGGGCAATTTCGAGCCAAATCAGTGTGCTATAGCCTGTAGTTTTGTGGGTGGGCCCGAGGTTCGGGCGTGTTATTGGTCAAAAATCGACTGGGGCATGCCACAGAGGTTGGTGATTGTCCTAATGTGGTCCGTTTAAATTTTAGCGGCCATTTGGATGGTCAAACGAGCGAAACGGCGCAACGAGACATAGTCAGGCCAAATTGGTGTGCTATAGCCCACGGTTTTTGGGGTAGGTCCGGGGTTCAAGCGTGTTATGGGCAGAAAATTGACCGAGGCATGCCAGGGAGGTTGGGAATCATCCCTGTGTGGTCAGTTCCAATTTATGTGGCCATTTTAGTAGACAAACGGGCGAAATGGAGCAAAAGGGGCATTTTCGGGCCAAATAGGTGTGCTATAGCCCATAGTTTTAGGTGAGGGTCCAGGGTCCGGGCGTGCTGTGGGCCAAAAATCGATCGGGGAGTGACAGGGAGGTTGGGGATCATCCCAAGGTGGTCCGTTTAAATTTTTGTCCCTATTTAGGTGGACAAACGAGAGAAACGGCGCGAACGGGGCATTTTCGGGGTAAATTAATGTGTGATAGACCGCGATTTTGGGGGTGGGCCCGGGGTTCAGAAGTAATGTGGGCCAAAATTCGACCGGGGCATGCCAGGGAGGTTGGAAATCATCCCAATATGGTCCGTTTAAATTTTTGTATCCATTTGGGTGGACAAACGGGCGTAACAGTGAAAACAGGGCATTTTTGAGCCAAATTTGTGTGCTATAGTCCACAGTTTCGGGGGTGGGTCTGGTGTTCGGATGTACCGGGGGCCAAAAATTGATCGATACATGCCAGGGAGGTGCTGGATCATCGCAGTAATTTCTATTTAAATTTTCGTGGCTATTTGGGTAGATAAACGGGTGAAACAGCGCGAACAGAGTATTTTCGAGCCAAATCGGTGTGCTATATAACATTGTTTCGGGGATGTACCCGGGGTCCAGGCGTGCTGTGGGATAAAAATCAACCGGGGCATGCTATGGAGGTTAAGGATCATCCCAGTATGGTTTGTTTAAATTTTCGTGACCATTTGGGTGGACAAACGAGCGAAATGGAGCGAATGGTGTGTTTTAGGGCCAAATCGGTGTGCTATAGCCCATAGTTTTGGGGGAGGGATTGGGGTCCGGGCGTGTTGTTGGCCGAAAATTAATAAGGGCATGCAAGGGAGATTAGGGATTGTCCCAGTGTGGTCCGTTTAAATTATTGTTGCTATTTGGGAGGATGAACGGGTGAAACAGCGTGAATGGGGCATTTTTTAGCCAAATAGGTGTGCTATAGCCCACAGTTTTGAGGGTAGGATCGGGGTCCGGGCGTGTTGTGTCCAAAAATTGATCGGGGCATACCAGGGAGGTTGGGGATCATCCTAGTATGGTCCGTTTAAATTTTTTAGGCCATTTAGGTGGACAAACGGGAAAAATGGCGTGAACGGGGCATTTTTGGGCCAAATCGGTGTGCTATAGCCCATGGTTTTGGGAATGGGTCCGGGGTCCTGGCGTACTGGGGGCCTAAAATCAACTGAGGTATGCCAGGGAGGTTGTGGATCATCCCAGTATGATCCATTTAAATTTTTGTGGCCATTTGGGTGGTCAAACGGGCGAATCGGCGCGAACAGGGCATTTTCAAACCGAATCGGTGTGCTATAGTCCACAGTTTTAGGGGTGGGCCCGGGGTCCGAGCATGCTGTGTACCAAAAATCAATCAGGGCATGCCAGGGAGGTTTACGATCATCCCAATGTGTTCCGTTTAAATTATTCTTCACAGTTGGTTGGAAGAACGGGTGAAACGGCGCTATCGAGGCATTTTCAAGCTAAATTGGTGTGCTATAGCCCAAATTTTTAGGGTGGGCCCAGGGTCCGGGTGTGTTTTGGGCTGAAAATCAACTGGGTGTTCCAGGGAGGTTGAAGATCATCCCAGTGTGGTCCGTTTAAATTTTTGTGGTCATTCAGATGGACAAACGGGTAAAACAGTATGAACTGGGCATTTTCAGGCCAAATCGGTGTGCTATGCCCATGATTTTGGGGTGGGCTCGGGGTCCGGGCGTGCTGTAGGCCGAAAATCAACCGAGGCATACCAGGGAGGTTGTGGATCATCCCAGTGTGGTCAGTTTAAATTTTTGTGGCCATTTGGGTGTACAAACGGGCTAAACGGTGCAAATGGGGCATTTTCAAGCCAAATTGGTGTGCTATATAGCCCACGATTTCGGAGGTGGGCCCGGAGTTCGGGAGTGTTGTGGGCTGAAAATCGACCAGGGCATTCCAAGGAGGTTAAGGATCGTCCCAGTGTAGTCCGTTTAAATATTCGTGGCCTTCTATGTACAACAATGGGCGAAACAGCGAGAACGGGGTATTTTTGGGCAAAATTGGTGTGCTATAGCCCACGGTTTTGGGGGTGGACCTAGGGTTCGATCGTGTTGTAAGTAGAAAATTGACCAAGATGTGATAGGAAGGTTTGGTATCGTCCCAGTGTGATCTGTTTAAATTTTTGTAGCCATTTTGGTGGACAAACGGGCAAAAGAGCGTGAACGGGGCATTTTCAGGCCAAGGCGGTCTACTATAGCCCACGGTTTCATGGGTGAGCCTGGGGTCTGGGCGTGCTATGGGCTGAAAATTGACTGGGGCATGGCAGGGAGGTTGGGGATCATCCCAGTGTGGTCCGTTTAAATTTTTGTGGCCATTTAGATGGACAAACGGTTGAAACTGCGAGAATGGGGCATTTTCTGGCCAAATCGGTGTGCTATAGCCCACGGTTTCAGGGGTGGGCCAGAAGTCCGGGTGTATTGTGGGCTAAAAATTGATCGGGGCATGTCCGGGAGGTTGGGATCATCCCAGTGTGGTCCGTTCAAATTTTCATGGCCATTTTGGTGGACAAACGGGTGAAATAGTGCGAATGGGGCAATTTCAAGCTAAATAAGTGTGCTATAGCCTACGGTTTTATGGATGGGCCCGGGGTCCAGGCATGCTGTGGGTCAAAAATCGACCGTGGCATGCTTGGGAGGTTGGGGATCTTTCTAGTATGGTTCGTTTAAATTTTCGTGTCCATTTGGGTGAACAAACAAGTGAAACGGTGCGAACGGGACATTTTTGGCCCAAATCGATGTGTTATAGCCCACGGTTTCAGGGGTAGGCCCAGGTTTCGAGCATGCTATGGGTCAAAAATCGACCGAGGCATGACAGGGAGGATGGGGATCATCCTTGTGTGGTCCGTTTAAATTTACGTGGCTATTTTTGTAGACAAATGGGCGAAATGGTGCAAAAGGGGCATTTTCGGGCCAAATAGGTGTGCTATAGCCCACGGTTTTAGGTGAAGGTCTGGGGTTCGGGCGTACTGTGGGCCAAAAATCGATCGCGGCATGGCAGGGAGATTGGAGGTTGTTCCAGGGTGGTCCGTTTAAATTTTTTAGGCTATTTGGGTGGACAAACAGGCGAAACGAGGCGAACGGGGCATTTTCGGGGAAAATCGATGTGATATAGCCCACGGTTTCGAGGGTGGGCCAGGTGTCTAGACATACTGTGGGCCAAATATCGATGGGGCATGCCAGCGAGGTTGGGGATCATCCCAATGTTATCGGTTTAAATTTTTGTGGCCATTTGGGTTGACAAACGAGCATAACGGCGCAAATGGGGCATTTTCGAGCCAAATTTATGTGCTATAGCCCATGGTTTCAGTGGTGGGCCTGGTGTTCGGGCGTACCGTGGGCCAAAAATTGATCGAGATATGCCAGAGAGGTTGTGGATCGTCCTAGTGTGGTCCGTGTAAATTTTCGTGGCTATTTGGGTGGATAAACTGGTGAAACGGCGCGAACAGAGCATTTTCGGGCAAATCGGTGTGCTATAGACAACGATTTTGGGGGTGTGCCCATGGTCCGGGCGTGTTGTGGGCTTAAAATTGATCGGGGCATGCCAGGGAGGTTAGGGATCATCCCAGTATGGTTTGTTTAAATTTTGTGGCCATTTGGGTGGACAAACGAGCGAAACGGAGCGAATGGTGTGTTTTTAGGCCAAATCAGTGTCCTATAAGCACATGGTTTCAGGGGTGGGATCAGGGTCCGGGAGTGCCGGCGGCCAAAATCGACCAGGGCGTGCAAAGGAGATTGGGGATCGTTCCAGTGTGGTCCGTTTAAATTTTTGTGGCCATTTGGGAGGATAAATGGGTGAAACGGCGTGAACGGGGCATTTTCAGGCCAAATAAGTGTGCTATAGCCCACAGTTTTGGGGATAGGCCCGGGGTCCGGCCGTGTTGTATTTAAAAATTAATCGGGGCATGCTAGGGAGGTTGGGGATCATCTCAGTGTGGTCCATTTAATTTTTCATGGCCATTTGGGTTGACAATCTGGCGAAACGGTGCGAACTGGGAATTTTTTAGCCAAATCGGTGTGTTATAGCCCACGATTTTAGGGGTGGGTTTGGGGTCGTAATGTGCTTTGGACCAAAAATCGATTGAGGTGTGCCAAGGAGGTTGTGGATCATCCCAGTGTAGTCTATTTAAATTTTTATGGCCATTTGGGTGGTCAAACAAGAAAAACGGCGCAAATGGGGCATTTTCAAAATGAATCGGTGTGCTATAGTCCACAGTTTTGGGGGGTAGGCCCGGGGTTCAAGCGTGTTGTGAACCAAAAATCGATCGAAGCGTGCCAGGTAGGTTGGGGATCATCCCAATGTGGTCCGTTTAAATTATTCTTGGATATTTGGGTGGAAAAACGGGTGAAACGGTGCGAACGAGGCATTTTCAAGCCAAATCGGTGTGTTATAGCCCACGTTTTTGGGGTCGACCCGAGGTTCGGGCGTGTTCTGGGCCAAAAATCAACTGGGGCATTCCAGGAAGGTTGGAGAGCATCCCAGTGTGGTCCGTTTAAAGTTTTGTGGACATTTTGGTGGGAAAATGGGCAAAATGGGGCATTTTTGGGTCAAATCGGTCTGTTATAAACCACGGTTTGGCGGGTGAACCCAGGTTCTGGACGTGGTATGTGCCGAAAATCAATCGAGGTGTACCAAGGGGGTTGAGGATCATCCCAGTGTGGTTCGTTTAAATTTTTATGGCCATTTAGGTGGTCAAACGGGCGACACGGCGCAAATAGGGCATTTTCAGGCTAAATTAGTGTACTATAGCCCACGATTTTGGGGGTGGGACCGGGGTACGGACGTGCTTTAGCCCAAAAATTGAATGGGGCATACCCGGGAGGTTGGGGATTGTCCTAGTGTGGAACGTTTAAATTTTTGTGGCCATTTAGGTGGACAAACGGATGAAACAGAGCGAACGGTGCATTTTTGGGCCAAATCGGTGTGCTATAGCCCACGTTTTTAGGGGTGGGCCCGGGATCCGGGCATGCTGTGGGTTAAAAATCGATCGGATTATGCCAAGGAGGTTGGGGACCATCCCAGTATGGTCTGTTTAAATTTTAATGGCCATTTGGGTGATCAAACGTGCAAAACGGTGCGAACGAGGCATTTTCGGGCCAAATAGGTGAGCTATAGCCCATGGTTTTAGGGGTGGGCCCAGGTTCCGGGCGTGCTTTGGGCCAAAAATTAATCGAGGCATGCCAGGGAGGTTTGGGATCATCCTAGTGTGGTCTGTTTAAATTTTTTTGTCCTTTGGGTGGGCAAACGGGTGAAACAGTGCGAATGGGGCATTTTCGTGCTAAATCGGTGTGCTATAGCCCACGATTTCGGGGGTGGGCCTGGGTTCCGGCCGTGTTATGGGTAGAAAATCGACCGGGGCATGCCAGGGAGGTTAGGAATCATCCCAGTATGGTCCGTTTAAATTTGTGTGGCCATTTGGGTGGAAAAACAGGCGAAACGGCGTGAACGGGGCATTTTCAGGCCAAATCGGTGTGCTATACCTACGGCATTGGGGATGGGCCCGAGGTTTAAGCGTACTGTGGGCTAAGAATTGATCAGGGCATGCCAGGGAGGTTTGGGATCATCCCAGTGTGGTCCATTTTAATTTTTGTGGCCATTTGGGTGGAAAAACGAGCGAAACGGCTCAAACAGGGCATTCTCTGGTTAAATCGGTGTGCTATAGCCCACGGTTTTGTGGGTGGTCCTGGGGTCCGAGTGTACTGTGGGCTGAAAATCATTTTGGGCATGCAAGGGAGGTTAGGGATCATCCCAATGTGGTCCATTTGAATTTTGGTGGCTATTTGGGTGGATAAACGGGAAAAATGGCGCAAACGGGTCATTTTCGGATCAAATCGGTGTGCTATAGCCCACGGTTTTGGGTTTGGGCCCGGGTCTGTGCGTGATGTGGCCTAAAAATCAATCGACGCATTCCAGGGAGGTTGAGATCATCCCAGTATGGTCCGTTTAAATTTTTATGGCCATTTGGGAAAACAAACGGGCGAAACAACTCAAACGAGGCATTTTAGGGCCAAATCAGTGTGCTATAACCCACGGTTTTGGGGGTGGGCCTGGGGTCCTGGCGTGCTGTAGGCCAAAAATCGATCGATTAATGCCAAGGTGGTTGGGGATCATCCCAGTATGGTCGGTTTAAATTTTTGTGGACAAACGAGCGAAACGGGGTATTTTTGGGCTAAATCGGTGTGCTATGCTCATGATTTTGGGGTGGGCCCAGGGTTCGAGCGTACTGTAGACTGAAAATAAACTGGGGCATGCCAGGGAGGTTGGGGATCATCCCAGTGTGGTCCGTTTAAATTTTCGTGGCCATTTTGGTGGACAAACAGGCGAAATGGCGCGAATGGGGCATTTTCGGGCTAAATCGGTCTTCTATAGCCCACGGTTTCATGGGTGAGCTGGGGTTCGGGCGTGCTATGGACCAAAAATCAACCGAGGCATGTCAGAGAGGTTAGGGATCATCCCAGTGTGGTCCGTTTAAATTTTCTTGGCCATTTGGTGGATAAACCGGCGAAATGGTTCAAATGGGGCATTTTTGGGGCAAATCGGTGTGCTATAGCCCACGGTTTCAGGTTTGGGCTCGGGGATCGGGCGTGTTGTGGGCTAAAAATCGACTGGGGTATGCTAGGGAGGTTGGGGATCATCCCAGTATGGTCTGTTTAAATTTTTGTGCCCATTTGGTGTTACAAAAGGGCGAAACGGCATGAACGGGATGTTTTCGAGCCAAATCAGTGTGCTATAGACTATAGTTTTTGGGGTGGGCCCGGGTCCGGGCATGCTTTAGGTCAAAAATCGACCGGGGCATGCCAGGGAGGTTGTGGATCGTCCCATTATTGTCTGTTTTAATTTTCATTGCCATTTGAGTGGACAAATGGGCGAAACGGTACGAACGAGGCATTTTTCAAGCCAAATCAGTGAGCTATAGCCCACGGTTTCAGGGGTGGGCTCGGGGTCCGGGCGTGCTGTGTGTCAAAAATCAATCGAAACGTGCCAGGGAGTTTGTGAATCATCCCAGTATGGTCCGTCTTAAATATCTGTGGCCTTTTGGATGGACAAATGAGCAAAACGGTGCGAATGGGATATTTTCAGTCTAAATAGATGTACTATAGCCCACAGTTTCGGGGGTGGGCCCAGGTTTCGGGCGTGTTGTGGGAAAAATTGATCGGGGTATGCTAGGGAGATTGGAGATCGTCCCAGTGTGGTCCGTTTAAATTTTTGTGCCTATTTAGGGTTACAAATGGGGAAACGGCATGAACGGAACGTTTTCGAGCCAAATCAGTGTGCAATAGCTTACGGTTTTTGGGGTGGGCCCAGGTCCGGGCGTGTTTTAGGTCAAAAGTTGTCTGGGGCGTTCCAGGGAGGTTTAGAATCATCCCAGTATGGTCCGTTTAAATTTTGTGGCCATTTGGGTGAACAAACGAGCAAATCGGCTCGAACAGAACATTTTTGGGCTAAATCAGTATGCTATAGCACACGATTTTGGGGGTAGGCTCGGGGTTCGGGCGTGCTTTAGGACAAAAATCGACAGGGGCATGCCAGGGAGGTTGGGAATCATGCCTGTATTGTCCTTTTAAATTTACGTGGCCATTTGGATGGACAAACGGGATGAACAGCATGAATGGGGCATTTTTGGGCTAAATCGGTGTGCTATAGCTCACGGTTTCAGGAGTGGGATCGGGGTCCGAGCGTGTTGTGGGCCAAAAATTGATCGGGGTGTGTCAGGGAGGTTGGTGATCATCTCAGTGTGGTCTGTTTAAATTTTTGTGGCCATTTGGGTGGACAAATAGGCAAAACAATACGAACTGGGCATTTTTGGGCTAAATCGGTGTGCTATAACTCATGGTTTTGGGGATGGGCTGAGGTTCGGGCATACTGTGGGCCAAAAATTGACCAGGCCACGCTAGGGGGGTTGAGGATCATCCCAGTGTGGTTCTTTTAAATTTTTGGGGCTATTTGGGTAGATAAACGAGCAAAACGGTGCAAACGGTGCATTTTCTGGCCAAATTGGTATGCTATAGCCCACAGTTTCGGGGGTGGTCCCGGGGTCAGGGCGTACTGTGGGACAAAAATTGATCGGGACATCCAAAGGAGGTTGGGAATCATCCCAGTGTGGTCCATTTTAATTTTTGTGGCTATTTGGGAGGATAAACGGGTGAAACGATGCAAACGGGGAATTTTTAGGAAAAATAGGTGTGCTATAGCCCACGGTTTTAGGTGTGGGCCCGGGGTCTGGGCATGCTGTGGCCCAAAAATCAATCGACGCATGCCAAAGAGGTTGGGGATCATCCCAGTGTGGTCTGTTTAAATTTTTATGGCCTATTGGGTGGACAAACGGGTGAAACGGCTCGAACGAGGCATTTTGGGGCCATATCAGTGTACTATAGCCTATGGTTTCGGGGGTGGGCCCTGGGTCCTGGCGTGCTGTCGGCCAAAAATCGACTGAGGCATGCCATGGAGGTTGGGGATCATCCCAGTGTGGTCCGTTGAAATTTTCATGGACATTTAGGTGGATAAACGGTCGCAACAGGGCATTTTTAGGCCAAATCGGTGTTCTGTAGCTCATGGTTTTGGGGGTGGGCCCAGGGTTTGGGCGTGCTGTCAACCAAAAATCAACTAGCGCATGCTAGGGAGGTTGGGTATCATCCCAGTATGGTCCGTTTAAATTTTCATGGCCATTTAAGTGGAAAAATGAGCAAGAAAGTGCGAACGGGGTATTTTTGGGCCAAATCAGTGTGCTATAGCCCATGGTTTTGGGGGTGGGCTCGGGGTACGGGTGTGTTGTGGGCTAAAAATTGATCGGGGAATTTCAAGGAGGTTGGTGATCATCCCAGTGTGGTCAGTTTAAATTTTTGTGGCCATTTTGGGGGATAAACGAGCAAAACAGCTTGAACGGGGCATTTTTGGGTCAAATCGGTTTGCTATAGCCCACGGTTTCATGGGTGAGCCTAGGGTTCGGGCGTGCTATGGGTGTGCAATAGCCCATAGTTTTGGGGGTAGGCCAGGGGTCCGGGTGAGCTGTGGGCCGAAAATTGATCGGGGCATACCAGGGATGTTGGGATCATCCCTTTTTGGTTCGTTTACATTTTCGTGTCCATTTGAGTGAACAAACGGGAGAAACAACGCGAATGAGGCATTTTTGGGCCAAATCAGTGTCTATAGCCCACGATTTCAGGGGTGGGATTGAATTCCGGGCGTGATATGTGTCAAAAATCAATTGAGGCATTCCAAGGAGGTTTTTCACTGTCCCACTATGGTTCGTTTAAATAAATGTTTCCATTTGGATGGACAAACGGGTAAAACGGCACGAACGGGGCATTTTCAGGATAAATAGGTGTGCTATAGCCCATGTTTTTGGGGGTGGGCCTAGGGTCCGGGCGTTTTGTAAGCCAAAAATCAAGCAGGGCATGCTAGGGAGGTTGGGGATCATCCCAGTATGGTCTATTTAAATTTTTGTGTCCATTTGGGGTGACAAATGGGCGAAACGGCGTGAACGTGATATTTTTGAGCAAAATCAGTGTTCTATAGCCCGGGGCATGCCAGGGAGGTTCAGGCTCATCTCAGTGAGGTCCGTTTATATTTTGGAGGCCATTTGGGAGGACAAACGGGCAAAACCGCACAAACGGGACATTTTTGCACCAAATCGGTGTGCTATAGCCCACGGTTTTAGGGATAGGCCCAGGGTCTGGGCGTGCTGTGGGCAGAAAATCGACAGAGACATGCCAGGGAGATTGGGGATCATCCCTGTATGGTTATTTTAAATTTTTGTGGCCATTTGGGTGGACAAACGAGCGAAACGACGCGAACGGTACATATTTTCGCCAAATTGGTGTGCTATAGCCCACGTTTTCTGGTGTGGTCCTAGGGTCAGGGCGTACTGTGGGCCAAAAATTGACCGGGGTATGCAAAAGAGGTTGGGGATTGTCCCAGTATGGTCCATTTGAATTTTCGTGGCTATTTGGGTGGATAAATGGGCGAAACGGCGCAAACAGGGTATTTTCAGTCCAAATTGGTATGTTATAGCCCACGGTTTTTGGTGTGGGCCCAGGTCTGGGAGTGATGTGGCCCGAAAATCAATCGACGTGGGCCAAAGAGGTTGGGGATCGTTTAGTATGGTCCAATTAAATTTTTGTGGCCTATTGGGTGGACAAACAGGCGAAACGGCTCGAACTAGGCATTTTGGGGCCAAATCAGTATGTTATAGCCTGAGGTTTCAGGGGTGGGCCCAGGGTCCTGTCGTGTTGTGGGACAAAAATCGACCGAGGCAAGACAGGGAGGTTGGGAATCATCCCAGTGTGGTCCTTTGAAATTTTCATGGCCATTTGGTTGGACAAACGGGCGAAACAAGGCATTTTTGGGCCAAATCGGTGTCTTGTAGCTCACAATTTTAGGGGTGGGCCTGGGGTTCGGGCGTGCTGTGGACCGAAAATTGATCGAGGAATGCCATGAAGGTTGGGGATCATCCCAGTATGGTCCGTTTAAATTTTCATGGCCATTTAAGTAGAAAAACGGGTGAAACAGCGTGAACGAAGTATTTTAAGGCCAAATCGATGTGCTATAGCCCACGGTTTTGGGGGTGGGCCCGGGGTCCGACGTGTTGTGGGTCAAAAATTGACTGGGGCATGCTAGGGAGGTTGGGGATTATCCTAGTGTGGTCTGTTTAAATTTTTGTGGCCATTTAAGCGGACGACGAGCAAAACGGCTGAATGGGTCATTTTCGGGCCAAATCGGTTTGCTATAGCCCACGGTTTCATGGGTGAACCTGGTGTCCAGGCGTTCTATGGGCTGAAAATCGACTGAGGTATTCCAATGAGGTTGGGGATCATCCCTGTGTGGTCCGTTTAAATTTTCTTGGACATTTGGGTGGACAAATGGGCGAAACAGTGCGAACGGGACAATTTTGAGCTAAATCGATATGCTATAGCCCACGGTTTTAGGGGTAGGCTCGGGATACGGGCATTCTGTGGGCCAAAAATCTATCGGGGAATGCCAGGGAGGTTGAGGATCATCCCTGTGTCATCTGTTTAAATTTATGAGGCCATTTGGATGGACAAACGGATGAAACGACGTGAACGGGACATTTTGAGGACAAATCGGTGTGCTATAGCTCACGGTTTTGGGGGTGGGCCTAGGGTCGGGGAATGTTATGGTCCGAGAATTGACCGGGGCATTCCAGAGAGGTTACTGATCATCCCAGAGTGGTCCGTTTAAATTTTCATGGCCATTTGAGTGGACAAACGGGCGAAACGGCGCGAATGAGGCATTTTTGGACTAAATTTGTGTGCTATAGCCCACGGTTTTGGGGGTGGGCCCAGGGTCCGGGCGTTCTTTGGGCCAAAAATCGTTCAGGGTGTGCCAAGGAGGTTAGGGATCATCCCAGAGTGGTCCGTTTAAAATTTTCTAGCTATTTGGGTTAACAAACGAGCAAAACGGCGCGAACGGGCCATTTTCGGGCCAAATCGGTTTTCTATAGCCAAGGATTTTGTGGGTGGGCCTGAGATTCGGGCGTGCTGTGGGCCAAAAATCGAATAAGGTGTGCCAGGGATGTTGGTGTCGTCCTAGTGTGGTCGTTTATATTTTTATGGCTATTTGGGTGGGCAAAAGGGTGAAATAGCGCGAAAGGGGTATTTTCAGGCCAAATCGGTGTTCTATAATCCACAGTTTCAGGCCAAATCGGTGTGCTATAACCTACGATTTTGAGGATGGGGCCGGGGTCCGAGCGTGTTATTGCCCAAAAATCGACTGGGGCATGCTAGGAAGGTTGTGGATCAACCCAGTGTGGTCCGTTTAAATATTTATGGCCATTTAGGTGGACAAATGGGCGAAATGGCGCAAACAGGGCATTTTCGAGTAAAATAGGTGTGCTATAGCCCACGGTTTTAGGGGTGGGCCCGGGGTCCGGGCGTGCTGTGGGCCGAAAATCAACCGGGGCATGCCAGGGAGATTAAGGATCGTCCTAGTGTGGTCCGTTTAAATTTTCATGGCCATTTGGGTGGACAAACAGGTGAAACGGCGCAAATAGAGCATTTTCAGGCCAAATCGATGTGCTATAGCCCACAATTTTGGGGTGGGGCTGAGGTTCGGGCATGCTGTAGGCTGAAAATTGATCAGGGAGTGCCAGCAAGGTTGGGTATCATCCCAGTATGGTCCGTTTAAATTTTTGTGGCTATTTGGGTGGACAAACGGGAGAAACGGCGTGAACGGGGCATTTTTTGGCCAAATCGGTGTGCTATAGCCCACGGTTTTGGGGGTGGCCCCGGGGTTCGGGCATGCTGTGGTCCTAAAATAGACCGGATCATGCCAGGGAGGTTGCGGATCATCCCAGTATGGTCTGTTTAAATTTTTGGGCCATTTGGGTGTACAAAAAGGCAATGCCAAAGGAGAATTTTTGGGCTAAATTGGTGTGCTCTAGCCGACGGTTTTGGGGGTGGACCCGGGGTCCGGGCGTGCAGTAGATCAAAAATCAACTAGGGCATGCTAGGGAGATTGGGAATCATCCCTTTGTCGTTCCTTTAAATTTATGTGGCCATTTGGGTGGACAAACGGATGAAACAGTCCAAACGGGGAATTTTGAGGACAAATCGGTGTGCTATAGTCCATGGTTTCAAGGGTGGGTCCGGATTTCGAGTGTACTATAAACCAAATATCAATCTGGGTATGCCAGGAAGGTTGGGGATCAACCCAGTGTGGTCCTTTCAAATTTTCATGGCCATTTGAGTGGACAAACGAGCTAAACGGCGTGAACGAGGCATTTTCGGGCCAAATCGATGTGCTATTGCCCACGGTTTCGAGGGTGGGCCAGGGGTTTGGGCGTGATGTGGGCCAAAAAATGATCGAGGCATGCCAGGGAGATTGGGCATCATCCCAGTATGGTTCGTTTAAATATTCGTGACCATTTGGCTAGACAAACGGGCGAAGGGGGCATTTTTGGGCCAAATCAGGGTTCTATAGCCACAGTTTAGGAGGTGGGCCGGGGTCCATGCGTGTTGTGGGCCAAACATAGATTGGGTTATGCCAGGGAGGTTGGGGATCATCCCAGTGTGGTCCATTTAAATTTTTGTGGCTATTTGGGTGGACAAACGAGAAAAATGGTGCGAAAGGGGCATTTTCGGGCCAAATCGGTGTTTTATAGCCCACGGTTTTGTGGGTGGACCCGAGGTTCAGGCGTGTTGTTGGCCGAAAATCAATTGGGGTGTGCCAGGGAGATTGGGGTCATCCAAGTGTGGTTGTTTAAATTTTTATGGCTATTTGGGTGGGAAAAAGAGTGAAACAACGTGAACGGGGCATTTTCAGGCCAAATAGGTGTTCTACAGCCCACCGTTTCAGGCCAAATCGGTGTGCTATAACCTACGGTTTTGAGGGAGAGCCCGGCGTTCGAGCGTGTTATTGTTAAAAATTGACTGAGGCATGTCAGGGAGGTTAGGGATCAACCTAGTATGGTCCGTTTAAATATTTGTGGACATTAAGGTGGACAAACGGGAAAAACGGCACGAACGGGGAATTTTTCGGGCCAAATAGGTATGCTATAGCCTACAGTTTTGGGGGTGGACCCGAGGTTCGGGCGTGCTGTAGGCCGAAAATCGATCGGGGAATGCCAGGGAGCTTGGGGATCATCCTAGTGTGGTCCGATTAAATTTTTGTGGCCATTTGGGTGGACAAACGGGCGAAACGGTGTGAATAATGCATTTTCGGGCAAAATCGGTGTGCTATAGCCCACACCTTTAGGGTGGGCCCAAGGTTTGGGCATGTTGTGGGCTGAAAATCTACCGGGGCGTGCCAGCGAGGTTGGGGATCATCCCATTATGTTCAGTTTAAATTTTTTTGGCTATTTAGGTGGACAAACATGAGAAACGGCGTGAACGGGGCATTTTCTTGCCAAATTGATGTGCTATAGCACACGTTTTCGGGGGTGGCTTCGGGGTTCGGGGCGTGCTGTGGGCCTAAAATAGACCGGGGCATGCCAGGGAGGTTGCGGATCATCCCAGTGTGGTTCGTTTAAATTTTTTTGGCCATTTGGGTTGACAAAAGGGCAACGCGAATGGAGAATTTTTGGGCCAAATTGGTGTGCTATGGCCGAGAGTTTTGGGGTTGGGCTCGGTATACGAGCGTGCAGTGGGCTAAAAAGTGACAAAGGCATGCCAGGAAGGTTGGAGATCATCCCAGTGTGGACCGTTTAAATTTTCGTGGCCATTTGGGAGGACAAACGGGTGAAACAGCGCGAATGGGGCATTTTTTAGACAAATAGGTTAACTATTGCCCACGGTTTCAAGGGTGGGCCTGTGGGCCAATAATTGATCGAGGTCTTCCAGAGAGGTTGGGGATCATCCCTGTGTGGTCTGTTTAAATTTTTGTGGCCATTTGGGTGGACAAACGGGAGAAGCGGCACGATGAGGCATTTTTGGTCCAAATTGTTGTGCTATAGCCCACAGTTTTGGGGGTGGGCCCGGGGTCCAGGCGTACTGTGGGCGAGAAATTGGCCTTGATGTTCCTGGGAGTTTGATCATCATCCCAATGTGGTTCGTTAAAATTTTCATGGATAAACGGGCAAAACATCGCGAATGGGGCATTCTTGGGCCTAGTCAGTGTGCTTATAGCCCATGGTTTGGGGGTGGGCCCTGGGTCCGGGGCGATCTATGGGCCAAAAATCGACCAGAGCATGCCAGGGAGGTTGGGGATTGTCCCAGTATGGTTTGTTTAAATTTTTGTGTCTATTTGGGCGGACAAACAGGCAAAACGGAATGAACGAGATATTTTTGGGCTAAATCAATATGCTATAGCCCACGTTTTCAATGGTGGGCGTGGAGTTCGATTGTGCTGTGTGCCGAAAATCAACCAGGGTGTGCTAAGGAGGTTGGGGATCCTCCCAGTATGGTCTGTTTAAATTTTTGTGGCTATTTGGGTGGAAAACAAGCGAAACAGCACGAATGGGGCATTTTAGGCTACATTGGTGTGCTATAGCCCACGGTTTTGTGGTGGGCCTGGGGTCGGGGCATGTTATCGGCCTGAAAATCGACTGGGGCATGCCAGGGATGCTGGCGATCATTCCAGTGTGGTCCGTTTAAATTTTTGTGGCCATTTGGGTGGACAAACGGGCAAAACGCCGTGAATGGGGCATTTTCGTGCCAAATCGGTGTGCTATAGCCTACGGTTTTGGGGGTGGGCCTGAGGTTCGAGCGTACTGTCAGCCAAAAATTGATCAGGGCATGACAGAGAGGTTGGGGATCATCCCGATGTGGTCCGTTTAAATTTTTGTGTCCATTTTGGTGGACAAACGAGCGAAACGGCTCGAAAGGGGCATTTTCTGGCTTAATTGGTGTGCTATAGCCCACGGTTTTGGGGGTGGTGCTGGGTACGAGGGTAATGTGGGATAAAAATTGATCGGAAGCATGCAAGGGAGGTTGGGGATCATCCCAGTGTAGTCCATTTGAATTTTTGTGGCTATTTGGGTGGATAAACGGGTGAAATGGCGCAAATGGGACATTTTCGGGCCAAATCGGTGTGCTATTGCCCACGGTTTCGAGGGTGGGCCAGGGGTTTGGGCGTGATGTGGGCCAAAGAATGATCGAGGCATGCCAGGGAGATTGGGCATCATCCCAGTATGGTTCATTTAAATATTCGTGACCATTTGGCTGGACAAACGGGCGAAGGGGGCATTTTTGGTCCAAATCAGGGTTCTTTAGCCACAGTTTTGGGGGTGGGCCGAGGTCCACGCGTGTTGTGGGCCGAAAATTAATTGGGTTATGCCAGGGTGGTTGGGGATCATCCCAGTGTGGTCCATTTAAATTTTTGTGGCTATTTGGGTGGACAAACGAGAAAAACGGTGAGAACGGGGCATTTTCGGGCAAAATCGATGTTTTATAGCCCACGGTTTCGTGGGTGGACCCGAGGTTCAGGTGTGTTGTGGGCCAAAAATCAATTGGGGTGTGCCAGGGAGATTGGGGTCATCCAAGTGTGGTCGTTTAAATTTTTATGGCTATTTGGGTGGGCAAAAGGGTGAAACAACGCGAACGGGGCATTTTCAGGCCAAATAGGTGTTCTGCAGCCCACAGTTTCAGGCCAAATCGGTGTGCTATAACCTACGGTTTTGAGGGTGAGCTCGGGGTTCGAGCGTGTTATTGTCAAAAATTGACTGAGGCATGCCAGGGAGGTTGGGGATCAACCCAATATGGTCCGTTTAAATATTTGTGGACATTAAGGTGACAAACGGGCAAAACGGCACGAACGGGGCATTTTTGGGGCCAAATAGGTATGCTATAGCCTACGGTTTTGGGGGTGGACCCGGGGTCCGGGAGTACTGTAGGCCGAAAATCGATCGGCGGCATGCCAGGGAGGTTGGGGATCGTCCTAGTGTGGTCCGATTAAATTTTTGTGGCCATTTGGGTGTACAAACGGGCGAAACGGTGTGAATAATGCATTTTCGGGCACAATTGGTGTGCTATAGCCCACACCTTTGGGGTGGGCCCGGGTTTGGGCATGTTGTGGGCTAAAAATCGATTGGGACGTGCCAGCGAGGTTGGGGATCATCCCAGTATGGTCAGTTTAAATTTTTTTGGCTATTTTTGTGGACAAACAGGAGAAACGGCGTGAACGGGGCATTTTCTGGCCAAATCGATGTGCTATAGCACACGTTTTCGGGGGTGGCTTCAGTGTTCGGGCGTGTTGTAGGCCTAAAATAGACCGGGGCATGCCAGGAAGGTTGCGGATCATCCCAGTGTGGTTCGTTTAAATTTTTTTGGCCATTTGGGTTGACAAAAGGGCAACGCGAATGGAGAATTTTTGGGCCAAATCGGTGTGCTATGGCTGAGAGTTTTGGGGGTGGGCCCGGGATCCGGGTGTGCAGTGGGCTAAAAAGTGACAAGGGCATGCCAGGAAGGTTGGAGATCATCCCAGTGTGGACCGTTTAAATTTTCGTAGCCATTTGGGAGGACAAACGGGCGAAACAGCGCGAACGGGGCATTTTTGAGACAAATAGGTTTGCTGTTGCCCACAGTTTCAAGGGTGGGCCTGTGGGGCCAACAATTGATCGAGGTCTTCCAGAGAGGTTGGGGATCATCCCTGTGTGGTCCGTTTAAATTTTTTTGGCCATTTGGGTGGACAAACGGGAGAAACGACACGAATGAGGCATTTTCGGTCCAAATTGGTGTGCTATAGCCCACAATTTTATGGGTGGGCCCGGGGTCCAGGCGTACTGTGGGCGAGAAATTGGCCTTGATGTTCCTGGGAGTTTGGTCATCATCCCAATGTGGTTCGTTAAAATTTTCATGGATAAACGGGCAAAACATCGCGAATGCGGCATTCTTGGGCCTAATCAGTGTGCTTATAGCCCATGGTTTTGGGGATGGGCCCTGGGTCCGGGCGAGATATGGGCCAAAAATCGACCAGATCATGTCAGGGAGGTTGGGGATTGTCCCTGTATGGTCTTTTTAAATTTATGTCTATTTGGGCGGACAAACAGGCAAAACGGCATGAACGAGATATTTTTGGGCTAAATCAAACCCAGCGTGGTATGACAGGTAGGTTGAGGATCATCCCAGTGTGGTTCGTTTAAATTTTAGTGTCCATTTAGACTGAAAAACTGGAGAAACAGCGCGAATGGGGTATTTTTGGGCCAAATCGGTGTGCTATTGCATATGGTTTAGGGGGTGGGCCCGGGGTCAGGGCGTGCTATGGGCCAAAAATTGATCGGGGCATGCTAGGGAGGTTGGGGATCAACCCAGTGTGGTCCATTTAAATTTTTATTGCCATTTTGGTGGACAAACGGGCAAAATGGCACGAACGGGGAATTTTCGAGCTAAATTGGTCTTCTATAACCCACGGTTTTACGGGAGAGCCTGGGATCGGGTGTTCTATGGACCGAAAATCAACTAAGGCATGATAGGGAGGTTGGGGATCATACCAGTTTGGTCCGTTTAAATTTTTGTGGCCATTTGGTTGGATAAACGGGCAAAACGGCGCAAATAGGGCATTTTCGGGCCATATCGGTTTGCTATAGCCCACGGTTTTGGGTATGGGCTCGGGGTTTGGGCATGTTTTGGGCTAAAAATCGACTGAGGCATGCCAGGGAGGTTGGGGATCATCCCAGTATGGTCCGTTTAAATTTTCATGGCCATTTTTTTGGACAAACGGGTGAAATGGAATGAATGGGGCATTTTTTGGCCAATTCGGTATGCTATAGCCCACAGTTTTGGGGGTGGGCCAGGGTTTCGGGCGTACTGTAGGCCAAAAATTGACCGAGGCATGACAGGGAGGTTGTGGATCATCCCAGTGTGGTCCGTTTAAATTTTCGTGGCCATTTAGGTGTACAAACAGGTAAAACGGCGTGAACGGGACATTTACGGGCAAAATTGGTGTGCAATAGCCCATAGTTTTGGGGGTAGGCCAGGGGTCCGGGTGAGCTGTGGGCCGAAAATTGACCGGGGCATACCAGGGATGTTGGTATCATCCCTTTTTGGTTCGTTTACATTTTCGTGTCCATTTGAGTGAACAAACGGGAGAAACGACGCGAATGAGGCATTTTTGGGCCAAATCAGTGTCTATAGCCCACGATTTCAGGGGTGGGATTGAATTCCGGGCGTGATATGTGTCAAAAATCAATTGAGGCATTCCAAGGAGGTTTTTCATTGTCCCACTATGGTTCGTTTAAATAAATGTTTCCATTTGGATGGACAAACGGGTAAAACGGCACGAACGGGGCATTTTCAGGCTAAATAGGTATGCTATAGCCCATGGTTTTGGGGGTGGGCCTAGGGTCCGGGCGTTTTGTAAGCCAAAAATCAACCAGGGCATGCTAGGGAGGTTAGGGATCATCCCAGTATGGTCTATTTAAATTTTTGTGTCCATTTGGGGTGACAAATGGGCGAAACGGCGTGAACGTGATATTTTCGAGCAAAATTAGTGTGCTATAGCCCGGGGCATGCCAGGGAGGTTCAGGCTCATCTCAGTGAGGTCCGTTTATATTTTGGAGGCCATTTGGGAGGACAAACGGGCAAAACCGCACAAACGGGACATTTTTGCACCAAATCGGTGTGCTATAGCCCACGGTTTTAGGGGTAGGCCCAGGGTCTGGGCGTGCTGTGGGCAGAAAATTGACAGAGACATGCCAGGGAGATTGGGGATCATCCCTGTATGGTTATTTTAAATTTTTGTGGCCATTTGGGTGGACAAACGAGCGAAACGACGCGAACGGTACATATTTTCGCCAAATCGGTGTGCTATAGCCCACATTTTCTGGTGTGGTCCTAGGGTCAGGGCGTACTATGGGCCAAAAATTGACCGGGGTATGCAAAAGAGGTTGGGGATTGTCCCAGTATGGTCCATTTGAATTTTCGTGGCTATTTGGGTGGATAAATGGGCGAAACGGCGCAAACAGGGTATTTTCAGTCCAAATTGGTATGTTATAGCCCACGGTTTTTGGTGTGGGCCCAGGTCTGGGAGTGATGTGGCCCGAAAATCAATCGACGTGGGCCAAAGAGGTTGGGGATCGTTTAGTATGGTCCAATTAAATTTTTGTGGCCTATTGGGTGGACAAACAGGCGAAACGGCTCGAACTAGGCATTTTGGGGCCAAATCAGTATGTTATAGCCTGAGGTTTCAGGGGTGGGCCCAGGGTCCTGTCGTGTTGTGGGACAAAAATCGAACGAGGCAAGACAGGGAGGTTGGGAATCATCCCAGTGTGGTCCTTTGAAATTTTCATGGCCATTTGGTTGGACAAACGGGCGAAACAAGGCATTTTTGGGCCAAATCGGTGTCTTGTAGCTCACAATTTTGGGGGTGGGCCCGGGGTTCGGGCGTGCTGTGGACCGAAAATTGATCGAGGAATGCCATGAAGGTTGGGGATCATCCCAGTATGGTCCGTTTAAATTTTCATGGCCATTTAAGTGGAAAAACGGGTGAAACAACGTGAACGAAGTATTTTAAGGCCAAATCGATGTGCTATAGCCCACGGTTTTGGGGGTGGGCCCGGGGTCCGACGTGTTGTGGGTCAAAAATTGACTGGGGCATGCTAGGGAGGTTGGGTATTGTCCTAGTGTGGTCTGTTTAAATTTTTGTGGCCATTTAAGCGGACAAACGAGCAAAACGGCTGAATGGGTCATTTTCGGGCCAAATCGGTTTGCTATAGCCCACGGTTTCATGGGTGAACCTGGTGTCCAGGCGGTCTATGGGCTGAAAATCGACTGAGGTATTCCAACGAGGTTGGGGATCATCCCTGTGTGGTCTGTTTAAATTTTCTTGGACATTTGGGTGGACAAATGGGCGAAACAATGCGAACGGGACAATTTTGAGCTAAATCGGTATGCTATAGCCCACGGTTTTGGGGGTAGGCTCGGGATACGGGCATTCTGTGGGCCAAAAATCTATCGGGGAATGCCAGGGAGGTTGAGGATCATCCCTGTGTCATCTGTTTAAATTTATGAGGCCATTTGGGTGGACAAACGGATGAAACGACGCGAACGGGACATTTTGAGGACAAATCGGTGTGCTATAGCTCACGGTTTTGGGGGTGGGCCTAGGTTCGGGGCATGTTATGGTCCGAGAATTGACCGGGGCATTCCAGAGAGGTTACTGATCATCCCAGTGTGGTCCGTTTAAATTTTCATGGCCATTTGAGTGGACAAACGGGCGAAACGGCGCGAATGAGGCATTTTTGGACTAAATTTGTGTGCTATAGCCCACGGTTTTGGGGGTGGGCCCAGGGTCCGGGCGTTCTTTGGGCCAAAAATCGTTCAGGGTGTGCCAAGGAGGTTAGGGATCATCCCAGAGTGGTCCGTTTAAAATTTTCTAGCTATTTGGGTTAACAAACGAGCAAAACGGCGCGAACGGGCCATTTTCGGGCCAAATCGATTTTCTATAGCCAAGGATTTTGTGGGTGGGCCTGAGATTCGGGGGTGCTGTGGGCCAAAAATCGAATAAGGTGTGCCAGGGATGTTGGTGTCGTCCTAGTGTGGTCGTTTATATTTTTATGTCTATTTGGGTGGGCAAAAGGGTGAAATAGCGCGAAAGGGGTATTTTCAAGCCAAATCGGTGTTCTATAATCCACAGTTTCAGGCCAAATCGGTGTGCTATAACCTACGATTTTGAGGATGGGGCCGGGGTCCGAGCGTGTTATTGCCCAAAAATCGACTGGGGCATGCTAGGAAGGTTGTGGATCAACCCAGTGTGGTCCGTTTAAATATTTATGGCCATTTAGGTGGACAAATGGGCGAAATGGCGCAAACAGGGCATTTTCGAGTAAAATAGGTGTGCTATAGCCCACGGTTTTAGGGGTGGGCCCGGGGTCCGGGCGTGCTGTGGGCCGAAAATCAACCGGGGCATGCCAGGGAGATTAAGGATCGTCCTAATGTGGTCCGTTTAAATTTTCATGGCCATTTGGGTGGACAAACAGGTGAAACGGCGCAAATAGAGCATTTTCAGGCCAAATCGATGTGCTATAGCCCACAATTTTGGGGTGGGGCTGAGGTTCGGGCATGCTGTAGGCTGAAAATTGATCAGGGAGTGCCAGCAAGGTTGGGTATCATCCCAGTATGGTCCGTTTAAATTTTTGTGGCTATTTGGGTGGACAAACGGGAGAAACGGCGTGAACGGGGCATTTTTTGGCCAAATCGGTGTGCTATAGCCCACGGTTTTGGGGGTGGCCCCGGGGTTCGGGCATGCTGTGGTCCTAAAATAGACCGGATCATGCCAGGGAGGTTGTGGATCATCCCAGTATGGTCTGTTTAAATTTTTGGGCCATTTGGGTGTACAAAAAGGCAACGCCAAAGGAGAATTTTTGGGCTAAATTGGTGTGCTCTAGCCGACGGTTTTGGGGGTGGACCCGGGGTCCGGGCGTGCAGTAGATCGAAAATCAACTAGGGCATGCTAGGGAGATTGGGAATCATCCCTTTGTCGTTCCTTTAAATTTATGTGGCCATTTGGGTGGACAAACGGATGAAACAGTCCAAACGGGGAATTTTGAGGACAAATCGGTGTGCTATAGTCCATGGTTTCAAGGGTGGGTCCGGATTTCGAGTGTACTATAAACCAAATATCAATCTGGGTATGCCAGGAAGGTTGGGGATCAACCCAGTGTGGTCCTTTCAAATTTTCATGGCCATTTGAGTGGACAAACGGGCTAAACGGCGTGAACGAGGCATTTTCGGGCCAAATCGATGTGCTATTGCCCACGGTTTCTAGGGTAGGCCAGGGGTTTGGGCGTGATGTGGGCCAAAAAATGATCGAGGCATGCCAGGGAGATTGGGCATCATCCCAGTATAGTTCGTTTAAATATTCGTGACCATTTGGCTAGACAAACGGGCGAAGGGGGCATTTTTGGGCCAAATCAGGGTTCTATAGCCAAAGTTTAGGAGGTGGGCCGGGGTCCATGCGTGTTGTGGGCCAAACATAGATTGGGTTATGTCAGGGAGGTTGGGGATCATCCCAGTGTGGTCCATTTAAATTTTTGTGGCTATTTGGGTGGACAAACGAGAAAAATGGTGCGAAAGGGGCATTTTCGGGCCAAATCGGTGTTTTATAGCCCACGGTTTTGTGGGTGGACCCGAGGTTCAGGCGTGTTGTTGGCCGAAAATCAATTGGGGTGTGCCAGGGAGATTGGGGTCATCCAAGTGTGGTTGTTTAAATTTTTATGGCTATTTGGGTGGGAAAAAGAGTGAAACAACGTGAACGGGGCATTTTCAGGCCAAATAGGTGTTCTACAGCCCACCGTTTCAGGCCAAATCGGTGTGCTATAACCTACGGTTTTGAGGGAGAGCCCGGCGTTCGAGCGTGTTATTGTTAAAAATTGACTGAGGCATGTCAGGGAGGTTAGGGATCAACCTAGTATGGTCCGTTTAAATATTTGTGGACATTAAGGTGGACAAACGGGCAAAACGGCACGAACGGGGCATTTTTCGGGCCAAATAGGTATGCTATAGCCTACAGTTTTGGGGGTGGACCTGAGGTCCGGGCGTGCTGTAGGCCGAAAATCGATCGGGGAATGCCAGGGAGCTTGGGGATCATCCTAGTGTGGTCCGATTAAATTTTTGTGGCCATTTGGGTGGACAAACGGGCGAAACGGTGTGAATAATGCATTTTCGGGCAAAATCGGTGTGCTATAGCCCACACCTTTAGGGTGGGCCCAAGGTTTGGGCATGTTGTGGGCTGAAAATCTACTGGGGCGTGCCAGCGAGGTTGGGGATCATCCCAGTATGTTCAGTTTAAATTTTTTTGGCTATTTAGGTGGACAAACAGGAGAAACGGCGTGAACGGGGCATTTTCTTGCCAAATTGATGTGCTATAGCACACGTTTTCGGGGGTGGCTTCGGGGTTCGGGCGTGCTGTGGGCCTAAAATAGACCGGGGCATGCCAGGGAGGTTGCGGATCATCCCAGTGTGGTTCGTTTAAATTTTTTTGGCCATTTGGGTTGATAAAAGGGCAACGCGAATGGAGAATTTTTGGGCCAAATTGGTGTGCTATGGCCGAGAGTTTTGGGGTTGGGCTCGGTATACGAGCGTGCAGTGGGCTAAAAAGTGACAAAGGCATGCCAGGAAGGTTGGAGATCATCCCAGTGTGGACCGTTTAAATTTTTGTGGCCATTTGGGAGGACAAACGGGTGAAACAGCGCGAATGGGGCATTTTTGAGACAAATAGGTTTGCTATTGCCCACGGTTTCAAGGGTGGGCCTGTGGGCCAATAATTGATCGAGGTCTTCCAGAGAGGTTGGGGATCATCCCTGTGTGGTCTGTTTAAATTTTTGTGGCCATTTGGGTGGACAAACGGGAGAAGCGGCACGATGAGGCATTTTTGGTCCAAATTGGTGTGCTATAGCCCACAGTTTTGGGGGTGGGCCCGGGGTCCAGGCGTACTGTGGGCGAGAAATTGGCCTTGATGTTCCTGGGAGTTTGATCATCATCCCAATGTGGTTCGTTAAAATTTTCATGGATAAACGGGCAAAACATCGCGAATGGGGCATTCTTGGGCCTAGTCAGTGTGCTTATAGCCCATGGTTTGGGGGTGGGCCCTGGGTCCGGGCGATCTATGGGCCAAAAATCGACCAGAGCATGCCAGGGAGGTTGGGGATTGTCCCAGTATGGTTTGTTTAAATTTTTGTGTCTATTTGGGCGGACAAACAGGCAAAACGGAATGAACGAGATATTTTTGGGCTAAATCAATATGCTATAGCCCACGTTTTCAATGGTGGGCGTGGAGTTCGATTGTGCTGTGTGCCGAAAATCAACCAGGGTGTGCTAAGGAGGTTGGGGATCCTCCCAGTATGGTCTGTTTAAATTTTTGTGGCTATTTGGGTGGGAAAACAAGCGAAACAGCACGAATGGGGCATTTTTAGGCTACATTGGTGTGCTATAGCCCACGGTTTTGTGGGTGGGCCTGGGGTCGGGGCATGTTATCAGCCTGAAAATCGACTGGGGCATGCCAGGGATGCTGGCGATCATTCCAGTGTGGTCCGTTTAAATTTTTGTGGCCATTTGGGTGGACAAACGGGCAAAACGCCGTGAATGGGGCATTTTCGTGCCAAATCGGTGTGCTATAGCCTACGGTTTTGGGGGTGGGCCTGAGGTTCGAGCGTACTGTCGGCCAAAAATTGATCAGGGCATGACAGAGAGGTTGGGGATCATCCTGATGTGGTCCGTTTAAATTTTTGTGTCCATTTTGGTGGACAAACGAGCGAAACGGCTCGAAAGGGGCATTTTCTGGCTTAATTGGTGTGCTATAGCCCACGGTTTTGGGGGTGGTGCTGGGTACGAGGGTAATGTGGGATAAAAATTGATCGGAGCATGCAAGGGAGGTTGGGGATCATCCCAGTGTAGTCCATTTGAATTTTTATGGCTATTTGGGTGGATAAACGGGTGAAATGGCACAAATGGGACATTTTCGGGCCAAATCGGTGTGCTATGGCCCATGGTTTTGGGTTTGGGCCCGGGGTCTGGGCGTGATGTGGCCCAAAAAACAATCGACGCATTCCAGGGAGGTTGGGGATCATCCCAGTGTGGTCCGTTTAAATTTTTGTGTCTATTTGGGTGGACAAACGGGCAAAACAGCTTGAACGAGGCATTTTGGGGCCAAATCGGTGTGCTATAGCCCACGGTTTCAGGGGTGGGCCCGTGATCCTGGAGTGTTGTAGGCTAAAAATTTACCGAGGCATTCCAAGGAGATTGGTAATCATCCCATTGTGTTCCGTTTAAATTTTTGTCGCCATTTTGATGGATAAACGGGCAAAACGAGGTATTTTTATACCAAATCGGTGTGCTATGCTCACGGTTTTGGAGGTGGTCCAGGGGTTCGGGCGTTTTGTGGACCAAAAATCGATCGTGGTATGCCAGGTAGGTTGAGGATCATCCCAGTGTGGTTTATTTAAATTTTAATGGCCATTTAGACTGAAAAATTGGAGAAACAGCGCGAATGGGGTATTTTTGGGCCAAATCGGTGTGCTATAGCCTATGGTTTATGGTGTGGGCCCGGGGTCAGGGCGTGCTATGGGCGAAAAATTGACCTGGGCGTGCTAGGGAGGTTGGGGATCATCCCAGTGTGGTCTATTTAAATTTTTGTGGCCATTTTGGTGGACAAATGGGCAAAATGGCACGAACGGGGAATTTTCGAGCTAAATTGGTCTTCTATAACCCACGGCTTTATAGGAGAGCCTGGGGTCCGGGTGTTCTATGGACCTAAAATCAACTAAGGCATGCTAGGGAGGTTGGGGATCATACCAGTTTGATCCGTTTAAATTTTTATGGCCATTTGGTTGGATAAACGGGCAAAACGGCGTAAATGGGGCATTTTCGGGCCATATCGGTTTGTTATAACCCACGGTTTTGGGTATGGGCTCGGGGTTTGGGCATGTTGTGGGCTAAAAATCGACTGAGGCATGCCAGGGAGGTTGGGGATCATCCCAGTTTGGTTGGACAAACGGGTGAAATGGCGCGAATGGGGCATTTTTTAGCCAATTCGGTATGCTATAGCCCACAGTTTCGGGGGTGGGCCAAGGTTTCGGGCGTACTGTAGGCCAAAAATTGACCGAGGCATGCCAGGGAGGTTGTGGATCATCCCAGTGTGGTCCGTTTTAATTTTCGTGGCCATTTAGGTGTACAAACGGGCAAAACGGCGTGAACGGGACATTTACGGGCAAAATTGGTGTGCAATAGCCCATAGTTTTGGGGGTAGGCCCGGGGTCCGGGTGAGCTGTGGGCCAAAAATTGACCGGGGCATGCCAGGGATGTTGGGATCATCCCTTTTTGGTTTGTTTACATTTTCGTGTCCATTTGAGTGAACAAACGGGCGAAACAACACGAATGAGGCATTTTTAGGCCAAATCAGTGTCTATAGCCCACGATTTTAGGGGTGGGATCGAATTCCTGGTGTGCTATGTGTCAAAAATCGATTGAGGCATTCCAAGGAGGTTGTTCATCGTCCCACTATAGTTCGTTTAAATAAACGTTGCCATTTGGATGGACAAACGGGCAAAACGGCACGAACGGGGCATTTTCAAGATAAATAGGTGTGCTATAGCCCATGGTTTTGGGGGTGGGCCTAGGGTCCGGGCGTTTTGTAGGCCAAAAATTGACCAGGGCATGCTAGGGAGGTTGGGGATCATCCCAGTATGGTCTATTTAAATTTTTGTGTCCATTTGGGGTGACAAATGGGCGAAACGGCGTGAACGTGATATTTTCGAGCAAAATTAGTGTGCTATAGCCCGGGGCATTCCAGGGAGGTTTAGGCTCATCTCAGTGTGGTCCTTTTATATTTTGGAGGCCATTTGGGAGGACAAACGGGCAAAACCGAACAAATGGGACATTTTTGCGCTAAATCCGTGTGCTATAGCCCACGGTTTTAGGGGTAGGCCCAGGGTCTGGGCGTGCTGTGGGCAGAAAATCGACAGAAACATGCCAGGGAGATTGGGGATCGTCCCTGTATGGTTATTTTAAATTTTTGTGGCCATTTGGGTGGACAAACGAGCGAAACGACGCGAACGGTACATATTTTCGCCAAATCGGTATGCTATAGCCCACGGTTTCTGGTGTGGTCCTAGGGTCAGGGCGTACTGTGGGCCAAATATTAACCATGGTATGCAAAAGAGGTTGGGGATTGTCCCAGTATGGTCCATTTGAATTTTTGTGGCTATTTGGGTGGATAAACGGGCGAAACGGCGTAAACAGGGTATTTTCAGTCCAAATTGGTATACTATAGCCCACAGATTTTGGTGTGGGCCCTGGTCTGGGAGTCCTGTGGCCCGAAAATCAATCGACGTGGGTGAAAGAGGTTGGGGATTGTTCTAGTATGGTCCAATTAAATTTGTGTGGCCTATTGGGTGGACAAACAGGCAAAACGGCTCGAACGAGGCATTTTGGGGCCGAATCAGTATGCTATAGCCTGAGGTTTCAGGGGTGGGCCCAGGGTCCTATCGTGTTGTGGGACAAAAATCGACCGAGGCAAGACAGGGAGTTTGGGAATCATCCCAGTGTGGTCCTTTGAAATTTTCATGGCCATTTGGTTGGACAAACGGGCGAAACAAGGCATTTTTGGGCCAAATCGGTATCTTATAGCTCACAATTTTGGGGGTGGGCCCGGGGTTCGGGCGTGCTGTGGACCGAAAATTGATCGAGGAATGCCATGAAGGTTGGGGATCATCCTAGTATGGTCCGTTTAAATTTTCATGACCATTTAAGTGGATAAACGGGTAAAACAGTGTGAACGAAGTATTTTAAGGCCAAATCGGTGTGCAATAGCCCACGGTTTTGGGGGTGGGCCCGGGGTCCGGCGTGCTGTGGGTCAAAAATTGTCTGAGGCATGCTAGGGAGGTTGGGGATTGTCCTAGTGTGGTCCGTTTAAATTTTTGTGGCCATTTAAGGGGACAAACGAGCAAAACGGCTGAACGGGTCATTTTCGGGCCAAATCGGTTTGCTATAGCCCACGGTTTCATGGGTGAACCTGGGGTCCAGGCGTGCTATGGGCTGAAAATCGACCGGGGCATGCCAAGGAGGTTGGGATCATCCCAGTGTGGTCCGTTTTAATTTTCGTGGACATTTGGGTGGACAAACGGGCGAAACAGTGTGAATGGGACAATTTTGGGCTAAATTGGTATGCTATAGCCCACGGTTTTTGGGGTAGGCCCGGGGTACAGGCGTTCTGTGGGCCAAAAATCTACCCGGGGAATGCCAGGGGGGTTGAGGATCATCCCTGTGTCATCTGTTTAAATTTATGAGGCCATTTGGGTGGATAAACGGATGAAACGACGCGAACGAGACATTTTGAGGACAAATCGGTGTGCTATAGCCCACGGTTTTGGGGGTGGGCCTGGGGTCGGGGCGTGTTATGGGCCGAAAATTGACCGGGGCATTCCAGAGAGGTTACGGATCATCCCAGTGTGGTCCGTTTAAATTTTCATGGCCATTTGAGTGGACAAACGGGTGAAACGGCGCGAATGAGGCATTTTTGGACTAAATTTGTGTTCTATAGCCCACGGTTTTGGGGGTGGGCCCGGGGTCCGGGCGTGCTTTGGGCCAAAAATCGTTCAGGGTGTGCCAAGGAGGTTGGGGATCATCCCAGAGTGGTCCGTTTAAAATTTTCTAGCTATTTGGGTTGACAAACGAGCAAAATGGCGCGAACGGGGCATTTTTAGGCCAAATCAGTTTTCTATAGCCCACGATTTTGTGGGTGGGCCTGAGGTTCGGGCGTGTTGTGGGCCAAAAATCGAATAAGGTGTGCCGGGGAGGTTGGTGTCGTCCTAGTGTGGTTGTTTATATTTTTATGGCTATTTAGGTGGGCAAAAGGGTGAAATAGCGCGAAAGAGGTATTTTCAGGCCAAATCGGTGTTCTACAATCCACAATTTCAAGCCAAATCGGTGTGCTATAACCTACGGTTTTGAGGGTGGGCCCGGGGTCCGAGTGTGTTATTGGCCAAAAATTGACTAGGGTATGCTAGGAAGGTTGTGGATCAACCCAGTGTGGTCCGTTTAAATATTTATGTCCATTTAGGTGGACAAACGGGCGAAATGGCGCAAACAGGGCATTTTTGAGTAAAATAGGTGTGTTATAGCCCACAGTTTTGGGGGTGGGCCCGGGGTCCGGGCGTGCTGTGGGCCAAAAATCAATCGGGACATGCCAGGGAGGTTGAGGATCGTCCTAGTGTGGTCCGTTTAAATTTTCATGGCCATTTGGGTGGACAAACAGGTGAAACGGCGCGAATAGAGCATTTTCAGGCCAAATCGATGTGCTATATAGCCCACAATTTTGGGGTGGGCCCGAAGTTCGGGCATGCTGTAGACTGAAAATTGATCAGGGCGTTCCAGCGAGGTTGGGTATCATCCCAGTATGGTCCGTTTAAATTTTTGTGGCTATTTGGGTGGACAAACGGGAGAAACATAGTGAACGGGGCATTTTTTGGCCAAATCGAAGTGCTATAGCACACGGTTTTGGGGGTGGCCCCGGGGTTCGGGCATGCTGTGGTCCTAAAATAGACCGGAATATTCCAGGGAGGTTGCGGATCATCCCAGTGTGGTCCGTTTAAATTTTTGGGCCATTTGGGTGTACAAAAGGGCAACGCCAAAGGAGAATTTTTGGGCTAAATTGGTGTGCTCTAGCCGACGGTTTTGGGGGTGGACCTAGGGTCCGGGCGTGCAGTGGGCTGAAAAGTGACAGGGGCGTGCCAGGGAGGTTGGAGATCATCTCAGTATGGTCCGTTTAAATTTTCATGGTCATTTGGATGGATGAACGGACGAAACGGGGTGAACGGGGTATTTTTGGGCCAAATCGGTGTGCTATAGCCCACGATTTTTGGGGTGGGCCCGGGTTTAGAGCATTCTATGGGCCAAAAATTGACCGAGGTATGCCAGGGAGGTTGGGGATCATCCCTGTATGGTCCGTTTAAATTTACGTGCTATTTGGGTGGATAAACGGATGAAACATCGCGAATGGGGGATTTTCAGGCCAAATCGGTGTACTGTATAGCCCACAGTTTTCGGGGTGGGCTCGGGGTCCGATCGTGCTGTAGGTCAAAAATCAATCAGGGCATGCCAGGGAGGTTGAAGATCATCCCAGCGTGTTCTGTTTAAATTTTCGTGGCAATTTGGGTGGATAAACGGGTGAAACGGCGTGAACGGGGCATTTTTAGGCCAAATAGGTGTGTTATAGCCCACGGTTTTGGAGGTGGGCCTAGGGTCCGGGTGTGTTGTGGGAAAAAAATCAATTGGGGCATGCCAGGGAGGTTGAGGATCATCCCAGTATGGTCCATTTCAATTTTCGTGGCCATTTGGGTGGACAAACTGGCGAAACGGCGCTAATGGGGCATTATTGAGCCAAATAGGTTTGCTATAGCCCATGGTTTAAGGGGTGGGTCTGGGGTCCGGGCATGCTATGGACCAACAATCTATCGGGGTCTGCCAGGGAGGTTGGGGATCGTCCCTGTGTGATCCGTTTAAATTTTTGTGGCCATTTGGGTGGACAAACGGGCAAAAGGGCATGAATGAGGCATTTTCGATCCAAATCGGTGTGCTATAGCCTACGGTTTCAGGGGTGGGCCCGAGGTTCAGGCGTACTGTGGGCCAAAAATTGGCCAAGACGTGCCAGGGTGGTTAGGCATCATATTTGTGTAGTTTATTTAAATTTTCGTGGGTAAACGAGCAAAACACCGCGAACAGGGCATTTTTGGGCCTAATCAGTGTGCTATACCCCACGGTTTCGGGGGTGGGCCCAGGGTTCGGGCGTGCAGTGGGCCAAAAATTGATCGGGGCGTGCCAGGATATCTGGGGATCATCCCAGTGTGGTCTATTTAAATTTTGTGTCCAAATCAATGTGTTATAGCCCACGATTTCAAAGGTAGGCCCGAGGTCCAGGTGTGTTGTGGGCCAAAAATCGACTGAGGCATGGCAGGGAAGTTGGGGATCATCCCAGTATGGTCCGTTTAAATTTTTGTGGCCATTAGGGTGGACAAACGGGGGAAATAGAGCGAACGGGGCATTTTTGGGCTAAATCGGTGTGCTAAATCCCACGGTTTTGGGGGTGGGCCCTAGGTTTGGGAGTGCTATGAGCCAAAAATTGATTGGGACAGTCCAGAGAGGTTGGGGATCATCCCATTGTGTTCCGTTTAAATTTTTATGGCTATTTGGGTGGACAAATGGGCAAAACGGCACGAACGGGGCATTTTCGAGCTAAATCAGTGAGCAATAGCCCACGATTTTGGGGGTGGGCCCGAGGTCCGGGCGTGCTGTGTGCCGAAAAATGACCGGGGCATGCCAAGGAGGTTGGGGATCGTCCCAGTGTGGTTCGTTTAAATTTTTGTGGCCATTTGTGTGGACAAACGGGCAAAACGGCGTGAACGGGGCATTTTTGTGCTAAATCGGTGTTCTATAGCCCACGATTTTGTGGGTGGGCCCGGAGTCCAGGCGTGTTGTACACCAAAAATCAATCGGGGCATGCCAGGGAGGTTTGGGATTATACCAACGTGTTTCGTTTAAATTTTTATGGCCATTTGGGAGGAAGAACGAGCAAAACGGCACGAATGGGGCATTTTCGGGCCAAATCGGTGTTCTATAGCCTACGATTTTAGGGGTAGGCCCGAGGTCCGGGTGTGCTGAGGGCTAAAAATTGATAAGGGCGTGCCAGGAAGATTAGGGATCATCCCAATGTGGTCCATTTAAATTTTCATGGCCATTTGGGAGGAAAAATGGGTGAAACGACGCGAACGGGGCATTTTCGGGCCAAATCAGTGTCCTATAGCCCACGGTTTTGGGGGTGAGCACGGGGTCCAGGCGTGTTGTTGGTCAAAAATCGACTGGGGCATGCCATGGAGGTTGGGGATCATCCCAGTATGGTCCGTTTAAATTTTCGTGGCCATTTGGGTGTACAAACGGGCGAAACAACGCGAATGGGACATTTTCGGGCAAACTTGGTGTGCTATGGCACACGATTTCTGGGGTGGGCCAGGGGTTCGGGTGTGCTATCGGCCGAAAAATGACTGGGGCATGCCAGGGAGTTTGGGGATTGTCCTAGTGTAGTTCGTTTAAATTTTCGTGGCCATTTGGGTGGACAAACGAGCGAAATGGGACAAACGGGGAATTTTTTAGATAAATCGGTGTGTTATAGCCCACGATTTTAGGGGTGGGCCTGGGGTCCGGGCGTACTGTGGGCCGAAAATCGACCGGGGCGTGCCAGGGATATTTGGAATCATCTCAGTTTATTTTTTTTAAATTTTTGTGGCCATTTAGGTGGACAAACAAGAAAAACAGCGCGAACGGGGTATTTTAGGGCCAAATCGATGTTCTATAGCCCACAGTTTCAAGGGTGGGCTCGATGTTCGGGTGTGTTGTGGGCTGAAAATCGACCAAGGCATGCCAGGGAAGTTGGAGATCATCCTAATGTGGTCCGTTTAAATTTTTGTGGCTATTTGGGTGGACAAACGGGCAAAAAAGGGCGAACGGGGCATTTTTAGGCCAAATCGGTGTACTATAGCCCACGGTTTTGGGGGTGGGCCTAGGGTTTGGGCTTGTTGAGGGTCAAAAATTTATCATGGCATGCCAGGGAGGTTAGGGATCATCCCAGTATGGTCTATTTAAATTTTTGTGGCCATTTGGGTAGACAAACGGGTGAAAAGACGCGAAAGAGGCATTTTCGAGCCAAATCGGTGTGCTATAGCCCACGATTTTGGAGATGGGCCTGGGGTCCAGGAATGTTGTAGGCTAAAAATCGATCGAGGCATGCCAGGGAGGTTGGGGATCATCCCAGTATGGTCCGTTTAAATTTTCATGGACATTAGGGCTGACAAACTAGTGAAACGAAGTGAATGATGCATTTTTTAGCTAAATGGGTGTGCTATTGCCCATGGTTTTTGGTGTGGGACCGGGATCCGGGCGTACTGTAGGCCAAAAATTGATTGGGGCATGACAGGAAGGTTGGGGATCGTCCCTGTTTGGTTCGTTTAAATTTTCGTGGCCATATGGGTTGACAAACGGGGAAAACAAAGCGAACTGGGCATTTTCAGGCCAAATCGGTATGCCATAGCCCACGGTTTCATGCGTGGGCCCAGGGTTCGGGCGTTATGTGGGCCGAAAATCTATCGAGGCGTGCTAGGGAGGTTGGGGATCAACCCAGTGTGGTCTGTTTAAATTTTTGTGTCCATTTGGGTGGACAAACGGGCAAAATAGCGTGAATGGGGCCTTTTTGTGCCAAATCGGTGTGCTATACCCTACGGTTTTGAGGGTGGGCACGGTATACGGGCGTGTCGTGGGCCTAAAAATGATCGAGGTGTTCTAGGGAGATTGAGGATCGTCCTAATATGGTCCGTTTAAATTTTCGTGGCCATTTGGGTGGAAAAACGGGAGAAAGGGAGCGAACGAGGCATTTTCAAGCTAAATCAGTGTGCTATAGCCCACGGTTTCAGGGGTGGGCTCGGGGTTCGGGCGTCTTGTAGGCTAAAAATCAATTGGGGCATGTCAGGGAGGTTGGGGATCATCCCAATGTGGTCCGTTTAAATTTTTGTGGCTATTTGGGAGGAGAAACGGGAAAAATGATGTGAACGGAGTATTTTCGGGCCAAATTGGTGTGCTATAGCCCATGATTTTGGGGGTAGGCCCGGGGTCCAGGCGTGCTGTGGGTCAAAAATTGATTGCGACGTGACAGGGAGGTTGAGAATCATCCTAATGTGGTCTGTTTAAATTTTTGTGGCCATTTGGATGGACAAACGGGCGAAAGAGCGCGAACGAGGCATTTTTGGGCTAAATCAATGTGCTATAGCCCACAATTTTGGAGGTGGGCCCAGGGTCCATGTTTACTGTGGGCCAAAAATCGATCGGGGCATGCTAGAGAGGTTGGGTATCATCCCAGTATGGTCCGTTTAAATTTTCATGGCCATTAGGGCTGATAAACGGGTGAAACGGATAGAACGGGGTATTTTCGAGCCAAATTGGTGTGCTATAGCCCACGGTTTCTGGGGTGGGCTCGGGTTCGGGCATGCTGTAGGCCAAAAATTAATTGGGGCTTACCAGGGAGGTTGGGATCATCCCAGTGTGGTCCGTTTAAATTTTCGTGGCTATTTGGGTTGGCAAACGGGCGAAACGGAGCGAACTGGGCATTTTCAAGCCAAATCGGTGTGCTATAGACCACGGTTTCATGGGTAGGCCCGGGGTTCGGGCGTGATGTAGGACAAAAATTTACTGAGGCAGACAGGGAGGTTGGGGATCATCCCAGTGTGGTCTGTTTAAATTTTTGTGGCCATTTGGGTGGACAAATAGGCGTAATGGCGCGAATGGGGCCTTTTTGGGCCAAATCGGTGTCTATACCCCACGGTTTTGAAGGTGGGCACGGGGTCCGGGTGTGCTGTGGGCCAAAAAATAACCAAGGCATCCCAGGGAGGTTGGGGATCATCCTAGTATGGTCCTTTTAAATTTTCGTGGCCATTTGGGTGGACAAACGGGAGAAACAACGCGAATGAGGCATTTTTGGGCCAAATCAGTGTGCTATAGCCCACGGTTTTAGGGGTAGGCCCAGGGTTCGGGTGTGCTTTAGGCCGAAAATCAATTAGGGCATGCCAGGGAGGTTGAATATCATCCCAGTATGGTCCATTTAAATTTTCGTGGTCATTTGGGTGGACAAACGGGCGAAACGGAGCGAACTGGGCATTTTTTAGCCAAATTGGTGTGCTATAGCCCGTGATTTCATGGTTGGGCCCGGGGTTCGGGCATGCTGTGTGCCAAAAAATTGACCGAGGCATGACAATGAGGTTCGGGATAGTCCTAGTGTGGACCGTTTAAATTTTTATGGCCATTTGGATGGACAAACAGGCGAATCAGTGCGAACGAGGCATTTTTTGGCCAAATCTGTGTGCTTTCTGGTGCAAAGCCAGTAGTACTAGGACCTTCGAGTTCGAATTTCCAACTATAAACAAGTGTAGCGAAGTCACCTCCATTCTCAATTTCTATTGCGATAGAGGGAGGTCTCATAATAGAGTCAATGTTAGTCTTGGGATCAAGGTTTTTTTCCTTTGTTGAATCAGGAATAGCCGACTCCAGGTAATACCAGCTCAAAGGCGATGACTAGTAGATCCCTTTTTCTAGGCTATATGATATCATATCAGACAGAATAGACCAGGCCAAAGAGCCCTAACCAGGAGAGAAGGGTCCAGAAGTGAGCAAAAAGAAAGAGAGTGAGTGCTAGCCCACGATTTCAGGGGTGGGCTCGGGGTTCGAGCGTGCTGTGGGCCGAAAATCGATCGAGGCATGCCAGGGGGGGTTGGGGATCATCTAAGTGTGGTCCGCTTAAACTTTTGTGGCTATTTGGGTGGACAAACGGGCGAAATAGCGCAAATGGGGCATTTTCGGGCCAAATTGGTGTGCTATAGCCCACGGTTTCTGGGGTGGGTTGGGTGTCCGGGCGTGCTATCAGCAAAAAAATGACTGAGGCATGCCAGGAAGGTTTTAAATTGTCCTAGTATAGTTCGTTTAAATTTTTATGGCCATTTGGGTGGACAAATGAGCAAAACGGCGCGAACAGGGCATTTTCGAAATAAATCGGTGTGCTATAGCCTACGATTTTGGGGGTGGGCCCGGGGTCCGAGCGTGCTGTGGGCCGAAAATCGACCAGAGCATGATAGGGAGGTTTGTAATCGTCCCAGTATGTTTCATTTAAATTTTCGTTGCCATTTGGGTGGACAAACAAGCAAAACGGCACGAACGGGGCATTTTAGGGCCAAATTGGTGTTCTATAGCCCACGGTTACAGGGGTGGGCTCAATGTTCGGGCGTGTTGTGGACTAAAAATTGACCGAGGCATTCCAGGGAGGTTGGGGATCGTCCCAATGTGGTCCGTTTAAATTTTGTGGCCATTTGGGTGGACAAACGGCTAAAACAGCGTGAACGGGGCACTTTCGGGCCAAAATGGTATGGTATAGCCCACAATTTTGGGGTGGGCCCAGGGTCCGGGCATGCTGTAGGTCGAAAATTAATCGGGGCATGCCAGAGAGGTTAGGGATAGTCAGTGTGGTCTGTTTAAATTTTTGTGGCCATTTAGGTGGACAAACGGGCGAAACGACGCGAACGAGGAATTTTTGGGCCAAATCGGTGTGCTATAGCCCACAATTTTGGAGGTGGGCCCAGGTTCCAAGCGTTCTGTGGAACAAAAATCGATCAGGGCGAGCCAGGGAGGTTGAGGATCATCTAAGTATTGTCTGTTTAAATTTTCATGGCCCTTAGGGCTGACAAACGAGTGAAACGGAGCGAACGGGGCATTTTTTAGCCAAATGGGTGTGCTATAGCCCACGGTTTCTGGTGTGGACCTAGTTTTCGGGTGTACAGTAGGCCAAAATTTGATTGGGGCATGCCAGGGATATTGGGGATCATCCCAGTGCGGTCCATTTAAATTTTTATGGCCATTTGGGTTGACAAACGGGAAAAATGGAGCGAACTGGGCATTTTCGGGCCAAATCGGTGTGCAATAGCCCACGGTTTCATGGGTGGGCTCGGGGTTCGGGCATGATGTGGGCTAAAAATCGATCGAGGCATGCCAGGGATATTGGGGATCATCCCAGTGTGGTCTGTTTAAATTTTTGTGTCCATTTGGGTGGACAAACGAGCAAAACAGCGCGAATGGGGCCTTTTTGTACCAAATTGGTGTGCTATACCCCACGTTTTTTAGGGTGGGCACGGTGTCCGGGCGTGTCGTGGGCCAAAAAATGATCGAGGCATGCCAGGGAGGTTTAGGATCATCCTAGTATGGTCTGTTTAAATTGCGTGGCCATTTGGGTGGAGAAACAGGAGAAACGGAGCGAACGAGGCATTTTCATGCCAAATTGGTGTGCTATAGCCCATGGTTTTGGTGGTCTACCCGGGGTACGAGCGTGCTGTAGGCCGAAAATCGATTGGGGCATGCCACGGAGGTTAGAGATCATCGCAATATGGTCCGTTTAAATTTTTGTGGCCATTTGGGTCGACAAACTGGCAAAATGAATTGAACGGGGCATTTTTGGGCCAAATCGGTGTGCTATAGCCCACGATTTTGGAGGTGGGCCCAGGGTTCGGGTGTACTATTGGTCAAAAATTGATCGGGATGTGCTAGAGGGGTTGAGGATCAACCCAGTGTGGTCTGTTTAAATTTTCGTGGCCATTTGGGTGGACAACCGGGTGAAACGGTGCGAACGAGGCATTTTTGGGCTAAATCGGTGTGCTATAGCCCACGATTTTGGTGGTGGGCTCGGGGTCCAGGTGTGCTGTGGGCCAAAAATCGATCGGGACGTGCCACGGAGGTTGGGGATCGTCATAGTATAGTCTGTTTAAATTTTCATGGCCATTAGGGCTGACAAATGGGTGAAACGGAGTGAACGGGACATTTTTAAGCTAAATCGATGTGCTATAGCCCACGGTTTCTGGGGTGGGCTCGGGGTTTGGGCATGCAGTAGGCCGAAAATCAATTGGGGCATGCCAGGGAGGTTGGGGATCATCCCAGTGTGGTCCGTTTAAATTTTCGTAGCCATTTGGGTTGACAAACGGGCGAAACAGAGCGAATTGGGCATTTTCGGGCCAAATCGGTGTGCTATAGACCACGATTTCACGGGTGGGCCCAGGGTTCGGGCGTGATATGGGCCAAAAATCGACCGAGGCATGCCAGGGAGATTGGGGATCATCCCAGTACGGTCTGTTTAAATTTTTGTAGCCATTTGGGTGGACAAACTGGCGTAACGGCACGAACGGGGCCTTTTTGGGCCAAATCGGTGTGCTATATGCCACGGTTTCGAGGCTGGGCACGGGGTTCGAGCATGTTCTGGGCTAAAAAATGACCGAGGTATAGGTTGGGGATCGTCCTAGTATGGTCTTTTTAAATTTTCGTGGCCATTTGGGTGGACAAACAGGAGAAACAGTGCGAACGAGGCATTTTCAGGCCAAATCGGTGTGCTATAGACCACGATTTTGGGGGTGGGCCTGGGGTTCGGGCATACTGTAGACCAAAAATTGATTAGAGCATGCCAGTGAGGTTGAGGATCATCCCAGTGTGGTCCGTTTAAATTTTTGTGGTCATTTGGGTGGACAAACGGGCAAAATGGAGCGAACTGGGCATTTTCAAGCGAAATTAGTGTTCTATAGCCCATGGTTTAATGGTTGGGCCTAGGGTTCAGGCGTGCTGTGTGCCAAAAATCGACTGAGGCATGCCAGGGAGGTTTGGGATCGTCCAATGTAGTTTGTTTAAATTTTTATGGCCATTTGGGTGGAAAAACGGGGGAAACAGCGCGAACGAGGCATTTTTGGGCCAAATCTGATACCAAATGGTATCTAAAAGAGCATGAAACAGTCCGCAATCGCACAAACAGTCCACACGCACAAGACAGTTAACGAAAACAACAAACACCAACTCAAACGGTAGAGAAGATATGTAACTTAATGCAAGGAGAACTCATAATGCACCAACTAAAGAGTGTATTAATACTCTAAAACCTCTACAAAACAAGTTAACAAGCACCACGTTCTTATGAAACACAAGAGGAGCTCGGTTCCCGCAAGCACTCTCATTTCTAGCCGATACACATATCATAAGAAGAAACCATTTCTTGTGGTGTCAAATGGTGGTCTACTCTCTTCTTGAGAGGAAAATGATGTTCAATATTACAAGTGATTTTTAAGAATAAGCTAACTAAAAGAACAAGACTAAAGAAACACCTTAAATAGTCTTTACAAAAATGATGGCAAAAGTAACCCTTTGCCCTTAATGAAAGGGAAGGGTGTGGAGTGTTTGGGGCATCCTTGGGGGTGTATTTTGGGCCCCTAATGTCATCCCCCACATGTCAATACGTACACTCCCTTGGGCGAGTTTGCAACAAGCTCAACCGCGTCCATTTTCATAAACACGCCTTGAAGCCTTTGTAGTTCCCGATCTTGACTTCTAGTAAATGGTCTAGAGCCTGTGACACCCGTATCATCCTACCCATCTTGAGAGAAGTTTGACCTAAAACTCATGGGTTCTTCATCTTCAATGGTATCAATCCGTGAGAGGTCACACACGTTGAACGTGTTATGCACTTGGTATTCCGGTGGCAAGTCGATCTTGTAAGCATTATCGTTGATTATTTTAAGAACTTGGAATGGACCTTCACCTCTTATAAGTAACTTTCCCTTTCTTTGGTTGGGGAACCGTTCCTTACGTAGGTGTACCCACACCTAATCTCCCGGCTCAAGTACAAGATGCCTTCTCCCTTTGTTTACTCATTTGGCCACCTCTTTCTTCTTCTTCTCAAGATGCATCCTCACCTTATTATGCAATATTTTCATAGATTTGGCCCTCTTGTTTCCATCTAAGCTAATAAAAATATCCCTTGACAAAGGAGTTAGATCCAAGGGAGTTAGGGGATTGAAGTCGTAGACACATTCAAAGAGCGCCATGCCCGTACTCGAATGGATCACTCGATTGTAAGAAAATTCTATGAGAGGTAGGTGATCTTCCTAAGATGTCAACTTACCTTTAAACATGGAATGTTGCATGGAACCCTATGTTTGATTCACTACTTTCTTTTGGCCATCGGTTTGTGGGTGGCAAGACGTAGAAAACAATAATTTAGTTCCGAGCCTACCCCACATTGACTTCCAAAAGTGACTAAGGAACTTAGAATCCCTATCACTTACTATGGTCCTTGGGATGCCGTGTAACTCAACAATATTTTCAATAAACAAAGAATCTACACTAGCCGCATCTTCACTATTTTTGCATGGAATAAAGTGTGTTATTTTGGAGAAACGATCAATGACAACAAAGACGCTATCCCAACCCCTTTGATTCCGTGGAATACCCAACACGAAATCCATAGAAATATCAAACCACGGGTGTGATGGAGTGGGAAGCGGGGTGTATAACCCGTGAGGAAGGATCCTCGACTTATCACTTCTACAATCCATGCATTGGCCACAAATTTTGACAACATCTTTGAGCATCCTAGGATAATAGAATTGCTTCTCCAATATCCCGAGGGTCTTATCAATTCCAAAGTGACCCATGAGACCGTCATCGTGTGCCTCTCTCACAAACAACTCTCTCCAAGAGCTAGAAGTAACACACAACCGTCTCTCCCGAAATAAGAACCCATCAAACACGGCATAAGGACTAGACTCCAAGGGCCACTTTTCCCTACCCACGACTTCACTTTCCCAAAAGATAAGAGCAAAGTAAGGGTCCTCAGGATACAAAGACTTGAGGCTCTCAAACCCCATTAGCTTGGACGACAAAGTGGACATAAGAACATGCTTTCTAGATAATGCATCGTCTACCACATTATCCTTCCCCCTTTTGTATTGAATCACATAGGGAAAGATTTCAAGAAATTCAATCCATTTGGCATGCCGTTTGTTAAGCTTATCTTGTGCTCGAAGGTGCTTCAAGGATTCATGATCCATTCGGATTATGAATTCCTTGGGCCAAAGATAGTGTTGCCAATTGCCTAATGCTCTAACCAAGGCATACAACTCCAAGTCATACGTAGAGTAGTTTAGAGTTGCTCCTTTGAGCTTTTCACG
The DNA here is from genome assembly GCA_030864215.1 of Capsicum pubescens. Classification (NCBI taxonomy): domain Eukaryota; kingdom Viridiplantae; phylum Streptophyta; class Magnoliopsida; order Solanales; family Solanaceae; genus Capsicum; species Capsicum pubescens. The sequence goes on from CM061542.1 coordinate 6,744,173, forward strand.
AAAATAAGCAATGGGCTTTAAATCTTGCATCAAAACAGACCCTATGCCTACTTTACTAGCATTGCATTCAACTTCAAACATCTTATCAAAGTTAGGCAATTACAACAACGGTGCCGAAATGAGCATATCTTTCAAGGTCTTAAAGGCCTTAGATTGCTCCTCACCCCACTGGAAAGGTTGGTCCCTTCAGATGATTTTGGTCAAGGAAGTGGCAATGGTACTAAATCCTTTGACGAACCTCTTATAAAAACTTGCCAAGCCATGGAAGCTTCGAACTTCACCCACGGTTTTTGGGGTTGGCCAATCTTTAATGGCGGTTATCTTGGATTCGTCTACCTCTACTCCCCTTGAGCTTATAACAAATCCCAAAAAACAACTTTATCAACACCTAAGGAGCATTTTTCAATATTAGCATACAACTTTTCTTTCCTAAGAACATCAAACACACTCCTTAGATATAAGACATGATCAATAAGAGACTTACTATAAACTAAAACATCATCAAAGTACACGACCACAAATTTTCCAATAAACGGCTTCTTCACATGATTCATTAGCCGTATAAAGGTACTAGGATCATTGGTAAGACCAAATGGCATGACCATCCACTCATATAGACCAAATTTGGTCTTGAATACGGTCTTTCATTCATCACCCAGTTGCATACGAATTTGGTGATATCCGCTCCTAAGATCAACCTTAGAAGACACACAAGAGCCATTTAGTTCATCAAGCATATCATTTATCCTAGGAATAGGATGACGATACTTTACCGTAATTTTATTTATGGTTTGGTAGTCCATGCACATTCGCCACGTCCCATCCTTCTTTGGAATAAGTAACACCGGGACCGCACACGGACTCATGCTTTCCTTGATATATCCTTTGTTAAGGAGGTCCTCAGTTTGCCATTGGAGTTTATTTGTATCCGTGGGGTTGCTCCTATAAGCCGGCTTGTTTGGCAATTACGACCCCAAAACAAAGTCGATTTAGTGCTCGATTCCTCGAAGTGGAGGAAGTCCTTGCGGCAACCCACTTGGGAACACATCATCAAATTCCTGCAAGATATTAGAAATATAAGATGGGATAGGGAAAGTGGATGGGTTAGCACTCAAAACATGTGCCAAAAGTAGCATGGGATTAGTATCATCATACTCTTTGAAGAGGTAACCCTTACAAGCCAACATTACCATCGAATCCCTATCCCTCAATGATGAAACTCCCTTTTTACCCTTACCCTTACCCTTCCCACTCTCGGGTTCCTCTTCTCTACCCGCGGGTTCTTTCTTTTTCTTTCCCTTTCCTAGAAAATTCTTCATTTGTTGATGTGCCTCACACACTTGTTATGGTGATAGTGGTCGGAGGTTGTACTTTCGACCCTTGAACTCAAATGAATAATAGTTGGTTCGGCCATCATGCTTGGTCGACCTATCATATTGCCATGGCCGACCCAACAAAAGGTTACAAGCATGCATAGTAATGATGTCACAAAGTACCTCATCCTCATAATTTCCAACCTTGAACCGAATCACCACTTGACGAATCACCTTTAACTCTCCACAATTATTCAACCATTGGAGTTTATACGGACTCGTATGTGGAGTAGTTGGCAACTTCAAGTGATTAACCATCGAGGCACTAGCTACATTAGCACAACTTCCTCTATCAATAATCAAGGAGCACACACTCCCCTTATTGAGGCACTTAGTATGAAAGAGGTTTTCCCGTTGGGTAGGATCATCCAATGCTTTGATAATCATAACTCTCCGTACCACGTAATTAGGTACTTTAAGTTCACCTTCTTGAGACCAAATCTCCTCTTCCTCATCATCACTAGGCCTCTCGGCCTCCCCTCCCTCTCCATCTTGAGTGACTTTTTCATTTTCAGCCCCTTCAAGTCCCAATTCTTCCCCCAAGAAATACAATTTCCCTTCTCTCAAAATCACATTTCTTCGATTAGGACACTCACTAGCCTTGTGTCCCCATCCATGGCATTTAAAGTATTGGAATCCCTTGATATTGGAAGAAACATTCGGCTTTCCCTCAAGCCGTGGAGGAGGTGGTTGAGCACTATTGCTCATGGGTGGAGGGGTCTTGACTGGTTGTTGTTTGGATTTGTTCCACCCCAAAGATGAAGGAACCACTTCTCTCCTCTTGTTCCAACCCGAGGGACCTTGGTAGGCTTTGGTTTTGTAGGCCAACCTTTCCTTGTTCTCTCATTCAATCTCTAAAGCCGATTGAAAGATCCCTTCAATAGTTTTAAACTTATGAAGTGTCATGTGTGTAGATATTTCCTTATTTAGGCCGACCTTGAACTGGATGATATCGTGTCTCACTTGTTCTCCTCTATGATTAATTTTTAAGATGAGTTATTGAAACTCATCATAGTAGGCTTCCACACTTTTGTTTCCTTGCTTCAAGTTGTACAATTTTGCAAGTATTTCATGTTGATAGCTTTCGGGAAGGTACCTTTGCCTCATAAGATACCTTAATCGAAACCAAGGAGGGGGTTGTCCTCAATCAATACATTGCCAAAATGCTTGACATACTCCCACCACGTGGTAGCATATCCCTCAAAATGAGCAATGGCGTAGCAAATCTTTTTATTCTCCGTGAGATTATTCACTTGAAAGACTCTCTCGCATGCGGATTCCCATACGAGAAACTCTTCAGGATCACTTTCTCCTTGAAGATCGGAAGCCTCATTTTGATAGTGTTGAGGCCAACATCCCTTTTCCGAACACCTTGGACGCCCCTACCTTCAAGCTCTCGGTTCTCCCTCGGGTCGATCCTTCTACCTCTCATCCCTTATTTCATCAAATAAAGATCATCATACATTCTATATCCTCCCCTTAGGTTCTCTCTCACAAATCCCTCTTCTTGCATTGATGGGTTTTGTACATTTGGAATTTGGTATGGTGGATTGGCATTTAGTGTGGAGTTATTTGGATTGGCTTATTTTGGTTTGGAGGAGTCGGATTTAAGGGTGGAATTTGGGTTCCAAGTCCATCATGTGGGACTCGGTGATGTGGGGAATGGCTGCTTGGTCCATCAAGGCCTCGGCGTTGTGAGTAATAGTTGGCTTGAGGCATGGAATTTGGTGGATACATTCTTTGGTGCGTGGCTTCGAGGGTAATAGTTGGGGATATATTTTGAGGAGTTGAGGATCGAGAACTACGTTAACTTTCTACCCTTTCCATCCAGCCACTAATAAAGGACACTTCCACTCCCAACTTATCAAGACACGCATTCACTCTAGCCACGTCCCGAGACAAAGATTCAAGATTAGCCACAAGAGAATTCAAAATATTTTGGTCCACGGTTTGTGCATTAGAATTTTTGGGTTCCATGTGTAATGATTCCATTTGCAAATGTACCTACAAAACAAACAAATGTTAGTTTAAAATATCCTCACACACTCTTCACACTTGGCTTCCTCACTTGGACCTTCAAGTATTGTAAGCCGGCTATCAATTCTTGAGTGCTTAGGAATGAGTCTACTCTTGAGTTAGAATGGATTTTGGTTTTGAAGACTCAAGGAAGTTTCGTACGCACTTGAACCAAGAACAACTATGAATGGTAAACGAGCAAAGCACCACAAAGAACGTTGACACGAAGACGTACTCGAAAACTAGTCCACAACTTAGTAGGTTTTTACTTAGTTGCCAACTAGTGTAGGAGTCAATAGAAAGAAAACTAATAGAGACAAGGAAAGAAACTTGGAAGGTCCTATGACTTGATTTTGTTGTTGATGTGGCCCACAATTTTTATTTTTGCCGTTTGGTATTGTTGTTTTTGTTTAAGTTTGATGTTGTCCCACTTGAATGACTCAATATTGATTGTTTGTTGAGGCTTTTTTGGTTTTTGGAGTGAAAAAAGCAAGACTTGGAACTCTTTTTCCAAAGGTTAAGGTGTCAATAAGCTTTTCACCAAAATGGCAAAACACTTTTTTGGCTTTGGTTTGTCCCTTCCCCCTTTTGGATCTTTTTTTAAAAAGGTTTGACACCTTTTTGGTAAGTAAGCTTTTTGGGAGGCCCTTTGTCTATTTGCCTCTTTGGTGTTGTCTTGAAACTAATTCCAAGACAAACACAATACCTTGCCTCTCTCTTCCTTTTTTTTCAAATCAAACACACCTTTTGTTGAACATTCACCTCAAGAACATTATCAACAACAATAAGAACATTTATGAACAACAACAATATTCAAGTCATCCAACCCTTCAACAACACTAAACAAAAGCTCAAATCTTGAACCTTAGACTCAAGTGTGCTAGATAAACAACAAGCTAACACACGAAACTACTAAGACAAGCAAAATAACTCCTATAACTAGACACAAATTCGGCCAAACAACAAGAATGGACAGATTTGCTTCTTTTTGGAATTTTCAAATTTTCAACACTTATTTTTTTTTCGACTTAGAGAGCCCAAGATTGGTAGTGTAGGAACACAACCAGCCTTATCTCCGATACCAAATGATACCAAACGGTATCTAAAAGAGCATGAAACAGTCCGCAATCGCACAAACAGTCCACACGCACAAGACACTTAACGGAAACAACAAATATCAACTTAAATGATAGAGAAGATATGTAACTTGACGCAAGGAGAACTCATAATGCAGAAACTAAAGAGTGTATTAATATTCTAAAACCTCTATAAAACAAGTTAACAAGTACCACGTTCTTACTGAACACAAGAGGAGCTCGGTTCCCTCAAGCACTCTCATTTCTAGCCGATACACACAACACAAGAAGAAACCATTTCTTATGGGGTAAAATGGTGGTCTACTCTCTTCTTGAGAGGAAGATGATGTTCAATATTACAAGTGATTTTTAAGAATAAGCTAACTAAGAGAACAAGACTAAAGAAACACCTTAAATAGTTTTTAAAAAAAGGATGACAAAAGGACCCCTTTTCCCGTAATGAAAGGGGAGGGTGTAGAGTGTTTGGGACAGCCTTGGGGGTGTATTTTGGGCCCCTAATGTCATCCCCCACATGTCAATACGTACACGCCCTTGGGTGAGTTTGCAACAAGCTCAACCGCGTCCATTTTCATAAACACGCCTTGAAGCCTTTGTAGTTCCTAAGCTTGACTTCTAGTAAATGGTCTAGAGCCCGTGACACCCGTATCAAAAATGGTATGCCATACCCCACGGTTTTAAGGGTTGGGCCGGGGACCAGGCATGCCGTGGGACGAAAAATAACTGAGGCATGCCAGGGAGGTTGGGGATCATCCCAGTGTGGTCCGTTTAAATTTTTGTGGCCATTTGGGTGGAAAAACGGGTGAAGAGATGCAAATGAGACATTTTCAGGCCAAATCAGTGTGATATAGCCCACGATTTTGGGGGTGGGATCGGGCTCAAGGTGTGTTGTGGGTTAAAAATCGACTGGGGCATGCTCGGGATATTGGGGATCATCCCAGTATGGTCCGTTTAAATTTTTGTGGCCATTAGGGTGGACAAACGGGAGAAACAGAGCAAACAGGGCATTTTCAGGCCAAATTGGTGTACTATAGCCCACGGTTTTGGGGGAAGGCCTAGGGTCCGAGAGTGCTGTGGGCCAAAAATCAACCAAAGCATTCCAGGGTGGTTGGGGATCATCCCAGTATGTTCCGTTCAAATTTTTATGGCTATTTGGGTGGAAAAACGATCAAAATAGCACGAACGGGGCATTTTCTGGCCAAATCGGTTTGTTATGCCCACGGTTTCGGGGGTGGGCTCGGGCTCTGAGCATGTTGCGGGCCAAAAATCAACCGAGGTATGCCAGGGAGGTTAGGGATCGCTCCAATATGGTCTGTTTAGATTATCGTGGCCATTTGTGTGGACAAACAGGTTGAATGGTGCGAATGGGGCATTTTTTGGCCAAATCGGTGTGCTAGCCCACGGTTTTAGGGAAGGTCCCGGAGTCCGGGCGTGTCGTTGGCCAAAAATCAACCGAGGTATTCCAGGGAGTTTGGGGATCATCCCATCTTGGTCCATTTAAATTTTCGTGGCCATTTGGGTAGACAAACAGGCAAAACAGAGTGAACGAGGCATTCGGGCCAAATCGGTGTGCTATAGCCCATGATTTCGGGGGTGAGCCCGAGGTCCGAGTGTGCTGTGGGTCAAAAATCCACCAGGGAATGCCATGGAGGTTGGGGATCATCCCAGTGTGTTCCTTTTAAATTTTCATGGCCATTTGGGTGGACAAACGACGAAATAGCATGAACGGGGCATTTTCGGGCCAAATCGGTGTGCTATATCCCATAGTTTTGGGAGTGGGCCTAGGGGTCGGGCGTGCTGTGGGTCAAAAATTGACTGGGGTATATGAGGGAGGTTGGAGATCATCCCAGTATGGTCCATTTAAATTTTTGTGGCCATTAAGGTGGACAAAAGAGCAAAACGGCATGAACGAGGCATTTTCGGGCTAAATCGGTGTGCTATAACCCACGATTTTGGGAGTGGGCTCGGGGTCCAAGTGTGTTGTGAACCAAAAATTGACCGGGGCATGCCAGGGAGGTTGGGGATCATCCTAGTATTGTCCGTTTAAATTTTTGTGGCCATTAGGGTGGTCAAATGGGAGAAACGGAGCAAACAGGGCATTTTTGGGTCAAATTGGTGAGCTATAGCCCACGGTTTTATGGGTAGGCCCGAGGTTCGGGCGTGCTGCGGGCTAAAAATTGATCGGGGTATGCCAAGGGGGTTGAGGATCATCCCAGTGTGGTCCATTTAAATTTTTGTGGCCATTTGGGTTGAAAAACGAGCAAAATGGCACGAACGAGGCATTTTTAGGCCAAATCGGTATGCTATAGCTCACAATTTTGGGGGTGGGCCTGGGGTTCGGGCATGTTGTGGGCCAAAAATCGACCGAGGTATGCCAGGGAGGTTGGAGATCGTCCCAGTGTGGTCCGTTTAAAGTTTTGTGGCCATCTGGGTGGACAAACGGGTAAAACGGCGTGAATGGGGCATTTTTTGGCCAAATTCAGGTGCTATACCCCATGGTTTCGAGGGTGGGCCCGGGGTACGAGCGTGCTGTAGGCTGGAAATCAATCAGGGCATGCTATGGTGGTTGGGGATCATCCCAGTATGGTCCTTTTAAATTTTTGTGGCCATTTGGCTGGACAAATGGCCTAAACGTCAAGAACGGGGCATTTTCGAGCCAAATTGGTGTGCAATAGCCCACGGTTTCAGGGGTGGGGGTCGAGGTCCGAGCGTGTTGTGGGCTAAAAATTGATTGGGGTATGTTAGGGAGGTTGGGGATCATTCCAGTGTGGTCCGTTTAAATTATCATGGCCATTTGGGTGGAAAACCAGGCGAAACGGTGTGAATTGGGCATTTTTTGGCCAAATCGGTGTGCTATAGCCCACGATTTTAGGGAAGGACCTGGGGTCCGGGTGTGCTATTAGATGAATATTAAACGGGGCATGATAGGGAAGTTGGGGATCATCCCAGCATGGTCCGTTTAAGATTTTGTGGCCATTTGGTTGGACAAACGGGCAAAACAGCGTGAACGAGGCATTCAGGCCAAATTGGTGTGCTATAGCCTACGGTTTTGGGGGTAGGCTTGGGGTCCGGGCATGCTGTTGGCCGAAAATTAATTGAGGCATGCCAGGGAGGTTGGGGATTATCTCAGTATGGTATGTTTAAATTTTTGTGGCTATTTGGGGGGACAAACGGGTAAAATGATACGAACGAGGCATTTTTAGGCCAAATCGATGTGCTATAGCTCACGATTTTGGGGGTGGATCCAGGGTTTGAGCGTGTTGTTGACCAAAAATCAACCGAGGCATACCAGGGAGGTTGAGGATCATCCCAGTATGGTCCGTTTAAATTTTCGTAGCCATTTGGGTGGACAAATGGGCAAAACAGTATGAATGGGGCATGTTCAGGAAAAATCGGTGTGCTATAGCCCACGGTTTCAGGGGTGGGCCCAAGGTCCGAGTATGTTGTGTGCCAAAAATTGATCGGGGCATGCCAGGTAGGTTGGGATCATCCCAAATGGTCTGTTTAAATTTTTATGGCTATTTGGGTGGGCAAACGGGCGAAACGGCACAAACGGGGCATTTCAGGCCAAATTGGTGTGCTATAGCCCACGATTTTAGGGGTGGGCCCGGGGTATGGGTGTGTTGTGGGCCTAAAATTAATCGGGGTGTGCCAGGGTGGTTGGGGATCATCCCAGTATGGTCCGTTTAATTTTTCATTGCCATTTGGGTGGAGAAACGGATGAAACGTCACAAATGGGTCATTTTCGGGCCAAATCGGTGTGCTATAACCCACGATTTTAGGGGTGGGCTCTGGGTCCAGGCGTACTGTGGTCCAAAAATTGATCGGGGTATGCCAGGGAGGTTAGGTATCATCCCAGTATGGTCCGTTTAAATTATCGTAGCCATTTGGATAGATAAACAAGCAAAACATCGCGAACGGGGCATTTTTTGGCCAAATAGGATATCTATAACCTCCGATTTTAGGGGTGGGCCAGAGGTCCGAGCGTGCTGTTGTTCAAAAATCAATCGGAGCATGCCAGGGAGGTTGGGATCTTCCCAGCATAGTCCGTTTAAATTTTTGTTGCTATTTGGGTGGACAAACGAGCGAAACAGCATGAACGGGGCATTCGGCCCAAATCGGTGTGCAATAAACCATAGTCTTGGGGGTGGGCCCAAGGTCCGAGTGTGTTGTGGGCCTAAAATTAACTGGGGCATGCCAGGGAGGTTGCGAATCATCCCACTGTGGTCTGTTTAAATTTCCATGGCCATTTGGGTGGACAAACGGGTGAAACAGCATGAACGGGGCATTTTTGTGACAAATTGGTGTGCTATAGCCCACGGTTTCGAGGTTGGGACCAAGGCCCGGGCGTGCTGTGGGCTGAAAATCGAATGGGGCATGCCAATGAGGTTGGGGATCGTCCCAGTATGGTCCATTTAAATTTTTGTGGCCATTTGGGTGGACAAACGGGTGAAACGGCGTGAATGAGGCATTTATAGGCCAAATTGATGTGCTATAGCAAATGGTTTTGGGGGTGGACCCGGGGTCCGACCGTGTTGTAGGCCTATAATCGACCAGGGCGTGCCAGGGAGGTTGGGGATCATCCCATTGTGGTCTGTTTAAATTTTTGTGGCTATTTTGGAGGACAAAAGGGCAAAATGGCATGATCAGGGCGTATTTTGGGCCAAATCGGTGTGTTATAGCCCACGGTTTTGGTGGTGCACCCGGGGTCTGGGAGTGCTGTTTGCCAAAAATTGGTCGGGGCATGCCAGGGAGGTTGGGGATTATCCCAGTATGGTTCGTTTTAATTTTTGTGTCTATTTGGGTGCACAAACGGGCGAAATGGCGCATATGGGGCGTTTACGGGCCAAATCGGTGTGCTATAGCCCACGATTTTAGGGTCGGCCCAGGCTCCCAGCGTGCTGTGGGCACAAAATCGATTGGGTGGTGCCAGGGAGGTTGGGAAGTATCCCAGTGTGGTCCATTTGGGAGGGCGGGGCTTTTTACTTGGTCAAATGGGCGAAAAAGCACGAATGGGGCATTTTTTAGCCAAATCAATGTGCTTTAGCCGATGGTTCTGGGGGTGGGCCTGGGATCAGGCCATGTTGTAGGCCCAAAATTGACCAGGTGGTGCCAGTGATCATCCCAGTGTGGTCCGTTTGGGTAGGTGGGGCTAATTGGTTGGTCAAACGGGCAAAACGGCATGAATGGGGTATTTTTGGGCAAAATTGGTGAGCTATAACCCACGATTCTGGGGGTGGGCCTGGGGTTCGGGCATTCCATGGGTCCAAAATTGATAGGGTGGTACCATGGATGTTGGGAAACATCCCAGTATGGTCTGTTTAAGTTGGCGGGTCCATTTGGTTGGTAAAATGAGGCAAAATGGTGCGAACGAGGCATTTTTGGGCCAAATCGGTGTGCTATAGCCCACGGTTCTGGGGTGGGCCCGGAGTTCGGGCGTGTTGTTGGCCCAAAATTGACTAGGTGGTGCCAGGGAGTTTGGGGAGCATCCCAATGTGGTCCGTTTGGGTGGGCGGGGCCATTTGGTTGATCAAACAGGCGAAACGACGCGAACAGGGCATTTTTGGGCCAAATAGGTGTGCTATAGCCCACGGTTTTGGGGGTGGGCCCGAGATCCAGGGAGGTTAGTGAGCGTCCAATTGTGGTCCATTTGGATGGGCGGGGCTATTTGGTTGGTCAAAAGGTCAAAACGGCGTGAACGGGGCATTTCAGGGTTGATTCGGTATGTTATAGCCCACGATTCCGGGAGTGGGCCCGGGGTCCTAGCTTGTTGTGGGCCCAATACTGACTAGGGGTTCAAAGGAGGTAGGGTAGCATCCTAGTGTGATTCGTTTGGGTGGACGGGGCTATTTGGTTGGTGAAACGGGCAAAACGGCACAAACTAAGAATTTTTGGGTTAAATTGATGTGTTATATCCCACGGTTCCAGGGTGAGCCCGAGGTCCGGGCGTGTTGTGGGCCCAAAATTAATTAGGTGGTGCCAGCGAGGTTGGGGAGTGTCCCACTATTATTTGTTTGGGTGCTCGGGGCAATTTGGTTGGTCAAACAGGTAAAATGGTGCGAATGAGACATTTTCGAGCCAAATCAGTATATATTAGCCCACGGTTCCAGTGGGTGGGCCCGGGGTCCGGACGTTTTGTAGGCCCAAAATTGACTGGGTGGTTCCACGGTGGTTGTAGAACATCTCAATATGGTTCGTTTAAGTGGGCGGGGCCATTTGGTTTGTCAAACAGCGCAAACGGGGCATCTTCGGGCCAAATCGGTGTGTTATACCCCATGGTTTTGGGGGTGGGCCTGGGATCCGGGGATGCTGTGGGCCCAAAATCAATCGGGTGGTGCCAGGGAGGTTGGAGAGCGTCCAGGTATGGTATGTTTGGGTGGGCGGGGCTATTTGGTTGGTTAAACGGGCCAAACGATGTGAAAGGGGCATTTTTTAGCCTAATCGATCTATAGCTGACAGTTCTGGGGTGGACTCGGGGTTCAGTTATGTTGAAGTCCCAAAATAGATCGAGTGGTGATAGAGGGGTTGTAGAACATACCAGTGTGGTCTGTTTAGGTAGGCGGGGCCATTTTATTGGTCAAACGGGCAAAACAGCACGAACGAGGCATTTTCGAGCCAAATTGGTGTGCTATAGCCCACGGTTTTGGAGTGGGCCCAAAGTTCGAGCATTTTGTGGGCTCAAAATTGATTGGGTATGCCAAGAATGCTGGGGAGTGTCCCAGTGTGGTCCATTTAGATGGTCGGGGCCATTTACTTGGTCAAACGGGCGAAAAGGAACGAATGGGGCATTTTCGGGCCAAATCGGTGTGCTATAGCTAATGGTTTTAGGGGTGGGCCCGAGGTATGGCCATGCTGTGGGCCCAAAATTAATCATGTGGTTCTAGGGAGATTGGGGAGCTTCCCAGTGTGGTCAGTATGGGTGGACGGGGCCAATTGGTTGGTAAAACGGGTGAAACAGCGCAAACGGGGCCTTGTGGACCAAATCGGAGTGCTATATCCCACGGTTTCGGGGGTGGGACCAGGGTTCGATCATGTCGTGGGCCTAAAATTGATCGATTGATGACAGGGAGGTTGGGGAGCATCCCAATGTGGTTTGTTTGGGTCGGCGAGGCTATTTGGTTGGTCAAACGGGTAAAACAACGCGAACGAGGCATTTTCAGGCCAAATCGGTGTGCTATAACCCACAGTTCTGGGGTGGGTCCAGAGTTCGGGCATGCTGTCAGCCCAAAATCGATTAGGTGGTTCCAGGGAGGTTTGGAGCATTCCAATATTGTTTGTTTAGGTGGGCGGGACCATTTGGGGATAGTCCCAGTGTGGTCCGTTTTAATTTTTGTGCCCATTTGGGTGGACAAACGGGCGAAACGGCACAAACAGGGATTTTTGGGCTAAATTAGGGTGTTATAGCCCACGATTTTAAAGGTGGGCCCAGGGTTCGAGTATGCTATGGGCCAAAAATTGACCAGGGCATGCCAGGGAGGTTAGGGATCGTCCCAGTATGGTCCGTTCAAATTTTCATGGCCATTTGGTGGACAAACGGGAAAAATAGGGCAAACAAGGCATTTTCGGGCCAAATTGGTGGGCTATAGCCCACGGTTTTGGGGGTGGGCCCAGGGTTCGGGCGTGTTGTGGGCTGAAAATCGATCGGGGCATGCCAGGGAGGTTGAGGATCATCCCGATGTGGTCCGTTTAAATATTCGTGGCCATTTGGGTAGACAAACGGGCGGAACAAGGCATTTTTGGGCAAAATCGGTGTGTTATAGCCCACGGTTTTGTAGGTGGGCCCGAGGTACGGGCATGTTGTGGGCTAAAAAATGATCGAGGTGCGCTAGGGAGGTTAGGGATCGCCCCAGTGTGCTCCATTTAAATTTTCATGGCCATTTGGGTAGACAGATAGGCAAAACAGTCTGAATGGGGCATTTTTGGGCCAAATTGATGTGCTATAGGCCACGGTTTTTGGGGAGGGCCCGGGCTTTGGGCGTGCTATGGGCCAAAAATCGACCGGGGTGCTCCCGGGAGGTTGGGGATCCTCCCAGTGTGGTCCTTTTAAATTTTTGTGGCCATTTGGGTGGGCAAACGGGTGTAACAGTGCGAACAGGGAATTTACGTGTCAAATCGGTGTCCTATAGCCCATGGTTTTGGGAGTGGGCTCGGGGTTCGAGCGTGATATGGGCCGACGATCAATCGGGGCATACCAGGGAGTTGGGGATCATCCCTTTGTGGTCCGTTTAAATTTTCAACGCTATTTGGGTGGACAAACAAGCGAAACGACGCGAATGGCGAATTTTTTAGCCAAATCGGTGTGCTATAGCCCACGGTTTTGAGGGTGGACCTGAGTTTCGGGCGTGCTGTGGGTCAAAAATCGATTGAGGCATGCCAGGGAGGTTGGTGATCGGCCTAGTATGGTTCGTTTAAATTTTCATGGCTATTTCGCTGGACAAACGGGCGAAACGGCAGAAATAGGGCATTTTCAGGCCAAATCGGCGTGCTATAGCCCATGGTTTTGGGGGTAGGTTTGGGGTTCGATCGTTTTGTAGGCCAAAAATTGATCGGGGCATGCCATGGAGGTTTGGTATTATCCCAGTGGGGTTGGAAAACGAGCGAAACGGTGTGAATGGGGTATTTTCGTGCAAAATCCATGTGTTATAGCCCACGGTTGGTGGGGTGGTCCAGGGATCCGGGCGTGCTGTGGGCCAAAAATCGATCAGGGTATCCCAGGAAGGTTAGGGATCGTCCCAGTGTGGACCTTTTTTTATGGCCATTTGGGTGGACAAACGGGCAAAAAGGTGTGAACGGGGTATTTTAAAGCTAAATTGGTGTGCTATAACCCACGGTTTTGGGGGTGGGCTCGAGGTTCGGGCGTTCTGTTGGCCAAAAATTGACCTGATCATGCCAGGGAAGTTGGGGATCATCCCAGTGTGGCCCGTTTAAATTTTTGTGGCCATTTGGGTGAACAAACAGACGAAATGGCACGAACGGGCATTTTTGGGCTAAATTGGTGTGCTATAGCCCATGGTTTTAGGGGTGGTCCCGGAGTTCGGGCGTGTTGTGGGCAAAAATTCAATCGGGGCATGCCAGGGAGGTTGGGGATCATCCTAGTGTGGTTCGTTTAAATTTTTGTGGCCGTTTGCATGGATAAATGGGCGAAACGATGCAAATGGAGGGTTTTGGGGCCAAATCGGTGTGCTATAGCCCACGGTTTTGGGGGTGGGACTGGGTTTCGGGCATATTGTGGGCCTAAAATCGACCAGGACGTGTTAGGGAGGTTGGGGATCATCCCAATGTGGTTTGTTTAAATTTTTGTGGCCAAATCGGTATGGTATAGCCCATGATTTTAGGGGTGGACCCAGGGTCCGAGCGTGCTGTAAGCCGAAAATCGACCGGGCCATGCCAGGGAGGTTGGGGATCCATCCAGTATGGTTCGTTTAAATTTTCGTGGCCATTTGGGTGGACAAACAGGAGAAACAGCACCTACGGGGCATTTTCATTCTAAATTGGTGTGTTATAGCCATGATTTTGGGGGTGGGCCCAGGGTCCGACGTGGGGTGGGCCAAAAATCACCTGGGGTATGCCAGGGAGGTTGGATATCATCCTAGTATGGTCCGTTTAAATTTTTGTGTCCATTTGGGTGGACAAATGGGCAAAACGGCGCGAACGGGGCATTTTCGGGCTAAATCTGTTTGCTATAGCCCACCGTTTTGGAGGTGGGCCTGAGGTTTGGGCATACTGTGGGCCAAAAATCGACTGGGGTATGCCAGGGAGGTTGTGTATAGCCCCATTATGGTACATATAAATTTTATGGCTATTTGGGTGGACAAACAGGCGAAACGGCATGAATGGGGAATTTTTGGGCTAAATTAGTGTGATTTAGCCCACGGTTTCGGGGGTGGGCCAGGGGTCCGAGCGTGCTGTGAGCCAAAAATTGATCGGGGTATGCCAGGGAGGTTAGGGATCGTCCCATTGTGGTCCGTTTTAATTTTTGAGGCTATTAGGGTGGATAACCGAGCGAAACGGCACATATGGGGCATTTTCGGGCCAAATTAGTATGTTATAGCCCATGGTTTTGGGGATGGGATAGGGGTCTGGGTGTGCTGTGGGTTGAAAATCGACCGGGGCATACAAGAGGGATTGAGAATCATCCCAGTGTGGTTTGTTTAAATTTTCATGGCCATTTGGGTGGATAAAAGGGCAAAACGGCACGAACGGAGTGTTTTCGAGCTAAATCGGTGAGCAATATCCCACGGTTTTGGGGGTGGTCCCGAGATCTGAGCATGTTGTAGGCCAAAAATTGACCAGGGCATGCCAGGGAGGTTAGCTATCATCCCAGTATGGTCCGTTTAAATTTTTGTGGCCATTTAGGTGGATAAACTGGCGAAATAGTGCAAACAAGGCATTTTAAGGCCAAATCGGTGTGCTATAGCCCACGATTTCAGGGTGGGCCCGGGGTTCTGGCGTACTGTGGGCTTAAAATCGACTGAGGTATTCCAGGAAGGTTGGCAATCATCCCAGTATGGTCCTTTTAAATTTTACTGGATATTTAGGTGTACAAACGGGCTAAACGGCGCAAATGGGGAATTTTTTGGCCAAATCGGTGTGCTATATAGCCCACAGTTTTGGGGGTGGTCCCGGGGTACGGGCGTACTGTGGACCAAAAATCGATCGAGTCATGCTAGGGGGGTTAAGGATTATCCCAGTGTAGTCCGTTTAAATTTTTCAAGGCCATTTAGGTGGGACAATGGGTGAAATGGCACGACCGGGCCATTTCAGGCTAAATCGGTGTGTTGTGGCCCACATTTTTGGGATGGGCCCAGGTTTCGGGCGTGTTGTGGCCAAAAATCAACTGGGGCATGCCAGGGAGGTTGGGGATCATCCCAGTATGGTCCGTTTAAATTTTCGTCACCATTTTGGTAGACAAACGGGCAAAACGGCGCGAACGAGGCATTTTCAGGGCAAATCAGTCTGCTATAGCCCACGGTTTTGTGGGTGAACCCGGGGTCCGGGCGTGTTGTGAGTCAAAAATCAATTAGGACGTGTCAACGAGGTTGGGGAACATCCCAGTGTGGTCCGTTTAAATTTTTGTGGCCATTTGGGTAGCCAAACGGGCGAAACGGCGCGAATGGTGCATTTTTGGGCCAAATCGGTGTGCTATGCCTACGGTTTTAGGGGTGGGCCCGGGGTCCGGGCGTGCTTTGGGATAAAAATCGACCGAGGCATGCCAGGGAGGTTGGGGATCATCCCAGTATGGTATGTTTAAATTTTTGTGACCATTTGGGAGGGGGTAAACTGGCGAAATAGCGCAAACAGGGCATTTTTTGGCCAAATCGGTATGCTATAGCCCACGGTTTCTGGGGTGGGCCCGGGGTCTGGTGTACTATGGGCCAAAAATCAACCGAGGCATGCCAGGATAGTTGGGGATCATCCTAGTACAGTACGTTTAAATTTATGTGGCCATTTGGGTGGACAAACAGGCGAAACAGCGCGAATGGGGCAATTACTGGCCAAATCGGTGTGCTATAGCCCACAGTTTTGGGCGTGGGCCCGAGGTTCGAGTGTTCTGTGAGCCATAAATCAACCGAGGCGTGCCAAGAAGGTTGGGGATCATCCCAGTATGGACCGTTTAAATTTTCATGACCATTTGGGTTCACAAACAGTAGAAACGGCGCGAACGGAGCATTTTCAGGCTAAATCGGTGTACTATAGCCTGCGGTTTCGAGGGTGGGCCGAGGGTATGGGCGTACTATAGGCCAAAAATTGATCAAGGCATGCCAGGGAGGTTTAGGATCATCTTAGTATGGTCCGTTTAAATTTTTCTGGCCATTTGGGTGGACAAAAGGGCGAAACATCGTGAATGGGGCATTTTCGAGCAAAATCGGCGTGCTATAGCCCACGGTTTTGGAGTTAGGCCCGGAGTCCAGGCGTTTTATGGGTCAAAAATAAGTTGGGGTATGCTAGAGAGGTTAGGGATCATCCTAGTGTGATCCGTTTAAATTTTTGTGACCATTTGGGTGGACAAACGGGCGAAACGGCGCGAATGGGGTATTTTTGGGCCAAATTTGTGTTCTATTGCCCATGGTTTCGGGGGTGGGCTCATGTGTATGGGCGTTTCATGGGCCAAAAATTGAACAGGCTATGCCAAGGAGGTTAGGGATCGTTCCTATGTGGTCCGTTTAAATTTTTGTGGCCATTTAGGTGGATAACCGGGTGAAACGGCACGAACGAGACATTTTTAGGCCAAATCGGTGTGCTATAGACCACGGTTTTAGGGGTGTGCCCGGTGTCTGGGTGTGCTGTGGGCCGAAAACCAACCGGGGTATGCCAGGGAGGTTGGGATCATCCCAGTGTGGTTTGTTTAAATTTTTGTGTCCATTTGGGTGGACAAACGAGTGAAACAGAGCGAATGGTGTGTTTTCGAGCCAAATCGGTGTGCTATAGTCCGCAGTTTCGAGGGTGGACCCAGGGTTCAAGCGTGTTGTGGACTGAATATCAATTGAGGCGTGCCAGGGAGGTTGGGGATCATCTTAATATGGTCCGTTTAAATTTTTCTTGGATATTTGGGTGGAAGAGAGGGTGAAACGACGCGAACAGGACATTTTTGGGCCAAATTTGTGTTCTATTGCCCATGGTTTTGGGGGTGGGATCGTGTGTACGGGCGTGCCGTGGGCCAAAAATTGAACAGGCCATGCCAAGGAGGTTAGGGATCGTCTCTGTGTGATCCGTTTAAATTGTTATGGCCATTTGAGAGGATAAACGGGTGAAACGGCGTGAACGGGGCATTTTTGGGCCAAATAGGTATGCTATAGCCCACAGTTTCAGGGGTGGGCCCAGGGTCCTGGCGTGCTGTGGGACGAAATTCGACTGAGGTGTGCCAGGGAAGTTGGGGATCATTCCAGTGTTATCTATTTAAATTTTTGTGGCCATTTGGGTGGACAAACTGGCAAAACGGTGCGAATGGGGCATTTTCGGACCAAATCAGTGTGCTAATAGTCCACAGTTTTGGGGGTGGACCCGGGGTTCGAGCGTGTTGTGGATTGAATATCGATTGGGGCATGCCAGGGAGATTGGGGATCATCCTAATATGGTCCGTTTAAATTTTTCTTGGACATTTGGGTGGAAGTGCGGGTGAAACGGTGCGAACGGGGCATTTTCGGGCCAAATCAATATGCTATAGCCCACGTTTTTGTGGTGGGCCCAGGGTCCGAGCGTGCTGTCGGCCAAAAATCAACTGGGGCATTCCAGGGAGGTTGGGGATCATCTCATTATGGTCCGTTAAAATTTTTGTGGCTATTTTGGCGGACAAACAGGCGAAACGGCGTGAACGGGGCATTTTCGAGCTAAATCGGTCTGCTATAGCCCACGGTTTCGTGGGTGAGCACGTGGTCCGGGCGTGCTATGGGACAAAAATCAATCAGGGCATGCCAAGGAGGTTGGGGATTATCCAAATGTTGTCTGTTTAAATTTTTGTGGCCATTTGGGTGGTTAAACGGGTGAAACGACGTGAACGGGGCAATTATTAGCCAAATCGGTGTGCCATAGACCACAGTTTTAGGCGTGGGCCCGAGGTTCAAGCGTGCCAAGGGCCATAAATCAACTAAGTCATGCCAGGGAGGTTGGGGATCGTCACAGTGTAGACTATTTAAATTTCCGTGGCCATTTGGGTTCACAAACAGGCGAAACGGCACGAACGAAGTATTTTCAAGCCAAATCGCAATACTATAGCCTGCGATTTCGGAGGTGGGCCCGGGGTCTGGGCGTCCTGTAGGCCAAAAATTGACCAGGGCGTGCCAGGGAGGTTGGGGATCATCCCAGTATGGTCCGTTTAAATTTTTGTGGCCATTTTGGGTGGACAAAAGGTCAAAATGGGATGAACGGGGCATTTTTGAGCAAAATCGGCGTGCTATAGCCCACGGTTTTGGGGCTGGGCCCAGGGTCTAGGCGTGCTATGGGTCAAAAATCAATTTGGGTATGGTAGAGAGGTTGGGGATTGTCCCAATGTGGTCCGTTTAGATTTTTGTGGCCATTTGGGTGGACAAACGGGCAAAACGGTGCGAATGGGGCATTTTCGAGCAAAATCGGTGTGCTATAGCCCACGGTTTTGGGGCTGAGCCCGGGGTCCAGGCGTGCTATGGGTCAAAAATTAATTGGGGTATGCTAAGGAGTTTGGGGATCGTCCCAGTGTGGTCTGTTTAAATTTTTGTGGCTATTTGGGCGGACAAACGAGCAAAACGGCGTGAATGGTGTGTTTTCGGGCCAAATCGGTGTGCTATAGCCCATGGTTTCGGGGGTGGGACCAGGGTCCGGGCGTACTGTGGGCCAAAAATTGACCAGGGTGTGCAAGGGAGGTTGGGTATCATCCCAGTATGATCCATTTAAATTTTTGTGGCCATTTGAGAGGATAAACGGGTAAAACGGCGTGAACGGGGCATTTTCAGGCCAAATAGGTGTGCTATAGCCCACAGTTTTGGGGTTGGGCCTGTGGTCAGGGCGTGTTGTTTGAAAATTAATTGGGGAGTGCCAGAAAGGTTGGGGATCATCCCAGTATGGTCCGTTTAAATTTTTGTTGCTATTTGGGCAGACAAACGGCGCGAACGGGGCATTTTTGGGCCAAATAGGTGTGCTATAGCCCACGGTTTTAGGGTTGGGCCTGGGGTCCTGGCGTGTTGTGGGCTAAAAATCAATCGAGGCATGCTAGGGAGGTTGGGGATCATCCCAGTGTGGTCTGTTTAAATTTTTATGGCCATTTGGAGGGGCAAACGGGCGAAACAACGCAAACGGGGCATTTTCGCGCTAAATCGGTGTGCTATAGCCCACGATTTCAGGGGTGGGCCTGGGGTCCGGGCGTGTTATGGGCCAAAAATTGACCGGGGCATGCTAAGGAGGTTGGGGATCATCCCAGTATGGTCCGTTTAAATTTTCGTGGCCATTTGGGTGGATAAACGGGTGAAAAGACGCGAACGGGGCATTTTCGAGCCAAATCAGTGTGCTATAGACCACGGTTTTGGAGTTGGGCCCGGGGTCCAGGCGTGTTGTGGACCGAAAATTGACTGGGGCATGCCAAGGAGGTTGGGATCATCCCAGTGTGGTCTGTTTATATTTTTGTGGCCTTTTAGGTAGAAAAATGGTTAAAACAGCGAGAATGGGGTATTTTTGGTAAAATCGGTGTGTTATAGCCCACGGTTTTGGGGGTGGCCCCGGAGTTTGGGCGTGCTGTGGGCAAAAAATTGGTCGGGGTATGCCAGGGAGATTGAGGATCATTCCAGTGTGGTCTGTTTAAATTTTTGTAGCCATTTTGGTGGAAAAAACGGACGAAACGGCGTGAACAGGGCATTTTTGGGCCAAATCAGTCTGTTATGCCCATGGTTTCCTGGGTGAGCCTGGGGTCCGGGCATGCTATGGGCCGAAAATCGATTGGGACATGCCAAGGAGGTTAAGAATCTTCCAAGTATGGTCTGTTTAAATTTTTGTTGCCATTTGTGTGGACAAACAGGCAAAACAGCGCAAACGAGGCATTTTCTGGCTAAATCGGTGTGCTATAGACCACGATTTTGGGGGTGGACCAGGAGTTCGAGCGTACTGTGGGTCAAAAATTGACCGGGGCATGCCAGGGAGGTTGGGTATCATCCAGTATGGTCCATTCAAATTTTTGTGGCCATTTGGGTGGATAAACGGGCGAATTAGCGCGAACGGGGCAATTTTGAGCCAAATCAGTGTGCTATAGCCTACGGTTTATTGGGTGGGCCCGGGTTCCAAGCATGTTGTGGGCCGAAAAATGATTGTGGCGTGCCAGGGAGGTTGGAGATCATCCCAGTGTGTTCCGTTTAAATTTTTGTGGCCATTTGGGTGGACAAATGGGCAAAACGGCGTGAACGAGGCATTTTTTGAGCTAAATCGGTGTGCTATAGCCCACGGTTTCGGGGGTAGACTCAGGGTTCGAGCGTGTCGTGGACCAAAAATCGACTGAGGCATGCCAGGGAGGTTGAGAATCATCCCTTTGTGGTCCGTTTAAATTTACGTGGCCATTTAGGTGGACAAACAGGCAAAACGGCGCAAAAGGGGCATTTTCAGGCTAATTAGGTGTGCTATAGCCCACGGTTTTAGGGGAGGGCCCGGGGTCTGGGCGTTCTGTGGGCCAAAAACTGATCGGGGCATACTAGGGAGGTTGGGAATCATCCCAGGGTGGTTCGTTTAAATTTTCGTGGCTATTTGGGTGGACAAACGGGCGAAATGACACAAATGAGGAATTTTCGAGGCAAATCGGTGTGCTATAGCCCATGGTTTCAGGGGTGGGCCCGGGGTCCAGGCGTACTGTGGGTCAAAAATTGACCAGGGCATGCTAGGGAGTTTGGGGATCGTCCCAATATGGTCCGTTTAAATTTTAGTGGACATTTGGGTGGACAAACAGGGGCACGGCGCGAACGGGGCATTTTCGGGACAAATTTGTGTGCTATAGCCCACAATTTCGGGGGTGGGCCCGGTGTTCGGGCGTGTCGTATACCAAAAATTGACCAAGGCGTGCCTGGGAGGTTGTGGATCATCCCAGTGAGGTTTATTTAAATTTTCGTGGCCATTTAGGTGGATAAACGGGTGAAATGGCATGAATGGAGTATTTTTTAGAAAAATTGGGGTGCTATAGACCACGGTTTCGGTGGTGTGCCCAGGGTCCGGGTGTGCTGTGGGCAAAAAATTGACCGAGCTATGCCAGGGACATTAGGGATCATCCCAGTATGGTCTGTTTAAGTTTTTGAGGCCATTTGGGTGGACAAACGAGTGAAACAGAGCGAATGGTATGTTTTGGGGCCAAATCGGTGTGCTATAGCCCATGGTTTCGGGGGTGAGATCGGGGTACGAGCGTGCTGTGGGCCAAAAATCAACTGAGGTGTGCAAGGGAGATTGGGGATCATTCCTGTGTGGTCCGTTTAAATTTTTGTGGCCATTTGGGAGGATAAATGGGTGAAACGGCGTGAACGGGGCATTTTCGGGCCAAATAGGCGTGCTATAGCCTACAGTTTCGGGGGTAGGCCCGTGGTACGAGCGTGTTATATCCGAAAATCAATCAAGGCATACCAGGGAGGTTGGGGATCATCCCAGTGTGGTTTTTTTAATTTTTTGTGGCCATTTGGGTGGACAAACAGGCAAAACGGCGCGAATGAGGCATTTTTAGGCCAAATCGGTGTGCTATAGCCCACGGTTTCCGGGGGTGGGTTCGGAGTCCTAGCGTGGGGTGGGCCAAAAATTGACTGAGGTGTGCCAGGGAGGTTATGGATCATCCCAGTGTGGTCCATTTAAATTTTTATGGCCATGTGAGTGGTCAAACAGGCAAAACAGCGCGAACAGGGCATTTTCAGATCAAATCGATGTGTTATAGTCCACAGTTTTGGGGGTGGACCCGGGGTCCGAGCGTGCTGTGGACTGAAAATCGATCGGGGCGTGCCAGTCTGGTTAGGGATCATCCCAATGTAGTCCGTTTAAATTATTCTTGGACATTTGGGCGGAAGAACGAGTGAAACGGTGCGAACGAGACATTTTCGAACAAAATTGGTGTGCTAGCCCACATTTTTGGGGTGGGCCTGGGGTCAGGGTGTGTTGTGGGCCAAAAATTGACTGGAATTCAAGGGAGGTTGGAGATCATCCCAGTGTGGTCCGTTTAAATTTTTGTGGCCATTTTGGTGGAAAAAAAGGCAAAACGGAGTATTTTTAGGCTAAATCGGTCTGCTATAGCCCACGGTTTCATGGGTAAGCCCGGGGTATGGGTGTGCTATGTGCCGAAAATCAATCGGGGTGTGCCAAGGGGGTTAAGGATCATCCCAGTATGGTCTATTTAAATTTTTGTGTCCATTTGGGTGGTCAAACGGGCGAAACAATGTGAATGGGGCATTTTTGGGCTAAATTGGTATGCTATAGCCCACGGTTTTGGGGGTGGGCCCGGGGTATGGGCGTGTTGTGGGCCAAAAATCGAATGGGGCATGTCAGGGAGGTTGGAGATTGTCCTAGTATGGTCCGTTTAAAATTTCGTGACCATTTAGGTGGACAAACGGGTGAAATGGTGCGAACGGGACATTTTCGGGCCAAATCGATATGCTATAGCCCATGGTTTTGGGATGGGCCATGGTCCGGCAGCGTTGTGGGACAAAAATCAACTTGAATGTGCCAGGGAGGTTGAGGATTATCTCGGTGTGGTCCATTTAAATTTTCATGGCCATTTGGGTGGACAAACGGGCAAAATGGCGTGAAAGGGGCATTTTCGGTCCAAATCGATGTGCTATAGTCCACGATTTTGGGGGTGGGCCCGGGGTTCGAGCGTGCTGTGGGCCAAAAATCGACCGGGGTATGACAGGGAGGTTGGATATTATCCAAGTATGGTTCGTTTAAATTTTTTTGGCCATTTGGGTGGACAAACGGGCGAAACAGTGCTAACGGGGAATTTTTGGGCCAAATAGGTGTGTTATAGCCCACGGTTTTAGGGGTGAGCCCAGGGTCCGGGCGTGCTGTGGGCAAAAATTGATCGGGGCATGCCAGGGAGGTTGGGTATCATCCCAGTATGGTCCGTTTAAATTTTTGTGTCCATTTGGGTGATCAAACGGGCAAAATGATGTGAACGGGGCATTTTCGGGCCAAATATGTGTGCTATAGTCCATGGTTTTAGGGGTCGGCCCGGGATTCGGGCGTGCTGTGTGCCAAAAATCGATCGGGGTGTTCCATGGAGGTTGGGATCATCCCAGTGTGGTGTGTTTAAATTTTTGTGGCCATTTGGGTGGGCAAACGGGCGAAACAACGTGAACGGGGCATTTTCGGGCTAAATCGGTGTGCTATAGCCCACGGTTTTGGGTGTGGTCCTGGGTTCCGGGCGTGTTTTAGGAAAAAAATTTATTGGGGTGTGCCAGGGAGGATGGGTATCATCCCAGTGTGATCTGTTTAAATTTTTGTGGCCATTTGGGTGGATAAACGGGCGAAACAGTGCGAACAGGGCATTTTCGGGTCAAATCGTTGTGCTATAGCCCAAGGTTTTGGGGGTGGGCCCAAGGTTCGAGCATACTGTGGGCCAAAAATTGATCGGGGCATGCCAGGGAGGTTAGGGATCATCCCTGTATGGTCCGTTTAAATTTTCATGGCCATTTGAGTGGACAAATGAGCGAAACGGCTCGAACGGGGCATTTTCTGGCCAAATCGGTATGCTATTGACCACAGTTTTGGGGATGGTCCTGGGGTCCGAGTGTACTATGGGACGAACATCGACCGGGGCATGCAAGGGAGGTTAAGGATCATCTCAGTGTGGTCCATTAGAATTTTTGTGGCTATTTGGGTGGATAAACGGGCGAAATAACGCAAACGGGTCAGTTTCGGGCCAAATCCGTGTGCTATAGCCCACGGTTTTGGGTTTGGGCCCGGGGTCTGGGTGTGATTGATACAAATTAGTCCACCAAGATGCCAAAATAGTCCACAAAATGTGAGAAGAACAAGCAACACAAAGGGATACAAGATGACAAACACAAAAACACTCGGATTTGCAAAATAATGAAAGGATAGATAGTGAGATCAAGATTATTACAAGATTAAGAACCAAGTATATTTCAACATTAAATCGTAATGAATGTAATAATCAAAACCACACTCTTACGGTGACCGCCAAGGTAATCGACTCATCTCAAGATCCACCATTTCCAAGCAAATAACAATAATGACTTTTCCAATCCCTATACTAAGGATGACTTTTCCAAGTCCTAACTAAGACTATACTAAGGTGGTCTACTCTTAAGAGAGAGGATTTCAAGAGTTTCAATATTTCATCTTTCATAAACTAACTAGCAAATGAACTAACAGAACTTATTTATAGTCTAACTTATTACATAACAAAATAACCACAATACCCTTAATGAAAAGGGGTGGTCATGGAGTGTTACTTGGACAAGGCTAAGTGACCAAAATGCCCTTAATGAAGGCCCAAAATCGTGAGTCCTTAATTTTAAATGCTCCAAGCAATCTTCCACACGTGGGATTGCTTTTTGGTGTACTCAAATCGGCCCCTCCATGTAGGATTTTGTGTCCTCAATACGACCAAAGCTTGATGTCCCACGTACTGACTTCGAATGATGCCATCGAAAGCTAAGGTGTCCATTTGACTCGTGTCATCCTCCCCTTCTTGAAAAGGATTCGACCTCGAATCCAGACCTTGCAAAACAAGAGAAAGGACAAACAAGCACAACTTCCTCATGGCACGAGGGTTAGAGTTAGCACAATAATAAACATCATCATGCCAAGGCGGAACATACTTGAAATATAACCATGAATCCATTGTGTTAGTCATGAAAAGCTTAGAAAAAATGTCACAAAGTACATGGTTATGAAAAGTATCAAGAGATAAAGAAACTACAAAGGACTCAATGGTATCCCGAAGTTCCAAAGGTAAGCCTACCCATAACTTAGGGACCATAAAGCACAATTATTTCATTACCTCTTCATGTGACCTTATCAAACGTGGTGCCACTATTGGTCTTAAATCCCACCCTACATATATATCATAGCCATTAGAACAAGTAGACCAACCAACAAGTTTCCTACCTCTACATAATACAAATCCAAAACTAGCATGGATATCATCATAGGCAAAGAGGTAGTATTGGAAAGAACCAAGTGTAAAGGTATACACGGGTGAAGATAAAGTATTTAAGCACATACACATTCTTT
This sequence comes from Capsicum pubescens, assembly GCA_030864215.1. Lineage (NCBI taxonomy): Eukaryota > Viridiplantae > Streptophyta > Magnoliopsida > Solanales > Solanaceae > Capsicum > Capsicum pubescens. The sequence goes on from CM061542.1 coordinate 6,769,332, forward strand.
CCTTCAAGAAAATAGGCAACTTGGCATTATCAAGTTGGTATTCATGCAATGTAAGCACAAGTGTGTCAATCAAGGATGCAAATTTATAAACATTACCCCAAGGAGTCAATGACACCTTTGCCCTTGGGTTTTCAAGAAGGACTACACATTCCTTACCCTTAAGAGTACTCTCGTCTTTCAAAAAGAGAAATTTTCATCGTTAGGAAGAATGTTGTCACACCATAGTGGGTTAACATATAGGCTATAGCCTCCAAGGCAAGCTATGCCATCATTTTCACCACTAGGTTCATTAGGAGTGTTCAAATTATCTTCAAACAAGACATTATACCTAAAAAGAGCATGATTTATCTCACGGGCATATTTAGAACAAGTAAGTTCTTTACTCTCTAAAAGATAATTATCAAGTTTCAAAGAGGTTTCAAGTACAAGATTATCCCTATGAGCTACACAAACCATGGAATCCATATCACAAGGATAGCTCACGGGTTCACTCCTAGTTTGTTGACCAACATTCTCAAATACTTCACTCACTTGAGTTCCATTAATTACAACACACATAACCTTAAGTGGTGGGCAAGTTTCACAAATAAGTTGATCAACACCATTTACACAAAATGATGTACTCTCTTTCAACATATTGGCTTCAACACTAGGTGGACATAAATTGATCTTACAAGAAGAGTCAATTTGGTCATCAATAGGATCAACTAGTGTATCCATACCCACAATATGTACATCATCAAAAAGAGGAAAAGAATCATTAGACTCACAAGTAAGTAAGCCACTACTCACACTCAATGGGCTACTAGCCACACAATTCTCATTTTCATGCATAAAAGTGTAAGAGTTAGCTATTTTACCTTCTAGATAACATGATCTATAGTCTTTATCTTGACGTGTTTACGGGCAGCCCACTTGCTCCCTTGGACCTACCATATGATCCAATCTTTCATTCACCATAGCCATGTCTCGAGAAATAGTGTCAAGGTAGGCCAAAATGACATTGGTGACATTGTTGTCCATGGTTTGAGAGGTAGAAGCCTTGGGTTCCATTGAAATTATACCTAAAACAAACAAAGAAACAAACCTACAAAATAAACAAGATTAGTAGTAAAATCTCCTCACCAACACTCGTAGACACTCACCTTTGTGATCCTCATAATTGGAGCGGTGAATATTGAAAGTTGCTTATACTCCGGTAGTCAATAAGATGTCAATTCTACTTAGCGGCCAGAATGGATTCTTGTTTTGATTGACTCAAGACACAAAACAAAATTCACTTACGAACTTGAAACAAAGAAGTTACTACGAGTTACAAATGAGAAAAGCACACAAATAACGAAGACACGAAAGAAATGAATTCAAAAATTAATTAACAACCTAGTATGTGATTACTAATTTGTCTATTAGTACTAGGATCAAGAAAATTGAAACTAAAGAAACAAGAAATGAAACTTAGAAATCTGAAATTTTGAGCCTAAGGATCATTTTTTTGGATGATGATGTGGCAACCTCCTATTGGACGTTAAAATTGTTGAAAGTTTGAGAAATTTTCTTGTCTTCAAATTGTATTGATCAAATTTCAAGTGGGGAATAGTGGAATTTCGGCTATGGGAGGGTAACAACAAGACTTTGGAGCCCTTTTTTCAAGTTCAAAAAGTGTTTGACTTTTTTTGCACCTTTTTGGCTAAACACCTTTTCGAAAGACTTTTGGCTTTTTCCCTTTTTGAAAGTCTTGGTAGGTGGACTTTCTCCATTTTGGCAAGACAACTTTTGAAACCCTTTTGTCCCCTTTCCCCTTTGGATGTCTTAGAGTTGTGTCTTTCAAAACTAACAACAAGACACACTCTCTTTCTTCAATTTCTAAGATTAAACAACTATTTTCTCTTCAACAAAATATGAAGATGGTGAAGAATACCAAGAACACAACTTTTGAAAGGCCTAAAATTGTGAGTCCTCAATTTTCAATGCTCCAAGCAATATTCCATACATGGGATTTCTCTTTGATGTACTCAAATCGGCCCCTCCATGTAGGATCCCAAATCCTCAATGCGACCAAAGCTTGATGTCCCACGTACTTACTTCAAATGATGTCATCAAAAGCTAAGGTGTCCATTTGACTCATATCAGTGATGTGGCCCGAAAATCAATCGACGAGTTCCAGGGAGGTTGGGGATTGTACCAGTGTGGTCCGTTTAAATTTTTATGTCTATTTAGGTGGACAAATGGGAAAAATGGCTCGAACAAGGCATTTTGGGGCCAAATCGGTGTGCTATATCCTACGGTTTTGGGGGTGGGCCTGGGGTCCTGACGTACTGTGGGCCAAAAATCGACTGAGGCGTGCCAAGGTGGTTGGGGATCATCACAGTGTGGTCCGTTTAAATTTTTGTGACCATTTAGGTGGACAAACGGGCAAAATGGGGCATTTTCGGGCCAAATCGGTGTGCTATATAGCTCACGATTATAGGGGTGGGCCCAAGGTCCGGGCGTGCTGTGGACCAAAACTTGATTAAGGCATGTCAGGGAGGTTGAGGATCGTCCTAGTGTGGTCCAATTAAATTTTCGTGGACATTCAGGTGGAAAAACTGTCAAACAGCGCAAACAGGTTATTTTTAGGTCAAATCTATGTGTTATAGCCCATGGTTTAGGGGGTGGGCCCGGGGTCAGGGTATGTTGTGGTCTGAAAATTGACTGGGGCATGCCAAGGAGGTTGGGGATCGTCCCAGTGTGGTCCGTTTAAATTTTTATGGCCATTTTGGTGGAAAAATGGGCAAAACAGTGCGAACGGGGCATTTTCGGGCTAAATCGGTCTTCTATAGCCCACGGTTTCATGGGTGAGCCTGGGGTCCGGGTGTGCTATGGATCAAAAATCAATCGGGGCATGCCAGGGAGGTTGGGGATCACTCCAGTATGGGCCGTTAAAATTTTTGTGGCCATTTGGTTGGATAAATGGGCGAAACGGCGTGAATGGGGCATTTTCGGGCCAAACCGGTGTGCTATAACCCACAGTTTTGGGCATGGGTCCAGTGTTCGGGCGTGTTGTGGGCTAAAAGTTGATTGGGGCATGCTAGGGAGGTTGGGGATCATCCAATATGGTCTGTTTAAATTTTTGTGGCTATTTTGTTGGACAAATGGGTGAAATAACGCGAATGAGGCATTTTCTGGCCAAATCGGTGTGCTATAGCCCACGGTTTTGGGGGTGGTCCAGGGGTCCGGGCGTACTGTGGGATGAAAATTGACCGGGGCATACCAGGGAGATTGGGGATCATCCCAGTATGGTCCGTTTAAATATTTGTGGCCATTTGGGTGGATAAACGAGCGAAACACCGCGAATGAGACATTTATGGGCTAAATCGGTGTGCTATAGCCCACGGTTTGGAGGTGGGTTCTGGGTTCAGGCTTGTTGTAGGCCAAAAATTAACCTGGTAAGGGAGGTTGGGGGTTATCCCAGTATGGTCCGTTTAAATTTTCGTGGCCATTTGGGTGGACAAACGGGCAAAACGACGCTAACGGGAAATTTTAGGGCCAAATAGGTGTGCTATAGCCCACAGTTTTAGGGATGGGCCCGGGGTCCAGGCGTTTTGTGGGCTAAAACTTGATCTAGGTTTACCAGGGAGGTTGGGGATCATTCCAGTATGGTCCGTTTAAATTTTCGTGGCCATTTGGGTGATCAAACAGGAGAAACAGCGTGAACGGGTCATTTTCAGGTCAAATAGGTGTGCTATAGCCAACTATTTTAGGGGTGGGCCCGCAGTCCGGGCGTGCTGTGGGCCAAAAATTGATCGGGGCATGCCAGGGAGGTTGGGGATCATCCCAGTGTGGTCTGTTTAAATTTTTGTGGCCATTTGGGTAGGCAAACAGGCGAAACAGCGCGAACAGGGCATTTTCGGGCTTAATCGATGTACTATAGCCCACGATTTTGGGTGTGGACCTGGGGTCCGGGCGTGTTTTTGGCCGAAAATTGACCGGGGCATTCCAGGGATCTTGGGGATCATCCCAGTATGGTCTGTTTAAATTTTTGTGGCCATTTGGGTGGACAAACGGGCGAAACGGGGCATTTTCGGACTAAATCGTTGTGCTAAGCCTAAGGTTTTGCGGGTGGGCTCGAGGTTTGAGTGTACTGTGGGCTAAAAATTGATCTAGGCATGCCAGGGAGGTTGGGGATTATCCCAGTATGGTTCATTTAAATTTTCATGGCCATTTGGGTGGACAAACGAGCAAAACTCAAACGTGGCATTTTCTGGCCAAATCGGTGTGCTATAGCCCACGGTTTTGGGAATGGTCCTGGGGTCCGAGCGTACTGTGGGCCAAAAATCGACCGGGGTCTACAAGGGAGGTTGGGGATCATCCCAGTGTGGTCCATTTGAATTTTTGTGGCTATTTGGGTGGATAAACGGGCGAAATAGCGCAAAAGAGTTATTTTCGGGCCAAATCGGTGTGCTATAGCCCACGGTTTTGAGTTTAGGCCTGGGGTCTGGGTGTGATGTGGCCCAAAAATCAATCGACACATTCCAGGGAGGTTGGGGATCATCTCAGTGTGGTCCGTTTAAATTTTTATGGCCATTTGGGTGGACAAACGGGTAAAACGGCTCGCACAAGGCATTCTGGGGCAAAATCGGTGTGCTATATCCCAGGGTTTTGGGGGTGGGTCCGGGGTCCTGGCGTACTGTTGGCCAAATATTGATTGAGGCATGCAAAGGTGGTTGGGGATCATCCAGTGTGGTTCGTTTAAATTTTTATGGCCATTTAGGTGGACAAACGGGAAAAATGGTGCATTTTTGGACCAAATCGGTGTGCTATAACTCACGATTTTGGGGATGGCCCGGCGTCCGAGAGTGTTGTGGACCAAAAATTGATCAGGGCATGCCAAGGAGGTTGGGGATCATCTTAGTGTGGTTCGTTTAAATTTTTTTGGCCATTTAGGTGGAAAAACTGGCGAAACAGCACAAACAGGTTATTTTTGGGGCAAATCGATGTGTTATAGCCCATGATTTAGGGGGTGGGACTGGGGTCAGGGCGTGTTGTGGGCTAAAAATCGATCGAGGCATGATAGGGAGGTTGGGGATCGTCCCTGTATGGTTCGTTTAAATTTTCATGGCTATTCTGGTTGACAAACAGGCGAAACAACGCGAACGGGGCATTTTTGAGCTAAATCGGTCTTCTATAGCCTACGATTTCATGGGTGAGCCTGGATTCGGGCGTGCTATGGACTAAAAATCAACCGGGGCATGCCAGGGAGGTTAGGTATCATCCCAGTATAGTCCGTTTAAATTTTTGTGGGCATTTGGTTGGATAAACGGGCAAAACAGCATGAATGGGGCATTTTCGAGCCAAATCGGTGTGCTATAGACCACGATTTCGATCTTGGACCCAGGGTTCGGGCGTGTTGTGGGAAAAAAATTTATTGGGGCATGCCAGGAAGATTGGGGATCATCCAAGTATGGTCCGTTTAAATTTTTGTGGTCATTTGATTGGATAAACGGGTGAAACAACGCGAACGGGGCATTTTCTGGACAAATCGGTGTGCTATAGCCCACGGTTTTGGGGGTGGGCCAGGGGTTCAGGCGTACTGTGGGCCAAAAATTGACTGGGGCATGCCAGGGAGGTTGGGGATCATTTCAGTGTGGTCCATTTAAATTTTCGTGGCCATTTGGGTGGATAAACGGGCGAAACGGCGTGAACGGGATATTTATGGGCCAAATCGGTGTGCTATAACCCACGGTTTTTGGGGTAGACTCGGGGTCCGAGCGTGCTATTAGCCAAAAATCGATCGGCGCATTCCAGGGAGGTTAAGGATAGTCCCTTTGTGGTCTGTTTAAATTTTTGTGGCCATTTGAGTAGAAAAATGAGCAAAACGGTATGAACAGGGCATTTTCGAGCTCAATCAGTGTGCTATAGCCTAAGGTTTCGGGGGTGGGCTCGGGGTACGGGCGTGTTGTGTGGTGAAAATCAATTGAGGCATGCCAGGGAGGGTGGGCATCATCACAGTATGGTCCGTTTAAATATTTGAGGCCTTTTGGAAGGGCAAACAGGCAAAACAGCGCGAACGGGGCATTTTCGGCGCCGGTCTTGTTGGGTGGACCCGGGTCTGGGCTTGTTGTGGGCTGAAAATCTACCGGCGCATGCTAGCGAGGTCGGGGATCATCCCTGTATGGTCAGTTTAAAATTTTGTGGCCAGTTGGGAGGACAAACGGGCGAAACGGCATGAACGGGACATTTTCGAGCTAAATCAGTGTGCTATAGCCTATATTTTTTGGGGTGGGCCCGGGGTTCGGGCGTGCTGTGAGCCAAAAATCAATCGAGGCATGCCAGGGAGGTTCAGAATCATCCCAGTGTGATCCGTTTAAATTTTTGTGGCCATTTGGATAGACAAACGGGCAAAATAGCGCAAACGGGACATTTTAGGGCCTAATCGGTGTGCTATAGCCCACGGTTTTGGGGGTAGGCCCGGGGTCCGGGAGTTCAGTGGGCCAAAAATCGACAGGTACATCCTAGGGAGGTTGGGGTTCATCCCTATATGGTCCTTTTAAATTTACATGGCCATTTGGGTGGACAAACGAGCAACACAGCGCGAATGGGGCATTTTCATGACAAATAGGTGTGTTATAGCCCACGGTTTTAGGGGTGGGCCCGGGCTCCGAGCATACTGTGGTCCAAAAATTGATCGGGGTATGCCAGGTATATTAGGGATTATCCATTGTGGTCCGTTTAAATTTTGGTGGCCATTTGGGTGGGTAAACGGGTGAAATAAAGCGAATAGGGCATTTTCGGGCTAAATCGGTGTGCTATAGCCCATGGTTTCAGGGGTGGGCCTGGGGTCCGAGCGTGTTGTGGGCTAAAAATTGACCGGGGTGTGCCAGGGTTGTTGGGGATCATCCCAGTGTGGTCCTTTTAAATTTCCATGGCCATTTCGGTGGACAAACAGGCAAAACGGCACGAACGGAGAATTTTCGGGCCAAATCGGTGTGCTATTTCCCACGGTTTTTGGGGTGGGCCCGAGGTTCGAGCGTACTGTGGGCTAAAAATTGATCGAGGTGCACTAGGGAGGTTGGAGATCATCCCATTGTGGCCCGTTTAAATTTTTGTGGCCATTTGGGTGGACAAACGAGTGAAACGGCGTGAATGGTGCATTTTCTGGCTAAATCGGTGTACTATAGCCCACGGTTTTGGGGGTGGTCCCGGGGCCAGGGCGTACTGTGGGCCAAAAATTGACCGAGGCATGTAAGGGAGGTTGGGGATCGTCCCAGTGTATTCCATTTGAATTTTTGTCGCTATTTGTATGGATAAACAGGCGAAACGGCGCAAACGGGGCATTTTCAGGCCAAATTAGTGTGCTAAACCCCACGGTTTTGGGTGTAGACCCGGGGTTTAGGCGTGTTGTGGCCTAAAAATCAATCAACGCGTGCCAGGGAGGTTGGGGATCATCCTTGTGTGGTCCGTTTAAATTTTTGTGGTCATTTGGGTGGACAAACGGGCGAAACGGCTCGAACGAGGCATTTTGGGGCCAAATCAGTGTGCTATTGCCTACGTTTTCGGGGGTGGGCCCAGCGTCCTGGCGTGGTGTGAGCCAAAAATCGACCGAGGCTTGCCAGGGAGGTTGGGGATCATCCCAGTATGGTCCGTTGAAATCTTCATGGCCATTTGGGTGGACAAATGAGGGAAACGAGGCATTTTTGGGCTAAATCGGTGTTCTATATCTCACGGTTTTGGGGGTGGGCTCGGGGTCCGGGCGTGCTGTGGACCAAAAATTGACCGGGGCATGCCAGGAAGGTTGGGGATCATCCCAGTGTGGTCCGTTTAAATTTTCGTGGCCATTTTAGTGGACAAACGAGCAAAACGGCGTGAATGGGGCATTTTCGGGCCAAATCGATTTGCTATAGCCCACGGTTTAATGGGTGAGCCTGGAGTCCGGGCGTGCTATATGCCAATAATCGACCGAGCATTCCAGGGAGGTTGGGTATCATCCCATTTTAGTCCATTTAAATTTTTGTGTCCATTTGGGAGGATAAATGGGCGAAACGATGTGAATGGGGCATTTTCGTGCCAAATCAGTGTGTAATAGCCCACGGTTTTGGGTGTGGACCCGAGATTCAGACGTGTTGTAAGCTAAAAACTGGCTGAGGCATGCCAGGAAGGTTAAGGATCATCCCAGTATGGTCTGTTTAAATTTTTTGGCCATTTGGGTGGACAAACGGGTGAAACGGCGTGAACGGGTCATTTTCTGGCCAAATCGGTGTGCTATAGCCCACTATTTTGGGGGTGGGCCATGGGTCCGGGTGTACCGTGGGCCAAAAATTGATTCGGGCTTGCCAGGGAGGTTGGGGATCATCTTAGTGTGGTCCGTTTAAATTTTTGTGGAAATTTGGGTGCACAAACAGGCGAAACGGCGTGAATGGGACATTTTTTAGCCAAATCGGTGTGCTATAGCCCTCAGTTTCGGGGGTAGGCCTGGGGTCTGGGCGTGCTGTGGGCCAAAAATCGACCGGGGCATGCAAGGGAGGTTTGGGATCATCCTTGTGTGGTCCGTTTAAATTTTAAGTGGCCATTTGGGTGGTCAAACGGACAAAATAGCATGAATGGGGCATTTTGAGGATAAATCGGTGTGCTATATAGCCTATGGTTTTGAGGGTGGGCCCGGGGTTCGGGAGTGCTGAGAGCCAAAAATCAATCGAGGCATGCCAGGGAGGCTGGGTATCGTCCCAGTGTGGTTCGTTTAAATTTTCATGTCCATTTGAGTGGACAAACGGGCAAAACGGCGCAAACGAGGCATTTTTGGGCCAAATCAGTGTGCTATAGCCCATGATTTCAAGGGTGGGCCCAGGGTCCGGGTATGCTATTGGCCAAAAAATGATCGAGGCATGCCAGGGAGGTTGGGCATCATCCCAGTATGGTCCATTTAAATATTTGTGGCCATTTGGATGGAAAAACAGGCGAAATGGGGCATTTTTAGGCCAAATCAGGGTGCTATAGCCACAGTTTTGGGGGTAGGCCCGGGGTCCGGGCGTGCTGTGGCTCAAAAATTATCCGACGTGTGCCAGGGAGGTTGAGGATCATCCCAGTGAGGTCCTTTTAAATTTTTGTGGCTATTTGGGTGGACAAACAAGAAAAACGGCCCGAACAGGGCATTTTCGAGCCAAATCGGTGTTCTATAGCCCACGATTTCGTGGGTGGGCCTGGGGTTCAGGCGTACTGTGGGCTAAAAATTGATTGGGGTATGCCAAGGAGGTTGGGGGTCATCCCAGTGTGGTCATTTAATTTTTTATGGCTATTTAGGTGGGCAAAAGGGTGAAACATCGCGAACGGGGCATTTTCAAGCCAAATCGGTGTGCTACAGCCCACGATTTTGGGGGTGGGCCTGGGGTCCGAGCGTGCTAACGACCAAAAATTGATCGGGGTATGCCAGGGAGGTTGGAAATCATCCCAGTGTGGTCCATTTAAATTTTTGTGGCCATTTGGGCGGACAAACGGACAAAACGACATAAATGGGGTATTTTCGTGGTGTGCGGTGTGCTATATAGCCCACGATTTTGGGGGTTGGCTCGGGGTCCAGGTGTGTTGTAGGCCAAAAATTGACTGGGCATGTGAAGGAGGTTGGGGATCGTCCCAGTATAGTTCGTATAAATTTTTGTGGCCATTAGGGTGGACAAACGTGCGAAATGGAGCGAACAGGGCATTTTCGGGCCAAATTGGTGTGCTATAGCCCACGGTTTCGGGGGTGGGCCCAATTTCGGGCGTACTGTGGCCTGTAAATCAATCGGGGTATGCCAGGGAGGTTGAAGATCATCCCAGTGTGGTCTGTTTAAATTTTTGTGGCCATTTGGGTGGACAAATGGGCTAAACTGAGCGAACGGGGTATTTTTGGGCCAAATTGGTGTTCTAGCCCATAGTTTTGAGGGTGGGCCTGGGGTTTGGGCGTGCTGTGGGCCGAATAGCGACCGAAGCATGCCAGGGAGGTTGTGGATCATCCCATTGTCATCCGTTTAAATTTTTATGGCCATTTGGGTGGACAAACGGGAGAAACGGCGCGAACGGGGCATTTTAGGCCAAATCGGTGTGCTATACCCCACAATTTTGAGGGTGGGCCCGGTGTCCAGATGTGTCATGGGCTGAAAAATGACCGAGGCATGCCAGGGAGGTTAGGGATCATTCCATTATGGTCTGTTTAAATTTTTGTATCCATTTGAGTGGACAAACGAGCGAAACGGCACGAACGAGGCATTTTCGGGCTAAATCGGTTGCTATAGCCCACGATTTTGGGGGTGAACCCGGGGTCCAGGTATGCTGTGGGCCAAAAATTGATCGGGGTGTGCCAGGAAGTTTGGGGATCGTACTAGTATGGTCCGTTTAAAATTTCGTGGCCATTAGGGTGGACAAACAGCAGAAACGGAGCGAGTGGGGAATTTTTAGGCTAAATCGGTGTGCTATAGCCCACTGTTTCGGCAGAAAGCCCGGGGTCCGGGCGTGCTGTGGGCTAAAGAATGACCGAGGCATGCCAGGGAGGTTTTGAATCGTCCCAGTATGGTTTGTTTAAATTTTTTTGTCCATTTGGGTGGACAAACGGGCGAAATGAGACGAACGGGCGAAACGGCACAAACGGACATTTTTGGGACAAATCGGTGTTCTATAGCCCATGGTTTCGAGGGTGGGCCCCGCGGCCGGGCGTGCTAGGGAAGTTGGGGATCATCTCAGTGTTGTTCGTTTAAATTATTGTGGACATTTGGGTGGACAAACGGGAGAATCGGCAAGAACGAGGCATTTTCTGGCCAAATTGGTACGCTATAGCCCATGATTTCAGGGGTGGGTTTCAGGGTCCGAGCGTGTTGTGGGCTAAAAATTAATCGGGACATGCTAGGGGGTTGGGGATCATCCCAGTGTGGTCTGTTTAAATTTTTGTGGCAGTTTAAGTCAATAAATGGATGAAACGGTGTGAAAAGGGCATTTTCAGGCCAAATCGGTGTGCTATAGCCCACGGTTTCGGGGGTGGGCCTAGGGTTCGGGCGTGCTGTGGGCCAAAAATCAACCGGGGCATTCCAAGGAGGTTGGGGATCGTCCCAGTATTGTCCGTTTAAATTTTCATGGCCATTAGGGTGGACAAACAACAGAAACGGAGTGAACGGGGCATATTTAGGCCAAATCAATGTGCTATAGCCCACGGTTTCCGGGGTGGGGCCGGGGTCTGGGCATGCTATCGGCCAAAAAATAATTGGGGCATGCCAAGGAGGTTGAGGATCATCCCAGTGTAGTTCGTTTAAATTTTTCTGGCTATTTGGGACGACAAACGAGCAAAACGATGTGAACGGAGCATTTTAGGGCCAAATTGGTGTTTTATAACCCACGGTTTCATGGGTGGGCCCGAGGTCCTGGCGTGATGTAGGATAAAAATTGACCGGGGTGTGCCAGGGAAGTTGGGGATCGTCCCAATGTGGTCCGTTTAAATTTTGTGGCCATTTGGGTAGATAAACGGGTGAAACGGCGCTAACGGGGCATTTTTGGGCTAAATCGGTGTGCTATAGCCCATGATTTTGGGGGTGGGCTCGGGGTCCGGGCATTCTGTGTGTCGAAAATCAACCGGGGCATGCCAGGGAGGTTAGGGATCATCCCAGTGTTGTCTGTTTAAATTTTCGTGGCTATTTGGGTGGACAAAAGGGCAAAACAGCACATACGAGGCATTTTCAAGCCAAATCGGTGTGCTATAGCCCACGATTTCAGAGATGGGCCCGGGGTCCAGGTGTTCTGAGGGCTAAAAATCGATTGAGGCATGCCAGGGAGGTCGGGTATCATCCCAGTATGGTCCATTTAAATTTTTGTGGCCAATAGGGATGACAAATGGGTGAAACGGATCGAACGGGGCATTTTTAGGCCAAATTGGTTTGCCAATTGGGACATGTCAGGGAGGTTGGGGATCGTCCTAGTTTGGTCCATTTAAATTTTCGTGGCCATTTGGGTGGACAAACGGGTGAAACGGAGAGATCGGTGAATGTTTAGGTCAAATCGGTGTGCTATAGCCCACGGTTTTGTGGGTGGACTCGGGGTTCGGGCGTGCTGTAGGCCAAAAAATAATCGAGGTAAGCCAGGGAAGTTAGGGATCGTCCTAGTATTGCCCGTTTAAATTTTCATGGCCATTTGGGTGGACAAATGGGAGAAACGGCATGAACAAGGTATTTTCAGGCTAAATTGGTGTGCTATAGCCCACGGTTTCAGGGGTGGGCCCGGGGTTCGGGTATGCTATAGGCCAAAAATCGATTGGGACATACCACGGAGGTTAGGGATAGTCCCAGTGTGGTCTGTTTAAATTTTTGTGGCTATTTGGGTGGACAAACGGGTGAAACGGCGCAAACTGGGCATTTTTTAGCCAAATCGGTGTACTATAGCCCACGGCTTCGTAGGTGGGCCTGGGGTTCGGGCGTTCTGTGGGTCAAAAATCTACCGAGGTATGCCAGGGAGGTTGGGGATCGTCCCAGTGTGGTCCGTTTAAATTTTTATGGCTATATCGGTGGACAAATGGGCAAACCGATGCAAACGGGGTATTTTTGGGCCAAATTGGTATGTTATACCCCACGGTTTTGAGGGTAGGTCCGAGCGTGCAATGGGACAAAAAATGACCGAGGCATCCCAGGGAGTTTGGGGATCATCCCAGTATGGTTCGTTTAGATTTTCGTGGCCATTTGGGTGGACAAACGGGCGAAACGGTGCGAACCAGGCATTTTTAAGCCAAATCGATGTGCTATAGCCCACGATTTTGGGGGTGGGCCTGGGTTCCAGGTGTTTTATAGGCCAAAAATTGGCTGGGGCATGACAGGGAGGTTAGGGATCGTCCCATTATGGTCCGTTTAAATTTTCGTGGCCATTAGGGGGGACAAACGGGAGAAACAAAGCGAACGGGGCATTTTCGAGCCAAATCGGTGTGCTATAGCCCACGATTTTGGGGGAAGGCCTGGGGTTCGGGCGTGCTGTAGTCCAAAAATCGATCGGGTATGACAGAGTGGTTGGGGATCATCCCAGTATATTCCGTTTAAATTTTCATGGCCATTTGGGTGGAGAAACGGCCGAAATGGCACGAACAGGCCATTTTTCGGCCAAATCAGTGTGCTATAGCCCATGGTTTTGGGGGTGGGCTCGGGGTTCGGGCGTGTTGTGGGCTAAAAATTGATCGAGGCATGACAGGAGGTTGGGGATCATCCCAGTGTGGTCCGTTTATATTATCGTGGCTATTTGGGTGGACAAACGTGCGAAACGGCGCGAATGGGGCATTTTTTGGCCAAATCGATGTGCTATAGCCCACTGTTTTAGGGAAGGACCCGGGGTCCGAACGTGCCATTGGCAAAAAATTAACTGGGGCGTGCCAGGGAGATTGGGGATCATCCCAGCATGGTCCGTTTAAATTTTTGTGGCCATTTGGGTGGACAAATATGTGAAACGGCGTGAACAGGGCATTCGGGCCAAATCAGTGTTCTATGGCCGACGATTTCGGGGGTGGGTCCAAGTTTCGAGCATGCTGTGGGCCAAAAATCCACTGAGGTATGCCAAGTAGGTTGGGGATCATCCCAGTATGGTCCGTTTAAATTTACGTGGCCATTTGGGTGGACAAACGGCAAAACAGCGCGAACAGGGCACTTTCGGGCCAAATCGATGTGCTATAGCCCACGATTTTGGGGGTGGGACCTGGGGCCGGGCGTTCTGTGGGTTGAAAATTGATCGGGGCATGCCAGGGAGGTTAGGATTGTCCCAGTATGGTCCGTTTAAATTTTTGTGTCCATTTGGGTGGACTAAAGGGCAAAATGGCACAAATGAGGCATTTTCGGTCAAATCGGGTGCTATAGCCCACGATTTTGGGGGTTGGCCCGAGGTCCAGGTGTGTTGTGGGACAAAAATTGATTGGGGCATGCCAGGGAGGTTGGGGATCGTCCCAATATGGTTCGTATGAACTTTTGTGGCCATTAGGGTGGACAAACGGGCGTAACGGAGCGAACAGGGCATTTTCGGGCCAAATTAGTGTGCTATAGCCCACGGTTTCGGGGGCGGCCCCGGGTCCGAGCGTGCTGTGGCCCGAAAATCAATCGGGGTATGCCAGAGAGGTTGAGGATCATCCCAGTATAGTCCGTTTAATTTTTCGTGGCCATTTGGGTGGACAAACGGGCCAAACTGACCGAACGGGGCATTTTCAAGCTAAATTGTTGTGCTATAGCCTATGATTTTGAGGGTGGGCTCGGGTTTCGGGCGTAATGTTGGCCGAATATCGATCGGGGCATGCCAGGGAGGTCGGGAATCATCCCAGTGAGGTTCGTTTAAATTTTTGTGGACATTTGGATGGACAAATGGGCAAAACGGCACGAACGGGGCATTTTTTGGCTAAATCAGTATGCTATACCCCACAGTTTTAAGGGTGCACCCGGTGTCCAGGCGTGTTGTGGGACAAAAAATCACCGAGGCATACCAGGGAGGTTGGGGATCATTGCAGTGTAGTCCGTTTAAATTTTTTTGGCCATTTGTGTGGACAAACGGGCGAAACGGTGCGAACGAGGCATTTTTGAGCCAAATCAGTATGTTATAGCCCACGATTTTGGGGGTGGGCCCGGGGTCCAGGTGTGCTGTGGGCCAAAAATTGACTGGGGTGTGGCAGGGAGGTTGTGGATCGTACTATTATGGTTCGTTTAAATTTTCGTGGCTATTAGGGTTGACAAACAGCAGAAACGGAGCGAACGGGGCATTTTTAGGCCAAATCGATGTGCTATAGCCCACTGTTTCGGGAGAAGGCCCGGGGTTCGGGCGTGTTGTGGGCTAAAAAATTATTGAGGCATGCCAGGGAGGTTTTGAATCGTCCCAGTGTGGTTCGTTTATATTTTTGTGGCCATTTGGGTGGACAAACGGGCGAAACGGCGCGACCGGGGTATTTTTGGGCCAAACCGGTGTTCTATAGTCCACGGTTTCGGGGCTGGGCCCAGCGTCCGGGCATGCCAGGGAGGTTGGAGATCATCCCAGTGTCGTTCGTTTAAATTTTTATGGCCATTAGGGTGGACAAACGGGCAAATCAGCGCGAACGAGGCATTTTTTGGCCAAATCGGTTAGCTATAACTCATGATTTCAGGGGTGGGCTCGGGGTCCGAGCGTGTTGTAGGCTAAAAATTGATCAGGGTATGCCAGGGGGGTTGGTAATCATCCCAGTATGGTCTGTTTAAAAAATTTTGGCAATTTAAGTGGATAAACGGGCGAAACTGCGTGAATGGGACATTTTCAGGCCAAATCGGTGTACTATTGACCACGGTTTTGGGGGTGGGCCTAGGGTTCGGGCGTGCGGTGGGCCAAAAATCAACTGGGGCGTGCGAAGGAGGTTGGGGATCGACCCAGTATTGGTCGTTTAAATTGTCATGGCTATTTGGATGGACATACGGGCAAAACAGCACGAACGGGGAATTTTCGGTTCAAATTGGTGTGCTATAGCCCACGGTTTTTGGGGTGGGGTCGGGGTCCAGGCGTGCTATCGGTCGAAATATAATTGGGGAATGCTAGGGAGGTTGAGGATCATCACAGTGTAGTTCGTTTAAATTTTTGTAGCCATTTGGGTTGACAAACCGGCGAAACAGCGCGAACGGGGCATTTTTGGGCCAAATCGGTGTGCTATAGCCCACGATTTCGAGGGTGGGCCCGGGGTTCGGGCATGCTATGGGCCAAAAATTGAATGGGGCATGCCAGGGAGGTTTGAAATAGTCCTTTTGTGTATCATTTAAATTTTTGTGGCCATTTGGGTGGACAAACGAGTAAAACGGCGCGAACGGGGCATTTTAGGGCCAAATTGGTGTTCTATAGCCCACGGTTTCAGGGGTGGGCCTGAGGTTCGGGCATGCTTTGGGTCAAAAATTGACCGGGGTGTGCCAGGGAGGTTGGGTATAGTCCTAATGTGGTCCGTCTAAATTTTTGTATCCATTTGGATGGACAAACGGGGGAAACGGCGCTAACGGGACATTTTTGAACCAAATTGGTGTGCTATAGCCCACGGTTTCGGGGGTAGGCCCGATGTTCGAGGATGTTGTGGGTCAAAAATTGACCGGGGCATGCCAGGGAGGTTGGGGATCGTCCCAGTGTGGTCTGTTTAAATTTTTGTGTCTATTTTGGTGGACAAACGAGCGAAACAGCGCGAACGAGGCATTTTCAGGCCAAGTTTGTGTGCTATAGCCCACAATTTCAGAGATGGGCCCGGGGTCCAGGTGTGCTGTGGGCCAAAAATAGACCGAGGCGTGCCAGGGAGGTTATTTATCATCCCAGTATAATCCATTTAACTTTTTATGGCCAATAGGGTTGACAAATGGGTGAAACGAAGCGAACGGGGCATTTTCGGGACAAATCGGTTTGCTATAGCCCACAGTTTTTGGGGTGGGCCTGGGTACGGGTGTGTTGTAGGTCAAAAATTAATTAGGGCATGCCAGGGAGGCTGGGGATCATCCCAGTATGGTCCGTTTAAATTTTCGTGGCCATTTGTGTGGACATACGGGTGAAACAGAGAGATCGGGGAATTTTTGGGCCAAATCGATGTGCTATAGCCCACGGTTTCGTGGGTGGACTTGGGGTTCAGGCGTGTTGTTGGCCAAAAAATAACCGAGGCATGCCAGAGACGTTGGGGATCATCTTAGTATGGTCCGTTTAAATTTTCGTGGCCATTTGGGTGGACAAACGGGAGAAACAGCGCGAACGAGGCATTTACGAGCCAAATTAGTGTGCTATAGCCCACGGTTTCAGGGGTAGGCCCGGGGTCCGAGCATGCTGTAGGCAAAAAATTGATTGGGGAATGCTAAGGCAATTGGGGATCTTCTTAGTGTGGTCTGTTTAAATTTTCGTGGCCATTTGAGTGGACAAACGGGCGAAACGGCACGAACTAGGCATTTTCGAGCCAAATCAGTGTGCTATAGCCCATGGCTTCATAGGTGGCCTTGGGGTTCGGGCGTGCTGTGGGCCAATAATCAATCGAGACATGCCATGGAGGTTGGAGATCGTCCTATGTGGTCCGTTTAAATTTTTATGGCCATTTCAATGGACAAACGGGGGAAACAACGTAAACAGGGCATTTTTAGGCCAAATTGGTATGCTATACCCCACGGTTTTGAGGATGGGGCCGGGGTCCGAGCATGCCGTGGGCCAAAAAATGACTGAGGTATCCCAGGGAAGTTGGGTATCATCCCAGTATGGTCCGTTTAAATTTTCGTGGCCATTTGGGTGGACAAACAGGCGAAACGGTGCGAACGAGGCATTTTCGAGCCAAATTGGTGTGCTATAGCCCACGATTTTGGGGGTGGGACTGGGGTCCAGGTGTGTTGTGGCCCAAAAATTGACTTGGGCATACCAAGGAGGTTAGGGATCATCCCAGTATGGTCTGTTTAAATTTTTGTGGCCATTTGGGTGATCAAACGGGAGAAACGGCGCGAACGGGGCATTTTCAGGTCAAATAGGTGTGCTATAGCCCACTATTTTAGGGGTGGGACCACAGTCCGGGCATGCTGTGGGCCAAAAATTGATCGAGGTATGCCAGGGAGGTTGGGGATCATCCCAGTATGGTCTGTTTAAATTTTTGTGGCCATTTGGGTGGGCAAACGGGCGAAACAGCGCGAACGGGGCATTTTTGGGCTTAATCGATGTACTATAGCCCACGATTTTAGGTGTGGACCTAGGGTACGGGCATTTTTTGGGCCGAAAATTGACCGGGGCATTCCAGGGAGGTTAGGGATCATCCCAGTATGGTCCGTTTAAATTTTTTTGGCTATTTGGGTGGAAAAACGAGCGAAACGGGGCATTTTCGGACTAAATCATTGTGCTAAACCCAAGGTTTTGCGGGTGGGCTCGAGGTTTGAGTGTACTGTAGGCTAAAAATTGATATAGGCATGACAGGGAGGTTAAGGATCATCCCAGTATAGTTCGTTTATATTTTGGTGGCCATTTGGGTGGACAAACGAGCAAAACTCAAACGGGGCATTTTCTGGCCAAATCGGTGTGCTATAGCCCACGGTTTTGGGAATGGTCCTGGGGTCCGAGCGTACTATGGACCAAAAATTAACCAGGGCATACAAGGGAGGTTGGGGATCATCCCAGTGTGGTCCATTTGAATTTTTGTGGCTATTTGGGTGGATAAACGGGCGAAATAGCGCAAATGAGTCATTTTTGGGCCAAATCGGTGTGCTATAGCCCACGATTTTGAGTTTAGGCCTGGGGTCTTGGTGTGATGTGGCCCAAAAATCAATCGACGCATTCCAGGGAGGTTGGGGATCATCCCAGTGTGGTCCGTTTAAATTTTTGTGGCCATTTGGGTGGACAAACGGGTAAAACGGCTCGCACAAGGCATTTTGGGGCAAAATCGATGTGCTATATCCCAGGGTTTTGGGGGTGGGTCTGGGGTACTGGCGTACTGTTGGCCAAATATCGATTGAGGCATTCCAAGGTGGTTGGGGATCATCTAATATGGTCTGTTTAAATTTTAATGGCCATTTAGGTGGACAAACGGGAAAAATGGTGCATTTTGGGGCCAAATCGGTGTGCTATAACTCACGATTTTGGGGATGGCCCGGCGTCCGAGAGTGTTGTGGACCAAAAATCGATCAGGGCATGCCAAGGAGGTTGGGGATCATCTTAGTGTGGTTCGTTTAAATTTTTTTGGCCATTTAGGTGGAAAAACTGGCGAAACAACACGAACAGGTTATTTTTGGGGCAAATCGATGTGTTATAGCCCATGATTTAGGGGGGTGGGACTGGGGTCAGGGCGTGCTGTGGGCTGAAAATCGATCGAGGCATGATAGGGAGGTTGGGGATCGTCCCTGTATGGTTCGTTTAAATTTTCATGGCTATTCTGGTTGACAAACAGGCGAAACAACGCGAACGGGGCATTTTTGAGCTAAATCGGTCTTCTATAGCCTACGATTTCATGGGTGAGCCTGGATTCGGGCGTGATATGGACTAAAAATCAACCGGGTCATGCCAGGGAGGTTAGGGATCATCCCAGTATAGTCCGTTTAAATTTTTGTGGGCATTTGGTTGGATAAACGGGCAAAACAGCATGAATGGGGCATTTTTGAGCCAAATCGGTGTGCTATAGCCCACGATTTTGAACTTGGACCCAGGGTTCAAGCGTTTTGTGGGCTAAAAATTGATTGAGGCATGCCAGGAAGATTGGGGATCATCCCAGTATAGTCCGTTTAAATTTTTGTGGCTATTTGGTTGGATAAACGTGTGAAACAACACGAATGGGGCATTTTCTGGCCAAATCAGTGTGCTATAGCCCACGGTTTTGGGGGTGGGCCAGGGGTTCGAGCGTACTGTGGGCCAAAAATTGACTGGGGCATGCCAGGGAGGTTGGGAATCATCTCAGTGTGGTCCGTTTAAATTTTCGTGGCCATTTGGGTGGATAAACGAGCGTAACGGCGTGAATGGGACATTTATAGGCCTAATCGGTGTGCTATAGCCCACGGTTTTGGGGGTAGACTCGGGGTCCGAGCGTGCTATTGGCCAAAAATCAATCGGCACATTCTAGGGAGGTTAAGGATAGTCCCTTTGTGGTCTGTTTAAATTTTCGTGGCCATTTGAGTAGAAAAACGATCAAAACGGTGCGAACAAGGCATTTTCGAGCTAAATCAGTGTGCTATAGCCTATGGTTACGGGGGTGGGCTCGGGGTACGAGCGTGCTGTGTGGTGAAAATCAATTGAGGTATTCCAGGGAGGTTGGGCCTCATCACAGTATGGTCCATTTAAATATTCGAGGCCTTTTGGAAGGACAAACTGGCAAAACAACGCGAATGGGGCATTTTCGCGTTAAATAGGTGTGTTATAGCCCATGGTTTCGGGGGTGGGCCCGGGTCCGGGCTTGTTGTGGGCTAAAAATCTACCGGCGCATGCTAGCGAGGTCGGGGATCATTCCAGTATGGTCAGTTTAAAATTTTGTGTCCAGTTGGGTGGACAAACGGGCGAAACGGCATGAACGGGACATTATCAAGCCAAATCAGTGTGCTATAGCCTACATTTTTTGGGGTAGGCCCGGGGTACGGGCGTGCTGTGGGCCAAAAATTGATCGAGGCATGCCAGGGAGGTTCAGAATCGTCCCAGTGTGATCCGTTTAAATTTTCGTGGCTATTTGGGTAGACAAACGGGCAAAATAGTGTGAATGGGACATTTTAGGGCCTAATCGGTGTGCTATAGCCCACGGTTTTAGGGGTAGGCCCGGGGTCCGGGAGTTCTGTGGGGCCGAAAATCGGTAGGTACATCCCAGGGAGTTTGGGGATCATCCCTATATAGTTCTTTTAAATTTACATGGCCATTTAGGTGGACAAACGAGAAACACAGCGCGAACGGGGCATTTCCATGCCAAATAGGTGTGTTATGGCCCACGGTTTTAGGGGTGGGCCCGGGGTCCAAGCGTGCTGTGGTCTAAAAATTGATCAGGGTATGCTAGGGATGTTGGGGATTATCCAATGTGGTCCGTTTAAATATTAGTGGCCATTTGGGTGGGCAAACGGGCGAAACAGCGTGAATAGGGCATTTTCAGGCTAAATCGGTGTGCTATAGCCCATGGTTTCAGGGGTGGGCCCGGGGTTCGGGCGTGTTGTGGGCTGAAAATTGACTGGAGTGTGCCAGGGAGGTTGGGGATCATCCCAGTGTGGTCCATTTAAATTTACATGGCCATTTGGGTGGACAAACAGGCAAAACGGCACGAACGGAGAATTTTCGGGCCAAATCGGTGTGCTATTTCCCATGGTTTTAGGGGTGGGCCCAAGGTTCGAGCGTACTGTGGTCTAAAAATTGATCGAGGTACGCCAAGGATGTTGGAGATTATCCCAGTGTGGCCCGTTTAAATTTTTGTGGCCATTTGGGTCGACAAACGAGTGAAACGGCGTGAACGGTGCATTTTCTGGCCAAATCGGTGTACTATAGCCCACGGTTTTGGGGCTGGTCCCGGGGCCAGGGCGTACTGTGGGCCAAAAATTGATCGAGGCATGTAAGGGAGGTTGGGGATCATCCCAGTGTAGTCCATTTGAATTTTTGTGGCTATTTGTGTGGATAAACAGGCAAAACGGCGCAAACGGGGCATTTTCAGGCCAAATTAGTGTGCTAAACCCCACGGTTTTGGGTGTAGACCCGGGGTATAGGCGTGTTGTGGCCTAAAAATCAATCGACGCGTGCCAGGGAGGTTGGGGATCATCCTTGTGTGGTCCATTTAAATTTGTGGTCATTTGGGTGGACAAACGGGTGAAACAGCTCGAATGAGGCATTTTGGGGCCAAATCAGTGTGCTATTGCCTACGGTTTTGGGGGTGGGCCCAGCGTCCTGGCGTGGTGTGAGCCAAAAATTGACCGAGGCTTGCCAGGGAGGTTGGGGATCATCCCAGTATGGTCCATTGAAATTTACATGGCCATTTGGGTGGACAAACGAGGGAAACGGGGCATTTTTGGGCCAAATCGGTGTTCTATAGCTCACGGTTTTGGGGGTGGGCCCGGTGTTCGGGCGTGCTGTGGACCAAAAATTGACTGGGGCATTCCAGGGAGGTTGGGGATCATCCCAGTATGGTCCGTTTAAATTTTCGTGGCCATTTTAGTGGACAAACGAGCAAAACGGCGCAAATGGGGCATTTTCGAGCCAAATCAATTTTCTATAGCCCACGGTTTAATGGGTGAGCCTGGAGTCCGGGCGTGCTATGTGCCGATAATCGACCGAGGCATTCCAGGGAGGTTGGGGATCATCCTATTTTGGTCCATTTAAATTTTTTTGGCCATTTGGGAGGATAAATGGGCGAAACGATGCGAATGGGGCATTTTCGTGCCAAATCGGTGTGTAATAGCCCACGATTTTGGGTGTGTACCCGGGATTCGGATGTGTTGTGAGCTAAAAACTGGATGAGGCATGCCAGGAAGGTTGGGATCATCCCAGTATGGTCCGTTTAAATTTTGTGGCCATTTGGGTGGACAAACGGGTGAAACGGCGCGAACGGATCATTTTCTGGCCAAATCGGTGTGCTATAGCCTACGATTTTAGGGGTGGGCCGTGGGTCTGGGCGTACCGTGGGCCAAAAATTGATCCGAGCTTGCCAGGGTGGTTGGGGATCGTCTTAGTATAGTCCATTTAAATTTTTTGTAGCAATTTGGGTGCACAAACAGGTGAAACGGCGTGAATGGGACATTTTCGAGCCAAATCGGTGTGCTATAGCCCTTGGTTTCGGGGGTAGGCCCGGGGTCTGGGCGTGTTGTAGGCCAAAAATCGACCGGGGTATGCCAGGGAGGTTTGGGATCATCCTTGTGTGGTCCGTTTAAATATACGTGACCATTTGGGTGGTGTAACGGACAAAATGGCATGAACAGGGCATTTTGAGGATAAATCAGTGTGCTATAGCCTATGGTTTTGAGGGTGGGCCCGGGGTTTGGGTGTGCTGTGAGCCAAAAATCAATCGGGGCATGCCAGGGAGGTTGGGTATCATCCTAGTATGGTCCGTTTAAATTTTCATGACCATTTGAGTGGACAAACAGGCAAAACGGCGCGAACGAGGCATTTTTTAGCCAAATCAGTGTGCTATAGCCCATGATTTCAGGGGTGGGCCCAGAGTTCGGGTGTGCTATTGGCCAAAAAATTATCGAGGCATGCCAGGGAGGTTGTTCATTATCCCAGTATGGTCCATTTAAATATTTGTGGCCATTTGGATGGATAAACGGGCGAAATGGGGCATTTTTAGGCCAAATCAGGGTGCTATAGTCACGGTTTTGGGGGTAGGCCCGGGTTTCGGGCGTGCTGTGGCCCAAAAATTAATCGACGTATGCCAGGGAGGTTGGGGATCATCCCAGTGAGGTCCTTTTAAATTTTTGTGGCTATTTGGGTGGACAAACAAGAAAAACGGCCCGAACAGGGAATTTTCGAGCCAAATCGGTGTTCCATAGCCCACGATTTCGTGGGTGGGCCTGGGGTTCAGGCGTACTATGGGTCAAAAATTGATTAGGGCATGCCAGGGAGGTTGAGGGTCGTCCCAGTGTGGTCGCTTAATTTTTTATGGATATTTAGGTGGGCAAAAGGGTGAAACATCGCGAACGGGGGATTTTCAAGCCAAATCGGTGTGCTACAGCCCACGGTTTTGGGGGTGGGCCCGGGGTCCGAGCGTGCTAATGACCAAAAATTGATCGGGGCATGCCAGGGAGGTTGGGAATCATCCCAGTGTGGTCCATTTAAATTTTTTTGGCCATTTGGATGGACAAACGGACAAAACGACATAAATGGGGCATTTTCAGGGCGTGAGGTGTGCTATATAGCCCACGATTTTGGGGGTTGGCTCGGGGTCCAGGTGTGCTGTAGGCCAAAAATTGACTGAGGCATGCCAGGGAGGTTGGGGATCATCCCAGTATGGTTTGTATAAATTTTTGTGGCCATTAGGGTGGACAAGCGGGCGAAATGGAGCAAACAGGGCATTTTCGGGCCAAATTGGTGTGCTATAGCCCACGGTTTCGGGGGTGGGCCCGATTCCAGGCGTACTGTGGCCCGAAAATCAATCGGGGTATGCCAGGGAGGTTGAAGATCATCCCAGTATGGTCTGTTTAAATTTCCGTGGCTATTTGGGTGGACAAATGGGCCAAACTGAGCGAACGGGGTATTTTCGGGCCAAATTGGTGTTCTAGCCCATGTTTCGAGGGTGGGCCTAGAGTTTGGGCGTGCTGTGGGCCGAATATCAACCGAAGCTTGCCATGGAGGTTGTGGATCATCCCAGTGTCGTTCGTTTAAATTTTTATGGCTATTTGGGTGGACAAACGAGAGAAACGGCATGAACGGGGCATTTTTAGGCCAAATCGGTGGGTTATACCCCACAATTTTGAGGGTGGTCCCGGTGTCCAGATGTATCATGGGCTGAAAAATGACCGAGGCATGCCAGGGAGGTTAGGGATTATTCCAGTATGGTTCGTTTTAATTTTTGTGGCCATTTGAGTGGACAAACAAGCAAAACGGCACGAACGAGGCATTTTTCGAGCTAAATTGGTATGCTATAGCCCACGATTTTGGGGGTGAACCAGGGGTCAAGGTGTGTTGTGGGCCAAAAATTGATCGAGGTGTGCCAGGGAGTTTAGGAATCGTACTAGTACAGTCCGTTTAAAATTTTGTGGCCATTAGGGTGGACAAACAGCAGAAACGGAGGGAGTGGGGCATTTTTAGGCCAAATCGATGTGCTATAGCCCACGGTTTCGGGAGAAAACCCGAGGTCCGGACGTTCTGTGGGCTAAAAAATGACCGAGGCATGCCAGGGAGGTTTTGAATCATCCCAGTGTGGTTCGTTTAAATTTTTTTGGCCATTTGGGTGGACAAACGGGCGAAACGACACGAACGGGCGAAACGACATGAACGGGGCATTTTTGGGATAAATCGGTGTTCTATAGCCCACGGTTTTGAGGGTGGGTTCAGCGGTCAGGGTGCCATGGAGGTTGAGGATCATCCCAGTATTGTTCGTTTAAATTTTCGTGGCCATTTGGGTGGACAAACGGGCGAATTGGCACGAACGAGGCATTTTCTGGCCAAATTGGTATGCTATAGCCCATGATTTCAGGGGTGGGTCTCAGGGTCCGAGCGTGTTGTGGGCCAAAAATTAATCGAGACATGCTAGGGGGGTTGGGGATCATCCCAGTGTGGTCTGTTTAAATTTTTGTGGCAGTTTAAGTCGATAAATGGACGAAAAAGCGTGAAAGGGGCATTTTCAGGCCAAATTGGTGTGATATAGCCCACGGTTTTGGGGGTGGGCCTAGGGTTCGGGTGTGCTGTGGGACAAAAATCAACCGGGGCATTCCAAGGAGGTTGGGGATCATCCCAGTATTGTCCGTTTAAATTTTCGTGGCCATTAGGGTGGACAAAAAGCAGAAATGGAGCGAACGAGGCATTTTTAGGCCAAATCGGTGTGTTATAGCCCACGATTTCTGGAGTGGAGCCGGGTTCCGGGCATGCTATCGGCCAAAAAATAATTAGGGCATGCCAAGGAGGTTGAGGATCATCCCAGTGTAGTTCGTTTAAATTTTCCTGGCTATTTGGGAGGACAAATGAGCAAAACAACGCGAACGGAGCATTTTAGGGCCAAATAGGTGTTTTATAACCCACGGTTTCATGGGTGGGCCCGAGGTCCTAGCGTGCTGTAGGATGAAAATTGACTGGGGTGTGCCAGGGAGTTTGGGGATCATCCCAATGCGGTCCGTTTAAATTTTTGTGGCCATTTGGGTAGACAAACGGGCAAAACGGTGCTAACAGGGCATTTTTGGGCTAAATCGGTGTGCTATAGCCCACGATTTCGGGGGTGGGCTTGGGTTCCGGTCGTTCTGTGTGTCGATAATCAACCGGGGCATGCCAGGGAGGTTGGGGATTGTCCCAGTATGGTCTGTTTAAATTTTTGTGGCAATTTGGGTGGACAAACGGGCAAAACAGTACATACGAGGCATTTTCAAGCCAAATCGGTGTGCTATAGCCCACGATTTTAGAGGTGGGCCCAGGGTCCAGGTGTGCTGTGGGCCAAAAATTGATCGGGGCGTGCCAGGGAGGTCGGGTATCATCCCAGTATGGTCTATTTAAATTTTTGTGGCCAATAAGGATGACAAATGGGTGAAACGGATCGAACAGGGCATTTTTGGGCCAAATCGGTTTGCTATAGCCCTCAATTTCTGGGGTAGGCCCGGGGTCCGGGCGTGCTGTAGGCCAAAAATCAATTGGGACATGTCAGGGAGGTTGGGGATCGTCCTAGTTTGGTCCATTTAAATTTTTGTGGCCATTTGGGTGGAGAAACGGGTTAAATGGAGAGATCGGGGAATTTTTGGTTCAAATCGGTGTGTTATAGCCCACGGTTTTGTGGGTGGACTCGGGGTTCGGGCGTGCTGTGGGCCAAAAAATAATTGAGGCGTGCCAGGAAAGTTAGGGATCGTCCTAGTGTGGTCCGTTTAAATTTTCGTGGCCATTTGGGTGGACAAACGGGAGAAACGACGTGAACGAGGTATTTTCGGGCTAAATTGGTGTCCTATAGCCCACGGTTTCAGGGGTGGGCCCGGGGTCCGGGTATGTTGTAGGCCAAAAATTGATTGGGACATACCACGGAGGTTAGGGATCATCCCAGTATGGTCTGTTTAAATTTCCGTGGCTATTTGGGTGGACAAACGGGTGAAACGGCGCAAACTGGGCATTTTCAAGCCAAATCGGTGTGTTATAGCCCACGGCTTCGTAGGTGGGCTTGGGATTCGGGCGTGCTGTGGGTCAAAAATCAACTGAGGCATGCCAGGGAGGTTGGGGATCGTCTCAGTGTGGTCCGTTTAAATTTTTATGGCTATTTCGGTGGACAAACGGGCAAAACGATGCAAACGGGGCATTTTTGGGCTAAATTGGTATGCTATACCCCACTGATTTGAGGGTGGGGCCGGGGTCCGGGCGTGCAGTGGGACAAAAAATGACCGAGGCATCCCAAGGATGTTAGGGATCATCCCAGTATAGTTCGTTTAAATTTTTGTGGCCAGTTAGGTGGATAAATGGGCGAAACGGTGCGAACGAGGCATTTTCGAGCCAAATCGGTGTGCTATAGCCCACGATTTTGGGGGTGGGCCTGGGGTCCAGGTGTTTTACGGGCCAAAAATTGACAGAGGCCTGCCATGGAGGTTAGGGATCGTCCCATTATGGTCCGTTTAAATTTTTGTGGCCATTAGGGAGTACAAACGGGAGAAACAAAGTGAACGGGGCATTTTCGGGCTAAATCGGTGTGCTATAGCCCACGATTTTGGGGGAAGGCCCGGGGTTCGGGCGTGCTGTGGGCCAAAAATCGATCGGGCATGCTAGGGTGGTTGGGGATCCTCCCAATATATTTCGTTTAAATTTTCATGACCATTTGGGTGGAGAAATGGCCGAAATGGCACGAACGGGCCATTTTCCGGCCAAATCAGTGTAGTATAGCCCATGGTTTCGGGAGTGGGCTCGGGGTTCGGGCGTGCTGTGGACCAAAAATTGACCGAGGCATGACTGTGAGGTTGGGGATCATCCCAATGTGGTCCGTTTATATTATCGTGGCTATTTGGGTGGACAAACGTGCGAAACAGCGCGAATGGGCCATTTTTTGGCCAAATCAATGTGCTATAGCCCACTGTTTTAGGGAAGGGCCCGGGGTCCGGACGTGCCATTGGCAAAAAATTAACTGGGGCATACCAGGGAGGTTGGGTATCATCCCAGCATGGTCCGTTTAAATTTTCGTGGCCATTTGGGTGGTCAAATGAGTGAAACGGCGTGAATAGGGCATTCAGGCCAAATCAGTGTTCTATGGCCCACAATTTCGGGGGTGGGCCCAAGGTTCGAGCATGTTGTGGGCCAAAAATCCACCGGTTTATGCTAGGTAGGTTGGGTATCGTCCTAGTATGGTCCGTTTAAATTTACGTGGCCATTTGGGGGGACAAACGGCAGAACAGCGCGAACAGGGCACTTTCGGGCCAAATCGGTGTGCTATAGCCCACGATTTTGGGGGTAGGCCCTGGGGTCGGGCATGCTATAGGTTGAAAATTGATCAGGGCATGCCAAGGAGGTTAGGGATCATCCCATTGTGGTCCGTTTAAATTTTTGTGGCCATTTGGGTGGACTAAAGGGCAAAATGGTACAAAAGAGGCATTTTCGGGCCAAATCGGGTGCTATAGCCCACGATTTTGGGGGTTGGCCCGGGGTCCAGGTGTGTTGTGGGACCAAAATTAATTGGGGCATGCCAGGGAGGTTGGGGATCATCCCAGTATGGTTCGTATGAACTTTTGTGGCCATTAGGGTGGACAAACGGGCGTAACGGAGCAAACAGGGAATTTTTGGGGCAAATTAGTGTGCTATAGCCTACGGTTTTGGGGGTGGCCCCGGGTCTGGGCGTGCTATAGCTCGAAAATTAATCAGGGTATGCCAGAGAGGTTGAGGATCATCCCAGTATGGTCCGTTTAAATTTTTATGGCCATTTGGGTGGAAAAATGGGCCAAACTGACTGAACGGGGCATTTTCAGGCTAAATCTGTGTGTTATAGCCCACGATTTTAAGGGTAGGCCCAAGGTTCGGGCGTAATATTGGCCGAATATCGATCGGGGCATGCCAGGGAGGTTGGGGATCGTCCCAGTGAGGTTCGTTTAAATTTTTATGGATATTTGGATGGACAAATGGGCAAAACGGCACGACCGGGGCATTTTTTGGCTAAATCAGTGTGCTATACCCCACAGTTTTAAGGGTGTGCCCGGTGTCCAGGCGTGTTATGGGACAAAAAATGACTGAGGCATGCCAGGGAGGTTGGGGATCATTGCAGTGTGGTCCGTTTAAATTTTTGTGGCCGTTTGAGTGGACAAACGAGCGAAACAGCGCGAACGAGGCATTTTTGGGCTAAATCAGTATGTTATAGCCCACGATTTTGGGGGTGGACCCGGGGTCCAGGTGTGCTGTGGGCCAAAAATTGACCGGGGTGTGCCAGGGAGGTTGGGGATCGTACTATTATGGTTCGTTTAAATTTTCGTGGCTATTAGGGTTGACAAACAACAGAAACGGAGCGAACGGGGCATTTTTAGGCCAAATCAATGTGCTATAGCCCACTGTTTCGGGAGAAGGCCTGGGGTTCGGGCGTGCTGTAGGCTGAAAAATGATCGAGGCATGCCAGGGAGGTTTCGAATAGTCCCAGTGTGGTTCATTTTAATTTTTGTGGCCATTTGGGTGGACAAACGGGCGAAACGGCGCGAATGGGGTATTTTTGGGCCAAACCGGTGTTCTATAGTCCACAGTTTCGGGGCTGGGCCCGGCGTCCAGGCATGCCAGGGAGGTTGGAGATCATTCGAGTGCCGTTCGTTTAAATTTTTGTGGCCATTAGGGTGGACAAACGGGCGAATCAGCGCGAACGAGGCATTTTCTGGCCAAATCGGTGAGCTATAGCCCATGATTTCAGGGGTGGGCTTGGGGTCCGAGCGTGTTGTGGGCCAAAAATCGATTAGGGCATGCCAGAGTATGGTCTGTTTAAATTTTTTTGGCAATTTAAGTGGATAAACGGGCGAAACAGCGTGAACGGGGCATTTTCAGGCTAAATTGGTGTGCTATTTACCATGGTTTTGGGGGTGGGCCTAGGGTTCGGGCGTGCTGTGGGCCAAAAATCAACTGAGGCGTGCGAAGGAGGTTGGGGATCGTCCCAGTGTTGGTCGTTTAAATTTTCATGGCAATTTGGGTGGACATACGAGCAAAACAACACGAATGGGGCATTTTCAGTTCAAATTGGTGTGCTATAGCCCACGATTTCTGGGGTGGGGCCGGGGTTCGGGCGTGATATCGGCCGAAATATAATTGGGGCATGTTAGGGAGGTTGAGGATCATCACAGTGTAGTTCGTTTAAATTTTTGTAGCCATTTGGGTGGACAAACCGGCAAAACAGCGCGAACGGGGCATTTTCGGGCCAAATCGGTGTGCTATAGCCCACGATTTCGGGGGTGGGCCCGGGGTTCGGGCGTGCTATAGGCCAAAAATTTAACGGGACATGCCAGGGAGGTTTGGAATAGTCCCTTTGTGTATCATTTAAATTTTTGTGGCCATTTGGGTGGACAAACGAGTAAAACGGCGCGAACGGGGCATTTTAGGGCCAAATCGATGTTCTATAGCCCACGGTTTCAGGGGTGGGCCTGAGGTCCGGGCGTTCTTTGGGTCAATAATTGACCGGGGTGTGCCAGGGAGGTTGGATATTGTCCCAATGTGGTCCGTTTAAATTTTTGTAGCCATTTGGATGGACAAACAGGGGAAACGGTGCTAACGGGGCATTTTTTAACCAAATTGATGTGCTATAGCCCACGGTTTTGGGGGTATGCCTGAGGTTCGAGGGTCCTGTGGGTCGAAAATTGACCGGGGCATACCAGGGAGGTTGGAGATTGTCCTAGTGTGGTCTGTTTAAATTTTTGTGTCTATTTGGGTCGACAAACGAGCAAAACAGCGCGAAAGAGGCATTTTTAGAGATGGGCCCGGGGTCCAGGTGTGTTGTTGGCTAAAAATCGACCGGGGCGTGCCAGGGAGGTTGGGTATCGTCCCAGTATGATCCGTTTAACTTTTTGTGGCCAATAGGGTTGACAAACGGGTGAAACGGAGCGAACGGGGCATTTTTGGGATAAATCGATTTGCTATAGCCCACAATTTTTGGGGTGGGCCCGGGGTTCGGGTGTGTTGTAGGTCGAAAATCAATTAGGGCATACCAGGGAGGCTGGGGATCATCCCAGTGTGGTCCTTTTAAATTTTCGTGGCCATTTGGGTGGACATACGGGTGAAACAGAGAGATCGGGGAATTTTCGGGCCAAATCGATGTGCTATAGCCCACGGTTTCATGGGTGGACTCGGGGTTCGGACATGCTGTATGCCAAAAAATAACTGAGGTGTGCCAGAGAGGTTGGGGATCATCCTAGTATGATCCGTTTAAATTTTTGTGGCCATTTGGGTGGACAAACGGGAGAAACGGCGCGAACGAGGCATTTTCGAGCCATATTGATGTGCTATAGCCCACAGTTTTAGGGGTGGGCTCGGGGTCCGGGCATGCTGTAGGCAAGAAAATTGATTGGGGAATGCTACGGCGGTTAGGGATCATCTCAGTGTGGTCTGTTTAAATTTTCGTGGCCATTTGGGTGGACGAATGGGCGAAACGGCGTGAACTGGGCATTTTCGAGCAAAATCAGTGTGCTATAGCCCATGACTTCATAGGTGAGCCTGGGGTTCGGGCGTGTTGTGGGCCAATAATCAATCGAGGCATGCCAGGGAGGTTGGAGATCATCCTATGTGGTCCGTTTAAATTTTTATGGCCATTTCGATGGACAAACGGGGGAAACGACGTAAATGGGGCATTTTCAGGACAAATTGGTATGCTATACCCCACGATTTTGAGGATGGGGCCGGGGTTCGAGCGTGCCGTGGGCTAAAAAATGACTGAGGCATCCCAGGGAAGTTGGGGATCATCCCAGTATGGTCCGTTTAAATTTTCGTGGCCATTTGGGTGGACAAACGGGCGAAACGATGCGAATGAGGCATTTTCAAGCCAAATTGGTGTGCTATAGCCCACGATTTTGGGGGTGGGCCTGGGGTCCAGGTGTGTTGTGGTCCAAAAATTGACTGGGGCGTGCCAAGGAGGTTAGGGATCATCCCAGTATGGTCCGTTTAAATTTTTGTGGCCATTAGGGTAGACAAACGGGAGAAACAGAGCGAACGGAGCATTTTCGAGCCAAATCGGTGTGCTATAGCCCACGGTTTTGGGGGAAGACTCGGGGTTCGGACGTGCTGTGAGCCAAAAATCGATCGGGGCGTACCAGGTGATACAAGAATAATCATGGATATGGGCTTATGAGAGTACGCATTGGACCCAAGACTTGGTGTGTACAATTGAAGAGACAAAGAGGACTTAATTATGTACCAACAACCGTCCATACACTACACTTGGACTACACTCCATTGGCGCCTTTTGTCTTCCCTTCATTGAGGGCTTTTTGGATATTTCACTTATATTGTAATAAGTCTATAAATAGGCTAGTATTAGGTCTTTATTTCTTTAGTGGTTTATTGATATTGAAAGTTGTAACACTTGAACCAAACTCTCTCTAGTGTGAGGAGTGTACCACCTTAGTTTAGGGCTTGGAAAAGCCACCAAATCCGAAATGAGGGTGATGCTAGGGTGGAATCGCTAGTATTGCCAAACATTGCTAGAAACCTTGGCGCTTGAGTGGTTCACGCCCTTTTGTGTCATTGTAAGAGTGTTGATGTTGCTAATTACAAGTAGTAAGGGTCTTAGTGTGTGACATACACTTAGGTTCTTAGTTCTTGTGAGAGTTGATGTCTCACTTCCTATCCTTAAACTTCTTGTAATCGTGTTTGTGTTCTTCTTCTAGTAAAGCCGTGTATTGTTGTTAACTTGTTGTTGTTGTCTTATCATCTCGTGTTCCTTGTTGTTGGCTGTTTTTGGTGTAAATTACACCTTGTATCATCTCGTTCTTGTGGTATTATTGTTGGCCAAGACTTGTTCCCCTTTTGATCCTCGGTTTATCATTTGGTATCAGAGCTAAGGCCGGTTGTGTTCCTACACTACCAACCTTGGGCTCTCTAAGTTGGAAAAAAAAAAAAGAGGTGTTGAAAAGCTGAAAATTCCAAAAAAGAAGAAAATCTGTCCATTCTTGTTGTCTAGGCCGAAATTGTGTCTTGTTGTTGTTTTGGCCAAGATTTGTGACTAGTTTTCTTGTGATTTTTGTGTGTTTTGTGTTTTGTAGTGTTAGATCTTTGTTTCCTAACACTAGAAGAGGTGTCTAAGGTCGAAAATCTCACAAAAAGAGTTGTGTTCTTGAGTTTGGTGTTCTTGGCCGAGAAAGTTGTTGTTCTTGTTGTTGCCTTGGCTGATATTTGTTCTTTGAGTTTATATCTAGGTATATTTCGTGAGTCTTGAGTGTTATTAGTGTTGTTTTGTTCTTCCCTAACACTAATAGAGTCAAGATATAAGTTGAACTCCTACTTGTGTTGTTGTTGTGCGGATTCAAAAGTTGGGCCGAATTGTTGTTGGTGTTGTTGTGGTGGATTCAAAATTTGAATGTTTAAAGGTGTGTTGTTGGTATTGTGGTTGTGGATTTGAGCTGAAAGAGGTGTTGTGGTTGGTGGGAGGTTCAACTTGAACCTTGGTCTTCAAATCTTGTTGAAGGTTCTTGGTGTTCTTGGTCAATCTTCATGTCTTGAGACAAGAAGAACCTTCAATAAGTAGTGTTTGATCTTAAGACCAAGTGGAAAAGTGTAGACTTCTTGTTAGTCTTGAAACCTATTCCAAGACTCTTACAAGAAAGGAAAGGGACCAAAAGACTTTCAAAAAGTCTTGTTACCAAAAGGGAGAAAGGGCACTTTCCAAGACTAACAAAAGAGGAAAGAGCCAAAAAGCTTTCAAAAAGGTGTTTCGCCAAAAGGGTACAAGGAAAGTCAAAGCCCTTTTGAATTTGAAAAGGCTCCAAATCTTCTTGTTTTCCTCCCAAAACCGAAACTCCTCTCTTCCAAATTGAATTGACAAATCCAAATTCAAGACAAAAAAAAAATCAGATTTCCACAATATTCCATAATCATTCCAAGGCTACCACGTCACTATCCGTAACCAATCAAAGGCTGCCACATCACCCCTTTGTACAACTAACTTGTTTTCTATTTTGTAGGAAACTTCTTGGCCATAATGGAAGCCATTTTGGCCCACCTTGATGTTATTTCCCTAGACATGGCTAAGGCAAATGCGGGCCTTGAAAAAATTAGCTCAGATATGTCTACTATACTTGAGATGTTGGAAAGAGTGGAGAGTCAAAGGAACTCTCGTGTTTCTACTCCTAAAACCTTACCTCAAATGATCAATCCTTCAAGACCACCACCAAGTGACATAGACATAAGACAAGCCACCAAATGCCCTCCAATCCGAGACCTAAATAGGTCACTTCCCTCTCAATTTGATCAAGTCCAACAAGAGGGACTTGGAAGCCAATTTCCTCCCATCCAATATCTACAACCGAAGATCCACATTACCAAAACAATCCTCTCAACCAAAACTCCACTTCCCCAAAACCGATATGTCCATATAAAGGAGTATGGTAGAAAGGAACATGAGGGACATAGAGTCTACAATGATGCTTATATGATAGAAGGGAAGTTGAGGGGAAGACGTAGGGAACCACAAGGAACCCACCACCAATAAAGAAGTTGGGATGTGCTTTGGATGAGATTGAATACAAGGCTCAAGATGGAGAGAAAGCCGAGGTTCAAAATGAAAATGTTGGCCGAGACTTGTGTTATTGAGACCTCGACTTCCTCATGTGTTTTGCGGACTATTTTGTGTCATCTTCATATTTTGTGGACTGTTTTGAGTGATTTCCTTAAAGTGGCCAATTGCATGAGTGATTCCACCCTAGAATCACCCTCATTTCGGATTTGGTGGTTTTTCCAAGTCCTAAACTAAGGTGGTACACTCCTCACACTAGAGAGAGTTTGGTTCAAGTGTTACAACTTTCAATATCAATAAACAACAAAAGAAATAAAGACCTAATACTAGCCTATTTATAGACTTATTACAACATAAGTGAAATGTCCAAAAAGCCCTCAATGAAGGAAAAACAAAAGGCGCCTATGGAGTGTAGTCCAAGTGTAGTGTATGGACGGTTTTTGGTGCATAATTAAGTCCTCTTTGTCTCTTCAATTGCACACACCAAGTCTCGGGTCCAACGCGTACTCTCATAAGCCCATATACGTGATTATTCTTGTATCATCTCGTTCTTATGGTATTATTGTTGGCCGAGACTTGTTCCCCTTTTGATCCTCGATTTGTCTTGTGTTTTGTGTCTTGTTTCCGTGTTGTGGGTTGATTTCGTTATCACCAGGGTAGTTGGGGATCATCCCAGTATGTTCCGTTTAAATTTTAATGGCCATTTGGGTGGACAAACGGCCAAAATGGCACGAACGGGGCATTTTTCGGCCAAATCGGTGTGCTATAGCCCACGGTTTCGGGGGTGGGCTCGGGGTTCGGGCGTGTTGTGGGCCGAAAATTGACCAATGCATGACAGGGAGGTTGGGGATCATCCCAGTGTGGTCCGTTTAAATTATCGTGGCTATTTAGGTGGACAAACGTGTGAAATGGCGCGAATGGGGCATTTTTTAGCCAAATCGATGTTCTATATGATAACGCTCAAATTACACCTCTCTTATGAGAGAGTAAGCGGTCGTTGTCAAATATATAACCCAACTAGGTTGGGGTCGAATCCCACAGGGAATATGGTGCTAATTAAGTTGTATGCAGATTAGTTGACTTTTAATCGTTTGTTTCCGTAAAATAAATAGGGGGGATTTGGTTCAGCTCAGAAATTAATGGTTTCAGTTTAACAAGATGAAATATGTGTAGTAGTATTCAAATTCATAGAAATAGCAAGCTAGGGTTATGTCCACCTTGTAGTTTTCAATACATTCTAACTATGGGCTTTACGAATTCATACATGCATCGTATTTACAGAGAAACATATTGTATTTAACAACATAATCCTAGTGTTTCTCAACCATCAAGGACTAATTCACTTTAGTTCTCTCGAATCAAAAGCATTTACCAAAAACAATACGAAATCTCCAAGTAGTTAATCCTGCTAAGGCATTAACTTATAAAATAGGGGTTGGTAATCCTATTTTCTTGTCACTACTCTTTTTTTCGAACATCAACCTTTCTTTCGAACAAGTTGCGTTTTAAGGCATATTCTCTATGTTTTCAACCACGAGAATTCAAGATAAGCGAAGAGAGTATGATGTAAACAAATCAATGCATAATGAATTCAAAACCCAAAGTGATAGATTGTATGCTACAAGGCTTCCATAACCCTAACTAATAAACTTAGCTACTCATGAATAAAATGAAAAGTATCATAAATATATTCATCATACCAAAAACTAGAAGACGATCTTAGTGTGCGAATAGTGAAACAAGAGAGAAACGTTTTTCTCTCTCCACCCTAAGCCGCTATTCCCTTCTCAGAATACTACAGAATAATTCAATAATGAATAAAAATTCAGCAATTAAGTCTTTTAATAATCTCTTCTCTCATAATTTCCTTCTAAGTCCCTGAACTAATTATAAATGACAAATTAGTCTTGGACATAGTTTTTAGGCGCCACATTTGGTCCAGATTGCTACTCTCTCTTGTGTCATATGACATCCACATTTCATAGTCCCATTATGTCTTCATATACCTCATTAATACCTGAAATCATGCTAATCACATCGGTTAACTCAATTACATAAAAATAGAGTAAAAACATAAGAAACTAGGCACTTTGTTCTCTAAACATAGCTAAAATATAGATAAGTTATGGTGCTTAGGCATATAAATACACCCAAGATAACCACCCCATACTTAAAGCTTTGTTCGTCCTAGAACAACATATCCATTTATGCATACTACACAAGTCTTAGCACCTAAAAAGGAGAACAAGATGCTCAAATAGGCTCACACAACAATTATGAACAAGAAGTAGATTCAGGAATCATTCCTAGATACAACCTACCCTCAAGAATAGACTCATTAAGTTGGAAATTTCATGCATATCGTTTAAGAAAAGAAATCATATAAATTACCCAACCTTCATCAATCATGTGCCCTCACAACAAGAGAGTTACCCATAATCACTCACAATCATGCAATTTCTAACAAAATGGGTACAAGAATCAAGTTGCGCTCACTCTCACAAAGAATTCTCAAATTACAACTGATGACCATATGTTTTCCCTTAGTGTAATACTCCACTAATATCAGAATGCTAAGATTAGGATCAAATAGGTCTTTTACGGGTTGTAATGTAGGCTAAAGGATGGGTGGGAACTATTTTGGCCAGAAATAGTGACTATCTTCCCTAAGCGCTTTAATGCACTACATTATGCAACTAAGACCAATCTCTAACAACCAATTTCCACTTCTGCTATCTTCACAGATTTGTTTTTCACCCCAACTCGTTAAGCTCAATTAATAACACTATGGTGGGAGTATGCAACCCTTTCAAATATTTTTTTTTACACCTTTTTCATGTTATGCACCCCTATAATAGCCACCCTCAACTTAAGCGATTTGTCTTAGTTGAGGTGCACAATGTCCAAGAAAGACCAGGGCCAAAACAGGTTCATTGTAACATGTCCGGGATAAAATTTGGAACTTTTTCAACAATTTTTGCTACTCCCAACCACATCAATTTCTCACGCCAATAACTAGAGTTTGGGGCATCAATTTCACCTTTTTTCTCTTATTGTCAAACTCCTAACTCACATTGATTTTACATTAAAGAACTTAGGAGCTTTTTTGATCAAATTACGGTCTATTAAAGAACGGATTAAGCTACATATGAGGCTAACAAAAGAACAAACTAAAGGCTCGACGAGTATATCTAAGATAATGTACAAAGGTAGATCAAAAGAAGGCATGAACAATGGCTACCAAAGAAATACCTAAATTATCTCCTAAACTCACAATCTTTATTTCGCTTTGCACACACACCAGGCAAGTTCTAGCATCAGTTGCAATAAGGGA
This sequence comes from Capsicum pubescens, assembly GCA_030864215.1. Taxonomy (NCBI): domain Eukaryota; kingdom Viridiplantae; phylum Streptophyta; class Magnoliopsida; order Solanales; family Solanaceae; genus Capsicum; species Capsicum pubescens. The sequence continues at coordinate 6,806,363 of CM061542.1, forward strand.
TATACAATAGTCTTACACACTCATGGCATATGGTCAACTCAATTAGGAGCATTATATATTCTCGACCCGATAATTACATGAATTCAAATAAAACCAACAATCACAACAAGAGTCACAACTAGAGCCTAGGTGTTTCAAACGTAATGATCCATCACGTACTTGTGTTATAATGTCATGTGATCCACAAGAACAGTTACATGTAATTGAAAGACTAATTTCCTCTTAAGACAGTTGTCATCCATCCATCATCGAGAAAAACACCTAATTATGACTAAATAACTAACAAAAATGAACAAAATAACTAATCCTATCCAGAAGTATACTAAGGAGAAGGTTCTATTTTCTTACAAAACAAGTAGCAAAGTAACCAGCCACCCCACACTTAAGCTCAGCACTGTCCCCAGTGCAAATAACAAGATAAAGAACCTGGCTAGTAGTACTTCTCATCCACATTAGGAGTTATGCCACCTGCATGGAGATCATCATTGGAGCTATTTTTCCTGTATTCATCCTATCATCCACGTCAGCCACACATAATGAAACTAACTATAATTAAGATGAGGGTGGTGAAGATACCACCCCACACTTAATTTGTTAGTATCAACCAATTAAGTGTTATTTTCGAGTACTCAGACTTCGCCCGACATACACTTTGACATGGTGAACCACGTTAGTCACAATACAATTCAATCACTTTAATTTCCCCAAGTCTATTTCAATGAAACACTTTTTGAACAAAATCATACCCTACACTTTCAACCATATCAAGATATACAAAACACCATCACTTTCATAACATAGCCATGGCAAGAATTTAATTCATAATCCTCAAGTGATCAGTTAATAACTACAGCATAAAGTCACAACACCTAAGGATTAAGAAAAGAACACTTACCTTGAAGATGAAGGATTGAAAAAAGTGAGTCGATGTTCTTGGGTTTTGAAAGTGGTGAGGAGCTTGTGGGACAAAGAGTGTGATGAAGGCATGGTTTTTAAAGGATGAAATTTGGGTTAGGTTAACCCAATTTAAGGTCGGATTTATGTTGTTTGGACTAAGTGTGCATCGCATAATATATCACATACTTGATACAGTGGGCATCAGCAAAGAGGTATGCGACGCATACCCTATCGCACAACTTTAAGAATACGGCGCATAGGGTATTGCACACTTGAGGCAGTGAGCATATGTGGAGAGGTGTGCAACGTAAAGGTTATTGCACATGTTAAAGTGTGCGACGCATACGTTATCGCACACATCAAGGTGTGCGGCGCATTGTGCATCGCATAGTTGGTCCAGTGAGCATGTGCGATGGGATGTGCGGCGCACTTTTGGTCAGAAAGGTCCATACTTCGGGGGCTCCACTTCGGCCCGATCCCTACGCTACCACCACAGACCTTATTGAAAGTCACAAAAATAAGTTGCACCGCAAAAATTTTGGGGTCGGATTAACATAATTCGGAGCACAAATCTAATACAAATCATGACTCGAGCCTTAACAATTGACCATTCCAATTTACATGTAATATTCCCATTACTCCTAAACTTACCACCTTTGTTGTGGCTCAATTCAAAATCGAGTTTGGTACCAATCATCTCCTTAGTACTTCATACACCTACACTTAATTAAAAATAACAAAAATGATTAGAAGGATGGGTTGCCTCCCACCAAGCGCCTAATTTAGTATCGCGGCACGATCCAATCAACTTTTTCCTCCACCTTGAGGATATGAATTTCACCCCCAACATCGCACCCATCTTTTTGCCTCGCTCATACGGGGGTGGTGCAGAAATTAAGAAATCGAGTAATGGATGATGCATGGTAAACAACTAGGTCTTAAAGTGAGGTGTGTTTTTATGTTGCTTATCAAGTGTAAAATAAAGAATATAGGATTCTTGGTCCTCATCTTCACACTCTTCCACTATTTTAGATGATTCCACGGACAAGATATCATCTAAACATAATGTGAAAAAATGCTTTGAGTGAGGCCCAACTAATTCTACTTCAAAATTTACACTATCTACTACACACTCACTTTTACTCACCTTCTCGACATCTTCTCTTGGAATTGGGCTAGAGTCTTTATTAGAGATTTTCTTGGGTTCTTCTTTTGCCTCTAGCACCAAGTCCTCAATCTTGGCATCATCTCTAATGGTTGGTTCGGTTGGTTGGGAAGTCACTCAGGGTTGCTCAACATCAATATAGGGTTCTAGCTCATCATCTTCATACTCTTTCATTATGTTAAATGATTCCACAAACAAGATATCATCTAAGTATATTGTAGAAGAGTGCTTTGAATGATTGACCTCTATATCCATCTCCTCATGAATGATATACCTTGACGCATATCACATACGATATCGTATGTTTCTTCCTGTAGATCCAACATTCATTGAAACATAGCTTCAATGCCACTCCTTCCGGTGCTTCATTCTTTCTTTTCTTGACCATAAGACCTGTTAAACTCAAAAGAAGAACTAGAATTTGGGTTAGCGTAACGGGGGGAGGGTGCATTAGGGCAATCACTCCAATGTCCATCTTGACCACCACATAAAGAATAATCATACTCCCGGTAGGATGGAGATGGTGCGCACATCTCTCTCCGGGGAGCATATCTACAATCTTGCCAAAAGTGAGGTCCATCACAATATGGACATGGATCATCAAGATAAGATTTCCAACCACCAAGCTCATGTTCATTCCACGATGCCATAGTAATAAGTAAACTAAAATAAAAATCTACCTAACACAAGAAATAAAAGAAAACTAAAAATAAATATTTACAAGTTTGAATTCAAGCAAGTAGGCTAAAATTCCAAACCAACTCTCTTAAACGTAAAATTAAGAAACTTGACTAGCAGTCAATTAACACACATAAAATCAATCGACAACCGTATTCCCCGGTAACGGCGCCATTTTTGATAACGCTCAAATTACACCTCTCTTACAAGAGAGTAAGCGATCGTTGTCAAATATATAATCCAACTAGGTTGGGGTCGAATCCCACAGGGAATCTGGTGCTAATTAAGTTGTATGCAGATTAGTTGACTTTTAATCATTTGTTTCCGTAAAATAAATAGGGGGGATTTGGTCCAGCTCACAGATTAATGGTTTCAGTTTAACAAGATGAAATATGTGTAGTAGTATTCAAATTCAGAGAAATATCAAGCTAGGGTTATGTCCACCTTGTAGTTTTCAATACATTCTAACTATGGGCTTTACGAATTCATACATGCATCGTGTTTACAGAGAAATGTATTGTACTTAACAACATAATCCTAGTGTTTCTCAACCATCAAGGACTAATTCACTTTAGTTCTCTCGAATCAAAAGCATTTACCAAAAATAATACGAAATCTCCAAGTAGTTAATCCTGCTAAGGCATTAACTTATAAAATAGGGGTTGGTAATCCTATTTTCTTGTCACTACTCTCTTTTTGGAACATCAACCTTTCTTTTGAACAAGTTACATTTTAAGGCATATCCTCTATGTTTGCAACCACGAGAATTCAAGATAAGTGAAGAGAGTATGATGTAAACAAATCAATGCATAATGAATTCAAAACCCAAAGTGATAGATTGTATTCTACAAGGCTTCCATAACCCTAACTAATAAACTTAGCTAGTCATGAATAAAATGAAAAGCATCATAAATATATTCATCATACCAAAAACTAGAAGACAATCTTGGTGTGCGAATAGTGAAACAAGAGAGAAACATTTTTCTCTCTCCGCCCTAAGCCGCTATTCCCTTCTCAGAATACTACAGAATAATTCAATAATGAATAAAAATTCAGCAATTAAGTCTTTTAATAATCTCTTCTCTCATAATTTCCTTCTAAGTCCCTGAACTAATTATAAATGATGAATCAGTCTTGGACATAGTTTTTAGGCACCACATTTGGTCCAGATTGCTACTCTCTTTTATGTCATATGCCATTCGCATTCCATAGTCCCATTATGTCTTCATCTACCTCATTAATACTTGAAATCATGCTAATCACATGGGTTAGCTCAATTACATAGAAGTAGAGTAAAAACATAAGAAACTAGGCACTTTATTCCCTAAACATAGCTAAAATATGGATAAGTTATGGTGCTTAGGTGTATAAATAGACCCAAGATCACTATAGCCCACGGTTTTAGGGAAGGGCCCGGGGTCTAGATGTGTCGTTGGCAAAAAATTGACCGGGGCGTGCCAGGGAGGTTGGGGATCATCCCAGCATGGTCCGTTTAAATTTTCGAGGCCATTTGGGTGGAAAAATGGGAGAAACAGCATGAACAGGGTATTCGGTCCAAATCAGTGTGCTATAGCCCACGATTTTGGGGGTGGGCCCAAGGTTCGGGCATGCTGTGGGCCAAAAATCCACCGGGGCAGGCCAGGGAGGTTGGAGATCATCCCGGTATGGTCCATTTAAATTTACGTGGCCATTTGTGTGGACAAACAGCAAAACAGCGTGAACAGGGCATTTTCAGGCTAAATCGGTGTGCTATAGCCCAAGATTTTGGAGGTGGGCCCTGGGGCCGAACGTGTTGTGGGTCAAAAATCGATTGGGGCATGCCAGGGAGGTTGGGGATTGTCCCAGTGTAATCCATTTAAATTTTTGTTGCTTTTTGGGTGGAAAAACGGGAAAAATGGCATAAACGAGGCATTTTTGGGCCAAATCGGTGTCCTATAGCCCACGATTTTTGGGGTTTGCCCGGGGTCCAGGTGTGTTGTGGGCCAAAAATTGACGAAGGCATTCCAGAGAGGTTGGGGATCATCCCAGTATGGTTCGTATAAATTTTTGTGGCCATTAGGGTGGACAAACGGGCAAAATAGAGCGAACAGGGTATTTTTGGGCCAAATCGGTGTGGTATAGCCCACGGTTTTGGGGGTGGGCCCGGGTCTGGGCATGCTGTGGCCCAAAAATTGATCGGGGTATGCCAGGGAGGTTGAGGATCATCCAAGTGTGGTCCGTTTAATTTTTGTGGCCATTTGGGTGGACAAACGGGTCAAACTGAGCAAACGGGGCATTTTCAGGCCAAATCGGTGTGCTATAGCCCACGGTTTTGAGGGTGGGACTGGGGTTTGGGCGTGCTATGGGTCGAATATCGACCGGGGCATGCCAGGGAGGTTGGGAATCATCCCAGTGTGGTTTGTTTAAATTTTTGTGGCTATTTGGGTGGACAAATGGGCAAAACGGCGCGAACGGGGCATTTTTTTACCAAATCAGTGTGCTATACCCCACAGTTTTGAGGGTGGGCCGGTGTCCAGGCGTGTCGTGGGCTGAAAAATGATCGAGGCATGCCAGGGAGGTTGGGGATCATTCCAGTGTGGTCCGTTTAAATTTTCGTGGCCATTTGAGTGGACAAACAGGTGAAACGGCGCGAACAAGGCATTTTCGGGCGAAATCGGTGTGCTATAGCCCACGATTTTGGGGGTGGGCCCAGGGTCCAGGTGTACTGTAGGCCATAAATTGACCGGGGCGTGCCAGGGAGGTTGAGGATCATACTAGTATGATTTGTTTAAATTTTCATGGCCATTAGGGTGGACAAACAGCAGAAACGGAGCAAATGGGGCATTTTTAGGCCAAATCGGTGTGATATAGCCCACGGTTTCGGGAGAAGGCCCGGGGTCCGGGCGTGCTGTGGGCTGAAAAATAACCGAGGTGTGCGAGGAAGGTTTCGAATCATCCCAATATGGTTCGTTTAAATTTTTGAGGCCATTTGGGTGGACAAACGAGCGAAACGGCGCAAATGGGGCATTTTTGGGCCAAATCGGTGTTCTATAGCCCATGATTTCGAGGGTGGGTCCAGGGTCCGGGCGTGCTGTGGGCCGAAAATTGACCGGGGCATGCCAGGGAGGTTTGGAATTGTCCTAGTGTGTTTTGTTTAAATTTTCATGGCCATTTAGGAGGACAAACGAGCAAAACGGCAAAAACGGGGCATTTTCGAGCAAAATCGGTGTTTTATAGCTCGCGGTTTCAGGGGTGGGCCCGAGGTATGGGCGTGTTGTTCGCCGAAAATCGATCGGGGCATGCCAGGGAGATTGGGGATCATCCCAGCATAGTCCGTTTAAAATTTTGTGGCCATTTGGTTGGACAAATGGGCGAAACGGCGCAAACGGGGCATTAGGTCCAAATCAATGTGCTACAGTCCACGGTTTTGGGGGTAGGTCCGAGGTCCGGGCATGCTGTGAGCCAAAAATTGATCGAGGCATGCTCGGGGGATTGAGGATCATCCAAGTGTGTTCTGTTTAAATTTTTGTGGCTATTTGGTTGGATAAACAGGCGAAACAACGCAAACGGGGCATTTTCGAGCCAAATCGGTGTGTTATAGATCACGGTTTTGGGGGTGGGCCCAGGGTCTGAGCGTTCTGTTGACCAAAAATTGACCGAGGCGTGTCATGGAGGTTGGGGATCATCCCAGTGTGGTCCGTTTAATTTTTCGTGGCTATTTGAGTGGATGAACGGATAAAACGACGCGAATGGGGCATGTTCGAGCAAAATCAGTGTGCTATAGCCTACGGTTTCGGGGGTGAGCCTGGGGTTCGGGTATGCTGTGGGCCAAAAATCAATCGAGGTGGGAAAGGGAGGTTGGGGATCATCCCAGTATGGTCTGTTTAAATTTTTATGGCTATTTGGGTGGACAAACGGGCGAAATGGCGTGAACGTAGCATTTTGGGCCAAATTGGTGTGTTATAGCCCACGGTTTTGGGGGTGGGCCTGGGGTCCGGGCATGCTGTGGGCCTAAAATCGATCAAGGTGTGCCAGGGTGGTTGGGGATCATGCCAGTATGGTCCGTTTAATTTTTTATGGCCATTTGGGTTGACAAACGGTCGAAACGGCACGAACGGGGAATTTTCAGGCCAAATCGGTGTGCTATAGCCCACGAATTTGGGGGTGGACTCAGGGTTTGGGCGTGTTATGGGCCAAAAATCATCTAGGGTATGCCAGGGAGGTTGGGGATCGTTCCAGTGTGGTCCATTTAAATTATTGTGGCCATTTGGGTGGACAAACGGGCGAAACAGCACGAACGATGCATTTTTTGGACCAATCGGTGAGCTATAGTTCACTGTTTCAGGGTTGGGCCCAGGCGTGTTGTGGGCCAAAAATTGAATGGGGCATGCCAGAGAGGTTGGGAATCATCCCAGTGTGGTTTGTTTAAATTTTCGTGGCCATTTGGGTGGACAAACGGGTGAAACGGCGTGAACGAGGCATTTTCAGGCCAAATCGGTGTGCTATAGCAAACAGTTTCTGGGGTGGGCCCGGGGTCCGACCGTGTTGTGGGCCTATAATCGACTAGGCCGTGCCAGGGAGGTTGGGGATCATCCCATTGTAGTCTGTTTAAATTTTTGTGGCTATTTGGGTGGACAAATGGGTGAAACAGCATGAACGTGGCATTTTTTGGGCTAAATCGGTGTGTTATAGCCCACGGTTTTTGGGGTGGGCCCTGGATTCGTGCGTGTTGTGGGCCGAAAATCGATCAGGGCATGACAGGGAGGTTGGGGATCATCCCAGTTTGGTCTGTTTTAATTTTTGTATTTGGGTGCACAAACGGGCGAAATGGCGCGTACGGGGGGGTTTACGGGCCAAATCGTTGTGTTGTAGCCCACGATTTTGTGGTGGGCCTAGGATTTGGGCGTGCTGTGGGCACAAAATCGATAGGGTGGTGCCAGGGAGGTTGAGAAGTATCCCAGTGTGGTCTATTTGGGAGGGCGGGGCTATTTTCTTGGTCAAACGGGCGAAAAGGCACGAATGGGGCATTTTTGAGCCAAATTGATGTGCTTTAGCCGACGGTTCTGGGGGTGGGCCTGGGATCAGGCCGTGTTGTGGGCCCTAAATTGACCAGGTGGTGCCAAAGAGCGTCCCAGTGTGGTCCGTTTGGGTGGGCGGGGCCAATTGATTGGTCAAACGAGCAAAATGGCATGAACAGGGCATTTTTAGGCAAAATTGGTGAGTTATAACCCACGATTCTGGGGGTGGGCTTCGTGTTCAGGCATGTCGTGGGCCCAAAATTGATCGGGTGGTTCCAGGGATGTTGGGGAGTGTCCCAGTGTGGTATGTTTAAGTTGGCGGGGCCATTTGGTTGGTAAAATGGGGCAAAATAGTGTGAACGAGGTGTTTTTGGGCCAAATCGGTGTGCTATAACCCACGATTCTGGGGTGGGCCCAGAGTTCGGGCGTGCTGTTGGCCCAAAATTGACCAGGTGGTGCCAGGGAGTTTGGGGAGCGTCCCAATGTGGTCCGCTTGGGTGGGCGGGGCTATTTGGTTGGTCAAACAGGCAAAACGACACGAACAGGGCATTTTCGGGCCAAATCGGTGTGCTATAGCCCACGGTTCTGGGGGTGAGCCCGGGTCCAGGTGTGCTGTGGGCCCAAAATCGATCGGGTGGTGCCAGGGAGGTTATTGAGCGTCCAATTATGGTCCATTTGGATGGGAGAGGCCATTTGGTTGGTCAAAAGGGCGATACGGCTTGAACGGGGCATTTTAGGGTTGATTCGGTATGTTATAGCCCACGATTCTGAGAGTGGGCCCGGGGTCCTAGCTTATTGTGGGCCCAATACTGACTGGGGGTGCAAAGGAGGTAGGAAAGTATCCTAGTGTGATCCGTTTGGGTGGACGGGGCTATTTGGTTGGTGAAACGGGCAAAACAGCCAAACTGGGCATTTTTTAGTTAAATCGATGTGCTATAGCCCACGGTTCCAGGGTGGGCCCGAGGTTCGAGCGTGCTGTGGGCCAAAATCCGATTGGGTGATGCCAGCGAGGTTGGGGAGCATCCCAGTATTGTTCGTTTGGGTGTGCGGGGCAATTTGGTTGGTCAAACAATCAAAATGGCGCAAATGAGACATTTTCGGGTCAAATCAGTGTGCATAGCCCACGGTTTCAGTGGGTGGACTCGGGGTTCGGATGTGCTGTGGGCCCAAAATCGATCGTGTGGTGCCACGATGGTTGGGGAGAATCTCAATGTGGTCCGTTTAAGTGGGTGGGGCTATTTGGTTGGTCAAACGGCGTAAATGGGGCATTTTCGGGCCAAATCGGTGTGTTATACCCCACGGTTTTGGGGGTGGGCCTGGGGTCTGTGCATGTTGTGGGCCCAAAATTGATCAAGTGGTGCTAGGGAGGTTGGAGAACGTCCAGGTGTGGTCCGTTTGGGAGGGCGTGGCTATTTGGTTGGTCAAACAGGCCAAACAATGCGAATGGGGCATTTTTTGGCCTAATCGGTGTGCTATAGCTGACAGTTCTGGGGTGGGCTCGCGGTTCGGTCATGTTGTGGGCCCAAAATAGACCAAGTGGTGCTAAAGAGGTTGGGGAACACCACAGTTTGGTCCGTTTAGGTAGGCAGGGCCATTTTATTGGTCAAATGGGCAAAACAGCACGAACAAGGCATTTTCGAGCCAAATCGGTGTGCTATAGCCCACGATTACGGGGTGGGCCCAAAGTCCAGGTATTTTGTGGGCTCAAAATCGACTGGGTGGTTCCAGAAAGGTTGGGAAGTGTCCCAGTGTGATCCGTTTGGATGGGCGGGGCCATTTACTTGGTCAAACGGGCGAAAAGGCATGAATGGGGCATTTTCGGGCCAAATCGGTGTGCTATAGCTGATGGTTTTAGGGGTGGGCCTAGGGTCTGGCCATGTTGTGGGACTAAAATCACCCGAGAGGTGCCAGAGAGATTGGGGAGCATCCCAGTGTGGTCAGTTTGGATGGGCGGGGCCAATTGGTTAGTCAAACAGGCAAAACAGCGTGAACGGGGTCTTTTGGACCAAATTGGTGTGCTATTTACCACGGTTTCGGAGGTGGGACTAGGGTTCGATCGTGTCGTGGACCTAAAATCGATCGGGTGGTGCCAGGAAGGTTGGGGAGCATCCCAGTGTGGTTCGTTTGGGTCGGCAGGGCTATTTGGTTGGTCAAACGGGCAAAATGACGCGAACGAGGCATTTTCAGGCCAAATCGGTATGCTATAACCCACGGTTCTGGGGTGCGCCCAGAGTTCGGGCGTGCTGTCAGCCCAAAATCGATCAGGTGGTTCCAGGGAGGTTGGGGAGCGTTCCAGTGTTGTTTGTTTGGGTGGACGGGGCCATTTGGTTGGTCAAACGGGCGAAACGACATGAATGGGGCATTTTGGGGCTAAATCGGGGTGCTATAGCCCATGGTTCCGGAGGTGGGCTAGGGTCCAGATGTGTTGTGGGCCTAAAGTCGATCTGGTGGTGCCAGGGAGGTTGGTGAGTATTCCGGTGTGGTCCGTTTGGGATGGGCGAGGCCATTTGGTTGGTCAAACGGGAGAAACGACGTGAACGGGCCATTTTCGAATTAAATCGGTGTGCTATAGCCCACGATTCTAGGGGTGAGCCCGGGGTTCTAGCGTGTTATGGGACCAAAATTGATCGGGTGGTGCAAAGGAGGTTGGGGAGTATCCTAGTGTGGTCCGTTTGGGTGAACGGGGCTATTTGGTTTGTGAAACAGGCGAAAAGGCAAGAACGGGGCATTTTCGGGCCAAATCGATGTGTTATAGCCCACGGTTCCAAGGGTGAGCCCGAGGTCCGGGCGTGTTGTTGGCCCAAAATCGATCGGGTGGTGCTTGGGAGGTTGGGGAGCATCCTAGTGTGGTTTGTTTGGGTGGACGGAGCAATTTGGTTGGTCAAATAGGCAAAACGGCGCAAATGGGGTATTTTTGGGCCAAATCAATGTGTTTTAGCCCACGGTTCCAGTGGTTGGCCCCAGGGTCCGGACGTGTTGTGGACCCAAAATCGACTGGGTGGTTCCAGGATGGTTGAGAAGCGTCTCAGTGTGGTCCGTTTAAGTAGACAGGGACATTTGGTTGGTCAAACGAGCGAAACGACGCGAACGAGGAATTTTTGGGCTAAATCGGTGTGCTATCCCCCACGATTTTAGGTGTGGGCCTGGGGTTCGGATGTGTTGTGGCCCCAAAATCGATCAAGTGGTTCTAGGGAGGTTGGGGAGCCTCCAGGTGTGGTCCATTTAGGTGGGCGGAGCTATTTGGTTGGTCAAACAGGCCAAATGGCCCAAACGGGGCATTTTGGCCTAATTGGTGTGCTATAGCCCACGGTTCCGGGCGTGCTATGGGCTCAAAATCGATTGGGTGATGCCAGAAAGGTTGAGTACCATCCCAGTGTGGTGCTTTTGGGTGGGCGGGGGCCATTTAGTTGGTCAAATGAATGAAAAGGCGCGAATGGGACATTTTTAAGTCAAATCGATGTGCTATAGCCTACGATTCTGGGGGTAAGCCCGGGGTCTGAGCATGTTGTGGGCCCAAAATCTACCGGGTGGTGCCAAGGAGGTTGAGGAGCATCCCAGTGTGGTCTGTTTGGATGGGAGGGGATATTTGGTTGGTCAACGGGTGAAACGGTGTGAACGGAGTATTTTCGGACCAAATCGGTATGCTATAGCCCACAGTTCTGGGGGAGGGCCCGAGATTCGGGCGTGTTGTGGGCCCAAAATGATCGGCTGGTTCCAGGGAGGTTGAGGAGTGTCCAATGTGTTCGATTTGTGTGGGCGGGGCCATTTGGTAGATCAAACGGGAGAAACGGTACGAACGGAGCATTTTTCGGGCCAAATAGATATGCAATATCCCACGGTTTTGGGGGTGGGCCTGGGTTCGGGCGTGCTATGGGTCCAAAATTGACCAGGTAGTGTCGGGGAGGTTGGGAAGCATCCCAGTGTGGTCCATTTGAGTGGGAAGGCCATTTTGTTTGTTAAACGGGCGAAACAGAGCGAATGGGGCATTTTTGGCAAATGGGTGCTATAGTCCACGGTTTCGTGGGTAGGCCCGGGGTTCGAGTATGCTATGGATTAAAAATTGATCGGGGCGTGCTAGGGAGGTTGGGGATCGTCCCAGTGTGGCCCATTTCAGTATTCGTGGCCATTAAGGTAGACTAGCGGGCGAAACGGCGCAAACTAGGCATTTTCAAGTCAAATCAGTGTGTTATAGCCAATAGTTCCGGGGATGGGTCTGGGGTTCGGACGTGTTATGGGCCCAAAATCAATCGGGTGGTGCTATAGAGGTTGGGGAGTGTCCTAGTATGGTCCATTTGGGTGGGTGGGGCCGTTTGGTTGGCCAAATGGGCGAAACAGCGCGAACGGGATATTTTTAGCCAAATCGATGTGCTATAGCCCACGGTTCCAGGGGTGGGCCCGGGGTCCGGGCGTGTTGTGGGCCTAAAATCGATCCGGTGGTGCCAGGAAGGTTGGGGAGCATCCCGGTGTGGTCCGTTTGGGTGGACGGGGCCGTTTGGTTGGTTTACGATGAAATGGTGCAAACGGGGCATTTTCGGGCCAAATCGGTGTGTTATAGGCCACGGTTCCGGGGGTGGGCCCGGGTCTGGGCGTGCTATGGGCCCAAAATCAATCGGGTGGTGCCAAGGAGGTTAGGGAGCATCCCAGTATGGTCAGTTTGGGTGGACGGGGCCATTTGGTTGGTCAAACTGGCGAAACGGCGCGAACGGGGTGTTTTCGGGCATAATCGAATTGCATTAACAATATGCTAATTTACCTTTTAGCAAACTTTCATCAAGTTCACATGTCTTAGTAATCTTTGACCCGGCTAATCTTATAAACTATTGGGTATAGTAAAGATGACATAAATATAAACTTTAACTTACTATATTTATACAAATTTTCAACCTTAAAAAATTCTCAATTAATTATATAACTTCGTTGAATGTATTATGTATCTCGACAGACCACAAATCGAAAAATATATATCTAGAGCTAATATGTATCTTTAAAAGGAAAAAGTATATCTTCGTTGGATGTTTTATGTATCTTGATAGACCATAAATCGAAAAATATATATCGGGAGCTAATATGTATCTTTTAAAGGAAAAAAGTGCATCTTCATTCTATGTATTATGTATCTCGATAGACAAAAATTGAAAAAAAAAAATCGGAAGCTAATTATGTATCTTTACAAAGGAAAAACAAAGTATCTTCGTTGGATGTTTTATGTATCTCAATACACCATAAATCGAAAAGTATATATCGGGAGCTAATTTGTATCTTTAAAAGTAGAAAGTGCATATTCATTCTATATATTATGTATCTCGATAGACCAAAATTGAAAAAAAAATATCTGAAGCTAATTATGTATCTTTACAAAGGAAAAACAAAGTATCTTCGTTGGATGTTTTATGTATCTCAATAGACCATAAATCTAAAAATATATATCGGGAGCTAATACGTATCTTTAAAAGAAAAAAATGCATCTTCGTTCTATGTATTATGTATCTCGATAGACCAAAATTGAAAAAAAAAATCGGAAGCTAATTATGTATCTTTACAAAGGAAAAACAAAGTATCTTCGTTGGATGTTTTGTGTATCTCGATACACCATAAATCGAAAAATATATATCGGGAGCTAATTTGTATCTTTAAAATTAGAAAGTGCATATTCATTCTATATATTATGTATCTCGATAGACCAAAATTGAAAAAAAAATATCGGAAGCTAATTATGTATCTTTACAAAGGAAAAATAAAGTATCTTCGTTGGATGTTTTATGTATCTCGATAGATCATAAATCGAAAATATAATCGGGAGCTAATATGTATCTTAAAAAGGAAAAAGTGCATCTTCATTCTATGTATTATGTATCTCAATAGACGAAAATTGAAAAAGCTAATTATGTATTTTTACAAAGAAAAAAAAGGTATCTTCGTGTGATGTTTTTTGTAACTCGATAGACCATAAATCGAAAAATATATATCGGGAGCTAATATGTATCTTTAAAAGGAAAAAGTGCATCTTCATTCTATGTATTATGTATCTCGTTAGACCAAAATTGAAAAAAAAAATATCGAAAGCTAATTATGTATCTTTACAAAGCAAAAACAAAGTATCTTCGTTGGATGTTTTGAATATCTCGATAGACCATAAATAAAAAAATATATATCAGGAGCTAATATGTATCTTTAAAAGTAAAAAGTGCATCTTCATTCTATATATTATGTATCTCGATAGACCAAAATTGAAAAAAAAAAAATCGGAAGCTAATTATGTATCTTTACCGAGGAAAAACAAAGTATCTTCGTTGGTGTTTTATATATCTTGATAGACCATAAATCGAAAAATATTAATCGCGAGCTAATATGTATCTTTAAAAGGAAAAAGTGCATCTTCATTCTATGTATTATGTATTTCGATAGACCAAAATTGAAAAAAAATATAATGGAAGCTAATTATGTATTTTTACAAAGGAAAAACAAAGTATCTTCGTTGGATGTTTTATGTATCTCGATAGACCATAAATTGAAAAATATAATCGGGAGCTAATATGTATCTTTAAAAGTAAAAAGTGCATCCTCATTCTATGTATTATGTATCTCAATAGACCAAAATTGAAAAATCTAATTATGTATTTTTACAGAGGAATAATAAAGTATCTTCGTTGGATGTTTTATGTATCGCGATAGAGCATAAATCGAAAAATATATATCAGGAGCTAATATGTATCTTTAAAAGAAAAAAATGCATCTTCATTCTACGTATTATGTATTTCGTTAGACCAAAATTGAAAAAAAAAAATATCGAAAGCTAATTATGTATCTTTACAAAACAAAAACAAAGTATCTTCATTGGATGTTTTGTGTATCTCGATAGACCATAAATAAAAAATATATATCGGGAGCTAATATGTATCTTTAAAAGTAAAAAGTGCATCTTCATTCTATATATTATGTATCTCGATAGACCAAAATTGAAAAAAAAATATCGGTAGCTAATTATGTATCTTTACAAAGGAGAAACAAAGTATCTTCGTTGGATGTTTTATGTATCTCAAAGACTATAAATAGAAAAATATATAGCGGGAGCTAATATGTATCTTTAAAAACAAAAAGTGCATCTTGATTCTATGTATTATGTATCTCGATAGACCAAAATTGGAAAAAAAAATATCGGAAGCTAGTTATGTATCTTTACAAAAGAAAAACAAAGTATCTTAGTTGGACGTTTTATGTATCTCGATAGACCATAAATCTAAAAATATATATCGGGAGCTAATATATATCTTTAAAAGTAAAAATGGCATCTTAATTCTATGTATTATGGATCACGATAGACAAAAATTGAAAAAAAAATAACGGAAGCTAATTATGTATCTTTACAAAGGAAAAACAAAGTATCTTCGATGGATGGTTTATGTATCTTGATAGACCATAAATCGAAAAATATATATCGGAAGTTAATATGTATCTTTAAAAGTAAAAGTGCATCTTCATTCTATGTATTATGTATCTCGATAGACCAAGATTGAAAAAAAAAATATCGGAAGCTAATTATGTATCTTTACAAAATAAAAACAAAGTATCTTCGTTGGATGTTTTGTGCATCTCGATAGAACATAAATCGAAAATTATATATCTTGAGCTAATATGTATCTTTAAAAGGAAAAAGTGCATCTTCATTCTATTTATTATGTATCTCGATAGACCAAAATTGAAAAAAAAAATGGGAAGCTAATTATGTATCTTTACTAAGGAAAAACAAAGTATCTTCGTTGGTGTTTTATGTATCTTGATAGACCATAAATCGAAAATATGTATCGGGAGCTAATATGTATCTTTAAAAGTGCATCTTCGTTCTATTTATTATGTATCTCGATAGACCAAAATTGAAGAAAAAAAATCGGAAGCTAATTATGTATCTTTACAAAGGAATAAAAAATTATCTTCGATTGAAATTTTATGTATCTCGATAGACATAAATCGAAAAATATATATCGGGAGCTAATATGTATCTTTAAAAGGAAAAACTGAATCTTCATTATATGTATTATGTATCTCGATAGACAAAAATTGATAAAAATATATCGGAAGCTAATTATGTATATTTAAAAGGAAAAATAAAGTATCTTCGATGGATGATTTATGTATCTCGATAGACCATCAATCGAAAAATATATATCGGGAGCTAATTTGTATCTTTAAATGGAAAAAGTGTATCTTCATTCTATGTATTATGGATCTCGATAGACCTAAATTGAAAAAAAAATATCGTAAGTTAATTATGTATCTTTAAAAAGGAAAAACAAAGTATCTTCGTTGGATGTTTTGTGCATCTCGATAGACCATAAATCAAAAATTATATATCGGGAGCTAATATGTATCTTTAAAAGTAAAAAGTGCATCTTCATTCTATGTATTATGTATCTCGATAGACCAAAATTGAAAAAACTATATCGGAAGGTAATTATGTATCTTTACAAAGGAAAAACAAAGTATCTTCGTTGGATGATTTGTGCATCTCGATAGACCATAAATCGTAAATTATATATCGGGAGCTAATATGTATCTTTAAAAGGAAAAAGTGCATCTTCATTCTATTTATTATGTATCTCGATAGACCAAAATTGAAAAAAAATAATCGGAAGATAATTATGTATCTTTTTAAAGGAAAAACAAAGTATCTTCGTTGGATGTTATATATATCTCGATAGACCATAAATCGAAAAATATATATCTAGAGCTAATATGTATCTTTAAAAGGAAAAAGTGCATCTTCATTCTATGTATTCTGTGTCTCGATAGACCAAAATTGAAAAAAAAAAAATATCGTAAGCTAATTATGTATCCTTACGAAGCAAAAATAAATTATATTTGTTGGATGTTTTAAGCATCTCGATAGACCATAAATCGAAAAATATATATCGGGAGCTAATAAGTATCTTTAAATAGAAAAAGTGCATCTTCATTCTATGTATTATGTATCTCGATAGACCAAAATTGAAAAAAAAAATATCGGAAGCAAATTATGTATCTTTACAAAGGATAAACAAAGTATCTTCGTTGAATGTGTTATGTATCTCGATAGACCATAAATCGGAAAATATATATCGGGAGATAATATGTATCTTTAAAAGAAAAAAAGTGCATCTTCATTTTATGTATTATGTATCTCGATAGACAAAAATTGAAAAAAAAGGATATCGGAAGCTAATTTTGTATCTTTACAAAGGAAAAACAAAGTATCTTCGATGGTTATTTTATGTATCTCGATATACCATAAATCGAAAAATATATATCGGGAGCTAATATATATCTTTAAAAGAAAAAAGTGCATCTTCATTATGTCTATTATGTATCTCGATAGACCAAAATTGACAAAAATATATAGGAAGATAATTATGTATCTTTACAAAGGAAAAATAAAGTATATTCATTGGATGTTTTTTGTATCACGATAGACCATAAATCGAATAATATATATCGGGAGCTAATATGTATCTTTAAATGGAAAAAGTGCATCTTCATTCTATCTATTATGTATCTCGATAGACCAAAATTGACTTAAATAGATCGAAAGATAATTATGTATCTTTACAAAGGAAAAATAAAGTATCTTCTTGGATGTTATGTGTATCTCGATAGACCATAAATCGGAATATATATATCGGGAGCTAATATGTATCTTTAAAAGTAAAAAGTACATCTTCATTCTATGTATTATGGATCTCGATAGAACAAAATTGAAAAATAAAATATTGGAAGCTAATTATGTATCTTTACAAAGGAAAAATAAAGTATCTTCGTTGGATGTTTTATGTATCTCGATAGACCAAAATTGGAAAAAAATAATCGGAAGCTAATTATGTATCTTTACAAAGGAAAAACAAAGTATCTTCGTTGGATGTTTTATGTATCTCGATAGACCATAAATCGAAAAATATATATCTGGAGCTAATATGTATCTTTTAAAGGAAAATGTGAATCTTCATTCTATGTATTCTGTGTCTCGATAGACCAAAATTGAAAAAAAATATATCGTAAGCTAATTATGTATCCTTACATAGGAAAAACTAATTATATTCGTTGGATGTTTTAAGCATCTCGATAGACCATAAATCGAATAATATGTATCGGGAGCTAATAAGTATCTTTAAATAGAAAAAGTGCATCTTCATTCTATGTATTATGTATCTCGATAGACCAAAATTGAAAAAAAAAAATATCGGAAGCAAATTATGTATCTTTACAAAGGAAAAACAAAGTTCTTCGTTGAATGTGTTATGTATCTCGATAGACCATAAATCGGAAAATATATATCGGGAGATAATATGTATCTTTAAAAGAAAAAAGTGCATCTTCATTTTATGTATTATGTATCTCATAGACCAAAATTGAAAAAAAGTTATCGGAAGCTAATTTTGTATCTTTACAAAGGAAAAACAGAGTATCTTCGATGGTTATTTTATGTATCTCGATATACCATAAATCGAAAAATATATATTGGGAGCTAATATATATCTTTAAAAGGAAAAAGTGCATCTTCATTCTGTCTATTATGTATCTCGATAGACCAAAATTGACAAAAATATATAGGAAGATAATTATGTATCTTTACCAAGGAAAAATAAAGTATATTCATTGGATGTTTTATGTATTTCGATAGACCATAAATCGAATAATATATATCGGGAGCAAATATGTATCTTTAAATGGAAAAAGTGCATCTTCATTCTATCTATTATGTATCTCGATAGACCAAAATTAACTTAAATAGATCGAAAGATAATTATTTATCTTTACAATGAAAAAATAAAGTATCTTCATTGGATGTTATGTGTATCTCGATAGACCATAAATCGGAAAATATATATTGGGAGCTAATATGTATCTTTAAAAGTAAAAAGTGCATCTTCATTCAATGTATTATGGATCTCGTAGAACAAAATTGAAAAATAAAATATTGGAAGCTAATTATGTATCTTTACAAAGGAAAAATAAAGTATCTTCGTTGGATGTTTTATGTATCTCGATAGACCATAAATTGAAAAATATATATCGGGAGCTAATATGTATCTTTAAAAGGAAAAAGTGCATCTTCTTTCTATGTATTTTGTATCTCGATAGACCAAAATTGAAAAAAAAAAATCGGAAGCTAATTATGTATCTTAACAAAGGAAAATAAAAGTATCTTCGTTGGATGTTTTGTGTATCTCGATAGACCATAAATCGAAAAATATATATCGGGAGCTAATATATATCTTTAAAAGTAAAAAGTGCATCTTAATTCTATGTATTATGTATCTCAATAGACAAAAATTGAAAAAAAAAATATCGGAAGCTAATTATGTATCTTTACAAAGGAAAAACAAAGTATTTAGATGGATGGTTTATGTATCTTGATAGACCATAAATCGAAAAATATATATCGGAAGCTAATATGTATATTTAAAAGTAAAAAGTGTAACTTCATTCTAAGTATTATATATCTCGATAGACCAAAATTGAAAAAAAAAAAATCGGAAGCTAATTATGTATCTTTACAAAGGAAAAACAAAGTATCTTCGTTGGATGTTTTGTGCATCTCGATAGACCATAAATCGAATGTTATATATCGGGAGCTAATATGTATCTTTAAAAGTAAAAAGTGCATCTTCATTCTATTTATTATGTATCTCGACAGACCAAAATTGAAAAAATAAATTCGGAAGCTAATTATGTATCTTTTCAAAGGAAAAATAAAGTTTCTTCGTTGGATGTTTTGTGCATCTCGATAGACAATAAATCGAAAATTATATACCGGGAGCTAATATCAATCTTTAAAAGTAAAAAGTGCATCTTCATTCTATGTATTATGTATCTCGATAGACCAAAATTGAAAAAAAAAATATCGGAAACTAATTATGTATCTTTACAAAGGAAAAACAAAGTAACTTCGTCGGATGTTTTGTGCATCTCGATAGAACATAAATCGAAAATTATATATCTTGAGCTAATATGTATCTTTAAAAGGAAAAAGTGCATCTTCATTCTATTTATTTTGTATCTCGATAGACCAAAATTGAAAAAAAAAAATGGGAAGCTTATTATGTATCTTTACTAAGGAAAAACAAAGTATCTTCGTTGGTGTTTTATGTATATTGATAGACCATAAATCGAAAAATATTTATCGGGAGCTAATATGTATCTTTAAAAGTGCATCTTCATTCTATTTATTATGTATCTCGATAGACCAAATTTGAAAAAAAATATATTCGGAAACTAATTATGTATCTTTACAAAGGAAAAACAAAGTTTCTTCATTGGATGTTTTGTGCAACTCGATAAACCATAAATCGAAAATTATATATAGGGAGCAAATATGTATCTTTAACAGGAAAAAGTGCATCTTCATTCTATGTATTAAGTATCTCGATAGACCAAAATTGGATAAAAAATATCGAAAGCTAATTATGTATCTTTACAAACGAAAAAAAAGTATCTTCGTTGGATGTTTTAAGTATCTCGATAGACCATAAATCAAAAAATATATATCGGAAGCTAACATGTATCTTTAAAAGGAAAAAGTACATCTTCATTCTATGTATTATGTATCTCGATAGACAAAATTGAAAAAAAAAAATTGGAAGCTAATTATTTATCTTTAGAAAGGAAAAACAAAGTATCTTCGTTGGATGTTTGGTGTATCTCGATAGACCATAAATCGAAAAATATATATCGGGAGCTAATATGTATCTTTAAAAGTAAAAAGTGCATCTTCATTCTATGTATTGTGTATTTCGATAAACCAAAATTGAAAAAATATATCGGAAGCTAATTATATATCTTTACAAAGTAAAAACAATGTATCTTCGTAGGATGTTTTATGTATCTCGATAGACCATAAATCAAAAAATATATATCGGGAGCTGATATGTATCTTTAAAAGGAAAAAGTGGATCTTCATTCTATGTATTATGGATCTCGATAGACCAAAATTGAAAAAAAATAATATTGGAAGCTAATTATGTATCTTTACAAAGGAAAAATAAAGTATCTTCGTTGGATGTTTTGTGCATCTCGATAGACCATAAATCGAAAAATATATATCGGGAGCTAATATGTATTTTTAATAGGAAAAAGTGCATCTTCTTTCTATGTATTATGTATCTCGATAGACCAAAATTGAAAAAAAAAAAAATCGGAAGCTAATTATGTTTCTTTACAAAGGAAAAAGAAAGTATCTTCGTTGGATGTTTTGTGTATCTCGATAGACCATAAATCGAAAAATATATATCGGTAGCTAATAATTATCTTTAAAAGTAAAAAGTGCATTTTAATTCTATGTATTATGTATCTCGATAGACACTAATTGAAAAAAAAATATCGGAAACTAATTATGTATCTTTACAAAGGAAAAACAAAGTATTTAGATGGATGGTTTATGTATCTTGATAGACCATAAATCGAAAAATATATATCGGAAGCTAATATGTATATTTAAAAGTAAAAAGTGTAACTTCATTCTATGTATTATATATCTCGATAGACCAAAATTGAAAAAAAAATATCGGAAGCTAATTATGTATCTTTACAAAGGAAAAACAAAGTATCTTCGTTGGATGTTTTGTGCATCTCGATAGACCATAAATCTAATGTTATATATCGGGAGCTAATATGCATCTTTAAAAGTAAAAAGTGCATCTTCATTCTATTTATTATGTATCTCGACAGACCAAAATTGAAAAAATAAATTCGGAATCTAATTATGTATCTTTTCAAAGGAAAAATAAAGTTTCTTCGTTGGATGTTTTGTGCATCTCGATAGACAATAAATCGAAAATTATATACCGGGAGCTAATATCAATCTTTAAAAGTAAAAAGTGCATCTTCATTCTATGTATTATGTATCTCGATAGACCAAAATTGAAAAAAAAATATCGGAAACTAATTATGTATCTTTACAAAGGAAAAACAAAGTATCTTCGTCGGATGTTTTGTGCATCTCGATAGAACATAAATCGAAAATTATATATCTTGAGCTAATATGTATCTTTAAAAGGAAAAAGTGCATCTTCATTCTATTTATTTTGTATCTCGATAGACAAAAATTGAAAAAAAAAAATGGGAAGCTAATTATGTATCTTTAATAAGGAAAAACAAAGTATGTTCGTTGGTGTTTTATGTATCTTGATAGACCATAAATCGAAAAATATATATCGGGAGCTAATATGTATCTTTAAAAGTGCATCTTCATTCTATTTATTATGTATCTCGATAGACCAAAATTGAAAAAAAAAATATTCGGAAACTAATTATGTATCTTTACAAAGGAAAAACAAAGTTTCTTCATTGGATGTTTTGTGCAACTCGATAAACCATAAATCGAAAATTATATATCGGGAGCTAATATGTATCTTTAACAGGAAAAAGTGCATCTTCATTTTATGTATTATGTATCTCGATAGATAAAAATTGGAAAAAAAATATCGAAAGCTAATTATGTATCTTTACAAACGAAAAAAAAGTATCTTCGTTGGATGTTTTAAGTATCTCGATAGACCATAAATCGAAAAATATATATCGGGAGCTAACAAGTATCTTTAAAAGGAAAAAGTGCATCTTCATTCTATGTATTATGTATCTCGATAGACCAAAATTGAAAAAAAAAATGGAATCTAATTATGTATCTTTACAAAGGAAAAACAAAGTATCTTCGAAGGATGTTTTGTGTATCTCGATAGACCATAAATCGAAAAATATATATCGGGAGCTAATATGTATCTTTAAAAGTAAAAAGTGCATCTTCATTCTATGTATTATGTATTTCGATAAACCAAAATTGAAAAATTATATCGGAAACTAATTATATATCTTTACAAAGTAAAAACAATGTATCTTCGTAGGATGTTTTATGTATTTCGATAGACCATAAATCAAAAAATATATATCGGGAGCTGATATGTATCTTTAAAAGGAAAAAGTGGATCTTCATTCTATGTATTATGGATCTCGATTGACCAAAATTGAAAAAAAAAATATTGAAAGCTAATTATGTATCTTTACAAAGGAAAAACAAAGTATCTTCGTTGGATGTTTTATGAATCTCGATAGACCATAAATCGAAAAATATATATCGGGAGCTAATATGTATCTTTAAAAGGAAAAAGTGCATCTTCATTCTATTTATTTTGTATCTCGATAGACCAAAATTGAAAAAAAAAATGGGAAGCTAATTATGTATCTTTACTAAGGATAAACAAAGTATCTTCGTTGATGTTTTATGTATCATGATAGACCATAAATCTAAAAATATATATCGGGAGCTAATATGTATCTTAAAAAGTGCATCTTCATTCTATTTATTACGTATCTCGATAGACCAAAATTGAAAAAAAAAATATTCGGAAACTAAATATGTATCTTTACAAAGGAAAAACAAAGTTTCTTCATTGGATGTTTTGTGCAACTCGATAAACCATAAATCGAAAATTATATATCGGGAGCTAATATGTATCTTTAACAGGAAAAAGTGCATCTTCATTCTATGTATTATGTATCTCGATAGACCAAAATTGGAAAAAAAAAATCGAAAGCTAATTATGTATCTTTACAAACGAAAAACAAAATATCTTCGTTGGATGTTTTAAGTATCTCGATAGACCATAAATCGAAAAATATATATCGGGAGCTAATATGTATCTTTAAAAGGAAAAAGTGCATCTTCATTCTATATATTATGTATCTCGATATACCAAAATTGAAAAAAAAAAATCGGAAGCTAATTATGTATCTTTACAAAGGAAAAAAAAAGTATCTTCGATTGAAATTTTATGTATCTCAAAAGACAAAATTCGAAAAATATATATCGGGAGCTAATATGTATCTTTAAAAGGAAAAAGTGAATCTTCATTTTATATATTATGTATCTCGATAGAAAAAAATTGAAAAAAAAATATCGGAAGGTAATTATTTATATTTACAAAGGAAAAATAAAGTATTTTCGATGGATTATTTATGTATCTCGATAGACCATCAATCGAAAAATATATATTGGGAGCTAATATGTATCTTTAAAAGGAAAAAGTGTATCTTCATTCTATGTATTATGGATCTCGATAGACCTGAATTGAAAAAAAAATATCGTAAGTTAATTATGTATCTTTACAAAGGAAAAACAAAGTATCTTCGTTGGATGTTTTGTGCATCTCGATAGACCATAAATCGAAAATTATATATCGGGAGCTAATATGTATCTTTAACAGTAAAAAATGCATCTTCATTCTATGTATTATGTATCTCGATCGACCAAAATTGAAAAAAAAATATCGGTAGGTAATTATGTATCTTTACAAAGGAAAAACAAAATATCTTCGTTGGATGTTTTGTGCATCTCGATAGACCATAAATCGAAAATTATATATCGGGAGCTAATATGTATCTTTAAAAGGAAAAAGTGCATATTCATTCTATTTTCTATGTATCTCGATAGACCAAAATTGAAAAAAAAAATCAGAAGCTAATTATGTATCTTTACAAAGGAAAAACAAAGTATCTTCGTTGGATGTTTTATGAATCTCGATAGACCATAAATCGAAAAATATATATCTGGAGCTAATATGTATCTTTAAAAGGAAAAAGTGCATCTTCACTCTATTTATTCTATGTCTCGATAGACCAAAATTGAAAAAAAAAATATCGTAAGCTAATTTTGTATCCTTACAAAGGAAAAACAAATTATATTCGTTGGATGTTTTAAGCATCTCGATAGACCATAAATCGAAAAATATATATCGGGAGCTAATAAGTATCTTTAAATAGAAAAAGTGCATCTTCATTCTATGTATTATGTATCTCGGTAGATCAAAATTGAAAAAAAAAATATCGGAACAAATTATGTATCTTTACAAAGGAATAATAAAGTATCTTCATTGGATGTTTTGTGTATCTCGATAGACCATAAATTGAAAAACATATATCCGGAAGTAATATGTATCTTTAAAAGGAAAAAGTGCATCTTCATTCTCTCTATTATGTATCTCGATAGACCAAAATTGACATAAATAGATCGAAAGATAATTATATATCTTTACAAAGGAAAAATAAAGTATCTTCATTGGATGTTATGTGTATCTCGATAGACCATAAATCGGAAAATATATATCGGGAGCTAATATGTATCTTTAAAAGTAAAAAGTGCATCTTCATTCTATGTATTATAGATCTCGATAGAACAAAATTGAAAAATAAAATATTGGAAGCTAATAATGTATCTTTACAAAGGAAAAATAAAGTATCTTCGTTGGATGTTTTATGTATCTCGATAGACCATTAATCTATAAATATATATCGGGAGCTAACATGTATCTTTAATTGGAAAAAGTGCATCTTCATTCTATGTATTATGTATCTCGATAGACCAAAATTGAAAAATAAAAATCGGAAGCTAATTATGTATCTTTACAAATGAAAAACAAAGTATCTTCGTTGGATGTTTTGTGTATCTCGATAGACCATAAATCGAAAAATATATATCGGGAGCTAATATGTATCTTTAAAAGTAAAAAGTGCATCTTCATTCTATGTATTATGTATTTCGTTAAACCAAAATTGAAAAAATATATCGGAAGCTAATTATATATCTTTACAAAGTAAAAACAATGTATCTTCGTAGGATGTTTTATGTATCTCGATAGACCATAAATCAAAAAATATATATCGGGAGTTAATATGTATCTTTAAAAGGAAAAAGTGGATCTTCATTCTATGTATTATGGATCTCGATAGACCAAAATTAAAAAAAAATATATATTGGAAGCTAATTATGTATCTTTACAAAGGAAAAACAAAGTATCTTCGTTGAATGTTTTATGAATCTCGATAGACCATAAATCGAAAAATATATATCGGGAGCTAATATGTATCTTTAAAAGGAAAAAGTACATCTTCATTCTATGTATTATGTATCTCGATAGACCAAAATTAAAAAAAATATATAGGAACATAATTATGTATCTTTACAAAGGAAAAATAAAGTATCTTCGTTGGATGTTTTATATATCTCGATAGACAATAAATCAAAAAATATATATCGGGAGCTAATATGTATCTTTAAAAGGAAAAAGTGCATCTTCATTCTATGTATTATGCGTCTCGTTAGACCAAAATTGAAAAAAAAAATATCGAAAGCTAATTATATATCTTTACAAAGGAAAAACAAAGTATCTTCGTTGAATGTTTTGTGCATCTTGATTGACAATAAATCGAAAAATATATATCGGGAGCTAATATGTATCTTTAAAAAGAAAAAGTGCATCTTCATTCTGTCTATTATGTATCTCGATAGACCAAAATTGACAAAAATATATAGGAAGATAATTATGTATCTTTACAAAGAAAAAATAAAGTATCTTCATTGGATGTTTTGTGTATCTCGATATACCATAAATCGAAAAATATATATCGGGAGCTAATATGTATCTTTAAAAGGAAAAAGTGCATCTTCATTCTATCTATTATGTATCTCGATAGACCAAAATTGACTTAAATAGATCGGAAGGTAATTATATATCTTTACAAAGGAAAATTAAAATATCTTCATTGATGTTATGTGTATCTCGATAGACCATAAATCGGAAAATATATATCGGGAGCTAATATGTATCTTTAATAGTAAAAAGTGCATCTTCATTCTATGTATTATGTATCTCGATAGACAAAAATTGAAAAAAAAATATTGGAAGCTAATTATGTATCTTTTCAAAGGAAAAATAAAGTATCTTCGTTGGATGATTTATGCATCTCGATAGACCATAAATAGAAAAAAATATATCGGGAGCTAATATGTATCTTTAAAAGGAAAAAGTGCATCTTCATTCTATGTATTACGTATCTCGATAGACCAAAATTGGTAAAAGAAATATCGGAAGCTAATTATGTATCTTTACCAAGGAAAAACATAGTATCTTCGTTGGATGTTTAGTGTATCTCGATAGACCATAAATCAAAAATATATATATCGGGAGCTAATATATATCTTTAAAAGGAAAAAGTGCATCTTCTTTCTATGTATTATGTATCTCGATAGACCAAAATTGAAAAAAAATTATCGGAAGCTAATTATGTATCTTTACAAAGGATAAGCAAAGTATCTTCGTTGGACGTTTTATGTATCTCGATAGACCATAAATCGAAAAATATATATCGGGAGCTAATATGTATCTTTAAAAGGAAAAAGTGCATCTTCATTCTATGTATTATGTATTTCCATAGACCAAAATTGACAAAAATATATCGAAAGCTAATTATGTATCTTTTCAAAGGCAAAACAAAGTATCTTTGTTGAATGTTTTATGTATCTCGATAGACCCTAAATCGAAAAATATATATCGCGAACTTATATGTATCTTTGAAAGGAAAAAGTGCATCTTCATTCTATGTATTTTGTATCTCGATAGAACAAAATTTAAAAAAAAATATCGGAAGATAATTATGTATCTTTACATAGGAAAAACAAAGAATCTTCGTATGATGTTTTATGCATCTCGATAGACCATAAATCGAAAAATATATATCGGGAGCTAATATGTATCTTTAAAAGGAATAAGTGCATCTTCATTCTATGTATTATGCGTCTCGATAGACCAAAATTGAAAAAAATATATCGGTAGCTAATTATGTATCACTACAAAGGAAAAACAAAGTATATTCGTTGGATGTTTTATGTATCTCAATAGACCATAAATCGAAAAATATATAGCGGGAGTTAATATGTATCTTTAAAAAGAAAAAGCGCATCTTCATTCTATGTATTATGTATCTCGATAGACCAAAATTGGAAAAAAAAAATATCGGAAGCTAGTTATGTATCTTTACAAAAGAAAAACAAAGTATCATCCTTAGACGTTTTATGTATCTCGATAGACCATAAATCGAAGAATATATATCGGGAGCTAATATATATCTTTAAAAGTAAAAAGTGCATCTTAGTTCTATGTATTATGTATCTCGATAGACAAAAATTGAAAAAAAATTATCGGAAGCTAATTATGTATCTTTTCAAAGGAAAAACAAAGTATCTTCGATGGATGGTTTATGTATCTTGATAGACCATAAATCTAAAAATATATATCGGAAGCTAATATGTATCTTTAAAATTAAAAATTGCATCTTCATTCTATGTATTGTGTATCTCGATAGACCAAAATTGAAAAAAATATATCGGAAGCTATTTATGTATCTTTACAAAGGAAAAACAAAGTATCTTCGTTGGATGTTTTGTGCATCTCGATAGACCATAAATCGAAAATTATATATCGGGAGCTAATATGTATCTTTAAAAGGAAAAAGTGCATCTTCATTCTATGTATTATGTATCTCGATAGACCAAAATTGAAAAAAAAATATCGGAAGCTAATTATGTATCTTCACAAAATAAAAACAAAGTATCTTCGTTGGATGTTTTGTGCATCTCGATAGAACATAAATCGAAAATTATATATCTTGAGCTAATATGTATCTTTAAAAGGAAAAAGTGCATCTTCATTCTATTTATTATGTATCTCGATAGACCAAAATTGAAAAAAAAAAATGGGAAGCTAATTTGTATCTTTACTAAGGAAAAACAAAGTATCTTTGTTGGTGTTTTATGTATCTTGATAGACCATAAATCAAAAATATATATCGAGAGCTAATATGTATCTTTAAAAGTGCATCTTCATTCTATTTATTATGTATCTCGATAGACCAAAATTGAAAAAAAAATATTAGGAAACTAATTATGTATCTTTACAAAGGAAAAACAAAGTTTCTTCATTGGATGTTTTGTGCAACTCGATAAACCATAAATCGAAAATTATATATCGGGAGCTAATATGTATCTTTAACAGGAAAAAGTGCATCTTCATTCTATGTATTATGTATCTCGATAGACCAAAATTGAAAAAAAAAAACGGAAGCTAATTATGTATCTTTACAAAGGAAAAACAAAGTATCTTCGTTGGATGTTTTGTGTATCTCGATAGACCATAAATCGAAAAATATATATCGGGAGCTAATATGTTTCTTTAAAAGTAAAAAGTGCATCTTCATTCTATGTATTATGTATTTCAATAAACCAAAATTGAAAAAATATATCGGAAGCTAATTATATATCTTTACAAAGTAAAAACAATGTATCTTCGTAGGATGTTTTATGTATCTCGATAGACCATAAATCAAAAAATATATATCGGGAGCTGATATGTATTTTTAAAAGGAAAAAGTGGATCTTCATTCTATGTATTATGGATCTCGATAGACCAAAATTGAAAAAAAAAATATTGGAAGCTAATTATGTATCTTTACAAATGAAAAACAAAGTATCTTCGTTGGATGTTTTATGAATCTCGATAGACCATAAATCGAAAAATATATATCGGGAGCTAATATGTATCTTTAAAAGGAAAAAGTGCATCTTCATTCTATTTATTTTGTATCTCGATAGACCAAAATTGAAAAAAAAAATGGGAAGCTAATTATGTATCTTTACTAAGGAAAAACAAAGTATCTTCGTTGGTGTTTTATGTATCTTGATAGACCATAAATCGAAAAAAATATATCGGGAGCTAATATGTATCTTTAAAAGTGCATCTTCATTCTATGTATTATGTATCTCGATAGACCAAAATTGAAAAAAAAAATATCGGAAGTTAATTATGTATCTTTACAAAGGAAAAATAAAGTATCTTCGTTGGATGTTTTATGCATCTCGATAGACCATAAATAGAAAAAAAAATATCGGGAGCTAATATGTATCTTTAAAAGGAAAAAGTGCATCTTCATTCTATGTATTACGTATCTCGATAGAGCAAAATTGGTAAAAGAAATATCGGAAGCTAATTATGTATCTTTACAAAGGAAAAACAAAGTATCTTCGTTGGATGTTTTATGCATCTCGATAGACCATAAATAGAAAAATATATATCGGGAGTGAATATGTATCTTTAAAAGTAAAAAGTGCATATTCATTCTATGTATTATGTATCTCGATAGACCAAAATTGAAAAAAAAAATCGGAAGCTAAATATGTATATTTAAAAGGAAAAACAAAGTTTCTTCATTGGATGTTTTGTGCATCTCGATAGACCATAAATCGAAAATTATATATCGGGAGCTAATATGTATCTTTAAAAGTAAAAAGTGCATCTTCATTCTATGTATTATGTATCTCGATAGACAAAAATTGAAAAAAAAAATATTGGAAGCTAATTATGTATCTTTACACTGTAAAAACAAAGTATCTTCGTTGGATGTTTTAAGTATTTCGATAGCCCGTCAATCGAAAAATATATATCGGGAGCTAATATGTCTCTTTAAATGGAAAAAGTGCATCTTCATTCTATGTATTTTGTGTCTCGATAGACCAAAGTTGAAAAAAAAAATATAGTAAGCTAATTATGTATCCTTACAAAGGAAAAACAAATTATATTCGTTGGATGTTTTATGCATCTCGAAAGACCATAAATCGAAAAATATATATCGGGAGCTAATAAGTATCTTTAAAAAAAAAAATAGCATCTTCATTCTATGTATTATGTATCTCGATAGACAAATATTGAAAAAAAAAATATCGGAAGCAAATTATGTATCTTTACAAAGGAAAAACAAAGAAGCTTCGTTTGATATATTATGTATCTCGATAGACCATAAATCGAAAAATATATATCGGGGGCTAATATGTATCTTTAAAAGGAAAAAGTGCATCTTCATTTTATGTATAATGTATCTCGTAGACCAAAATTGAAAAAAAGATATCGGAAGCTAATTATGTAATTTTACAAAGGAAAAACAAAGTATCTTCGTTGGATGTTTTATGTATATCGATAGATCAAAAATCGAAAAATATATATCGGGAGCTAATATGTATCTTTAGAATGAAAAAGTGCATCTTCATTCTATATATTATGTATCTCGATAGACCAAAATTAATAAAACATATCGGAAGCTAATTATGTATCTTTACAAATGAAAAACAAAGTATCTACAATGGATGTTTTACGTATCTCGATAGAGCATCAATCGAAAAATATATATCGGGTGCTAATATGTTTCTTTAAAATGAAAAAGTGCATTTTCATTCTATGTATTATGTATCTCGATAGACCAAAATTAAAAAAAAAATATCGGAAGCTAATTATGTATCTTTACAAAGGAAAAACAGAGTATCTTCGTTGGATGTTTTGTGCATCTCGATAGACCTTAAATAAAAAAAATTATTCATAGAGAGCTAAAATGTACCTTTAAAAGTAAAAAGTGCATCTTCATTCTATGTATTATGTATTTCGATAGACCAAAATTGAAAAAAATATATCGGAAGTAAATTATGTATCTTTACAAAGGAAAAACAAAGTATCTTCGTTGGATGATTTGTGCATCTCGATAGACCATAAATCGAAAAATATATATCGGGGGCTAATATGTATCTTTAAAAGAAAAAAGTGCATCTTACTTATATGTATTATGTATCTCGTAGACCAAAATTGAAAAAAAGATATCTGAAGCTAATTTTGTATCTTTACAAAGGAAATACAAAGTATCTTCGTTGGATGTTTTGTGCATCTCGATAGACCATAAATCGAAAATTATATATCGGGAGCTAATATGTATCTTTAAAAGTAAAAAGTGCATCTTCATTCTATGTATTATGTATCTCGATAGACCAAAATTGAAAAAAAAAATCGGAAGCTAAATATGTATCTTTACAAAGGAAAAACAAAGTATCTTCGTTCGATGTTTTGTGCATCTCGATAGGCCATAAATCGAAAATTATATATCGGGAGCTAATATGTATCTTTAAAAGTAAAAAGTGCATGTTCATTCTATGTATTATGTATCTCGATAGACCAAAATTTAAAAAAATATAACGGAAGCTAATTATGTATCTTTATATAGGAAAAACAAAGTATCTTCGTTGAATGTTTTATGTATCTCAATAGACAATAAATCGAAAAATATATATTGGGAGCTAATATGTATCTTTAAAAAGAAAAAGTGCATCTTCATTCTATGTATTATGAATCTAGATATACCAAAATTGAAAAAAAAAAAATCGGAAGCTAATTATGTATCTTTACAAAGGAAAAATAAAGTATCTTCGTTGAATGTTTTATGTATTTCGATAGACCATAAATCGAAAAATATATATCGGGAGCTAATATGTATCCTTAAAAGGACAAATGGCATCTTCATTCTATGTATTATGTATCTCGATAGACCAAAATTGAAAAAAACATATCGGAAGCTAATTATGTAATTTTACAAAGGAAAAACAAAGTATCTTCGTTGGATGTTTTATGTATATCGATAGACCAAAAATCGAAAAATATATATCGGGAGCTAATATGTATCTTTAGAATGAAAAAGTGCATCTTCATTCTATATATTATGTATCTCGATAGACCAAAATTAATAAAACATATCGGAAGCTAATTATGTATCTTTACAAAAGAAAAACAAAGTATCTTCAATGGATGTTTTACGTATCTCGATAGAGCATCAATCGAAAAATATATATCGGGTGCTAATATGTATCTTTAAAAGGAAAAAGTGCATTTTCATTCTATGTATTATGTATCTCGATAGACCAAAATTGAAAAAAAAAATATCTGAAGCTAATTATGTATCTTTACAAAGGAAAAACAGAGTATCTTCGTTGGATGTTTTGTGCATCTCAATAGACCTTAAATCAAAAAAATTATTCATAGAGAGCTAAAATGTACCTTAAAAAGTAAAAAGTGCATCTTCATTCTATGTATTATGTATTTCGATAGACCAAAATTGTAAAAAATATATCGGAAGTTAATTATGCATCTTTACAAAGGAAAAACAAAGTATCTTCGCTGAATGTTTTGTGCATCTCGATAGACCTTAAATAGAAAAATTATTCATAGGGAGCTAATATGTATCTATAAACGAAAAAAGTGCATCTTCATTCTATGTATTATGTATCTCGATAGACCAAAATTGGAAAAAAAATATCGGAACCTAATTATGTATCTTTACAAAGGAAATACAAAGTATCTTCGTTGTATGTTTTATTTATCCCAACAGACCATAAATCGAAAAATATATATCGGGAGCTAATGTGTATCTTTAAAATTAAAAAGCGCATCTTCATTCTATGTATTATGTATCTCGATAGACCACAATTGAAAAAAATATATCGGAAGCTAATTATGTATCTTTACAAATGAAATACAAAGTATCTTCGTTGGATATTTTATGTATCTCTATATATCATCTATCTAAAAATATATATCGGGAGCTAATATGTATCTTTAAAAGGAAAAAGTGCATCGTCATTCTATGTATTATGCATCTCGATAGACCAAAATTTAAAAAAATATATCGGAAACTAATTATGTATCTTTTCAAAGGAAAAACAAAATATCTTCGTTGGATATTTTATGTATCTCGATAGACCAAAAATTGAAAATTATATATCGGGAGCTAATTATGTATCTTTACACAGTAAAAACAAAGTATCTTCGTTGGATGTTTTAAGTATTTCGATAGCCCGTAAATCGAAAATATATATATCGGGAGCTAATATGTATCTTTAAATGGAAAAAGTGCATCTTCATTCTATGAATTCTGTGTATCGATAGAACAAAATTGAAAAAAAATTATCGTAAGCTAATTATGTATCCTTACAAAGGAAAAACAAATTATATTCGTTAGATGTTTTATGCATCTCGATAGACCATAAATCGAAAAATATATATATTAAGCTAATAAGTATCTTTAAAAAGAAAACTAGCATCTTCATTCTATGTATTATGTATCTCGATAGACAAAAATTGAAAAAAAAAATATCGGAAGCTAATTATGTATCTTTACAAAAGCAAAACAAAGTATCTTCATTGAATGTTTTGTGTATCTCGATAGACCATAAATCAAAAATAATATATCGGGAGCTAATATGTATCTTTAAAAGGAAAAAATGCATCTTCATTCTGTGTATTATGTATCTCGATAGAACAAAATTGAAAAAAAAAATATCGGAAGCTAATTATGTATCTTTACAAAGGAAAAACAAAGTATCTTCGTTGGATGTTTTATGCATCTCGATAGACCATAAATCGAAAAATATATATCGGGAGCTAATATGTATCTTTAAAAGGAAAAAGTGCATCTTCATTCTATGTATTATGCGTCACATTAGACCAAAATTGAAAAAAAACATATCGGAAGCTAATTATGTATCTTTACAAAGCAAAAACAAAGTATCTTCGTTGAATGTTTTGTGCATCTTGATAGACCATAAATCGAAAATTATATATCGGTAGCTAAATGTATCTTTAAAAGGAAAAAGTGCATCTTCATTCTCTGTATTATGTATCTGGATAGACAAAAATTGAAAAAAATATAACGGAAGCTAAATATGTGTCTTTACAAAGGAAAAACAAAGTATCTTCGTTGGATGTTTTATGTATCTCGATAGACAATAAATCGAAAAATATATATCGGGAGCTAATATGTATCTTTTAAATAGAAAAGTGCATCTTCATTCTATGTATTATGTATCTCGATAGACCAAAAATGGAAAAAAAAATATCGGAAGCTAATTATGTATCTTTACAAAGGAAAAATAAAGTATCTTCGTTGGATGTTTTATGCATCTCGATAGACTATAAATAGAAAAAAAAATATCGGGAGCTAATATGTATCTTTAAAAGGAAAAAGTGCATCTTCATTCTATGTATTTTGTATCTCGATAGACAAAAATTGGTAAAAGAAATATCGGAAGCTAATTATGTATCTTTACAAACGAAAAACAAAGTATCTTCGTTGGATGTATTATGTATCTCGATAGACCATAAATCAAAAAAATATATATCGGGAGCTAATATTTATCTTTAAAAGGAAAAATTGTATCTTCTTTCTATGTATTATGTATCTCGATAGACCAAAATTGAAAAAAAAAATCGGAAGCTAATTATGTATCTTTACAAAGGAAAAACAACGTATCTTCGTTGGATGTTTTGTGTATCTCGATAGACCATAAATCATAAAATATATATCGGGAGCTAATATGTATCTTTAAAAGTAAAAAGTGCATCTTCATTCTATGTATTATGTATCTCGATAAACCAAAATTGAAAAAATATATCGGAAGCTAATTATATATCTTTACAAAGGAAAAACAACGCATCTTCGTAGGATGTTTTATGTATCTCGATAGACCATAAATCAAAAAATATATATCGGGGGATGATATGTATCTTTAAAAGGAAAAAGTGGATCTTCATTCTATGTATTATGGATCTCGATAGAACAAAATGGAAAAATAAAATATTGGCAGCTAATTATGTATCTTTACAAAGAAAAAACAAAGTATCTTCGTTGGATGTTTTATGTATCTCGATAGACCATAAATTGAAAAATATATATCGGGAGCTAATATGTATCTTTAAAAGGAAAAAGTGCATCTTCATTCTATGTATTATGTATCTCGATAGACCAAAATTGAAAAAAAAATATCGGAAGCTAATTATGTATATTTAAAAAGGAAAAACAAAGTATCTTCGTTGGATGTTTTATGTATATCGATAGACCAAAAATCGAAAAATATATATCGGGAGATAATATGTATCTTTAGAATGAAAAAGTGCTTCTTCATTTTATATATTATGTATCTCGAGAGACCAAAATTAATAAAACATATCGGAAGCTAATTATGTATCTTTACAAAGGAAAAACAAAGTATCTTCAATGGATGTTTTATGTATCTCGATAGTGCATAAATCGAAAAATATATATCGGGTACTAATATGTATCTTTAAAAGGAAAAAGTGCATCTTCATTCTATGTATTATGTATCTCGATAGACCAAAATTGAAAAAAAAATATCGGAAGCTAATTATATATCTTTACAAAGGAAAAATAAAGTATCTTCGTTGGATATTTTGAGTATCTCGATAGACCACAAATCGAAAAATATATATCGGGATCTAATATGTATCTTTAAAAGGAAAAAGTTCATCTTCATGCTATGTATTATGTATCTCGATAGACCAAAATTGAAAAAAAAATATCGGAAGCTAATTATGTAACTTTACTAAGAAAAAATAAAGTATCTTCGTCGGATGTTTTGAATGTCTCGATAGACCATAAATCGAAAAATATATTATGGGAGCTAATATGTATTCTTAAAAGGAAAAAGTGCATCTTCATTCTATATATTATGTATCTCGATAGACGAAAATTGAAAAAAAATAAATATCGAAAGCTAATTATGTATCTTTACAAAAGCAAAACAAAGTATCTTCATTGAATGTTTTGTGTATCTCGATAGACCATCTATCAAAAATAATATATCGGGAGCTAATATGTATCTTTAAAAGGCAAAAATGCATCTTCAATCTGTGTATTATGTATCTCGATAGAACAAAATTGAAAAAAAATATATCGGAAGCTAATTATGTATCGTTACAATGGAAAAACAATGTATCTTCGTTGGATGTTTTATGCATCTCAATAAACCATAAATCGAAAAATATATATCGGGAGCTAATATGTATCTTTAAAAGGAAAAAGTGCATCTTCATTCTATGTATTATGTGTCTCGTTAGACCAAAATTGAAAAAAAAAATATCGGAAGCTAATTATGTATCTTTACAAAGCAAAAACAAAGTATCTTCGTTGAATGTTTTGTGCATCTTGATAGACCATAAATCGAAAATTATATATCGGTAGCTAAATGTATCTTTAAAAGGAAAAAGTGCATCTTCATTCTGTGTATTATGTATCTGGATAGACAAAAATTGAAAAAAAATATAACGGAAGATAAATATGTATCTTTACAAAGGAAAAACAAAGTATCTTCGTTGGATGTTTTATGTATCTCGATAGACAATAAATCGAAAAAAATATATCGGGAGCTAATATGTATCTATTAAATAGAAAAGTGCATCTTCATTCTATGTATTATGTATCTCGATAGACAAAAAATAAAAAAAAAATATCGGAAGCTAATTATGTATCTTTACAAAGGAAAAAAAAGTATCTTCGTTGGATGTTTTATGTATCTCGATAGACCATAAATCGAAAAATATATATCGGGAGCTAATATGTATCTTTAAAAGGAAAAAGTGCATCTTCATTCTATGTATTATGTATCTCAATAGACCAAAATTAAAAAAAAAATATCAGAAGCTAATTATTTATCTTCACAAAGGAAAAACAAAGTATCTTCGTTGGATGTTTTATGTATCTCGATAGACCATAAATCGAAAAATATCTATCGTGAGCTGATATGTATCTTTAAAATTAAAAAGTGCATCTTCATTCTATGTATTATGTATCTCGATAGACCAAAATTAAAAAAAAAAAATCGGAAGCTAATTATATATTTTTACAAAGGAAAAACAAAGTATCTTTGTTGGATGTTTTGTGCATCTCGATAGACCATAAATCGAAAATTATATATCGGGAGCTCATATGTATCTTTAAAAGGATAAAGTGCATCTTCATTCTATGCATTATGTATCTCGATAGACCAAAATTAAAAAACATATATGGGAAGCTAATTATGTCTCTTTACAAAGAAAAAGAAAAGTATCTTAGTTGGATGTTTTAAGTATCTTGATAGACCACAAATCGAAAAATATATATTGGGAGCTAATATGTATCTGTAAATGGAACAACTGCATCTACATTCTATGTATTATGTGTTTCCATAGACCCAAATTGAAAAAATATATCGGAAGCTAATTATGTATATTTTCATAGGCAAAACAAAGTATCTTCGTTGGTTGTTTTATGTATCTTGATAGACCATAAATCGAAAAAGATCTATCAGAAGCTAATATGTATCTTTAAAAGTAAAAATTGCATCTTCATTCTATGTATTATGTATCTCGATAGATCAAAATTGAAAAAAAAAAATCAAAAGTTAATTATGTAAGTTTACAAAGGAAAAAAAAAGTATCTTCGTTGGATGTTTTATGTATCTCGATAGTCCATAAATCGAAAAATATATATAGGGAGCTAATATGTATCTTTAAAAGGAAAAAGTGCATCTTCATTCTATGTATTATGTATCTCGATAGACCAAAATTGAAAAAAATATATCGGAAGTTAATTATGTATCTTTACAAAGGAAAAATAAAGTATCTTCGTTGGGTATTTTGTGCATCTCGATAGACCTTAAATTGAAAAAATTATATATCGGGAGCTAATATGTATCTTTAAAAGGAAAAAGTGCATCTTCATTCTATGTATTATATATCACAATAGAACAAAATTCAAAAAAATATATCGGAAGCTAATTATGTATCTTTACATAGGAAAAACAAAGTATATTCGTTGAATGTTTTATGTATCTCGATAGACCATAAATCTAAAAATATATATCGGGAGCTAATATGTATCTTTAAAAGGAAAATGTGCATCTTCATTCTATATATTATGTATCTCGATAGACCAAAATTGAAAAAAATATATCGAAAGCTAATAATGTATCTTTTCAAAGAAAAACAAAGTATCTTCATTGGATTGTTTATGTATCTCGATAGACCATAAATCGAAAAATATATATCGGGAGCTAATATGTATCTTTAATAGGAAAAAGAGCATCTTCATTCTACGTATTATGTATCTCGATAGACCAAAATTGAAAAAAAAAATATCGGAAGCTAATTATGTAACTTTACTAAGAAAAAATAAATTATCTTCGTCGGATGTTTTGAATATCTCGATTGACCATAAATCAAAAAATATATTATGGGAGCTAATATGTATCCTTAAAAGGAAAAAAGTGCATCTTCATTCTATATATTATGTATCTCGATAGACGAAAATTGAAAAAATAATATCGGAAGCTAATTATGTATCTTTACAAAAGCAAAACAAAGTATCTTCATTGAATGTTTTGTGTATCTCGATAGACCATAAATCAAAAAATATATATCGGGAGCTAATATGTATCTTCAAAAGGAAAAAATGCATCTTCATTCTGTGTATTATGTATCTCGATAGAACAAAATTGAAAAAAATATATCGGAAGCTAATTATGAATCTTTACAAAGGAAAAACAAAGTATCTTCGTTGGATGTTTTATGCATCTCGATAGACCATAAATCGAAAAATAAATGTCGGGAGCTAATATGTATCTTTAATAGGAAAAAGTGCATCTTCATTCTATGTATTATGCGTATCGTTAGACCAAAATTGAAAAAAAATAAAAAATCGGAAGCTAATTATGTATCTTTACAAAGGAAAAACAAAAGTATCTTCGTTGAATGATTTGTGCATCTTGATAGATCATTAATCAAAAATTATATATCGGTAGTTAATATGTATCTATAAAAGGAAAAAGTGCATCTTCATTCTGTGTATTATGTATCTGGATAGACCAAAATTGAAAAAAATATAACGGAAGCTAAATATGTATCTTTACAAAGGATAAACAAAGTATTTCGTTGGATGTTTTATGTATCTCGATAGACCATAAATAG
Organism: Capsicum pubescens; assembly: GCA_030864215.1. Taxonomy (NCBI): domain Eukaryota; kingdom Viridiplantae; phylum Streptophyta; class Magnoliopsida; order Solanales; family Solanaceae; genus Capsicum; species Capsicum pubescens. Next base: position 6,845,560 of record CM061542.1, read on the forward strand.
AAAAATATATATCGGGAGCTAATATGTATCTTTAAAATCGAAAAGTGCATCTTCATTCTATATATTATGTATCTCGGTAGACCAAAATTGAAAAAAACATATCGGAAGCTAATTATGTATCTTTACAAAAAAAAACAAAGTATCTTCGTTGGATGTTTTATGCATCTCAATAGACCATAAATCGAAAAATATATATCGGGAGCTAATATGTATCTTTAAAAGGAAAAAGTTCATCTTCATTCAATGTATTATGTATCTCGTTAGACCAAAATTGAAAAAAAAATATCGGAAGCTAATTATGTATCTTTACAAAAGAAAAATAAAGTATCTTCATTGGATGTTTTGTGTATCTCGATAGACCGTAAATCAAAAATTATATCTCGGGAGCTAATATGTATCTTTAAAAAGAAAAAGTGCAACTTCATTATATGTATTATGAATCTCGATAGACCAAAATTGAAAAAAAATTATCGGAAGCTAATTTTGTATCTTTACAAAGGAAAAACAAAGTATCTTCAATGGTGTTTTATGTATCTCGATAGACCTTTAATCTAAAAATATATATATCGGGAGCTAACATGTATCTTTAAAAGGAAAAAGTGCATCTTCATTCTATGTATTATGTATCTCGATAGACCAAAATTGAAAAAAAAATATCGGAAGCTAATTATGTATCTTTACAAAGGAAATACAAAGTATCTTCGTTGGATGTTTTATGTATATCGATAGACCATAAATCGAAAAATATATATCGGGAGCTAATATGTATCTTTCAAATGAAAAAGTTCATCTTCATTCTATATATTATGTATCTCGATAGACCAAAATTGAAAAAAAAAAATCAGAATCTAATTATGTATCTTTACAAAAGAAATACAAAATATCTTCGTTGGATGTTTTATGTATCTCGATAGACCAGAAATCGAAAAATGTATATCGGGAGCTAATATGTATCTTTAAAAGGAAAAAGTTCATCTTCATTCTATGTATTATGTATCTCGATAGACCAAAATTGAAAAAAAAAATCGGAAGCTAATTATGTATCTTTACAAAGGAAAAACTAAGTATCTACATTGGATGTTTTATTTTTCTCGATAGTTCATAAATCGAAAAATATATATCGGGAGCTAATATGTATCTTTAAAATGAAAAAGTGCATCTTCATTCTATGTATTAAGTATCTCGATAGACCAAAATTGAAAAAAATATATCGGAAGCTAATTATGTATCATTACAAAGGAAAAACAAAGTATCTTCGTTGGATGTTTTTTGTATCTCGATTGATCGTAAATCGAAAAATATATATCGGGATCTAATATGTATCTTTAAAAGGAAAAAGTTCATCTTCATTCTATGTATTATGTATTTCCATAGACAAAAATTGAAAAATATATATCGGAAGCTAATTATGTATTTTTTCAAAGGAAAAATCAAAGTATCTTCGTTGGATGTTTTATGTATCTCGATAGACCATAAATCGAAAATTATATATCGGGAGCTAATATGTATCATTAAAAGGAAAAAGTGCATCTTCATTCTATGTATGATGTATCTCGATAGACCAAAATTGAAAAAAAAATATCGGAAGCTATTTATGTATCTTTACAATGGAAAAACAAAGTATCTTCGCTGGATGTTTTGTGTATCTCGATAGACCATAAATCGAAAATATATATCGAGAGCTAATATGTATCTTTAAAAGTAAAAAGTGCATCTTCATTCTATGTATTATGTGTCTCGATAGACCAAAATTGAAAAAAAAATCGGAAGCAAATCATGTATCTTTACAAAGGAAAAACAAAGTATCTTTGTTGGATGTTTTGTGCATCTCGATAGACCATAAATCGAAAATTATATATCGGGAGCTAATGTGTATCTTTAAAAGGAAAAAGTGCATCTTCATTCTATGTATTATGTATCTCGATAGACCAAAATTGTAAAAAAAAATTGGAAGCTAAATATGTATCTTTACAAAGGGAAAACAAAGTATCTTCGTTCGATGTTTTGTGCATCTCGATAGACCATAAATCTAAAATTATATATCAGGAGCTAATATGTATCTTTAAAAGTAAAAAGTGCATCTTCATTCTATGTTTTATGTATCTCGATAGACCAAAATTGAAAAAAAAATATCGGAAGCTAATTATGTATCTTTACAATGGAAAATTGAAAGTATCTTCGTTGGATGTTTTATGTATCTCGATAGACCATAAATCGAAAAATATATTTCGGGAGCTAATATGTATCTTTATTATGAAAAAGTGCATCTTCATTCTATATATTATGTATTTCCATAGACCAAAATTGAAAAAAAAATATCGGAAGCTAATTATGTATCTTTACAAAGTAAAAACAAAGTATCTTTGTTGGATGTTTTGTGTATCTCGATAGACCATAAATCGAAAACTATATATCGGGAACTAATATGTATCATTAAAAGGAAAAAGTGCATCTTCATTCTATGTATGATGTATCTCGATAGACCAAAATTGAAAAAAATATATCGGAAACTAATTATGTATCGTTACAATGGAAAAACAAAGTATCTTCGTTGGATGTTTTGTGTATCTCGATAGACCATAAATCAAAAAATATATATCGAGAGCTAATATGTATCTTTAAATGTAAAAAGTGCATCTTCATTCTATGTATTATGTATCTCAATAGACCAAAATTGAAAAAAAAAAATCGGAAGCTAATATGTATCTTTACAAAGGAAAAACAAAGTATCTTCATTGAATGTTTTATGTATATCGATAGACCATAAATCGAAAAATATATATCGTGAGCAAATATGTATCTTTAAAAGGAAAAAGTGCATCTTCAGACTATGTATTATGTATCTCGATAGACCAAAATTTGAAAAAAAAAATCAGAAGCTAATTATGTATCTTTACAAAAGAAATACAAAATATCTTCGTTGGATGTTTTATGTATCTCGATAGAAAATAAATCAGAAAATATATATCGGGAGCTAATATGTATCTTTAAAAGGAAAAAGTGCATCTTCATTCTATGTATTATGTATTTCGATAGACCAAAATTGAAAAAAAAAATATCGGAAGCTAATTATATATCTTTACAAAGGAAATACAAAGTATCTTCGTTGGATATTTTGTGTATCTCGATAGACCATAAATCGAAAAAATATATATCGGGATCTAATATGTATCATTACAGAGGAAAAACAAAGTATCTTCGTTGGATGTTTTATGTATCTCGATAGACCGTAAATCGAAAAATATATATCGGGAGCTAATATGTAACTTTAAAAGGAAAAAGTGCTTCTTCATTCTCTGTATTATGTATCTCGATAAACCAAAATTGAAGAAAATATATCGGAAGCTAATTATGTATCTTTACAATATAAAAATTAAAGTATCTTCGTTGGATGTTTTATGTATCTCGATAGACCATAAATCGAAAAATATATATCGGGAACTAATATGTATCTTTATAAGGAAAAAGTGCATCTTCATTCTCTGTATTATGTGTTTCGATAGACCAAAATTGAAAAAAAAAATATCGGAAGCTAATTATATATCTTTACAAAGGAAATACAAAGTATCTTCGTTGGATATTTTCTGTATCTCGATAGACCATAAATCGAAAAATATATATCGGGATCTAATATGTATCATTACAAAGGAAAAACAAAGTATCTTCATTGTATGTTTTGTGTATCTCGATAGACCATAAATCGAAAAATATATATCGGGAGCTAATATGTATCTTTAAAAGGAAAAAGTGCTTCTTCATTCTCTGTATTATGTATCTCGATAGACCAAAATTGAAAAAAATATATCGGAAACTAATTATGTATCTTTACAATGGAAAAACAAAGTATCTTCGTTGGATGTTTTGTGTATCTCGATAGACCATAAATCGAAAAATATATATCGGGAGCTAATATGTATTTTTAAAAGGAAAAAGTGCTTCTTCATTCTCTGTATTATGTATCTCGATAGACCAAAATTGAAAAAAATATATCGGAAACTAATTATGTATCTTTACAATGGAAAAACAAAGTATCTTCGTTGGATGTTTTGTGTATCTCGATAGACCATAAATCGAAAAATATATATCGGGAGCTAATATGTATTTTTAAAAGGAAAAAGTGCTTCTTCATTCTCTGTATGATGTATCTCGATAGACCAAAATTGAAAAAAATATATCGGAAACTAATTATGTATCTTTACAATGGAAAAACAAAGTATCTTCGTTGGATGTTTTGTGTATCTCGATAGACCATAAATCGAAAAACATATATCGAGAGCTAATATGTATCTTTAAAAGTAAAAAGTGCATCTTCATTCTATGTATTATGTATCTCAATAGACCAAAATTGAAAAAAAAATATCGGAAGCTAATATGTATCTTTACAAAGGAAAAACAAAGTATCTTCATTGAATGTTTTATGTATATCGATAGACCATAAATCGAAAAATATATATCGAGAGCAAATATGTATCTTTAAAAGGAAAAAGTGCATCTTCAGACTATGTATTATGTATCTCGATATACCAAAATTTGAAGAAAAAAAATCAGAAGCTAATTATGTATCTTTACAAAAGAAATACAAAATATCTTCGTTGGATGTTTTATGTATCTCGATAGAAAATAAATCAGAAAATATATATCGGGAGCTAATATGTATCTTTAAAAGGAAAAAGTGCATCTTCATTCTATGTATTATGTATTTCGATAGACCAAAATTGAAAAAAAAAATATCGGAAGCTAATTATATATCTTTACAAAGGAAATACAAAGTATCTTCGTTGGATATTTTGTGTATCTCGATAGACCATAAATCGAAAAAATATATATCGGGATCTAATATGTATCATTACAAAGGAAAAACAAAGTATCTTCGTTGGATGTTTTATGTATCTCGATAGACCGTAAATCGAAAAATATATATCGGGAGCTAATATGTAACTTTAAAAGGAAAAAGTGCTTCTTCATTCTCTGTATTATGTATCTCGATAAACCAAAATTGAAAAAAAAATATCGGAAGCTAATTATGTATCTTTACAATATAAAAATTAAAGTATCTTCGTTGGATGTTTTATGTATCTCGATAGACCATAAATCGAAAAATATATATCGGGAGCTAATATGTATCTTTAAAAGGAAAAAGTGCATCTTCATTCTATGTATTATGTATTTTGATAGACCAAAATTGAAAAAAAAATATATCGGAAGCTAATTATATATCTTTACAAAGGAAATACAAAGTATCTTCGTTGGATATTTTGTGTATCTCGATAGACCATATATCGAAAAATATATATCGGGATCTAATATGTATCATTACAAAGGAAAAATAAAGTATCTTCGTTGGATGTTTTATGTATCTCGATAGACCGTAAATCGAAAAATATATATCGGGATGTAATATGCATCTTTAAAAGGAAAAAGTGCTTCTTCATTCTCTGTATTATGTATCTCGATAAACCAAAATTGAAAAAAATATATTGGAAGCTAATTATGTATCTTTACAATATAAAAATTAAAGTATCTTCGTTGGATGTTTTATGTATCTCGATAGACCATAAATCGAAAAATTTATATCGGGAGCTAATATGTATCTTTAAAAGGAAAAAGTGCATCTTCATTCTATATATTATGTATCTCGATTGACCAAAATCAAAAAAAATATATCGGAAGTTAATTATGTATCTTTACAAAGGAAAAACAAAGTATCTTCATTGAATGTTTTATGTATGTCGAAAGACCATAAATCGAAAAATATATATCAGGAGCTAATATGTATCTTTAAAAGGAAAAAGTGCATCTTCATTCTATGTATTATGTATCTCGATAGACCAAAATTGAAATAAAAAAATCGTAATCTAATTACGTATCTTTACAAAGGAAATACAAATTATCTTCGTTGGTTGTTTTATGTATCTCGATAGACTATAAATCGGAAAATATATATCGGGAGCTAATTTGTATCTTTAAAAGTAAAAAGTGCATCTTCATTCTATGTATTATGTATCTCAACAGACCAAAATTGAAATAAAAATATCGGAAGCTAATTATATTTCTTTATAAAGGAAAAAAAAAGTATCTTCATTGGATGTTTTATGTATCTCGATAGACCATAAATCGAAAAATATATATTTGGAGCTAATATGTATCTTTAAAATGAAAAGGTGCATCTTCATTCTATGTATTATGTATCTCGATAGACCATAAATCGAAAATATATATCTAGAGCTAATATGTATCTTTAAAAGGAAAAAGTATATCCTTATTTTATGTATTATGTATCTCGATAGCCAAAATTGAAAAAAATATATCGGAAGCTAATTATGTATCTTTACAAAAGAAAAATAAATTATCTTCGTTGAATATTTTATGTATCTCGATAGACCATAAATCGAAAAATATATATCGGGAGCTAATATGTATCTTTAAAAGGAAAAAGTGCATCTTCATTCTATGTATTATGTATCTCGATAGACCAAAATCAAAAAAAATATATCGGAAGATAATTATGTATCTTTACAAAGAAAAAACAAAGTATCTTCATTGGATGTTTTGTGTATCTCGATAGACCATAAATCGAAAAATATATATCGGGAGCTAATATGTATCTTTAAAAGGAAAAAGTCTTTCTTCATTCTCTATATTATGTATCTCGATAGACCGAAATTGAAAAAAATATATCGGAAAAAATAAAATATCTTTATTGAATGTATCAAGATCTAATTATTTATCTTTACAGACTCTTGCAAAACATCGATTTTTTTTTTTGTAATCACGCTCCAAACTGTCGAGCTTTATGTTGTTTTTGCGAAAATACAGGCCGAACCCCATAAAGCCCTAATTGGGCCTAAACCTGGCCCAAGGATATTACTGTAATACAATTCTAAAATTCTTTCTAGGGTTTGTCCATCTATATAAATTAACCTTAATAAGCTTTTCAGCACATAGCAATCCATGGCAGCTTCCTTTGTTCTCTTCACATAGCTTTTCACCTATTATTAGTCTTTTTTTCTATATAATTATATGAAGTGATATGTATTTTACATTCGGAAATAATCTCTCTATCTTTGTTATACTAAGATAGGAGTATGATTTACTACCAAATGGTCTATAGCATTGGTGCTTTCATTGATCCACGCACGGAGGGTCGGGTGATCCGCTCTCAATGAAAGCACCTGCGTTATAGACTAAAGACTAGTCTTTTGTGTTGGGCTGTGTTGTTTGGTGTTATGCCTCCTTCTGATCGAATGATGGAACAATTATTTTGATGTGTTTCGTCATTTTTATGTGAATTTATTTATAGGAGGCAAAGTAATATTATTGGCGAGATATCGTTTCGATCGTCATTTTCTTTTTTTTTTTCCATTGACGATTCGATTGTTGTTCGTCTACATTTTTAATTTTTTTTTGTTTCCTTTAAACTAACTGTAGTTCGTGTTATAATAAATTTTGTTAAAGTTTAAAGTATATTTCAGGTCATTTATAAAATAAAAATACTGTAAGTCTTTTGTTGGATTTAGATGAATTGAAAATAAGTACCTTGACTAAATGTAGTATAAAATTGATAAATTTATAATTGTAAATTAATTTTGAAGTTGTGACTAAAACTATTTACAAATTGGGGAGTTGTATTTGGAGATAGAAGACTTTTAGTTGGAAAAAAAAGAAGAAAATTTAGTGGTTAAATTTTTCTCCAAATTGCCATGTGTTCAGCTTTTGAAAACTTGAAATTGGTATTTGAAGATAAATTTGTAAAATTTAATTGAAGATTGATTGATGCACTTCATATCTTGATCAAACATTCATGATGGAACAAGATTCAAATGTTGTTTTGATTAGGGGTGTACATCATTCGGTTCGATTTTATATATTATCGATTTGGTTTATTAGTTTTTGAATATGCTAACTCAATAATCAAATTAATAAGATATTTTTTATCGGTTTTTAGTTCTTTAACGGTTTGATTTTTTGTTTAATCGATAAGAAATACTCATAAAATAAAAAATAGTAGTAACTAACGTTTAAAAAAAAATCGAATATTAGTTGCAACAAAAAATCCTACATAATAATGAGTTTTGATTTACAAAAATCTTCAAGTTTGAATTAAATGTTGTTAAGAGAATTAGTAGAGAGTTTGTATAATTAAAATAAATAGGTTTGTTAATTGATATAAATTAAAGAGAAATTAAGAGAAATATATAATAAGTCGTTATCGGTTTACCCAATAACTTAATAAGCAAAAATCGAATCGAATTAATAACCCAATAATTTTTTTTATAAAATCACTAACAAATCGTTAACTCAATAACAATAAATCAATAATATTTTTATCGGTTCGATTTATCTGTCAGTTCGATTTTTACACACGCCTAGTTTTGATGGAGTATAGTTTAGGCAAATATTAAAAGAAAGAGTTTATTTTCGATAGATCTTTCTTTGTTCAAGAAAAAAGAATTTGAAGTATAAATTTTTTTAAAAAAGTATTTGAAGTATAAATAAAAAGCATTGGATAATAACACTACAGAACCTATCGAAGCGATGATAATACTATGACTATTAAAAGATTGCAAGATTATCCACGTAATAAATCTCAAAATACTAATACCTACACGAAAAAATATATTTAAATAATTTCTCTACTATGATCATAACTTCATATTTTCACATTCAACTCTTTTTATAAAAAAAGTAATTAATAAATACATTCATTAACTAATTCTCCTACATACTTTATTTATAATAGATATATGAGATTTAAACGCTAAATATTAGTAATATACACATATAATAAGGTTAAAATTTATACGTACCTCATGTATATATCAATCATTTGTTTGAATTTAAAATTCATGTTATTTAATAATAATTAATTAACATGTATTTTATTAAAAATATTGATCTGGTGAATGTACACCAAAATTAATATTTTTTATCATGATTAAATAACATGAATTTTAAATTTAAACACATGACATGCATTTATTGACCCTGTTAATAATTATGAAATATTCGGACATTTGACCGTCTATATTGGCAAAACAACATAGACATCGATGATTTTAATGATGACAATGGTTACATTATTAAATTTCCAACGTAAAACTCTCCAAATCTTAACAGAAAAGAGTACAAATCTACTATTTCACTTATATCATACAAATAAATTTCATTCATATAAAAAAAATAAAAAGAAATGGAGAAATTTGGTAAAAGATTTGAAGGGAAAGTAGTAATTGTAACAGCATCAACACAAGGTATTGGATTTACCATTGCTCAAAGACTTGGTCTTGAAGGTGCTTCTGTTGTTATCTCCTCTCGTAAACAGGTATAATTAGTGTATAATATATGTATCTGATTAGAAAAAGTAAACAATGAATCTGATCGGATACCAAAATTTAGATGATTGTTCGCTTGATAGACAAAGTTACCTGATATCTGTTGCTGGTGCTGGTGGGGGGAGGTGATGGGTTTTCTGTGAATTCAGTCGAGGTGTGGGAAAACTAGCTCGGACACCATGATTATCATTTGGATTTATGTATCTGATTAGAAAAAGTAAACAGTGAATCCGATAAGCTGTTTGTGTAAAGATCCTTTTTTTTTCCTACCCGTATGTCCTAGATTTGGTAGACAGAGTTACCTGATATCTGTTGTTGATGGTGCTGGTGGGAGGTGACAGGTATTCTGTGAATTCAGTCGAGGTGTGAGAAAACTAGCCCGGACACCATGATTATCATCTGGTATCTGATTAGAAAAAGTAAACAGTGAATCCGATCGGCTGTTTGTGTAAAGATCCTTTTCTTTTTTTGCCAAAATTTGGATGATTCTTCCCGTATGTCCTAGATTTGGCAGACAGAGTTACCTGATATCTGGTGCTGGTAAGAGGTGACAGGTATTCTGTGAATTTTGGTCGAGGTATGGGAAAACTAGCCCGGACACCATGATTATCATCCGGATATATGTATCTGATTAGAAAAAGTAAACAGTGAATCCGATCGTCTGTTTGTGTAAAGATCCTTTTCTTTTTTTGCCAAAATTTGGATGATTCTTCTCGTATGTCCTAGATTTGGTAGACAGAGTTACCTGATATCTGTTGTTGTTGCTGGTGGGAGGTGACAGGTATTCTGTGAATTCAGTCGAGGTGTGGGAAAGCTAGGCCGGACACCATGATTAACATCTCGATATTTCAGATTTTGCAAAAGTTAATGTCTTTTTTTCTTTTATCTTGTTGTATATGATAAAAAGGGTGTTTGCTGAAATTTATTAATGAATTAAAAAATAAAAAAGTTTTCTGGATTGTTTCTTGCCAAAATTTGGATGATTCTTCAAATGGATATTTGAGATTTTGCTAAAGTTAATGCCTTTTTCTTGGAGTAAAGCATCTAGTACTCTTAACTATGACCAAATTTGCTATGACACACTTTAGCTGACGTGACACCTTTGACGTGGGCCCCATTTATGTAATAAAAGTGTCACGTCAGCACAAAAGAGTAACAAAAATACGCCAAAATTTAGTTCGGAGGTAATAGGATCCTAGTGAAGTTGGAGTGTGTTGTAACAACTTTGGCCATAGTTCGGATGGGTAGTGGATGCTTATCTTTTTTTCTTGCTACAACATACCCTGTGCGGGTCTAGGAAGGATAGGATGTATGTAGACCTTGCCACTGCCTTTTATCTTTATGGCGTAAATAGGCATTTCTTTTATCTGGTGAAAATGTGTTTACTGAAGAACTGAACGTTTTAGAATTTCTCATACACACGCATGATCCCTACAAATGGCGCGGTTTGGTATATGAATAGCGAGGATTAACATCTAGTACCTTAGTGGTCAATCAAGTGGTTTGAGAACCGTGAAGTATCATGATCAAATCGCATTTGTCCAAGCTTTGGTGGACAGTTACTAGGTAGTTGTGCTGGTGAGATGGTGAGAGCTAGTAGGTACCCTGGAATTGATCGAGGTGCAGGCAAGCTGGCCCTGACGTTTTGTAGTTATAAGTTGCGCGTCAAGGAAAAAGAAATAGCGCGCCACTATTTCTTTTGGACATTCCTGTATTTGTGTATTGTTACTCTCTTCATACTGGCGATTTGATTCAGGTATTGTCTATTTCATTTTACAGGAAAACGTAGATGAAGCGGTAAAGAAACTAAGAGATGGAGGAATTGAAGTGCTGGGATTAGTATGTCATGTCTCGAATGCACAACAGAGAAAGAATTTGATAGAGAAGACCATTCAGGTATGAAAGATACTCTACACCTATGTTGCTCGGACTCTCCAAAAATGTAGCCACACTGGTGTGGGATCCTCAAAGATAACACTACTTTTGGAGGATCCGACACGCACCCAATGGCATTTTTGAAGAGTCTGAACAACATAATGTGTTCGTTGACCTCGTTGGTTCAGAACTGGGAATCAACGAGGTTCTTTTTGTTAGAGTGGGTAAAAAGTCCCACTTGGGGAATGGACCGGTAGTTTGCTTATATGGACTTGAGTAATCCTCACCTCATGAGCTAACTTTTGAGGTTGAGTTAGGCTCAAGGTCCATTCTTGACATGGTATCAGAGTCAGGTCCATCCCTGTTTTGGGCTCCCGGTTCACGCGCCTTTTGAGGTTGAGTTAGGCCCAAGGTCTATTCTTGACACACTTATGTTTTTCAGAATCTCAGTGTTTGTAATATTTATAATAGCTCATGTTTGCACTGTTAGAAACTATAATTGTTTACATTTTATGTCTAGCATATTACTTGTAAATTTGTTTTCTCCATTGTTTGCCCCTTAAGAGAGTTTGTAGGACTACCATGATCCCGTCACTTCAGTTATTTCTTTTTTCGATCTGCTTTATTATGCTTTTCTTTAAGCTGAGGGTCTACCAGAAACAACCTCTCTACCTCCCGAAGTATGCATACACTCTATGATTCCCCGATCCCACTCGTGGGATTACACTACACTGGGTATGTTGTTGTAGTAGTGTTTGTAGGACTACAACTACTTGGTATGATCCAGATTTGCTAATTTGTAATTTGTAATTTTTCAGAAATATGGGAAACTAGATGTGGTTGTGTCGAATGCCGCTGTCAATCCTTCTGTGGATTCAATATTAGAAACTAAAGAATCAGTCCTTGACAAGCTGTGGGATATCAATGTCAAAGCCTCTATACTATTACTTCAAGTAAGTAAGTTGATGAGCAATAATCCACGAGAACAACGTTGCAGATGCATGTCTTACTTCCTGGAGCATTCATCGCGTACCTTTGCTTCAAAGTTCCTTTTCCGAATTCCTTTTCTTCTTTGTCATGTTTTGGCTATTGTGTGTTGTGTGTTGTGTATTGCTCCTCATTTCACATCATTCCGTTGTTGTTTACTGCTCTTATTTCTGTATTCCCTTTTTCAAACTGCTTGGATATGCTCGTACGCTCTTCCCTCTATTATTCTGGGTATGTTGTTGATCTTTATACCGTTTGTAGGATGCAGCTCCTTACCTTAAGAAGGGCTCATCGGTTGTTCTAATTTCCTCGGTTTCTGGTTACTCGCCGCCGGCTTCAATGGGTATGTATGGAGTGACAAAAACTGCGCTGTTCGGACTTACCAAGGTACTAATGTTTAACTTGGCATCCCTGGCACATGAGTATCTATTCTGTTACTGTGTTTGTTTTTGTTATTACCTGTTGTATCTTGTACATTGTTACTTCTTTCGTTGGACTGTTGTGAACGGCTTTTTCATGAGCTGAAGGTCTATCGGAAACAGCGTCTCTACCCCAGACCCCACTTCTCTGTCACCCGTCACCGCCATGGTAGGTCACTATCCTACCATCGAAAGTTGATAGGGCAGAAATTTGAATGATGCGTCGAATGGAGAGCCCATAGGCTAGCGTCTCGGAGCGCGCAGATGCCGAAGCACGCCGGAGGTGTGCGCTGCCTGCCACAATTGAGGAGACGACGTTCCACGGGCTTATCGAGAGCCCGGACTTTGGCCATGTGCATTGATGCACCAAGGCACCATGGGCACAATGGCCACCTTGCGCATCGAGGCACCAAGGAATCATGGGCACAACGGGCACCTGAGAGGTGTAGTATAAGAGGGAGCCGAAAGGCGAAAGTGAAATACCACTACATTTAACGTTATTTTACTTATTTCGCGAATCGAAAGCGGGGCACTGCACTTCTTTTTGGATGTACCTGTGACAACGGCATCCGAAGACTCAGCCTCGTGTCTAGCAGGTACCGCATACAGCTAACCACGCCCGCCACCTGGCTGGGCTCCTGACCGATCACCTCCCCTACCTTCCTGAGAACCTCCACGAGAACCCTGGGGACCACCCTTACGATCGGCAAGAGAACCGGGAACAGACCAGCCTTAGAATCGAGCGGCTCCATCGTCCGAATTGTAGTCTGGAGAAGCGTCCTCAGCAGCGGACCAGGCCCAAGTCCCCTGGAAGGGGGCACCAGAGAGGGTGAGTGCCCCGTTGTGCCCGACCCTGTCGCACCACGAGGCGCTATCTACGAGTCGGGTTGTTTGGGTATTTGTGTTTGTTGGATCACATTGGATGTGTTGTTGTTTTTGTTTCTTATTGTCGTATTTGGAATGCCCAGGCTCTTGCAGCTGAAATGAGTCCGGATACTCGTGTAAACTGTATTGCACCAGGTTTTGTACCTACACACTTTGCTGATTACATCTTGAAGAATGACCAAGTGGTAAGTTCTTGTTAAATCTGATGAATATCGACAGTAAACTTACTAACCGGTTGCTGATTGTGTATAGAGGAAGGAGATCGAGAGCCAGACATTACTCAAACGACTTGGAAAAACACAAGATATGGCCGCGGCTGTTGCTTATTTGGCTTCTGATGATGCCTCTTATGTAACCGGAGAAACTCTTGTTGTTGCTGGAGGAATGCCTTCTCGACTTTGAACTTGTCGATTGTGTTACCTCTCCTTCTGGACCGGTGTGGGAAGCAGGAATCGAACCAATAAGGCGCCGCACTCTGCCTGTCGATACAACAGTATCATACCGGAATTTCATTACCTTATTCCTTGTGTAAAACTTATTGCTTTTAGCTCTGTTCACTTTGAAATGCATCTATTAGGACTATTAAGACATCTATTAATCAACTTTTGTTAGTGATGGTATGATAATCAACTTACCTTCAAAACAAATAACATATGAAAATTCATTAACAGTAGGGAAGAGTGCTTTATTTGTATCTCTGTCTGGAGTTTCTTGTTCGTGATGTTTATAATTTTGAATGGATAGTTTGTACTGTTATCTTGTGGTTATCTTGTTTCTTGTATTAGTTAGGAGTGTGTGATCCCATTTTATTGTACGCTTTATGTTTTTGTTTGTTATATTGTTATCTGTCCTGAGCCTAGGGTCTATCGAAAACAGTCTCTCTATTTCATTTGAGGTAGTGGTATGAACTGCGTACACTTTATCCTCCTCAGACCCCACACTGCGTATGTTGTTATATTAATCTAGGATAACCCAATGGTCATGCCAAAGCACAAAGATAATTGAACCAAACAAATTTCTTTTTTTGTTTTGGTTTCTCCGATGTCCGCATTGGAGCTCCGACTAATTCGAATCGCGCATTGCAGGACCCATTAAGGTGGCAACGCTCCCAACAGAGTTTTTTCCATACCTAGGGTCGAACCCTCGACTTCTGGTTAAGGGTAGAGCAGCCCCATCCACTCCACAACCCATGTTGGTAAACTTGACAAATTTCTTTGTGTCGTATAAATTGCAACATGATCAGTAAGTCTTTGGCTCCATAAAAGTCAATAGAATATTCAGGTGGGACCTTCTCGGATTTTACACGTGTGATGCATGTTCCTTCTATTTCTCCAAGTAAAACTCTTCGCATAGCGATGCCTATTGTGTCGGCTTGACCTTCCATAGGTGGAGAGGGAATAAAGCATCCATAATAAACATGTACACATTCCATAGGTGGAGAGAGAATAAAGCATCCATAATAAACATGTACACTTACATCGTAGTGTCCGAGTAGATACTACTACTTTCTCTCGAACCATAAAACAGAAAGTGAGAAATAACAAACATACCAAGTGAAATCTCACCAGGTAGGTCGAGGAGGTTGGTGTGTATGCAGCGTACCCTCAACTCAAGTGCAACAAAAAAGGGCACGGGATCGATCCGAGGAAGGGCCAAACCACAAGAGTCTATTGTACGTAGCCTTACCTTGCATGCTCTAGTGCAACAGAAAGTGAGAAATAAATTCTTCATACTTGGTGGTGATGGTAGATATTATGAACTAATGAAATAGTAATAGTATTACTTATACAATTAATATAAGAGAACTCCACATATGAAATGAAAGCTGAAGCCAAGATATGAACATATATAAACACCTCGATAGTTTTATGTACATATATAATAAAGTAGCTGAAACCAAACCAGATAAAGATCTGCACGATACAACACGCGAAGCTGCTTAAGGTGGCACGCTTTTATCCTCCTCGTCCTTCTGGATCTCAGCTAAAACAGTGAAAACGTGGTAAGACCAACTTTGGACATCTACAGTCGTCAGTTTTTCTCTGCTCGAGTTTCCTATGGGAATATCAAGGGCACAACCGAGGCTCTGATGTCCTCGCGTTGCCATCTGCTCGAATCTTTCGCCATGACTCACCAGAACTCAAAATTGAAACTATATGAGCAAACTTATACGGGGATCACATCTGCATTTTGACTGTCGTCGCATGTCAAAATGAGACCTTCGATGTAAGTAGGGAGAAGAAAACGGGTCCATTGACATCCTGTTGAAATAGGCTCTGTTGGTGGAACAATCATTAGGACGTTCTCATGGCGCTTTACAACCCCCATTACACTTACGGTGCTTCCTTCTTTGATGTAACTGTCATTAGGAGCAACCATAAAGAACCAGTTTGAGTTCAGAAAGTTGTCACAAATATGAGCTATCAAACTCGCTTGTTGCAGAGATAAACTCACAATCCACAACTTACCCTTCTTTAAGGCGCATTATGCGGTCATCACTTGAGAGGCTCCGATCAGAAAGCCAGCGCAGGAAGTTGGGAGACAACTCTCTGTTATTCTTTGTTACATCAATGACTGTAGTTGGCCTGACAAATGGGACAACTTTTGCTCCATAACCTGCCTTCACCATAGCCCTTAATCCAGACTGGAAGTCCGAGATATAGAAATCAGCCACATATTTCTGTTATCAAGAGGCAAAAAACTACCCATGAATTTCCAATAGGAGTTTTGGACAAGAATATTTGAAGTTAGGGCCAATACAAAAAGCATCTACGTCTTGGGAGTTGGAATTTACTATCACTAATACTACAGCAATAGAAAGTCAACGACCATGCAAAAGCTAACCAGCTGAAGCCTTCAGTCCGCCAGGAAATAGTTAACATATACAAAACTAACCTCCGAATGCCTGCATCCCCATGAGAAGCAACGGTGGCTAGGATGTGCTGATTTTCCACCCCAGCCTTTGTATTCGTACAGTTCTGTAGAAGCGTATACACATCTCGAAGTTTGCTGAAAAGAAGTTTCAAGTGGGATACTTCCACAAGTGACAACCTACATGAAACAATATATGATACGCTTTATACTGTTCTTGGAATTTAATGTAGAATTGGCGTGTTGTGAAAATTCAAAACTAACATTAATAACTGCGAGCTAATTTCTGTGGAGTTTTCTTTCAAAGGCTCTTGAATGTGAGAATATTTTGTATCAGGAAAATGTGTAAGAAAGTAAAATGTCCAGCCAAATATGCACAACCCACCTCATATGCCCAATTTCTGAACTCGGTTAATTTTAAGGAGGAACATAAGTAAAAAAAATCATTTTGGATGACAGACGTAGGCATTCAATTCCACAGGTTAACCATCATACTTGTAAGTGCAGTCTGAGAAGGATGGTTACCATGCACCTCAGAGATAAGACACCTGGAAACTGATCACAATCTCCAGCCACAAGTTTAAAAAAATCTTATGTCGTAGGAAAATGGGAAGTTTGGGGACCAATACACATCCTGGATTTTCTCTCTTCCTCTCTACTTCATTTATTTCATTAAAGAAAACTTCTGTCTGGATATTTAATTTTTCTTTGGCTTACGAAGGGGGGAGGGGTTAAAAACCTGCTTGCAGTTACCAGAATAAGGTCCATACATTCAAGGACCTAGGGCTTCGGTCTAGTGGTAAGAGTGCAGCACACCAAAAGCATGGTATTTAAATAGAGAAGGGTAGATTTAAGAGCTATAATCCACCAAGTTTGAAACCGTGCACCATGGGCCTCACAATTTCTCGGTTATCAAAAAGTGGGCACTTACATTCAGTAAACATGCATATTTCACAACCATCTTGGGGGGGTTACAAAAATGCAACTTTCTTTTGATAACCGAGAGATTTCCATGGGGAGAGCCAACACAAGGTTTCATACTTGATAAATAATGGACTTGCCCCTCTATCCTTCTCCACTTAAATTCCAAGCTTTTTAGTTCACTGCATGAATCAAAGTCGTGAAGTATGTCTAAACAACACATCACACGTTGTGCTCTTATCACTAAACGAAAGGTCCTCGGGGGCTACATAAATGCCGTTTAGTCCAGATTCATCGTTCTACTTTTCTATTTAGGACTTAGGAGTGCTTAAGGTTCATGAACCTCAAACTTAGACCAGCAAAAGAACTTCCTTTTCAAGCTTGCCACTTAAATAATACAGCCTAAATATCTGTGGGTATTCCTTGGACAATGCTTAAAACATTAGGGGTTTGTCAGAGTGCTGGCAGGGACAGGAATTTAAACAGGATCTGGAACAGATACGGTTCCATTTTCCTCTACGCATCTTTTGAACTCTATAGTTGGAAAGATCTTGTTTTGAAGGCCAAACAAGTCATATTTCTAGAATTAAGAACAAGCTCATAATCTATTAAAAGTAGCCAAATTGATAGTATGGAGCAGTGCATAGATTTTCTAGAAAGTTAGGAGGACAGAAGTAGTAAGCACATATGGCGTAGTTTAGTATCTTTTGGTACCTCTCAATGATGAGGGATAAAAAGAGATTCCGCTTTCATCGCAATATCCAATTCAACTTACTTAATAATAATTTTACCATTTTAAAAGAGAAAAAAAAGATACCAATCATGAGATGAACTTGTCACGTTGATCTAAACAATCCAATTAAAATCACTTTTTTATAAATATGGTGTCAGTTTCTAAGCTCCTCGCCTACTTACACAAGAGTTGTCCCACTATAGCACTTGGCATTTAAAAGGGCCTTCAATCATAGCTCTCGGAGCTTAATTCAATTGGCAAAGGTTGAGGGACTTGTGACTTAGGCACACACATGTTTGAGTCTTGCGCCATGCAAACTAAACCTGATATTTAAGAAGAGAAGGTTAGAGGGGGTGGGCCCAACAATCCCTAGTTTCGAAGACTGAGGTAGGTCCCAGACGAATTTCTAGGTCATAAGAAAAAATTCTACCCTCCATATATTCACATACTGTTTCTCCACTGAACTTTTCTCCTTGACTCAATGTATTTGAATTTTCCTTAAATTGGAAATATATTTAATATGTTAATTGTATACAGAGCAACTATGAGTACTAGTTCGGGCACAACTCGATGACATAAATGGAACAAAAATAGTGTATTTTTGAAGGATCCGACACGGGTGCGGCAACACTTTTGGAGAGTCCGAGCAACTTAGCTATTCACTGCCTTGGAATTTTAATAAACCAGGGTTCGCTCGGCAAGGGTACTGTCCGGGTGCCTGTCACGTATCCCATAGATTTGTGTCCTGACCCTATCCCCTCGGGCATTCCTACAACAAATCTGCCCCATTAAGTAAGTTATTCATTCATGTATAAAATTCATACGACGTTTAGTTGGCATTTTAGAAACCCGTATAACTAATACATGTATACGTTGTCAGAGAATCGGTGTATTATCTTATGCAGGGAGGAAAATGGAATATCTAATAAACACATAATTAATACTTGTTTAGCTAATATCTGCATTACTAATACCTGCAAAATTCTAACCAGCTGCCAAACGACCCTTTAGAATACCCATACTTACGCAACCACAGATAAAGTTATATGCTTTAACCCACCCTTAAGCAACATCTTGGTTACTTCCAACTAAACCAATATGGGCATATTTTCTAACTCAAAATCAAAGCACAATAAAGATCCTCACATATAGAATCTCATTCCAGAACATAAGTAATCTTTACAAATCTATACCCCTCCAAGGACAAAAAGGTAAATCTCAAAACTAGCATAATTTATGTCCAACTAAACCAACTACTATTTTTTTTATAACCGTGGTGTTCGAGCTAGCTTGCGTGCACCTCAACTAATTCCACGGGGCACCGCACACCTGCCACCATCCACAACACCTCTCAACCAACTACTATTAACTACTACCTAATGACAACCATAACTAAAGACAAGAATTAGACGCAGCAACCTTCTGGTCACATGTCAGAAACTTTACCAGTTACTCCCCTTCAACATCACTATAAGGCTAGTTTTATAAAATACACCTCTAGTTAAAGTTTTCTTAATGGGTGTGCCAGATCAACGGGGATTAAGTAATATGAAACGGGAGAGTATATGGATGTGAAATTACCCCAGTAACCTTGACAAATTGTCCATCAATGGCACCTCGAAGCTCAGCATCAGGATATCTCTTCAAATAACCCAACAATCCTCGTTCTTTAAATGCGATATTCCATAGCAGAATCACCACCATTGGAGCTAAAACACCAGCTACAACAACAAGAATCACCGCCTTCTTCACCGCCACCATTAGAAACCCACCAACAACCAAACCCATCAATACCACCACCAGAAACACCCACATTGCCACTCTTGAAACCCGAAAACCCATGTTTATCTCATTCCCTAAGCTCGTCACAGACGAACCGTACACAACTTTCTTAAATGAGCCCGCTGATGATTCCAGCTGGCCCGACCTCCGGTTCGTAGTAGAACTCAACGGGCCGGAGGTAATCAAACCCGTAGGTTGTATCGGTGTCATTAGCTGACCCGATGAAGACGCCGAAGACTTCTTCGGCATCGAGCCCGAGTTCGTCAGCTTCCGACCAACCGGGCCTGAATTTGAGCCTAAATTACCGCTTTTACTACCACTCAAGCCCGAATAAGGGCCCGAATTGGTTAGTTTCTGTCCAACCGGGCCGGAGTTCGGGCCTGATCTTATGGATCCACTTCCACTTGATCCCCTCGAAGAGGGTTTCAACACAGGTGGCAGGCCGGGAACACTGCAAAACTCCGCTCCCGGCCCACCACCAACACCGTACATTTTTCCAAGCTCACCGGACTTCTTAACGTCACCACCAGTATACGGCACTGAACGTGAACCCATTGTAGGTTGACGTTCTTTGAGCTGTTCGGGTCGACCCGAAACAATCAACCCATTACTTAACTGGTGTGACCCGGTTCGAGAACCCATAAATTTTTTTTTAGAAAGAGAAAAAGTGTGCACTGTGTGTAGTGTGTGAAGTTGCAGAGTGCTTTTTTTTTTTTTTGAGTGAAGTGAAGAGAAAATGGAGGTGTTGGAAGTGTGAAAAGACGAAAATGTCCCTAGTAATTGAATTTTCAGTACACTTGTGAGCTGTCTTTTTCTACTCTTTGTTGTGTCGCTATACTACGCGGTCTTAATATTTAAGTTTAAAATTTTTCTTCGACTCAAATTGATTGTGGTATTTGAGTAGCGGATTCAGAATTTAAAAATTATGGGTATTTGAAAAATACTTTTTCCGTTTTATTTTATATGTCACTATTTTTTTTTAATTTGTTCCAAAAAGAATGTCATGTTTACTTATTTGGTAAATATTTAAAAACACAATTACACTTTTACCCTTATTAGGCCCACTTAATTAAAAAAATAAATAGTAACACATTTTTTTATAAAGGACAATTTGGTAAATATTATCAAGTCTTTTCTTATAACTTAAACTTCGTGCCCGATCAAATGGCGACACATAAAATGAAACGGAGGAAGTATTTACGGTGGCTAATTTAGAATTTAGAAGTTGTGGATGTGTAAGAGTTCCGAACATACATATTGACGTTGAAAGCTTTAAAATTCTGCCTAAAAATTAAAACACTTATCTATCTTTATGATTTTACTGGGTATTTTTTTTAAGTCTCATATCAATTTTAATACTTTTTTAATGTATTTTTATCTAATTTGCATCGAATATAACGAGTGTTGAAGCACTCAAAAATTAACCTAAGAGGCGGATTCATCTTTTTTTCCTTCGATTAAATTTATAGAATATTTGTTGTTTCTCCACAACGATAAATATCAAGTAATTCTATTCACCTAGAGTAGGGCAATTCCTTCGACTCAATATATTTGTGTGCCTTTCAAAAATATTTTTATTTATATTTTAAGATATAATTTTTCTATGTTGAATAATACAATAATAGTAATATATCCGACATAATTTAACAACTGAAATCTAGGAGGGTACGATGTACTCATATCTTAGCACTAGCTACTTCATAGTTGTAGAGAAATTGTTTTTCAATAGATTCTCGACTTAAAAAGGTATTTTCGAGCAATTTGAAGCAGTGAGTATGAAAATAAGAATAATAACAATTACGAAGTAATGTGAAATGAAAAGCACTACATAACATATAGAAGAAAGAACAATAACGATAACAAAAATAATACGATAATTGAAGCACGAGCAAATACAAGTGATGACAGAAATCAAAAAATAAGATGTAATATCTCTTTACTGAATAATACATCAACAATAATATACCTAGTTAATTCAATAAGTTGAATTTTCGGGAGCGTATAATGTATGCAGACCTTATTCTTATCTTGTAGTTGTAGAGTTAGAATAATTAATTTCAATAGACTTTCGGTTTGAATAAATTGTTTTCAAGCAGTTTGAAAGCGTGAATATAAAAATAAGAGCTCTAACAACAGTAAAATAATATGAAATGAAGAGTCGTGCACAACATATATATACAACAAAACAGTAATTATAAAAAAATAATGTGATAATCGAAATCGAAAAACAAAAATTCAATTAATGCCAATACACTGATATAAAGAAGGTATACGTACGATTATCGAGCATGTCTTGTATAAAAATACGAGAACACTTAAATTATCAATTAACCTTCTACTCTAATCCGTAACATTCACCTCTCTTTATTGAATATATACTTTATTTATTTGCCATAATTAAGGTCATAAAATATGTTGTAAAAGAACAAATTAAGGAAAGATGCATTCTCTAATTTACTATTGTTTGTTAATATTAAAAAAAAAAAATGACATTAGACAGCAGATATTGATTTGACAGTTTAATCACATCATTTTTGGCTTTTTATGAAAATATAATTTTAATTAATAAAAATAATTTAAATAATTCTTATATTTTATTATTTATATTATTATTTATTTGTGTCGGTGGCAAATAAAACTATTAGGATCTCTATGTCCTAGACTAGAATTATCATGTGAATAATTTGGGCCAAGCTAAGCTAAGGTCCCCTACATATTATTATTATTATTATTATTATTATTATTATTATTATTATTATTATTATTATTATTATTATTATTATTCAAACTTTAAATAAATCACTAAATTGATATAAATAAACTCTTTTGTAAATAATGTGTTTAATTTGAAATTTTGAATAGTGAGTAAAGGGTATAATATTGGGCAAACTCGTAAAATTTTGATTAGTGGGCAATCTCGATTATCTATAATCTATAATCTATATCTATAATATATTAAAAGTGTGAAGACCCTTTTAAAATTGATTTGAACTTTTTGCTATTCATTAAAAGATTCCGTAATAGACAAAATTATCTTTTTACATTTAAAAAAAAAAAAAAAATATTTAATATTGACTATAATAAATATATATAAAAAAAATTAAATGAAGAAAAAATTCTACTTTTAGTTGAATTTCTAAATTTATGGCAATAAATTGTTAAGGAAAATCCAACTTCAAAAAAATTATAACATAAGAAAAAAATTTATATAAGGTAAAGTTCTAAATATTTTTTAAAAAATTAGAAAATTATTTTATATAAAATAGGTTAAGACTCCTGAAAGAAGAAGAAGAAGAAAAAAATCTTCCAAAAAATAAATGGAATTCGTGTACCCCAATTAAAAAAGGTAAGTGGATTTCAAATAAAAAAAAAAGAGGTATTGTTTTTTTTAAAGGATAGGATTATTATATTTTTTGTTATAATATTTTAGTTTAGGAGTCTTTATATTTCTTTCTTTTTTCTAATTTTACAAGTTCGTTTTTAGGTTTATACACATATATTATTTGGGTAATAAAATTTTGTGGCTTTGAATTTTTTTTTTTTATAAAAGATTAGATTTAATTGTATTGTTTTGATGTCTCTACTCTGAGTTTTTTTTTGTGTGTGCAAAGGTTAGATTTAGTTGTATTATTTTGATATCGCTATTATTTTGTTGTAGTTGACAGGTAGTATATAGATGTCGATCGACTTTGAGAAAAATCTTTTGCAAAGGTTAGGTTTAATTGTATTATTTTGATATCTCTATTATCGTATTATTTTATTGTAGTTTACAGGTGGTAGATAAATTTTGATTGGCGTTGAGATTTTTTTTTTTTCGTATATGTTTGATTTAATTAAATAAATTCTCCATCTTTATATGTTCAAAAGATGTTGAATTTACTTATTGTATTCTTCTTTATTATTTAAATAAATATTCTATTTAGTGTAACATGTAAACTCATTAAAGTGAAGTACACGCACGAGACGCGTACACCTAAACTAGTACTTTAAAAATTGAGAAAATACTCTATTACCACCTTGAACTATACGCGAAAAGACTGAGACACACCCGAACTTTAGGAGGCACAACACACAGAAGGGTCCACGTAGGCACAAGTGTGTGCCACGTAGGCACTAAGATTGTTAAAAATACGACTCTAATTAGTCCAAAGGGGTAATAGGACCCTCCTAAAATTTGGATGTGTCTCAACCTTTTTGCGTATAGTTTAAGGTGGTAATAGAGCATTTTTCCTTAAAAATTATATTATGAAAATGATATAATCAAACCACTTTATAACGACGACACTTTCTAAATAACTTTTAGCGTAGTTATAAAAAACGTTGTTCTAGAGAATAATACGAAGTAGAACATATCATGAAAAATCGATTTCAGAAATAGCTTAATCGCTATAGTGAAATGTTATTTCAAAATATGATTATTATAGAATCGTATTTAACGGATTTTTTCCTTTTTAGTTACATAATTATGTTTTAATTAAATTCTTGCCTTTTGTATAATTTATATTTTAACTTAATATAAATTATTATTTTTTTCGGAGAAAAGGCATCTTCCCCCCGAACTTGTCGCCACAACTCACTTTAGCACTTAAACTTAACTTCCGTTTATTTACTCCCCCTTAACATCTTTAAAGTGAATTATTTTCATCCCTCAAAACTGAATAACATTCTCACGACGGAGAGTGCGCCGCTACACACGCGCCACGTTATTGCCAAATCAGTGTCATGTCATCTGCCACGTAAGTTTTTTTTAATAATTCCACACACTAACTTTTTATATATTTTATATATACTATTTATATATATATATAAAATATATATTATTTTTTATATATATATATTTAAAAGAGTATATTTTTTATCAAAAAATATATTTTATATAAATAAAATAGACCCCACCCCCTTCCTTCTTCTTCTTCACAACCCCCACCCCCTTCGTTCTTTCACAGCCCCCACCCCACTCCACCCCAATTCCTTCTACTTCTTCATTAGACTGCAGCCCCCGTCCCCTCCCCTTCCTCCTCCTCCTTATTCTTCTTCACATAAAAGCACTACTTTTTCTATTTCTTTCACCATTACCACAAACTTTTTCAATGAATTTTTTTCGTCATCAAATGCAAAATTAAATTGAATTAGCTTGAGCAAATCCATCAATAAACTAAATACAAGTACATGATCACAAAAACACATCAATACACAAAATTTCAAATCCAAATTCTTTCACATTAACCAAAACCCAAAATTTTAAAACTCTTAAATTTTCAATTTCTTACTCAAAAATGTCTGCAGAAATGGCATAAACAGTTCGAAATTCAAAAATGGCATAGATGATATTCGCATGACATGAAATTCTTGGCCAAGAATCAAACTTGTTCATCAATCTTGAACCCTTTTTGATTGTCGAAAAATAAAATTTTGGATTAATTAGGACTTGATAGGAAGGAAATTACGAAGAAACGGGGTGGGGGTATGAAGAAGATGAAGAAATGGAGTGTTGGGGATGGGGTGGGTGTGGGTGTGGGGGTGGGGGTGGGCGTGGGGTTGGGGTGGGAGTGGGGAAGGGGAGTGATGAAGAAGATGAAAATGTCTTCTATGAAGACATTTTCCTTTTAATGTTATATATATATGTATGTATGTATAATAATAATAATAATAATAATAATAATAATAATAGCAATAAAGAGGTCTTTTTTAAAAAAAAAATCACTCGTTTTTTTTTTTTTTTTTTGGCCACGTCAGCTATAAGGGGAATTTAATTCATTTGAAAATTGTTAAGAGGGTAAATAAACGAAAGTTAAGTTTAAGTGCTAAAGTGAGTTGTGACGACAAATTCAGGGAGAAAAGATGTATTTTCGCTTTTTTCTATTATACTTTGATTATGTATACTCGTATTAATCAACTTTTAAATAAAGAAAATTATTTAGTAAAGTGATATAGTCACTTACAAATCTTGTGTCCAAAAAGGGCAGTTGACCTTTTGTTGTCACAATTTAGACTCAAAATTAATGAAACATTATTCATTTTTTCAAGCTTAATGTAAGCTGCTAATATGGGAATATTTTGTAATTATCACATTTTTATAAAAATATACCAAGCTATAATTGTTCAACAATCAATTAAAATAATTTTTCATGTAAGTTATGACGATGTCGTACTTATTCACTTATAATAGATATTCGATTCGAGTTCTGAAAATGAAAATCACCTTTGACAATTTTTTTTCCTGCTATTTGTTTGTTACTGTTGATGTCTAGAATATGTCTGTATAGAGATCGATTAATTTAAATTTGAATCGTATCAGATTTATTTAAGAAAAAAATTGCTTTCTATTGTGACCTTTCTACACATAGAATCCGAATTCGAGATCTCTAATTAAGAATAAAGAGATTTATATTCATCCCATCACAACCATTAGTGGCGATTATTTAAATTTGAATTAGTTAGGAGTATTTTTTTTTTCTATTTATTTATTAGTACAATGTGTAATTTGTTATTATTTATAGCTCGTAATTATTTTATTTATTTAATGTTTTCTTAAAATAGTAAGGTTGTTATTTGACGTAGACAGAAATTAATGCATTTTGTTGACTAAACATGGGCAAAATTTCTAATTTTAAAAATTTATTTATATGGTACCAACCAAATCATTCTAATTAAATAACTTAGAGCTAATCATATGCTCATCAACAATATTATAATTTTAATAAAACACCAATCATGGTAGGGAATCTAACATGAATTGTGATTGGATAGTTCACAATTTTATACTTCTTAATCAAAGATTTCAGGTTCGAACTTTTGGGAATGAAAAAAATTATGTCGAGAGCGTCATCACTAGGGGTGGGCATGGTATGGTCTATACCAAATTACCATACTGAACCGAAATTTTTGATACCGTAGTTTTTGATATTATGGTATTTGGTATGGTATATGGTATACGTTTTAAACTTTTTTGGTATATGATATGGTATACGGTATTTACAAATGACATACCGAAATACCAAATACCGTACCGAAGTATATATATACACACAAAAAAAAAATACTTAGTATTAGTATAAAAATATTTAGATTTTGAAACTTTCGCTACTCTATCTTGATTGAAATGTCTTTTTGGTGTAATTGACTAATAAAAAGAATCGTTTGTACTTCTTTTTCAATATTTTCACATGTGTAATGCATTTTTATGATACAATTAAGACACACTTTTTGAAAAGTCGAAGTAATAATACTCTAGTATACGAGTATATATTGTCAAAGTTAAACAAACTATGGTTACCGATTATCATACCGCAAAATACCGAAACCAAACGTCAAAATACCGAATCATACTGAATTAATATGATATGGTAATGAAATAATGTTTTTAAAAACCGAATACCGAAATTACCGTATCGAAGTTTCAAATATCGTACCATATTATACCATGTCTACCCCTAGTCGTCACTAGAAATAGGTCGTACAATGCGCGAATTTTAATTTAGTTAAATTTGAATACAGATATTAAACACCAAACATAAAAAAAATAAAATTGGTAAAGAATCTTGAGATGCATGAATAAACAAAACACCTAACTTTAGGCTTAAGAAAGCTATTTTTGTATACTACGTTTGGTACTCATTATTTATTGACAATTTATAATAGCTAGCTACTACTATGATAGCTACTTAGCTTTTACCAATTGATATTATATTATAATATAATCAGTGGCGGAGTTGGAATTTTTTGTACTAAATCAAATTATGAAATACAAAAAAATAACATAAACATACATTTTAGCTTACCGTATTTATATAAATTTTCATTCTTATAAATTAATTACAAAAATCTCAACTAATTATGTATCTTTGTTGGATGTATCTGAAGTTAATTACGTATCTCGACAGCCCCAAAATAGAAAAAATTATATCGAGAGCTAATTATGTATCTTTGCAAAAGAAATCGCGACAGACCCAAAATTAGAAAAAATCTATCGGGAGCTAATTATGTATCTTTACAAAGAAAAAAATGTATCTTCGTTGGATGTAAGGGAGCTAATTATGTATCTCAACAGACTCAAAACCGAGATTTTCAGTAATTCTGCAATGTCGAGATTTTCTGTAATTAAGCTCAAAACTGTCGAAATTTATGTTGTTTGCACACTAACAAAAAAAAATCAATAAAACTTGACATATAATATATATAAAACTAAAGCTTTTATATACAATGCAATTTTTAGATGAAAAATTAATCGAACCCCAACACACACAAAAGCTCCATCCATATTAGTAACTAGGCACAACAAAGTGACTTTCGAGCGAGGAATATGTTTTAGAAAAAGACAATCGTGTGCACTAAAATTTTCACTATGTACGTGCTTCAAGGGTTTATGTAAGAGCCTATTTTCACAGATCGAACTCGTGATCTATTGATCACATGATAATAAATTTACCCATAATCTTTGATGGATCACCTTTTAGTTTACAAAATCATTCTATATAATTTGCGTTTTTAACTAAATAATAGATTACTACTGGATTGGGCGCCTGTCCGATCACCTGTCCTACCTCCATGCAGACCACCTCTGGAACCCTAGGGACCACCCTCATGACCGTGTGCACCACCCCTAGGTGGCGGCAACACTGATCTGATCGACTGTGCAGTATGAACTGAAGGCTCAATCATCCCACGTTGGGGACACTCACGAGCAAAGTTCTACAAAATTTTAGATCGTCGTTTAGCGTTTTTTCATTATATTTGATACGACTTCTTTACTAGTGTATTTTCTTTTCAAACCTGTTTTGCAATGTTTTATTTGAAAATAGGGGTCTATCAGCAACAATCACTCTGTCTTCATAGAGTATGAGCAGAATTAGCGTGCGACCCTATTTGTGAGATTACACTGGATATATTGTTATTGTTTGCCAAATATTTGGTCATAGTTTTTAAAATTTTATTCAACAAAGATCTTTTAACTGTATTCTAAAATGTCCATAAGTTGTACGAGAAATAATAAACTAAAAATTACACAAATACACAACTTATGTTTTCAACTGAGATTGATTTGGGCCTCCTCTCCAGCCCAAAATAGTTTTGGGCCTTTCAAGGGTTGGGCCTGAAGTCATTCCAGATCCATCATCTTCCTGATGGGCCTTGTTTGGCTGTTCTAAGGCTGAAATTTAAGGCCCAAGTTGAAATATTTATTATATTTCTCCATCTTACTAAATAGATGAAATATAAATAACATAAATATACACCTTAGCTAATCATATTTATACAAACTCCAACTCTTAAAAGTAATTACAAAAATCTCAACTAATTATGTATCTTACGTAGATGTATCGGGGAGCTAATTATGTACCTCAACAGACCCAAAATCGAAAAAATATATCGGGATCTAATTATGTATCTTTGCAAGGAAAAAATGTATCTTCGATGGATGTATTATGTATCTCGACAAACCCAAAATAAAAAATTATAAAAAATGTATCGGGAGCTAATTACGTATCTCGACGGACTCAAAATCTTTGCCCTTTGTCATTTGAAGAATAGAATATATTATTTCTACTTGAAAAAATTCCAAGCTTATGAGAATTATTTTGGAATAGTATACACATAGACTATACTTTGATTCCTTTGGCTAATTTATGGAATGTCCTAGTTAAATCTTGATTCAAACATTTTTTTTTTCCCAAATCAAGCAATATATTATTAAGAAGAATAATAAACTTTTTAGTTAAGGATTGCCTATTGAAGCTAGGGGTGGGCGTTCGGTATTCGATTACGTAGTTTTAAAGTTCGGGTTTGATAATTTGGTAAGCGGTATTTGAACATAGATACCACATACCATACTTATAAACATCAGTTCGGTAGTTCGATAATCGGTACATTGCGATATTTGGTAATACCATATTAAAGTTGGAGATGTGCAAATGTACGTTTAAATTTCAAAGAGTATATTTAATAGAAACCCTTTTTAGTATTCTTTTTGTTGTTTTTTACGAATATATTACCAAGGTCTAAGAGATTCTTTGAGATGACTAATACTATTGTCTATTGGGTTTTACACACACATATATATATATATTCGATACTCGGTAAATATCGAATACCAAATGGTATTAATATCTTGTACCGAACTCAATCCCGAATACCGAAATATTGAGATTTTACTCCCAAATACCATACCAAATACCGAATATCAATTATCAAATTTTTTAGTTCGATTCGATAATTTGATTTTCGGTATTTTATGCCGAGCCCTAATTGAGGCTTTTGTAATCCTTGAGATGAGAATATAAAAAGTGCGGAAATGACCATTTATAGTGCTAATAACATTTACAAATAGTTAGTGAAATTATTCCATATGCAATTCTCACTAATTAAGGTGTAGTGCATTATACTACAAAAAAAATAAAAAAATAATTGGTTGTAAATTGTCATAAAAACAAACAAATCTTACTTCAAAAGTTGTAAGATGATACTTACTTCGTTTCAAAAAGAATTAACTACTTTTCTTTTTATCGCGCTTAAAAAAAATGATCTTTTTCTTTTTTGACAACACAGTAATTTCAATTTTCCACCTGATATATTTAAAACCACAAGAATAAATGACATTTTGGTGCATTGACATAACTTTAATTTAGGACCATAAGATTAAAAAATTTCTTTATTTTCTTAAACTTCGTGTTAAGTCAAACCAGACTATTCTTTTTTAAACGAAGGAGGTATGTGATTTGGGTTAGGTTGGGTCCAAACTATTCGAGATTTGCGTCGTGTAAGATATACTAAAAGAGAAGCACTTCGTAACATTTTTTCCGTACCTAGGACTCAAACTCTAGATCTCTTTGTATGAGTAATAAAAATTCACCAAATACATATAAAGCGGTAGAATCACTCGTCTGAATTCATAAAGTTCAAATTCTAAATCCATATATTGAAAGAATTATATTCATTCCGCCGCAACCCTCAACCTTAAGAAGTATTATTAATCTAAACATGCTTTTAATTTTGATTAATTATCAAAAAAAAAAAAGGAGAGATAAATAAATGTGTGTTTATAAAACTTTTGTCAATGTGACCACTTGCCAACTTTTATAGCATTGATTGATTGATACAAAAGAAAACAAGAGAAAAGAGTTGTATTTTTACTTACAAAAGAGAACTTTTTCCAATTTCCTCTTTCACGAGACATCCATGAAAATACTCTATGCTTTTAATTAATTGCATTTTCATGAGGCTTCTTCTTCTTTACTATTTCCCGTTTCAATTTATGTGGTACTGTTTGACCAGATATAAAGTTAAAAAACATAATAAAAAGAGATAAAAGCATTCAGTATTTTCCCGAACTATGGCCAAAATTGCATCCTATCACCCCTGAATTCAATTTTAGCGTATTTTTGTCAGCCTTTTGTGCAGATGCGACACTTTTATTACATAAAACAGGACCCACGTCAAAGGTGTCATGTCGGCTAAAAAGGTTGACAAAAGGTGTCACGTCAGCTAAAAGACGACACTAAAATTTAGGACCCCGTAAAGTTGAAGTGTGTCGTAGCAAATTTGATCATAGGTCAGAAGGGTACTAGATGCTTTACTCTAATAAAAAATGTTCGGAACTTGTGATATAAAATACTTGTTGACCATTTGTGTGGCTATAACTCATTTCATTAAGCGTAAAAAAAAATATAAAAATTTAAAAGTTAACACTAATTTGAATGAACTAAAAACGAAAGTATGACACATAAATTGCGACGGAGGGAGTATTAGTTTTACTTCTTTTTTTTTTCTTTTCCATTTCTTTTTTTTTTTTAACTTGTAAGTCTTCATGTGATTTTTCCTTCTTTGGATATTAACCATTTTGTTCATCTTTCATTTTGATAAATTTCATTTCTTTCCAACCTTTTTAATTTTTTTAACTTTGGAATATATCCATGTTTCTTGAATTTGTTCATGCATTTCTTGATATCCATGCAAACATTCACAAGACAAAAAATACAAACACCCTTTGATGGTATCTTTATTTTGACAATTTTCAACATCTTTTTAGGCTGTTTACTTGTAACTTGTAGTAGTTTTGATGGGTTTTTTTCTTCTTTTGAGATAATTAAAACTCATATTTCCTTCTTGTTTGATAGATTATATGAATAAAGTTCTTTTATCTATGAAAAGCCATTTAGTTCATGCATTTCTTGAAATGAATGCAAATATTGAAAGGTGAAAAAAGATTTGATGTTTACCCAATATTTGGTTTATGTCTATGAGTGTTTTTTGTTAAACATTTAGCCAACATCTTGAAAAAAGATTTGATCTTTAACAAACAATGGATACTTGTTGTTAACACTTTGTGACATCCTTTTAGTGGAAATGATTTTGATCTCTAACAAACAATTGGTTTCCATTATTATGGTTACTACTACTTGCTAACTAACACTTTCCAAGATCCTTTTAGGGGTTAAACAAGTGAAAAAGATTTGATCTTTAACCAAAAAAAAAAAAGGTTGGTTTCTATTTCAATGTCTCTTTCTTGTTGTTAGCAAGGGGCGGATCTAGGGGTCTGAGTCGGGGGTTCCCGGGAACTCAGTAACTTTCAAAGTTTCAATGGCTACATCTTGTTTCAATCCATTTAGGCTACGAAGATCGAGGAGCAAACCGTTATCAGTTCCATCATCGTCATCAAGAACACAATGGAATTCATCTAGTACTATAGATACAATGGAGAAGAAGAGGTTTGATAGTTTAGAATCATGGTCAATGATATTGGAATCTGATAATGTTGAGACTTGGGAAACTTCAAAAGAAGATCAAAAAGAAGAATGGACAGCTGATTTATCACAGCTTTTTATTGGTAACAAGTTTGCATCAGGTGCACATAGCAGGATTTATAGAGGGATTTACAAGCAAAGAGCAGTTGCTGTCAAAATGGTGAGGATTCCAACTCATAAGGAGGAGACTAGAGCTAAACTTGAACAGCAGTTCAAGTCTGAAGTTGCTTTGCTTTCTAGACTCTATCATCCCAATATAGTTCAGGTCAAATTCAAAATTCCTCAACTTATATTCCACCTGTTCCAATTTATCTGACGTAGTCTGACTCAATAGCCGGGGGTCTATCAGAAATAGCCTCTCTACTTTATCTGAGGTAGTGGTATGGACTGTGTACACTTTATCCTCTACAGACTCCACTTTGTGGGAATACACCGAGCATGTGTTGTTGTTGTAGTTTGACTTGATACAAAGTTCGAGATACAAATGAAAAGTCCTGAAACTTGTGGTCTTAAACGTGTTGTAGCATTTCTGTGGATGTAAAACTTTTGAAACTAGCGGTGTGATATTCCTTTTTGGTGTTTGCTTTTATATTTTTTGTTTGTTATATCTGTTATCTGTCCTGAGCCGGGGGTCTATCGGAAACAACCTCTCCACTTCAGCTGAGGTAGTGGTATGGACTGTGTACACTTTATCCTCTCCAGACTCCACTTTGTGGGAATACACCAAGTATGTGTTGTTGTTGTAGTTTGACTTGATACAAACTTAGAGATACAAATGAAAAGTCTTGAAACTTGTGGTCTTAAACGTGTTGTAACATTTGTGTGGATGTAAGACTTTCGAAACTTACTGTCTTAAACATGTCATATCATCTGTCTAGATATAAGACTTTCGAGACTTGTTGTCTTAAACATGTCGTAACATCCTTGTGGCGGTAAGGCTTTTGAAATATGTTATCTCAAACATGATTTGCATAGCCGTAAAACTTTTGAAACTAGCGGTGTGATGATATTCCTTTTTGTTGTTTGCTTTTATGTTTTTTGTTTGTTATATCTGTTATCTGTCGTGAGCCGGGGATCTATTAGAAACAACCTCTCTACTTCAGCTGAGGTAGTGGTATGGACTACGTACACTTTACCCTCTCCAGACCCCACTTTATGGGAATACACTAAATACGTTGTTGTAGTTTGACTCGATACAAAGTTCAAGATAGAAATGAAAAGTCTTGAAACTTGTGGTCTAAAACGTGTTGTAACATTTGTGTGGATGTAATACTTTCGAAACTTACTGTGTTATAAGACTTCTAAAACTTACTGTCTTATAATCCCAATATAGTTCGGGTCAAAACTTCCTCAACTTATATTCCACCTGTTTCAGTTTATATGACGCAGTTTGACTCGATATGAAGTTCAGTATCGAAAGGAAGAAAGGTCCGAAATATATCTAAACTTTGACGAAATTTGTTGTAACACGCTTCAACTTTACGGGGGTCCTATGACCCCCTAAGATTATTTTTTACCGTATTTCTGTGGCATATATTTGCCGGCCGCACCACTGCGTGAATACGCGCACGCTGAACGCGTAAGTGTCTGAAGTGGTCTAGCTAAGCAAATATATGCCACCGAAATACTGTAAAACGTAATCTATGGGGGTTATAGGATCCCCTCAAAGTTGAGGCGTGTTATAGCAAATTTCGCCAAGGTTTAGATATATTTCGCACCTTTATCCCATATAGAAATAAAGAGTCTTGAAACTTGTGGACTAAAACGTGTCGTAACATTTGTGTGGATGTAAGACTTTTGAAACTTACCGTCTTATAAGCGTCTTAAAACTTTAGTTCTTAGATATTTTGTGACGTTTGTGTGGCCATAAACATGTCATATCATCTGTCTAGATATAAGACTTTTGAGACTTGTTGTCTTAAACATGTCATAACATCCTTGTGGCTGTAAGGCTTTTGAAATTTGTTATCTTAAACATGATTTGCGTAGCCGTAAAACTTTTGAAACTAGTGGTCTTTTAAGTGTTTCGAAACATTTGTGCATCTATAAAAGCTTCTCGTTTCAAGGTAAAATGGGAAGTATAAAGTTAAAACTATTTTCAAATATAGAAATGCCTCATCTTTTTTCGAAACGTACTAAAAAGGAAATGCTGACACATAAACTGGAACAGAAGGTCAAACACTTACATGTGGTCTTTTGTCTTTGACTATATTTTAACATTATCAATTTAATCAATGTCTTAGTAATAGTGGACTAGTCATAGTATTTGATTTCTGTTATTACACATTTCTTGCACTTCGATTATCGTGTTATTTTGTTGTAGTTACGTTTCTTTTTTCAGCATGCTTTGACTTGATCTCTGTAGTATTTTGACACGACTTCTGTACTCCTGTTAATTCTTTTTTCGGGAGCTGAGGGTCTATCGGAAACAACCTTTCTACCCTCCCCAGATGCAGCTTCAACAAATCAATGCATAGCCTACTGGCCTATGTTACTCGGACTCTTCAAAAATACGGCCAGTCAATGTGTGTCCAAAAGCGATGCTTTTATCGAGGATACGACAAGGTGGAAATAGCATTTTTGGAGGATCCGAGCGACATAGCTACTGATAAATGCTTGCCAATGAATCCAACTTTTCTTACTAAAACATCTCTTGTTGATCTTACAGTTCATCGCGGCGTGTAGGAAGCCTCCTGTATATTGTATCATCACGGAATACATGTCACAAGGAACTCTGAGGATGTACCTCAACAAGAAAGAGCCATATTCACTCTCAACAGAAACAATTCTGAGGTTAGCCCTCGATATATCGCGAGGAATGGAGTACCTTCATTCACAAGGGGTGATCCATAGAGACCTGAAATCGAGTAATTTACTCTTAAATGATGAGATGCGCGTTAAGGTCGCGGATTTTGGCACGTCATGTCTTGAAACACAGTGCAGAGAGGCCAAAGGTAATATGGGAACATATCGATGGATGGCACCGGAGATGATCAAGGAGAAAGCTTATACGCGGAAAGTTGATGTTTACAGTTTTGGTATTGTGCTGTGGGAACTCACAACAGCTTTGTTACCATTTCAAGGAATGACACCGGTGCAGGCTGCTTTTGCTGTTGCCGAAAAGGTTTGCCTGATTCGGAACTCTCTCTTCCTCTTCGTATACTGAACTTGTTAGTTGATTTTGTGTTTTGAGCTAGGCCAAGTAGTAAGTGCAAATGGCCTCCGTTACACGTTACTTCTTAGGGTGCAAGTAGCTTCGACAGTCCTCTGCGTGTCCTGGGAACGCTCTCATATTCCTTTCTCGCTAGATGTAGTATAGAGGACCAGCCAGTTCTAATTTATACGCTTCAGCAGCTTCCGCGGCAGTTTCTTTCTGTTCACTCATCTCTTCCTGCCATTACGTCACTTGCATCTACTACTGTTCTCATTTGCAGCATTACAAGGGACAAGCCATTGTCAGCATAAAGATCCATTCCGGAGCATCTTGCTCGAGAGGTGAGGACTGGCCGAGATCATAGAAGGGAACAAATTTGCCTCCCACCGGCTAATGTGGGACTTAACACTCCCCCGCACACCCCAGACTGGACATCTAGAGAGTAGAGGATGGTCAGCTTGACTCTGATCATGTTGACGAGATGGATATTAGACCTAACTTTATACCAAAAGCTAACTCTAGAGGTGAAGCAGCGGAGTGGAGCAGCCGCGATAATTCCTTACCTTAGCTGGATCTCGCTGGTGCCTCGTGCACTTGTCCCAAATGGAAGAATGAGTGATCTGTTTCCCCGCGCATCATGGTCCATGACCACATAAGGAAACAGATTTACCTCCCACCCATCGATATGGAACTCAACATCTTTTGCCATATAACCAGCTTGTTCTAAGTATTTCATGGCATTTAGAAACTTTAGCACCCACCGATATGGGACTCAACATCTTTAGCATCATCGTTACTTGCACTTTACTATAAATTTTGGATGATAGTAACAATATAAGCGGGAGCTTTAGTGCACCGGGCTGCCCTTTTAGTAGCAATATAACCATCATTGATTGATTAATCATCGCTGTTTTGCAGAATGAACGACCACCCATGCCAGCAAGTTGTCAACCCGCGCTTGCACAACTTATAAAGCGTTGCTGGGCTGCTAACCCATCGAAAAGGCCAGACTTCACCTACATTGTATCTGCACTAGAAAAATACGACGAATGTGTCAAGGAAGGCCTTCCAATGACCCTTCATTCAGGGCTAGTTAGCCGGAACGCCATTCTTGAACGTTTGAAAGGTTGTGTATCAATGAGTTCTTCTTCATCTATACCTGTAAATGTATGAATATCTTTTATCAATCAATAATAATTCTGTTTCATTACTATCTACTTGCCTTGTTGCTCGGACTCTCCAAAACGCGCTACTTTTCAAGTATCCCACACGTACCTGACATTTTTGAAGAGTTCGCGCTACACAGGATACTACTATAGTATATTCTATACCCGGTGTATTCCCACAACATACATACCCGGTGTATTCCCACAAAGTGGGGTCTGGAGAGCCTAATGTGTACGCAGTCCAAACCACTATCCTCAGATAAAGTAGAGAGACTGTTTCCGATAGACCCCCGACTCAGGACAGATGATGTAACACGTGTTGAAGAAATTCAACACTATGTGAATGATCTCTTCATGTAAAATTAGAGGCCATTTGCCACTTCTTGCATGTCTTTGAAAAAGAGTCACTATCTTGTATAGTTCGAAGTTTCACCTGTAGAATTTGAAACTCAACGACAATAGTGACTATCCTGTACTTGTAAATCAAAATGGATATAACTTATACGCTCTGATAGTGTAAATATTTTCTATACGATTCATGTTGTTTAATATTATACGATTAGTTATCATTTCTATCAAACTATCGATTAATGTATATCATATAGTTCGGAAACAGACTCTCCACCCCCACGAGGTAGTGGTAAGATCTGTTTACACTCTATCCTCCCCAGATCCGCTTATGAAATTTCACTCGATATGTTGTTGTTGTAATATATCTCATATTGATCATGTACCAAAAGACACTAATTTCAACATTTTTCTTGACTTGTTTCATACATAGAAAGACTCATTCAACATTTTGTAGATTTAATTTTGACTTAGTCATAATCCACTCATAAATCAAAGAAAAAAAGAAAAGAAAATTAAAGCCTTTATGATAGTTACATGTAATTTTTGATTAATTTTTAGTCATAGACATTGACTAAAATGACCAATTCAAAGATTAAGTCCATCGTTCTCTTTCCACTTTTATTACGATAACTACAGTGGTTCGATCCTTCTTCAGATCCTGTACATAACGAGAGCTTTAGTGCATCGAGCTGCTATTTTTGTCGTACATTGGCTGTAATACACACTACGCGTTAGCCACGTAGGCGCTCTCTTATCCATTTATAGACGGATTCAAAAATTTAAATTATTACATGTGAAATAGTACTCAATTGTAACATTCGATGTAAATTTAGAGGTTGAGTCGAAAGCATCGAATGGGGACCAATATGCTACTAGGGGCGGAGCTTAGAGGCGCAAGGGGTACAAAATCTTCTTCGTCGAAAAATTATAATGTATGTGTTTCGAACCAAAAATATGTGTATATATATAAAAAAATAAACACATGCCAAGTAGTTATTAAATTGACAATTGAGTTTTGTATTATTTTTATCAACATCTAATAATTTGATGATGTAGGCAATACAAGTTGAGATCAATGTTCTTAAGAAAAAAATATATAAAAATTACAATGACATATAGCAAGGAATTATAATACCATTAAATAAAAGATTGGGTTCTGATTATTTTTATTATAACATCTAATAATTTGATGTTGAAAAAAATATATAAAAATTACAATGACATATATCCCTAAAGCTCTCGCTATGTGTGGGGTTCGAAAACAGAGGCGTCGCCAGGATTTTCACAAAGGAGTTTAAAATTTGAAGAAAAACTAATCGAAGGGGGTTCAACATCTATTATATATATATACATAAAATATAATTTTAGTGACTGTATAAATAGTATAATTTTTCGCCGAAGGGGGTTCGGTGAAATCCCATGGCAAAGGTTGGCTCCGGCCCCTGTTCGAAAAAGAAGCGCACCACAACGTCTATTATACGCAACCTTACCTCGACTTTCTGCGGCTTAAGCCCACTACCTACTCGTTACATGACAACAACTTTACCCGTTACTCCAAGACTTCTATCCATGGACATATAATAATGATCTATAATATCATTAAATATTTAAATTAGAGATTTGGTTGTGATAACATCATTCAATAATTTAGTTATGGAGGAGTAGGAGTTGATACCAACATTCTTCACCAAACAAAAAGAAAGAGGCTTTAATTAAGTAACAATAATTGGTCACTAAATTAATGAAAAAATACTATTATTTTAAAAGAAGTAACTAAAATTAAAATAGTGTTGATTTAGGGAGCAAGTTTGATGGTAGGGAGAGAGAGGGAATCATGACATATCCCAATTATAACTATAGTTTAACATACTTAATTTGTTTAATATTAGATATAAAAGTTTGATATTTAAGCAGGGGAAAATGCTCTGGTGCCACTCTGAACTAAACACGAAATTGCTGAGACACACCCGAACTTTAGGAGGGTCCTATTACTCTCCCCCGGACCAATTAAAATCATATTTTTGGCAACCTTAGTGCCTACGTGGCACATCAGTGAATCAACACACTGAAGGTCCACGTATGTGCCATGTAGGCACTGAGGTTGCCAAAAATACGGCTTTAATTAATCCACGGGGGTAATAGGACCCTCCTAAAGTTCGAGTGTGTACATGTATCGTATAACTTGATATATAAGTGTTAGTACCAAACTATTGCCTACAACATATAAATATTTGATGTGTTTATCTAAACTTAGATATACACAAATATTTAAGGTTAGTTTAGGAAGCACACAACATGACCAAAACTAGAAGTACCCTTTTGAGTTTCTCCATAGCCAAATGAGGAATTTTAATATGCAAAAAAAAACAATTGGTGCCATTTGTGGATCGCATTTTTAACCATGTCATTTTCTTGAGCCAATAAAAGGTGAATGTTTTTAAAAAAAAAAAAAAACAACTCGGTATACTAAAGCTTCCGTTATGTGCAGGGTCTGGGGAAGGGCTCCACCACAAGGGTGTACTGTACGCAGCCTTACCTTGCATTTTTACCAGAGGCTGTTTCTCCGTGACTCTTGATCACACGACAACAACTTTACCGATCGCTCCAGTATGACCAATTAATAGTGGTAATTGACCTATTCTAATTCTTCAAAGATGACCAAGAATTTCCAACCTCTTATATTGGCCATAAATAAACAAAAATATTTAACTTTGGTATTTTAAGTAGGAAGAGTAGAGGGGCGTGTTCATTATCCATGAAATCTCGAGTCGTGTGTCGCGCTCTAAGCCTATATTTTTGAACTCTAAATGTATATTTAAGTAGAAAAAGACAGAGGAACATGTCAATTATCTATAGCATTTCGAATCGTGTGATACTCTTTGGGTGTGTTTGGTACGAACGAAAATGTTTTCCATGAAAAATATTTTTCCAGAAAACAAGTTGATTTCTTACTTGTTTTCTTATGTTTGGTTGGTCGATGAAAAATATTTTCTAGTATTTGGTTGGTGAATGAAAAAATATTTTTCAAAAAATACATTCTAGTGTTTAGCTAAAGCGTAAAAATACATTTTAGAATTTTTTTTAAAAAAAATAAATTAAAAAAAATTAAGTTTTTTTTTTTGAAAAGGGGTTGGTAGGCGGGTGAGTGGGGATGTCAAAATAGGTAGTAGGAGTGGGGTAAGAAAAAGTTTTTGTTAAAAAAATTTAAAAAATTGGCGCGGGGGAGAGGGGAAGGGGGTTAGTAGGAGCTGGGGTCAAATGTAGGGGAGTGAGGGGGAAGAAAAAAATTGAATTTTTTTTAAATTTTTTATTTTTTATTTTTGAGGTTGGGTGGGGGAAGGGATGGGAGAGGGGCTGGTAGGGGGGGGGGGGGAGAGAAGGTAGGAGTGTGGGGTAAGAGAAAAGTTTAAATTTTTTAATAAAATATAGATATTATTTTTGGAAAGGGGACTTGTAGGGGTGGGGTGGGGGTAGGGAATGAATTAAGAAAATTTTTTAAAATATTTTTTAAAAAAATTGAATTTTGGGGGTGGAGTGGGGTGGGGGTAGGGGTGGTATCGGGGTAATAGGGTATTCGGGACGGGGTAGATAATTTTGAGAATTGTATGAACATTTTAACTTTAAAGTGAGGTTGAAAGAGAGTTTTGGAAAATATTTTTCTTACTTTTTGAAGGAAAGTCGTTTTCTTTAAATTTAAGAAAAATAAGTTGGTGTGAAAAATATTTTCCAAAACATATAAGTCAATCAAACATAAGAAAACCAAAAAATATTTTCCTTCATACCAAACACACCCTTTAAGTCTATATTTAAGTGAAAATTGAAATAGTATCTCATTTACAAAATATTTCCTCAAATAGAAGCACACTCACCTTTTTTATTTTGGTTTATTTTGTTATGTCAATTACTCCATAGATAACTATTAAGCAAAAGGGGAAAATAAAAAGGAAGTTGATTAAAAAATAAATATGGAGACTAGAGAATAAAATTGAAAAGTAAAAATTCAAAAAGGACCATATTTTACATTGTTACAAAAGGTATTGCCCAAAAAGATGTTGGGGGGGGGGGGGGGTTTGGGGGTACTTCAAGTGAAAAATGAAAAAAAAAACATCCAAAGGTTGTGGCAGCTAAAGTAAATATACGAACTAATCGAAAAAATTCAGAAGTAAATATACGAACTAATCGAAGGGGGTTCAACGTCAATTTTATATACATAAAAAATAAATAGTATAATTTAACCATATATAAATAGTATAATTTTCTGTCGAAGAGGCTATTGAGCTAGAGGTGGCTCCAGTGGCGGATCATCCAAACCCCCTTCGACAAAAAATTATGCTATATATGCATGGTTAAAATTATTTTTTATGTATATATATTAGATGTTGAATCCCCTTCGATTAGTTCATTTATTCACTTATGAACTCCTGGTAAATCCTGGCTCCACCCCTGCTGATGGAATGGTAGCTA
Organism: Capsicum pubescens; assembly: GCA_030864215.1. Taxonomy (NCBI): domain Eukaryota; kingdom Viridiplantae; phylum Streptophyta; class Magnoliopsida; order Solanales; family Solanaceae; genus Capsicum; species Capsicum pubescens. The sequence goes on from CM061542.1 coordinate 6,887,237, forward strand.
CTCTTTCATCCTTAATCAGATGTTTTAAATACGAGCTTTGAGTATGAAATCTCCTTTATTAGGAAGCGCTTGCCCCCAACCGGCCAACATGAGACTTTCAGACGCTAATTCAGATTTCATCGAGCCCCAATACAACTACCAAACATCAGATGAAAAATACACACAAAAAAAAAACAATACCATACACGAAATGATAACTATTCCTTCATCCTTAAGCAGAGGTTTCAAATACGAGCCCTAAGTACGAAATCTCCTTCATAAGGTGCTCTTACCCCATTATGACACTTCATATTTCATCGATCTCCAATACGACTACCGAACACCGGCTAACAAAACCAACCTAAGCTTCTCCAAAATTACCTTAATATTTTTTTTTTCAAACATGCCAAACATTCCAAAAACTTTCACCAAGAAAACTTACAAATTTTCTAATAGGCCCTTTACCATTTCCAAATTCTTCTTCTCTATCACCATCATGGCTTGTTGAATTTTCCTCCAAATATTCATATCTTTTTTCAACATCACAAGTACTTCTATTCTTATTCTTCTTTTGTTTCTTGTTTTTACCTTTCTTCTTCTTCAAAACCATATCTTCAAAAGCATCAATAATCTCATGAATAAGTTGATTATTAGGAGATGAATCCCATTTCACCCAATAACTCATATAACAATTGAAACAATAACAACTTTTGTTGTTGTTGTTGTGAGTGGCACAGTTTCCTAGGTTGTTGGAGAAGTTGCTAGAAGAACAAGAGATTAAGTATGACAATATTTGTTTGTCTTCTTGAGATAAAGATGTTGTTAGTGTCAAGATTGTAGTTGGTAATAACAAAGAAAGTTGGTCTTGTAATACTAAAGATGATGTCATTGGATGAATTGTGTTCTTCCTATAAAGATTGTTCTTCATAGTGAAATGACTAAGGGGAAAAGAAAGAAATGAAGTTTTTTTTTTTGTGGTTGAAGAGTTGATAAAGTCTAGTTTTGTTTTTGAGAAGAGAGAGAGGTGTATAGAAGTTGATGAATAATATTTACAGTTTTTTATAGTAAAATGAATGATGATAGGGTTTGGGGAATGTGTACATGTGGACAAGAATTGACTTGTCCTATGAATTAGGACTTAGTTTGAAATAAGTTGAAGTAATCTCGAACTATGATCAAAGTTGCTACGACACACCTCAATTTTAGAGGAGTCTTATTACCTCCTAAACTTAATTTTAATGTACTTTTATCACTCCTTTGCGCTGATATAACACTTTTATTACATAAAATGGGGTCCACGTTAAAGGTGTCATGTCAGTTAAAAAGGTTGACAAAAGGTGACACGTCGGCTAAAAATGTTGATAAAAGTATGCTAAAATTTAATGCAAAGAAATAATAAGGACCCCATAAAATTAAAATATATCATAACAAATTTAATCATAATTCAGAAATATCTGATGCTTTACTCCATTTGAATTATTGTCTTTTTATTTAAGTTGAATAAACATCATTAACATATCAAATAAAGATAATGAAAATAAATGAAATATAATAATATTAAATTCTACCATGTATTGGTAGATACCACCTACATGGATCTTGTTCTTCTGTTGTTTCCTATCTTTAGCTAAGTCTGTAGTAATCTAAGTTTTTTGGGCAATTTTCTTTCATGTGATCTTAACACCTGCACTCACTGTAGTTTCGCACCTATGGACCGATGCATCGTAGGTCACGTAGGACCGAACGAAACTATCTTAAGCGACCTTTTCTCATGTTATCCTCAATGCGTGCTACTTGCTTGCATTTTAATACAATTGTGTATAACTACAAGTTGATTTTAGTATGCACATCTCTGCAATCTATGTTGCTCGGACTCTTCAAACATGATAACGGGTGCGTGTCTGATTCTCCCAAAGTAATGTATTTTTGAAATATCCGACACGAGTGCGACATTGAAATAAAATAAAATAAAATAGGGATGGTGTCATTATCAAATAAGGAAAAATGACATTCTTTTGGAACGGATAAAAAAAATGACGACACATAAAATAGCACGGAGCAGGGAATATTTAAAGCAAGAGTTTTTAAGTCTATTTGCCAAACCCTTCAATGTTGCAGGGTTTTAATTGGTTAAGCTTATTGAAAAGTTAAGAGTAAGACTAAATCCAACATTTCTTTGGGAAAAAAGTCTAAATTTGACCTAAATTGTGATTTTGTTAACTCAATTGAGAATTGGCAATGATTTATTTTTTTTTGTCAAAATTGTTACTTGAATTACCTTAATTTCTATGCACTAAAAGTGTGTGTAGTTTTGAATTTTGAGTATATTGGTTCTCTTTACTAATTAGACTTTAAGTATGAACTTTTCATGTTGGTATTAGATAGGAAGGTGTGAGCTAAGTTGCGCGGACTCTTCACTTTTGATGCCGCATCTGTATCTGATTCTCCAAAAATACAGTACTTTTGGCAAATTCGACATGCACCTGCTGACATTTTTGAAGAGTCCGAGCAACATATTAGGGTAGAAGGTTAGTAGGAAGAAGTGTGTCCATGCTACTAGGTGGGCATGCAATGTTTTGTTGTCCGTACTAGTAGTCGTATTGCTATGCTTATAGTTCTTTATTCTTGGAGTTTTAGTGATGTTTGTTATTTCAGGTAGATCAATCAATTGTAGTATTATTTTGAGCGGTCGTAATGTTTGTATCACCATATGTTGTTTTGTTATTACCTATTGTTTCTTGTTCTTATATTATGTCTTTTTCTAAACTGTTTTTGGCTTGATCCGAAGGTCTATAGGAATTAGCCTCTCTACCTATGTTGCTCGGACGCGTCAAAAATGTCACTGGGTGCATGTCGGATTCACCAAAATTAGTGTATTTTTGAAGAATCCGACACAAGTGCAACATAAAAAATGAAGGGCCCGCACAACTTGGTTCTCTACCTCACCTCTCTGAGGCAGTGGTAGAGACTACGCATACTCTACCATCTACCATCCCCAGACCCCACATTGTGAGACTACGCTGGGTATGTTGTAGTTGTTGGTATTGAACTCACTCAACTGACAGTACATAGAGCGATAACGATAATGAGGATTCATATAACCGACTTCAACTCGTTTAGAATTGAAACGTTATAGTAGTTTTGGTGCACAAAAAATTAACAAGGTGGGCACAAAATTTGCCATGACTAAAACTGAATTGAAGTACTTGATAGGTACAAATCCAACACTACAAGGACATTTAAAAATTCAGTTACTTCAACTCATCTTTGCTTATGGCAAAGTAGTCGACCCCAACGTGCTAGGGATTGAGGCGTAGTAGTCGCTGTAGATACTTATGTTGTCATGTGAACAGGAAGCAGCGCTACACTGAGTAACTTACCTACTAATCGAGGGCCATATGGTCAGACGCTGCAGCATGATACCCCTCGATTGTCCGCTTCATATCATCAAGTTGCGAAATGACATACTCTAGTTTCTTGCAACAGATCTCGTTTGATATTCTTGGTACATAGTCGCACTTCTCAAATGGACGATATTCACATGCACTTTTGATTTCTTCGCGTAGTGTTACCTGGATGTCCTGTTGTAATCGGTAAAATATCATCCATTTAGTTCTTAAGCTAATCTACGTTCAATCAGAACAAAAGGTACGGACTCAGTAATCCTGGACGACTAGGTTGCAATGTAAAGTTCAAAATCCAAACCAAATGCCAGGAGTCATCGAATCATACATTCAAATGCCAGGAATGACAAGAAGAAAGTTTAACGGCTTCTTATTACAGATTTACATGGTTTTGTTTCCAGTTTTCACGAATATCCAGGTGCAAAGAAGTAAAGAGTATCCAAACCTTGATTAGTTGCATGAACTCGCTGCAATGGTTGTTAATAGGCTCCTTCCTGGGGCCGCTTGGATTTGCCATTTCATCCATTACACCTCCGGCTAACTCCAAAACTCTGACTATCCTCTGCAAGCATCAAAGGAAGATAAAACAGCAGCCGGTATGTGTCGGTAATGTTTTAGTTACATTTATCACGATAACTGATTACTGATTCTCCGTTGAAAGTTATGATCATAATTTCCTCATCAAGTTACAGTTAGTTGCGTTTGCACTTAACATGCTACAATCACCCCGGCGTTTTAATCTGAAGAAGACCAAAGACTAGGAAACAACAGAGATGCTGTTTCTGCTAGACCAGAAAAAACTTGTGTCAGCAGATATTCAGGGAATATGATAGCACGATCTTGATTTCGATTTGATTACCTAACTGTTTGAGGTCAGCCTGGCGTTTGTGGAAGATACTTAATGAACCAGACAGGAAGAAAATAAACAATACAAACAGAAGTCTGAATGGCCCTTTCATCACTCCACAATCTCTTTATTTATTCATCATCACCGGCATCCTCAACACCATCCCCATCTTCATTCTCTGGCTTCGAGTTATATTTTCTTTTAGGAGTCTTGAGCATGCTGCAATGGCCCTTGATTATCATTAGATTTCTGGGAATCAAGAGAACCGCCTTGTTTGAATCCTACAGCATAGTCATACTATCCTCTCAAGTTCTATTGACGGAGAAAGATCCCACGACACCTATATGGCTATTAGTTTAGAAAATTCAGCCTATAGGGGAGAGGTAATTACTCAGAAGGTCGTACGGCTAATAGGAGGAATAAAAAATCGAGTTATTATATTGAACATCATCAGATTCAGATGCATACTTGTAGGAAGAAATAGTTAATCTTCAAGAACAATGAAAAGCTGAATTTACTGAACTGTTTTGAGACCAAAGATTTGAGCCTTAGTGAGCATGGTTTCCACAAGGGCTAAAAGTTTCGTTCCTTTCAGCCAGAACTTTCTTGGAAACTGCAGACATAGGTGGGTGACATGAAATTCCTAGTCATGGTTTCCAGGTCAAGCGGCTCTTGTTCACATTCTTTTCTCTTGTACCAGGAAGCGAAGGATCCGGAACTCCAGAAGGCTTAGGAGAGCTTAATGGGGCACTCCGTTAACACCATCCATATTTCTTCAAGCAAGTCTGTGTTTCACCCAATCAACGAGATATGGATTTCTCCTACATTCAGAAAACACTCTCCTCTTTCTCTTCTTTTCCCTCTCTTTCTTTCTTGAAACATTGGTATAAGGGATAGGAGAGCAAGTAACAAGGACTCGGGTAGGGAGGGAACAATAATATAGTATCAGTAACTGAAATCAGAACTAAAAGTATTTCGACGACAAAGATACAAATGTAGCAGCTACAGAAATGGCGAAATCGACCCATCTTAAGTCGATAACTCTGTAAAGCATTTACCTTCTCAACATTTTGCAGTCGCTGCAACGAAGTATTCTGGCTTGGTGAATCCATGTTGTTCTGAGGGAGGCTGTCCGTAGTGGTGAAGAAGATGACTGAATTGCAATGACAAAGAGCGAGCTATACGTGGAGAAATTCAACAGAATCTAGAAATCCTGGTTCAGTGCAGTTCTGATGTCTCTGCAGTCAAATAATTAAAGGACAATCAGAGAGAAACCTTCTGTAATCAACGGGAAGAATAGAAGAGAAACCTACCTCTAATAAATTTATGTACATTAAACTTACCACCACTATACCCTTCCAATACTACAAACACTATCAGGACCTCTATTTTGAGTTTTATAAACAAAATATTCCTTCATGAACAGACCAAGCACCCTCTTTCGGGTTTGTGGAAAGAAAAGTGTGTTTCTCCCGTGAATGGACACTAGATGATTGCTCCAGAGAATTTAAATAGTACAAATGAGTTTTTCTTTTGAATATCGTGAGAGACATTCAACTTTCCACCCCCCCCCCCCCCCACCTCAAGTATGAGATCAAATTGATAAATTTCTATTTGGTAAGAAAAATAAAGAAATAATATTATGAAGTTGACAGTTCTGTAAAACAATTAGCTATTCATAACAATTGATCAGTTTGAAAGACGTGGAAAGAATTATCATGTTATATACATTTTTATTTTTATTTGGAGAAGTGAGGAGTCATATAGCCGACCCAACTTATTTAGGAATGAGGCGCAGTTGTTGTTGTATATTCAATTCATCTCAGTTTTACAAAAGGAGAATATTGAACAGTACAATAATTAGAAGCAATTAAATCAAAGCCATATTACACAAAATACATATGGTCACAGAAAAAATATAAACTTAGGTACCTATATTCTTGCTAGACAGATAGCTTGTACTCTGCAAAAGGAATAACGTTGTTAGCTTGCCCAGTATCCTTTCTAAACAACTAGCTTGTACTCTGCAAAACGAATAACAACGTTGTTTGCTTGAGCTCCATTTTTAGGATAGTCATAGACTGAAACCAACAAAATTAGTAGAGGAATCCCACATTTTAGTCCACCTTTCACTTTAATAGGTAATCAACAACAACACCCTTTCGAAGTATATTTTACCATGATTAACTACAACAACAACAACAACAACAACAACAACATACCCGACGTATTCCCACAAAGTGGGGTCTGGGGAGGGTAAAGTATACTTAGTCCACACCACTACCTCAGACGAAGTAGAGAGACTATTTCTGATAAACCCTGGCTCAGAATATAACTATAAAAACATAAAGACACACTACAGAATGATACAAGAAACAAGACACCCATAGATTAATACTATAAACTATCTAATCGAAATCACCAACAGCACCAAACCACCACAAACAAGAAACTACAAGACATATGTGTAACACAATGACTACAGGCACAACTACACACAAAGCACTCCTCTCTATTAGTAAGGACGCACTCCTACTCACTAACCCTCTACCCTGATCCGTGTTCTCCACACTTTCCTATCAACATGTCTTCCGTAAGCGGCAACTACTTCATGCCATGCCTAATCACCTCCCTCCAATATTTCTTTGGCCTACCTCTACTCCGCATGAAACCATCCATAGCCAACCATGATTTACTCTTTGAAAGATAAAGGAAAACTTACCAATTAAATGGAAACTCAATGGATGACAAAACACAAGCAAATTTGCAGCCAGTTAAAACTGTTTCTTATTCTCCTTTTGTTCCTAGGAGAAAATGTTACGGAAAATGATAAAGGATCAGAAAGAGTTGGCAAGGCAAAAACTCAAGAACATTTTAGTTGAGAGTGGAATTGCACGGGCTGCATGGAAATTCTTTAACAAAGTCAGTGAAAAATGATTGACAGGATGTTAGGCTTAGGCTTATTAGCATGGATTGCTAGTTGACGATATCTCGTAACTCAGCGCAAAGGTTATCCCCTGAAAGGAAGTTAGGAAAAGTAGGAGACCATACTACTATGTTCTAGGCTACTACATAATGATGGAAATCCAGGATTCCAGAACAGTGACATTTTGTGCTACCCCACTACATGGGAAACCCCTGGGTAGCTAACCTCAACAGCAATAGCCAATAGTTCATCCATTGCTACTCCGTGTATTGAATGTTTAACAACGAAGCAGAAATGTTGCTGTTGCTTCTTGCCTGGCAATGGCGCCAGTCTAAGGATTTTCACCATATGGTCATCCATGAATAGTGCCTTTGAAGCCGACAAAACTTGTTGCTCATATTCAATCATTGTGTGCAGCGAATCACCATTTAATCAAGGTGATGCGTCCAACATTGCTTGTAACACAGACAAATTCCATAAGTCAAATGCAATAATCTACATCTCTACAGATTTCAATTACCGCTGAAGCTCTATCAACTTCTCGGTTGTTCAATTTTTTCAATTTAAATAATCCTACATTAGTATCTGGATTTTGGTATTCGTAGTATCTAAAAGAGAAAGGAGGATCATCTCATGCGCGAAATGCTCCCCGGCTTGTAAGGGATAGGGGAAGAGCGGGCATGTACCCATCACCGTCTCTCCTTTGCATTACTGCAAAAAGGCTATCTCCACACTCAATCACCCACACAAGGCAGAGCCAGAGACCAAGATACGGGGTCGGCCGAAATCAACAATTTTTGTCCAAACTGTATATTTATCTTAAGAAATCTGTTAATATGTACAAATTATTAATTTAGAACTCAGTAACTCAAAAGGGTTATAATCCTGAACCCATAAACTTCAAAACTTCAAATCCTGGCTCCACCAGGCATGTTGGTTATCAAATGAGCAATTCTACCATTTCACTATCGTCCCCTTGCATTTATGGGAAAAGACTATTTCCACACTCAAACCCCCAAGCAGGGGCGGTGCCAGAGCCCAAGGTACGGGCCAGCCGAAATCAACAACTTTCATCCAAACTCCGTCTTTGTCTTAAGAAATCTATTTAATATCTACAAATTATTAATTTAGAACTCAGTAAATTAAAAGGGATAGAATCCTGAAACCCATAAAATTCAAATCCTAGCTCCGCCTCTACCCCAAAACGTGCTGGTTAGCAAACCAACAATCTTACCATTTCTCTATCTTCCCCTTGCATTTCTACAGAGCGACTATTTCCACACTCAAACCCCAAGCAGGGGCAGAGTCAGAGAGCAAGGTACGACTTCGGTCAGAATCAACAATTTAGAACTCAGTAGCTCAAAAGGGCTATAGTCCTGAACCTATAAACTGCAAAACTTCAAATCCTGGCTCCACCAGACATGTTGGTTATCAAATGAGCAATACTACCATTTCACTCAAACCCGAGACCTGCAGAAAACCAAACAAAAAATGCTAAAGATTGCGCCAAAACTCGCCCTTAGGTGGTTAAACTAATATAATGGAGATAAAACTTTGACTAATTATTTAACCTGATTATGTTGCTTCTTCTCTATTCCAATTTCTCCTACAATTCAAAACCTCACTAAATTCATACTCCATTTACTTCATTAACTCTTTATTAATATCCCCCACCCCCCACCCCCTCTTTTTTTTAAGAGCTAACCTAAATAGCCATCCACCCAACTGATTAAACGGAAAATAGGCAGCAAATGTATAATATATGTGTAATCCGGAGGATAGCCAGACAATGCTCCCCTAACTGCTAATCCTCTACTCTAATTCGCCATAATTATTTCTCACACATCCAGTCACACAAAACCGCACTAATTTCATATTCCATTTTTTGTTCATCTTCTCTCGTTTCCCTTTACTTTTTCCAAAGAATTAACCCAAATAGTCGTCCACCCAATAGATTAAACTAAAAATAGCCGACAAATATATAATATATGTATAATCCACATATAATATGTGTATGATCATGTATAACCTATGTATATCAGCTAGAAAAAGTAAACAATAAATCTGCTCGTCTACTCACATAAAGATCCTTTATTTTTCAAAGAATTAACCCAAATAGCCGTCCACCCAATAGATTAAGGGCAAACAACATAAATCCCTACAGTTTGAAGCTTAATTACAGAAAATCCCGACATTTTACGTAATTACTGAAAATCCCAATTTTGGGTCTGTCGAGATACATGATTAAAAAGGGGCAGCCCGGTGCACTAAAGCTACTGCTATGCGCGGTGTCCGAGAAAGGGCCCCACCACAAGGGTGTATCGTACGCAGCCTTACCTTGCATTTCTGCCAGAGGCTGTTTCCAAGGCTTGAACCCGTGACCTCCTGGTCACACGGCAGCAACTTTACCAGCTACTCCAAGGCTCCCCTTCATCGAGATACATAATTAGCTCCCAATAAATCCGACGAAGATAAAAATTTTCCGATTTTGGATATGTCAAGAAACATAATTAACTCCTCATACATCCAACAACGAAGATACATAATATAGCTGAGATTTTTTTAATCACTTTGTAAGGGTGGAGATATGAGTAATATCGTTAGTTAAGGTGTATTTTTATGTTATTTTCCAGAGATCAAACAAAAAATAGCCGACAGATATATAATACATGTATAATAATCCACGTATAATATGCATATCATCATGTGGACAGCAGAGGCGGAGACAGCCCTCTTTAGGGGTTCAGAAGAACCCCCTTCGACGGAAAAATATACTATTTATACATGATTACAATTATTTTTTATGTAGTTATAATAGGTGTTACCCCCTTCGACTTAGTTTTGTTTGAATATTGAACCCCTTACTTGAAATACTGGCTCCGCCTCTGGTGGACAGAGTTACCAGTGCTTGGTGTTAGGTACCTAGTATCCTGTGGAACTATGTTGCTCCAACTCTTCAAAAATGTCATCATTTTTTTTCAAAGAAAGATATGTATCTTCGTGTATAATCTATGTATACCAGTATATCTGCCCGCTATTCGCGTAAAAATCCTTTTTAAAAAAAAAAAAATATTCACAGTAATTTGTTCATAAATCTATACACAAAAATTATTCGAACTATATAGCTGGAAAAGGAAAATAAATAATTAAAAAAAATAAAATAATATATATATATATATATATATATATATATATAACGAGCTAATTTTTTACCTTCAACGACGGCGAGAATTAACGGCAGTCGCCGGCGGGTCGGTCGGAGATGGAGAATTAATTTGCTTCACCCTTTTTTTTTATTTTTGGGGCTTATATACTCACTTGGATTTCGAGATTCAAATTAATATTTTTTTTATTTCTAATTTTTAATATATAATTATGGTGTTTGGATCAAGCGCACCTGATAAATTTCACTAGTAATCTATAGGGCTGAACATTCCGTTTGTTCGGTTTAATAGTTTAGTATCGGTTCGACTTTTTGATTTTTGGATCGATAAAAATAACGATCGTAATCAAACCTAAATAAATTTGGTTCGGTTCGGTTTCTACAAATTTGATTCGATTATTTCGAATTTTTATTTCGATTTTGAAGATTAAAGTAGTGAACCTCTCTTTGTTATGACTGGACATTTAAAATTAATGATTTTTTAAAAAGAAAAATAATTCAAACTTATTTTTTATTCCCAGATATAAATAACTCAACATGGATTAAACTAAATGATATAACCATAAGTTTAACATAATATATAACTTCATTATGCATAAGTTTGCATAAACAGTCAAAACTCGGAAGAGTGGTCGCTGCTGAAAAGACCACAGTCGGCACTGCGGGCTGCAACCCATAATGGTCGTCTGGTCGTCGGTTCTGGTGCAGTTGAACAGACGGCGATCTGGCCGGCGGTCTATGGTTCGATCGATTGTTCGACTATTGGACTGATGTATACTGTTAGTTGTATGTGGCGTGCTATTACTTATTAGTTATTAGGGTTGTTATTATATTATATATATATATATACTATTATTAATTATTTATAGAATTTCGGTTAATCTGTTTATCCGAATTATTTTTCTGAAAAATCGAAAACCAAACCGTTTAATCAAATTTCAAAAATTGAAAATCGAAACCGATCCGAAAAACCGAAAAACCAAACCGAAATTAAAATTTTAGTTTGGTTTTTCGATTTTTTCGGTTTAAATCAAAATATGCCCAGTCCTAGTAATTTAAGATACTTCTTCCGTTTAAAAAAGAATGATCTAGTTTGACTTGGTACGAAGTTTAAGAATATAAAGAAACTTTTGAATCTTGTGGTGTTAAATTAAAGATATGTCAACTGTACTAAAATGTCCTTCAATCTTGTAGTCTTAAGCATATCACACGGAAAGTTAAAATTAAAAAATTGTCAAAAAAGGAAAGGGGTCATTCCTTTTTAAACGAACTAAAAAGGAAAATAAGTCATTCTTTTTAAAACGGAGGGAGTAAAATATATTCGAAGAAATCACCTAGTATTTATCTCTATCACAAATTAAAGGTAAAGGGTAAAATGTACACAATCCATACCACCACCTTCGAAAAAGTCTCATGTTACTCAAAAATATTTAATATCTATTTTGAGTTTTTTCTTCTTCTTTTTTTCTTTTTTTCTTTTGGTAAACAAGTATTTTGAGTTGTTCGAATATGTAAAATTTTTAATTCAAACAGTTTAAGGATTTCATTTCTAAATTTAAAGTAAAGAATATATTGTCGAAATTTATACTGTGATCTATGAATTAGGATGAGATAGTATTTAACTTACTAAGCAAAAAATCATAAGTCGATTGCTTTCAGTATATGCTTTTTTTTAAAACTTATATTGGTCGTTTGATTTTGTTACAATATATATATATACACATAATTTTTTATTTTTTTTTGGTTTCCCTAGGTATCCCAACAACCGACAACCGTGAGACTAATTTTTAGTTTCCCAAGGTAAGCCGTGAGACTAATCCTCCGTACCTACTGTCAGACTGGCCACCACAAAGTTTTTTCCATTCACCAAAGGTGTGAGACTATTTTTTGGTTTCCCAAGGTATCCCCACAGCCGGCAGCCGTGAGACTAATCCTCCGTTCCTACTGTCAGACTGGCCACAGAGTTTTTTCCATTCACCAGAGGCGTGAGACTATTTTTTGGTTTCCCAAGGTATCCCCACAGCCGGCAGCCGTGAGACTAATCCTCCGTTCCTACTATCAGACTGGCCACAAAGTTTTTTCCATTCACCAGAGACGTGAGACTATTTTTTGGTTTCCCAAGGTATCCCCACAGCCGGCAACCGTGAGACTAATCCTCCGTTCCTATTGAACGGACTGACCACAGAGTTTTTTCCATTCACCAGAGGCATGAGACTATTTTTTGGTTTCCCAAGGTATCCCCACAACCGGCAGCCGTGAGACTAATCATCCGTTCCTTCGGTCAGCGCACTAAGCGGTAGGAAACTAGCCACAGAGTGTTTTCCATTCACCAGAGGTGGGGATCGAACTCCAACCTCTTGCTTAAGGGGTGAGATGCTGAACCACCACGCCAACCCCTTGTGGTTATAAATATAAGTTACTTAACAAAGTCAAAAGGTCTAGCGAAAATAACATTTCTACATCTTCCAAGATAACGGTAAGACTACTCTCCTCAAACTTCACTTATAGGATAATTTTGTTGTTACTTGAATATACTCTCCTCAGACTTCATTTGTACATTTTTGTGATGCCATAATATACTTTAATTTGCATTCCCCAGCATAGCGGCAATTTAGTGAACCAGGTTGTCCTGCCTTCTCAAGCATGATTATCAAAGATTCATCAAACACTAGAAGCAATGAGAAGAAAAGAAATGAATGTGCACTTAAATGTGATTTTTTTATAATCAGAGTAATCATCGAGCGCAGTTTGAAACTCGATGGATAATAGGTACACACACCGCTACTTAAATACCCGGCCTTTTGCCTGCGTCAAGATTCAAACCCTTGACGCACGCCAAACCCACACATCACATGTTGTGCCCTAGCACTTCAATGTGATGGAACAACATAAAAGGTTTTCTGCAAAGTACACAATAATTTCAGAATACAATTACATTAGGCCAATGTGTCATATGAAGATCACACAGAGGGCAACATTTTTGGAAAAGCCTTAATGACTTTGGTGGTGCTCCTGGAGTTCACTTGCCTGACCTGTTTTCGAGTCGGAATGGTTTCCATCGCGAGCTTTCTAACCCAAAGACAAGTCCAAAGTCCTTTCGTTTAAGTCCTGTCGCTCTGAAGGTTTTCTCTTCGGAGGCTGAAAGAATAAAAAACTCATTCAGACAATTGTGCACATTATCTCGTATTCATTGTTAGACCCGTGAAATTTGGATTGTGTTTCTAGCCAGACCAAGTTCAAACAAAGGAAAAAACGAGGGAGGGAGAGAAATCATGACGTATAATATATAAACTTTTACTGAAACTTGGCCTCAACTGGCAAGCAAGCAATCCAACTTTGAGAGCGCGACATCTGGACACCGCAACTTGGTCTCAACTGGTAACTACACTCTCCAACTCGTCCTCATTGTGTCTCATGGACATCCAACGATGACATAGCATATAATGTTAGGAGGTGTCTAGATTATTATTTTGTAAGTTGGAGTGTTCAACTGACACAATGGATACAACAAGTTGAGGTCTATAGATGTGCATACTCAAAGTTGGAGAGTTTATTGCCACCTGAAGCGAAGTTTGAGTGTGTGTTTATGTATTAGACACTTCCAAAGAAGCTAAAGAAAGGCATCAACAGGAAGGACACAAAAACAAAGATCAAATAGAACCAAAAAAAGAAAAATAGAACAAGTTTGGCAAATGAATGATATATTTATCTAAAACGAAGTCATTGTGTGAATCCGATTTGTTAAAAAGATGGCAATTACAACAATTATATACCTTCCAATTCTGATTTTGAAAAGCGTCAAGTCATTCGTACACAAATGAAAATGTAAACAGCAAATAACCATGCTGCCCTTTTCTTTAATTGTTTTTCCTTTGGCTCCTTTTTACGCAATATTCATACAGCAGGCGCAAAGAATTTAAAGTACCTGAGTCTCTTCCATGGGCATGTCGTTGATGTCAGGTTTTTCATCAAAACCATCTGCCTGAGATGTTGGCTCCTCACTGTTTGTGTCACTCTCAATTGGTTTAATATCATCTTCAGCTTGTTCCGATGCATCATTCTTTTGTTCTTCAATCACTTTCATCTATCTCAACCATTTTAGTTTAGTGACATAGAAGAAGCAATCCTATTATGTTTAGTGACATAGAAGAAGCAATCCAAGTGAACGAAAGAAATATACAAAATACTGGCACACTGCATATTTCTTTGGTATAGATCAAGTACGCTTTGCCACCAGAATACGGACAATGCATAACTCAGACAATCAGATGTAACGGATTTAATTTGACATTTACCTCTTCATATCCACCAGGCAATAAGGTATACTGAGAATGTCCATAATTACAAAACAAAGTTAAAGGTTCACATTCCAACTAAAACATTTTAGTACTTATTAAAATCCCTAGCGCAGCTATTGTCTTGCTAAACTCCTCAGTAACACAACAAACAAATCAGCGTCATGAGAACCGCAGAACCACATAAGGAAGAGTAATTGTAATTCTGTTTTATCAGTAAGATATCGTAAGCATACTTCTCAGCCTTCTGTCATGTTTGGATCTGCACAACAGAAAAGGGTGACATAGAAATGGAAAGGAAAAAAATGATTCGGTCTTACATATAGATTAGTCAAACTAATGTACGAGAAAAGGAAGGGAGATTATACTCCCTCCAGTCCAAAATAATTGTCACTTTTTGCTTCTCGAGAGTCGATTTGACTAATTTTCAAAGCTAAATTAGATTAGATTAATTAAAATTTAGATATTCAAATACTATATGGAAAGTACTATAAATTGCAATTTTTCTCATATTAAAAATACATCTTAAATGCTGGTCAAAGTTCCCATCGTTTGACTTTAAAAAAGGGAATTGTGACAAGTATTTTGGTTATACTGTATATTCAAGGTTAAAATTATTTTTATGTACATATAATAGATGTTGAATCCCCTTGTTTCATCGTGTGTTTAACTTTTTATATTTTGAACCCCTTAACGATAATGTTGGCTCCACCACTGCTTCTGATTAGGTGGAGCGAACGAGATCTAGCTAACATAAGAGACTTCGAGTCTACTCAAGTGAACAAGGGTCTCATGAACTAAATTTCCTCCCTTCTGAGCACGAAACGGAACACATTATCCATCAATGCTAACCAGTTCTTCAAAACCAACCAACAACAACAACATACCCAGTGTAATCTCACAAGTGAGTAGGATGACCTTACCCCTGCCTTTGTAGAGTAAAGATGCCGTTTCCCGGAGATGCTCAGCACAGTTCTTCCAACCCCCACTATGCAAAAAAAAAAGGAAAAACAATAAACCCGGAACCCTAAACCATCATCTAACACCTAGTTCATTTCTTCAAAAAACTCTGATCTTCTCCAGAATACCTCTCACAAAAAAAAAACATCAAAGCTTGTGGAAACACTCAGTCCGACAACACTAACTAGTTCTTCCAAACCAAACAAAAACAACATACCCTAGTATTCCCACAAACGGGTAGGATGACCTTACCCGTACCTTTGTGGAGTATAGAGGTTGCTTTTGATAAAAGCTCAGCACAGTTCTTCCAAACACCACTAAGAAAAAAAAGGAAAATCAATAACCCATAACCTAAACAATCATCTAACACCTAGATCATTTATTAAAAAAAAAATCTGATCTTTTCCAGAATACATCCCACAAAAACAAAAGAAAACATCAAAGCTCGTTGAAACACTCTGTCCTCCAATGCTAACTAGCTCTTCCAAACAAACCACCACCACCAACATACCTAGTTAATCCCACGAGTGGGTAGGATGACCAACCCTACCTTACCTCTGTGGGTAAAACTGTTTTTGATAGACCCTCGACAAAGTTTTTCGAAACCCGATTATGTAAAAAAAGGAAAAACAATAAACCCAGAACGCAAACCATCATCTAACACCTAGTATCTGATCTTTTCCAGAATACATCCCAAAGCTTGTTGAAACACTCTATCTGCCAATTCTAAATAGTTCTCCCAAACCAAACAACAACAACAACATACCACGTGTAATCTCGCAAGCGGATAGGATGACCTTACCACTACCTTACCTTTGTGGGGGTAGAGAGTGTTTCTGATAGACCCTTGACACAGTTCTTCCAAACTTCACTATGTTAAAAAAAAAAGGGGAAAACAATAAACCCAAAAACCTAAGCCATCATCTAACACCTAGCTCATTTATTCGAAAAATCTGATCTTTTCAAGAACGCATCCCACAAAAACAAGAAAAAAGCATTAAAGCTTGTTGAAAAACTCTGTCCGCCAATGCTAACTAGTTCATCCAAACCAAACCCGCAATAACAACATCCTCAGCCTAATCCCACAAGTGGATAGGATAACCTTACCCCTACCTCACCTTTGTAGGGGTAGCGAGACCGTCCCTCAGCACAGTTCTTCCGAACCCCATTACATAAAAAAAGAAAAAAGGAAAAACAATAAATCCAAAACCCTAAAATTCATCTACACCTCGTTCATTTCATCATAAAAACTGATCTTTTCCAGAATACATCCCACAAAAAAAACCATCAAAGATCGTTGAAACAGTCTGTCCGCCAATGCTAACTAGTTCTTCCAAACCAAACAACAACAACACCATGCAGTGTAATCCCACAAGCGGGTAGGATGACCTTCCTCCCCCCAACCTTACCTCTATGGGGAGAGAAACTGTTTCTAACAGACCCTCAACACAGTTTTGCTAAACCATCATCTAACACGTAGTTCATTTCTTCACAAAAATCCAATCTTTTCTAGAACACATCCCACAAAAACAAAAATAAAACATTAAAATTGATCGAAATTGGTTAATATTGAAGTTTACTTAAATGTTATATACAACACACTACGCGAGAGGTGTCAAATGTACAGGTTGAACTGAATTTATGTGGGTCAAAATGGACTAAGTTAATAAATAGGCCGGTTCTTACAACGCCAATTTGAACTAGTCGGTCCAGTAAATTTGGGATACTATGTGTTCCTTTCTTCTTTTCTTTTTTTAAAAGTGGTGTCCGTGCCAGCTTTCTCGCACCTTAACTAATTCCACAAGATACCTGCCACCTCCCACCAACAGTTAACTCATAACTCGTCCATGGACAAGGCTAGGACAGTATACACACCCACACAAAAAAAAAAAAAACGCGCACAAAATACACAGTAGATTAAGTTCATCCCCAGTAATATACACACAAAATTCTTTCAAAAAATCTGATCTTTTCCTGAATTTATCCCACAAAAAGAAAAAAGAAGCATTAAAGCTCGTGAAATTGCTTAATATTAAAGTATACTTATATGGTATATATACAATACACAGCACCAATTTGAATATATATGGTACACACACACACATATGGTATACACACACAACACACACACACACACACATATATATATATATAATTGCATACATACACACAATAATTGCAAATTAAAAAAACTAAAATAAGTAAAAAAATAGTACCGGAATATACTTGAACTTCCGTTTCCGTGGCCGTTCCTCTACGACGTCGTTTTTACTATCACTACTATTCTGGCTAACAGTAACTGGTATCCACTTGAAAAGCAACAGATGAGAACCGTTAACTCCGGTTCCGTTAACTCCGCCGGTTCGGTTATGGTTGTTGCCGGAGTTAGACGGCGGTGAACCGTGGATCCATTTCTTCTTCCATTTACGAACCGGACCGGTAAATACAGTTGTTGGTGCATATCTAGCTGACGACCGGCCGAGTCGAGCTCCTACTACTCCATCCATTAATACTGAACCGGACCGGACTCAACCGGGTTTTTTTTCTTCGATTAGTTGTTTGTGCTCTTTTGTTTTCTAATGGGAAAGCTTATAATAGTTCTTTCAAGTGTTTAGCTGGAGAGCAAATTATTCCCTCCGTTCTATTTTACGTGACACATTTGAATAAATATAATCGTATTTAGTCAAAAAAAAACTAATAAAACTTTTGAAACGTGTGGTACAAATTATACTTTAGGAGTTTATTTGTTCTATTTTACGTGACATATTTGATTAAATATAGTCGTATTTAGCCAAAATATTAATAAAACTTTTGAAACGTGTATTATAAATTATACTTCAGGAGTTTGTTTGTTGTTTGTTCTAGAACTTGGATATGTGCGGAGGTGGATTCAACTTTAAAGTTTATGAGTTTTTAATAATAATTTTACAATTTATATTTTCTTTTGGTATGTGCAAACAATCTTTTGCGTGCAAAAATGCAGAGTTAGACGGCTTACAATAGATTATTGTGGATCGATTCTTTCATGAAGTTTATGAGTTTTTTCAATAATTTTACGGTTTATATCTCCTCTTGACATGTGCAAACAACCTCTTGCGTGCAGAAATGTAAAATAAAACTGCTTACAAAAGATTATTGTGAATCGATTCTTCCATGAAGTTTATGAGTTTTTACAATATATAATTTTACAATTTATACTTCCTCTTGACATGTGCAAACAACCTTTTGCATGCAGAAATGCAGAGTAAAGCATCTAATACTTTCGAATTATGTCCAAATTTTCTACTGTAACTTCATAGAGGTCCTATTATCCTCCTGAACTCAATTTTAATGTATTTTTGTCACTCTTTTTAGCTGACATGACACCTTTGATGTGGATTCATTTCTATGTAATAAAGGTGTCATGTCAATACAAAACGGTGAAAACATAAAACTAAATCTGAGTTCAGGAATGCAATAGGATCTATGTGAAGTTGAAGTGTGTCGTAATAACTTTGACCATAGTTTGAGAGGGTACTGGATACTTATCTCTCTAATTAATAGGTTATTGTGGATCGATCCTTCCTCAAACTCAGAGATGGATCCAGGATTCAGACTCTCTGAATGTCAAATAAACTTATCGATTAAATTAATCAGATTATTCATTTTCTTCAATCTATAGGATAATTAACCAACCAATTAATGATGTTTTAATCAACAATGCGTAACATTTTATTATTTTTTTTAAGAAAATCAACAATGTTTAACCAAAAGAAAAAAACAAAATTAAAACTAATGTTCTACTGACCAAGATCAAATCCACGATCTATGAACCACAAAAGGGGAGTTTTGCCACTTGCACTAGATAATTCTTTGATATTATGGGTGACAGATTTAATATTAAGTCTATATAGAGAGTTTTCGTCGAAATTTGCGGGTGGGCCTTAATTGACCCGCTTTGAATGTCCCTTGACAAGTTTTCTTTGCTTTTATCACCAACCTTAGCAAACCTAGGAATCAAATTCTCAAATGACATTAACTAAGACAACATAGAGCAACACACCACTATTAATATTCTTCTCTAGGTCTCTCCAAAAACAAAAAAAAAATCCTAAGTAGGAGTCCTCCAAGTTTTTTAAATTAGGTGGGAGGGACAATTTTTTTTTTTGAGTTTTTTTTTTAAGTTTTTCCGTTCGAACAACTTGCCCTCAGTTGTAGAACAACTTTGGTAGTTATTCGACAACTTTGCGAAGTTGTTCAACAACTACCAAAGTTGTTCAGCAACTAGGCACAGTTATCCTACAACTAACGTAGTTGTCCCACAACTATCCCAGTTGTTCAAAGGACTTGGTTTTTTCAGGGATAAATTTGTGGGACCCACTTGTCCCCTTTTTTTAATTGGAAACTTGTCGGACCCTTCTGGCTTATTTTTCTCCTTTATAACCAACCCCCTTCCCAAATATTTCTCCAACCCCTTGGATAATTAATATTCTTGTTATAACAAAAATTATTCCAAAAATTTCCAATTATGGGTGCTAAACTTTGTTGTCTCAAACAACCAAATGAACAAGTCCAACAACCAAAAAATCTTGAAAACACAACAAGTAGTCCTCTCCAAATACACAAAACTTTGAAAGATATTCTCATGGCTTCATCAAATAAAGAAGTTAGTGTTTACATGTCACCAGAGTTTATTATCAATAAAGATAATTTATTTTCTCCAAGAATTAGTATTTCATCTGAAAGATTATCAACTAATAGAAAGGTTGATAATAATAATAATAATAATATTGGTGGAGAATTAGGGTTTTTTGAAGCAATGAGTACTAAAAGTCCAAGTGGAAAATTAAAGAAGAAGAAGGTGACTTTTAGGTTGCCTCAAGAAGCTGATATTATCATATTTTACTCTCCAAATAGAAGCAATAGTTTTGAAGAATAATCAGACGCGGAGCCAGGGTTTCAACTGAGGAGGTTTAATATTTGAAGAAAAATCAGTCAAAGGGGTTCAATTACATCTGCTATATATAGAGAGAGAATAATTTTTAATCATGTATAAATTGTATATTTTTTCGTCGAAGGGGGATCGGATGATATCCCTGGCCAAAGGCTGGCTTCGCTCCTGAGAATATATAAGGGTTGTGTTTGCCAGCGACGGAGCCAGAATTTCATTACGAAAGTCAAAATATCAAGAAGTAAATTCATGAAGAAGCTATATATGGGTGTCGACATGCAATATATATATATACATAAAGAAATTATTCTTACCTAGCTATACAATGTAATTTTCCGACGAAAGGATGTCGGTTGACATCCCTTAAAAGAATACGTGGCTTTGCCACTGGTGTTATGAAGGAAAATAGTTTTTGAAAAATAACTGACTTGTTTTCCCTACTAAGAAATAGAGACTTTTATCACAACGATTCAATGGAAAATTTGTGTTATAATTTTTATTTTTTCCACTTATTTTTCGTTGAACTAGCTTACTGAAAAAACACACGATGAAAATAGATTCCCCTTGATAGTGAAATAAAATTTCTTTCGAAAAAAAATATCTTTTCTTTTCTATTATATAGAAGAGCTGGTTTCGACTAGCTCTTCGTGAATTTGTTTTTTTACCCCCATTATTTATTACTTATTACATCCTAATTGTTTCGTGATTTATTATATTATTCCTAATTAATTATAACAAGTCATTTATATATTAGAATTAATAATATTTTTTTATTATATTATTCCTAATTAATTATTATAAGTCATTTATAGAAAATTAATAATATTTAATTAAAAAAATAGATATTTATAACGTTCGTTTCAGCTGTTTTAACCGTGATTTTACTATATCATCCCTAATTAATTATTATAAGTCATTCATTATTAAGAAATTAATAATATTTTATTCAAAAAATAAATTACTATATTACCCTCTTTCATTTACTATATTACCCCTAATTGCTCCGTGATTTACTATATTATCCCTAATTAATTATTACAAGTCATTTATATATTTATTATATTATCCCTAATTAATTATTATCAATCATTTATATATTAGAATTAATAATATTTAATTAAAAAAATAGATATTTATGACGTTTGTTTTAGTTGTTTTAACCGTGATTTTATATATCATCCCTAATTAATCATTATAAGTCATTTATGTATTAAAAAATTAATAATATTTAATTAAAAAATAGAGAACATGTTTGCTTGCACTGGTTTCGACCAGTGCTTCGTTATTTACTATATTATCCCTAATTGCTCCGTGATTTACTATATTACCCCTAATTAATTATTATAAGTCATTTATATATTAGAATTAATAATTTTTTTTATTATATTATCCCTAATTATTATTATAAGTCATTTATATATTAGCATTAATATATTTAATTAAAAACTAGAAATTTATGACATTTGTTTCAGCTGCTTTAATCGTGATTTTACTATATCATCCCTAATTAATTATTATAAGTCATTTATGTATTAAAAAATTAATAATATTTAATTAAAAATAGATGACATGTCTGCTTATATTACCCCTAATTGCTCCGTAATTTACTATATTACCCCTAATTAATTATTATAAATTATTTATATATTAGAATTAATAATATTTTTTTACTATATTACCCCTAATTAATTATTATAAGTCATTTGGTTTCGACCACTGCTTCGTCATTTACTATATTACCCTTAATTGCTCCATGATTTAAATATTACCCCTAATTAATTATTATAAGTCATTGATATATTAGAATTAATAATATTTCTTTATTATATTACCCCTAATTAATTATTATAAGTCATTTATATATTAGAATTAATAATATTTAATTAAAAAAATAGATATTTATGACGTTTGTTTCAACTGCTTTAACCGTGATTTTACTATATCATCCCTAATTAATTATTATAAGTCACTTATATATTAAAAAATTAATAATATTTAATTAAAAAATAGATGACATGTCTGCCTATATTACCCCTAATTGCTTCGTGATTTACTATATTACCCCTAATTAATTATTATAAGTCGTTTATATATTAAAATTAATAATATCTTTTTACTATATTACCCCTAATTAATTATTATAAGTCATTTATCTATTAGAATTAATAATATTTAATTTAAAAAGAAGATATTTATGACGTTTGTTTCAGCTTCTTTAACCTTGATTTTACTATATCATCCCTAATTAATTATTATAAATCATTTATGTATTAAAAAATTAATAATATTTAATTAAAAAATAGATGACATGTCTACCTATATTACCTCTAATTACTCTGTGATTTACTATATTACCCCTAATTAATTATTATAAGTCATTTATGCATTAGAATTAATAATATTTTTTACTATATTACCCCTGATTAATTATTATAAGTCATTTATATATCAGAATTAATAATATTTAATTAAATCAATGTACATTTATGTTTGTATCTCATCAATATCAAATTAGTGCTAAAAAACCTCTTTACTCCCAAAACATCTTATGAAATTACCAAAAAACCTCTTTACTCCTACTTAATTACATATCATACCCCAATATATAATAATTATATTATTTCATCATAATGATTTAAATATTTAATATATTATATTAATTTATATTAATTAACTATAACTACATATTGAAAGTAATTTTTTTTTTTTTAATTGGCTATCATGTTCAAAACTAATTTGTTACCACAAATCACAATAATTAGTAATTTAAAATATTTAAAAGACATATAGAAATTTTATTGACTCTCATTATTTTAGCAATGCCAAATAAATTGAGATAAAAGAAAAAGTACTACAAATCATAATAATTAACAATTTAAAATATTTAAATTTCTATTATATAGAAGAGGTGGTTTCGACCACCTCTTATGCAATTACCAAAAAACTCTTCTACCCCCACTTAATTACATACCATATCCCAATTTATAATTATTCCATTGTTTCATCATAATGGTTTAAATATTTAATATATTCTATTAATTTATATTAATTAACTATAACTACATATTGGAAGTAATTTTATTTTTTTTATTTAATTGGCTATCATGTTCAAAACTAATTTGTTACCACAAATCACAATAATTAATAACTTAAAATATTTCAAGACATATAGAAACTTTATTGACTCTCATTGTTTTAGCAATGACACATAAATTGAGATAAAAGAAAAAGTACTGCAAATCATAATGATTAACAACTTAAAATATTTAAAAGATATATAAAAAATTTAGTTGACTCTCAAAATTGTATCGAAGCCACATAAATTGGGACATAAGGAGTAAATATATTATTTGATAATTACATAAAAATTATTATAAATCACAATAATTAACAAGTTAAAATAATTTTTTAAAATAGATAAAAGTTCTATTCAACTCTCAAAATTTTATCAGTGCAGTATAAATCATGACAAAATAAAAAATTATCTTAATTAATTGCAACTAAATATTTAAAGTAAATTAATTTTATTATTTTAATTGACTTTTATATAGAAAAAATAATATTTTTATTTATTTATTTATTTTAGTAAATTTAAATTTTAAAATTATTTTTTTATTATATAGAAATACTAATATTTAAACTTAACTTTGAGTTTTTAAAGTACAAAATTAATAAATTTAATTTAATAAAATAAATATCTAATGAATATTTTCTTAGAATTTGTGTGGGGTCAATATGTATCAAGTTAAAAAGAAATAAAGAAAAATATATAGTAAAATTTTATTATTGTGAAAGATAAATATAATGCACTATCCAATAATTTTTAATAATATCATATTTTGTATATGCAAATATAGCATCCCGTATTTAATTAATATACTATTCCGGTGAATTATCGATGATTACTATTGGATATGATAAAATTATATTAATTTTTATAGTAATAACGTAATCAATTGCTCTTAATTAATTATTATGAGTCATCTAGGTATTAAGAAAATAAATAGTATTTAATGAAAAATAAAATAGACATAAAATGAGAAATTAACTCTTAATATTTTAAATTAAATTTTCGTCTTTCGAACGATGATTTTACTATATCACTCCTTATTATAAGTCATTTATGTATTAGAAAAATAAGAATAATAAAATGATATGTCAACATAAAATATTTGGTTGACTATCAAAATTATATTAGTGCCAAATAAAAAGTACCGTAAATAACAATAATTAACAAAAATAAAAATAAAAAATTGACTGATTTCTGCTTCAGCTGCTTCAATAGTAATTTTAATGTACAGTGATGTTTAAAGAGGGTAAAATGGCATAATGAGATTTAAAGAGGATAAAATGTATGTAGTAAAGTGTGAGAAGAATAAAACATAAGTAAATTTTATTACTATATTTTAAAGAAATTAAAGAAAAGAAGTATAAAGATTATTTAAAAGATTTTTACAAACTAATTTAAATATAAATAAAGTAAATTTAGGTACAAAAAACGTGTATCTATCATAAATTTGCTGTCAAACACTTTGCACTTTCTTAATATTAGCAATTTTTCTATCAAATATGTGTAGCATCTTTCTCAACTTTTAACAGCTCCTCAGTATTAATTAACATTTCTCTGTTTTAAAAAAATAAAATAAAGAAAAGAAAATCTCAACTCTTCCTTCTCTATTAAAAAACAACACTCACTTCCTTTGTTAAAAATAATAATTAAACAAAACAATAGCGAATCTAAGGTGTGTATTCTCTTTATCGGGTAAGTTTACATGATTCTTATTCTTTGCAATATTGAAAATCAATAATCTGCTGGATATTTGATTTAAGCTATTTCATCAGATTTATGCCTCTTCTTTCTTTATATTTCTGGTCGCAAAATTCAATAAGAAGGTTAAAAAAAAATTCAATTGTGATCCTCTCAGCTCAATCATACTAATGAAAAAATTCTACTGCTTAAATTTTCTACTCCAAGATAAATCCTAACACTTAAAAATTGCAATCAACATGTTCTACTGTTGAACCCGTACTGATACGGGCCTTGCACTTCTAGTCATTCATGTAAAAGACACCCTTGATTTGATTGGTTTTGTTTAATTAATTCCTCTTTTGTTTTGTTCATTTTGGCTAGTTGTGACAAGTTGAAGCAACTAATTTAATATTAATTAAACTATTACCACTTCTATTAATTTAATTTTGGTAATGCATAACACACTTTGTGTTATAATATATTAATTATAATTTGTAAGTTACTTATCATTTTGTTAATGTGTAAACCATTATTATACTGTAACAACATACTTTTTTTGGTTTTCCATCCGGTGTTTGGTGTCCGTATTGGAGCCCCGACTAATCTGGATCGCGCGTTGCAGGGCCCAATTAAGGTGGCAAAGCTCCCAACAGAGTTTTCTCCATACCCAGGGTCGAACCCTCGCAAGGGCGGACCCACATATGTTCAAGTGGGTTCATATGAACCCACTTCATCGAAAAATTACGCGGTATATATATATATATATATATATATATATGTATATATAAGCAGTTTTTACAAATGTAAAAGATATATATTATTTATTGAACCCATCAAGCACGAGAGGAGTGCCTAGCGCAATGGTTGTGGGTTCAATTTCTAACACCTAGGTTGCGTGTTCGATCCCTTGTAAGCTTTTTTTAAAATTATTTTATGCAACAACCGGCTTAAGTAACTTCTTTTATATATTGAACCGGGTATATATTATCAAGGCTTTTTTAAAATTATTTTATGCAACAACCAGCATAAGGCTTTTTAAAAATTATTTTATGCAACAACCAGCATAAGGCTTTTTCAAAATTATTTTATGCAACAACCAGCTTAAGTAACTTCTTTTATATATTGAACCCGATATATATTAGCTATGGGTTATTTTATGCAATATATTGAACCCGATATATATTATCTATGGGTTATTTTATGCAACAACCAACTTAAGTAACTTCTTTTATATATTGAACTCGGTATATATTATCTATGGGTTAGCAGCTATGGATTCAATTCCTAACACTTAGGTTGTGTGTTCGATTCCTTGTAGGGCATTTTTAAAATTATTTTATGCAACAATCAGTTTAATTGAACCCACTTAGTGAAAAGTCTGGGTCCGTCACTGAACCCTCGATCTCTGGTTAAGGGTGAAACAACCCCATTCACTGCACCACAATCCATGTTGGTGTAATAACATACTTACAAGGCATCAATATAAATTATGATGAAATAATTGAAATCTCTTTAACTTTTTAATCTGATGTCTCGAATTTGATCTCTTCAAAAAAATAAAAAAAATATATGTTGAAAACGCTTTGATAATATTGAATTAGTCTTTAAAATATGTTAAAATGCTCCGATAATATAATCAAATCAAACTTTAAAAAACTATTACTAGCATTTCATTAAATTAATTAAATTTAATAAAATTAATAAGTAAAAAAGTATACAATATTCACAATAGGTCTTGTCATGATTCATGCAAAGGACAAACATACACCAACTTTATAGTAGCAATAATTTCACTGTTTTTGTCACATGTTTCTGACTTCAGACTAATCTCATCGTTCCATATTAGTTGATCACTTTTATTTTTACACGTTATTTTAAAAATCATAAATTAAAAAATAATTTTATTAATTTATCCTTTAAAATACTTCTTGAAACTCTACAAATTTAATTTCCCACTTTCAAAAAATATTAATTGAAGGGGTAAAATGTGAAAATTTCAATTAATGTTATCTTAATTTAGTAAATGAATAAGTAATTTGAGACGAGTATTATTAGAGGGTGATCAATTAATATGAAACGAAGGGAGTATATTATTTCCTTGTTTTCCGTCCAATCCGTTATTTGATATTTATATTGTATTGAAGCTCGATTAAATCTGAATTCACGAACTGTGGAGTCCACTTTTGAGGTTAGCCTTTGAGCAAAAATTTATTTCATTTTAGAGATTCAAATTCGAGACCTTTAATTAATTAATGATTGAATATCAATCAACCCCATCACAATAATTTATATTGGTGATACATAAACAGATACTTAAATTTAAATTCAACTGATAAGTTTGAGTATGTACGTCTATACACCTCAATTCGTCTCTACTATATCAGTTGAACACTCTTAACAACTTATATGTCACGTCAATATATCAGGCTTCTACGAGACACAGAAACGAGGTGGAGTATTTATTTGCTAGTTGAAACCGAGTTTAGCGTCCCTCTAAAATTAAAATGCTTACTTATTAGCTGATGCCAAGTTTGACAATTTGTACCGTTTATAGAGAGAAGCATCCCGTAGCCTCTCGAACTATGAACAAACTTGCTACGACACACTCTAACTTCACAGGATCCTATTACCTTCTGAACTCAATTTTAGCGTATTTTTATCACCCTTTTATGTTGACGTGTTACCTTTATTGCATACAATAGGACCCACATCAAATGTGTCACGTCATCTAAAAAGGTTGACAAAAAGTAACGTTTATAGAGATAAGTATTCAGTAGCCTTTCGAACTACGACTAAAGTTGCTACAACACACTCCAACTTCACAGGAATTCTATTACTCCTGAACTCAATTTTAGCGTATTTTTATCACCCTTTTGTGCTGACGTGATACCTTTATTGCATACAATGGGACCCACATCAAATGTGTCACGTCAGCTAAAAAGGTTGACAAAAAGTAACTTTTATAGAGATAAGTATTCAGTAACCTTTCGAATTACGACTAAAGTTGCTACAACACACTCCAACTTTTTCACAGGGATTCTATTACCTCCTGAACTCAATTTTAGCGTATTTACAATGGGGCCCACATCACCTAAAAAGATTGACAAAAGGTGTCACGTCAGCTATAACGTATGACAAAAATAAGCTAAATTTTAGTTCAGAGGTAATAGGACGTCAGCTAAAAAGTATGCCAAAAATGTGTTAAAATTTAGTTAAGAGGTAATAGGACTTGCGTGAAGTTGGTGTGCGTGGTAGCAAATTTGGTCGTTGTTGCATTATTACGCATGTTTATATATTAAGTATGGCTTTATTATATTCATGTCTGGTTTCAATAATTTGTAATATTCTTCTTCTTCTTCTTCAATCATTTCAATAAAATAAACAACTATAATTCAACCTCCATTATTCATCTGCACTCTGCTACATTTTTCTTTTACTACTTATACAGTATACACACTGTACTCAATTGAATTAGAGTTTAATACACTGCCATTAATTTTCTCCAGTAAAGTATGGTGCTGAAATCATTGGTTGAAGTTCATTCGGATTCACATTTTCCATTAGAGAACCTTCCGTATGGAGTTTTCAGGATTAAGAAAACGGATTCCGAACGTAGAATTGGAGTTGCCATTGGTGATTATGTTTTGGATCTCTGTGTGATTGCTACTGCTGGTCTTTTTGATGGTCCTCTACTGAAAAGTTCAGATTGTTTTAATCAGGTTTTTCGTGTTTTTTTTTCACTCTGATTAGATGGTGTTTGGCTTGACGTAGATGGTAAAGTTGTCGTTATGTGATTAGGAGGGTCACAGGTTAAACCGTAGAAACAGCTTAGCTTATTGCAGAAATGCATGGTAAGACTGACTGCGTGTTATGTCTGATTGTTCAGTGGATCCCATGCATAACGGGAGCTTTAGTGCATCCGAATATAAATTTAGATGGTGTTTGATTGAATTGGCTTGACGTAGAGTTGTTGTTATGCGATTAGGAGGTCACAGTTTAAGTAAAAATAGCTTATTGCAGAAATGAATGGTAAAACGAACTGCGTGTAATGTCTGACTGTTCTCTGGATCCCATGCATAACGGGAGCTTTAGTGCATCCGAATATAAATTTAGATGGTGTTTGATTGAATTGGCTTGACGTAGCTGGTAAAGTTGCTGTTATGCGATTAGGAGGTCACAGTTTAAGTAAAAATAGCTTATTGCAGAAATGAATGGTAAGACTGCGTGTAAGGTTTGATTGTTCTCTGGATCCATTGCATATCGGGAGCTTTAGTGCATCCAAATATAAATCTAGATGGTGTTTGGCTTGACGTAGCTGGTAAAGTTGTCGTTATGTGATTAGGAGGGTCAGAGGTTAAGCCGTAGAAACAGTTTATTGCAGAAATGCATGGTAAGACTGCGTGTTATGTCTGATTGTTCTCTGGATCCCATTGCATATCGGGAGCTTTGGTGCATCCAAATATAAATCTAGATGGTGTTTGGCTTGACGTAGCTGGTAAAGTTGTTGTTATGTGATTAGGAGGGTCAGAGGTTAAGCCGTAGAAACAGCTTATTGCAGAAATGCATGGTAAGACTGCATGTTATGTCTGACATTTCTGTGGATCCCATGCATAACGGGAGATTGAATAGGGAGTTTAACTCAGTAGTATTATATTAGTGGTTTAACGCGCTTAGCAGAGCTTTTAGGAAGCAAAAAGTGTTTATTTTAGCGAGTTGAGGTGCTTCAACAAGTTTTTAAGGAAAAAAAATAGACAACGTTTGATTTAGAGTAACCGGTAAAGTTGTTGCAATGTGATGAGGGGGTCTTCATGTAGAAATGCAGTATAAGGCTAAGTATAACGCGAGCTTTGCTTTTTTAGATGATGTTTGACTAAATACGGAGTTTAAATTACTAGTATTATATTAGTGGTTTAACGCGTTTAGCTGAGGTTTTAGCAAGTAAGAGTGTTTATTTCAGCGAGTTGAGGTGTTACATCAATTTTTTTCGAAAATTTTTTTCTACCGTCCAAATAAATGATGTTTTTTGGATGTTGCGTACCTCTTAAGAAAGTTATACGCAAACTCTATTTGGATGGTTGTTACGTACTGTTTCATAATGTAATGTATTGATGTATAGATTGTATTGTTTTCTGTTGTTGCATAATATCACCCATCAACTATTTGAAAAATAAATGTGAAAATTTTAGTAGCTCAGTTGGTTGATTACGATTTACATAGGAGTTTGATGGTGTTTGTCTTTCTCGTTTACTCTACGAGCCAGAATTTTCACTAAATCGGTCACCAAGAAGCCAAAGGGGATCCAAATGACCCCTTTGGCCCTACCTGACTCCGCGACTATCTGCAAGAAAACACGATTAGTACCATTTTAGTATAACAGATTGATATTGTTGGTTGTTGAGACTGAAGACTTCAGAGTACTAGATACTAGCTTACTAATCATATTGGTGATCTCATTTACTACGACATGTCTTCGATTTTACTTATTTGATATTGTGATCGATTTGTAGCTAGATCGTTGATATTTATGTTTCTCATCGATGGTGTAGCCTAATCTCAACAAGTTCTTGGAACTGGGACGACCTGCGTGGAAGGAAGCTCGTGCTACATTACAGAAGCTATTATCTGGTCTGCGATTTTCTTTAGTAACGCTTTTACATCTGTTTTAAGTTTATTACGCTCGATCGCTACAAGATTGTGTATTCTACTTATTCCATGTATAGATACTGAACCAACATTGCGTGACGATGCAAGTCTGAGGCAAAAAGCTCTTCATCCTATGGTACGACATCTTCAGATTCATCGATGTGTAATAGAGGACTCTATACGTGTTGGTCTGGCTCTTTTTCTGTGCTGATGATACACGTAAATTTCGTAGGACAAGGTGGAAATGCTTCTTCCAGTTGCAGTAGGAGATTACACAGACTTCTATTCGAACATAAATCATGCCACGAATTGTGGGCTCATGTTCCGTGGCTCTGAGAACCCGATTAAACCAAACTGGTACGAGACTAAAATAGCTTCATATTCTCCCTTTATGTGTTCTTTACTCATGGGATTATCGACTTACTATCAGGTTTTGCCTTCCTATCGCGTACCATGGACGTGCCTCATCTATTGTTGTATCAGGCACTGACATTATAAGACCAAGGTGAGACATATTCTCCGATCAAGATTAAGAGAAGTCTCGGTTCTTATATGAAGATAGAAGGTTCCGTCTTTAATTATTTTGTAGCCTTGGAGTAACTGGTAAAGTTGCTGCCATGTGACCAGGAGGTCACGGGTTCAAGCCTTGGAAACAGCCTCTGGCAGAAATGCAAGGTAAGACTGCGTACGATACACCTTTGTGGTGGGGCCCTTCCCCGAACACCGCGCATAGCGGTAGCTTTAGTGCACCGGGCTGCCCTTTTTAGACATCATGTGAGTCGTGAGATGTAACTGTTTCCGTTCATTTTTCTGTATGGCGAGTATTAAGACCTTCTGATTGAACTTCTCCGAGCCTTGAGAGTCTTACCCCTCATAGACGATGTTAGTTGTATTTCTTCGTTCTCACCTTTACACTGTTCACATCTTTGTTTAGAGGACAGGATCGCCCGAAAGGGAATTCACCACCGTATTTTGGACCATCTCGTAAAATGGACTTTGAGCTAGAAATGGTAAGAGTCCTTACGACCGTTACAAGAACACTAGTTTAGACTTCCTTTTCGTAATTTTCTGATATGTGGTTGAAGGCTGCTGTAGTTGGATCTGGAAATGAACTCGGAAAGCCTATAGATGTTAACGAAGCTGCAGATCACATATTTGGCCTCGTCTTGATGAATGATTGGAGCGGTATGCGTTACATAGTTTGATTCATTTTCTACTTTATCAGCTTTAGATGTTGATAACATACTAATTAGAAGCTGGACTTTACAGCTAGAGATATTCAGGGTTGGGAATGCGTGCCTCTCGGACCCTTTCTTGGAAAGAGCTTCGGTAAGGAATATAGAAACTTGTCGGTTAATTCCAAAGTAATACATCGATTTTGCTGAGAACTTCTTCCCTCTGATTATACGGTAACAAATGTTGAATCAGGCACAACTATATCGCCTTGGATTGTGACTTTAGATGCTCTGGAACCTTTCGTTTGTGATGGTCCAACGCAGGTAGTTTTACTGCTTCTGTCAAAGAAGTGTTAGTCCGATCACTGCAGAAATTATGCGTTTAGATACCAACACATCTTACTTTGCAGAATCCTCCTCCATTACCATATCTCGCGGAGAAGGAATCCAGAAACTACGACATAGAGTTAGAGGTATTCTAGATTTTCTGCTAGTATAAGTATCAACGTCCCTCCAATATGTCATTGACTTCACGTGTATCTATTCTCTTACAGGTTTTCATTAAACCTGCTGGACAAGAACACTCGTATGCTGTCGCGAAAAGCAACTTCAAGCACTTGTAAGAATACTGTCTCCGCCACTGTCTTTCTCCTGATCACAAAGTTCGAAAATGTCATTGAGTTACTAATATTGTCTTGGTTTTCGCTGAGCAACCTGTTCAAAGACTTGTTAAAGATGCTAGTAGTGACTTAGAAGTTGGTGACATTGTTTCTGTATCGGTGGTACAGATATTGGACGATTTCGCAGCAACTTGCTCATCATACTGTCAACGGCTGCAACCTAAGGCCTGGCGATCTTCTTGGATCCGGAACTATGAGTGGACCTGTAAGATTCATTCGTTAACTATCTTTAAAAGTCTATCGGTTTTCCTTGTTCTCTCGTCTTCTTGAGTCGAGTGATCTTAGAAGGTGTTTCTTTTGTTGATATTCCGAAGTAATGCTTAATATTCCGTTCAGGAACCAGGAACTTATGGAAGCCTTCTTGAACTAACGTGGAATGGAACAAAGCCTCTGTCGTTAGGTGGAGCAACTCGTACATTCATAGAAGACGGAGATGAAGTTATCTTCACCGGGTGTTGCAAGGTTCGATATACTGATATTCTTTTGGTTTGATATAATCAGTAAGAGCCTTTTCATAAGCCTTTTTATATCTATCACCTAATTGTTGGGATCGAAATAACCAGGTATCATATGCAGAAGCTAACAAAACGAACATTGAATGATGATAACTAAGACGACAAAGAAAAATATACTAAATGAGTTGATTGACCTAAACATGAGCGATTTGCTAATGTAAGAAAGAGCGTAAAAATATCGATTGTACATGTAAATTTCAGAAGTACTTCAGAACTACTACTGAAGGGGAGCCTTGGAGTAATTGGTAAAGTTGTTGCCATGTGACCAGGAGGTCACGGATTCAAGCCTTGGAAACAGCCTCTTGCAGAAATGCGAGGTAAGACTGCGTACAATACACCCTTGTGGTGGGGCCCTACCCCGGACACCGCGCATAGCGGCAGCTTTAGTGCACCGGGCTGCCCTTCAGAACTACTACTGCTAGATTTAGGGCATTTAGGCATAACAAATCGCTTGTTCATACAAAATGATAAGGCGTTATACATATACAGACACTCCCAACTTGGTCTCAACTGGCAACTAAACATCCAACTCGTCCCCACTGTTTCTCGTTGACACCCGACCTGACGTGGCACATAAATTTTAGAGGTATGTGGATGATTATTCTGTGTATTCTGTAGTGTCCAACTGATACGGTCAAGACAAGTTGAGCTGTCTAGACGTGCATACTCAAAGTTGGAGTGTATACTTGCCTAGAGGCAGACCTATAGCCAAACTTTTGGTGCTCCAGCACCTATTAAATTCGACGCAGACTAAGTATAATTATATATAAAATCTGGTGTAAGATTTATAAAAGCACCCAGTAAGCCAAGAAGATAGCCGGGTGCGGTGCTTTAGTTTCCAGGCAGAACCTTAAAGCTTTGGACGTCAATAAGTGTGTTCAACCTTCCGAGCACCCATAATCCCTAAATCCTAAGTACGTAATTCTTGAATATGTAGTTTACATAGTTTGCTGGTGTATTGCACATTGATGTTATTTCATTCATTGCAGGGCAATGGCTATACAGTTGGTTTTGGAAAATGTTTTGGTAAAATTCTTCCATCACCATACTGAGAACATAAATCGGCCACGCGAATCCTGTCCTCTCCAATCTCGTCGAATACATACATGAAATCGTTGTACTTGTAGTTCTTGTAACACGAACTATATACGCAGTATCATCAGTTCGAGCAATAAACTTCATTCGACTGTGGAAATAATATGTCTTTGCTCTTTCTTTCTGTTGTTATACTATGTTTTCCTTCTGTTGTTACAGGTTCACGTGAACTCAGTAGCTTTTGTCGAAACCTATTAGCTATTTGACAGTTAACTTGACGTTACTATGGAAACTCATAAACTTCAAATCCTGAATCCGTCTCTGGATTTCTGAAAGATGGAACTTACTCATTGTATTGATCCAATCATTGAAAATAAAGAGCACATTTAAGGAAAGTTGTTCATATACTAAGGCTTTTTTCTTTAGTCGAGGGTCTATCGGAAACAACCTCTCTACCTCACCTCTGAGGTAGTGGTATGAATTGCGTATACTCTACCCTATCGAGATCCCGCTTCATGAGAATCCACTGGGTATGTTGTTGTCTATGTTGCTCGGACTCGTCAAAGATGTCAATGGGTGCGTGTCGGATTCGCCAAAATTAGTGTATTTTTGAAGAATCTGATACAAGTGCGGCATCAAAAATAAAGAGCACATTAAGGAAAGATGTTCATATATTAAGACTTTTTTTCTTTAGTCGAGGGTCTATCGGAAACAACCTCTCTATCTCACACCTTTGAGGTAGTAGTATGGATTGCGTATACTCTAGCCTACCGAGATCCCACTTCATGAGAATCCACTGGGTATGTTGTTGCCTATGTTGCTCGGACTCGACAAAAATGTCAATGAATGCGTGTCGGATTCGCCAAAATTAGTGTATTTTTGAAGAATCCGATACAAGTGTGACATCAAAAATAAAGAGTCCACGCAACTTAGGTGATTGTTGTTTGCACAACTAATACCTACATAGAATAATACATAAATTTCCTCGTAACTAATATCTCCATTATTAATACTCACATAACTCTAATCAGATATCAAACGACCCTAAATGATTATAAATAAATTGGAAAAATACTATAAATATACACCTTAACTTACTATATCTACACAATCCCTACCCTTACAAAGCAATTACAAAATTTTCAACTAATTATGTATCTTCGTTAGATGTATCGAAGAGCTAATTACGTATGCCAACAGATCCAAAATCAAAAAAAATGTATCGAGAGTTAATTATGTATCTTTACAAAAGAAAAAATATATCTTTCGTTGGATGTATTATATATCTCGACATATCCAAAATCAGAAAAAAAACGTACTAGAAATTAATTATGTATCTTTACAAAAGAAAAAATATATCTTCGTTGGGTGTATTATATATCTCGACATATCCAAACTCGAAAAAAAAATATTGAGATTTAATTACGTATCTTTTCAAATGAAAAAATGTATCTTTGTTGCATGTATGAAGAGCTAATTATGTATCTTGACAGATCCAAACTCGAAAAAAATGTATCGGGAGCTAATTATGTATCTTCATTGAATGTATCGAGAGTTAATTATGTAGCTCGACAGATTCAAAATCGAGATTTTCAATTATATAAAATATCAAAATTATTGTAATTAAACTCCAAACTGTCGAAATTTATATTATTTGCCCTTATAATTTTTTTAAAAAAACAACCGACAGCCACAGGCCCTCACCCCCCTCAATTATAACCCACTTAGAAAAGCCACAAAACAATACCGTTAAAGTAAAATTAAATTAAATTAAAATAAAAAAAGTGGGTCCCACATAAAATTAAAAAGTGGGTCCCATAACGGTCCCAATGCGCATTACCCGCCAAAAAGTATGATATCAACACTAATAAATGTATTACTATTATTATCTTCTTTTTATCACTTTCCCACTTTCCTAATTTAATCCAATCGAGTCAGTGAATTTCGAATACTTACGAACCAAATTTAGCTGAATCAGTGAATTTCGAATATCAGACGGTGTACTCATAGCTATGAAGTCTTCTAGTAGAACTAGCTTTTACTCGTGTTCTGGTGCTGGTGCTGGTGCTGGTGTTGGTGCTGCTACGATTGCTTACTGTACAGAAAGGGTCCAATCTGGTCCAAAGATTATTCAAATTCCGATTCAGTGCGCGCCCGAAGATGGAGATCATAATGCTGCTGTAAAGATACAGTCAGTTTACAGATCATACGTAGTTCGAAATCTTGTAAAGAAGATCTCAGCCGTTAATTCTGAAGCTAATTATTTACAGCGTCTTATCCAACGGCAGGTATTGACTGGTGTTTTAATTTTCTAGTGTTAAACATGTCACGTGAAAAGTTGAAATGATAGAGTTGCCGTAACGTAGGACAAACAAATTGAAACGGCAAAGGAATTATATTCCAAAGAATTTCGTTTTAGTTAATTAAAGAGGCGTGTTAGAGTGAGTTAGATTTCCATCTTTGTCTTTCTTATATGAACTTGGACAATTTTTCCATCGTGAACTAGCTTATGGGGTTGAATTAGATCCGAGTGTCGTACTTTGCAAGGCTGATCCAGAATTTTAAGATAGTCGCGATTGTGACAATGAGTGCAACTTGATGAAATGTTGCTATTATGTATAATATATTTCGAGAGTGAGGGGCCGGGTCAAGTCGGAGTCAGGATTTTCATTAAGTGAGTTCAGAAGTAAACATACAAACTAACCGAAGGGGTTCAACAGCCAACCCTGGCCTAAGGGTAGCTCCACCCCTGGGCGGTCAACCATTGCCAAAACCTTGCATCCCCCGTGATTTGGCAAGCTCTTGATTCACGAATGAAATTTGGTCATGGTTTTTGCTATTTATTTAGTTCATATACTTTGAAATGAAGAGGCGGATCCAGAATATTAAGCCAGTTGTCGAAATAAAGAGGTGGGCTTCTCTTTTGCCTTATCATGTCACACATCCGAGCCCGACCAAGGGTGAAACACCCTCTCTTCCTGCACAAGGTAGGGGTAAGGTCAGCATACACACCACCGTCCCCAGACGACTTGTGGGATAACATTGGGCATGTTGTTGTTGCAGTCACAGTGAGTGCAAATCACTGGTTGTAGTGACAAAAAAGGGCAGCCCGGTGCACTAAAGCTACCGCTATGCGCGGTGTCCGGGGAAGGGCCCCACCACAAGGTGTATCGTACGCAGTCTTACCTTGCATTTCTGCCAGAGGCTGTTTCCAAGGCTTGATGAAATGTTGTAGTGACAATTAGTGCAAATTGATGAAATGTTGCCATTGTATATATATAAAGGTGCCAACCATTGCCAGAACCTTGCATCCCCCGCGATTTGGCAAGATCATGATTCGCGAACAAAGTTTGGTCATGGCTTTTAGCTGTTTTTCC
Organism: Capsicum pubescens; assembly: GCA_030864215.1. Classification (NCBI taxonomy): domain Eukaryota; kingdom Viridiplantae; phylum Streptophyta; class Magnoliopsida; order Solanales; family Solanaceae; genus Capsicum; species Capsicum pubescens. The sequence continues at coordinate 6,924,916 of CM061542.1, forward strand.
AATTTTAAGTGAACTGTAAACTCCCATGATCTCATAGCAAGGATAGTGACTACTGACTATATTACCAAAGCGTAATCTAAAATCTTGAAGTGAGTATGTAGAGTAACGCAAAGGGAGGTAGTGGTATGGACTGCGTACATTTTACCCTCCCCAGACCTCACTTTGTGGGAATATACTGGGTCTGTTGTTGTTGTTGTTGTGGAGTATGTAGAGTAACTCAAAGGGAGCTAGATATGAGCTACCGTTATGATATGAAACCTCAAGGCAGGGGCGGAGCTAGGTAAATGAACCCCCTCGATAGAAAATTTCACCGTTTATACATGGTTAAAACTATTGTGTATATAATAGTAGACGTTGAACCTCCTTTTGGCTTCTTCGTTTGTTGTGTTATCAACTGTTGTTGCAAAGTATACAGACAACTTAGCTATTAGCTAGAACACTCGATGATTTCACTATAATCACGTTCGTGACAGGAAACAGTTGATGCTGTAAGGTCGAGTGAGCGAGAGAGAATCAGGATGAACGAGGCACTAATGGGTCTGCTATTGAGACTAGACTCAGTACCAGGAGTTGATCCAACAGTCAGGGAGCTGAGACGAGACCTGAGTCGCAGGATTGTGGGTCTGCAGGAGATACTAGATGCTGTCTCCGACACTAAAATTCAAAACTGGGATGGATTTCTGATGGACTGGGATGATGTTGTTGAGAGAATGGAAATGGATGTATGCAAAGAGAGAGGCGGCGGCAATGAACTGGAGACGTTTTGTGCCGAGCATTTGGGCTTCCGATGCCTACAAAGGTTTCTCCGCGACCAATGATCTTGATAAGTGAATATGTTATCTATATATCTATACATATCCTGAGCCGAGGGTCTATCGGAAACAACCTCTCTACTTCTTCAGAGGTAGTGGTATGGACTGCGTACATGTTACCCTCTCCAGAACCCCACTATGTGGGAATACACTGGGTATGTTGTTGTTGTATATATCTTTTACATGTATCTGAATTGTAATCCTGTTATATGCCTATGAAGTTCTCTTTCCTACTTGTCTTAAATTCTAATAACATATTGTAATGTATGCTTTCTATAGATTATACGGAAACTTCGATCCGAATTCTAAGAAAATAAACTACTTTTGACCTAACACAACCCCAAAAGCTAGCTCATGAGGTGAGGTTTGTCCAAGACCATATAATTGACCCTTTGGTCGTTGCAACATTAGAATCTGACTTCTTACTTTTTCAAGGAAAGATTTTCCGCTTCTTAAGATTCCGTTTAGGGCACCCATCCCAAGGTTATCAACAAGACAAAGCCCGGCCAATAACGTGGCCGCGCAAGCTCTTTCCTTACTCAGACCCCAAGCAAACCGACCAAACGTTTCATCCCACGCAGACGTGGGAACCCATCACCCCTCGCCTGCCCAACACTGAACATTTGAGCGTTGACGAGATAAAATGGGGGTCTTAACATCGGGTAAACCACGAATTTATATAGACTCGTAGACAGTGGCGGATGTAGCATATATCCAGGGGGTTCATCCGGACTCCCTTCGGCGAAAAATTACACTATTTATACACGGTTAAAATTATTTTTATGTATATATAGTATATGTTGAACCCCCTTCAACTAGTTTGTATGTGCACTTTTGAATCCCCTTAATGAACATCTTGGCTCCGCCACTGCTTGTAGCAATTGTACATATCACTCTAACAACTACAACAGCATATCCAGTGTAATCCCACAGGTGCACTTTGGGAAGGTAGAGTGTACGCAGACCTTCTGTTTCTAAAAGTCTGAAAGACCCTCAGCTCAACTGCAACAAATCCAAGCATTTATGAAAAAATAAAATACAGAAGTGAAGAAAATATGACAACTCCCGGTGCACTAAAGCTATCGTCATGCGCGGTGTCTGGGGAAGGGCCCCACCCCAAGGGTGTATTGTACGCAGCCTTACCTTGCATTTCTGCCGGAGGCTGTTTCCAAGGTTTGAACCCGTGACCTCCTGGTCACATGGCAACAACTTTACCAGTTACTCCAAGGCTCTCCTTCAACTAAATAAGAAAAACACTACAGAATATTTAGAAATGAAAGTAACAACAACGATATAGTGTAATAACCGAAACAAAATAAACACAGATAGATAACAGATATCAAAAGGCAGTAACTCTACATTTGATAAAACAACATTGAACTTGCATATTGCAAAATGAGATACATGTTTTACACAGAGCTGCAGCTACATTTGCATGGTGACAAGCAGTTCTTACAATCCGAAAGCCTCGGATAAACGCCTTTGCAATCGCACTTCTTTATGCATTTGGAACGCGACGCTCCACCCCACAAACACTTAGCCATGCAGCGCATCATAGGCGCGCATTTTGGACAGTCTCCTTTCATGCGATTTACGATGCAGTTTCTGCATCCATCACCATCTGTTGGACAAGCTAAACTTGGCAATATGATCATGTCACATACTAGTACTATTAGCATTATCAGACACTCAATGAGCAGTGTTGTCTTTGTTAGTCTCTTTCCCTTTCCCATTTGTTTTTCTTCTAATATAAAGTACTCTATGTATGTCGTAAAGACTCTATTGTGACTTGTGATGAGAGGGTATCTAGAGGGATATGACCTATTTATAGAGGGTAGTCAATGTAGAACATTTATCTGTCTCGAGCCAGGGGTCTATCGGAAACAGCGAGCCTCTCTACTTCATATGAGGTAGTGGTATGGACTGCGTACACTTTACACCCCACCCCCATCCCTCCCAACCCCACTTTGTGGGAATACACTGGGTGTGTTATTGTTGTTGTAGTCAATGTAGAACACAGTTGTTATCATTTTAGGGGGTGAGTCAAATCAAGCATGCATGAACAAGTAAAAATGGACGGAGGGAGTATTATAAATGTTGTATCAAGTTAAACACGGACAAGTAAAAGTAAACGAAGGGAGTGTCATAAATGTTCTCTTAAAGGGTTTCGAAAGACTAAAGTGACAAGTAAATGGGAACGAAGGGAGGAAGTATACATTACAGATACAAGAATCAATCCTTTCACTTCACATCAACAGGGCGGAGCTACAATATTAGGTACGAGATGGGATGAACTTGGTATCGAATATATATAAATTGTTAACGAAAATGTGCTATGAATTTAACGATACATTCAAAACTCATAAACTTTAAATTTTGATTTCACCTATGTAACTTGACTGTTCTTTACACTAAGGGGTCGTTTGGTTGGAAACAAGTTATCCTAAGATAGCCGAGAATAGTTATACCACCCAGAGGATGGGATAAAAATAACACCACAATCCCCGGATGAGTTATCCCATGCATTTTATCGAGAAAAGCATCTAGTACCCTCCTGAACTATGATCAAATTTGCTACGACACACTTCAACTTCACGAGGGTCCTATTACCCTCCAAACTAAATTTTAGCGTATTTTTGTCAACCTTTTTAGCTGACGTGACACCTTTGACGTGAGTCTCATTTTAATAAAATAAAGGTGCTATACATCAGCACAAAAGGGTATCAAAATAAGCTAAAATGGAGTTCGGGGGTAATACGACTCCTGTGAAATTAGAGTGTGTTGTAGTAACTTTGGTCATAGTTCGGGGGTCACTGGATGCTTATCTCTATTTTATCCCAACCGAACATGGGATAAACTCATCCTAAAGTTAATCCCGAGATTAGTTATCCCTTTGGATAATTCATATATAGATAGAATTCATGCATGGTTTGGCACAGATTTTAACCAAAAATTTAGTAATCTTTGGTGCTGGTCTTTATAAGCATTTAAGTTCTATTTATTGTGGTTTGCAGTAAAAGTTGGCTATGTCTTGGTTTGCTCAATTGTGCCTCATCTTCTTGTTACTCTATGTATTGTCTTAAATGTTTGACATCCTTTGTCATCCCAGTGACGGAGTCAGAAATTTGACGAAGAGCGTGTAAATTTTTTCCTCAGTTGCGTTAAGAGCGTGTAAAATTAAATACACGTTCATAACATTTAACCTATATACACAACATAATTTTTCGACAAAGAAAGTGCACCTGACCACCGAATATCATGGGAGGATTGTTCCCATGATATCTTGGCCAAGTTAGTCCTTGTTTGTTACTCCCTCTGAGACAACTTTACTTGTCACCCCCACCCCCACCCCCACCCCCATCCCCACCCAACTTAAGAAATGTGTTTTAACTATCATACCCTTCTTTATCATGTTTAATAATGAGTAAAACATCTAGTACCCTCGAATTATGACCAAATTTGCTACGACACACTCCAACTTCACGGGGGTCCTATTACCCTTCTGAACTAAATTTTAGCATATTTTTGTCAGCCATTTTAGCTGACGCGGCACTTTTTATCAACCTTTTAAACTGACGTGGACCTCATTTTATGTAATGACTATATCACGTCAGCATAAGAGGGTGATAAAAATACGATAAAATTTAGTTCAGGGAGTAATAAGAACCCCTTTGAAATTAGAGTGTGTCGTAGTAGCTTTGGCCTCAGTTCGGAAGGGGGAGGAGATACTGAGTGCTTATCTCTTTTAATAATTAATCTTTCTTCAATAAATTAAAAGAGAGGTAATCTAAGTCATCACAATATTGAAGTATATGTATATGTGTTCTTCACTTATGTTTTCTATGCTGATTAGTCAATGTTTACTATTTCCAAGAATAATTATTAGTAAGGGAAAATGTATTTAATTATTTCTTGATTTTCTAAAATGACAATTATTTGGGACCACGACCTTAGTTAGATAGGAAGGTGCGGACGACGTGAATTAAAGTAGAAGGTTAGTAGGTAAGAGTGCACAGGAGTCGTAGTTTCTTGTTTTTCGATTTCTCTTACTATCTGGTGCTTTTGTTACTATTTATTATCTCTTGTACCTCCATTACGTTTTTTTCTAGTCTGTGTTTGTCTTGAGCAGGAGGTCTATCGAAAACAACCTTTCTACCTCACCTGTAAGGCAGGTCCGCATACCCTCGATCCCCTCCATACCCTACTTTATGAAACTACACTGGATATGTTGTTGCCGTTGTAGTATTTTTAATAAGGACAACAAGTAAAGCGATTCAAATGGAGTATGAAAGGAGTAAAGGAGATGAAAGAAAAAGAAGACAGATGAACTAATAACTTCCTTGATGTCTAGTTGGTACCAAACAATCAAATCTCAAACTTCAGCAATGATGAACAATCATGCAAGTACAGCAAAGTTCAGTTTATGTAAAAGAAAATTTAAGATGAAAGTTGGGGTGGGGCGCCTTCGAGTAAAAGGCCAGTCCGGTGGACTAAAGCTATCGCTATGCGTGATGTTCGGGGAAGGGTCCCACCACAAGGGTGTGTTGTGTGCAGCCTTACCTTGCATTTTTGCCAGAGGCTATTTCCAAGGCTTGAACCCGTGACCTCCTGGTCACATGGCAGCAACTTTACCGGTTACTCCAAGGCTCCCCTTCGTGGGGCGCTTTGGAGTAAGTAGTAAAATTGCTATCACGTGATCAAGAGATCACCGGTTCAAGCCTTAAAGACAGCCTCTAGCAAAAATACAAGATAAGACTGCGTACAATACACCCTTGTGCTGGGGTTCTTCTCTGGACCCCGCGCATAACAGGTTTTTTATTGCACTAGGTCACCCTTTAAAAGTTGGGGTGGGGCGCCTTGGAGTAAAAGGGCAGCCCGGTGCACTAAAGCTATCGCTATGCGTGATGTTCGGGGAAGGGTCCCACCACAAGGGTGTGTTGTATGCAGCCTTACCTTGCATTTCTGTCAGAGGCTATTTTCAAGGCTTGAAACCATGATCTCCTCTCCACAAGGGTGTGTTGTATGCAGTCTTACCTTGCATTTCTGTCAGAGGCTATTTCCAAGGCTTGGACCCGTGACCTCCTCTGGTCACATAGCAACAACTTTACTAGTTACTCCAAGGCTCCCCTTCGTAGGGCGCTTTGGAGTAACTAGTAAAATTGTTATCACGTGATCACCGGTTCAAGCCTTAAAAACAACCTCTAGCAAAAATACAAGATAAGACTGCGTACAATACACCCTTGTGCTGGAGCTCTTCCCTGGACCCCGCGCATAGCAGGTTTTTTAGTGCACTGGGCCGCCCTTTAAAAGTTGGGGTGGGGAATGGTGGTGGGGGTGGGTTGGTTGAACCAGCAAAAGATACAAGTGTCAATCTTTTGTAGGCTGCTAACTCAGAAATGATGAACAATCATGTGCAGTCAAGTTCAGTATATGAACAAGGAAATTTAAGATAAAAGTTTTGTGTGTGTGTATGTGTGTGTGTGTTTGAGGTAGGGGTGGGGGGGTAGGGGGTAGGGGGTGGGGGGGTTGAACCATCAAAAGATTACAAGTTACTAAAGACTAAAGAGAAAAGCAGCCAAAGACATCCTAATTTGGAAATCTTTAGTTGAAAGTTGTTGTCATGTGACCAGGAGGTCACGGGTTCAAGCCTTGGAAACAGCCTCTGGCAGAAATGCAAGGTAAGGCTGCGTACGATACACCCTTGTGGTGGGGCCCTTCCCCGGACACCGCGCATAACGGTAGCTTTAGTGCACCGGACTGTCCTTTTTTTTTTTTAGTTGAAAGGAAAGTAAAAGAATGCAATATACTCATGACAGATTGTGAATGAAACTTTTTCTATTTTACTTAGAAACAATCTCTTCTTGATTTCTAGACACATTCAAAAGTAACCAATCACACCTAAATCACATAAAAGAAACAAGAAAAAAAGAACTAAAACAAGCTTTATTTGAATAACACTCACCAACAAACAAAAATCTAACTGCTAAAGATCTCCTCTTACTGAAAAACTGAAAAAAATAAAATCAAGAAGGTTCGATTCGAGCAACGACAGATTGTTTTCTTCATATTGCCTGCCATTCTTTCTTGATATCAAATGTGTAGTTGATCTCCAAATAGCATTTGTTATCATCATCGAGGAACTACAGCGTAAAACAAGAGAAAAAAAACGACAGAAATTAGTCGACGCGCATGTGAGATGAACGGTGCGTTGTTTGTATATCACAGGTGCTAAAAAGATATACATGTGAAAGAATCAAGAATGCCACAAACTTCAGATTCAGGTAACCATAAGTCCTATGTTGCTCGGACTCTCCAAACGTACACTGCTTTTGGAGGATCCGACACGCACCCGTGTTGATGTTATCGAAGAGTCCGAGCACTATGGACCATAACCAAGACATGGTTCATTTGGCATTTTCATATAGTGGTCCCTATGTTTACTTAAAGAATAGTAGAAAATAACAGACAAAAGCTCAAATGGTCCCCTCTACTACAACAATAAGGTAAAGATAAGGACCATGTGCAATGAACTGCAACATTATTGTCAGTCTATCATACGCCATAAGCGTGTTGATTGTCCTTAAAACTAAGCCATGACCCTAGCAGAAGCTTCAAAAATTCAATTCTGGGGTATACAGGACGTACTGAATCGGATGGTAGATGAGAATACGTTGAAAGAATGAAATGAGAAACATAATCACCTTTGTCCTAGCCGAGTAAGATCCTCTTGCGAAAATGCCAGATGGGGTGGTCTCTTCTGGCATCTCATGTGTATACGGCTCGGTTTGAGGACTAAAGGCCCCGATCATTTCTTTCATGCTGTCCACTGAGATAAAGGTTTGTGAGAACAAAAGTAAAAATTGTTACGCCTCAAATTGACATTTTACGAAGAGATGGAGATGAAAGGGGAAGTCGTAGTACCTTTGATACCAGTTTTCCAAACTGTGTTTGTGTATTTGAGACCGGTCACTATATTATTGTTGACCTGGAACGTGAATTTCAGGCTGTATTTACTCCCTTCTTTCAGGACAAACCATGGACTTTTGGGTTTTCCGTCCTCTGGAATTGGAAGAACGATATTAGCTCTACCCGGGGACTTAATTTCAAGGCTCAACATCTTCACTTCTGGATCGAGTGACTCTACAATTTTAAGCAGCAACGGCAGGAGTCAGAATTTTCCATCAAACACATGGTTTCGTAAAATGTTTCTTGTATGAAAGGTGACCAAGATTTCACCGAGAAATTGTGTATTGTGTTCAGAACGTTGAATAAACCAATAACTGGAAATTCGAAAAGAGAAGTTTCTTGAATTGTGACATTTTGCATACCACGTCTTGCAAATGACAGCAAGCAGTCGAAGATCCATAACGAGGTCTGAATCCGAGATTTTTTTATTACAATAACGATCTTAAAGATGTCAAATTTCACAAGATTGGCGTCTTAACAAAAGTGGTGTGTCTGGTCAGCTTGAGCAGACCTCGACTACTCTACACGGAACCTCAACTATTCGACAGTGGACATGCATCCTCTCACCAGCGTGGATATGGACAAGATTTGTGTCTTATTACGATATTCTAAAATACATTCTGATGTAAGACCGTCATTTCAATGTTAATAATTTTACCATGCATTTCGCGGACCAAAAGAAGGATCAATCCAGGGAAGAAGAAAGAAACACTACTAAAGTTACCTTCCCGAGATTCATTTATTCACGTAAAATCGAACTTAAAACTACAAAAAATGTTCTGGAAATACGAAAAATCTCATATAACATGATATGCATGTTCAAGCTAGTATTGTTTTGTGAAGAGGGATATAGTCATCGATACCATAGAGAAAAAAGCAGAAAAAGATGGTTACCTCCGACAGCGTTAATATCCACACTTCCAAGAAGCTGTTCCTTCCATCTTCTCAAACTCTCGTCATCCTAAATTCCAATAAAAATGAGCATACAAATCACAGATTACAAACAAAAGATCATATGAAAAGCATACAATTAAGCACCAAGCATCGGTTCCTTCCATCCTCTCAACCCGCGTCATCGTAAATTCCCAAAAATGAGCATACAACTCGTATCATACCAACAAAAACCACATGAAAAACACACAATTAACCACCAAGAAAACAAAAAAGATTCAATTTTTTTCTATAAACAAAAAAGGCACCTTATCTTTCTCAAATTGTTCTTCAAACATACATGAAAACCACCCAATTAACCACCAAGAAAACACAAAAGATTCAACTTTTTTCAAGGAAACAAAAGATGCACCTTATCTCTCAAACTTTCATCATTCTAAATTCCCAAGAAATGAACATATACATCACATCTTACAAACAAAAAGAACATATGAAAAGCATATAATTAAGCTTTAAACTCCCAAAAAAGAACATACAACTCTTATCATACAAACAAAAACACACAAATAACCACCAAGAAAACAAAAAGATCCAATTTTTTACAAGAAACAAAAGAAGTCACCATACCTTATCTTTCTCAAATTGTTCTTTAAGAGTACATTGAGGACCCAACTCTATCTCATTAACATTTTCATCTTCATCCTCAGTAGTACACATTAAACATACAACTCATGTTTAACAAACAACACATATGAAAAGCATACAATCAAACACCAAGAACCTGTTCCTTCCATCTTGTCAAACTCCCATCATCCTAAATTCCCAAGAAATGAACATACAAATCACAACTTACAAACTAAAAAATATATGAAAAGCATACAACTAAGCACCAAGAACCTGTTCCTTCTCCCATCATCCTAAATTCCCAAGAAATGAACACACAAATCACAACTTACAAACAAAAAAACATACGAAAAGCATACGATTAAGCACTAAAATTCCCAAAAAAGAACATACAAATCATATCATACAAACACAAAAGCACACAATTAACCAACAAGAAAACATAAAAAGATTCAAATTTTTTCAAGAAACACAAAAAGGCACCTATCTTTCTCAAACTCTCATCATCCTAAATTCCCAAAAAAGAACATACAAATCACAACTTACAAACACCAAACACATGAAAAGCATACAATTAAGCACCAAGAACTTGTTCCTTCCATCTTCTCAAATTGTTCTTCAACATATATGAAAACCAAACCATTAAGCATCAAGCTAACATATAGACACAATTAAGCTCTCAATTCCCAAAAATGAACATACAAATCATATCTTACAACAAAAATACCTATGAAAAGCACACAATTAAGCACTAAATTCCCCAAAAAGAACATACAAATCATAGCTTACAAACAAAAATACACACAATTAACCACCAAGAAAACCAAAAAAGAGGCCACCCCATACCTTATCTTTCTCAAATTGTTCTTTAAGAGAACATTGAGGACCCAACTCAAGCTTATTAACATTTTCATCTTCATCTTCATCCTCAGTTGTATACATTGAACTTTCACTCATTTGTCTACTCACTTTATTCTCATGTACCTCATGTTCCATCTCACTATCTGAATCACCAACCCCACCCTTCTTTACCTCCTCCTCCTCCTTGTTATTATTATCATCAAAACCCATTCTTCAATTCTATCAACAACAACTTCTTCACATGAAAAATTTCTATACACACAATTAAAAATGGCTAACACCCCACTTCACTAAAACATATAATATTGACAAAAAACTAGAAAATTCCAAAAAAAATAAATCAAGAAACATAAAAAGAATCAATTTTTATTAAAATACAAGAAAAGGGTCATCATTAAAATGGTCAAAAAAGAAGGAAAAAAATAATATGAAAATCAAGAAAGGATAAAAGTTGTTAAAGAGAGGGTTAGTTTGAGGTAGTTAATAAAGGAAGTGGTCCTGTGGTGATCCACATATTTTTGAATAATAATAATAATAGTGGATATAAAGTTAATATGTAATAATAACTGAATTTATAATCTGATATTAATAAATATATGATGGATTTATCGGGTATAAGTAAAAGCTATTGAGTATGATAAATTCATATGTAATAACATTCCGAATTTGTCTTTAAATGGTGCTTTCTATATTTTAATTTGTTTGACTGGTTTTGATTTTAAAAAATTTAAGAAAGTAAAGAATAATAATACAAGAGGATCACAATTTGAAATATGTGAGTGTGTATAGCAATTTAAAGTCAATTTGTAATAATAACTGAATTTATAGTCAAATATTAATAAATATATGACGAATTTATCGGGTATAAATAAGAGCTATTGAGTATGATAAATTCATATGTAATAACATTCCGAATCCGTCTTTAAATGGTGCTTTCTATGTTTTAATTTGTTTGACTGATTTTGATTTAAAGAAGTTTAAGAAAATAACGAATAATAATACAAGAGGATCACGATTTGAAATATGTGAGTGTGTATAACAATTTAAAGTCAATCTGTAATAATAACCGAATTCATAATCAAATATTAATAAATATATGACGGATTTATCGGGTATAAATAAGAGCTATTGAGTATGATAAATTCATATGTGATAACATTCTGAATCCGTCTTTAAATAGTGCTTTCTATGTTTTAATTTGTTTGATTGATTTTGATTTAAAGAAGTTTAAGAAAATAAAGAATAATAATAATACAAGTGGATCAAGATTTAAAATATATGAGTTTGTATAGCAATTTAAAGTTACTATGTAATAATAACAAGATTTAAATTAAATATCAATAAATATATGACGGGTTTATCAGGTATAAGTAAAAGTTATTGAGTTTGGTAAATCCATAAGTAATAACATTCGGAATCCGCCACTAAATAGTATTTTCTATGTTTTAATTTGTTTGACTGATTTTGATTTAAAAAAGTTTAAGAAAGTAAAAAATAATAATAATCCAAGTGGATCAAGATTTAAAATATGCGTTTGTATGGCAATTTAAAGTTAATATGTAATAATAACTGAATTTATAATAAGATATTAATAAATATATGAGGGATTTACGGAGGTATAAATTAAAGCTATTGAGTTTGATAAATCCATAAGTAATAACATTCTAAATCCGTCATCAAATAGTACTTTCTATGTTTCAATTTGTTTAATTAATTTTGATTTAAATATGTTCAAAAAAATAAAAAATAAAAATTAAATAGATAGATTGCTTCTGATAGATCCTCAACTCAAAAAAAAAAAAAATCAAAGTTAAGAAAAAACAATGAAAGTACAAAAAATATCATATATATTAACAAGCGAACATATAAAACCAATGCATGACAGTGTCTATAACAAAATAAAATGACAGTCAAAGAACAAAAAATAATCGATAGATTTCATTTAGATATTTGAATTATTACTTATTTCAATATATTAAGTATCTGAATACATGATAAAGATTTTTAAAAAAATTTAGATATTTTCAGTTCAAATTTTGAAATACTTTTATGTGGCTTCGTAAATATCTGTTACGTAGATAAGTCAATCACTTTAAATATGTTGAATCTTCAGTTATAAGCATTAGTTTTAATAACCTTTAAAACCCCAGACATGTTTCAATTGATTCTAATATATATATATATATATATTTAATTTTTAAAAAATAACAAATTTTATGAGGTTAACTCAACTATCTGATAGATACTTTAACAAAACTCAACTTGCTAGAGTATAGTTTGACCCAAAAAAAAAAATCCAATTTAATAAAAAGTGTCACTAGAATCTAATTTTTTTGTTTATGTCAAAATAATATATATTATTATAATCTCATAAATGAGATCTGGAGAATATAGAATATACACATATTTTATTTCTATTTGAATCATAGAGATAGAAAAGTTGTTTTCGACATATCCTCAATTTAAAAATTATTGAAGCTAGATATTAATCTCATTATTTAGTCCTAACAAATTATTGAAGCTATCTTATTATTTAATCATAGTATATAATATATAATAATTATTGTAGTTTGATGAAAGTAAAGAATAACCGTTATTTCAGACTAAATCATGAGATATGACGCTTTATTAATTTGAAATTATCTTATCGTTTAATTATTGGAACTCCATATCTTCACGTAGAATATAATTTCGAATTGTCCATGTCGGAGATAGCGGGACAGTTGTTACATCATTCGTGCAAGTCACTAGCTACTTATGTAATAAGAAATTTCGCTACCTTCATCTTTCAGACTTAATCATGAAATATCATGTTTTATCTCATTCAACTTGAAATTATCTTATCGTTTAGTTGTTGGGACTCCATATCTTCACGGGGAATTTAATTTCGACATGTTCATATCAAAGACAATGGGAAAATCGTTACACTATTCATGCAGGTCTAGCTACTCATGCACTATGAAATTTCGATACCTTCATCTTTCGAGTGGGATTAATTAATTAATCCAGAAATTATAATTTCAAAATAATTCAATCCATGCATCAAACAATTCCTTCCGGTGATAGATAGTGATTATAATAGGTATTTTATTATATATTCTTAATCCAGAGGTCTCGAATTTTAGTATTGAATATAAAATAAATCTCGTTAGAAGCGATACTCCTAGAATGAGCTATATAATACTCAAAAGACCCTCAACTTAATATCAAAGATAATATTGTTAAGAAGAAACCTTATTAGTATAGTATAGTATAGTATAGTATAGTATATTATTAATGAGTATTATACATATATAAACAGACATTTAAACTTGATCTCAGTTGATAAGTACGTACTCAAAATTTAATAGTACGGAGTACATATCCAGACACCTCAACTTGATCTCGACTGACAATCAAAACCCTAGCTTAACTCATCTTCGTTGTGTCTTGTGGATATCCAATGCTGACTTGACACAGAGATTTTCGAGAAGTCGAGAAGATGGGTGCACTACTAAACTAAAGAAAGGATAAGAATTAGGTAATTAAATGATTGACAAAAATATACTAAAATTTAATTCAAAAAAGTAATAAAACTCTCGTAAAATTAAAGCGCATCGTAGCAAATTTAGTGATAGATCGAGACTACTAGATTTTTTTCTCCACTCATCTAACATTTCAACAAATTCTATTTGTGTAAAATTAAACTTATTTTTTTCTTAATTGTCGAAATGTTAGATAAGTGGAGATAAACAACTCTTTATTACTATTCTTAATCAGAGGTCTCAGGTTTCAGTTTTAAAAATCAAAAAAATCTTGTTAGAATCGCCACTTGCAGAATAAGTCTTGTAGTATGCGATCCGAATTAGTCGAGACTTCTATGCAAATCCCAGACGCCGAATAAAAAATAAAAGAAAAACTTGCAACTTAAAAAATTTCTATATTATTTTTATAACTTCAGTAGAAACAAAACAGTATTCAAGAAAAATAATAAAATCTCCGTAAAATTAAAGTATATCGTAGCAAATTTAGTCATAGTTCGAGATTACTAGATGTTTTTCTCCACTTATCTATGATAGTAACTAATCAGAATGAGTCATCAAATTCTATATTTTTTTTATTGAATGAAAAAGCAAATAAATAAATAAAGCTCTTCTTTATTTTTCTCTTTTTCTTTTTTCTTTTGTAAAAAATTCTTGCTTTAAGTATTCAATACTCAAAAAAAATTAATATATTCTTTCTGCACAAATCTTAAACTCCATTATTATTACTCTTTCTATTGTAATACATATGATATAATAGTTTGATTCGACATGAAATTTCAAATAATAATTACTATATCATAACATTTGTATAACTATAAATTTTCTTCAATCAAGATTAATCAAAAGTTAAAGTCAAATTAGTTTAAAAAATACAACATATTAATCATTTTTAAAAATGATTTGTCACATGCAAGGGGGGACCCACATGCCACGTGGAGTGACACGTGTAAGGCACCTATACGTTAGATAGAGACCTATCAGGTTTAAACATCTTAAGAAATGTTAGTTTCTGTAGGGCCCAATTAAATCAAGTATACTGTGGGGCCCACAGCAGATGTTGGTTCGATTCGGTCTAATTTTAGGGCTCGATAGTTTGAAACTTAATCAAAGAAAATCTCGACATTTTGTATAATTATTGAAATCCCGATTTTGGGTCTATCAAGACATATATTTTGTTGCCGATACAGTTTTTTCTTTGTAAAGATATATAATTAGCTCCTGGTAGATCTTTTTTTATTTTGAGTCTGTCAAGATACATAATACATCCACCGAAGATATCTTTTTTTCTTGGAAAAAATACATAATTAGCTCCCTATATATATATATATATATATATATATATATATATATATATATATATATCGAGATACATAATTAACTCCCCGATACATCCAACGAAGATACATAATTAGCTGAAATTTTTATAATTATTTTGTTAGGACGAGAATTTGTATAAGTAAGATAAGTTAAGGTGTGTGTTTATGTTATTTTAGCTTAATTTTATTATCAAAATTTTGGAGATCTCGGTGCGAATACAAAGAGTGATATGTTAGGCCGCTAAAGTTCAAGATAGTTAGATAATCAAATAATAAATTAATTTTACTTGTTTGGAACTGAAGCGTAGTTTGATGAAAAAGATTATCGATGTGTCAATTGATTGTTGATGCTTTTATAAAAAGTAAATTAATTAAAGAAAATGAAAGCATGATACTCTATGATAGTCCCTTTCACCCTACGTGTCCTAAAGTATATAACTTAAAATAAACAACTCAAAAAAGAAAAAGAAAAAAAGAATATGTAACAGATGTTAAAAGCAAATTATTAATTAAAATAATTTTATATAATTTTGAGTAAAACATTTATTACCCTTCCGAACAATGATTAAATTTGTTACGACACATTTCGATTTTAATTGACGTGACATTTTTTGTCAATCTTTTTAGCTGACATGACACCTTCGATGTGGTTCTATTTTATGTAATAAAGATGTCACGTCAGCATAAAAGGGGTGAAAAAAATACGTTAAAATTGAGCTCGGGGGATAACAGGACTATGTGAAGTTGGAGTGTGTCGTAGCAACTTTGGTCATAGTTCTGAAGGGTTCTAGATGCTTATCTCTATAAATTTTTCGTAGTTTTTATGTATATATAACTACGCGATGTCTCTCAAAGTAATGTTTCAATTACAAACAATAAACAACGATAACATATCGAGTAGACTCGTAAAGGTGTCTGAGTTGGTGGAATGAGTGCTATTCTATAACGGAGATCGGTGATTGTTTCTCCTATCAACATATTTTCAGTCGAATATGTCGCACCCAGATTTATCTACTGTAATTTACATTTCTGTGTGATTTGTGAGCTATTGTACATGAACGGATTTACTCAGTGTGCTTTCGAAGGCTAACAATTGTGGATTTTCCATTCATGTCCGATATTTATTCTGGAGACGATGAATTTGATTCTTTGATATCGATTAAAACGTATTTTATTAAAGACGATTTCATTCTTTGATATCGATTTAATCTAAAATATCTGATTAAGAATAAGTCACTATTTTTGATTTGTTCCTTTAATGTGAGTCATCATGATATCAAATGCCATTTTTTTATTTTTTTTTAGGATTTCAATATTCTCACTTCTCTTTTCCTATTTGTCAAAGTGTACCATTACTCAATTTTCCATTAAATTTATTAACTAAAGTTGATGTTAATCTCTCTATAAATACCCCTTTTATTTATCACCAAATCTCACAAACAAAAATTACTTTGGCCATTTCATTATTTTCCCCTTCCAAGTCCCAATCTTTTTATTATCAAGTTTAGTAATGGCAAGTGTTGATCAGGTATATATATACTTTCTTATATTGATATATACATGTTTTCTTTTTTCTTCCGGAAACAGTTTTTCTATCTCTATGAGGTAGTCAGTGGTGTAGCCATATATAGTTTAGGGTGGTCAATCAATCAAACGCCCTTCGTCTAAAAATTATATTCTGCATATGAAGAATTATACGAAGTATCTACGTCAAAAATTATTTTTCATATATATATATATATAAAATCTTGAGCACCCTTAACAAAATTTTTGATTTCACTATTGAAGGTATTGATAAGATCTGCGTATACAACATATAAGTATCACAAGTGGATTCTGGGGAGGATGAACGTAACATAGAGTCATAGACATAATATATACATATATCTCGAACACCCTTAACGAAATTTTTGATTTCACTATTGGAGGTATTGATAAGATCTGCGTACAACATATAAGTATCACAAGTGGATTCGGGGAAGGATGAATGTGACGTAGACCTTATCATCTCAATTATTGTATGAAAATAGAGATTTACCTATAATTACCGTACTTGGCTAATAGAGCCGGACCTATACATAATTTTTGGGTGCTTCGGCACTCACTAAACTCGACGCGGAATAGGTATAATTATATAGAAGATATACAAAAATAGGTATAAATTATATAAAAGCACCCATTAAACAAGAAGTTGGTTATGTGCACTGGTATTTAGGTTTATCTTAAGGCTCTCCATTGGTAGGTGTGCTCGGATTCAAATCTCATTCAGGTGATTTTTTATTTTTTTTTATAGTAAGCACCCACACTTCTTAAATACTGAATCCGCCATTGTATCTAATGAGTGACCTGATTATGTAAATATCGTTAGTGCATACGCACTTGATACTTATCAAGATATTTACCTATAGTCACCATACCTGACTAATAAGTGATCTGATTATGTAAATATCGTTAGTGAATGCTCACTTGATAGTTATGGAGATATTTAATTACCTATTGTCACCATACCTAACTAACAAGTGACCCGATTATATAAATATTGTCCGTACATAAAACTTAGACTCCTTTTCTTAATTTTTTTTTTTTTTTTTTTTTGTGTGTGTGTGATTTTCAGACGACGGCAACAGCAACAGAGCAAACTCCAACAACTGAAGTTGAAGTGAAGTCAACAACAACAGAGGAACCAAAAACAGAACCAGTCAATGAAGCGGCCCCCACGGCAGCCGCAGCAGCAGCACCAGTTGCTGCTGCAGCTCCTGTGGAGGAAAAAAGAGAAAGCACTGAAGTCCCAGTTGAAAAGATTTCAGAATAAAGAGTTAATAAGTACTAATTACTATATTACTATGCTTTTTTGAATGTGTGTTTTTTAAGTATAATAAAGTGTGGTTATGAGTTACCTATTTTTTATTTTTTTTTACTATCTGGTCTTTTCTTGGATCTCGCGCATAGCGAAGTTTTAGTACACGAAGCTGTTTTTTTGTTTTTTTTTTAAATCAACATGAGAGTGCTATCTAGCTTGATGAATATGAGATTTGATATCTCTTATTGTATTTGAATAATACAAATACTTTTCTTCTTTGCTATAGTATATGTCATGAGAAAAAACAAACTTTTTGCTCACTACAAATTTTTCGATATTTATTGATTCGACTAATTTAGAGTCGCACACAATATAAAAAGGAAGAACTTCCTAATTAACATAAGTTTCTCCGTTT
The DNA here is from genome assembly GCA_030864215.1 of Capsicum pubescens. Taxonomy (NCBI): domain Eukaryota; kingdom Viridiplantae; phylum Streptophyta; class Magnoliopsida; order Solanales; family Solanaceae; genus Capsicum; species Capsicum pubescens. Next base: position 6,943,125 of record CM061542.1, read on the forward strand.
TTAAGACTTGAATTCGAGGTCTCTGGTCGATCACCCTGTTTTTTATTTGTGCATCTTTTTTTCATATTTTTCGTTGATCAACAACCAAGTAAATTGATCTATATATTTTAAAAACTCATACAATGAATTCAAATTGAAAATCAAAATATAATATAATTCTAGTTATTTATGCAGCTGCCTTTCCAACATTGATATGTGTCATCCCAATACAATTAGGGTGACATATCATATATAGACATGATAAGATTTTTAATTATGTATCATCATAATACTTTTTTTTAAAATTTGTACATGATCTGGTTGATTCGAATTTTTTAAAATAGTAAACTTAATTATTTGTGTTGAATTTTTAAAATTTTAAATTAAATTAAATCAATTAAATTAAATTTGGGTTTTTAAATGAGTTTTTTTTTTTGGTTTTCTCGGAGTTTTTTATTTTTTGGGCAACGTATTCATACGAACATATAATTACCTTGTACTTTAATTTTTTTTTTTAATACTAGTAAAATACAACTATCTTAGATTTTTTTTTAAATAATAACATTAACTATTAAATAAAAAAAAATAGGTTGTGTATTTTTGCAAAATGAAAGAATAGTTATCCAACATTATTGTCATTCTGCAAGGTAAAACTGCGTACAATACACTCTTGTTGTGGGACCTTTCGCCGAATCCTGCACACAGCGTGGGAGCTTTAGTGCACCGAGTTGCCCTGGTGCTTAATTGGATATTTTTGTTAGCATTAGTATTGATTTGAGCTTTATTTGAGTTACTATTATCTGTGACACATAAAACTTATTGGACCATTCAAAATTCTAAGTTTAAACTTGAAATAACATGTTCAAAGATAAAAACAATGAAAAAATTTAAGGAATATTTATAAATGCCATCATAGTAATTATTTTTATGTATTAAATATTTTTTAAAAATTATACAAATATAATAACTGGTTGATTCGATTTGCTTTGATCTTTTTTAGTTAAAACAAACCAAATCAATTATAATCGAATTTTTTTTTCCCCAACACCAAATCAAATCAAGCCAAATCATTAGGCAGATTTGTTTTTTCAGTTTGACTTATTTGCGGTTCGATGCGATTGGCGGTTCGATTTTGTTCACTCTTTCTTTTCAATTGTTTTTTCATCATAGTTTTTACTCCTTTATTAGGTGGGTGTCCTATATCTTATTTCTTATTTTGAATTGCTCGTATTTCTTTTATTTCGTATTTCTCTGATATCTATTTTATTATTTCTTATTCCTTATTTCTATTATGTCATTCATCCTGTTTCATGTTTCACTACGACTTTGTGTACTATTCTCTATTCTGAGCCGGGGATCTATCAGAAACAACCTCTCTACTTCCTCGGAAATAACAATATGGACTACGTATATTTTACTCTCCACAGACCTCATATATGTATGTAAGAAAACTTATCTACCAATATTATAAGAGATAAAAAATGCAAATATAAACATATTTTAAGTAATTAGAGTTAAGAAAGTGCATCATAAATTACATAATTTTCCAAACATCCTAATCATTAATATCATAAACTACTCCCTTCGTCCATATTTACTTGTCCATTATATTAAAAATAGATGTCGAACAATATTTGTTCGGTTTCAAAAATCAATGAATAATCTACTATTTTGTACCCATTTTACCCCTGATAAGCATTTCTCCAAAATATTAAATTTATTATATACGAAGGGTGATACAATAGAATTACCCACATTATTTACTGTTTCTTGAATTGTGTATCAAGTTATTAGTGGACAAATAAAAATGAACGAAGAAGTACTTGTCCAATTTATTAAAATATTTTCTTCCTATACTATATCTTTCATTAAATGACTGCATACATAAAGTGTTAGCAATAAAATAGATTTTTAAAGCGCGAGGGATGTTAGTATAGTAAAATAATTCCTAATAAATATTAAGGAGAGTGTCAAATCAATATGACTAAGTAAAATGAAACAAAAGAAATATCTGATTATAAAGAATATGTATAGCTGTCAATACGTGTCGGTTTAGCCCATACGAATTTTGAGTTTGACGGATTAGGTCGGGCTGGCCCATCAAAATGATGAGCCAAAAAATATCAAGGCCACACCATTACTCTGTGGGCTGCTGGTTTTGCGGGCCAACCCATCAAAATGATGAGCCAAAAAATACCAAGGCCACACCATTACTCTGTGGGCTGCTGGTCTTACAGGCCAGCCCACTTTTAAAAAAATAATATTTATAATTTAATTTTAGAATGTTAATAAACATAAATATTACCAGAAAATATTACATAATATTAATACTTGTTAACCAAGTCTCCAACACCCCAAAAAATACTCCCAATAGTGAAATTAAATAACTTTTAACATGATATCCTTCGAACCAAATAAAATACTAATAAGCAATTTAAATAGTTGCATGTATTTCACTTACGGGCCGGTCCACGGGCTAATCCAACCCACATTGCTCAAGCCCACGGGCCACCGGCTTATCCGAGTCGAGCTAAAAAGTCATGTTCTTAAATGGGCTGTAAAAATTGAAGCCTAACTCCAACAAAATTGCAGACCCAATGTGTCTGGCCCATATTGACGGCTCTACGAATATGTGTCAAATATAGCATCATTTAGTCAAATCAGTTACAAATCTAGAAAATTGCAAATTGTAATAATTATGACAGTCTTGATTATTAAATGTTCATCATAAATAAACATATCAACAGATAATTCACAAATCAATGTGTCTTTATCCCCATATTGATTGTAAAGTTATTTAAATTAAATTTATTTTTTAAAAAAGAAAAAAATCATAATAGTTTTCTACTATAAATAAGACCACTCAGTAAGATATCTTCATCATCGCAACACAACTCATATTTTTCATTTATTTTCTTAAAAAAAATTAAAAAAAATGGCTGTCAAATTTAATTCCATCCTTGCGACTTTTCTATTGGTGGTTGTCACTGTTCTCCTTCATGTCTCCAATGCCCGAAACATCTGGAAAGAAGCCCCACAACCTATTGCAGGCGGTTGGAGGACGATAACCAACATAACAGACGAGGTGATAGAGATAGGAAAATTTGCAGTGAATGAGCATAACAAAGAGGCACACGCATTCTTAGAATTTGAAAACGTAATTAGTGGAGCAAGTCAAGTCGTTGAGGGAATAAATTATCGACTGACCATTACCGCTATGGAGGAAAATATGTCACATTTATATTTAGCCAAGGTGTGGGTCAAGCCAGAAGGGACATCTAGGAACCTCACTTACTTTGAAAAATGCAAAGAATACAATCGAATGACAGTGTGTACTTATAATTAAATTTAGTTGATAAAAATACTTCGATATAAACAAAATATCGAGGTGATATTTGAAAGAAATCTAATGTAATTTATTTGTAGAAGTTAATGAAATCAACTAAATGAATTATGAGTTTTTTTTTTTTTGAAGTTTTGTATGTAGATGTAAATTAAATAATTAATCAACATCTCAATTTCTTATTAATAATAATTTATATAGGAATTTCTAACTAATTCACTCTATTCAATTTTATTTCAATGCACCAATGTATTATTTGTAGTTTAAAGTTTTTTTTAAAAGAAATTTGTATAAATGTAATACTAATCCATTAAATTTTATAAAACTTGATTTTCCTAAACTTTCTTAGAGACAGTTTCTTGAACTTTTTTTTATGAGTAACTTACATAAATTCCTTAATTTTTAAGTGATATCACATAAAATTTCGATTATTTTGTTAATTACATTTTATCCCGATTTTGAAATGGTGATGCATATGTTATAAAGTGATACATATAAAAAGTGATACATTTGAAACTGACAAAGATATTTATTTAAGGAAATAATCGATTCTCTTTTATTCATTGTATTTTTTTATTTAAGGAAAGATATCTAATTTTTCTCTTTTTTTTAGATTTAACTTAGGTGTTTTAATTATGTTTCTCTTTTTTCATCTTTAATTATGAAAGATATGTTTTTTTTCATCTTTTTTCTTCTTTTTTACGTCTTTAATTTCAGTCTGCTTCTTTTAGATTTAATTTTAATTATGTTTCAATTCTGCTTTTAGTCTTGTTTTTTTTTTAAAATATTATTACTTTTGTTTCCTACATGGACTACGTCATTACCTTTTATTAATAACATATGAATCACCCAATAATTGAAATAAATAATTGTATCTACCATATGAATCACCATAATACCATATATATCACCCATTAATATCATATGAATCACCCAATAATTGAAATAAATAACTGTATCTACCATATGAATCACCATAATACAATATGTATCACCCATTAATATCATATGTATCACCCGTTAAAATCATACAAAATGTATCAATCGTATGAATCACCATAATACCCATATAATGATATCATATTTATCATTCATATGAATCACCACTAAAAGAATAAACATGTACGAATAGTTTGAATGAGTTAATGGTGGAGTAAAAATAGGACGTGGGGTTTTGTTGATATGTATCAAGAGTAAAGTTGAAAATTGAAATTTTATGTAAATTTTTTTAAAATAATGGATATTAGGTAATATAGTCTCTTAAGTTTGGGATTTATGTAATTTGCCCTTTTTTTATGCTTACAAGTTACAGGTCTCTTAAGAAATTATGTGTTTTCATTATCGTACTCTTATTAATATTATTATTATTATTATTATTAATCATTTAAAATGTTAATCTCTCCTTAGATATTCTCTCTTTAATCTCTCTCCAATAAAAAAATAAAAAAAATTATATCTTGATTTTCTAAAATAACGTAATTTAGACCATATATTTTTAATAAAAATGATAAGTAAAATGGTCAGATAAATATCTGTTATAACAAATATTGGTCAAATATACTATTAATTTGGTTAAATCAGTAACAAATCTAGAAAATTATAATAACTATGACAGTCTTGATTATTAAATGTTCTTCATAAATAAACAAATCAATAGATAAATCACAAACAAATGTGTCTTTATCCCACATTAATTGTAAAGTCTTTTAAATTTTTTTATTTTTTTCAAATAATAACGTATTTTAGATCATGTATTTTTAATAAAAATGATAAGTAAAATGGTTTGAAGAATATCTAGAATAAAAAATATTTGTCAATTATAGCATTAATTTGGTTAAATCAGTAACAAATCTAGAAAATTATAATAACTATGAGTCTTGATTATTAAATGTTCATCATAAATAAATAAATTAATAGATAAATCACAAATAATGTGTCTTTATCCCACAACCTACATTGATTGTAAAGTCACTTAAATTAAAATTATTTTTGTTTTCTCTACTATAAATAATAAGACCATACCAATGATGTATTTTCATCGTCACAAACAACTTATATTTTTCGTTCATTCTCTTCTTACAAAAAAATAAATAAAAAAAATGTCTGTTAAATTCAATCCCATCCTCGGGACTCTTTTAGTGGTGGTTGCCACGGTTCTCCTCCATGTCTCCGATGCACGGAGCGACCTGAAAGAAGTCCCAGACTGGGTAGTGCGCGGCTGGAACCCGATAACCAACCTAACAGGAAAGGTGGTCGAGTTAGCGAAATTTGCAGTGGCTAAACACAATAAAGAGGCGAAAACAAAATTAGAGTATCAAGAAATAACAAAAGGTGTAGTCCAAGTCTATCGTGATAAAATATATTATAGGTTGATCGTCGTCGTCAAGGATGAAGATAATACACTGCATAACTATTTGGCCAAAGTGTGGTTCAAACTTTTTGATAATACTAGAGATCTCATTTCGTTCAAAGAATGTGACGTAGAAAATAGAGATGATGGAAACTGTAATATTTGAAAGTATCTCATCTTTAAAAGAAATCTAATGTAATTTATGAAAGTTAAAAGGACATCAATGAAATGAATCTTTTAATTTAATGTTGTGTGATTACTTGATAAGGTTAGCACTTTTTATTTATTTATTTATTTATTTATTTATTTATTACTTGTGTGATCATTTTAATTAAATTGTGTTTTTAATTATTGAAATTCGAAAAGTAAATTATTGGTATTGTTCACCTGAACTTCATGCAAAAATGTCTGAGATTTAGCAAAATAAATGCCCTAACCTAATGTTAAAATGTCTTAAATATGATCTTGTCAAAGCTATAAGTACTTCAATAATAATATATATATTGAAATGGTCACGGCTGAGCCCAGTTGGTCACGGTTGGCACCCCTCTTGGGTCCAGATCATCACTCCGAGTCGTGGCTCCACGCGTGGATCGATCCTCGTTGGTCACGCGGCTGGCACCCCTCTTGGGTCCAGACCACCACTTCGAGTCACGGCCCAACGCGTGAGACTCTCAATGAAAGCATTAATATTATAAACCAAACGGGAGAGTCCAACCCAAATGACTAGTCTGATAGGTGGGAGAACCCATTTGGCCTATAAACCCCTTAGCATTTCTCTATTTTTTTTCAATATAGGACAATTGGTTCACCTTTCAATTAGAGTTTTCGAGTTTGGACCTTGAGAATTCAAAAAAAAAAAAAAACTTATAATAGAGATTGATTTTCCTAAATAACCCTTAAACAAAATGAATCTAAATTAATCAAAACGATACGTAGATTTCGAATAATAAGATATTAGAAGTAAATTGCCTTGAAGTGCAAAGTAGGCTTGTTATGTGTTGAATTGAACTTGGGCTTGAAGCAATGATTTTAATTTTATTTTAGGGTAAACAACATAAATTCCGACAGTTTAAAGTTTAATTATATTTTTTTTTTTTGTATAATTAATAAAAAATTTAATTTTGAGTTTTGTCGAGATACATAATTAGGTTCCGATACATCCAATGAAGATACATTTTTCCCTTTGTATATTAGCTCCTGATACATTTTTTTCGATTTTTAATCTGTCTAGATACATAATTAATTGTAAATATAGTAAGTTAATGTATATATTTATGTTATTTTTCCACCATTTTACTTTGGTAACTTTTTAACAGATTTTCTTTCTAAAATCACATTGAATAAAAGAGCAGTTAAGGAAAAATAATAATATAGTTTAAAAATAGTCAAAGTTCAAAGATTTTGAAAATTTGGTTAAAGGGCAAATTCGGAAATTCATCCCTTAACAAGTGTTAGTCCCCCACTATAAATAAAACCACCCAATGAGGTATTTTCTTCATCAAAACACAATCGATATTTTTCGTTCATTCTTTTCTTACAAAGAAAAAAATGGCCGTCAAACTCAATCCTGTCCTTGTGACTCTGTTGATGGTGGTTGTCACCGTTCTTCTCCATGTCTCCGATGCACGGGACGCCCCGAAAAGGGCGTTGGCAGGCGGTTGGAAGCCGATATCCGATATAAAGGACCCTGAAGTGGTCGAGGCTGGAAAATTCGCGGTAGATGAGCACAACAAAGAGGCCAAGACGGTATTGGAGTTTCAAGAAGTGACAAAAGGAGAAAGTCAAGTCGTCCGGGGAATAAATTATCGATTGACCATCTCCGCCAAGGACAGCGAAATGTAGTTTTTTTTTTTTTTAATTTAGTTGATAAAGATATTAGATCTTAATGAAGTATTAAATCTTCTAAAGTAATCTAAGTAATTTATAAAGGTTAATGAAATCAACTAAATGGGCTACTCAATTGGTATGGATTTGTTTTGCATGATGACTTATTTTATTTTATGTTGTTTGATTACTTGATAAGTTAGCATTCCTTTTTTTGCTTGTTGCCTTTTTTTTTTCTTTTTTTTTCTTTTTGTTCTACGCTTTGGATGTTTTTGTATACTGTCTTTTATCTTGAGCCGGAGGTCTATCGGAAACAGCCTCTCTACCTCTTTTGAGTAATGGTATGGACTGCGTACACTATACCCTCCTCGGACTCCACTATGTGGGAATATACTGAGTTTTTTGTTGTTGTTGTTATTGCCTTTTTTCTTTTTGAAGCTTGCATTAGGGATGTGCAAAAATCGAATCGATAATTTTTTTATTGATTTATTGTTATTGGGTTAACGATTTTTTAATAATTTTATAAATTTTTTTTATTGGGTTATTGGTTCGATTTCGATTTTCTTATTAGGTTATTGGGTAAAATGATAATCCAATAAGAATATTTCAAATTATACTTTACCCTACTTATATATATATATATATATATATTGTGATTACGAGTTGGATGTCTAATTGTTCTGGCAGTACTGATAGTATCTTATACCTGAATCGGTGGCTCACTTTTTCTAAGTAATGGGGAAGAGGACTGAAAGGTGCCACTGAAAGACTCTACAGAGACAAAGAATGGGCAGTTGGTCTGATCTAGTATGGATCGTACATGGACGGTAGTTGGAGTCGGCGGCTCTCCCAAGGTTCCATCATCTGAGATCTCTGGGGAAGAAGATCAAGTTGGCCCTTACGAAAAGTTTGATGCACTATCTCCCTTCAACCCTTTGAGCGAAATGCAGCAAAAGAAAAGGAAGGAAAATCCATGGACTGACCCCATCATCTCTACCTCGTAGGAACTACGAGATCACCCCAAAGACTCCTTCGGCATCCCGGGGTCACAAACCGACCATAGAATAAGTGAAACTCATTAGTTGTCCGCTCTCAGGTTGGGTAGTCAGGCTCAGAGAAGGGAAATATATATATATATATATATATATATATATATATATATATATATATATATATATATATATATAACCTACTTTATATTTCTCTTTCATTTCTACAAACCTATTCAATTTTCCTACAACAACAACTATTATTCTAGTCAGAAAAAATAGTGATTAATGTATATCCTTTGGCTATTTCTAGTTGATTCTAAATCATTATAAATGCTACGCTTAACAGAAATCTCAGAAATTCTATCCTACAGTAACTGATTAGTTTTAATTTCAGTGACTCCAACGTATACACCGAAGTTGCAAAAAAATAAACCAATGAACGATTAGGGAAAGCAAGAAAAAGAAAGAGGCGTACCAATAGAACTTCTCCATTCCCCCATCACGAATTAGGGGAGTATACATTATTGAAAAAATCATTTTCAAATAACGACTTAAAAGAAGTCTGTTATCCCAATTATCCCGCCATGCATATGGAATAACTTCTCCCATCACGAATTAGTGAAGCATACATTGTTGAAAAATCATTTTCAAATAACGGCTTAAAAGAAGTCTGCTATTCCAATTATCCCGCCATTTATATGGGATAACTTCTCCGATCATTAAGGTATAAATACTGGAATAAATAATCCTGATACCAACTAATTTCAGATATTTTGAAATTAATATTGATTTCGTTTAATTAATGGCGTGAACTTCTAATAAAAGACCACGTGGCAAAACTATTTTTAAAAACCAATCATTAAAAAGTAATGGGATGAGTGAGTTGATTTTATAATAGTGATGGCATGAATGAGTCGAACTTTTAACTGATGGCATAAATAAGTCATTTCTGATAGTTCAATGACATATTTGAGCCTTTTTGCTTATTTTAATAAATGGCGTGGACCTCTAATAAAAGGCCACGTGATAAAGTTGTTTTTGAAAACCACCGTTAAAAAGTAATGGCATGGATGAGCTGGTTTTATAACGACAATGGCATGAATGAGCTAAACTTTTAACTGATGGTATAAATGAGTCATTTATGATAGTTCAGTGGCATATTTGAGTCTTTTCCCTTAATCAAAACATCTCAATTTCTGATTAATAATACTTTGTTATATGTCTTTAAAAGAATCCGTGTCCGTCCTAAAAATCAACACGATTTATTTAATAAATCGGCAAGATATTACACCCAAAATCGTCAAGATTTAGTATTTCGCTCATATTTTTTTTAAGAAAAATCTCCGCCTACCCCTCCAAATGAATACGATCCATTTAATAGGTCGCCAAGGGCGCGACTACGAAGTTTCTCCGTGGTTGGGCTGTTTAATTCTTGGGCCTCTCCGTGGTTCAGCCCCAGCCCTAGGCCAACCTCTGGGCTATTCGTGTTCACAACCAAACTTTTTTTCGCTTATAGGCCTCTTAAGAAATTATGTGTTTTTATTATCGTACTTTTATTTATTATTATTATTATTATCATTTAAAATGTTAATCTCTCTTCAATTGATATTCTCGCTTTAATCTCTCTTCAATAAATTTTAAAAAAAAGAGAGTTATATCTTGATTTTCTAAAATAACATATTTTAGACCATCTATTTTTAATAAAAACGATAAGTAAAATGGTTCGAAGAATATCTGTTATAACAAATATGGCTCAAATATAACATTAATTTTGTTAAACAGTAACAAATCTAGAAAATTATAATAACTATGACAGTCTTGATTATTAAATGTTTATCATAAATAAAAAAAATCAATAGATAAATCACAAACAAATGTGTCTTTATCTCTCATTGATTGTAAAGTCACTTAAATTAAACTTGTTTTTTTTTTTAAATAATAATAATAACAGTTCTCTACTACAAATAAGACCACACAATTTTGGTTCTCTCATGATACATAATTAGCTCCCGATACATTCAATGAATATATATTTTTCTTTTTGTAAATTAGCTCCCGATATTTTTTTTTCCTTTTAGGTCTGTCTAGATACATAATTAACTTTCCATACATCCAATGAAAACACATAATTAGTTGAATTTTTTATAATTATTTTGTAAGAGTGAATTTTTTTTTATAAATATGACCAGTTAAGATGTATGTTTATGTTAAGTTACCAAAGTCTTTAACAGCTTTTCTTTCTAAAATCAAAATGAAGAAAAGAGCATTTAAGGAAAAGTAATGATATAATTTAAATTTAGTCAAATTTCAAAGATTTTGAAAATTTGGTCAAAGGGTGAATTGGGAATTTCATCCCTTAACAAATGTTAGTCCTTCACTATAAATAAGACCACCCAATAACGTATTTTTTCATCAAAACACAATCTATATTTTTCGGTCATAAAAAATATAAAAAAATGGCGATCAAATTCAATCCCATCCTTGTGACTCTCTTGATGGTGGTTGTCACCGTTCTCCTCCACGTCTCCGATGCACGAGACGCCCCGAAAAAGGCGTTGGCAGGCGGTTGGAAGCCGATAACCGATATAAAGGACCCTGAAGTGGTCGAGGCTGGAAAATTCGCGGTAGATGAGCACAACAAAGAGGCCAAGACGGTATTAGAGTTTCAAGAAGTGACAAAAGGAGAAAGTCAAGTCGTCCGGGGAATAAATTATCGATTGACCATCTCCGCCAAGGACGGTGATTCGCTGCATAACTATTTGGCCGAGGTATGGGTCAAGCCAGGAGGAAAATCTAAGAGCCTCACTTCCTTCGAAGAATTAAAGTAGAAAATTGAGAGGCAAAATGTAATTTTTCATAAAGGTAGTTGATAAAGACGTTAGATCTTAATGAAGTATCAAATCTTTTAAAGTAATCTCATGTAATTTATAATGGTTAATGAAATCAATTAAATGGAATATCCAATTGGTATGGATTTGTTTTGCATGATGACTTATTTTATTTGATGTTTGATTACTTGATAAGTTTAGCATTTCTTTTTTTTGTTTGGCTTGTTGCCTTTTTTCTTTTTGAAGTTATATATATATATATATATAATTTGTGTCACACCCCTTTTTTACGCGCGTACTTCAAAAAATGGATACATTTTTAAAGTTCGAAAGGGTTTTATTATTTAAGTGACAAGAAATGAAAATTTGTTTCTAAAAAGGATTATTTGCATTTTTTATTCAGAGTCGCCACTTGGCATAATCCGGTGTGCCAAGTCACCTTTGAAAAATTCTTTTCGAAACCATTTGACTCTTAAACCGGTTTGCGAACAGAGATTCCGGCTAAGGAATTCTGTTGACCGAGGGGAAGGTGTTATGCACCCCTCGATCCCGTGGTTCAACCACGGTCGCTTGGTAGAGTGTATCAACTATTTTGGCACTACGAAATGTATAAACCACACAAAAGCACATAAAATAATCAAACAATAAACAAAACAAAACAATCAAAAAATGTAAAGTCCAGTCCAATTATACAGTCCAAAAATAGAAAAATACGAAAATATAAATCCTATTCTAAACTAAATCTAGACTAAGCTCCAATGCCTTACCCGATACCGCGGGCCTTCATCACGATCATTCTTCGGGTACATGATACCTCGGGGCATTCCCCGGTGAATAAATATATACAGATGCTTCGGGGCATTCCCCGACCAAATTATACAATTTGATTCAAAAGTGATAAAATCAAACCCTTCAATCAAATTTCAAACATTCAATCAACCCACAATCTCTAGATTTGCCTACCCGACCTACATCTTGCCTATTCCAATCGGCGTACCTTGATACTACCAAATTCAATCAACGTTTATTTCAAGTCAAACAACTAATGAATCAAACTAATCAAAATTCAACTAATTATATCAAGTTTTCAATTCTCGCCCCCAAATCCATTTTTTTACCACATGATTAATGCATGCTTCGATTTTCCAATCACATCTCATAATCCGAAGCCAACATCAAACACAAAACAAACAACGAAGATTCAAACCAAACACACAACAAATAAATCATCCACACCCACAACATCAATAAAGAGTCAAGATAAAGTAAAGATCGGAAGAAAAAATGGACCTCAATGAAACTGATCCTTGTCGATAATAAAGAAATCCGAGGCCGAAATCCTCGAATCAGGGAGCCCCACAACGAACAAACCCAATTAGTGTCTCAAAATCTCCAACCGAACAGATTTCAACCAAGAATAAAACCAGTGAAAACCAAATCACGAATATTGAATGGGTTAGTCACGAAAACCACCCCAAACGCAATATCGAATGGATTGACGGCCAGGATTGGTGTTTCCGGTGAGGATTAAACCAAAATCAAGATCGGGAACAATGGTTTGACGCGGATTTGGATGGAACAGAGGGCTGGTCGTCGTATTTTCGCTACACCGGAGCTCCGGTGAACCCGAAACCCCCAACAACAGGACGGAATAACCGATTCAGTGTAGCCTGAGCTTCGGTGAGCTCAGGCAGTGGAAGAAAACGATGAATTAAGATGGATTCTGGATCAACGGAGCCTAAATCCGCTGGATAGCCACCGGCTCCGTCGAGATTTGCCGTTTCCGATTAGATTCGCCTCACCAGAACAATGACCAAACCTACAAGACCCGTTCCAGAATAACCTAAAACTCGACCTTGAATCTCTCTCTTCCTCGCAGATCTCTCTATCTCTCTCTCGCTACTGATTCTCCTTTCCTCTCTCGCCTCAATCTCTTCTCTCTTCGTTGCTCTCTCTCTCGATCTAGGCTCTTCTCATCATCTCCCTCTATGTGCCTATCCATCCTAAAGAAGACCAATGTGTGCGTGTATATGTATTCTTTTTTGGAAGTCTTTCTTTTGGGACAAGAAAAAGAGAGGGGGGTGGGGTAGCGTGGGGGTAGGGGTAGTGGTGAGGTGGGGGTAGGGTATGGGTTGTTGGAATATTAGGATAAGACAAAATTTGTTAGGGGTTGTTATTTTTATCATTTTGTGGAGGGATTATCACACGGGTGATGGTACACAGTAGGATAAAAATAAAAATGGGTAAAAATGACATCGGGGAGGGACGAAATTAGGTGTCTACAATTTGTGATTAATAATAATTTGTTTTAAGTCTTTAAAAAAACTTGTGACCGCCCTATAAACCAACACGATCCATTTACTAGATCGTCAGGAAAGCGCTCAAGTTGTTTCACCCAAAACTCATTCAGACACCCACACCCATCCATCAATCTATATGTTATCACATACACAAAGATCGTGACAAATCCTCTAGTTTTATATTTCGCTCATATGTCTTTAAAAAAAAAAAACACTTCGTCCGTCCCTTTAAACAAATACAATTCATTTAATAGATCGTCAGGGACACCGATCACGAAGTTATGCCCAAAATCCATACGGACGCCGGTACCCACCCATCAATTCATAGGTTAACACACACGAAAATTGTCAAAAACCCTCAATTTTTAGTATTTCGCTCATATGTCTTAAAAAAGCTATACCCGCTCCTACAAATCAAAAAGGTCTATTTAAAAGGTTGTTAGGTGCATTCCCAATAAGTTTCACCTAAAACCCATTAGGACGCCCGCACCCATACCCACACCCACCCATCAATCTATAGGCTAACACAGACGAAAAATCGAAATTTTTTTTCTCAATTTTTAATATTTCGCTCATATGTCTTAAAAGACATGTGTCCGCCCCTTCAAACTAACACGATCTATTTAATAGGTCGTCAGGGGAGCGCCCAAGATGTTCTTCCCAAAACCCATTCTGCCGCCAACACCCACCCACCGATCAATCCATAAGCTAACACATATGAAAAATCACAAAAAGAAAATCAATTTCTAGTATTTCGCTAATGTCTTTTAAAATAACTCTGTCCGCCCCTCCAAACTAACAGAATCTATTTCATAGGTCGTTAGGGGCGCAATTATAAAGTTTCATCCAAAACCCATTTAGATTCACATCCAACCATCAATACATACGTTTACACAAACGGAATATCGCAAAAAATCCTCAATTTTTAGTATTTCGCTCATATGTATTTTTAAAAAAATAAAAAATTCACCCGCCCCTCCAAACAAACACGGTTTATTTAATAGGTTGTCTGGGGTGCTCTTAAGAAGTTTCTCCTAAAATTCATTCGGACGCCCACACCCATCCCTCAATAGGTTAACACCACGAAATATCACAAAAAGTTTTCAATTTTTATTATTTCACTCATATGTCTTTTAAAAACATCCGCCCGCCCCTACAAGCCAACACGGTCCATTTAATAGATCGCCGAAGCGCACTTAAGAAGTTTCGCTCAAAACTCATTCGGACGCCCACACTCACCCATCAATTCATAGGTAACACACAAAAAATCACAAAAATTCTTAATTTTTAGTATTTTGCTCATATATCATAAAAAGTCCTTTGTTCGCCCCTTCAAACCAACACGGGCCATATAAGAGTTCGTCAGAGGAGTGCCCAAGAAATTTCACGCAAAATCCATTTGGACGCGCAAACCCACCCATCAATCCATACACTCACATACTGAAAATTGCAAAAATTTCTCAATTTATTTTGCTCATGTCTTTATAAAAAAACTCTGGTCGCCTCTTCAAATCAACACAATCCATTTAATTGATCGACAGGGGCGCGCCCAAAGTTTCACCAAAATCTATTCGGACGTCCACATCTACCCATCAATCCATAGGCTAACACACACGAAAAATTATAAAAAAATCTTTATTTTTATGGTATTTTGCTAGATGTCTTTACACTAAAGCTCCACCCGCCCCTTCAAACCAACAGGATCTATTAAATAGGTCATCAGGGGAGCGCCCAAGATTTTTGACCGAACCCATTTGGACGCCGACACCCACCCATCAATCCATAGGCTAACATATATAAAAAATCACAAAAAATCCTCAATTTTTAGTATTTCGCTAATGTCTTTTAAAATAACTTTGCCCGCCCCTCCAAACTAACACAATCTATTTCATAGGTCATCAAGGGCGCAACTATAAAGTTTCGCCCCAAAATCCATACGGACATCCACACCCAATCATCAATCTATAGGCTAATACAAACGAAAAATCGCAAAAGGAGAATGAACACAACAATTCTCGTTTACTTTGCACTTCATGACAAATTTACCAAATTGTTTGTTTGCTTTATTTGGGTTGTCAGTACTAATTCAGATTCACATTTCACAAACAGAGTTTACGAGGAATTCAACACACATGATAAGCCTACTCTGCACTTCATGACAAATTTTACCAAATTTTTTGTTTGCTTTATCTGGGTATTCAAAATGTTGTCAGTACTAATTCAGATTCGCATTCCACAAACGGAGTTTACGAGGATTTTTTTATTTCAAATTCAGATTTTGAGATATCTGATTACAGGTGAAGGTGTTCAATCCATATCCCTAGGTGACAATCATATAAGTTTCAAAATACGAGAAAAATCGACTCTAAAAAAAAGTTCAAGAAAATCAAATATTTGCAAACCATTTAGGATTAATATGACATCTATAAAATTCCTAAAAAAAAATTAAAAGGACAAATGATTTACTATTGAATAGAAATAAACTTAAATAAGATAATTTATAATTGGATCCAAATAAACTTGACAACCACAAATTTATGTAAAAATACACTTTTTCTCTTCATTTATCATTGTTCTTCGTTTCATTAACTTTCATAAATTACATTAGATAAATCGTTCAGATCTAACATTTTTAATTTCAAAGATTAGATACTTCATTCAGATCTAACGTCTTTAATTTATCAACTAAATTTAGGTAAAGATACACTTTTTCTCTTCATTTATCATTGTTCTTCATTTCATTAACTTCCATAAATTACGTTAGATAAATCGTTCAGATCTAATATCTTTAATATCAAAGATTAGATACTTCATTCAGATCTAACGTCTTTAATTTATCAACTAAATTTAGGTAAAGATACACTTTTTCTCTTCATTTATCATTGTTCTTCATTTCATTAACTTCCATAAATTACATTAGATATATCGTTCAGATCTAACATCTTTGATTTCAAGTTTGTGGGGAGTATATAGAAGTCGAATTTGGTATTTGGATATTTTTTCTATCAACGATCTGGCGAATTATCAATGATTCATTGTTTGATTTTCTAAAAGATGAAGAGATCGAAAATTTTAACTATTCTGAAATGTTGATTGTAATAGTAATAAGGGATAAATCAACTGAGTATTCCACATTTTAAAGTCTAATTTCAAATATTAGATACTTCGTTCAGATCTAACGTCTTTAATTTATCAACTAAATTTAGGTGAAAATACACTATTGCTCTTCATTTATCATTGTTCTTCATTTCATTAACTTCCATAAATTACATTAGATATATCGTTTAGATCTAACATCTTTGATTTCAAGTTTGTGGGGAATATATAGAAGTCGGATTTGGTATTTGGATATTTTTTCTATCAACGATCCGACGAATTATCAATGATTCATTGTTTGATTTTCTAAAAGATGAAGAGATCGAAAATTTTAACTATTCTGAAATGTTGATTGTAATAGTAATAAGGGGTAAATCAACTGAGTATTCCACATTTTAAAGTCTAATTTCAAATATTAGATACTTCGTTCAGATCTAACGTCTTTAATTTATCGACTAAATTTAGGTAAAAGTACACTTTTCTTCTCCATTTTCAAGAGTACATTCTCTAAAGGAAGTAAGATTCCTAAATTTCTTCCATGGCTTGTCCCACACCTCTGCCAAATAGTTATGTGGCGAGTCGCCGTCCTTTGCAGTGATGATCAGTCGATAATTTGTTCCGGAAACAACTTGACTTTCTCCTTTTATTATTTCTTGATATTCCAGTTTTGTCTTCGCCTCTTTGTTGTGCTCATCCACCGCAAATTTTCCTATCTCTACCACTTCAGGGTCCGTTAGGTTAGTTATGGGCTTCCAACCGCCTACGATAACGACCACTCTCAGACCGCCCTGTGCATCGCAGACATCGAGAAGAACAGTGACAATCACCACTAAGATCAGAGTCCTGAGAATGGGATTGAATTTAATAGCCATTTTTTTCGTAAGAAGAGAATGAATGAAAAATATATGTTGTTATATGACGATGAAAGTACCTCCTTGGATGGTCTTATTTATAGTAGTGAGCTATTAAAATATATATATATATATATATATATATATATATATATATATATTAAGAAAAAAAAAGTTTAATTCAATTGACGTTATAATCAATGTGGGATAAAGACACATTGATTTGTGAATTATCTGTTGATTTATTTATTTATGATTGAACATTTAATAATCAAGACTGTCATAATTAATATAATTTTCTAGATTTGACCAAATTAATGTTATATTTGACACATATTTTTCATAGGAGGGCAAAAAGGACATTTTAGCTTCACAAAAATTGTTAAATTAGTGACAAAACTACTTTACTTTTAGAATTAAATCTTCTTGAATTAGAAAAAAAGAAGAAGGAAAAATGCTCTATTTCCACCCTGAACTATACACGAAATTGTTGAGATACATCCAAAATTTAGGAGGGTCCTATTACCCCTGAACTAATTAAAATCGTAATCTTTGCAACCTTAGTGCCTAAGTGGCACATCAGTGAATCAACACGGTGAAGATCCATATAGGTACACGTATGTGCTATGTATGTTATTTTATTTTTGTCATATAAATAAAAAGAAAAGAGGCAAAAAAAAAGAAAAGAAATGCTACTATCTTGTTGTTATGTTATTTCTAAATAGCTCGTAGCTAATAATTTATGTTTGATAATTTATTGCTAAATGGAATTATCAATTGATTTTATTCTTCAGCTATAGAATTTGTCTGCCGCTAATTCTTATTTTTTTATTAGTAAATTATGCATGAATTGCGATAGGTCATTATGTTTCGTATTGATGTATAGTAGTCATGAATTGTATGTACATATCGATCGTTGCATTATTCAATCTTGCGTTGATAACATGTACTTATTGACGGGATCGACACTTTTATAAATAAATTGAGATGCGTATAAACTGAATCGGAGATTAAGTGATACGAAAAAATGTTGCAAAGGAAAAGTTATAAGAACAAAAAGAAATCTTGAGAGAATAATAACTTTGGCATCTAATATTCCTATAAACTTTAATTAATTACAGCCAAAAAGATGCTTCCACTTTCTAATATTCTTATAATATTTTTCTAATTTAATTACCTAGTCCTTTGTACTCCAATAATTCCAAATTCTTGGATTAAAATGATAGGTGTGACAAATTTGTAGATGAATATTATCATTCCTACAAATTTCAAGGACTTATATGGACTCAAATAGAAAAAAAAAAAATTTAAATATCAAAAAATTATGGTGGGATGAATATGATAGAATTTCAGAAATAAAATTAATCTTGATTGGAAAACTTCTCCTTTAGAGATAATTATTTGATTTGAATCTAAAAATTAAAAGATAATACTCTATAAAAATTTACACGCATTTCGTGTATACATCAAACTAATATTCTTTATCAAAATTAAGTAATTTAATTAAGTAAAATATATGTTAATTAATCATAATTAAATAACGTAAACACTAAATTCAAACGCATGACATGCATAAGACAATTTTATCTCTAAGGTTGATAACATATGACTTATAAATAAATATTAGACCTGAATGTAACATTATTCAAAAGGACAATTTTGCAAAAACTATATTTGCAAAAATTTTTAATTATAAAAATACCATCTAAATGACCTAAAATAAAAAGTTTCATTTGCATAAATCAAATTCACCAATTTCTCTCTTTTCCAAAAACAAAAAAAAAAATATTGAATGGCTCAACATGGTATGTTTCTATTGCTCTATTCTTCAATCAACACACACTTACACACATCAGAGTTATCTGATATCTATAATTGCTGTTGACGAGATGTGACAGTTATCTCGTAAATTTAATCATGTGCTTTAAAATTGGTTTAGATACCATGGCTATTAAAAGAAAAAAGAATTATAGAAAATATAGGTCTGCATGTAATCCAAATTGTTTTTTTTTTCTTTTTCTTTTTGAATTTCAGGTTCACTAGAAGAATTCTTGGTTATTGCAATTGATGCAGCAAAGAGAGCTGGAGAGGTCAATTTTAATCAAAATTAAATTAGACTCAATTAATCTTTTGTTTTATTTTTCCAAAAGAAATAATAATCATTTTTTTCTCTCTTTGTCACCTTTTTAAATGTTTCAATTTTTTTTTTTCTATGTTTTCTTGATTTTTTGTGTGTTTAATTTTCTGTGTTTTGCAGATAATTTGCAAAGGCTTTTATGAGACTAAACATGTGGTGCACAAAGGCCAGGTTTTTTTTATTTATCTCTTTAATTGTGATTATTTGTGTTATAGTGTTTTATTATCGCATTATTTTGTTGTTGTTGTTATTATAACTTTCTTTGCATGATATGTACTACTACTTTATATACAGCTGTATTCCATTCTTGTTTTTGTTTTCATTTCTGTATTATTACTTGAGCCGAGGTTCTATCGAAAATAATATCCGTAGACCCCGTTTGTGGGATTATACTGGGTATGTTATTGTTATCGGAACTTTTTTCCTTTGCTATGTACTGTTTTTGATAGCGCTATAGTTCGTTGTTGTTACTGTTTTCATTTCCGTATTCTCTTTTTCAAACTGTTTTACTTGAACCGAGGTTCTATCATAAACAACCTCCCCAGACCCCGCTTGTGGGATTACATTGTGTATGTTATTGTTATTGTAATTTTCTTTGTATGCTATGTAGTGCTTCCCGTAGCGCTACATTTCGTTGTTGTTACTATTTTCATTTCTATATTTTTTTGAGATAAGCATCCAGTATCCTCGAACTATGGTCAAAGTTGCTACGACACATTCCAACTACACAGGGATCCTATTACCCCCGAACTCAATTTTAGCATATTTTTGTAACCCTTTTGTGCTGACGTGACACCTTTATTACATAAAATGGGGCCCACGTCAACTAAAAAGGTTGACAAAAATACGCTAAAATTCAGTTCATGGGGTAAGTTGGAGTGTATCATAGCAAATTTGGTCATAGTTCGGGGTACTAGATGTTGTTGTTGTTACTGTTTTCATTTCTGTATTCTCTTTTTCAAACTGTTTTGAGGTGCTTTACTTGAGCCGACGTTCTATCGGAAACCACCTTTTTATCTTTATAACGTTGGAGTAAGGTCTGCGTACGCTTTACTCTCGCCAGACCCCCCACTTTTGGGATTACACTTTCGTTATTGTAACTTTCTCTGTACTGAATGTAGGTGGATTTGGTCACGGAGACGGACAAGGCGTGTGAAGATCTCATATTCAATCATCTCAAGCAACATTTTCCGACTCACAAGGTTAGCTTCCAGCAGTAGTGTTCTATACTATATCGCTCGGTTATTCTGTTTCTCATTCTTTAGGGTAATACACCTTCACTTTAGTTCATAGGTGAAGAAACTTCTGCTGCTACCGGAGATTTTGAGCTAACTGACGAACCAACATGGATAGTTGATCCGGTTGATGGCACAACTAATTTTGTGCATGGGTAAGCATAAGTTTGTTACTGTTCTGTATCTCGAGCTAGGGGTCTATCGGAAACAGCCTCTCTACTTCTTCGGAGGTAGCGGTATGGTCTGGTTCATCTTACCCTCCCCAGACCACTGGGTTTGTTGTTGTTGTTGTTGTTGTTGTTGTGGGTAAGCATAAGTTTATCGGTTCATTTATTCTGTGACAAGCTACTTAATATTGTTAGCTAAGTTTCTCGAGCCATTTGTTGGCTCTATGTTATCTTTGTAGGTTTCCTTCTGTCTGTGTCTCGATTGGTCTCACGATTGGGAAGATTCCAACAGTTGGCGTTGTTTATGACCCAATCATCAACGAGGTGAGTGATTTAGTGATTCAAACAGTGAAGCAGTTTCCACAACGGCTTGAGCTCTGTGGTCTACTATTTGCTACATAAAGTTCAAATGTTTTATGGGCCGATTGAATGTACTAAAGTACCGGTTGGCTTTTGGTGTGTAGCTTTTCACTGGAATTGACGGGAAAGGGGCATTTCTCAACGGGAAGCCTATCAAAGGTATGTTGCACACAATGTTGCTCGGACTCTTCAAAAATATCAACGGGTGCGAACTTAGGTTGCACATTAAGCGCGATGTACATGTTACTGCATTACTTTTACACCTTATTGATCTCTAACTAGTCTTTTGCAATGTTTTAATATGTACAGTATCTTCTCAGTCCGAACTTGTGAAGTCCCTCCTCGGCACAGAGGTACTCGACGCCATGTCTATTGTCACTTTATAATTTGGTGACAGAGATATAACGCTGTAGTAGACCGTATCTGAAGTAACATGCATAAATATGCTGATTCACTTTCACTGTTTATCTCTCGATATATTAAAATCTACTCGGATTTTGTTTTACTGGAGCAGGTTGGAACTACGCGGGATAACTTAACTGTAGAAGCTACAACGAAGAGAATCAATAACCTGCTTTTCAAGGTATGCATCCAAAGTTCAGTTACGCGACGTGTTCAGACACGATAAAGTTAGCGTGAATGTTTCTATTTCAGGTTAGATCGCTCCGATTGTGTGGTTCGTGTGCACTTGATCTCTGTTGGGTAGCATGTGGAAGGCTTGAACTCTTCTATTTAATTGGATTTGGCGGCCCTTGGTAAGGCAATTTGTTCAATCCAATCACAAATGTTATGTTGCTGACGAAATGCATCTACTTACAGGGATGTTGCAGGTGGCGCGGTAATAGTTAAGGAAGCGGGAGGCGTCCTGTTTGATCCGTGAGTAACACACTTTATTCCTATAACGAAAAGGAACAGAAATGACCGATAATTTTGAGTTTATCGGTTCTGAATTCTAGAAAAGGCAGCTTATCGGGTTCTGGATAAATTAGTTATACATATAAAGTGAATTTCTTAACACTATACAGCGTTTTGGCTGAAGCTATTAGGTTCTGCTGAAACCGTAGATAGAACTATAGCTCCGCTCCTGAAGTAAAGGAACAACAAGAAAATCCGGCATTTGTTATCCGTATTGAGAATAGTTTCAAGTGTTTACTTCACACTAAAAGAATAGCCTTTGATGTGTAGTAGTGTTTCTTTTTGCATCAGATCTGGTTCGGAATTTGACATCACAGCCCAACGTGTAGCTGCGACGAACCCTCATCTCAAGGAAGCATTTATCGAGGCCTTGCAACTATCCGAATGAGAACCAGTTAAGTTCTTTCATTATTAGGCCAAAAAAATTCACTTCTTGTATGCATTGTTACTGATTTTCTTTTAGTAGCTACTGTTATCTTGCTATATGGTGTAAGAAACTTTCTGTAAACAGCTCATGTGTGACATCAAAAAATGTCTTTTTGTTTTGGTTGAAAAAAGTTAACTTTAGCTCTTGATATTTAGTGGTAAAAGGCGCAGCGTGTGATGTGTGAATTAGGCGCACATTATGGGGTTCGAGCTGTGTCGTAGACAAAAAGTGTGGTATTAAGTGGAGAAGGGTAGAGAGGCGGACTCACTATCCACCGAGTTTTAAACCGTGGGCCTTTTTCCTCAGGATCCTCAACAACAACAACATACCAAGCGTTATCCTACATGTGGAGTCTGGGTAGGGTGGTGTGTCCGAAAACCTTACACCAACCGTGTGTAGGTAGAGAGGTTGTTTTCGATACCAAAAGTTCCCCTCGATATCATGATTGGGTTGATCAGGCCGGATCAACAGACAGTGGTTTGTTCCCTGTTGAATTTAATTTGTGGCTATGTTATAGTCTTTTCTTATAGACCTATAGCAAAGAGGAAGTCTTGCAAGCAAGTGAAGTGGAATTTATTAGAATAGAAAAATAGTGCAACTTGATCGTGGTGTTCGAGCCAACTTTCACATACCTCGACTAGTTCCGGGGATACCTTCCACCTCCCACCTCCCACCAGCAACATGTAAAGACCTAATGGTACTCAACCCACTATGTTGACCAATAGGCGACACCCTTTAGTGCTCAAGAAAACAATTATGTTTTTATAATCGTGGTGTTCGAGCCAGTTTTCACATACCTCGACTAGTTCTGGGGATACCTTTCACCTCCCACCAGCAACATGTAAAGACCTAATGATTCTCAACCCACTATGTTGACTAATAGGCCACACCCTTAGGTTCTCAAGAAAGCAATTTTGTGTGTTACATTAGCCCACTAGTTGCCTCCATGTGACTAGGAGGTCATACATTTAAGCCGTGAAAACAACCTCGCGAACTTTTCTTGATCGAATCGCAATTTGAATCTATCAGAATTCAAGACGTATAGTCAACATATGCTATATAGTATTGATATTTCTTTCAAAGGCTTGGACTTTAATAATCTAGTCTAGTTTTAGTGTCATAGGTTTCCTATTTGGTTGTCATTTTCATATTGTGATTTGTGAATAGAAACAAGATCCTAGTTGGTAGTGACATGACAAAAGTTGCATCTAATATTTTAGCAGCAGGACCACGAAACGTGGAAACAACCTCTTGCAGAGTAAGATTGCGTATAATAGACCCTAATAGTCCGGCTCTTCTGTAGACCCGCGAAACTTGTGATCCTGCTCTTCCTCAAACCCTGCGCATAGCAGGAGTAGTGCAACGAGCGCTTGTATATGTATAAGCTTCTTCTCTAAATTATGTCAATTTTTTATTTTTTATTTTTTTTTGTGAATATAAAAGTTTCTCATTTAAGATAGTATTAAAAGTGACATTATGATTTTGCTTAAAATTCATCTTCAAAGAGTAGATGAAAAGTTAAAATCTTAAACCAAAGTGTGTTTGGAAAATGAAATATCACCTAATAACAAAGTGAATAGTTTGATTCCAAATTATCCTGTGGCAGAGTCAAAAATTATATGAGCTTTTGAACTACTTTTGACTACATTTAAGTTTTACTATAGAGAGGTGGTTAGATCAATATTTTTTTTTTTGGTTTCCCATTTGGTGTTCGGTACTTGCATTGGAGCCCGACTAATCTGGATTCGCGCCGGGTAGGGCCCCATTCTGGGGTAACGCTCCCAACAGAGTTTTCTCCATGCCCAGAGTCGAACCCTCAACTTCTGGTTAAGGGTGGAATAGCCCCATCCGCTGCACCAAAACCCATGTTGGTGTGGTTAGATCAATATTGTTGTATATGGTAGAGTGCTGGCCAATCAAGAACGTTCACGTTCAGAAGATAAAGGTCGCAAAGAGAAATAAGGCATGTCACATCTTTAGCTGGTTGATGACGTAATCCTTGATATGAAAATTTGGAGGCCGGGCATAGAATAGAAGGGTTAGTAGGTAGCTGAGTGTTGTCATTCGTTGTGTAGGAGAGGTTGGAGACTAGATGCGAGGGCGGAGCCAGCTTAGGACCCCCTTCGGTAGAAAATTACATTATTTGAAAAAAAATTTAGGCGAAACTTCTCGGCTGGTCCCTTGACAGCCTATTAAATGGATTGGGTTGCTTTGGAGGGGCTGAGAGAGCCATTTTCCAAATCAAACGAGCAAAACGACAAGAATTGCAAATTTTTTGCGATGTGGGTGGTGCGTGCCCCGAACAAAGTTTAGGACGAAATTTCTCGAGCTGTCCCCTGACGGCCTATTAAATGAATCGGGTGGCTTTGGAGGGATTGAGGTACGCTGACAGCCAAGGGTGAATCTACAATTACTTAGTGAAAATTCTGGCTCCGCCACTAACTAATTGACCCCCTCTTATCCTCTCTTCTTTCTAGTAGTGTTATTTGCGTACATTCTGTTCTTTCGAGACGTCACTTGTGAAATACTAGTAATTAATGTAATTATCATAGTTGGTGCTAATACTATGCTAATAAACAAATATTAAAACATTATAGTACACAATTAACGCGTGTGACATGACACTAATCATGTGATTTACAAGTACATTTGACAAAATATTGTTGGCTTTATCTTAAACATACTTTTGATTATTTTCATGTAACACAAAGTACTAAAAAAGGACAAACATAATCTTTTTAATTAGCAAAATATTAAATCTTGATTGGGTTTGTATACAACTCAGCCATGTTGCATTCAATAGATACATATCACTAAAAATCTTATGGCCATTAATATTTTTTTTTAATAAATATTGGCAGTATGCAATGGTTCTAATTTCATATTTATTTAAAAAATTAATTCATCATTTGTTTTTTTCTTTTATTATAATCAAAGGAATTCAGTAAGAGCCGCTAAAATGTTTTAATTAATAGGAGTATCTAACTATGCTAATGATATTTTATGTTACAAATTATTTTAAGTGCTTTTGGAATATGGACAAATATATTCATCATTTATAATGATGACATTATTCTTTGATGAACTTAGCAAAAACAATTTATTTATTTATCAAGAAATGATTTTATTTATCAAAACTGTGAGTATAATTCTATGTATTTTCTTAATTTTTCTTTTCTATTTTTTTCTGTGATTCGAGGGTTGTTAATAGCGTACTTTTCGACCGTAAGATGAGTTGGACCTCCTTGCGATATATTCGATCGGCGTAGGCTTTGAAAAAGGCAATAATTAGCGGTTTGATCTCTCTGTGAATATCCCCAGGAGTTTATGGATATTCAAGATGTCTTTCAAGATAATATTAGCGTGAACTAGGATTTATGATAAAATAACGTCCAGAAAACTCTAACGAACCTTAGAATTTGAAGATGGGTTGGGCTCATCTTGTGAAATCCTTTTCTAAATCTGATAAAATTTTGGGCAAACAACATAAATCCCGATAGTTTAGAGCTTAATTATAGAAAATTTTGACATTTTGCAAAACTACTGAAAATCCAAATTTTGAATCTGTCGAGATACATAATTTGTTCCCGATACATCCAACGAAGATACATTTTTTTCTTTGTAAAAAATACATAATTAGGTCCCGATACATTTTTTTCGATTTTGGATCTGTCGAGACACATATTACATATAACGAAGGTATATTTTTTTCTTTGTAAAAATACATAATTGGCTCCCGCTATATTTTTTTTTATTTTGAATCTGTCAAGATACATAATTAGCTCTCGATAAATACAACGAAGATACGTAATTAGTTGAGGCTTTTATAATTACTTTATAAGGGTGAGAAAGTGTGTAAATATGGTGAATTAAGATGTATGGCTAAAAAGGCAGCCTGGTGCACTAAAGCTATGCGCGGTGCCCGGGAAAGGGCCCCACCATAAGGGTGTATTGTACGCAACCTTATCTTACATTTCTGTCAGATGTTGTTTCCAAGACTTAAACCCGTAATCTCCTGATCACATGACAACAACTTTACCGGTTACTATATTCTAAAATTTTGATGTCCACAAACATTCTTTGCTTGAAATTTATGCTCAAATAGTAAATGATCAAGTTGAAGTGTGCACATAAAATGTATAAAGAGGATGTGAAACATCATACATTACCTAACAACAAGCTATCAAAGTACCAAATTTTGGATTTTAATTTGGTGGATCCCATCATTAACTTCAACTTTTACACAGTCTCTACCAACTAGTATGCCATTGATATTCATATTGAATTCTTGACTAATTCAGAGTACAAGGTCCATTCGAATTCGAGTAGTGGCAGAGTCAGGATTTTCATTAAGGGGGTTCAAAAGTAAATATACGAACTAGTCGAAGGGGGATTCAACATCTACTATATATACATAAAAAATATTTTTAACCATGTAAAAATAGTAAAAAAAATTATCGAAGGGATTTCGGATGAACCCCTGGATGAAAGGTGGCTCCGCCCCTGCATTCGAGAGTGGCGCTCCCACTAGTATTTTCTCCATACCTATCACTCGAACGTGAGACCTCTGATTAAGGATAAAGTAGTCTCACCCCGTGGCGGAGCTAGAATTCTCACGAAGAGAGTTCAGAAGTAAAGAGACGAACTAGCCGAAGGGGGTTCAACAGCTACTATATCTACATAAAAAAATAATTTTAACCATATATAAGTAATATAATTATCTGTCGAAGGGGGGTCGGATGAACTCCCTTGTCCAGAGGTGACTCAGCCTCTGGCAGAGGCAGAGCCAGGATTTCAACGAAGGGGGTCCATATTCAAAAAAAACTTAGTCGAAGGGGGTTCAACACCTACTATAACCACATAAAAAAATAATTTTAATCATGTATAAATAGTATATTTTTCCGTCGAAGGGGGTTCGGCCGAACCTCCGAACAGAAGGATGGCTCCACCCCTGACCTCTGATCTCACCATTGCACCACAACTCATATCAGCTATTTGCTTTCACTCATGCTTTGAGATGTTCGAGATGAAGTCGGAATTTAAATTTAATAAGTTCGACTTTTAAGACGTTTAACACAAAATTTACTATACTATTACAATTATAACTATAATATGAATTCAGATCTAGTATATCTTAAAATTTTAATAAATTCACACACATCAAAATACTAGGTTATCAAAAAAATTTATCAGGTTTTGAATGCGCCTTAGATTCGCCTCTATTTCTATGTGCAATTAGAGCGAGAGACAGACTCAGAATTTTAAGTTAATAATGAGTGAATTATATCACCATGCTAGCTAATATTTATTTTTTTGTAATAATGTTATGAATTAATTTAAATATATTTATCTTCTTTTTTAAAGAAATATCTATATGACTAAATTAGAAGGTAGTACGTGCATTTGCGTACAGATAATTTGTACCTTTTTTTTCAAAGTGTGTTGTCTCCTTATCTGACTTTGATATTAATAAATAATAATAATATTATAATGTTTGTTCATTAATGAATATATGAATCTAATATTTAAATTACATTTCTTTCAACAAAAGATTTTAAAAGATTTTTTTTCTCACTTTTTTGTCCCGTTTTAAGATTGAAATTTCGAGGAAATATGAATGAGAATAAGATACTAACATTGTCCTTTTGTGTTTTTTTTTTTTTTTTTTGGAAAAATAGCATAAATATGTACCTTTAACTTATTATATTTATACAAATTCTCACTCTTGAATGTATCGAGAGCTAATAATGTATTTCAACAGATCCATAATTGAAAGAATACATTGAGAGCTAATTATGTATTTTTATAAAGAAAAAATGTATCTTCGTTGGATGTATGTATTTCGACAGACTCAGAATCGAAAAAAGTGTATCGGGAGCTAATTATGTATCTCGACAGACCCAAAATTAAATTTTTTAATAATTATGTAAAATATCAGGATTTTCTGTAATTAAACTCCAAACTATCGGGATTTATGTTGTTTCTATTTGCCTTTATGTGTGATTTATATGTTGTTTAACCGCATGATGTTCCACAACATGAAGAATATATTAATGTTAGGATAAAGAACTAATGCAAAATCAAAATTCACATTTAATTTTATATATATATATATTAGACATAATATATAGATAAATATTTTAACTTGATATTAATTGCCAATGACTAAATAGTAAAATTTTGAGTATGCGCGTCTAAATATCTCAACTTGTTTTCACCGTGTTAAATTGAACACTTCAACATATAAAATGCTAGTTCAAACAATTTTATGTGTCACGTTAGCGTCGGATATCTACAAGATCACAAAAAGATCGAGTTAGAGTGTTTGATTACTGGTTAACATGTTCAGATGTACACTTTCGAAGTTGAAATGCTTATTTATCATCTAAAGACTGAAGTCAAGTTTGAATATTTGTTTATATATTATGCATATATTATAACCGTGGAATCTAAAGGTGTTTATTGTCTGTTCTTGATTCAACACACTTTCATTGTAGTGTCCGAGTAGATACTGTTACTTTCTCTCGAACCATAGTACGATTGTTTGATTAGATCATCGAATCTTTTATTTCTCTTGAGATTTCTTCAATGTTCAGTTCTACACACGTCTTTTTTTCAGAAGTCTGCAACCATTATGTGGCGTAGGAGTTACATCCCGTACGAAAGTTAATAGTATACCACTTCAATGAATAGCTCATAATGCACTCTTCGAGATCGGGTCCTTTCATCCTGACTTCTGTTCGTTGCATACCTTAATCCACTACGATACGGATAACTTTTTATCTTTTTTTAGAAATGTTATTTTTGGAGTGAATTAAATAATTAGGTCTAATTTGAATTCAAAATTGTCGGAGAATCAAAACAAAAATTTCAAAAGTAGTTAACCCTACTATTAATACTTAATTAATTTTAATTTAAAGATTTAAAAGTGAATCTTTTTTAATAATAAGAAATAATCTTTTGATTTGGATTCAAAAGTACATCTCACCAACTAACACTTGGAACTTGCTAATAATACTATATATGGAGTTAGAATTTTCATTAAGGAAACTCAAAACATAAATAAATAAACACACGAATAAGTTGAAGGAATTCAACGTCTAAACAAAATAAATATTACAAATATCCTATCATGTATAAATAAGTATATTTTTTTGCCGAAGAAGCTTGGATGAAATCCATAGCTCTAAGCTAGAATAATTTTTAGTCGAGGGGGTTCAAATAAACCCCATAACTCTAAGTAGTATAATGTTCGGCCGAGGGGGTTCAGATGAACTTTATAGCTCTAAGTTCGTAAGATTTGTGGTCGAAGGGATTCAAATAAACTCCATAGCTCTAAACTAGTATAGTTTTCGACCAGGGAATTCAGATGAACCCTATAGCTCTAAGCTAGTATGATTTTCGATCAAGGGAGTTCGAATAAACCCCATAGCTCTAAACTAGTATAATTTTCGATCGAGGTGGTTCAGATGAACCCTATATCTCTAAGCTTGTAAGATTTTCGGTCGAGGGGGTTCGAATGAACCCCATAACTCTAAGCTCGTAAGATTTTCGGTCGAGGGGGTTTGAATGAACCCCATAATTTTCGATCGAGGGAGTTCAGATGAACCCTATAGCTCTAAGCTAGTATGATTTTCATCCGAGGGGGCCGAGGTCGAATGAACCCCATAGCTCTAAACTAATGTAATTTTTGGCCGAGGGGGTTCAGATGAACCTTATAGCTCTAAGCTCGTAAGATTTGTGGTTGAAGGGATTCAAATAAACTCCATATCTCTAAACTAGTATAGTTTTCGACCGAGGCATTCATATGGACCCTATAGCTCTAAGCTAGTATGATTTTCGATCGAGGGAGTTCGAATAAACCCCATAGCTCTAAAATAGTATAATTTTTGATCGAGGTGGTTCAGATGAACCCTATATCTCTAAGCTCGTAAGATTTTCGGTCGAGGGGGTTTGAATGAACCCCATAATTTTCGATCGAGGGAGTTCAGATGAACCCTATAGCTCTAAGCTAGTATGATTTTCATCCGAGGGGGCTGAGGTCGAATGAACCCCATAGCTCTAAACTAATGTAATTTTCGGCCGAGGGGGTTCAGATGAACCCTATAGCTCTAAGCTTGTAAGATTTTCGGTCGAGGGGGTTCGAATGAACCTCATAACTCTACCAATATAATTTTTTGCTGAAAGTGGTTCGAATGAACCCCGTAGCTCTAAGCTAGCTCCGCCCCTTCAATATGACGGTGTATATATCCTCTAAATAAATAAATATTTCTCAAATTTGTCAACGACAAAATTAATGCAATGACATGTCAATATCATGTGATTTACAAATATATTGTTATTGTTGGTCGTGCTCTAATTAATCTAAAGTTTAATATTGATCATGTACTTAGCATTGTACTAAATAATAAAACAAGAATAAACATGATCCTTTTAATTAGCAATATAAATTTTTTATTTAATTTGTAATCAACTCAACCGTGTTACATTTAGTACAGATTTAGAATTCAGAAATATTAGGTTCGAACAATATAAATCCCGACAGTTCGGAACTTAAATATAGAAAATCTCGACATTTTACATAACTATTGAAAATTTCGATCTACATAATTAGCTCTCGATACATTCAACGACGATACATTTTTTCCTTTGTTAAGATACATAATTAACTCTCGATACATTTTTTTTTATTTTAGGTTTATCGAGATACATAACACATCAAACGAAGATACATTTTTTCTTATAAAGATACATAATTAGCTTTCGATATATTTTTTCTGATTTTAAGTATGCCGAGATACATAATTAGCTCCCTGATACATCCAGAAAAAATACATAATTAGTTGAGATTTTTGTAATTACTCTGTAAGGATGGAAATTTGTGTAAATATGATAATTTAAGGTTTATATTTATGTTATTTTTTCTTGTTTCTAAATAATGTTATAATTGTAGGGTGATTTTGACGTTGTATTTTTAGTCAATTCAGCTCTCGTGAAGTGAAATGTGATAAATAAAAATTACTTCATTATTTTATGTCTAATTATGACGGCATGATCTTTTTTATTTTAAAACATTTTAAAATTGACGGCAGGATTTCACCTTACCCACTTTCTAAATTCAAATACTTTACGAAAGCACATAGATAGTGACACTTTCTAATTTGAGACGTTAAACAATTCTGTTGTTTCACTAAACTTTTTATTAAAGAAAAATATTTTTAAAAGTCGATCTAATCTTTACATATAATTTTTTTTTCAAAGTTGTCCGACACTCATCTACCACCTGTAAACAATAACAAAATAATATGATAATAGAGATATCAAAATAATACAACTAAACCTAATATTTACATAAAAAAATTACTCAAAGCCGGTCAACATTTATCTATCACCTGAAAACTGTAACAAAATAATACGATAAAAGTGATATCAAAACAATATAATTAAACTTAAATTTTACACACAAAAATTTCTCAAATCCGATCGAGATTCATTTATAATACAATAATACAATTAAAGAGATATTACGATACAATTAAACCTAACCTTTACTTAAAAAAATAAATTCAAAGTCAACTCACATTCATCTAGCATCTGTAAATTAAAAATAAAACAATAAGATAATAAAGATATCAAAATAATACAATTAAACCTAACATTTACACAAGAAATTCTTCAAAGCCAACCGACATTCATCTGCGACCTGTAAACTCTAAAGAAAAATATAATAGTAATCACAAAGATTCGATTTTGATCCAACTAATTCTTGTCCGAGCGAAAATTATGAAAACAAAGAAGAGATATATATACACACATATTGAATTCTATTATGCTGATAAAAACAGTGAAGAAGTTGAGGTTTAGAAAATAAAGCATCCACCAATCTCGACATGCAATCGAATCAAGTTAGATGAGCATCAATCATATTCTTCAATCATATTCTCCCAATAATCAAACCGATTTATTCTCCAGTTTAACGTACATCTCAATATTTATAGAAGTATTTCCTTAATAGAGTGTTATTTTAGGAGTATTTTCTAATTAAACAGTAGAAAGAAAAATATTAATTAATTCTCCTACCATATATTTTAGGAGCCCCATATATTTTAGGAAGCCTAGTTAATATAATAAAAATAATTAAATAATAAATTTAAAAAATAGTGAAACAATAGTTTTGTCTAAAGAAGAGTTTTTTAATGAAGGGTAAAAAGTTTAAATCATTTTTCTAAGAGTCTTCACACTTTTAATATATCATAGATTATAGATACAGATATAGATTATAGATTATAGATATATAAATATCTTATATTTTTGGATTATTATATTCTTATCGTCTAACTTTGAGCATTTACACCTCTAAACTGTTAAAAATAATACGTATATATCCTTCAGTTGAACGATGCATGGTATGTGTCCTTATTTTAAAAAAATTAACTCATTTCTCTTTAGCAATTTATTTCCTGACTTGCTAGGAAAATATTTTACGGAATTGGAAGCGAGTTTCACTCACTTGTCCTCATTCTAAAGAAATGTCCTATGACCACATCAATTTTGATTCGCCAAAAGTTAGACGTAGGCGAAACTCACTTCCAACTCTGGTCATAGAACATTTTTCTGACAGATCAGAGGATATAATGCTAATGCGAAATGGATTAATTTCTTTCGAACGAGGATAGGCGGGGCGCATTGTCTAACTGAAGAATATATGCATATCACTTTCAATTGTTCAAGGGTATATACATATCTAAAATTAGACGACAAAGGTATAAATAACCAAAGAATATAATGAAGGGTATTTACGTATTATTTTCAATAATTCGAAGGTATATATAACTCTTTCCTGTAAAGAAAATGTAATCTAGAGATTTAGAGGTCGTTTGATAGGAGGGATAAGAATAATTAATCTCGAGATTAATTTAGAAGAGGAGTTAAGCTAATCTGATGTTTGATTAAAATAAAATGTATGGATAACTCATCTCAAAATTAGTTATCCCAAAAATTATACTCTCTCCGTCTCATTTTATGTTTTATCATTTTCTTTTTGATCTGTCCCAAAAAGAATGTCATTTATCCTTATTTAGTAACTATTTAATGGCAACATCCTAATTTTATCCTTACTGGATCTCACCTAATAAGAAATGACAACTAACAAATACTCCCTCCGTCCCAAATTAAAATGGTACATTAATTAAAAAAATAATTAATAACATGGCTAGTTTACCATAGTACCCCTATTAAATGATGTTTACAATTTAATTTGAAGAAAAAGTAATTAATGTAAAGGATAAAACATGAAAAGAAAAAATTATCTTGTCTTGATTAATGAAAAAAAGACAAGTAAAATGAAAAATCAAATTAAAAAATTTGGGAAGGATAATTTGAGACGGAGGAAGTATACTTTAAGAGGGACAATTTTGTAATCTTTACAAAATTATCGTTTATTTTTTAAACTCCGTGTTAAGTCAAAAGATGACACATAAAATAAAAGGGAGGAAGCGGCATTTTTCTTATCCTTCCTGAAAAATGTAATAGCTAATTCTGAAATAACTTATTTTTCAACCAAACAGCCCCTTACTATCTTTTTGATGTACTAGTATTAGGGGCGGACATGGTATGGTATGATACGATATTTAAAACTTCGGTACGGTAATTTCGGTATTCGATTTTTAAAAATATTATACCATTACCATACCATATTAATTCGGTATGGTTCGGTATTTTGACGTTTGGTTTCGGTATTTTGCGGTAATGGTAATCGGTAACCATAGTTTGTACAACTTCAACAATATATACTCATATACTAGAGTATTATTACTTCGACTTTTCAAAAACATGTCTTAATTGTATCATAAATACACATTATACATGTAGAAATATTGAAAAAAAAGTACAAACAATTCTTTATGTTAGTCAATTATACAAAAAAGACATTTCAATCAAGATAGAATAGCGAAAGTTTTAATGTCTAAACATTTTTATACTATTACTAAGTATTATATTTGTGTGTATATATATATATATATGTAAAAGCTACTTATGTAACTATATATACTTTGGTATGATATTCAATATTTCAGTATGTCATTTGTAAATATCGAATATCATATCATATAACAAAAAAATTTAAAATGTATACTATATACCATACCAAAACTATGATATCAAAAATTTCGATTCGATATGATAATTCGGTATATACCATACCACGCGCACCCTAACTAGTATAGTAGTACAAAATAAATCCACTAATTTTCACCCTTTCTTCTTCCACTCTATTATAAAGCCACCATTTCCAATCACAAATTCCAGCTCAAATTCCGCCATTAAAATCTACCTTCCCTTCATTTTGCTTCACTTCCCATTTTCTCCTCAATATTCCACCATTAATAACATTTCTTGAATTTACCAAATCCAACAATTCTTCACACCAATTTTTTGTCCCTCACATTCCACCATGAACAATTTCTTAATCCAATAACAACAAAAAATAAAGCACCCCTTTTTACCAAATCTAACAGTTCTAACTTCATTGTTGTCTGTCCTTTTTTCGAATTTCGTGCACAGCGAAAGCTTTAGTTCTGTCCTTCATCGAATCCTGAGCATTGTGAAAACTTTAGTACTGTCCTTCTCGAATTTCGCGCATAACGGAAGCTCTAGTATACTGTACTGTATTTTTTCATTTTTTGCTTTTTTTTTTTTTGTGAAGTTCCCAAAAATGGTTTCACTGGAAAATTCTCATTCTCATACTCATCGTACTCATGTTTCTTCTTCTACTACGACTACTGCTACTACCCATGACACCCAAACACGCCCTTATTACTATACACCCAAACATCACCATCGTCCAATTGGCCGGTCCATGCGTACTATCCGGTCTACTTTCTATCAACCTGATAACTCCGGTCCGGTTTACGAATCCGATTCCATCGTCGATTTTCGCCTTACTGAACTCGCTGAAAAACCCGGTCCGTTTCATGAAACCGGTCCCGGTCCGGTCTACCTTGATTTTCTAGAACTTTCTCAAACTTTCAGTGATTTCTCCGCTTGTAGTAGTGATATTTCCGGTGAATTAGAACGTTTAGCTCAAATCCCGGGTCCGGGTCAACCCGACCCGGAACCAGAAGTACCCAAACCGGAACCTGAGATTGTTGAGATTGTTGAACCGGAGGACATTGAATCAACGGTGAAACTTTGTGTAGACTGGTTACGATCACCATTAGTAGCTGTGAAAAGATCAGCAGCGGAGAAGCTGAGGATTTTAGCGAAGAATAGAGCTGATAATCGGGCGTTGATAGGTGAATTAGGTGCAATTCCGGCATTGTTACCGCTGCTCCGGTGTCCTGATCCGTGTACACAGGAGCACGCGGTAACAGGTTTGCTAAACCTGTCGCTTCATGAGCCGAATAAGGCGTTGATAGCGAATTCAGGGGCGATAAAGTCATTGATTTACGTGTTGAAAACGGGGACCGAGACATCGAAGCAGAATGCAGCTTGTGCATTGTTAAGTTTAGCATTGATAGATGAGAATAAATTAAGCATTGGTGCTTGTGGTGGTGTTCCTCCTTTAGTTATGTTGTTGATTAACGGGACGAATAGAGGGAAGAAGGATGCGTTAACGACGCTATATAAGCTGTGCACGGTGAGGTTGAATAAGGAGCGTGCGGTGAATGCTGGTGTAGTGAAGCCATTGGTGGGGTTAGTGTGTGAGGAAGGGACGGGGTTAGCGGAGAAGGCAATGGTGGTGTTGAGTAGCTTAACGGGGATTGAGATGGGGAAGGAGAGTATCGTTGAGGAAGGTGGGATTGGTGCATTGGTAGAAGTGATTGAAGATGGATCGGATAAAGGGAAGGAATTTGCGGTGATGACACTTTTGCAGTTGTGTGTTGATAGTGTAAGGAATAGAGGACTTCTCGTTAGGGAAGGAGGGATTCCTCCTCTTGTCGCATTGTCGCAGACTGGTACTGCTAAAGCTAAGCATAAGGTTAGTTTCATGTTTGATGCCATTGGAAGGAAATCTTGATCAATTTACTTGTGCTTATAGTTTACCTTGAAGAGGAAATCTTGATCAATTTGTTTGTGCTTATTGTTTACCGTGAAGAGGAAATCGTGATCAATTTACTTGTGCTTATTGTTTGCCGTAAAGAGGAAATCTTGATCAACTTGATTGTGCTTATTGTTTACCGTAAAGAGGAAATCTTGATCAATTAATCTTTGCTTTTATTGTTATCATAAAGAGGAAATCTTGATCAACTATCTGTGTTTATTATTTACCGTAAAGAGGAAATCTTGATCAATTACTTGTGCTTATTGTTTGCCGTAAAGAGGAAATCTTGATCAACTTGATTGTGCTTATTGTTTACCGTAAAGAGGAAATCTTGATCAATTAATCTTTGCTTTTATTGTTATCATAAAGAGGAAATCTTGATCAACTATCTGTGTTTATTATTTACCGTAAAGAGGAAATCTTGATCAATTACTTGTGCTTATTGTTTACCGGAAAGAGGAAATCTTGATCAATTATTGTGTTTATTGATTACCGTAAAGAGGAAATCTTGGTCAATTACTCTTTGCTTATTGTTTATTATGAAGAGGAAATCTTGATTAATTACTTGTGTTTATTGTTTACCGTAAAGAGGGAGTCTTGAACAATTGTTTGTGCTTTTTCTTTTCCGTAAAGTGGAAATCTTGATCAATTAGTTTGTGCTTAATGTTTACTGTAAAGAGGAAATCTTGATCAATTTACTTGTGCTTATTATTTACCGTAAAGAGGAAATCTCGATCAATTACGTTGTGCTTAACCATAAAGATTGAATTTTTATCCTTTATATGTCTTTTGTTATCTGTTACCATATGTCGTTTATAATGTTTAGGTGATAACACTATTTTTTTGACGTTACTGCTCCTTGTATATATGCTTTGCACCGCTTTCCTATTAGTTGACATGTTTTTTTGAGTGGCGTTTTTCCTTTTCATTACTTCACTTGAACCCGAGGGTCTTTTGTAAACAACCTCTTTGCCTCCATAAGGTAGGGGTAAGGTGTGTGTACACTCGACCTTCCTAGACCCTTTGTGGGTTTTGGATTTCAGTTGGTATGTTGTTTTAATGTCATTAAACCGCCATTTACCCTTTTGAATCATAGGTAAGTATTATTTTGTTATACTTCTTAGACATGAATGGAGTTTAATGGATTCAAAGGAATATTTACAGTCAAAACCTACTAATTTGGATTGATGCATAGTTGATAGATTGACCCAGGTGCTATGTTGCTCGGACTCTCCCAAAATGTCAGCGGGTGCGTGTTGGATTCTCCAAAAGTAGTGTATTTTTGGAGAATCCACACTACTTTTGGAGAATCCAACGCGGGTGCGGCATCAAAAGTGAAAGAGTCCGCGCAACGTAGCCCAGGTGTACTTTTGGGATGAGAAAAGTATCTTTTTATTTGAATAATGGTACCAGCTTATAACAGATATTAGGGTCACTTCAAATTGTAAGTTTTGAATGTTAGTAGTGAAATTATGTCAGGATTTTCACTTTTACCCATTGTCATGTCACATGGAGTGTTCCCATTTTTGGGTATAGATTTGCTAGATGAACATGAAAAAGTTGAAAAGAAAAAAAAAAGGAATTTTGGAAATGGACCTTTATAGTTGCCATGTGCCTTTAATGGATATTGCATTTACTTGAATTTGGTACCGTCATATTTTGAAAATTGGTGCTTGTAATGATAATAATATAGATTTTGAATGCAAGTGGCAGTGTTGCTTTCTGTGATTGTGATGCATGATCTTGCGTTTGCAGTTTTTGTCCATGAAATGGAAGCTGTAGTTTTCGGATTGTCGTCTTTTTATACTAGTTGTCGTAATATTATTCTTGTTGTTTCTTGTCCTTCGATGTAAATTACTATCTAGTATTTCTTGTACTTCAACTATCAACAACATTGTTTTGTTACATGTATTTCTTGCACTTCCATTGTTTCTTTTTTTGGACCGCTTTCGCCTGTTTTTCTCGAGTCGAGGGTCTATCGTAAATAGCCTCTCTACCTCTGAGTTGAGTTGTAGGGTCCCATACTCGGTATGTTGTTGTTATCGTATTTTTATGGAAAAAAATAATCTCAATAGAGCTTGATTTTTTGTGACAGGCGGAAACATTATTGGCGTACTTGAGGGAACCGAGACAAGAGGCTTCTACTTCAACTCCGTAGAGAGGTATCAGCTTATAGAAAGTGTTTTTGAAGAGTTTGTACAGAGTGGTTGATAAATTTAGGAGTTCATTACATACGTCAGGTAATCAAGAAAACTAAATATGAAGTTAGTTTTACCTATTGCTGGTGGGAGTTGACAGGTATCATGTGGAATTAGTCGAGGTGCGCGCAAGCTGGGCCCGGGCACCACATTTATTTTAAAAAAACTGTTAGTTTAAGGAAATTTTTTTACTTGGTATTACAGCGTTGCTAGGCAAGGGTGGTGGGAAGGTTCTCAAATCCCTTTCGAATTATTATCTGTCGTTTCGTAAGAATTTGATAACGATCCCTTCGTTTTGTTTGGGTGGTCCAAATTCTTCTGAAAGGGTTACTAATTTTCTGATTCTTTAGTGTGTAAAAAAGCAAACCATATCAGTATTGCTTAAGAGTTTTTTTTTGGTTCTTGAACAAGATTATATTTATAGTTTCTTGATTTTGTGACTGTAATGGGATATTTTCTTAATTTTATATGACTGAAAGTTCTGTTACTTCTTTTTCCCTTGACCCGAGGGTTTATCAGAGGTAGTCCATTTACTCCTGAGGTAGGGGTAAGATCTGCGTACACTCTATCCTCTATCCTCCCCAGGCCTCACTTTTGTGGGATTATACCGAGTATGTTATTGTTGTTTTACGAAGGGGAGCCTTCGAGTAACTGGTAGAGTTACTGCCATGTGAGTGACTAGGAGGTCACAGAGTCAAGCCTTGGAGGAAACAGTATCTTGTAGAAATGCAAGGTAAGGCTGCATACAGTAAACCCTTATGGTCGGGTCCTTCCCTGGATCTTGTGCGTACCTGCTGGATCCTGTGCATAGCGGGACCTTTAGTACACTTTTACAAGGTTGGGTTGTTGGCATTTTTACAGCTATTAAATTTGTGTCTCTATCTGACAACTAGAGTGTATCAGATGCCTTCTTTTGCCTAATATGTACTCAATACTTATCTATGATCATAGTTGTCTATATTTGTCTATATAAGGCACATTGTGACTTTTTAGCTGGCATAGTTTGCTTAAAGATTTAGTCAATTGAGATGTGTTCCAGATATATGATCAAATGAGTTGGTTAGTCACACCTTATGGTCCTCCAACCCTTTTTGTACATCGAATATTTCACTAGATACCTGTCACTTCTCGCTAGCACATATTAGGGTAGGGGTGTGCATCGGTCGGTTCGATTCGATTTTACATATTATCGGTTTGGTTTATCGATTTTTGATTTTTAAATATGCGAAACCAATAACCAAATCAATAAGATATTTCTTTTCGGTTTATCGGTTTTTTGTCCTTAACGGTATGGTTTTCGGTTTAACCGATAAGAAAATACTCATAAAATAGAAATAGTAGTAACTAACATGAAAAGAAAAAAAAACGAATCTTAGTTGCAATCAAAAATCCTACATGATGTGCTTTAATTTATAAGAATCTTCAATAACCCAATAATTTTTTTTTATAAAATCATTAAAAAATCATTAATCCAATAATCCAATAATGATAAACCAATAACATTTTTATCGATTCTGTTTATCGGTCGGTTTGATTTTTGCACACCCCTATTTCGATAAATTGTGGCATATGATATGTTTGATAAAGTCCTCATGAGTCATTAATAATTCAGTAGTAGTACAAATAGATGGTTGTGGCAGTTGATATTTAATTGTTCTCTCCACTTTCATATGGACCCAAAAAAATGAGCAATGCATTTGCTTAAAGGCATGGGTAATAGGGGTCCCTTTTTGAATTATTACCACTTGTTGTAAAGGGTATAACAATTGATGTGGCTTGGTCCTACAATGGACCAACTTTGTAGCCAATGGCCTGTGCAAAATGGTCTCATTTTATGTAATAAAAGTGTCACGTCAGCAAAAAAGGGTGACAAAACACGCGAAAAATGAGTTCAGGGGATAATAGGATCCCTGTGAAGTTGTCGTAGCAACTTTGACCATAATTCGGAGGTACTAGATGCTTATCTCTTACTACAATTTCTCACCAGTATAAGTATCGTGTAATCTTACAACAACATACCCTGTGAGCAAATTTGCTATAAGAGTAAAGCATCTAGTACCACCTGAACTATGAACAAATTTGTTGCGACACACTCCAACCTCACGGGGGTCTTATTACCTCCCTGAACTAAATTTTAGCATATTCCTGCCAACATTTTTAGCTGATGTGGCATTTTTGTCAATCTTTTTAGTCGGCGTGACACCTTTGAAGTAGGTCCCATTTTATGTAATAAAGGCGTCACATCAGCAAAAAAAGGTGACAAAAATACGTGAAAAATGAGTTCAGGGGATAATAGGATCCCTGTGAAGTTGTCGTAGCAACTTTGACCATAGTTCGGAGGTACTAGATGCTTATCTCTTACTATAATTTCTCACCAGTATAAGTGTCGTGTAATCTTACAGCAACAACAACAACATATCCTGTGAAATTCTACAAGTTGGGGTCTTGGGAGGATAGCGTGTATGCAGACCATACCACTACCTCGTAGAGGTAGAGAGGCTGTTTCCGAAAGACAATTGAGAAGAAATCACCTAATGTTTTTTTGTTGTCACAAGAATTTGAAGTGAGATCTCATAGTTCTATCGCTTCATGAACCACTAGATACTGTCGGAATTAGAATCTTCACTAAGGAGAGTCAAAATATAAATAAGTAAACTCCGCTAGACCACACTCTTGGGGACATCGTATAGGTACGTATGAGCTTATTGCCACAATTTGGCTTTTATGTTATTTGTATACGAAACTATGATTTCTTGGTAAGAGTTAACTGATATTTGTGCTGATAAAAGATAATATATATCTAATGAAAACGTTGAGATGCGCGCAAGTTGATATAAACATAGATATCGAAAAAACTAAACATATAGATATTGATAAAAGAAGAAAGAGATAAGAGGGCATTAGTTGTCACTTGTCACCACAAGTTGTATATCATTTGTCTTGCTGTTTGGATGGGCCAATTTCAATTTATATTTCAAATATATAAATTTATAATTGCAAATAATGAAATGTATCTACATCCAAAAGTTCTAAATTTGGATATATTTCTCCTTAGTTTTTTCTTTATATTATGCAACTCTACATCTTTTGTGAGAGTTTGTGAACTAAATTTTGTTGATCCGGCCTTGAAAAGTCTGCGGTGCGATCTATGTTTATGATTTTTTGTGGGTCTGTGGTGGTAGCGTAGGGATCGGGCCGATAGACCCGATATATTTTTGGGCCTAGGATTTATTTCTACGCACGTATTATATAAGTACGATTTAGTGGGTTGTTTTTCGTATGGTTAAAATACGTCATTAAGACTATGTCTCCTTCACTGTACTCCTCTCCATTATAGTAAAAATCCCCCTCCTCTGTCCGTGGTTTTTTTTCCCCGCAAGAGTTTCCACGTAAATCTATGTGCCTTCTTCTTATTTTCTTTTGCTTTGTGGTATTGCTTATTTTGCCCGAATATAACATCTTTGTATGCTGGAAGTGATATAGTATCTTGTTCTTCGATTTCCAATGCTATCTAGTGTTTCGTGTAGTTCGATTATAGTATTTATTTTCTTGTATTATTGTTCTGCGACTATCTATCATTTTCGTTTACTATCTATTATTATCTCTTGTGATTCATTACGTCTTTTTCTGATCTGTTTTTGTCTTGAGCCGGAGGAGTCTACTGGAAACAACCTCTTTACCTCACCTCTGATATAAAAAGTAAGGTCCGCCTACACTCTATAATCCCCAGACCCCACGTTCTAGGAATATACTGGGTATGTTGTTGCTTTTTTGAATACAAGATTTAAAATCTGCATTTGCTTTTAGGAAGACTGTATAAGAACTTTAAGTAACTTAAATCCAGGAGAAAATTGGCACCCCGACTAATTCCACGGGACAATTTGACACTTTTGCGCCCAAGTGCGAATAGACAGTGCAAGCTTCGCTCTGCTTGTGATATTATCCAATTTAGGTCAATTGCAGGAACTGGTGAAGTTGTTGTCATACGACCAGGAGGTCGCGAGTTCAAGCCTTGGAAACAGCCTCTTCTGACAGAAATGCAAGGTAAGGTTGCGTATAATACACCCTTGTGGTGGGGCCCTTCCCCGGACCCCGCGCATAACGGGAGCTTTAGTGCACCGGGATGCCCTTTCTTCTTACGGTGTCAATGACAAGGGTGGCTCAACCACTAACATAGGCATTATATGGTCCGAACCTAATCCAAAACCTGGATATATCAAGGAGGAGAGGTGTAGTTGGAATTTAAACTTAACGAGTTCAACCTTTGAAGTTACGTCTTGCAACCGATCATATTATATTTTCGAAACTATGGGTTCTAAAATGTAATATTCGTTCCAATTATAGCGTATTT
The DNA here is from genome assembly GCA_030864215.1 of Capsicum pubescens. NCBI lineage: Eukaryota > Viridiplantae > Streptophyta > Magnoliopsida > Solanales > Solanaceae > Capsicum > Capsicum pubescens. The sequence continues at coordinate 6,986,525 of CM061542.1, forward strand.
ATATTTCGTGTTGAAAAATACCGAATTCAGTTGAACCTTTTGATAATAGGTTGCATCTGCCTCTGAATGAAGGTTACAACAGATGAAGACAAAGCAAGTAAGGTCCACTTTGTTTACTTTTTATAACTGTGGTGTCCGGGCCAGCATTCGCGCACCTCGACTAAATTCACGAGATACTCGTCACCTCCTACCAACAACAGATATCACGCGACTCTTTCCACCAAATATCTCTTTTCCTTTGTCTAGATTCAGTTTTCATAAAAGAGAATCTTAAAAGCAATCTGACTTACAGGTCAGGGATCCGAGCCGTGGAATCTTACCATTGATGCTTGTGCTAAGGTAGACTATCTACATCACACCCCTGGTTCTTCGTATAAAAGTTTAGCAGCACGAAGCAACGATCCAACTAACACCCCCCAACTAACACCCCCGTTAACGTCATTCGTATAAAGATCATACACCAAGAAACTGAAAAGTTCACCAAATTTGCAAGCAACATTGCCAGAAAGGGAAAGATAACAACTCAACAACAGCCAAAAAGGTTGCTGAACACACCAGTACAGAACGTAGAAACGAAGAAAAGAATCGCAACAAGAAACTGAGCATTCGCTATTGAGCCAGCCTCGTTGTTTCACCCGAATATGTATCGTAAGTATATTTCATCATCCAATTTTACATCCCAATCAAACACTATGTTCAAACGTTACAAGAAAGTTTCTCTCCATCGTAAAAAAAAATCATTGGCGATAAGTTCTACAGTAGGTATTGAATTAGCTCTAAGTGAATATGTGTACCTTTAGCCGGAAGTATTTCCCCGAAAGGATAATGAGTAATCAACAATCTATGACTTTGATCTTGCTGTATTTTCCATCTACGTTAAATAGTCGATATATCCAAACTTCCATACGTTAATCTTCCTAGGCAGCAATACCTGAAGAAAAAACGAGAGAATACAAGTAACGTAAGAAGGGTGGCATAAATGCAGGACATGGAACAGCATGGTCTGCACTTTTTTGGCTGAAGTTCGGTTTCTAGTATCTAGTACAACTTACGTTGCTTGGATCCTTCAAAAATGTTGATGGGTTTGTGTCGGATCCTCCAAAAGTTATTATTCGTATTTGGGGGATATGATATGGTGCAGAGGCATTTTAGGAGGATCCGGGCAACATAGGGTACGCGAACAAGCATGTTTACTACTTACATAGGGTTACGAAAGACTAGTTAAGCGTAGAAATGACAGAAATATTCTGTCTCTGCGTCTGCACAGTTCATTTTGTTTTTCCTCTCGTATTGTAAAACAATCTTGGCATACCGGTTTAACTAGTTCTTGAGCGTTAAAAATATACCAGAAACTATTAAATATGAAGACCGAAAAGAGGAACAGGGAGATTACTTTTACCTCTAGTTGATCTATTTGCAACACTATAACCACCAACGTAGTTGAGGGAGTCTGCATTCCCGAGTCCATAACTAAGAGCTTCGGCGCTGTCTAGATCTGCAGATGAGTCCTCAAAAATCAAACCACTTAATGATCCGTAAATATCTTCAAAACTTTTGGCATGAACACCTTGCGTTGGAGCATATGACGATTTAGCGTCAGCTTTGGTTCTTGCATTTTGTCCATACCGTGCCCCACCAGCAAATCCGTTTTCTGCACTGCTGAAACTGATGTTGTCGTCGCCAAAAGAACGATTACGTCCGCGTTGGCTAGAAGTTGGCGCGGAACCCCATGTTCCAAGACCTCCGAAAGTACCAGATAGTCCTGTATTCCCGCTTCCAGAACCAACAAACGCGCTAGCGTTTGCATAATCTGTACCATAATAAAAAGACTCATTCTCCCACTTGTTCTGGCGTGTCGAATTCAACACAGAACCATTTCCGACTCTTCTAGGGGCATGTCCGACAGGGACATTGTATCTGTTTGAATTCGCGTTGTGAAAGGAATTTAAGTTACGTCCATAACCAAGAACGGAACTGAATTTTCCAATTCCCCCGTAGCCCGAGTTCAATCTGGAGTCTATTTCTGTTCCCATATTGTAGTCAGCTGGACCAAACAAAGAATATCCATTACGACCAACAGGAATCGGAGGATATCTACCTTCCATTCCGACTCCATGGTTTGCCATCGAGCTCGGACTGTAACCTTGAGCATACACATTAAGGAGATTGTTCACCCTGTTCATACCAGGGTTATACCTACCTACTAATTGGCTTTGCGTTTGCCCAGGCGATAACTCTTTTGGAACAGCACGCTTGACCTCGACCCTTTTACCATTAAGTTCATGAAATGTTTTGCAAAGTACTCTATCAACTACTTCCTCTGAGTCATACGTGATGAATCCAAAACCTCGAGGCCTTTGTGTGTTATGGTCATACATCACCACGACATCTGTTATTGTCCCGAACTGGTCAAAGTACTTCTTGAAGTCACTCTCGGTGACTGAAGATGCCAAACCTCCGACAAAAATCTTTCTGGTGCGAGCAGGACCTGGCGAACCCTGTATGCTACCACCGTTGGTTCTATTAACATGTTGATCGTCCTTTGGAACAGCTTTTTTCGCCTCTACCTGTTTTTAAAACGGGACAATCAACAAAGTATACATTCGTTTCTTATCATAAGACTTCACGTTCTATCTGACTTTATTAAAAGAACACACATCGTCTTGCTGAGAATACAAATACTGAACTTACAGACTTACAGTTTTCTGGTTACCGGGTTACAATGTCTTGGTCGTTCAAAGATAATAATACGATAAATAGCCTAAATCGATAGAGTTAATTCTGCTTATCGAACATGTTTTTTGATACTTATGGTGCTATAGCTCGACACTTGCATTACTTCCGTATAATATAGTCCCAACAGATATACTTATGTAATATTAACACTCATCAAACCAAACCAATTTCCTCGATGAAGTGATGCAATGTCAATATTTTGACGTATGTCCAACACACGGAACTCTGTAAATCTTGTGAAAACGCGCATTTCCATTGTACTAATCGTAATCACAAGCAATTGCATCTTCTAAAATAACCACAACTAGCATTCTCACAGATATAAGTATCTCACAACGTTTGATTTAAAGAAATATAGACGTCATTAGCACTCGATATGCTTCATTTCGACATAACATTTCAGTGAGAACTTCAAGGGAACACCATATAGGATGCAATCGAATGATTAATAAGTCCAAGAATAACTGAGGTTACTTACAGTTCTACCATCGATAACGTGTTTTTCTTTAACAACTTTTTCAGCAACGGAAGCGTCTGCGAAAACAACAAAGCCAAAACCACGAGCACGGCCAGTGGTTCGATCTTTCATGATCACAGCTTCAATTACATCACCAAAAGCTTGAAAATATTCTCTGAGCCTACCACCATTTGTGTCCCACGAAATCCCTCCGACAAATACTTTGCCACTCTCCATTTCCTCACTGCAGATAACATTACGAAATCATCAATCCGAAAATGATTCGTAAGATCCATAATTCAAATCATTCACTTGATCAAAGCAAAACGCATAACGTAAGATCTAAACAATTACACCAACAACAACACACCCGGTGTAATCCCACAAGTGGGGTCTGGGGAGGATAGGATGTACGCAGATCTTACCTCAACCTTTGTGAGGTAGAGAGGTTGTTTCCGATAGACTCTTGGCTCAAAAGAAACGTATCCGACTCATGAAAGTAGAAAGAAAAGCCACAACAAAATAGCAATGTACAAAACAAATATAGCAACAGATATTAATACAACAACAACATACCCAGTGTATTCCCACCTAGTGGGGTCTGGGAAAGGTAAAATGTATGCTGGGGAGGGTAAAATGTATGCAATCCATACCACTACTTCCGAAGAAGTAGAGAGGTTGTTTTCGATAGACCCCCGGCTCAAGCAACAGATACTAATACACATCAAATAAAATATACTACGCGATATCTAAATCATACAACTAAGGACAAAGAGATCAACAACAACATACCCGGTGAAATCCCACAAGTAAGGTTTGAGAAGGGCAAAGTGTACGCAGACCTTACCACTAAGGACATCGAGATCGGGAATATATAATCTACAATTCAACTAGAGATCTCTAATCTTCAACAAAACCCACAATACAGAATTCTTGAAAGTCATTAGTATTGAATTTTTTCTTTTAAAAAAAAGGGCAGTCCGATGCACTAAAGCTCCTGCCTGAAGAAGGGCCCCACCACAAGGGCGTATTGCACGCAGACACAGACCCACAAATCAAAATTCTGAACAAACCATAAAGATTGAAACTTTAACATGAATCTAAAAACTATGAAAACAAACTACGACCCACAAACCAGAATTCTGAACAAACCATAAAGATTGAATCTTTAACATCAAACATCCAATAACTATGAAAACAAACACAGACCCCACAAACCAAAATTCTAAATAAACCACAAAATTTGAATCTTTAACATAAAACATCAAACCAAACTAAATCACTATGTAAAAAAGACTATGACCCACAATCAAAAATTCTGAATAAACCATAAAGATTGAATCTTTAACATCAAACATCAAAAACTATGAAAACAAACATTCTCAATAACCCATAAAGGTTGAATCTTTAACATGATACATCCAAAAACTTTGAAAACAAACACAGCCCCACAAATCGGAATTCTTGAAAAACTCGTAAAGATTGAATTTTTAACATAAAACATCGAAATAATTCAATATGCAAGAACTGAAGATATCAAATTTATCAAAAGATGAAGGCCCAGATAAACCATAAAGACTGAAACTTCAACATGAAACATCCAAAAACTATGAAAACAAACACATACCCACAACCAAGAATTCTCAATAAACTATAATTATTGAATCTTTAACATCAAACATCAAAAACTATGAAAAACAAACACAACCCCACAAACCAGAATTCTCGAAAAACTCATAAAGACTGAATTTTTAACATAAAACATCAAAATAATTCAATATGCAAGAGCTTAAGATGTCAAATTTACATCAAAAAATATGAAAACAAACACAACCCCACAAACCAGAATTCTTGAAAAACTCATAAAGATTGAATTTTTAACATAAAACATCAAAATAATTTAATATGCAAGAGCTGAAGATATCAAATTTATCAAAAGATGAAGGCCCAAACAAACCATAAAGATTGAAACTTTCATCATGAAACATCCAAATACTATAAAAACATGCCCACAAACCAGAATTTGAATCTTTTAACATAAAACATCCAAAAAAAAAAAAAAACATGAAATCAAATACATACCACAATCAAGAATTCACAATAAACAATAAAGGTCAAATCTTTTAACATAAAACATCCAAAAAAAAAAAACATGAAAACAAATACAAACCACAATCAAGAATTCACAATAAACCATCAAGATTGAATCTATAACAAAAAACATCAAAAAAAAAAATAACTTTAAGATATCAAAATTTACCAAAAGATGAAGGCTCAGATGAAAAAGAAAAAAAATTGATGAAAAATCAAGATCTGCTAGAGAGGCATTAGGCCTCTCTATTATTGAAGTTGTTATCAATGGAGAGAGGTGAAAGTAAAAGGGAAAAAAAGAGTGTGGTGTGAAGAAAACTGATTCACAATCTGAATTGGCTAAACTTTTTATATTATATATATTTAACATATAGTATATGATTTGAATATTGTAAGTTGTAACTAACTAGTATACTATATATTTGTATACTACTAATAAATAACATTATTGTTATTTTATTATATTGTAAATGGCATAGCTTCTTTGGCTATCCTCTTGGTGAGAAATGTATGTAGAAGCTGGTAAAGAGGGTGGAAGATTGAGACATTTGATTTTATTTTATACTTTTTGGACAAATATATACTACAGTTAATAGACAAAAATACATCTCAATTATTAATTTGTCAATTTTCTTCTGGTATAATACATAAACGTGTCGTTCAACTTGTGACATCTATTAACATCTATGATCTTCAACTTTGAACGTGCACGAATAGATATTTAAATTTATATAAAGTTGAATAATTAGACGCATGCATTTTACGTGGCATAATACACGCGGAATGTCAGATAAAACGTGAATTCACATGTAGAATATCACGTAAAATATATGTGTCTACTTGTTCAACTTTATACAAGTTTAAGTACATACTTATGTATATTCAAAGCTGAAGAACATAGATGTCAGCTAATGTTATTTAAAGGACGCGTTTATATATTATTCCTTTTTCTTATTATAACTTTAAAAGTATTTTTTTGAAAGAGAAATTTAGGAATTTAATTTACAATAATTAAAAAGAGTGCATGTGATGTTCGATATCCGCATTGAAGTCCAGACTAATTCGAATTCTTGCCCGAAAGTCTCACTATGGGGGATAAAACACTCCCAACCAAAAGCGATTATTCTATATACAGAGCTCGAATTCGAAACTTTTAATTAAAAATTGAGAAATATTTATCACTCTATCATAATTTTTGATGATGACATTAAATAAATTAATCATATTTATTTATGGCTTTTTTGCCTTCCTATGGAGGAAAGGGATGAACCCAAACTCAAACATTGGAAGGTGGCAACATGTCACATCCAATAATAATATATAAGTAATAATGTAAATTAAATAAAATTTTCTTTTTGGCCCACATAAAGAATAGAACAATTAATTAAGTGATTAAGACTTGATTAATTTAATCAAAATACCAAAAAGATACTAATAGTTTAATACCTAAACATTATTAGGCAAACAAGAACAAAATTATTAATGAGAAAAGCTATGAACAATATGAATTCTAAGTGATTATGTTCGAATCAGTTTTAACGCACCTCGATTAATTCTACGAGATATCTGTCGCCTATCATTAGCAACAAATATACGTAACTCTGTACGTCAAGATTATATACATTCTTAAAAAAATTCAAAATGACAACTAATTAATAGTCACTTTCGAATAGTTCCAATATCAAAGTATAATAACTACTCTTTATTACTTTTGCAACTTTACAGGACTACATCCATTTTAGGTTGTAATTAAATATTTTTGTTTTATGTTATTGTTCGATATTCGTATTAGAAATCGGACTAAATCCTTATTCGTATATTGCAGGACCCATTTTTGAGGACGACGGAACTCAACATGATGGTCGGACTCGAGACATCTGATTAAGGGCGAAAGAATATCGATCATTCGATCACGGTCCAAATGGTTGTGTTAATCGGATACGAACCTCTTCGAGAATTGTAGTGGGATGGATATGATTCGTCCATTCTTAATCAGATATTTCTAGTTCTTACGTGATGCAAATTTGAATTAATTGTTACCTAGCGGAAAACCAAAAGATACATTTTCTTCAGACGTTTGCATAGCTAGACAACGACTCTGTCACGCCGTGGTTTATGAGTTCTAAATTCTAGAACAAAACAATAACTTGGTTCGACATAGGTTATTTATACTTATTACATAAATTTCTTAATACAAATATCGAGTCCGAGACAAAGCTATTGAATTCAGACGAATCCCTACCTTTAGCAGCAAACCTTCACCCAATGTTGTTCGGGATCTTCAAAAATGTCGACAGGTGCATATCAAATCCCTCGAAAAGTAATGCATTTTTTAAGGATCGGATACAGGTGCACCAATATTTTTGGAAAGTCCGAGCAACATGTTCAAGTATGCTCATGAAAAAATGATGAACAAAGAGAACATATAAACAAAAACAAGAAAACAGAATACAGCTCAACAGAATACAGATCACAATTCAAGTCGACGTGTGCATATCAGATTCTCCAAAAGTCGTGCATTTTTCGAGGATCTGACACAGGCACAACAACATTTTTGGATAGTCGGAACAAGACAAATGATAAACAAAGAGAACATATAAACAAAAACGAAAACAATAAGAAACTTTAGAGGATCTGACACATATCAGACTCTTCAAAAATGTTGAACGGTACATATCAGATTCCCCAAAAGTAGTGCATTTTTAGAGGATTCGACATAGGCATAACAACATTTTTGGATAATCTGAGCAACGTAGCCTTCAACTATGCTCGAAACAAATGACAAACAAAGAGAAAATATAAACATAAACAAAAACAATAAGAAACTTTAGAGGATCTGACACATATCAGACTCTTCAAAAATGTTGAACGGTACATATCAGATTCCCCAAAAGTAGCTCATTTTTAGAGGATTCGACACAGGCGTAACAACATTTTTGGATAATCTGAGCAACGTAGCCTTCGACTATGCTCGAGACGAATGATAAACAAAGAGAAATTATAAACATAAACGAAAACAATAAGAAACTTTAGAGGATTTGACACATATCAGACTCTTCAAAAATGTTGAACGGTACATATCAGATTCTCCAAAAGTAGTGCATTTTTAGAGGATTCGACGCAGGCGAAACAATATTTTTGGATAGTCGGAGCAACGTAGCCTTCAACTATGCTCAAGACAAATGATAAACAAAGAGAACATATAAACATAAACGAAAACAATAAGAAACTTCAGAGGATCTGACACATACTCTTCAAAAATGTTGAACAGTACATATCAGATTCTCCAAAAGTAGTGCGCTATTCGAGGATCTGACACAGGCGCAACAACATTTTTGGATAGTCTAAGCAACGTAGCCTTCGACTATGCTCAAGACAAATGATAACAAAGAGAACATATAAACAAAAACAAAAACAAAAACAATAAGAAACTTTACAGGATGCCTGCCCAAAACAGATTTATCATTACAAGTTGGCACAGAAGAATACAGCTCAACAGAAGGTTCACATTCAGGTACTTTGATAAATAACGCGATTCTCGAAGACTACGTCGGGCAGGTATACCTGATGTTGCTCAGACTCTTCAAAAACGTTGAACGGTACATATCAGATTCTCCAAAAGTAGTGCATTTTTAGAGGATCTGACGCGGCGCAACAACATTTTTGGATAGTCTGAGCAACGTAGCCTTCGACTATGCTCAAGACAAATGATAAACAAAGAGAACATATAAACATAAACGAAAACAATAAGAAACTTTAGAGAATGCCCAAAACAAGTTGGCACAGAAGAATACAGCTCAACAGAAGGTTCACATTCTGGTACTTTGATAAATAACGCAATTCTCGAAGACTAAGTCGGGCAGGTACACCCAATGTTGCTCAGACTCTTAAAAAATGTCGATGCGTGTGTATCAGAATCTCCAAAAGTAGTGCATTTTTAGAGGACCTGATACAGGTGCAGCAACATTTTTGGATAGTCTGCGCAACGTAGCCTTCAACTATGATCAAGACAAATGATAAACAAAAAGAAAACAGATTTATCATTACAAGTTGGCACAAAAGAATACAGCTCAACAGAAGGTTCACATTCAGGTACTTTGATAAATAACGCGATTCTCGAAGACTACGTCGGGCAGGTATACCTGATGTTGCTTAGACTCTTCAAAAACGTCGAACGGTACATATCAGATTCTCCAAAAGTAGTGCATTTTTAGAGGATCTGACGCAGGCGCAACAACATTTTTGGATAGTCTGAGCAACGTAGCCTTTGGCTATGCTCAAGACAAATGATAAACAAAGAGAACATATAAACATAAACGAAAACAATAAGAAACCTTAGAGAATGCCCAAAACAAGTTGGCACAAAAGAATACAGCTCAACAGAAGGTTCACATTCAGGTACTTTGATAAATAACGCGATTCTCGAAGACTACGTCGGGCAGGTATACCTGATGTTGCTTAGACTCTTCAAAAACGTCGAACGGTACATATCAGATTCTCCAAAAGTAGTGCATTTTTAGAGGATCTGACGCAGGCGCAACAACATTTTTGGATAGTCTGAGCAACGTAGCCTTCGACTATGCTCAAGACAAATGATAAACAAAGAGAACATATAAACATAAACAATAAGAAACTTTACAGGATGCCTGCCCAAAACAGATCTATTATTACAAGTTGACACAACAGAATACAGCAGAAGGTTCATATTCTGGTTAAGTAAGCTGGTAAGTTTGGTAACATTTGACAATCACTACAAAATTTTCTTTGCAACTTTCATGTTTGATTAACATATGCCAGTTGAGCTGATGGTGTTGATGGTGTCTACTATAGAGCTTAACTATTTTCTCTGCTAGTTACTATGCTAGGATGTACAAGTTCAAGATTTCAGAGACTCACCAACTGTATAACAAGAAAAAGTTTCAACGAAACGAACGCTTCTACTCCTCGAAAAGCTAATATCAAGAACATGAAGGCAACGAACGAGGTCATTGCCAAGCGGAAGAAGTTGCTAAAGCTCTGGTCTTCCATCCGAGATAAAGCACCCCCTGGCTTTCGGCAAGGCTATAATTTGAGCTATATTCATTCAACATGCCGTTGATGGCCTCTCCAACTGATGGACTCAATGGGCATTGTGTAAATCCAGCCATCAAAAGTCTTGACTTCCACTTGCCAAAAGGTTCCTGTCTTTCCACTCTATCAGCCCCTTCACATGCTATGAGATTGACAACGTCCCGTGCAATACAATGCTCCTCTGCGCTGATCCGCTGTTTGTCATCCCTCGGACGAGCTACATCGACTGACTCGAACATTGCTTTGTGGTAATCTAGAGTTTCACGGAACCTTAGCAGGAAAGGGGCGGTATTGGTGTTCATTTCTTGTTCAACTAGGGAGACGATTTTGGGAGATAAGCTCTTGACTAGTCGCAATAGGCGGTCTCGATGGTTCATAGTGCTTACACTCTCATCGGGCATGTGGTGCAACATGAAAGGGAAGTTAACCGCCAGGCTTTCTCCGTGTCTAACTTGCAGGTCCTCTAGTTTGACCTGACAGCCTGACAGTGCAGCATTATGGAATTCGAAAGGCACTCCACAGGACTCGGCAATGGTTGCTAACCTTTCACCAACTAGCTGAAGTCCTCCACCGCGTGCATGAGCTGACTGGGAATCATCAACGCCTGTGATGCGGAGAAATGGAGGACCACCAGGACGACGAGCCAGATAGTGGATGAAGAACACCCATTGATTTCCCTGTGCAATTTGAAAATCGATGACGTGGATTCTACTCTCGTTCTTCATGGCTTCGCCTATGACAACATTGGCGGACATATAAGCGAACTTGAAGTAAGGGCAGATGTGATAGAGGACGTCCATGTAGGACAACAATTCTGAGCTAGTTGGTTCGTTGCACTTCAGTTTTTTGTATATGATACTACCTGATGATAATAATCGTGCTCTTAGCCCTTCCAACATATACGCACTCAGACGTTGCATAGGTTCCCCGGAAATCGATACCCTTTTCTCCAAGACACTCAGCAGAATTTCTGCAGTCGTGACATCAGCTTCTGCTACTGCTTCAGCAGAGGAAATGAGCAGATCTTTTAAGTCCAATCTTGAGGCTACATTCAATACTTGATTCCGCCATGTCAAGGAAGAAGATTTTGTGACTGCATCATCGAAGGAGCAACTGCAGCTGTCATCTATATCGTATTCAGGCCTTAGCAACTTATTATTCAGCTCCCCCAGCACGTGCTTCTTTCCGCTGCCATCATCAGCTCCTGAACATCCACTTGCAGATGAAATACACGCGTTCTCGAAGGAACGACGTGGCTCAGACATGCAAGACGGAGAGCATTGAGGAGAGAAAGGGCTCCTGTTGGAAGAGACGCTTACGGAAGGAGCTGCATTGTAGATGGCACAGTCAGTAACCGGAAATGAATCCATAATGAAGAACTGTTCATTCTGTGTCTTTAAAGAAATCTGTGACCCCGAGCTGCTACTATCGTTATAAATGCTGTTGTCAAAAGCACGGCAAGGGGTGTAGTATTGCTGAACTTGCTGCATTGGCTGATGGTACAATTCATGTGCACTGCCCATCCTTCGAGGTCCCTGAGATGCTTGCATCTAACGATAAGTAACTCACTCGCTGTGAGGGTGGCAAAGGAACACACAGTGATCTGCAAATGTCGTCACTAAAACTAGTCACAACATCACAGAAACCAAAGGTTCTTTCCGAAGAGAATGACTCGGCTGAATCTGAAGCGTTAGAGCTAGAATGGATAACTCCAGTACATCGCCAACGAAACTTTCAGATCCAGCAAAATCTGCCAAGAAAAAAATGATCAGTATATTTAGCGAGTTCGAACTTTTAAAACAAATACTAAAGATCACAAGAGATTTTGTTGCAATAGAACAACGAAGCCTTCCTTTTAAAGGCAAAATACAAATTTAACGGGAGGTATTCATACACAGAAAAATGGCATTGTATAAAGTATGATCATTCACCATGGCCTAAACAATTCAATAAATGGGAAAACGCATATCAGATCAGTAAATCAAACAGTTTCATCAATATCCAAGCACGTCACCGTCATTAAAAGCTTGTTCTCATCACCTTGACCAAGACACATATCGAGGAAAGATCGAGGAAAACGTTAACGGAGACTAATCAATGAAGTTGGCGTTGAAAGTCCTAATGAGGACAGATGAGACAGTTGGAATTAAATTCAACTACCTACAATTGATAAATGAACAACGAAAGTCCACAAATGCACCAGCATTGTCGGTCTATAACTCCCAAATGACGCGATAAAAAACACAAAAAGTAATACCGGATTTACCAAGGGTTAAAACTTATCGAAAAATACTATTGATTTTTTGTACAAAATGATATGCCTAGCATCAAATATCCTTTTATAGACTAGGAACAGTGGATAAAATCTTTAAACAAAGAGGTAAATCTTCAAATTCAAACGCAATCACGAACTAGCAAGCTCGTTGACAAATTAAGAATGAAAAAAAAGGTCTTTTCTTCTTTTCTAAGGTACGCGTTGAAATTGTCGCATGATGAACAGCACCTCAAAACTAAAAAAATGAAATGAAAAAAGAACAAGAGACGGTAAAAACAAACCAATTTCTCTACAAAGATAACTCAGATTATTATCTCATAAAGATCCATCAGACCTCAACAGGCGCCCTTAACCAAAGAGCTCGGATCAATTCCTGAGAATGAAAAAAAGAAACCTCCTAGTAGGGAGTGCTCGCTTTTTAATGGGTTTTACACATGCGAATCCGAATTAGTCGAGACCCCAATGAAAGTAGCAAACACCAGGTGGAAACGAAACAACTCAGTCTCACCGATTTCTAAAGCATGCAACATTAAACCTAAGTTAGCAAAACGACATTCAAAAGAAAAAAAAAGATACAACCTTTTGACCCTACAAATGGAAAACAGACGACTCAAACGGAAAAAAAGACTCTGCATTAATTCTTTCCTTATACCAAACGTCAACCGAACTCCAAGGAAGAAAATAGAAACATAGACCCCATATCAGAAAGGCAATAACTTTACACAAATCGCTAAAGACTAACAACACCAGAAACTAAAGACAAACATTAAACGAACCAAACGTTCATAGAAATCAAAAACTTCCCAGTAGGACTAATTTTCCAAAAAACCGGAGTTATATATATCCAATAAAAGAAAGGAAAAAAGTAAAAGAGTAACAAGAACAAAATAAAATTAATGCAGACATAGCATCAGGAACCTTCAAAAAATTACTCAAATAATTTTTTTTTGGAAGAATTCAGATTAAATTTAGAACCTTCTTATCATCTGCCAAACAAACATTAAAAAAGCCAGAGGTCGGCGTTAGGCGTTAACAGAAACAACTTACACTAATTCAAAAATCAAAAGTTCATCGAAAATCAAAAACATCCCGGTAGGATTAATTTTCCAAGATAATCAAAGTATATAACACCCAATAAAGAAGGAAAAAAACACAAAAAGGTAACAAAAACATCATAGAATTAACTCAGAGAATATGAAAAGATGTTCTTTTTTCAGACGAAAGCTGGAAACAGAAGGAGAGAGAGAGAGAGAGAGAAGAGGAAATTACCTTCTGTTTTCTGCTGAATGAGATACAAAGAAGTTGGAGGTTATTGGGTGTACTTAAATAGTAGAAAGGCTCGAAAATAGAGGTAAAAATTGACCTCGTAACCATAGACGTGTCATAAAGTTTCGCGTTTTTCCCTTTAAACAGGCTGGCGTTTACTATTGACCCTTCAAATGGGCTGGTTAGGTGTCGATTATTCTACCTGAACTATCACCAACTATTTATCAAAATACACCTCAATTATCAGTTATTCACTTTTCCTACATGAAGTATCACCATCGTTGACATGCGTTTTGGTGATAGTTCAGGTAGGAAACTCACACACCTACTAGTTTAGGTATGGAACCCGAAAAACCGGCATACTTTAGGCGTATTTTTGACCCTTCACTCTATTATTTTGTTTTTCTATTTTTGTTCGTCTCTTTCCCATTTATAAGGTCAAAAAGGTTGTCTCCTTATTTCTGTCGTTTGCAACTTAAGTCAATCTTACATGCTAAGTAAAAGCGAGTTTTTTGCTTCCACACCGGTGTTTGATACCTGCATTTGGGTCCTGACTAATTTGGCTTCACACCGCATAGAAATCGATTCCTACCGGGAATTTTTTTCATACTCAGGGCTCGAATCCAAGCCCTTTGGTTAAGCGGACGGAAGACGGATTTTATCTTGTAATAAATGAGGATACGAATAATTTTGGAGTTTAAGATTTACTTACATAGTCAAGACTCGAATACAGAAGGAAAAATTTCCCTCATAATTGTGATGTAATTGTTTAGAATGTGATAGACATGTTATAAAATTTCACGTTTTGCCCTTTATGCAGGCCGGTCTTTAATATTATAGTCTAACTTATGCATAGTCTTTGGAATATACTTAAAAAGGATTGGTAATATACAAAGTACGATCATTCACCAAGGCGTAAGCCATTCAAGAAATGGAAAAAGTATATCAGATCAGTAAATCAAATAGCGTCATCAATTTTCAACAGTCTTCAAACATGTCACCCTCATGAAAAGGTTGCTCGCCCCTTGACCAAGACAGTGTCTTGCATAGCCATGAAGGAAGTTAACTACGAATATTACATAAACAGGTCGAGGAAAAGTTACGCATGTTTCATCTTAAACTATGCAAGTGAATCTATACGGAGTAACTAGCGCCAGATCGAGATCTTGACATATCTAGGAAAGAATTAGCGGAAATGTTAAAGGAGAGTAATCGATGAAGTTGGCATGTAACATTGACCTACGTTAGCAAACGACAGAAAGAAAAATAAGAAAGATACAACTCTTTACCTTAGAAATGGAAGACGGACAAGCAGAAATGGAAACCAATAACGTCCCCGTACAAAAAGACCTAAAAGACTACTATAATTCTTTCCTTATACCAACAATTGACTGAACTCCGAGGAAAAAACGGAAAAATAGACTCCATATCAAAAAAGTCGATAACTTTACAAGAATTACTAAAGACTAACAACAGCGGAAACTTAAAACAAACATTAAACAAACCAAAGGTCCAAAGAAAATCAAAAACTTCCCAGTAGGATTAATTTTCCAAGAAAACGGGAGTTATATATACCTAATAAACAATAAACCAAAAAAGTAAAAGCATATAACGCCCAACACAGAAGGAAAAAGACAGAAAAGGGTAACAAGAACGTCATAGAATTAATTTGAAAGATGTTCTTCTTGAACAACTCCGATGAAATTTGGAACCTTTTGTCTTCTGCTAAGCAGACAGAGAGAAGGAGAAGAAGAAATTTCCTTCTGTCTTGTGCTGAATGACAATACGAAAACCGTCGGAGTTATTGGATTTAATTATATAGTCAAAAGACTCGAAAACAAAGGGAAAAGTTGCCCTCGTAACTGTGATGTAATTGCTTAGCAAACCATAGATGTGTGTTTCGTTAAATATCTACGTTTACTACGCTATTACGTCACAATTACGAGGGCAACTTTTCCCTCTATTTTCGAGCCTTTTAACTATATAAGTAAATCCAAAAACACCGAAAGTCTTCGTATTCTCATTCAGCACAAGACAGAAGAAAAATTTCCTCTTCTCCTTCTCTCCCTCTAATTAGCAGAAGACAAAAAGGTTCCAACTTTCATCTGAGTTCTTCAAGAAGAACATCTTTCAAATTAATTCTATTCGCACACGTACACCTGATAGTTCAGCTAGGAAACTCGAAAAATCGAGATACTTTAGGTGTATTTTTTACCCTTCGCTCTATTGGTTTTTCATTTATGTTTGTTTGTTTTCTATTTTTAAGGTCAAAAAGGTTGTACCTTTCTTATTTTTCTTTCTGTCATTTGCTTAGGTCAATGCTACATGCTAGGTAGAACTAAGTTTTATGTTTCCACCCAGTGTTTGATACCTGCATTGGGGTCCTGACTAACTCCGGTTCGCACCGCATAAAAATCGCTCCCTACCACAAATCTTTCTCATACTCATTAACTCGAATCCGAGCCCTTTGGTCAAGAGCAGTGTTATCAAAGGCGCGCTTAATCCCTAAAGCGAGGTCAGTGCTCAAGCAGTGGTGGAGCTAGGAATTTTGACGAGGGAATTCGAAAGTTTCAAACGTGGAAGCTCATGTAAGTCGAGGGGGGTTCAAAGTTTTATATAATCAGTTGATTTTGAATAAGTAGTTAAAGGGAACAGTAGGACTTTAGGTATGGTGTTGAGAAGTGAGAGGGAGTTGTTGAGCGTGAATAAGGAGCAAGAGAATCAGATTGACGAGCTTAAATTGATGCTTGAACAGAAAAACATAGACGTCTTTTCTTGAATTGTGTAATTTGCTTAATTTTTTTTTTTTCAATATTAAGCAAATTACACAATTCAAAAAAATACGTCTATGTTTTTTTCTTCAAGCATCAATTTGAGCTCGTCAATCTGATTCTCTTGCTCCTTATTCACGCTCAACAACTCCCTCTCACTTCTTAACACCATACCTAAAGTCCTACTGTTCCCTTTAACTACTGATTCAAAATCAACTGATTATATAAGCTTTTGAACATCCTCGACTTACATTTGGTCCCAAGTTTGAAACTTTTGAATGACCTCGTTAAAATTCCTGGCTCCGCCACTACTTAAGCACTAAATCAAGTATTAGGGGGTCAAATCAACCTAGACCTTGTTAGTAATGGAAAAGGAAGGTGGGGTTGATGATAAACAAACACGAAGATTCATTCCTATGCAAACTGTTCACTTTTTTTTTGGGTGTGTTTCATTTAATTTGTTATGTATTGTATAAATTTCAACGCTTGCCTTATAAAAGAAGAGAAGACTTAATAGCAAACCGTGCTAACCTAGTTTGAGGTTTGTTAATTTGTCGATGATCTTGCTAGTTCTTCGTGATTGCGCTACTGCCATTGTGTTTTTTTATCACATCATTTTATAGACCTAAGACAATTCTGGTGCATTTGTTGACTTTCTTTACTCATTTACTAAATGCGGGCGGTTACATTTAATCTTCAACTAACTCGTCTTTCCTCGTTAGGAGCTGCAACGTCAACTTCATTGATCATCGACAAATTAAGAAACTCCAACCTAGGTTAGCATAGCTTGCTATGCTCTTCAAGCTCCGTTTCCCTAAGTTAACTCAGCCTCCTAATCGATTAAAAAAAAAAAACTTTTCTTCTTTTCTAAGGTACGCGTTGAAATTGTCGCTTGACGATTTTTTCATTGTACAGTCCATAACAGAATAAATGAAACACGACGAAAAAGAAGTGAACAGTTTGACTAGAAATGAATCATCTTGCTCGTTTATCTTCAAACACCCCACCCACCCAAAATCCGCCCTTCGTTTGCCATTACTAACAAGGTTTACGTTGACTTCCCATTTCTTTACTACTAAGATTAAGATTATATCAGTTTCAAACCCAATCAACGCCTCAAAAATAAAAAAATCAAAGTGAAAAAAGAACAAGAGTAACCTTAACCAAAGGGCTCGGATAGAACCCCAAGTATGAAAAGTTCTGGGTAGGGAGCGCTTCCCTTTTTAATGGGCATTACACGGACGAATCTGAATTAGTCGGGATCCCAATGCAGGTATCAAACACCGCGTGGAAACAAAAAAACTCAGTTCTACTGATTACTTAGCATGTAACATTGTATCTAAGTTAACAAACGACAGAAAGAAACAACCTTTTTACCTTAGAAATGCCCCAGTACAAATGACCAACGCTCGAGTTTTATTTTGTTTTAAAAAAGACATAAAAGTTCAGTTATCACCTTATTTTCGTTGTTGTTATTGTTCTTTCTTCCGTATGTTGTGTACTGTTTTCCATTTTGCATTATTTCGTTGTTGTTACTGTTCTTTTAAGCCGATGATCTATTGAAAACAGTCTCTCTATCTCCACGAGATAGGGGTAAGGTCAGTGTACACTCTCTATCCTCCCCCGACCCCACTTACGGAATACACTGGCGTTGTTTTTGTTGACCTAAAAGATTCGAATCTAATTCTTTCCTTATACAAAAAATCAACTAAACTAAAACGAAAAAACAGAAACATATACTCCATAACAAAAAAGGCAATAACTTAACAAGAATCATTAAAGACTAACAACACCGGAAACTTAAACGATACATTAAACAAACCAAACGTCCATAGAAAATCAAACACGAAAACCAGAGTTATATATACCGAATAAAGGAAAAAGAAACACAGAAAAAGCGTAACAAGAAATTAGTTCAGATAGTATGACGAACCTTCGAATGATTACTCGAAAAGATGTTCCTTTTGAAGAATTCAAATGAAAGTCGAAACCTTTTCTTCTCCTAAACACACATTAAACAAACCATAGGTCAGCAGTTAATACAACTAATTCAGAAAACAAAAATCAGATCGAATATCAAACACTTTCCGGTAGGACTAATTTTCCAAGAAAATCAGAGTATATAACACCCAACAACACAAAATGGAGTCTAGCGAAGGTAGAGCATACACAGACCTTACCTCTGCCTCGAGGTAACACCCTTTAAACAATACAAACACAAAAAGGTAACAAGAGCATCATAGAATCAATCAAAAAACATCATAGAATTACTCAAACACTCCCAAGTAACACTAATTTTCCAAGAAAACCATACTATATAACACCCTTTAAACAAGAAAAACACAAAAGGGTAACAAGAGCATCGTAGAATCAATCAAAAAAACATCATAGAATTACTCAAAACACTCCCAAGTAGCACTAATTTTCCAAGAAAACCATACTATACAACACCCTTTAAACAATAAAAACACAGAAAGGTAACAAGAGCATCATAGAATCAATCAAAAAACATCATAGAATTACTCAAAACACTCCCAAGTAGCACTAGTTTTCCAAGAAAACCATACTATATAACACCCTTTAAACAATAAAAACACAAAAGGGTAACAAGAGCATCATAGAATCAATCAAAAAACACCATAGAATTACTCAAAACACTCTCAAGTAGCACTAGTTTTCCAAGAAAACCATACTATATAACACCCTTTAAACAATACAAAGACAAAAAGGTAACAAGACCATCATAGAATCAATCAAAAAACATCATAGAATCAATCAAAAAAACATCATAGAATTACTCAAACACTCCCCAAGTAACACTAATTTTCCAAGAAAACCATACTATATAACACCCTTTAAACAAGAAAAACACAGAAAGATAACTAAAACATCATAGAACTAATCAAAAACATCATAGGATTAATCAAAAAAAATGTTTTTTGTTTAAAAAAAAGGTTCAGGTGACACAGAAAGATTATAACCTTTTTGTCTTCTGTTTTAACACAGACAGCAGAGAGAGAGTGAACAAGAATTTTGCCCTGTGTCTTGTGCTGATTGAGCAAAACAAGAATTTGGGAGTTCATAGGATTTTGGGAATTTATTACTTGCTTATATATAGTAAAGGAGGACTCAAAAATATAAAAATTTAACCGCATTCCTTGTATACATCAACCTCATGTAATTAACTATAGTTAAATAATTAAATAAATTAAAATATATATTAATTAATTATGATTAAGTAACATAAACTATAAATTCAGGTACATAACATACATATACCGACTTGATGTATACACCAAACTCATATAATTTATCATAATTAAGTGATTAAATAAATTTTTTATGGTTAAGTGATTAAATGAATTAGTAAAATACATACTAATTGATCATGATTAAGCAACATAAACTTTAAATTCAAACACATGACATGTATATATCGGCTTAGTGTATACACCAAAATCATGCAATTTACCATGGTAAAGTGATTAAATAAATTTATTATACTTAAGTAATTAAATGAAATAATAAATGTTAATTAATCATGATTAAGTAACATAAACTCTAAATTCAAATACATGACATGCATATATCGGGTTTCGTATGTACATCAAACTCATGTCGCTTACCATGGTTAAGTGATTGAATAAATTTACTATAGTTAAGTGATTAAATGGATTAAAATACATATTAACTCTTTTTTTTTTTGGTTTCTCATCTGGTGTTCGGTACCTACACTGGAGCCCGACTAATCATTATTAAGTAACATAAATTTTAAATTCAAATGCATGGTATGTATATATCGGCTTGGTGTATACATCAAACTCATGCAATTTACCATAGTTAAGTGATTAAATAAATTTATCATGGTTAAGTAATTAAATAAACTAAAACACATATTAATTAATTATAATTAAATAATATAAACTCTAAATTCAAAGACATAAATTGCATATATCTACTTGGTATATACATTGAATGTAGATAAAAAAAATTCCAAAAATAGATTAAAAAGATTGTCTAATTATGATGTCATTGCTTACCATACCACAGTCATAAATTTTTCCATTTCTATTATTTAAATTTAAATGAGCTGGTTTTTATCTTGTAATAATTTAATTTTAAATTTTTAACTTTTTGCTTATCTGTAATTGAATTTATGTTTGATGAGGCATAAGCTTTTCTAAAAATTAAAGTTATAGTTGAATATAACTATGATATAATTGCTTAGCATATTATGAAATAAAATGCATAATAATTTTTTTTCGTTTTATTTCCTTTCTTTAAGCGAACTTATCTTTACCTTATAAATAGATTAATTTTTAATTTTTACCGATTAAATACGCAATAAGGAATAAGTTTTTTTAAACTAAAGTTATGTTCAAATATAATTAATAATTGTGATTTGATTGCTTAGCATATTATAGTCGTGTCATAAATTTCACATTTTGTTCTAGAATGGGTTGAATTTTATTTTATAAATATGTTAGTTTTAATTTTTTGTAGTATTGAACTTGTGCTCGTAATGAGGCATAAGTGTTTTAGAATTTCACGTTTTATCCTTTAATTGGATTGATCTTTAATTTTTACTCTTTAAATAAGTTAGTTTTTAATCGGTATCAAATTTGTGCCTATTAAGATATAAGTTCTTTAGAAACTGAAGTGATAACTGGATATAATTATCGTGCAATTGTTTAACATATCTTAGATGTGTATTAAAATTTTACGTTTTATCCTTTAATCAGGTTGATCTTTTATTTTTATTCTTTAAATGGATTTGTTTTAAATTTTTATCCATTAACAATTAAATTTATTACGAGAAATATAACGAAAGACCAGCACAAAATATAAACACAAAAGTGCAAGTGGTTCATATAATTTAAATCTTTCAGGATTAATGATGCATGAATTTAAATTCAATGAATCTAATTGTTTGTTTTTCTTCATTTAAATATCAATTATTTCACTTGAATGCTTCATGAAAGAGAATTCTATCAATTATTTTTTTTACAAATTTTCAAAGTAGAAGAGATTGAATTTATTAGCAATAAGATTTAACCTCTGTGACATATGCTTTGAGTCATGTATTACATCACTAATGAGTTTATTAAAAAAATTAATTACTTATTAATTTATGTCCCCAACTCCCAATCGACACAATTAATTTTTTGTCGATTAGGACATAAGTTCTTTAGAAACTAAAGTTATGTTTAAATATAACTTATATGACATTTGTTGAGTGTGCGAATCAAAGTTTCACATTGATAGCTGAAGGGACTGGGCCGACTGAGCCCAATAATCGATATCAGAGCTCAGGTTCGGCGAGATGAGTATGGAGATGTGACGGAGTGATGCGTGTAGTGCTCGATTTACTTACCCCTATGAGTTTGGAGATGCACACACGAAAAGTAGTTATGGGCTCCGATTGTCATAAATACTGAAACGATATGGGTAGCATACGGTATAGTGAATCTCGAAAATTGATTCTTGGATCGTGGTGATGGGCCACACTTAGTTCGAGGGGTGAGGTTATTGGGTGTGGGTAGCGCACAATACATCTCAACATTTCAAATAATGTGATCAGTTATTTCAAATAAAAAATAAGATAGTTGATCGATGAAATATCTCAATCTATGAATATTTTTATCTTTTCGTCCCAACAACAAACTGACCTCTAAATTCTTTTTGCCTTTCAGGGGGACTGAATCTTAACTAACTGACGCATTATAATATCAGTTTTCAGACTTAGTCACAATAAAATCCAAAATAAAAGAAGATTGAGTTGACTGACATATGACATCTAATAACTCACCTTACATAATAATTAGGTGATACTATTTAGGGTAAATACATAATTACCCCTTGATGTTGGTCGAGATTTTTAAAAAAACACTTAAACTTTGAATTCGACCTATTACCCCACGATTCTTACTTAATTCGTTTTAAATACACCATTTTTCGCTGAATCTCAGTCACAACAAAGAGAGTGAACACACGCACCAATCAGGTGCGGCCACGTGTTAAATATATTTAATTTCGTATTTTATTTTATTTTTTAATAAATCTTTCCTTTTTATTTAATTTATCATCCACCCCACTCCCTCTTTCCCACCCCACCCCATCCAGCACCCCCCTCCCCCCCGACGTCCAGCAACTCCCCTCCACCCCCACCCTGTCAGCATCTCCCCCTAACCCCCCCCCCCCCCCTTCTTCAAAATCTTTCTTCCCGTCCATTTTTTTTTTTGTTCAAATCAATTCAAAAAATTGTTTTATGATTGAATTGAGTTTTAAGGATAGTTAAATGATTGAATTGAGTTTTAAAGATAGTTCAATGAGCTTTAATGGAGTTTTAAAGATATATATTTAAAAAAAAAAAAAAACTTCAATGGAGCTTTAATGGTGTTAAACAAGATATTGTGTTGAAGAAGACGTTGTGTTGAGCTTTAATGGAGTTTTAATGATATTTAAAAAAAAAAAACTTCAATGAAGCTTTAATGGTGTTGAAGGTGTTGAAGAAGAAAGGGTGGGGAGGGGGGGTACCGAGTAATTTAAATAAATAAATAAATATTATTTTTTTTTTAAAAAAAAAAAATACAAATTATATATTAATTATTTACATGTGACAACTTTTTATTGGTCAAAAAAGTCAATTTTGAGTCCCTTCACGTGCCTGTGGCGCGTGTATACACGCAGAGGTCCAAAATGGTGTATTTGGAACGGAATAAAGAAGAATCGTGGGGCAATAGGTCGAAGTTAAAGTTTAGGTGTCTTTTTAAAATTTCGGACAACATAAGGGGGTAATTATATATTTACTCTACCATTTAATAATAAGGAAAATACCTTTTGGCCATAAAATTTGGTCATAATTTGACGATAATAGTAATAAATTTTATTCACACTATAAATTAATTTTCTTTTGGACATTTTTGTCCCTTTCATCTTAAATTTAAAATTCTTTCATTAATTATTTTACTACACTTTCCCAATACACTGAAAATTATCTCAATACATGAGAATGAACATATTAACATAATTTTCATAAATATGATTGCATAGTACTTATTGCTTGAAAATAATAGTTTAGGATAAAAATAATAATTTAAAATTAATTAATTATATTCTCATATATCCAAAATCAGTGTGACCAAAGTAGTATTATCTGAATTTTTTAATTTAATATTATATATTTATGTATCATATCTACTTAATTATGCGGTTTATCACATAAATAATTCTTATTTTTTTAATCTTTAATATAAATAAAAATCGAACAACATATTTAAATTGTTTTAAAATATAATTAAAAAAAAATTCTATAACGATTGTCTAAATTCAAAATTCTTTAGACATGATAGATATTAGGGAAAAGACTCAAATATGCCACTGAACTATAAAAAATGACTCATTTATGTCATCCGTTAAAAGTTGGGCTCATTTATGCCATCACCGGCTCATCCATGCCATTACTTTTTAACAGCCAGTTTTTAAAAATAGCCTTGCCACGTGACAACTTATTAGAGGGCCACGTCATTTTTTATTTTATTTAAAAAAAAATTAAAAAAAATTGATCCATTAAAAAGAATCCACCCAATTTTTTGATCCATTAAAAATTAATTTGATCTATGCTTTTAAAATTTGATTAATTTTTCATGATCAAACAAATATTTAAAGAATTTTTTTTTTTAAATCTACTACTAAAATTTATAACCAAACGCTATTCTAATTAAGCATATAGTATGTCTTAGCATACATGAAATATTTTGTCAACCGAATGTAAGTAACTTTTTAGTTTTTTATTTTTTTACTAAGCATAGAATGGCATCATCAGCATAAGGGGCGGCTCAGGCAAATTAATGGCCTAAGGTAAAAATCAAACGGAGGCCTTGCGTTTTATTTTTTTATATAATTTTTTTTATTTTTTCTATAAATAGTATTTAATATATTTCTTAAAATTTGTAGTTTATTATTACTAAACAAAAATAGGCCCCTCAAATTTTGGGGTCTTAGGCGGACACCTTTTCTCCTAAAGGGTTGAGCCGCCCCTGATCAACATTCAACATTTGTACGTAACACTTTATGCATCATCATTTATCATTGCAAAAACAGGAAGGCGACAACATGCCGACATATATAGTATACGTAGAGTTGGCAAAATGAGAAGCTAACTATTAATAATATAATAATAATATTTGATGTTTATATATCCCTTCAGTTTCAACTGAAAAATGACAAAAGCTTTAGTTAACGTGAATCTTTAAAAAAAAAAAAGTGATAAAAAGCGTGGAGTGTATACTCTCTCCGTTCCCTTTTAGTTACTCGTCCGTCAATTAAAATAGCTATTTTATTATAATATATTTATTAAATGATGTTTACTATTGTATTTGAAATTAATTTGAAGAAAAAATAATTAATATTAAAGGTAAAATATAAAAACAATCTTAATATGTCAAAAATGACAAAAAAACGAATTGAACGAGAATGTGTTAAGAATATATTCTTGAAAAATTAATCAAATTTTAAAAGCATAGATCAAACTAATTTTCAATGAATCAAAAAGTTGCGTGGATTCTTTTTAATAGATCAGAAAAAAAAATTAAAAAAAATGATGTGGCCCTCTAATAAGCTGCCACATGGCAAGGCTGTTTTTAAAAACCATTTGTTAAAAAGTAATGGCATGGATGGGCCGATTTTGTAACGACGATTATATGAATGAGCCCAACTTTTAACGGATGACATAAATGAGTCATTTCTGATAGTTTAGTGGTATATTTGAGCTTTTTCCCTAGATATTAACACATTATAAAAATCATAGAGTTCATAATTGTTGGCCCAGTAAACATCAACCCAAAATAATCACTCGTTATAGCTATTAAGCTAACCATTGTCATAATTTCTTAGTACTCTAAATAAAAATTAGCTATGTCCACATTTAAATGTTTTTACATTTCTTAATAACTTGAATTAGAAATATTGACTAATTACAATATTTTATTTGAAATAATTTATTACGGCTGCAAGCTGAGGTTACTATTGATAAATTAACTTTTATCGTGAAAATCATTTTTTCACTTACGCTAGGCACGTAGGTGAAAATTAAAAAGAATTGAAAAATTGAACAACTAAAATTAAAGATAGGTAAAATTTATCTACTATCACCTAACATTGATTCTATCACATAAAATTCAAACATAAACGTCATTTAACTTTAAAAATTAATATATTTGTGACATAAAAATATTCTATCTTTAAATTTTAGAACACAAAAATTATTTGATCACATTTTTGTGTACTATTTAGAAAATACCAAATTAAAGGACATATAAATAACAAATGTAAATATTTAATAAAATTACTTAATTAATGGACATATTAAAAACAAATATTAATAAATAGAACTTAAGTTTATTAATTTTTATATTTGTTATTAATATGTCCTTTAATTAAGCAATTTTATTAATTATTACATTTCAAATAAATTTAAATTTTATTTAAATATAATTTGAAAATATTTCAATGTCGATAGTCACAATTCAAAATACTTTAAATATGGTAAATATTGATATATTATAAAAAATATATTTTAATAGAAGAAAAGTATTATAAATCACAATAATTAAAAATTTAAATTATTTTAATGATTGATTATCTAAATTATATCTATATCACATAAATTAAGACAAGAAATAGCACTGGCTTGTTGATGTCTAGTATCTATATAAATTGAAATTTTACAAATAAATTACGTCAAATTTCTAAATTATAGATGCAACGGTTTCGACATGCTTGTCAACTGCTTGAATAATGATTTTACTATATCACCCCTAATTAATTATTATAAATATTTATGTATTAAAAAATTAATAATATTTAATTTAAAAATAAATATTTATGATATGTCTGCTTCAACCATCATTTTACTAGGTATCATCCTTAATTAATTATTATAAGTCTAAATATTAAAAAGTTAACAATATTTAATTAAAAAAAAAGATAAATTAGACATAAAATAATAAATTAACCCTTGATGTTTTAAATTAACTTGATGTCTTATATTAGATCCACTTAAATTTTTTGCAATTTCGACATACTTGTCAGCTGCTTCAACAGTGATTTTACTATATTGCCCCTAATTAATTATTATAAGTTATTTATGTATTAAAAAATTAATAATATTTAATTTAAAAAATAAACATTTATGACATGTCTGCTTTAGCTGTTTCAACCTTCATTTTGCTAAATATCACTCCTAATTAATTATTATAAGTCATCTAAGTATGAAGATGTTAATAATATTTAACATAAAAGTAAAATAGATTTAAAATGATAAATTAACTCTTAATGATTTAAATTAACTTAAGGTCTTATATTCCCACTTAAATATTTTTTATAGTAATTTTGTTATATCACTTTTAATTAGTTGTTGTAAGTCATTTAAGATATGTCCGCTTCGTTTCTTCAATTATAATTTTACTATTGTCACGCCCCAAAATCCCATCGGGCCGGACTGGCACCCGAAGCCGAGAAGGTCCGGGAGAACCCGTTCAAATACCTGTACTTTCCCTTACATTCACCAAAAATTTGGGCAGCACTTCGTTACATACAGAAGGGTCTAATTCCCTGTATCAGCACAACACGCACAAATATATATATATAATATAATACTTGGCCGTCGGGGCCACCACATATACAAATATAACATCACTATATAAACTCCCATGACTTGACCCTTCCTTATGTCTACAAAGCCTCTAGGATATACATGACAAAATGACATAACTAGGGTCGGGACAAACCCCCGCCCACACATGACTCCTGTACAATAACAAAACATAAGGAACCGACTCGGAAAGCTCCGAAGCAAACTGGAGCTCACCAACAATAGCTGTATGATCTGGCTCCTATCTATGCTGCGAATGACCTGAAGCACCTGTGCCTGCAGCATGAAATGCAGGTCCCCCGTGAGGGACGTCAGTACGAAATATGTACTGAGTATGTAAAGCTGTAAATAATCATATGTAATATAGGGGATCAGGAAAATCAGACGCAAGTGAATAAATCATAATAGAAGTGAACCACACTTCATAAACACTTTTAGGATCATGTACATTATCATTAATCTGAATTGGGTTCGTGAATTCGAACACATTTGTGGAACGGTATACATTCGTTCATTTCATTCTTTACAATTATCATTCGCCATTACCTCCTCCTCCCGAACCTCCAACCACCTGACAATAATCAATATTGTACCGTACTGTGACCATTAGGCTGCCTCCAGTACATATCAACTGGGATCGACCCATGCTAGGCTTATGCCCCTGGGATACCACCCATAAACACATAAATAGGGATCGATCCATGCTAGGCTTATGCCCCTGGGATACCACCCACACGTATATCAAGTAACACACATAAGAGATCTTTCCAACAACTTAGTTCAAAAGCTTTTGAGATTATTACATTAGTGTTCATGCCAATATAGTACCTTTGGAACAATGATACATCAATAGGAATCAAGTAATAGACCTTCTATACAATAACGATGTTATAAAGACTCATTGGTACATCAACAATGTGTTTCAGAATCATCAATATCACAACAATGAAATAGGAGCCTTTTGGTATATCAATGAAACATTTTTACACTTTATAGAATGGAAACAACTTCGTTGGTAATGTAGAACAATACATGTTTTTGGACAACCTTGGAATCTTACTTAATGGAACATTGGTGTTTTCATGCCAAAGAACATTGTTAGAGTATGCTTTACATACCTCGTTGTAGATTCGGATACCAATTCAATACAACTTCCCGCCTTTACAAATCACTTATCTACAATGAAATATTTGGCATCTAGTATTAGCAATCCAACACCACAATTCTCTTCCATAATTCCATACAACCACTATTTGCAAAACATTCCAAAAACCAACTTGAACAATAGGTTTATGTGTATATATATATATATATAATCATCATTTTAATACCACATCATCCCTTCACAATTCAACATAATCCAACATCATTTTCCAATCATCTTTCAACAACAATCAAATATCATACTTCTTATGCTCACATGCATACATATATATATATATATATATATATATATATATATATATATATATATATATATACATATTCATATAAATAACACCAACATAATTTACATTCTTACCATAAAATGGCCCTTTTGATTTCGAAGTCCTGTTGGAACAAATAAGGGATGCTTCTCGAAGCCCTCGAGACGATGAACACAACTACGGAATCAATTTGGACTTTCCACGGTTGAATCACAAGATAATTGGAGTTGAAATTAGGCTAGGGTTTCCTTATTCTCAATAATATGATGATAATTGATGGATATAAGACCAATTATATCTATATAATGACCAATTTTCGTCCAAGAGATGATGGAAAATGACCATATTGCCCTTAAAAATTTAAGTAAATCCGAATCTGTCCATGGTGGACTGTTTTGACAGGCTAAAGTAAATCGGCCATAACTCTTTGCTCCGATATCGGATTTGGGTGAAATTGGTATCTTTGGATAGATAATTCAAAGGGCTTTAATTTCATATAAAGTAGGCCACCCATTTCATCCTTTACAAGGAGTTATGATCGTTTGAAGTTGACCCTAAAAAACTGTTTTGAGAGTCTGAAGTAAAACGAGTATAACTCCTTACTCAGATGTTGGATTTGGATGAAACCAATTGCATTGGAAACAAGACTCAAAGATCTTTCTTTTGATAGGTTGCATCCCTCCCAGTTCATTATATTGAGAGAGTTACGATCGTTCAAAGTCGACCCAAAAACTGGCAGGCCTCAGTAGTTTGAATTTCCTGCACATTTACTGTTCACAATTATCCCGGCCGCCGTTTTATAGTTTCGAACGTGCTCGATTATATCCGAAACTTATCCGTTTTTGGAAATCTTTATATCGTTGGAAAGCTTATTCAATAAACTTCGTATGAAAACATCGACGGGCAAATTCCGATATACATACAGTCGATTCCTATACACATATAATCAAACTATACACTTGAAACCATCTCAAAATAATCAATACTCATACTTAAACTCATATATACCTTAGGATCAATACTTATACTCCAACACATATAACCATGGCTAATGCACGTAATTAAGTATGGGGTGTTACAACTATATTATCCTTAATTAATTATTATTGTCATTTAAGTATTGTGCCACTTAAATAGGTATTTGTAATTTATTTATCTCGCTTATAAAGGATGATAAACAGACAACATTAATGTTGTAGTCTTACACATCTATGTAAGTCAAATTGATTACTTAAGAATCATTACTTATATATTTGAAACGAATTTTTCCTCTAAATAAATAATTTTATTAATTATTATATTTAAATAAATTTAAACAAATTTTTAAATGTAATTCAAAAATATTTCAAACACCATAGTCAAAATTCAAAACACTTTAGACATAATAGACACTGTCACACGTCAAACCCCATATAATTCAGATGTGTCTACTCTAGCTAACAACAACCAAAATGAATCGCACTATAATAATGTAACCTTATACTCCAAATTTACACCGATTTGATAACTTACAATTCATTTTTTATATTTGTTATTAATATGACCTTTAATTAAGTAATTTTACTCATTAATATGTTTAAATATGATCACTAATTAAGTAATTGGTGTGACCTAGTTTTCTACTGAAAAGAAACTCTAACCAAAATTAATTTGATTTAGTTTTAACTACAAAAGGTCAAACTCGAAATCAACCCGATATTACATTTATTCATTTTTTTGCAAATATTTGTACATAAAATATCTATTTTAATGTAATTATACATACTTTTTAAATTTCATTTTCATAATTTTTATTTTTACATATTATTTTAGGCTTGAATTTAGAATAAATTTATACAGTCTACAGATGTTAGTAATTCAAATAAAGCTGAAATCGAAAATAAATCAATATTAATATCAACAAATGAAATTCAATTCAACACAAAAATGATAATAGTGTTAGATGTCAATTCTCTAGTTTGCATTGGTTTAGTTAATTAAAATATTTAATTTATTTTTATGTTTTTAATAATTAGAGATGTAACTAATTAATATTCATGAAAATTTCTACCTAATTGATCTTTTTTTAGTATATATTGGACCATTTTTTCACTTCCAAGTAGATCTGAATAAATCAAAATATATCAAAATTTTAACTGTTTTTAATTGTGAAGATAAAACACCATACAATATACATTAATAACTTAAATAGAAAATTAATAACATTTAAAGTTGCTTAAGACATATAGTAATAATTATTCTAATATGGTAGCTTTAACTCCACATTCACAGTAATAAGTGACAATGAAATTTTGTCCCAAAAAGGTGACAATGAAATTATTTAAGAAAAATAATTATTAATTAATTGATATAGCAATCAAATTAGAAAACTTAATTTTTTAAAAAGGAAAAAGAATAGAAATTTCATTATTGCATCCCAATATTGATAAGTTAAAGAATTAATGTTGCATTTGACTTTTTCAATTTTGGAAATAACAAAAGATTTATTATTATTTTTAAAAGAAAAAACTATTAAAATCTTTTCACAATTATGACCAAATAATTATGGTTGCACTATCCTAATAATAAAACATTTTTGATGACTTACAAAATCCAAAATTCTTCTTGTCAAATAATTACAAAGTCATTGAATATAATAGTTGGAAATTTTGACTTTAAATGAGGGCCCTTACTCTATAGACTATATTTTGGTAAAGTTTTGACTTTGAAGTCATTTAATATAATGACAAAGGAGATATACTAAAAATATAAATTTTCTATTTCTTTTCTTTTCTATTATATAGAAGAGGTGGTTTCGACCACCTCTCATGCAATTACCAAAATATCCTTTCGCTCTCACTTAATTACATACTATGCTCCAAATATATAATAATTCCATCGTTTCATCATAATGGTTTAAATATTTAATATATTCTATTAATTTATATTAATTAACTATAACTACATATTGGAAGTAATTTTTTTTTTTTATTTAATTGGCTATCATGTTCAAAACTAATTTGTTACCACGAATCACAATAATTAATAATTTAAAATATTTAAAAGTCATATAGAAATTTTATTGACTCTCATTATTTTAGCAATGCCACATAAATCGAGATAAAAGAAAAAGTACTGCAAATCATAATAATTAACAACTTAAAATATTTAAAAGATATATAAAAAATTTAGTTGATTCTCAAAATTGTATCGAAGCCACATAAATTGGGACACAAGGAGTAAATATATTATTTGATAATTACGTAAAAATTATTATAAATCATAATAATTAACAAGTTAAAATACTTTTTAAAAATAGATAAAAGTTCTATTCAACTCTCAAAATTTTATCGGTGCACCATAAATCATGACAAAATAAAAAATTATCTTAATTAATTGCAACTAAATATTTAAAGTAAATCAATTTTATTATTTTAATAAACTTTTATATAGCAAATTAATCTTTTTATTTATTTATTTTAGTAAATTTAAATTTTAAAATAATTTTTTTCTTATATAGAAATACTAATATTTAAATTTAAATTTAAATTTTTAAAGTACAAAATTAATAAATTTAATTTAATAAAATAAATTTCTAATGAATATTTTCTTAGAATTTGTGTTGGGTCAATATGTATCAAGTTAAAAAGAAATAAATAAAAATATATAGTAAAATTTTATTATTGTGAAAGATAAATACAATGTACTATCCAATAATGTTTAATAATATCATATTTTGCATATGCAAATATAGCATCCCGTATTTAATTAATATACTATTCCGGTGAATTATCGATGATTACTATTGGATATGATAAAATTATATTAATTTTTATAGTAATAACGTAATCAATCGCTCTTAATTAATTATTATGAGTCAACTAGGTATTAAGAAAATAAATAATATTTAATGAAAAATAAAATAGACATAAAATGCTAAATTAACTCTTAATGTTTTAAATTAAATTTTCGTCTTTCGAACGATGATTTTACTATATCACTCCTTATTATAAATGGGGTATGTATTAGAAAAATAAGAATAACAAAATGATATGTCAACATAAAATATTTGATTGACTATCAAAATTATATTAGTTCCACATAAATTGGGACGGGACAGAAAAAGATATAAAGAAACATATATTATTTGAAAATGAAATAAAAAGTATTGTAAATAACAATAATTAACAATTTTTTTTAAAAAAAATTGACTGATTTTTGCTGCTTCAATCGTGATTTTAATGTATCACCCGCAATTAATTATTATAAGTCACTTATGTATTGAAAAATTAATAATATTGAATCCATGATTTTAATATATATATATACTAAGAATAAAAAATTTCATGATATTTTTTTTAAAAAATAAAAATTACTACATATACTCAAATGGCAAAAGAGTAAAAACACACAAGAGATAAATGTAGAGAAATTAAGAAGCATCAAATGGATTATTAACATTTGTAACAGTCAACACATTTCTAAATGTTTCAAATTCTTTTTGAATCAACACATACACATAATAAAAATAATAAATAATAAATAATAATAATTACATTTTACTATATCACTCCTAATTAATTATTATGGTCATTTAAGCACTGTGCCACATAAGTTGAAATAGAAAAAATATTATAAATCACAATGATAAAAAATTTAAATTATTTAAAAAATATAATTGACTATCGTCGACACAAAACTCTGGACAAGGAGAGTAGCATATATTATTCAAAAATTACATAAAAAGTAGTATAAATTACAATAGTTAACAACTTAAAATATCTAAAAATAATTTAATATGTTATATATTTAAACAAAATTACATGAAAAATACTAGAAATCACAATAATTAACAACTTAAAAAATTTAAAAGATATAAAATATTTGGTCGACTCTTGAAATTATATAAGTGCCACTGAAATTGGAATAGAAGAAAAATATTATAAATCACAATAATTAAAAACTTAAATTATTTTTAAAATATAATTGACTATCAATGCCACAAAAATTTGGACAAGAAAAGTAACGTCTAGTAATTTGAAAATTACATAGAAAATATTATAAATTACAATAGTTAACAACTTAAATTATCTAAATACATATTAAAATAACATATGTTGAACTCATGCTAGATTCCGGATGAATC
This sequence comes from Capsicum pubescens, assembly GCA_030864215.1. Lineage (NCBI taxonomy): Eukaryota > Viridiplantae > Streptophyta > Magnoliopsida > Solanales > Solanaceae > Capsicum > Capsicum pubescens. The sequence goes on from CM061542.1 coordinate 7,020,397, forward strand.
CTAGAAAACATATGCAATCCTTTTATTAAAAAAAATTATTTAAATATATCAAGATTGAAAAGATAAATAAATATCTTAACGTTGGGCCCGTGCTGACACGAGCTATGCTCCTCTAGTATTAATATACAAGATAATAGCAACAATAATATATTTAATATAATAAAACAAACTAAGATTTAGGGAGGACAAAGTGTACGTAAACTGTACGTCTATCTCAAAGGTGAGGTAACCTCTGACTCAAGATAAAAATAATCTGAAAAAGATATAATAGAAGTACAAACGATAATATATAAGTAGTATCAAAAATACAAAATAATAAAAGAAGAGTACTATAACACAATAAAATACGCCACTCGAAGTATGCGAAACGATAGATTGCAACAGGGGCAGATCTATGTACAACTGTGGGGTGCCACGACACCCGTATGTCTCGGTCGAAACTGGAATCTAGTAGGAATCGAACCTTGGCACTCGAAACTTAGATCCGACTCCGAACAGTAACAGAAATTGAAGAAACAAAAAATTACAAAAGTAGTTCTACGACTACTCGTAAGGGCGGCGAGATAATGCACTTCTACCTAGCTACTAATTTCTTCTACCCTAATTTGTGTCCTTCAAACCTTTCTATCTACGATTATGTCCTCAATAAACTACAATAAAATAATGTTTAGTTTAATCACCTCTCCCTATACTATATATGTAATATAATTTTTCGATCAATCAAACCTGGTTAATTAAATTTAACCAAAAAGATAAAAAAAAATAGACAAAGACAGTAAGAATGTCCATAAAATATTTTTTGAATTAGTTTTTTTCAAATATTAATTTATGTCCGAAAAGTAGAAAAGAAAAAGTCAATACACCACCCCTAAATTAATAGTGTAGTCTTTAATTTAGTCAAATGTTAAATTATTTGTGATGGTGATGGGAATTAGAAACTAATGAAAATTCATCATTCTTAGGTCATTATTAGTATGACCAAATAACTAATTTTGTGTTTAAAACCTCTCATTAAATTCTAACTATAAAATAATTATTGTGATAAAAGAGGCTAAATTGGTCCCTATACTATTTAAAATTGAGTAATTTTTACTCTTCGTTATACGTTTGGTCCAATAGTATTTCTATTGTTAGGAAAATATTTTATTTTTTCCGTGGACCCCCTAACAAAATTTTAAAAATCAAGGCAAATTTTCTTAAAAATAAATTAAGATCGATTTTATGAATCCTCAGTAACTATTTACATATTTTTTTTTATATTATTATTATTATAAAATTGCTTATTTCTAAATATGTAGAAGCAAAAGAAAAGAGGATACCACTTTTTTGTTGACAAGTCTCGATTTTTTTTTTTTTTTACTTTTCCAACATTTCATGTTGAATCTACTTTAATTTATTATCACATTTAGTAAAGAATAGTATATAATATAATACTACAACATCAAAGGCATTTTCTTTCTTCTTCATAATTACCACATTACAAGATAGTATAAAGTTCATATATATATAGTCCTAAGTACAACCAAAGCAACACAAGGAACAACCATCAATGGTAAGAACATTATATCTTAATTCTTTTTTATGTGTTATTTCATGAATTTCAATTTTTAATTCTCTTCTAATATATGTAATTGTAGTACTTTTTATTTCATTTTCAATGTCACCGTGAATCTATTTTTTTTTTTTTTTAAGAATATTTAAGAGTCATGTCAAAGAGATTTCAAAAACTTTGAATTTATGACGTCAAACAACTTTTAAATCTATCTTTTGCCATTATAAAGGAAACAAATAAAATTTATATATGTATGTATATACACACATATACATTTGAAAATGTTTGTTTTTACATATTTACATTGTATAGTTATATTTGTTTATCATTTAAGGCATCTGTAATATTTGACGTATATACACAATATAATTTTATGATAAGTCGTGTTTAAACTGAATATCCTCGAGCGAATTTGGCTCTACCGTTAGCCAGAAGAAATGATTTCAGAATTTAAAGTTTATGAGTTAATAAATTACTTTTATTTTTATGATGATTGAAAGTGATTTTTTTTAATTTTTTTTTGGGAATTTTTGTAGACCACATCAAAAAGAGTTGCAGAGAGGAAAGTGGCTAAGTTTGAAAAAAATATTACAAAAAGGGGAATATTGCAAAATCAAAAAGGCAACAAAGGAATTGATCCAATTCATATTTTTCTTGTCCTTTTTGCTGTCTTATTCATTGGATCTTGTAAGATAATTTCTTAATCCCTATAACAATTTTATTTCTATTATGTAGTCTTTATTTTTCTTATCAATTGAGTTTAGTCATATTGTTAATCGGAGGGTATGGAGGTCACGAATTAGGACAGAAGGTCAATAGGGACTAGGGAGGTATGCAACGTGTCGCTTTTCAACGAGATAGTCTTGGTCGTAGTTTGGAGCACTGTATCTGTTTTCACTTTCTTACCGTAGTATTAGCATTATTTTCATAGTTTCTTGATTATCGGAGGGTATGGAGGTCACGAATTAAGACCTTCTTAATTGAGTTTAATCATATTGTTTATCGGAGGATATGAAGGCCACGAATTAGGACAGAAGGTCAATAGGGACTAGGGAGGTATGTGATGTATCGGTTTTCAACGAGATAGGCTTGGTCGTAGTTTGGAACACTGTATCTGTTTTCACTTTCTTACCATAGTATTAACATTATTCTCATGGTTTCTTGATTATCGAAGGGTATGGAGATCACGAATTAGGACATTCTCAATTAAGTGTAATCATATTGTTTATCGGAGGGTATGAAGGTCACGAATTAAGACAGACGGTTAGTAGTGACTAGGGAGGTATGTGATGTATCGGTTTTCAACGAGATAGGCTTGGTTGTAGTTTGGAGCACTGAATCTGTTTTCACTTCCTTACCGTAGTATTAACATTATTCTCATAGTTTCTTGTCTTTGATTTTATGCTACCTTCGGCGTTTCTTGTGCTTCAATTATTGCATTATTTCACTGTTGTTACCTTAACGAGGTAGGATAAGGTCTGCATATACCCTCCCTGAACCCCAACTTTGGGATTACGCTAGGTATATCATGATTAATTTGGATATTCCTACACATTTTGTCGTGCTTACGCCCCTTCTTTCCTTACCTAATGAAAGAGTCCATCGACAACCTTAGTAGTCTGAACTATGTCGTACAGGCTACATCGACACTATTTCCCTGTTAGTTGTCACGTCTTCTTCATTTTCGTATTTCATATATCGATAGTGTATATTATTTGTATATAAGACCGAGAAGATTGACTCAAGAACCAATTTCGTTCTGAGCTTCTTTGTAGATTTCGGACCTAACCATTAAGTAAGATGCGATGGGAACTACGGAACTTGTGAACAAGGAATCTTAATGATTCACTGGTCGGATTGGCAGAACGGACCAGAGATTAATTCATGCATTCTGAGATCTGAGAAATCATGAGTTAACCCTACAAATGAAATAGGGATTGAAAGAGTAATTATTCGCCCGCGAAAACTTCTGTTATTGCAAAATTTAGGATAATACAATAAAAAAAAAATCATATATTATAAACAATTTCTAACATGATTTATTTATTTTTCCTTTTTTTTAACATTTGGTTTTTTTGACAGTTATTTTCCAGGTTGTGAGGATGGCACTGAATGATGGATTGCTACCAAGGTAGATGGAATATATGGAATACTTAAATAAAACCAAATTCCAACTTTTCGACTTCTGTTTCAATTTACGTGTCTTACTTTTCCTTTTAATATATTTTTAACAAAAATATCGTCTTTCTATTCAATAACTTTTGGATTTCGCTGTTTTTATTTTACCTTTAATGGCACAGTCCCTTATATAGAACTGACATGACATGTATACGCCCACTAAATTCGAGCGATATTTTTGGTGTGTTATACACAATTAGCTTAGGACCACGAGATTCGGAATTCTTCTCTACATTCTTAAACTTCATGACGAGACATACTAAGACACATGAAATGAAACAGAGGGAGTAAGATGCAACGATCTAAATCCCTTAACTCTGCACCTCAGTCGTAAATAAGTTGGAGTTGGCTATATGAATAGTATTCACCGACCAATAACAACAACGACAACAACATATCCAATGTAATCCACAAGTACGCAGACCTTATCCCTATCTTGGAAGGTGGAGAGGTTATTTTCGATAGACCCTCGGCTCAAAGAAAAGCATATCAAAGCGAATAGTTACTAACTACTAATACTTTTCACAGTGCTTTTTACATTGTATTTGAACTTTAGAGCAGGGAGGAGGGCGCTGGCGCGGCGCTTTTACTACGCGTTCACCACTTATGTTGTCCCAAAAGCTATAAAGATGTTTGTTGAGGATCAAGAATAACCTTAGAACATGTTGTGGATCGATTTGCTTTCATCAGATCCACGAGCAGCGCCAGTTGAGTTGTCGGCTGCTTTTGAACATTGACAACAGCAGTCTGAACTTTTCGATGCTTTGCTTGCAGAAGAATTGTAGCTGTAGCTAGTCTCATGGTACACTTGTATGCCATCTGGAGAATTGAACTCGAACTCCTAAACGAAATCACATTAGGCATCAAGATACTTTCGATAACCTTGATGGTTTACATGTATGCAATGTACATAGCGAAGAGTGAATCGCTAACTTGTAAATCTGAGTTTCAAAGTCATCTAATATCAAAAGGAATTTCCACGTGCTTGACTCATCGAATGAGGGGTGAGCTGGAAACATAACTAAGTATATAAAATAAAAGTGCGATCGCTCTAACAGTTTAAGTTTTTAGACGAGAAACATCATTAACACTCACCTTGGACTTTGTCTTGGCAGAATAAGGCGTTAAGCAGGGATTTAGGTCCATGAGAAGCATGTCATCTGGACTTCCGGGGGGAATTGTGTTCTCGGAACTGAATACCTAGAGGAAGACGAGGAACTTAGAGCAGAAAAACTGCAACATGTATCCAATTTTTACGCAAGATATCATTGATTGTCTGTTTACCGCTATCTTTGTTTCTGCATATCATTGAAACATACTAACCAGAGAATTCGCTGCTTCTTGATTGTATTCTGGTGACTTTCGCGAGCTATCAAGAGAATCATAACACCCTCGATGAGAGTATTTATCTGCTTTAACCTGTATGAAGAATATAAATCGGTCATTTTTCATATACTAATGCTGATCTTATAATAGACTGGAGATATTTGCTATCGGAAACAGCTTCTCTATCTCTACGAGGTAGGGGTAAGGTCTGCGTACACTCTATCCTCCCCAGACCCCACTTGTGGGATCGCATTGTTTTTTTTTGTGTTGTTGTTGTAAAGAAAATGGAGTCTTATCAGCAACAAACCGACAAAACCCCCCGGCACAAGTTCAAGAAAATGGCTTCTCCTAAGCACTTATGGACGCGTATTAACTAACAACAGTATACCCAGTGTAATGCGACAAGCGGGGTCTGGGGAGGATATAGTGTACGCAGACCTTGTACCTACATTAGGAGGTAGAGAGGTTGTTTCCGATAGACCCCTAGGCTCAAGAAAAACGAAATAACAGATTACAGAAGTGAACAAATCATGACAAAGCATTCTGGAAAAGAAAGAGCAGTAACTACAATAAGATAGTGTGATAATCGAGGAACAAGAGATAGCAGATATATTAAGCGGACATAGGCGATAAATCTCTCAACGTTACCATGGCCATATCGTAGGTGAGGCACTGTATTTGTCCTGTAAGAGAAGTGACCTGATCTTGGAGACTTGGTATAAGCTGGTTTGCCTGTTTGAGTTCAGCGCGTTGCGTCTCCAAAAGTTCATGAAGTTGAGAACTCATATCATCTGGGAACAATACGGCATTCTTCAACGACTTTATCTCTTCCCTCTGCTTCAAACACACATCCTTTAACTTCTCAGCCTGTTACCATTCGCAAGTAAATCAGCGAATGAGTTATAACAGTATCGTATAATCTACATACCATCGAAGTTACTATCATCCACCATATTTTCGACAGCAATCCATTTCAATAAGAGCATTCCTATATTCACAGGATATACGATTAACAAACTCTAGTGTTAAAAAAATTACACAATTCAAGAACACACCTCTATGCTTTCAAGATTGCAAGTTTGAAACTTTTGAATGCACTCAATAGAAATACTGGTTTCGCCACCTCTACAACAACAACAACGTACATACCAGTGTAATCCCACAAGTGGAGTCTCGGAAGGATTGAGTGTACACAAACGTTACCCCTACCTCGTACATTTAGAAAGGTTATTTCCGATAGAGGGTGTTCTTGAATTGTACAAGAACACCCTCTATACAAGGGGAGCCTTGGAGTAACTGGCAAAGTTGTTGCCATGTGAGTAGGTGGTCACGGGTTAAGCCTTGGAAACAGCCTCTGGTAGAAATGCAAGGTAAGGCTGCGTACAATACACCCTTGTGGTGGGGCCCTTCCCCGGACCCTGCGCATAGCGGGAGCTTTAGTGCACTGGGCTGTCCTTTTTATACAATTCAAGAACACAATTCTATATTTTTAAAATAAGTTTCAACGCTTTCAAAAACACTTTCAAAGTACTTTTTAAAAGCCACTTTTTTCCGGCCAATTCAAACGGGCTCTTACTTTAGGTTGCAAGTTTGAAACTTTTGAATGAACTCGATAAATTACTAGCTCCGCCACCTCTCCTAGGCGAAAAACTAACACAAAAATGGATGCAAATTACACAATTCAAGAAAATACCGCTATCAAGCATCAATTTAAGCTCATTAATTTGATTCACTTGCTCCTTATTCATGCTCGACAACTCCCTCTCACTTCTTAACACCAAACCTAAAGTAACTACTTAGTAAAATTCAACTGATTATATAAACTTTTGAACCCCCTCGACTTACATTTTGTCTGAACCTTTTGAATGGCCTCGTTAAAATTCCTGGCTCCACCACTGCTTAAGAACTAAATCAAGTTTTTAGGGGTAAATCAAGACGAAAATGAATTCAAGGACGAACTCTAGCTTTAAGCAAATTACACAATTCAAGAACACCTCTAAAACAACAACAACATACCCAGCGTAATCCCACAAGTGTAGTCTGGGGAGGATAAAGTGTACGCAAACCTTACCAGTACTTCATAGATATACACAGATTGTTTCCAATAGACCCCCACCTATCTTAGAGGAAAAATTACAGATTCCGCGACTTACACCAGGTACCAAGTTTGAAACTTTCTAGGGAGCAAATCAAGACTAAAATGTATTCTAATACGAACTCGAGTATTAAGCAGACTACACAATTCAAGAAAATACCTCTATGTTTTTCTCTTCAAGCATCCATACGAACACATCAATTTGTTTCTCTTGCTCCTATTCATACTCAACAAAAAGTTTTTCTATTCCTTTTTAACTACTTATTCAAAATCAACTGATTACATAAACTTTTGAACCTCCTCGACTTACTCTATCATTAAGCAAGCTTGAACCCATGACCTTCTGGTCACACGACAACAACTTTACCAGTTACTCCAAGTCTCCCCTTCAACTATTACTAAACGTAATCATTTAAATAAACTTAGAATTATTCTTGAGCATATTAGCACAGCCAAAAACCAATAAAGGGGTTTAATTGTTGGAAAGTCATAGTCCAAAAATCAATTTTTTTGTATATATATAAACTTTTGAACCCCCTCGACTTACTTTGAGTCCTAAGTTTGAAACTTGTGAATGCCAACAACAACAACAACAACGTACCCAGCGTAATCCCACAAGTGGTGTAGGGAAAGGATAGGATGTACTCAGACCTCAATTCGCCCTTTGTGGGGCTGAAACTTTTGAATGCCTCGTTAAAATTCCTGGCCCCGTCACTGCTTAAGTACTAAATCAAGTTTCTAGGGGGGGAATCAAGACTAAAATGGATTCTAATACGAACTCGAGTACTAAGCAAATTACACAATTCAAGAAAATACAACAACAACAACATACCCAGTATATTCCCACCAAGTGGGGTCTGGGGAGGTTAAGTGTACGCAGTCCATACCGCTACCTCATAGGTGAGATAGAGAGGTTGTTTCCGATAGACCCCCGGACACAATTCAAGAAAATACCTCTAGCAATAAGCAAATTACACAATTCAAGAATGTACCTGTATGTTTTTCTGTTCAAGCATCTGTTTAAGCTCATTGATCTGCTTCTCTTGTTCCTTATTCATTATCAACAATTCCCTTTCACTTCTCAATACTCTACCTAAACTCCTTGCATTCCCTTCAACTTCACTCAATCCCTCCTTCTTCGCCGCGTAATCGGCAGGAACAACCACCTTCACTTCACCCTTAGCCTTAGACTTATGCTCCACCAATTTCTTGACCAATGACCCCAACTTCTGTCGTGCCGTGGGGGTTTTGTGAGGGCGCGTGAGAGCGCGTGAAGTGCCACGACCATCGGCCGAGGAAGAGGGGTTGGATCTTGAGGAGTAATGGAGTGGATCTTTCGAAGAAATGGTGTTGGCGTAGCGATAAGGTGGCTCGGTTGAAGCCATTTTTGATGAGTTTGGAGTTGTCTGAATTCAAATATTTTTTTGGGAGGGAGGAAGAAGGTGCTTAGCTCAATGTGTGTCCTTTTGTTTTATTTTTTTAGTTTATTAAATTTATTTAAATTTTGAAATGTGTGAGTTATACTAATCGCGTAAGATGAACGCATCCTACCTGTCAAATCAGGCGCAGCATGTACGCTTTCTACTTATCAAATCGCGCCACATGCACGCGTCTTATCTATCAAATCGCGTAGCTCATCCTACCTGTCAAATCGGCGTAACATGTACGCTTTCTACTTATCGAATCACGCGAGATGCACGCGTCCTAACTATCAATTCGCGTGAGGTGCACTCGTCATATCTGTCAAAATCGCGTGAGATTTGTCAGATAGGTAGCATGTGTTACATATTAACTTAGATCAGGTCAAGTTAAAAAATAATTCATCCATTTATTTTTACTTGTCATGTTACGTTTTTCGAGAGTCAAACTGCATGAACTTTAACTAATATTTTAACTATTTTAAAACGTATTTTTTCATATTAATATACTTAAGAAGGATTGCAATATTTTTTGTATAGTTTCCGAATATCTAAATTTAAAATATTAATTAATTTAGTTCAATTTAATTTAAAAGAAGTCAAATTGACTTTCATAAAATTTAGTTTATACTATAGTTTTTTCCCTTCTTTTTTTTTTCTAAAATTGTGCATATTAAAGGAATTGGACATGTCTAGTAATCACTTTTTGTATTTTAATTTAATCCCACTTGTACTTTTATTGTATTCTTTATTTGTTTGTTTAGTTTATTTTTTTTAAATTTCATGTGAAATCCACATTCTTCTTTTGTAATCATAAAAAATGGCATATTTAAATTACATCTGCATTATATAATCAATGATTTCAATTGATCTCAAATACATTTTTTTTTTTTTAGGTTAAATTTAAACTAAACACAAAAATTAATATTTTATAGAATAATTATTTTGAGAATTTTCTTTATCTTGAGCCGGGAGTCTATCGGAAACAGCCTCTCTACTTCTTCGGAGGTAGCGGTATGAACTGCGTACATTTTACCCTCCCAGACCCCACTTTGTGGGAATACACTGGATTTTTTGTTGTTTTCGTAATTATTTTGAGAATTATCACATAATACTCGGGATTTCTTTCCCTTTTTATATCAATTATTATTTAAGTTTTTCCTACCATAATTTTTACTTCCTTATTTATCGAGCTTCATCTCCAGGTTAGATCTTGTACACGTGGCACACACGAGTGCCTACATGGACTTTTCAGTGTGTTGTGCCATGTAGGCACTAAGGTTGTCAAAAATACAGTTTTAATTAGTCCAGAAGGGTAATAGGACTCTCTTAAAGTTTCGTGTGTCTCATTCTTTTCGCGTATAATTTAAGGTGAAAATAATTTATTTATTTTTATAAAAATTAGATTGTGATTAAATAATTAAACCTAGTACATACCTCAGCAGGACAACAAGAATACAATATTCTAGACTAGACATGTATACCACTATCTTTTTAAGTGAATTAATTATGTAAAAAATAGTTTTTATATTATCGATGCATATAATTTAAACTTTATATAGAATGGGTGAGATTCCTCTGCCTTTATTAGAGTCTCGTTCTCGATCAAGAGAACGGAGAGACTCGGATTAAAGAGAAAGTATCTCTTTATGGACCCTACGAGTCAGAAATTTGTACTCGTGGAATTAGTGAATTTCGAATACCAGATGGTTACAGAAAAAAAAGTCTTAACAATTTCTTACATCCAACCAAAGTATATGAATGCAAAGATGAGAGAAATAAGTATATTTAAGCTAAGTCGTGCAAACTCTTCACTTTGATGTTTTATATTTATGTCAGATTCTTCAAAAATTAATACATTACTTCTGTAGAACTATTGGACATTCGCCCGTTGACATCGGTTTTGAAGAGTTCGAGCAACCTAGAAATTAAGATGGTATAGGGAAACATAGAGTAGGAACAAGATGCAAACAACATCTTGTTTCACTCATATCAACATCTTCAATTTTCATTCCTTGTGGTAATTTCCAATCAAAATGATACAACAAAGATTCTAATGAAAGTTCCAAATTCAACATCCCAAATGAAATTCAATTGTTACGACACACTCCAACTTTACATGGGTCCTATTACCCAACTCCCCGAACTCAATTTTAGCGTATTTTTGCCACCCTTATGTGCTGGCGTAGCATCTTTATTACATAAAATGGGGCCCACGTCAAAGGTGTCATGCATGCCGGCTAAAAAGGTTGACAAAACGTGTCATGTAAGCTAAAATGGATGACAAAAATACGCTAAAATTTAGTTTAGGGAGTAATAGGAACCCCGTGAAGTTGGAGTATGTCGCAACAAATTTGTGTAGGTCACTATCTTCTACTATTGGTTTCCCTTTTACTACATGTCTAACTTCTTGTTGTGCTTTCATTAGTATTTTTGGATTCTTGATCATCTTTGTCATTGCCCATTCTACTAAATTTGAAGCATTTTCACTTCAGAGCTACAACCATTTCCTTTTGTTTAAAAGAGTTATGAAAGGTCTACGGTCTTAAACATGTCAGTTTCAATTTGTGTGACGTAGTTTGACCAGACACACAGTTAAAGAAAAAAGAGTTATGAAATGTCTAGGGTCTTAAACATGTCAGTTTCAATTTGTGTGACGTAGATTGACCAGACACGCAGTTAAAGAAAGAAAGAGTTATGAAAGGTGTGGGGTCTTAAACATGTCATAACATTTGCATGGTTACAATAACTTGTCGTTAAAGGGTACAATCGAGACGTATAAGTTTGTGTTGTTTTTCCTATTTGCAAAGGGTCTTTTCTGCGAAACAGATTGATAAGAAGTTTACCAAAGATAAGAAGACCTGTAAAACGTGTGATCTTAAACATGTTGTAACATAGTTTGACAGGACACGAAATTTAAGAAAGACAGAGAGACTACTGAAACGTGTAATCTTAAACATGCCATGACATTTGTGTGGCTTTAAGATATTGTTATCAAGGGTAAAACTGATCATGTTTAAGTTTAGTGCTTTCCAATTTGCGAAGGATCATTTTCTTTGAAACGGATAAATATGGAACTTAAGAAAGATAGTAAGCCTTTTCAAATATGTAATCTTAAACATGTCATAACATAGTTTGACTTGACATGTATTCAAGAAAGATTAGGAGACTTTTGAAACTGTGATCTTAAGCCTGTCATAACATCGCATGACTATAACATCTTCTCGTTAAAGGCAAACATTTCCGATGCCCAAACAGGGTCATGCTTCTCGAAAAAGACTAAAAAAAGGCCAGCTCAGTGCACTAAAGCTTCCGCTATGCGTAGGAAGCGGGAAAGGGCCCCACCATAAAGGCATATTGTACGCAGTCTTACCTTGCATTTATGCCAGAGACTGTTTTCAAGACTTGAACTCGTGACCTCTTAGTCACATGGTAGCAACTTTACCGGTTACTCCAGAGACTAAAAAAAAAATGATGTCACATAAATTGGAATAGAGTGACGGAGTAATATGTTAAACTTACCAAGAGGATAGCCTTGATGTTGTCAATGGTCAAAGGCACTTCAAGTTCTCCATTTTCCATAGTCCTAAGCAAAACATCAAGTAAATCTTCATGTTGTGGCTTGTTTATCTTGTTTCTTTCAATATGACATCCATTTCAGTGGAAAAGTTTTCCTACCAAATGTGATTCTTGTAATTATGTCATGGTTTAAACCAAACAACATCTCAGCCAAGTTGACCGGCTTGTCATCGCGGCTACATAAAGCCGCGATGGACCTGAGGAATAGAGTCAACTCCTCGCGCCTTGCTGCTGGCGGGGACGAGTTGACTCTGCTGGAGCTGTCTCAGCTCCAGGATGCAAATTTTATGCAGTTGTCTCCAGTATGTACCGTAAGATGCAAATGCTATATCGGTATAATTGTAGCCCAAGATTCTAGGGGCGACTAGTTAAGGTGCGTTAGGGGACCATATTTTAAGGCTAAGTCCCTTAATTTTTTGTGTGGTGTTGGAGTCATCAAATGGTTCAAAATGACAATAAAAGGGAATTTTGTTGGACCAAGTGGGAGTTTTTTTTTTTTGTTAAACAAACTCCATAGGTGTATGAAGATGAAGATTGTAAAAAAGATTATTGAAATTTGGATCATTTTCCATGTTTTCTATATGTTTTCTTGTATGTGAAATGAATTGAATATTTGTCACAATTGCATTGGTTATGTGCCTATTATAAAGACTACATTTACTTTTCTTTTCTTCAACCACTCAATGCTATAATGTCCTGTCCTCAACCGGGAGTCTATCGGAAATAGTCTGTCTACTTTATCTGAGGTAGTGGTATGGACAGCGTAACATTATCCTCCCCAGACCCCACTATGTGAGCATACACTGGATATGTTGTTGTTGTTATTATTGTACTCAATGCCTGTAATGTGGAAAGTGAGTATTGACGTAAATAGTAAAGTTATTATGATGCGATCAGAAGTCATGTTAATAGCCTATTTACGAACCAAAATTTAAAGTAAGATAATGTACGATAGATCCTTGTGGTCTAGTTCCTTTTCTCGGTGCTACCGAGAGTTTAGTGGTAAGTACCACTCTATTCTAGATGTCTCGAATTCGAGTGGTGAGTATGAAGTCATCTTTATTGGGAGTTTTATAGGGAGTGCATACTCCCAAAGGAGATTTTAGATGCGAAATCAAATTAGTCGGTACCTCAAAATAGATGACGAATACCAGAGAGAAAAAAAAATATTTCCTCAATCTCATTTTATGAGGCATACTTTCGCTTTTAATCCGTCCCAAAAAGAATGTTATATTTTCTTATTTAATAACTTTTTAAAAGTGCGATTACTCTTTTACCTTTATTGGTCTCACTTATAAGATTTTACTTAATTAAAAATAATAGTATTATATTTTTTTAATTAAAGATAATTTTGATACAAATCTTTTCTGAGACGAAAAGAATATTACTTTTTCCTTCATAAGCAAACCAATAAATTAGCAAAATATAATTGTTTGATGTGATGTTTATACATTAGAATTATTATATATAAAAATAGTACCTAATGCCACCATACATTTTAAAAAATAATATTATTTTCTTATTATTTTATTCTAAAATAAATATAAGTATATTGGGCGAAGATTCTCGAGGGTTGCAGAACGAAGCAAAGTAGATTTCCTGCGAGCGAGTGTATCATGACAAACCATGAATATAGTGCCATCGGCAGAACCTCTATCTGAAGACATCTCGACAGAGACATTATGCGAAGATTATGCCTCCATTCGAAAGATGAGGATGACGTGGAAGAAAAGGATAGGAAAGAAAGGTATCAGAGTCTGTTGGGAGTGCAAACGCGTATTATACCAGCCTTTGCAGAAGATATTGGTTGGCACCTGGAACGCATAGGATACCTGGCGTTACGTTATTAGTTATAGTACTATGAGGATCCCTGGGATACTAGCCATTTCTTGTATTCTATAAATTGGACATTTTCTTCACTTGTAAACGATATGGAATCAGATCCTAAGCGATACAATACACAATTTACTTGTTCATCAAGCATTATTTTTTCTCTTTACTTTCTTGCTCACTGTGACTCACGTGGAAGGAATCGTTATTGTTTGAGGATATGTCTAGAATCGCGTTTCACTGACCCCATCTGGTGGGAATTCACTGGGTTTGTTGTTGTTGTTGTAATTTATTCATGTTTATGCTTTGTCTTTTGATACATAGATAGTCAATTCGCTGGTAAACAAATCGTAAATAGAGTTAGATTTAACACGCATAATCTTTACCTCGTACACAAATTCAATTGTACGATTTTCAGGTAAATAGTTAGATTTTAAAATTTTAAAGAATTTAACTTGAATTTCTCATTTGTGCTAATGACAAGATTTTATAACCGTATAAATATTTAAAATAACAAATTTAAAAGTTTTAAAATATTTAATTATCAATTTAGGCTAAATTAAGGTGTCTACTTATGTACCGGGGTGGACATACTATAATAGATATGAATATTCTATAGAAATCAAAATTTTGATAATGAATGTGCTATGCATATTGAAATAATTTGACATTTGGTACAATATTTGATATTTATATTAAAAATATATATATATCAAAGCATATAGTTACATACCCAATTTATGTATATATTATTATGAAAGCAAGATTACATAAACACTTTTTTTAACTAGGCTTTAAATCACATATATACCTCTGATTTTGGATGTGCACAAGTAGACATTTAAACTTATATAACGTAGACAAACGTGTCCTATATAACATAATATACGTAAAACGTCATATAAGACACATAATTATTGATTTATAATACTGTAAAATATCAAAATCGAACTTTAAAATAACAAATAAAATGACCTACTTTATCCCATACCTTACTTCTTTTTACCTTAATTTTCATTCTTACCTTTTTACCTAACTTTATCCCATACCTTACTTGTCTATATGTTCATTCTTCAAATTATTAGCAGACGTTTGGCCATGAAAATTAAAAAAATTTGGAGTTGGAGTTGGAGTTGTGTTTGGCCATGTCTTTTTTGAATTATTTTTTTTGACTATTGAAAAAACTTTTTAAAATATGATTTTATGCCCTAACTTTAACAAACTATCAAAATCACCCAACTAAAATTTACCTACTAATGGAAAAAGAACACAACTAGCCACTATTATAAAAATAATTACATATACATGGTCATATTTAATGAATTTTAATTATGACATATATAATATTTACATTAATAGCCATTTTCTCATATTTGAAAATTTTAAATATGGATGTTCTATTAACAGATCACTGCTTCCTGTTTTTTAGGTAACAAAATATTATCTTTCAAACAAATTTATTTTTTTAGAATTTTATTTAATTTATTTCCTTCATTTTTCGTTCCTAAAAAATAGGAAATGATGAGTTGTTATTAAATTTTAGGGTGCCGCTAATTTATTTCTTTAATTTTCTTATACATGAAATATTTTACTGTGTGAATAAATTATTTCTATATAAACATGCTTTGCATATTTATGGTATATTATATCATATACCATAAATATATAAATATGCTTAGTATGTTTCTTTATACTTTGTATTTTTATATATGTGTGTATATGATATATGCATGGTATAAACTTCATATATAACATACTTTGTATATTTATATTATAAATATGCTTAGTAAGTTTCTTAATACTTTATATATTTATATATGTGTGTATATGGTATATACATGGTATAAACTTTATATATAACATACTTTGTATATTTCTATTATAAATATAATACTTTATATATTTATGGGTATAAATATAATACTTTATATATTTATGGGTATAAATATAAATTAGCAGTAAAATAATATCTTAAATAAGGGAAAAAATTAAATTAGGGATAAAAATAATGGTGAGAGAGAAAAAGATATATATATTAATTAGGATAGCATTAAATTTGAAATTATAATTATTTTATTCTTTAAACCTGCTATATACGTAATATTGAAAAAGTAATGTTATAAGGAGAGTTTTATGTAAAAATTTAAAAAATTGGGGTTATATGTAATAATAATAAAATTTGGAATTGGAGCTGGAAAATTGTAAAAACAACAAAAACCTGTTTTTCCCTTTTTAGATTTTTTTTTTGGAATTATTTTCCGAATTTTCATGGCCAAACACCACAATTTTTAACTCCGAAAAAATTTTCTGGAAAAAATAAAAAAATTTCCATGACCAAACGGGCCCTTAATATGGCACATTATATAACTATGAAAAATAATACATAATCTGTCTAAATATTATGGGTGTGGTTGATATGGAGGAGAATAATTACGAAAAAATATTTTTTATTTTTTATATTTGATTGAACAATTTTTTTAAAAAAAAAATCTCTAAAAAAACAGGTTCTTTAAAATAACGAAACATGATTTTGTTAATAGATTACGTATAAATATTTTTGAAATAATATTTTTTTTGATCTACTAAATACTAGAAAATATGTAAGAAATTAATTTATTTTTCAAGAAAAAATATTTTTCTTCGTACAAAACACGCCCTATACATAATATAGTACAATACATATAATATTCTCTTCATTTCATTTTATTTGATCGTTGTTGACTAGACACGCCCCCAGAGAAAACTTTAGTAAGAATGTATTCTACGATTAACCTCATTAATAATATTTTGAAACTCTAAATTTGACTATACTTTACTTTATATAGTTATTTAAGTAGTAAGGGTAGAAAGAACAAAATATAATAAAATTATCTTAATCCTAGAAATTGAACAAATAAATTGAAATAATTACTTTTAACACAACGATTAAGTTAAACGAAACAGAAGGAGTATACCACAATATATTATCATTCAACATTAAGGGATCGTTTGGTAAAATAATTACAAAATAAAGGTTGAAATCAACGTTATTTCATATTTAGCATGAAGTATTAGCTAATCTCGAAATTATTTTATATCCATCATTTGTTTTAAAATGACGAAATTACTATCATACATAGAGTGACATAAAATAGTAGTTTTATAAAATATTTTATCTCGTTATTAGTTAATTTTGAAATTATTTTATATTCATCATTTGTTTTAAAATAACGAAATTACTATAACACATAGAGTGACATAAAATAATAATTTTATGAAATATTTTATCTCATTCGGTGTATCAAATGGCAACGATAACAATATTAGCAACCATCCAAATCCCTAAAGTAAAAAAAATAAAACAATACTTCCACCATTTCATATTAGTTGGACACTGTAGACTTGACACATTCATTAAAAAAATATTTATTAGGGATCTATTTATTAAATTAATCTTATTAATTATGCTTTGAAAATATAAATTTGAATATTTACAACTTGTTTAGTTATTTAATAATGAGAATATTATTGAAAGAATATATTAAAATTCTAATTTCAACTAAATTGAAACAGATATTTTTAAAAAGAGTATCAACTAATACAAAACGGAAAGGAAGGAGTAAAAACAAACAAACATCCTTCTCGTGTGACAACCCCTTTACCCCTACCCCACCCCCCACCCCACCACAAGTACACTCCAAGTAACTGTAATCTCAAGCTTATTGAAGAAGCAAAAACAAGGAAAGCAAAAGCATAAAAAAGATTAACTCAATTATCATACTTCACTCAGTTTTCTATACACACTTTTCTTGCATTGATTCACCTTGTGTCTTTGATCATTCTGTTGAAGAAAGGTTGGTGGGTTTTCTTGTTTTCCTATTTTTGTCAATTGGGGTCCTTAAAAGTTTGTATCTTGTTGTTGTTCTTGATCCAAATTTGTATATATGTTGGTTTGATTTTTATGCATTGTTTATACTGTTTTTTCCATTTTTTTCAATTAGTTATGTTGTTGTTCAATTGGGGTTGTATCTATGGTTGATTTGCTTTACTGCATTGTTTATACTGTCTTTTATGTTGTTGTTGTTCAATTGGGGTTCTTAAAGTTTGTATCAAGTTGAAGTTATTGATCTGAATTTGCATCTATGATTGATTTGCTTTACTGCACTGTTTATACTGTCTAATTTGCATCTATGGTTGGCCTGATATTCTCCTTGGTGTCTTTGATCATTCTGTTCAAGAAAGGTTAGTGGGGTTTCTTGTTTTCCTATTTTTGTCAATTGGGGTCCTTAAAGTTTGTATCTTGTTGTTGTTCTTGTTTCAAATTTGTATCTATGTTGGTTTGATTTTTATGCATTGTTTATACTGTTTTTTCCATTTTTTTCAATTGGTTATGTTGTTGTTGTTGTTCAATTGGGGTTGTATCTATGGTTGATTTGCTTTACTGCATTGTTTATACTGTCTTTTATGTTGTTGTTGTTCAATTGGGGTTCTTAAAGTTTGTATCAAGTTGAAGTTATTGATCTGAATTTGCATCTATGATTGATTTTCTTTACTGCACTGTTTATACTGTCTAATTTGCATCTATGGTTGGCCTGATATTCACCTTGGTGTCTTTGATCATTCTGTTCAAGAAAGGTTCGTGGGGTTTCTTGTTTTCCTATTTTTGTCAATTGGGGTCCTTAAAGTTTGTATCTTGTTGTTGTTCTTGATCCAAATTTGTATCTATGTTGGTTTAATTTTTATGCATTGTTTATACTGTTTTTTCCATTTTTTTCAATTGGTTATGTTGTTGTTGTTGTTCAATTGGGGTTGTATCTATGGTTGATTTGCTTTACTGCATTGTTTATACTGTCTTTTATGTTGTTGTTGTTCAATTGGGGTTCTTAAAGTTTGTATCAAGTTGAAGTTATTGATCTGAATTTGCATCTATGATTGATTTGCTTTACTGCACTGTTTATACTGTCTAATTTGCATCTATGGTTGGCCTGATATTCACCTTGGTGTCTTTGATCATTCTGTTCAAGAAAGGTTAGTGGGGTTTCTTGTTTTCCTATTTTTGTCAATTGGGGTCCTTAAAGTTTGTATCTTGTTGTTGTTCTTGATCCAAATTTGTATCTATGTTGGTTTGATTTTTATGCATTGTTTATACTGTTTTTTCCATTTTTTTCAATTGGTTATGTTGTTGTTGTTGTTCAATTGGGGTTGTATCTATGGTTGATTTGCTTTACTGCATTGTTTATACTGTCTTTTATGTTGTTGTTGTTCAATTGGGGTTCTTAAAGTTTGTATCAAGTTGAAGTTATTGATCTGAATTTGCATCTATGATTGATTTGCTTTACTGCACTGTTTATACTGTCTAATTTGCATCTATGGTTGGCCTGATATTCACCTTGGTGTCTTTGATCATTCTGTTCAAGAAAGGTTAGTGGGGTTTCTTGTTTTTCCATTTTTGTAAATTGGGGTTCTTAAAGTTTGTATCTTGTTGTTGTTCTTGATCCAAATTTGTATCTATGTTGGTTTGCTTTTTATGCATTGTTTATACTGTTTTTTCCATTTTTTTCAATTGGTTATGTTGTTGTTGTTGTTGTTGTTGTTGTTGTTCAATTGGGGTTGTATCTATGGTTGATTTGCTTTACTGCATTGTTTATACTGTCTTTTCCATTTTTTCAATTGGGTATGTGGTTGTTGTTGATGTTGTTCAATTGGGATTGCATCTATGGTTGATTTGCTTTACTTCATTGTTTATACTATCTTTCCATTTTTTCATTTGAGTATCTTGTTGTTGTTGTTGTTCAATTGGGGTTCTTAACGTTTGTATTTTGTCGAAGTTATTGATCTGAATTTGCATCTATAGTTGATTTGCTTTGCTGCATTGTTTGTACTGTCTTTTCCATTTTTTCAATTGGTTATGTTGTTGTTCTTGTTCAGTTGGGGTTCTTAAAGTTTGTATATTCTTGAAGTTCTTAATCCAAATTTGCATCTATGGTTGGCCTGATTTTCTTGCATTTATTCATCTTGTGTCTTTGATCCTTCTGTTCAAGAAAGGTTAGTGGGGTTTTCTTGTTCTTCCAATTTTCTCAATTGGGGTTGTTAAAGTTTGTATCTTTGTTGAAGTTCTTGATCTGAATTTGAATTTGCATCTATGAATGATTTGTTTTACTGCATTGTTTGTACTGTTTTTTCCATTGTTTCAATTGGGTATATTGTTGTTGTTGATGCTTTCCAATTGGGATTCTTAAAAGATTGTATCTTGTTGAAGTTCTTGATCCAAATTTGCATCTATGGTTGATTTGATCTATGGATGATTTGGGTTTCTTAAAGTTTGCATCTTGTTGAAGTTCTTGATCCAAATTTGCATCTATGGTTGATTTGATCTATGGATGATTTGGGTTTCTTAAAGTTTGCATCTTGTTGAAGTTCTTGATCCAAGTTTATATCTATGGTTGATTTGCTTTACTGCATTATTTATACTGTCTTTTCCATTTTTTCAATTGGGTATGTTGTTTTTGTAGTTCAATTGGAGTTCTTAAAGTTTGTATCTTGTCGAAGTTCTTGAAAACCATCAAAAAATCGCTCAATTTCATAGTTCACTTACTCTTCTATACACACCATTTTGATTCGTTTTTCTTGCATTTATTCACCTTGTGTCTTTGATCCTTCTGTTCAAGAAAGTTTTTCTTGCATTTATTCACCTTGTGTCTTTGATCATTCTGTTCAAGAAAGGTTAGTGGGATTCTCCTCAACAACAACATACCCAATGAATTCCCACATAGTGGGGTCTGGGGAGGGTAGATTGTACGCAGATCATACCATGGTTCTCTTGTTTTTCCATTTTTATCAATTGGGGTTCTTAAAGTTTGTATCTTGTTGTTGTTGTTCAATTGGGGTTCTTGTATCTTGTTGAAGTTCTTGCTCCAAATTTGTATGTGTGATTGATTTGCTTTACTGCATTGTATATACTGTTATTTTTCCATTTTTCTCATTGGGGTTCTTAAGTTTGTATCTTGTTGAAGTTCTTGAACAATAAGATTATTGTTCAAGACGAGCAGGGCAGGGAAAGTGTCCAGCAAGTCGAAAAAGAGGACGCTTGTGCCACTCTTTTATACCAAATAGCCAGACACTTCATAGGTGAACCCAAGCTATTTCAAGATAGGAGCTTAGAAATCCTAAATAATCTTAGATGTAAAGATCTTGCGAACTTCAGATGGTATAAAGATACCTTCTTAGTTAAAGTAATGATCAGACCTGACTGCAATAAAGATTTCTGGAAAGAGAGATTTATTAGCGGCCTTCCACCCCTTTTTGCAGATAAGGTAAGAACTAAGATTAAGGATAGATACGAAGGACAGATTCCTTATGATTCCTTGACCTATGGTGATCTTACTAGTTTTATTACAACCGTAGGGATTGATCTATGCACTGACCTCAAGCTTAAGAGACAACTTAAGAAAGATAGTTCATCCAAATACGGATTGAGATCATTCTGTCAAGACTATGGGTTTGATAAAGATTCCCCCAAAGCTAGGAAAAAGCATAGGAAATCCTCTGAAGGGGTTAAGAAGAACAAAAACAAAACCAAAAAAGCTTCAGCAAAAAGAGATTGGAAGCCTAGCAGAAAAGCTAAGCGAAAGTCCTCCAGGAAAAATGTCTGTTGGACTTGTGGCAAACCTGGCCATACGGCCAGGGACTGTAAGTCATGGAAAAAGAACAAGATTAACCAATTAGGTTTGCCTGAAGAAATCAAGGATAAATTATTTTCCCTGATGGAAGAAGACTCATCGGGTTCATCTTCCTCTTCAGAATCTGATAGCTCTTCAAGCAATGACTTTAGCGACGAAGATTATATCAACGCTGCTTATGAGTCAGATAAAACCCAGTCTAGTCAAGACTGTTCTTGCGATGGTACTTTTTGTACATGCACCAAGAAAACCATTAATGTCATAAGTTTGTATGGTTTTCTTGGTGCATGTACAAAAAGTTTGTATCTTTTTGAACAAGATACAAGAACCCCAATTGTATCAGAAATAGTAGGCCCTTCTTTTTTAAAACAAGAAGTTCAAATCAAACAGATTGAACACATTTTAAAAACCCCGGAGATGATAAGTAAAATAGTCAATCTTCAAAAGAATTTCGAAACAGAAATTTGTTCTGAACTCCCCAATGCCTTTTGGGAAAGGAAAAGGCATTCAGTAGAGCTCCCATACATTTCAGGATTTAATGAACAGGCCATTCCTACAAAGGCAAGGCCCATTCAGATGAATCAAGAAATGATGGAAATCTGCAAAACTGAAATAAACCATTTGCTAAAAAATGGTATCATTCGAGCCTCTAACTCCCCTTGGAGCTGCTCCGCATTTTATGTTAATAAAAGTGCAGAAAAAGAGAGAGGAACTCCGAGGCTAGTAATTAATTACAAGCCTCTAAACGCTGTCCTTAAATGGATCAGGCATCCAATCCCAAACAAACGGGATCTCTTGAAACGAACTTGTAAAGCCAATCTTTACAACAAGTTTGACATGAAGTCAGGATTTTGGCAAATACAGGTTGCCGAAAAAGATAAATTTAAGACAGCATTCAATGTCCCATTTGGGCATTACGAATGGAATGTCTTACCTTTTGGGCTCAAGAATGCCCCTTCAGAATTTCAAAATATTATGAACAACATATTCAATCCATACAGTTACATGCTAATTGTTTACATTGATGATGTGCTCATATTCTCTGAGAACATTGATTCTCATTTTAAGCATCTGCACACTTTCTTTAAAATTGTTAAGCTCAATGGGTTAGTCATTAGCGCTTCTAAAATGAAGCTCTTTCAGACTTCGATTAGGTTTTTAGGTCATGACCTTAACCAAGGAAGTTACAAGCCTATCTGTAGAGCCATAGAATTCTCTTCTAAATTTCCTGACGAAATTCCTGATAAAACCCAGCTTCAAAGATTTTTGGGAAGTCTAAATTATGTTGCAGACTTCATTCCAAACATCCGCCAGGTCTGTGAGCCCCTCTACAAAAGGCTCAGAAAAACACCAGTACCCTGGAGCCATGAGCAAACCAAGGCAGTCATCAAGATTAAAACACTTGTTAAGAGTCTTCCATGTTTAGGAATTCCTAATCCTGATGCCTTTATGATTGTTGAAACAGATGCTTCTGACATTGGATACGGAGGTATTTTGAAACAACGCATTAGCATCCAATCCCCTGAACAATTAGTGAGGTTCACGTCGGGAATCTGGAACTCGGCTCAAAAGAATTATAGCACTGTTAAAAAGGAAATTTTAGCTATAGTGCTATGTATCACAAAGTTTCAAGATGACTTGATCAACAAAGAATTTTTGTTAAGAGTAGATTGCAAATCTGCCAAAGAAATTTTACAAAAAGATGTGAAAAATCTTGTTTCAAAACAAATATTTGCTAGATGGCAAGCTCTCCTATCTAGCTTTGATTTTCAAATTGACTTTATTAAAGGAGAACATAATTCCCTTCCCGA
Organism: Capsicum pubescens; assembly: GCA_030864215.1. Lineage (NCBI taxonomy): Eukaryota > Viridiplantae > Streptophyta > Magnoliopsida > Solanales > Solanaceae > Capsicum > Capsicum pubescens. Next base: position 7,043,844 of record CM061542.1, read on the forward strand.
TTTTCTAACAAGAGAATTCTTACAGGGAAAGAATGAGACCGACCACACTGGGAAAGATCCCAGCAGTCAATAAGAATGATCAAACTAAAATGGCCAGACCATTTGATCCTCCTCCGGCAACAATGAATCCACTGAGGCCATCAGTTCCACAGAGGCCGATCCTCAGAACCGAACCCCAGTTGCCATCCCAAAACAGGTATGCAGCTCTAACAGAAGCCCCAAGGCTTCCCCCTCCAGCACCAACCAAGTTAGTTGATCTCAAGACAGGCAAACCCCTAGATGCCAAACAATCGCCGAGCTCATCGGTACAATCCAAACAGAGTTATGCTATGAAGGCTCCAGAATCCTTCGCCCAAGCAGTTAATCCAGCAGCATCCAAAGCCGCCATTCAAGCCCCTCTTCCAAAAGAGGAATTCAAGTTCATTACCACTTCAGTAATGCCCATTATTGCCCTTGATAAGGAATATGAGGGATATCCCTTAGACCAGCTCATCAAGCCGGTATACAATGACAAGAATTTTGTAGACACAGAATGTCCACTTAAAACCAGGAGGTTCTACGAAGCCATCCTAGTTGACACTGACTCTATCGAAGTAGAGCATAATATGAATGATAGGAACCCGGAATTCATTGACTATTCCAGGTTTACTATTAAAAGGGTTTTTACCCCTTTTAACTGGTTTGCTGATCATCTCCACACTCCAGTGGTATTATCCATGCCCCATCGTCCTCAGACGTACAATTGGTATGACTATAAGTCTGCATGGTTCAACTTTCTATATGTCCGACCAGGGCACACCTGGTTTGTTAAATACTGTCCGGCCATGGTAGATGCTATTATTCCCAGATGGTTCTATGAATGGTGGACAATTTTCGGAGGAACCAAAGAAATCCTCCCCTTACAATTCGCTAGCAGATTCTTAGATTTCTGCACAAAAGAAGGGTGTACAACCTTACCTGAGCATATCCAAATGTGCAAGTTTTTTATTAAGAAGAGAGTATCTTATATCATCTCCTGGAACTTCGCCAAAGGAGAACAGGACAGGATAAGGTATTTATCCAAAGAAATTAAAATCAAGGGTTGGACTCCAAAGCCAACTGCACCAAAAACTCCAGATAAGGGAAAGACTTCTTTACCCAGTTCATCCAGCAATGCTTCGTTACGTAAAAAAGCATTGAAAGAAAAATTGAGAAAGGCTTTACAAGATATGGAAAGCCAAGAAACTACTGACGAAGAAGTATTACAACTTCTCGAAGAAGCTTCATCAACAGGGAGCAGTGACAACAATGGCGATATGCTAAACCCTACGGGAATAGCATTGGCCTACATGGACCCCTATTGAGAATAGGGAAATGGCTCTTCAAAATTAAGATAGAGGTTCAAAGAACTGGAATTATCTTTTTTGAAGAGGCAACCTACTATTCCAAAAGGAATCCCTGAGCCCCACTGCGTTTCCAAAAGAGAAAGCATCTACTTTTCAGAAAAGACCCCACTGCTTTTATAAAGAAAGCATCTACAGCTCATCTGTTCAGAAAAAGACCCCACTACTTTTATAAAGAAAGCATCAACAGGAAAAGTAACTGTCGGCCATCATAAATTGATCTCAGCCTTACACTTGTATACATTAGATGTATCCTTCTACTTATCAGAGTCTATTTAAGACTTCTATGCAACATTGAGGAAAGCATTCGGAAAATATCTTAGATATCTCCTCTGCTAAATTCTCTCCCCTCTTGTAATTCTCCTACAATGTTTTCAGCTTAAATAAATTTTGTAAGTTTAAGTACTTTTCTATATCTTTCATTAAATCTTCCGCTTTTATCACTTAGATCCTTCTTGATTTTGAAAGCAGCTTTTTCCTTTATTAATCTGCTATCCTCTTGGGAGAGAGGTCTGATTAACGGGAAGAAAAGATTTTGATCAAGAATAGTGGTGCGAATTCCATCAAAATCGCTTATGTAAGGCCTGATTTGATTTACAAAAGGTATTCCAAGAATAATATCTTCCGTAATACCTTCAGTAATAACGAAGTCATTAACTAGGCATATGCCATTGTTGCAGACATGGGCCTTTGGAAGCATATAATTAATTCTCATTCTTTCTCCGGTGGCGGAGTATAGACGAGAAGTGCTTTTTTGAAGATACTTGGTGGGGATCAAACCTTTAACAATGCAGTTACTGTCTGCACCAGTATCAAAAAGGGCGACTCTGTTAAGTACAAAGTCTTTGTTAATGACAATCTTTATTACAATATGTTCGCTATGACCTTTAATGGTGGTAATAGCGGCATCTGAGGAGGAAGGTCTATCTGTACCTGGGAAGGAGATAGGTTCTTTAAGATGATCATTTGGGGTATGATCAGGGATCATCAGAGGGGGTCTAGGAGAGCTTTCTTTGGGTAGGGATACATCCTTTAGAACTTGTTCGGTTAGGATGTTTAGTTCTACCCTGTCCAGTCTAATCTTAAGATCTCTGACCTCTGTTTTGAGAGTAGAGATTTCGTTTTTAAGATCAGAAATAGTAGGCTCGGATGGTTTGTCAAATCTTTCCATGACTTGCTTCATACTGAAGGGTTGGATGGTAGGCTTAGGGGCTTTTTCCTTTTGAGGGAGCATAAGCTTTTTGAGTTCGAGAAGGTATTTGCTTCTAGCCTCGTCATCGTGGATATGTTCTATAATGTCAAAAAGAATCTCTTTAGGATTTTCTGAGATGACATTAATGGTTTTCTTGGTGCATGTACAAAAAGTACCATCGCAAGAACAGTCTTGACTAGACTGGGTTTTATCTGACTCATAAGCAGCGTTGATATAATCTTCGTCGCTAAAGTCATTGCTTGAAGAGCTATCAGATTCTGAAGAGGAAGATGAACCCGATGAGTCTTCTTCCATCAGGGAAAATAATTTATCCTTGATTTCTTCAGGCAAACCTAATTGGTTAATCTTGTTCTTTTTCCCTGACTTACAGTCCCTGGCCGTATGGCCAGGTTTGCCACAAGTCCAACAGACATTTTTCCTGGAGGACTTTCGCTTAGCTTTTCTGCTAGGCTTCCAATCTCTTTTTGCTGAAGCTTTTTTGGTTTTGTTTTTGTTCTTCTTATCCCCTTCAGAGGATTTCCTATGCTTTTTCCTAGCTTTGGGGGAATCTTTATCAAACCCATAGTCTTGACAGAATGATCCCAATCCGTATTTGGATGAACTATCTTTCTTAAGTTGTCTCTTAAGCTTGAGGTCAGTGCATAGATCAATCCCTACGGTTGTAATAAAACTAGTAAGATCACCATAGGTCAAGGAATCATAAGGAATCTGTCCTTCGTATCTATCCTTAATCTTAGTTCTTACCTTATCTGCAAAAAGGGGTGGAAGGCCGCTAATAAATCTCTCTTTCCAGAAATCTTTATTGCAGTCAGGTCTGATCATTACTTTAACTAAGAAGGTATCTTTATACCATCTGAAGTTCGCAAGATCTTTACATCTAAGATTATTTAGGATTTCTAAGCTCCTATCTTGAAATAGCTTGGGTTCACCTATGAAGTGTCTGGCTATTTGGTATAAAAGAGTGGCACAAGCGTCCTCTTTTTCGACTTGCTGGACACTTTCCCTGCCCTGCTCGTCTTGAACAATAGCTTGTTCCACCGCTGTAGCTTCCCACATGAGTAGTCTAATATCCTCAGCGAAGTAGTTATCCCACCAATGTTTTAACATGCCCGTGAATCCCGAGGCAATAAGAGTAAAGGCTTGCTTGTCCGTAGCACCTTTCATCTTATAAGCAGTTATTGCCATACCCATTTCATGGAGTTTGTTATAGATCTGATGTTCGGCTAATCCGTCCATATTCCATTCAGATATTCCTACTCCATCGTAGTTACCGCTGGAAAGGAAATGGTTTTCCTCAAACTGGGTATCTGGAGGAGAAGGTCGCTGGTAGTAGTTTTTCCTTGTAGGAAAGCGATCCTTTGGGTAGGAGTTGGTATGTTTGGAAAGAGATGACCCTTTCTCTTGCGGGGTGCTGGAGGTTGCTTTACCTTTTTCCGAAATGCTAAATTTTGCTAGCTTTTCGTTGATTTGATCAAGGATTTTAGCAGAGACATCGAAGTCGTCTTTAAGTTTAGGGAATTTGTCCTTTTGAAATTCAGGAATCTTAAAAATTGGGTTGCTAGTGTAGCTAGCTTTTGGAGTAGTATTGGGCAAAGGAGACGGGGGCCTAGGGTCTTTGGATTCTCCTATCTGTTGGGAGATAGTATGGAGAACTTGGTTCGTATAGTTGTTTTGTTCAACTATTCTATCAAGATCTTTGTTACAGGGGGATGACAAAGGTTTGTCATGCTTCTTCTTGAAAGGAGAAGCATTTAGGACTTCGTTGGAGTGAGGAATTTTTATTCCTTCTAGAGGGGGCGTGACAGATTCAACGACCTTATTGGTTTGGGTATACCATTTGTGGATGATAACTTGGAGAGATTCGTTTTGGTCTGGTGTCCGTCCAGTCCATTCGAACCATTTGAAGAATTCGATATCGCATCGAAATCTTTTCATATCAGCAATCCAGAGTCGTCCAAACTCTCTTTGCTGTTCGTTGGTGTAGGTACTTATATACCATTTTCGTTTTAAGGCGTCTTCTGGACGATACCAGATGACCTCTAGGGCTTTGAGGTCAGGGGTGAAATCTTCATCATCTATTTTGATGACATTTAACCCTGGGTCTACCCTAATCTTTTGACGGGATGTATTAGGAGGTGGCTCCATGTCTGAGGCGGTAGGACTGCCTGGATCATACAAGTTTTCGGGTTCAGGTTCACTGACTCTCGTATGTTGTTGGTAATAGACTTTTGGGACAGGTCCTGAGAAATCTACTCCTCTTACTTTTCCCTTGTCATTGTCATTCTCATCATTTTGGTCACTACCTCCCGACGGTTTTGAAGTCGACGGCCTGTGCGAGACAGATCCTCGAAAGGAGGAGGCTCTAGAAGCCTCAAAACTGAGAAACTTTAAATCAATAGAGCCGTCTGGGTGTTGAACTACCCGTTCGATCTGAGATCTTTCTGGGAAAGATGGGAGAGGCTGAGTTATGGCGTCAAAATGCCAGTCATTTTGGTGTAGGATTTCATCCCATACCAGAGCTTTAGGGACAAAAATATTGGCCTTTGCTCGGTTTGCCTCCATGAGGGTAGTAACACCTCTGGGGATCGTTATTCTAGCCCTAGGGGCTAAGGTTGTACCCATTAGCCGATAATATACTCTGTATATTATAGCTATTTCTCTAGTGTTATCCTTACTATTCATGTTTTTAGTTTTGACGTTTAGTGTCAAAACATCCATGATGTTAGGATCATTGATGTCTACAGAGAAATTGGGGTAACAATTAAAGTATACCGGGCCATCGGCGAGGTTACTTTGTATTACTCCTAAGAGTGAGTCATCAAAATTTAAAAGACGAGCGTCTCTTAAAATAGCACAGACGGGGATATCAAGACCCTGTCTGAATAGTGGCTTAATAGCTACTTGTACAAGACCTACATGAAGATAATTAAACTGATGCTTAAATCTGTTTATATCATGCTCATTTAATAACTGAATAATTTCTAGAGAATTATTAATGGCCACAGTAGACTCAGAGGTCTTGATGTTATGATTTCTAATAAAACTAAATTTACCTAATTGATAAATAGTTCTAAAAGATTCTTCGGGAATACTCCAGTTTTGGAGGCTATTTTCAATAGTAGCAATCTGAGTTGCTTGGGAAGACAAGTTAATAGTATTTTTAACATGGTGATTAGTCTCCATATTTTTTGAAAAATTGCCTAGAGACTGACAGGGGAACGAATAGAATCACACAAGATAGCACATAACAATAATAATTAATGACAAGACTTATAATAATTTAAATAATGCATGCAAGGCCTATGGGATCTAACCAGTTTTAATGGCTTTTACAACAGAATTCTCTTAATGTTATCTTAGCGACGGGACCACCAACAAGGTCGAAATGCTTACCTTAGCTAGAGACCATACTTTCAGGCTGACCAACGTCTGAAACCGGATATTAATCTAGTTAATGACTTCGTTATTACTGAAGGTATTACGGAAGATATTATTCTTGGAATACCTTTTGTAAATCAAATCAGGCCTTACATAAGCGATTTTGATGGAATTCGCACCACTATTCTTGATCAAAATCTTTTCTTCCCGTTAATCAGACCTCTCTCCCAAGAGGATAGCAGATTAATAAAGGAAAAAGCTGCTTTCAAAATTAACAGACTTTCTTCCCATATTTGTTTTTTAAAACAAGAAGTTCAAATCAAACAGATTGAACACATTTTAAAAACCCCGGAGATGATAAGTAAAATAGTCAATCTTCAAAAGAATTTCGAAACAGAAATTTGTTCTGAACTCCCCAATGCCTTTTGGGAAAGGAAAAGGCATTCAGTAGAGCTCCCATACATTTCAGGATTTAATGAACAGGCCATTCCTACAAAAGCAAGGCCCATTCAGATGAATCAAGAAATGATGGAAATCTGCAAAACTGAAATAAACCATTTGCTAAAAAATGGTATCATTCGAGCCTCTAACTCCCCTTGGAGCTGCTCTGCATTTTATGTTAATAAAAGTGCAGAAAAAGAGAGAGGAACTCCGAGGCTAGTAATTAATTACAAGCCTCTAAACGCTGTCCTTAAATGGATCAGGCATCCAATCCCAAACAAACGGGATCTCTTGAAACGAACTTGTAAAGCCAATCTTTACAGCAAGTTTGACATGAAGTCAGGATTTTGGCAAATACAGGTTGCCGAAAAAGATAAATTTAAGACAGCATTCAATGTCCCATTTGGGCATTACGAATGGAATGTCTTACCTTTTGGGCTCAAGAATGCCCCTTCAGAATTTCAAAATATTATGAACAACATATTCAATCCATACAGTTACATGCTAATTGTTTACATTGATGATGTGCTCATATTCTCTGAGAACATTGATTCTCATTTTAAGCATCTGCACACTTTCTTTAAAATTGTTAAGCTCAATGGGTTAGTCATTAGCGCTTCTAAAATGAAGCTCTTTCAGACTTCGATTAGGTTTTTAGGTCATGACCTTAACCAAGGAAGTTACAAGCCTATCTGTAGAGCCATAAAATTCTCTTCTAAATTTCCTGACGAAATTCCTGATAAAACCCAGCTTCAAAGATTTTTGGGAAGTCTAAATTATGTTGCAGACTTCATTCCAAACATCCGCCAGGTCTGTGAGCCCCTCTACAAAAGGCTCAGAAAAACACCAGTACCCTGGAGCCATGAGCAAACCAAGGCAGTCATCAAGATTAAAACACTTGTTAAGAGTCTTCCATGTTTAGGAATTCCTAATCCTGATGCCTTTATGATTGTTGAAACAGATGCTTCTGACATTGGATACGGAGGTATTTTGAAACAACGCATTAGCATCCAATCCCCTGAACAATTAGTGAGGTTCACGTCGGGAATCTGGAACTCGGCTCAAAAGAATTATAGCACTGTTAAAAAGGAAATTTTAGCTATAGTGCTATGTATCACAAAGTTTCAAGATGACTTGATCAACAAAGAATTTTTGTTAAGAGTAGATTGCAAATCTGCCAAAGAAATTTTACAAAAAGATGTGAAAAATCTTGTTTCAAAACAAATATTTGCTAGATGGCAAGCTCTCCTATCTAGCTTTGATTTTCAAATTGACTTTATTAAAGGAGAACATAATTCCCTTCCCGATTTTCTAACAAGAGAATTCTTACAGGGAAAGAATGAGACCGACCACACTGGGAAAGATCCCAGCAGTCAATAAGAATGATCAAACTAAAATGGCCAGACCATTTGATCCTCCTCCGGCAACAATGAATCCACTGAGGCCATCAGTTCCACAGAGGCCGATCCTCAGAACCGAACCCCAGTTGCCATCCCAAAACAGGTATGCAGCTCTAACAGAAGCCCCAAGGCTTCCCCCTCCAGCACCAACCAAGTTAGTTGATCTCAAGACAGGCAAACCCCTAGATGCCAAACAATCGCCGAGCTCATCGGTACAATCCAAACAGAGTTATGCTATGAAGGCTCCAGAATCCTTCGCCCAAGCAGTTAATCCAGCAGCATCCAAAGCCGCCATTCAAGCCCCTCTTCCAAAAGAGGAATTCAAGTTCATTACCACTTCAGTAATGCCCATTATTGCCCTTGATAAGGAATATGAGGGATATCCCTTAGACCAGCTCATCAAGCCGGTATACAATGACAAGAATTTTGTAGACACAGAATGTCCACTTAAAACCAGGAGGTTCTACGAAGCCATCCTAGTTGACACTGACTCTATCGAAGTAGAGCATAATATGAATGATAGGAACCCGGAATTCATTGACTATTCCAGGTTTACTATTAAAAGGGTTTTTACCCCTTTTAACTGGTTTGCTGATCATCTCCACACTCCAGTGGTATTATCCATGCCCCATCGTCCTCAGACGTACAATTGGTATGACTATAAGTCTGCATGGTTCAACTTTCTATATGTCCGACCAGGGCACACCTGGTTTGTTAAATACTGTCCGGCCATGGTAGATGCTATTATTCCCAGATGGTTCTATGAATGGTGGACAATTTTCGGAGGAACCAAAGAAATCCTCCCCTTACAATTCGCTAGCAGATTCTTAGATTTCTGCACAAAAGAAGGGTGTACAACCTTACCTGAGCATATCCAAATGTGCAAGTTTTTTATTAAGAAGAGAGTATCTTATATCATCTCCTGGAACTTCGCCAAAGGAGAACAGGACAGGATAAGGTATTTATCCAAAGAAATTAAAATCAAGGGTTGGACTCCAAAGCCAACTGCACCAAAAACTCCAGATAAGGGAAAGACTTCTTTACCCAGTTCATCCAGCAATGCTTCGTTACGTAAAAAAGCATTGAAAGAAAAATTGAGAAAGGCTTTACAAGATATGGAAAGCCAAGAAACTACTGACGAAGAAGTATTACAACTTCTCGAAGAAGCTTCATCATCGTGGATATGTTCTATAATGTCAAAAAGAATCTCTTTAGGATTTTCTGAGATGACATTAATGGTTTTCTTGGTGCATGTACAAAAAGTACCATCGCAAGAACAGTCTTGACTAGACTGGGTTTTATCTGACTCATAAGCAGCGTTGATATAATCTTCGTCGCTAAAGTCATTGCTTGAAGAGCTATCAGATTCTGAAGAGGAAGATGAACCCGATGAGTCTTCTTCCATCAGGGAAAATAATTTATCCTTGATTTCTTCAGGAAAACCTAATTGGTTAATCTTGTTCTTTTTCCCTGACTTACAGTCCCTGGCCGTATGGCCAGGTTTGCCACAAGTCCAACAGACATTTTTCCTGGAGGACTTTCGCTTAGCTTTTCTGCTAGGCTTCCAATCTCTTTTTGCTGAAGCTTTTTTGGTTTTGTTTTTGTTCTTCTTAACCCCTTCAGAGGATTTCCTATGCTTTTTCCTAGCTTTGGGGGAATCTTTATCAAACCCATAGTCTTGACAGAATGATCCCAATCCGTATTTGGATGAACTATCTTTCTTAAGTTGTCTCTTAAGCTTGAGGTCAGTGCATAGATCAATCCCTACGGTTGTAATAAAACTAGTAAGATCACCATAGGTCAAGGAATCATAAGGAATCTGTCCTTCGTATCTATCCTTAATCTTAGTTCTTACCTTATCTGCAAAAAGGGGTGGAAGGCCGCTAATAAATCTCTCTTTCCAGAAATCTTTATTGCAGTCAGGTCTGATCATTACTTTAACTAAGAAGGTATCTTTATACCATCTGAAGTTCGCAAGATCTTTACATCTAAGATTATTTAGGATTTCTAAGCTCCTATCTTGAAATAGCTTGGGTTCACCTATGAAGTGTCTGGCTATTTGGTATAAAAGAGTGGCACAAGCGTCCTCTTTTTCGACTTGCTGGACACTTTCCCTGCCCTGCTCGTCTTGAACAATAGCTTGTTCCACCGCTGTAGCTTCCCACATGAGTAGTCTAATATCCTCAGCGAAGTAGTTATCCCACCAATGTTTTAACATGCCCGTGAATCCCGAGGCAATAAGAGTAAAGGCTTGCTTGTCCGTAGCACCTTTCATCTTATAAGCAGTTATTGCCATACCCATTTCATGGAGTTTGTTATAGATCTGATGTTCGGCTAATCCGTCCATATTCCATTCAGATATTCCTACTCCATCGTAGTTACCGCTGGAAAGGAAATGGTTTTCCTCAAACTGGGTATCTGGAGGAGAAGGTCGCTGGTAGTAGTTTTTCCTTGTAGGAAAGCGATCCTTTGGGTAGGAGTTGGTATGTTTGGAAAGAGATGACCCTTTCTCTTGCGGGGTGCTGGAGGTTGCTTTACCTTTTTCCGAAATGCTAAATTTTGCTAGCTTTTCGTTGATTTGATCAAGGATTTTAGCAGAGACATCGAAGTCGTCTTTAAGTTTAGGGAATTTGTCCTTTTGAAATTCAGGAATCTTAAAAATTGGGTTGCTAGTGTAGCTAGCTTTTGGAGTAGTATTGGGCAAAGGAGACGGGGGCCTAGGGTCTTTGGATTCTCCTATCTGTTGGGAGATAGTATGGAGAACTTGGTTCGTATAGTTGTTTTGTTCAACTATTCTATCAAGATCTTTGTTACAGGGGGATGACAAAGGTTTGTCATGCTTCTTCTTGAAAGGAGAAGCATTTAGGACTTCGTTGGAGTGAGGAATTTTTATTCCTTCTAGAGGGGGCGTGACAGATTCAACGACCTTATTGGTTTGGGTATACCATTTGTGGATGATAACTTGGAGAGATTCGTTTTGGTCTGGTGTCCGTCCAGTCCATTCGAACCATTTGAAGAATTCGATATCGCATCGAAATCTTTTCATATCAGCAATCCAGAGTCGTCCAAACTCTCTTTGCTGTTCGTTGGTGTAGGTACTTATATACCATTTTCGTTTTAAGGCGTCTTCTGGACGATACCAGATGACCTCTAGGGCTTTGAGGTCAGGGGTGAAATCTTCATTATCTATTTTGATGACATTTAACCCTGGGTCTACCCTAATCTTTTGACGGGATGTATTAGGAGGTGGCTCCATGTCTGAGGCGGTAGGACTGCCTGGATCATACAAGTTTTCGGGTTCAGGTTCACTGACTCTCGTATGTTGTTGGTAATAGACTTTTGGGACAGGTCCTGAGAAATCTACTCCTCTTACTTTTCCCTTGTCATTGTCATTCTCATCATTTTGGTCACTACCTCCCGACGGTTTTGAAGTCGACGGCCTGTGCGAGACAGATCCTCGAAAGGAGGAGGCTCTAGAAGCCTCAAAACTGAGAAACTTTAAATCAATAGAGCCGTCTGGGTGTTGAACTACCCGTTCGATCTGAGATCTTTCTGGGAAAGATGGGAGAGGCTGAGTTATGGCGTCAAAATGCCAGTCATTTTGGTGTAGGATTTCATCCCATACCAGAGCTTTAGGGACAAAAATATTGGCCTTTGCTCGGTTTGCCTCCATGAGGGTAGTAACACCTCTGGGGCTCGTTATTCTAGCCCTAGGGGCTAAGGTTGTACCCATTAGCCGATAATATACTCTGTATATTATAGCTATTTCTCTAGTGTTATCCTTACTATTCATGTTTTTAGTTTTGACGTTTAGTGTCAAAACATCCATGATGTTAGGATCATTGATGTCTACAGAGAAATTGGGGTAACAATTAAAGTATACCGGGCCATCGGCGAGGTTACTTTGTATTACTCCTAAGAGTGAGTCATCAAAATTTAAAAGACGAGCGTCTCTTAAAATAGCACAGACGGGGATATCAAGACCCTGTCTGAATAGTGGCTTAATAGCTACTTGTACAAGACCTACATGAAGATAATTAAACTGATGCTTAAATCTGTTTATATCATGCTCATTTAATAACTGAATAATTTCTAGAGAATTATTAATGGCCACAGTAGACTCAGAGGTCTTGATGTTATGATTTCTAATAAAACTAAATTTACCTAATTGATAAATAGTTCTAAAAGATTCTTCGGGAATACTCCAGTTTTGGAGGCTATTTTCAATAGTAGCAATCTGAGTTGCTTGGGAAGACAAGTTAATAGTATTACTCTTATTGCCTCGGGATTCACGGGCATGTTAAAACATTGGTGGGATAACTACTTCGCTGAGGATATTAGACTACTCATGTGGGAAGCTACAGCGGTGGAACAAGTTATTGTTCAAGACGAGCAGGGCAGGGAAAGTGTCCAGCAAGTCGAAAAAGAGGACGCTTGTGCCACTCTTTTATACCAAATAGCCAGACACTTCATAGGTGAACCCAAGCTATTTCAAGATAGGAGCTTAGAAATCCTAAATAATCTTAGATGTAAAGATCTTGCGAACTTCAGATGGTATAAAGATACCTTCTTAGTTAAAGTAATGATCAGACCTGACTGCAATAAAGATTTCTGGAAAGAGAGATTTATTAGCGGCCTTCCACCCCTTTTTGCAGATAAGGTAAGAACTAAGATTAAGGATAGATACGAAGGACAGATTCCTTATGATTCCTTGACCTATGGTGATCTTACTAGTTTTATTACAACCGTAGGGATTGATCTATGCACTGACCTCAAGCTTAAGAGACAACTTAAGAAAGATAGTTCATCCAAATACGGATTGGGATCATTCTGTCAAGACTATGGGTTTGATAAAGATTCCCCCAAAGCTAGGAAAAAGCATAGGAAATCCTCTGAAGGGGTTAAGAAGAACAAAAACAAAACCAAAAAAGCTTCAGCAAAAAGAGATTGGAAGCCTAGCAGAAAAGCTAAGCGAAAGTCCTCCAGGAAAAATGTCTGTTGGACTTGTGGCAAACCTGGCCATACGGCCGGGGACTGTAAGTCAGGGAAAAAGAACAAGATTAACCAATTAGGTTTGCCTGAAGAAATCAAGGATAAATTATTTTCCCTGATGGAAGAAGACTCATCGGGTTCATCTTCCTCTTCAGAATCTGATAGCTCTTCAAGCAATGACTTTAGCGACGAAGATTATATCAACGCTGCTTATGAGTCAGATAAAACCCAGTCTAGTCAAGACTGTTCTTGCGATGGTACTTTTTGTACATGCACCAAGAAAACCATTAATGTCATCTCAGAAAATCCTAAAGAGATTCTTTTTGACATTATAGAACATATCCACGATGATGAAGCTTCTTCGAGAAGTTGTAATACTTCTTCGTCAGTAGTTTCTTGGCTTTCCATATCTTGTAAAGCCTTTCTCAATTTTTCTTTCAATGCTTTTTTACGTAACGAAGCATTGCTGGATGAACTGGGTAAAGAAGTCTTTCCCTTATCTGGAGTTTTTGGTGCAGTTGGCTTTGGAGTCCAACCCTTGATTTTAATTTCTTTGGATAAATACCTTATCCTGTCCTGTTCTCCTTTGGCGAAGTTCCAGGAGATGATATAAGATACTCTCTTCTTAATAAAAAACTTGCACATTTGGATATGCTCAGGTAAGGTTGTACACCCTTCTTTTGTGCAGAAATCTAAGAATCTGCTAGCGAATTGTAAGGGGAGGATTTCTTTGGTTCCTCCGAAAATTGTCCACCATTCATAGAACCATCTGGGAATAATAGCATCTACCATGGCCGGACAGTATTTAACAAACCAGGTGTGCCCTGGTCGGACATATAGAAAGTTGAACCATGCAGACTTATAGTCATACCAATTGTACGTCTGAGGACGATGGGGCATGGATAATACCACTGGAGTGTGGAGATGATCAGCAAACCAGTTAAAAGGGGTAAAAACCCTTTTAATAGTAAACCTGGAATAGTCAATGAATTCCGGGTTCCTATCATTCATATTATGCTCTACTTCGATAGAGTCAGTGTCAACTAGGATGGCTTCGTAGAACCTCCTGGTTTTAAGTGGACATTCTGTGTCTACAAAATTCTTGTCATTGTATACCGGCTTGATGAGCTGGTCTAAGGGATATCCCTCATATTCCTTATCAAGGGCAATAATGGGCATTACTGAAGTGGTAATGAACTTGAATTCCTCTTTTGGAAGAGGGGCTTGAATGGCGGCTTTGGATGCTGCTGGATTAACTGCTTGGGCGAAGGATTCTGGAGCCTTCATAGCATAACTCTGTTTGGATTGTACCGATGAGCTCGGCGATTGTTTGGCATCTAGGGGTTTGCCTGTCTTGAGATCAACTAACTTGGTTGGTGCTGGAGGGGGAAGCCTTGGGGCTTCTGTTAGAGCTGCATACCTGTTTTGGGATGGCAACTGGGGTTCGGTTCTGAGGATCGGCCTCTGTGGAACTGATGGCCTCAGTGGATTCATTGTTGCCGGAGGAGGATCAAATGGTCTGGCCATTTTAGTTTGATCATTCTTATTGACTGCTGGGATCTTTCCCAGTGTGGTCGGTCTCATTCTTTCCCTGTAGGAATTCTCTTGTTAGAAAATCGGGAAGGGAATTATGTTCTCCTTTAATAAAGTCAATTTGAAAATCAAAGCTAGATAGGAGAGCTTGCCATCTAGCAAATATTTGTTTTGAAACAAGATTTTTCACATCTTTTTGTAAAATTTCTTTGGCAGATTTGCAATCTACTCTTAACAAAAATTCTTTGTTGATCAAGTCATCTTGAAACTTTGTGATACATAGCACTATAGCTAAAATTTCCTTTTTAACAGTGCTATAATTCTTTTGAGCCGAGTTCCAGATTCCCGACGTGAACCTCACTAATTGTTCAGGGGATTGGATGCTAATGCGTTGTTTCAAAATACCTCCGTATCCAATGTCAGAAGCATCTGTTTCAACAATCATAAAGGCATCAGGATTAGGAATTCCTAAACATGGAAGACTCTTAACAAGTGTTTTAATCTTGATGACTGCCTTGGTTTGCTCATGGCTCCAGGGTACTGGTGTTTTTCTGAGCCTTTTGTAGAGGGGCTCACAGACCTGGCGGATGTTTGGAATGAAGTCTGCAACATAATTTAGACTTCCCAAAAATCTTTGAAGCTGGGTTTTATCAGGAATTTCGTCAGGAAATTTAGAAGAGAATTTTATGGCTCTACAGATAGGCTTGTAACTTCCTTGGTTAAGGTCATGACCTAAAAACCTAATCGAAGTCTGAAAGAGCTTCATTTTAGAAGCGCTAATGACTAACCCATTGAGCTTAACAATTTTAAAGAAAGTGTGCAGATGCTTAAAATGAGAATCAATGTTCTCAGAGAATATGAGCACATCATCAATGTAAACAATTAGCATGTAACTGTATGGATTGAATATGTTGTTCATAATATTTTGAAATTCTGAAGGGGCATTCTTGAGCCCAAAAGGTAAGACATTCCATTCGTAATGCCCAAATGGGACATTGAATGCTGTCTTAAATTTATCTTTTTCGGCAACCTGTATTTGCCAAAATCCTGACTTCATGTCAAACTTGCTGTAAAGATTGGCTTTACAAGTTCGTTTCAAGAGATCCCGTTTGTTTGGGATTGGATGCCTGATCCATTTAAGGACAGCGTTTAGAGGCTTGTAATTAATTACTAGCCTCGGAGTTCCTCTCTCTTTTTCTGCACTTTTATTAACATAAAATGCGGAGCAGCTCCAAGGGGAGTTAGAGGCTCGAATGATACCATTTTTTAGCAAATAGTTTATTTCAGTTTTGCAGATTTCCATCATTTCTTGATTCATCTGAATGGGCCTTGCTTTTGTAGGAATGGCCTGTTCATTAAATCCTGAAATGTATGGGAGCTCTACTGAATGCCTTTTCCTTTCCCAAAAGGCATTGGGGAGTTCAGAACAAATTTCTGTTTCGAAATTCTTTTGAAGATTGACTATTTTACTTATCATCTCCGGGGTTTTTAAAATGTGTTCAATCTGTTTGATTTGAACTTCTTGTTTTAAAAAACAAATATGGGAAGAAAGTCTGTTAATTTTGAAAGCAGCTTTTTCCTTTATTAATCTGCTATCCTCTTGGGAGAGAGGTCTGATTAACGGGAAGAAAAGATTTTGATCAAGAATAGTGGTGCGAATTCCATCAAAATCGCTTATGTAAGGCCTGATTTGATTTACAAAAGGTATTCCAAGAATAATATCTTCCGTAATACCTTCAGTAATAACGAAGTCATTAACTAGGCATATGCCATTGTTGCAGACATGGGCCTTTGGAAGCATATAATTAATTCTCATTCTTTCTCCGGTGGCGGAGTATAGACGAGAAGTGCTTTTTTGAAGATACTTGGTGGGGATAAAACCTTTAACAATGCAGTTACTGTCTGCACCAGTATCAAAAAGGGCGACTCTGTTAAGTACAAAGTCTTTGTTAATGACAATCTTTATTACAATATGTTCGCTATGACCTTTAATGGTGGTAATAGCGGCATCTGAGGAGGAAGGTCTATCTGTACCTGGGAAGGAGATAGGTTCTTTAAGATGATCATTTGGGGTATGATCAGGGATCATCAGAGGGGGTCTAGGAGAGCTTTCTTTGGGTAGGGATACATCCTTTAGAACTTGTTCGGTTAGGATGTTTAGTTCTACCCTGTCCAGTCTAATCTTAAGATCTCTGACCTCTGTTTTGAGAGTAGAGATTTCGTTTTTAAGATCAGAAATAGTACGGCAGGGTCTTGAATAAAAGGTAAAAGTTGAAATTGGATAGAATTGATAGAATTATGTATTAGGTGAATTGTTAACTCGTTGGCAGTGAAGTAAGTCGTTTTATATGTAAGTATGTTTAGAGAATTTTCTTCATCACCATTAATGAAGATTATGGAGCTTTATGTCCACTAGGTGTTCGATAAAATGTCGTAGTGATTCAATTATTTCATTTCATAGTCAAGTATGATGTGAATAAATTATGGCTATGTAGATTGAATCTTTGGGGTCATTTGGAACCCGCAAATCTACTTTATCTATGAAGTCCTCGAGATTTCCTGTTGTAAGATAAAGGGGCAGCCCGTTGTATATTGTGGAACTCGAAATTGAGGCATATAAAGCTAAAACCTCCTTCGCCTATAAGGCACGACTTATTGTCGTTTTTTCTCCTAAAATAGCTGGCATAGTCTACTCTATATATGTGAATAGAGTTTTCAGTTTCTATATGTCTAACATATGACTACGTTTCCTTTTCATTTGAAATTACGCGTCTTCACGTCCCATGCGTCTATTTGTTGAAGTGACAAATGTTCGTACTACTCCCATCAAGTCAAGTATCTTTAGAGTTAGTTCGTCTTCATTAGAAATTCTTAGAAGTCACCTAGTATATCGTCATATGCTATAAATTAGAATAAATGGCCATACTATAGTCGCACTAAATTAGATCACTTAGCGATATAGTCATATGATGATATAAAGTACAAGCGTTTTAATAGTTCGATACTATCAAAGAAGCCAGTTGCATTTGAAAAGCACTACTTGAATAACTAAACAATATTTGTCGTAATATATTCTTGCATAGGCCTACGAGGCACTATTGATAAAAGTTAACGACGGGAGGGTATTCATAGGTTTGGCTTGGCACATACGCACGACGTAATTCTGTGCACAGAATTGAGACCAGACCACTATAATGAGCCCGAATTTGTGGCATACCTGCACTTGTGGCATCATTTGCATTTGGAGTCAGCTGGACTAGTTCCCCTGACTCGAGCCAATATATGGCACATATGGCTTGCGGGCAGACCCTCATAGTGACTCCGGGGGCGTATCCTGTATCAGACCGTGATTACAGTTATACGTATAAAATCATAGTCAGGAGTATTTGGGTAACACATGTTGTACACTTGACATGGAATGCCTTTGGTAGGCCATCACATGATTATTTGTATTAAAAATAGGCACATGACATGACTTAGGCAAATTACTAGGCCCTTAATAACGATGATTTATTAATAAGCGGTTATATGATAAGTTAATACGGTAAATGCATAGGTAATAGTCTTATGTGGTGTATTTGTCACTCGTTCTCTCAGAAGTTATAGTTTCATATAAGAGGCTCTAGTATTCAGTCGTCCGCAGTTGCTCATTCTATTGTTTGATTCATTGAGCATCCTCATACATTAAATTGTTATTTTGTCTGCTTTACATACTAGTACATACATTATATGTACTAACGTCCCTACCTTCGGGGGCACTGTATTTCTGTAAATACAGGATCAGATATATCGAGGAGCATACTTCTATACTAGGCACTTGTCAGTATTCAGCAAAGCAGTCGGTGAGCTCCTCTCTTACCTGGAGCTAATAACTGTCTAGTACTATTTAATCATGTTTTCGGTTATAGTTTGGGTGTGTTGGGGCCCTACCCCGACCATCTTCCCAGGAACAATTAGTATTTCTCTAGAGGCTTCGTAGACAATGTTAAGTTGTTATGTATGGTCATAGTATCACTTGTGTATATCAGTTAGATTCAATGAACCAGAATTGTGCATTTACATAGACCCTCATAATTGTTTAAGGATAGTAACTCTTCTGCTTAGAATATCTGTCGGTGGTATAGCACATACTTATACGGTTCTTGTCCGCTCTGTCTGGGCTGCGGGGCATGACATATGGTTGATGTCTTCCCATATGTCCTAACCTTGGTTGACAGAGTTACATGGTATCCTGTGAAATTAGATCGAGGTGTGCGAAAAGGCCTTATTCTTTGGAAGATCTATCTCGTGTCTGGTACTGTATGGTTCCAAAGCTGGCATGGACACTAGGGTCATCCAAAACTAAAAAAAAAATAAAAAATCTATGGTTGATTTGCTTCACTGCATTGTTTATATGTTTTTTTTCCATTTTTCTCAATTGGGTGTCTTAAAGTTTGTATCTTGTTGTTCTTGATCCAAATTTGCATCTACGTTTGATTTGCTTTACTGCGTTGTTTATAGTTTATACTGTTTTTCCGTTATTCTATATTGGTATTCTTAAGGTTTGTATCTTGTTGAAGTTCTTGATCCAAATTGGTATCTATGGTTGATTTGCTTTACTGCATTGTTTATACTGTTTTTTCCATTTTTATCAATTGGTGTTCTTAAAGTTTGTATTTAGTTGACGTTCTTGATCCGAATTTGCATCTATGGTTGATTTGCTTTACTGCGTGATTTATACGGTTTTTACCTTTACAGAAGTGGGGTTCTCGTGTTATGTATTTCTCTCGTTTTGGTTTCTGAAAGTTTGTATCTTTTTGAAGCTTTGAATCCAAATTTGCATCAATTGATCATTTGCTTCACTTATGGCTGTGTTGTTGATGCACTATTCTTTTTTTCTAGTCGCAGAAAGTGGGGTCCTCTAGTTATGCAAATTTTCTCAATTGAGTTACTTATATTTTTCCTTGAGCTGAGTGTCTATCGGAAACAACCTCTCTACGTCTAAGGTAGGGGTAGGTCTGTGTATACCCTCCCCGGACCCCACTTTGTGGAATTATACTTGGTATGTTGTTGTTGTGTTGTCGTTGAGTTTCTTTACATTTTGTTCTTGCTACCCTGTCTTCTAATTGTTTTTGTGTTACCTTGTTTTGTAATTGTTTTTTTGAGTCGAGGGTTTATCGAAAACAGACTACCTACCCCACAAAGGTAGGGGTAAGCTTTGCATACATCCTCCTACCCCCCCGAGACCCTACTTGCCTCATACATTGTGAATTCTATAAGATTTTTCCTGTTGTTTCGTTTTATTCACAAATTTTGGATCATTTAACAGGTGAACTTGGAGGGTGTGTGTATAAGCAAGTTCAACGTTTCGTTCGACTCCTTCAAGATAAAGATGGGATCAGAGGGTTCTGAAATGACTCTAGTAGTGACTCAAATTAGTGTTGGTGGGTTCGACAACAATGTCAATGCGAAAAAGCTTTCGGAATATCTGGAAGAACAAGTTGGACAAGTGTGGAGGTGTAGATTAAAGACTTCATCCACTCCTCCCGAGTCTTACCCAGTTTATGACATTGATGTAGAGAAGGTGCGAAGAATGAAGAATTACGAAAAAGTGGAACCTCATGCTTTCGTTCATTTTGCATCTTCAGGGTCAGCAAAGAGTGCTCTTGCTGCTGCTAGGCGCGATGAACTCTTATTAGAGAAGCCTCTGAAGGTAAGTTTGGGTCCTGAGAATTTCCGTAAGATGAACCAGAGGAGAAGTGATACCCTGCCGTATAAGTTTTCGGATGTTAATGTAGAAATTGGAGCACTGGTTGGTAGTGATGATTTTGTGGTTGGTTGGAGGGGACCTCATACGGGTGTTAACTTTCTTGTGGACCCATTCGATGGGACATGCAAAATACTCTTCACAAAGGATACTGTTTTCGGTTTCAAGGGTGAAGGAAGACATGCTGTTATAAAATGCAATTTCAAGATTGAGTTTTTGCTGAGGGAGATCAATGAAATAAAGGAATACAAAGACTTCTCGTCTTTGGTAATATTGTTACATCTGGCTTCAGCTCCATTGGTTTTCTACAGAACTGCTGATGACGATATTGAAGAGTCGGTAGCATTTGATTTATTGGACGATGACGATCAGTGGATCCGAACCACAGATATCACATGTAGTGGAGCCATTGGTAGGTTAAATACCTACCGTATTTCAATTCGACCTCGAAATGGTCCTAGTTTTAACAAGGCCATGAATTATTTCAAGTCAAGTAGGGTGCCCGTGGTGGAACAGCGTATCGGGCAGAGGCTCCGGGTGAGAGATGAGCCTGATTTTGGGGTTTCCATGTCAGAACCTTTCTTCTGCTTTCATAATCATGAAGGCATAAGCTTTAAGGTTCTGTTCATGGTAAATGCGGTTATGCACAAAGGCATAATTAATCAGCATCAGATGACTGCTGAGTTTTTTTCATTGCTTAGAACGCATGAGGAGGGGGTCAATTTATCTGCACTGAAACATATCTTTTCTTATAAACGACCCGTCAATGATGCTATTCATAAGTTGTCACGCGTCCAGAGATGGCTGTTTAATAATCCTAACCTTCTCGAGAGAACTGGACAGTTGGATGACATTGTAGAGGTTAGAAGGTTGGCTATTACCCCTACCAAAGCATATTGTCTTCCACCGACTGTGGAGCTATCCAATAGAGTCCTTAGGAAGTATAAACATGTTTCAGATCGATTTTTGCGAGTTACGTTCATGGATGAGGGCATGCGTAACCTGAATAGGAAGGTTCTGACATACTATGCTGCTAACATTGTGAGAGAAATTACATCAAATTCTAATCCCCAGAGAACTGCAATCTTCCAAAGGGTGAAAAGTATGCTGACTAATGGATTTTATCTGTGTGGTCGGAAATACTCCTTTTTGGCGTTCTCAGCTAACCAGCTTAGGGATCGTTCTGCCTGGTTTTTTGCAGAAACCCCGAAAATTAGGGTGCCCAACATCATAAACTGGATGGGGATGTTCAGTAACAGGAATGTTGCAAAATGTGCTGCTAGGATGGGACAGTGCTTTTCATCAACCTATGCAACAGTGGAAGTCCTTCCAAGCAAGGTTAACTCTGAGCTTCCAGATATAGAAAGAAATAACTATGTCTTTTCTGATGGAATCGGCATGATGTCAGAAGATCTAGCAATAGAAGTTGCGGAGAAGTTGCAATTGAGTGTCAATCCTCCTTGTGCTTATCAGATAAGGTATGCTGGTTATAAAGGTGTTGTCACATGTTGGCCGGGGAAGAATGATGGTTTCGGCCTTTCTCTGAGAACAAGTATGAAGAAATTTGACTCGAATCACACTATCCTTGAAATCTGCTCTTGGACGAGATCACAACCTGGTTTTCTGAATCGGCAAATAATAACCTTGCTCTCGTCCTTGGACGTTAAGGATGCAATATTTTGGGAAATGCAGAAAGAAATGTTAACAAGGTTGGATAAGATACTTGTGAATTCGGACGTGGCTTTTGATGTCGTTACAGCTTCATGTGGTGAGGCTGGAAATACAGTGGCTATAATGTTGAGTGCGGGTTTTAAACCTCAAAGTGAGCCTCATTTAAGGGGGATGTTGTCTAGCATTAGAGCTGCTCAACTTGGCGACCTCAGGAATAAGGCAAGGATATTTGTTCCTTCAGGAAGGTGGTTAATGGGCTGTTTGGATGAACTCGGTAAACTTGAGCAAGGCCAATGCTTTATTCAAGTGTCAAGCCCTTCTTTGGAGAATTGTTTTGTTAAGCATGGCCCAGAGTTTTCTGACATCAAGAAAAATCTTCAAGTGATTAAGGGCCTCGTTATAATTGCAAAGAACCCGTGTCTTCATCCCGGGGATGTGAGGATTCTGGAGGCTGTAGATGTTCCCGGTTTACACCATCTCTATGATTGTCTGGTCTTCCCTCAGAAAGGGGACAGGCCACATCCAAATGAAGCATCAGGGAGTGACCTTGACGGTGACCTCTACTTTGTGACTTGGGATGAAAATCTCATCCCACCTAGTAAGAAAAGCTGGATGCCAATGGCATATGATCCTGCAGAAGCTAAACAGTTGGGTCGTCCAGTTAAACATGCGGTAACTACCCAACTATAATGATATTTCTTGCAGCTTTGATTCATATCTTCCTATATTTTTGTTTAGATTTTCCAGATCTGTATACGTTTGTGTTGCAGCGCTATGTTCACTGGGCAAGAATGCTGATGAGAGATAATTATAAGCCTACGTGAAAATCTAGCATCACTTGTTCTTTAGCTAATGTTTATCTTTTAAGAGGCTGTTTTGAGTTTTGTTGCATTATTAAGATATACTTGTTGCTCACTTTTCTTGTATTATGCATCCCAAGTTGACGTATGTATATATTTGTAATAGAAGAGAGACTCTTTTTCTGTAGTCACACTCACTAGAATAAAAAGAAAAAAGCTAAAGGCACTGCACTTGCAATAAGTCTACTTTATGGCACTTATTATTTGTTGGATCATTCAACCGGTTGCGCAATATTCTTTCGTATATTATTTTTCCGGTATGCCATTTATTTTTTCAGTTTTAACCTATGCGTTTCTTTTTTTTTACAGGACATAGTAGAATTTTTCTCAAAGCACATGGTTCAAGAGAGTCTAGGAGAAATCTGCAACGCACATGTGGTTCATGCCGACCTAAGTGAATTTGGAGCTATGGATGAGAAGTGCCTTAAATTGGCTGAGCTTGCTGCTCTAGCCGTTGATTTCCCTAAAACCGGAAAACTTGTCACCATGCCATTTGACCTCAAACCAAAAATGTATCCTGACTTCATGGGGAAAGAGGCATTTCAATCGTACGAGTCAAAGAAAATTTTGGGCAAATCATTTAGGCAAGTGAAAGATTGTGATGCAGAGGGTAGAGAATCTTCTGGGCTTGAGTATGTCCCTGAAAACATCCCATATGATACTAATCTCGAGATCCCGGGATACGAAGATTTCATAGATGACACATGGAGCCTCAAATGTTCTTATGATGGTCAGTTGATTGGTCTTTTAGGACAATACAAAGTTAACGGGGAGGAAGAGGTGGTTTCTGGACATATATGGTCCATGCCAAAGTACAGTTCTAAGAAGCAAGGGGAATTAAAAGAGAGGCTGAAGCACGCATATAATACGTTGAGGAAGGAGTTCAGGAATGTTTTCGAGCAGATGGGGCCTGATTTTGATCTGCTTTCCAATGATGAGAAGAATACCATCTATGAAAGAAAGGCATCCGCATGGTATCGGGTCACCTATCATCCTCAATGGGTGACTAGATCACTGGAGTTGCAATTGCCAGATGCTGCCTCAAATAGTGTTATGTTAAGTTTTGCTTGGATTGCAGCAGATTACCTTGCTCGAATTAAAATTAGGCACCGGGGAATGCAACATTCTGACTCTACCAAGCCTATTAATTCCCTTGGAAGGTATCTTGTTAACAAGATATAACGACAACAGCTTTCATGCGGCTAAATGCAAAAATATTGGCTGCTTATCAACTTTTTGGCTGTAAGGCCACTCTGCCATTATCAATTCCTGATTTGATGTCCTTTTGAACCTCCTATTGGTTGTTTCCTTATGTTGGTCAGTTATTATATGTATGTCATCCATGAGATTGCCTGCTTATCAATAAAAACTTTTGTCGATACAGCAGTTGCTTTTACTGGTGCCCCACTTTTCATCATTGCTGTATTCTGGTTTGTGGCATGTGGCATTTGCTTGCTCCTAGTTTGTATCTGTTGTTGTTGTGTTGTTATTCTTCTGCTTTTCTGTATACTGGCAAGGGAAAGTTCATGACGATACAAAACATACATTAGATTATGTTGTGCAACAAGCAGGATCAACAGTTGACAGTTTAAGGAATGTGTCAAACAGTCTGTCTTTTGTCCAGCACGCTGGAGTTGGTCAAATCTTTCTACCACAATATGTTCAAAACAACATCGACAAGGTCGACGCCAAGATTAGCTCAGCTGCTGAAACTCTTGAAAGTGAAACCGAGAAGAACAAGAAGGATATCATGATTATCTTAGGCATTGTGTAAGCACTTATAGGCAATTCATTTAAGTTTTCTGAACTATAGTGAACTTGTGATGCATGTCATTATAGGCTGGATCTTTGTTGCCATTACTTTTATCGTATGTGGTGCATTTCTTGTTCTTCACTATACCCCTTTTACACAACGAATCAATACGGCTGTTACGCTGCATCTACAAGGTAATAACTTTATGTTCTGAAACCTCCTTATGTAGTATTGTCTTTGACATATACTCCCTCCGTTTCAATTTGTTCGTCTTACGTTACTTTTTTAGTCTGTTTCAATATGAATGCCTCTTTCTCTTTTTGGAAACTCGTTGATAGCAACTTTCCTCGTGACATGTTTAAGACCAAAAGATTAAAGGGTATTTTAGTACATTCCACATATCTTTAGTTTAGGACCACAAGATTCAAAAGTCTTCTTTACTGGCTTAAACTCCGTGCCATGTCAAAACCGGACAAACAAATTGAAACTGAGGGGGTACAAACTTTTGATACTGTTAGTTTCTTTTTTGTTTGTTCAGTTATATATGTTTGTCTATCTAAGTGCAATGGGGAGACACGTGTGGCTATGGATGATTTGTTCAGAAATCCATCGGGCTCATACAACACTCTGCTGCTGCCCAAGAAACGCTGTCATGGAGCAAAGAGGTCACCTACCAATTGGTTGGAGTCGCTAACAGGGATCATCACCAATGTTTCAAACATCAATCCTCCTTCTCTGGTCCACTGGTCCCTAACCTCAGTAGTCCATTTAATTCGGACAAGACAGACTGGAAATGTGCCAGCGGTAAAGTGGACTTAGCTATGCCAAACAGGTATATGAACATTTTTCAGTCCAAGAAAACAAACAGTGAAGATAGAATGCTGAACAAGAACTCTTTATTACTAGGTGGCGTTTGCGATGTTTTAAAAATGACATAAAGTTAAGTACTTTCTGTTATCAGATGCCATGTCCATATTTCGCTAATCTAATAGCACAGTTCGCGTTAAGGAAACAACCTTAATTGGGATTCCATTTCAGATGGATTATGTGCTTCATATTCTATTTTGCTTATGCAGAATGGTAGGAAAAACATGTTGACGTATATTTGATTCAAACAGGTAAACTGTATTCAGTGACTTCCATTGTATTAATGCAGGTTAGGAAGAATTATGTCTGCCAGGTTCCGAGATTCATGATGAACGTCGTCCTGATGTGGAACGATACAGTAAGTGGACCTAACATCCTTTTAGCTCTAGTCTCAGGTACAGTAATGATTGCGCTCCTTTGTTGGGTACTATATGCAAGAGAGAGACATCACCAGAAGTATGCCAAACTTGTCGATGCTACATATGGTCAAGAATCTTTCCCAGGGAAAAACCAGCGGTGATTTTTCAATTAGTTTTGAGCGTCTTAGCAACAAGATGTTCTTATGTATATAGTATGGTTGGCTAATATGTTCCTTTATGACAAGTCGGTTAGGAACCTGTAGGGGATTGTCCGGGTCCTCCAGGTATGGTATAGTATCGTTCCCCATACAGTAGCCATGAGTTCCTTCTTGAATTGCCTCCACTTCTTCCTTTTGATGTTGAGCAGAACCCGTTTCGTGTCTCCAGCTTGAAGTGTAAAGTAACCGGTAGAGTTGGTGTCATGTGACAAGGAGGTCATGAGCTCAAGCCGTGGAAACAGCTTCTTGCAGAAACGTAAGGTGAGGTTGCTTACAATAACCCTTTTGGTCCGGCCTTCCTCAGACTCCGTGCATCGAGCTTTTGTGCACCGGGCTGGCCCTTTAGCTTGGAGTATTGATGCAGATTGTTGTGTATACAGGACATGGATATCAAATTATGTGTTTATATAACGCTCCTCGCTATGTTTAAAACTATGCTGTTCGAACTCTCAAAAAATGTTGTTGCACTCGTGTTGGATTCTTCGAAAATGTACTTCTTTTGAACAGTCCGACACCCATCCATCGACATTTTCAAAGAGTCCGAGCAACATAGATTTAAAGTAAATTTAACTGCATCTTATAAAATGAAACAAAAGGTATATTTGAAAAATCATGCCATATAAAGAATGAATTGTTAATGTATAAAGTAAAGTTAAAATAATTTTTTTTTTCCACTTTGTCCTTAAAATTATTTATTTTGGAAAAAAAAAAATGTTAATTACTCATTAAAAAGAGTTACGGTACTCCCTCAGTTCCTAAATATTTGTCATGCTTACTGTCACACTCCTTTTTTACGTACTCCAAAATATTATGTTTTAGCGCGAAACAGTTTTATTAGTTAAGTGACAAGAAATGAAAATTTATTTCGGAAAAGGATTATTTGCATTTTTTATTCAGAGTCGCCACTTGGCATAATCCGGTGTGCCAAGTCACCTTTGGAAAATCCTTTTCGAAACCATTTGACTCTTAAATCGGTTTGCGAACAAAGATTCCGGCTAAGGAATTCAGTTGACCGAGGGGAAGGTGTTAGGCACCCCTCGATCCCGTGGTTCGACCACGGTCGCTTGGTGGAGTGTATCGACTATTTTGGTATTATGAAATGTATAAACCACACAAAAGAACACAAAATAATCAAACAATAAACAAAACAAAACAGTCCAAAAACGTAAAAGTCCAGTCCAATTATACAGTTCGAAAAATAAAAAAAAATACAAAAATATAAATCCTAGTCTAAACTAAATCTAGACTAAGCTCTAATGCCTTACCCGACGCCGCGGGCCTTCATCACGATTATTTTCCGCCAACATGATACGTCGGGGCATTCCCCGGTGAATAAATACAAATGATCTCGAAGCATTCCCCGGCTAAATAAATACATTTGAATTTAAACACGATAATCTAGAAAGAGACATTCACACGCACATTCCAACATCCCACGAAATACTTATTCCTAAATTTTGCCTACCCGGCCTACGTTTGCCTACCCGCTCGTCGACATACCGCATTCAACATCAACAATGTATCAAAAATATCAAAATATTTACTTTTATCAATTTTCGATTCCCGTCCCCAAATTTATTTCAAACAATACGATTAAACATGCTTCGATTTATCAATTCACTTTTCGAAGTCCGAAACCAACATCAACCAACACATAACACATATTCGAACATACCAAGCACGCAACAAATAAAATCATCCACACCCAACATCACGAAAAATAAATTAAAGATTCGGTTAGAAGAAATGGACCTCGATGAAATTGATCCTTGTCGATAATAAAGAAATCCGAAGACCAAAATACTCGATCGGAGAACCTCACAACGAGCAAACCAAACTCGGTATTAAAATAATAACCGGACAGCTCCAAAACCAGTGAATAAAAACTTTACTATACGAAACCCAACCAAGAACGACGACGCGATTCGATAAAGACGACTCGAAATCCACTATCGACGACGAACTAAGAAATAGACGAAACCAAGATCAACCAACAAACAACAGGAAACCAAAAACCCAACGCAGATCAAGCTCCGGGGAGCTCCGGTGACGGAGAGACGGCGGCGGCACATGTTCTCCGGTGGCGACACTGGTTCGCCGGCTGTTTCGCCGGACGGGTGAGCTGCGGATGAAGCTTAGAAAGAAAGAGAGATGGAGGGAATCAGAGAGAGGTCGGGTCGGGTCGCTGGCCGGCGAACGGTGTTCGGCAGTGGTGACGGCTTCGCCGGTCGGCGGAGGCTTTGTTGGTGACGGCGGCGGCAGATCTAGGCGGTGACGGAGCGGTGCCGGCGCTAGTTCGCCGGAGGGGAAGAGAGATCGTAGACCGAGAGAGAAGGCGGCGCTGGTGCCGACGCCGGTGCCGACGCCGTTGTCGTTGTGGTCGGATTTCGGGTTGGGAGAGGAGTTTGGTTACGGAGGGGGTTGCCGGCGAGAGAACTTTCTCCGGTGGTCTCGCCGGTGAAGCTTTTTGAGAGACATAGAGAGAGTAGAGAGAGGTCTAGAGAGAAGGAGTTGATGACTTTTTTTTTTTTTTTGGTTACTCTTCCTTCCCTTTTTGTGTGTATGTGGGTCTGTATATATTGTATTTTGAGTCCTTTCTTCTTGGACAAGAAAAAAAGAGAGGGGGTGGGGTAACGTGGGGTAGGGGGTAGCGGTGAGGTGTTATTTTTTTATTGGGTAGGTTGTTAGGATAAGATAAATTAGTTAGAGGTATTTTTTTGTTTATTTTTGTATTTTTGTGGGATATAATTACATGGGGTTGGACACATGGTAAGGTGAACTAAAAATGAATAAAATTAGACTTCGGGAGGTACAAAATTAGGTGTCTACATCATACCCCCTTTGAATGTAAACACAAAGTGTTTTTAGACAAAGAAGTAGACAGCGAGACCAAATTTTGACCCGACCATTATTCAAAGAAAGAAACAGAAGGAAGAAGGACAACCGGGTCTTGACTTAAGACATCCCACCTACTCACATTATGAGAGGATCGAGTGACAAGTATCTCAACTTTTGGAGGGAGATGGACTATACCGAGTTGGAGAGTCGAGTGAGGTTCCATCGAGGTTCCGGTCCGCGGCTCCATCATTACATAAAAAAATTTGAAAATTACAAGTTAAAACATAAATGAAATTACAAAAATCCTATCTATACAGCTTCTATTGGTTCTTGACTCGACTTTCATCACCCTATTCTTCAGGCGGGCTCCTGACCTGCTATTTCTTTAACTTGTTGCTTGCCTTTCAATTTCTTCACCCTGTTCTCCAGGCGGGTTCCTGACTTGTTATTTCATCAACTTGTTGCCATGCTTTCAACTTCTGCACCTTGTTCTGCAGGCGGGCTCCTGACTTGCTATTTTTATCAACTTGTTGCTATGCTTTTAATTTCTTCACCCTGTTCTGCAGGCGGGCTCCTGACTTGCTATTTCATCAACTTGTTGCTATGCTTTCAATTTCTTCACCCTGTTCTCCAGGTGGGTTCCTGACTTGCTATTTCATCAACTTGTTGCCATGCTTTCCACTTCTGCACCCTGTTCTGCAGGCGGGCTCTTGACTTGCTATTTTTCAATCTGTTTAACTTTCAATATCTTCACCTTGTTGCTTGGTTTTCCATTTATTCGCCCTGTGCTTCGGGCATGCTCCTGAAATCACATCAAAACTGAAAAGAAAATTATCCCAAAAAAAAATAAAAAAAATGCAATTTCTATGAGTTAATTGGAATGACTCGACTAAAAGGTACGTCTTATAGGAATCCAGGGGGATGACTCGACTAAAAGGTACGTCTTCTAGGAATCAAGGGAAATGACTCGACTAAAAGGTACGTCTTCTAGGAATCAAGGGAAATGACTCGACTAAAAGGTACGTCTTATAGGAATCAAAGGGGATGACTCGACTAAAAGGTACGTCTTATAGGAATCATAGGGGATGACTCGACTAGAAGGTACGTCTTATAGGGGTCAAAGGGGATGACTCGACTAAAAGGTACGTCTTATAGGAATCAAGGGAAATGACTCGACTAAAAGGTACATTTTCTAGGAATCAAGGGGGATGACTCGACTAAAAGGTACGTCTTATAGGAATCAAAGGGGATGACTCGACTAAAAGGTACGTCTTATAGGAATCAAGGGAAATGACTCAACTAAAAGGTACGTCTTCTAGGAATCAAACGGGATGACTCGACTAAAAGATACGTCTTATAGGAATCAAAGGGGATGACTCGACTAAAAGGTACGGCTTATAGGAATCAAGGGAAATGACTCGACTAAAAGGTACGTCTTCTAGGAATCAAAGAGGATGACTCGACTAAAAGGTACGTCTTCTAGGGGTCAAAGGGGATGACTCGACTAAAAGGTACGTCTTATAGGAATCAAAGAAGATGACTCGACTAAAAGGTACGTCTTATAGGAATCAAGGGATGACTCAACTAAAAGGTACGTCTTATAGGAATCAAAGGGGATGACTTGACTAAAAGGTACGTCTTATAGGAATCAAGGGAAATGACTCGACTAAAAGGTACGTCTTATAGGAATCAAAAGGGATGACTCGATTAAAAGGTACGTCTTATAGGAATCAAAGGGGATGACTCGACTAAAAGGTACGTCTTCTAGGAATCAAAGGGGATGACTAGACTAAAAGGTACGTCTTATAGGAATCAAAGGGGAATGACTCGACTGAAAGGTACGTCTTCTAGGAATCAAAGGGGATGACTCGACTAAAAGGTACGTCTTCTAGGGGTCAAAGGGGATAACTCGACTAAAAGGTACGTCTGATAGGAATCAAGGGAAATGACTCGACTAAAAGGTACGTCTTATAGGAATCAAAGGGGATGACTCGACTAAAAGGTACGTCTTATAGGAATCAAAAGGGATGACTCGACTAAAAAGTACGTCTTCTAGGAATCAAGACTTAAGTTAGGAAGTGCATTACCTAAGAAGCAAAATTCAAATTACCCAATCAAGGAAGTGTGTTTCCTTATCAATGTTGTTTGAATTATCAAAACAATGAAGTGCGTCTCCTTACCAAAGCTGCTTGAATTACCAAAACAAGGAAATGCATCTCCTAGAGATCTTGAATTATGAATTTTACCATGGTTTTGATTACCAAACCTGTGCAGCAACCTTGCCTCTTGCATTTGTTGAGGTGAGAAATTACGGCCTTTGATGTTTAGGCTCTGAAATCCTTGATCTGAATGCAACATGTATTCCTATTACATACAAAGAAAACTTGTGAGTTTAAAAACATGGTCGCTAGTTTGTGGCTTTGGCTTTTGAGGCAATTGTTCCTGCCCCCGTCACATTTAGCTTTGCTTCCAACCATTAGCATATGTCATTGACTTGTTGTATCATTGACTCAAACTCAGCTTATTAAGAGTGACTCTGAAACAAACACAATATTTCTGCTTTGTCGTGTTTCTCAAATAAACCTTTTGAACCTTGGTATTTCCATGAGTTCCCCGACTTCTCTGTTGACAAAACTTTCTGCATGCCTTTTTTTTTTTGGGCTTACAATCATGTCTCTTTCATGTGCTAGCTTTTGTCTTGCTTTGTACAATTAAAGAAACTGGTAGCCAGTTTTAAAATCTTTTCTCACTTGTTTTGACACGGACTTGACTCAAAAACAAGAAACGAAAAAAAGAATGACAATTTTGTTTTGATAACTGACTCAAGAAAGATAAAATTAAAATAAAGAGAAGAAAGAAAAGACAATGAATGTCCCCTTTTAAAACAATCAAACAAAAACTCATCTAAAAATGACAGTCAACACTAATGATTATGCCATGCATTTTGAATTAAGCAGCTTGATCTTTTCATCCAAACTTTCTACCCATTGTTGTTGAGTTAATGGCCTTGAAACTGGGTTGCTTTCTTAGGTCAATTGCATTTAAGACCCCATTCGGCTAGTGGCGCCTTGAAGGGTTTTAGCTAGCAAGCTTCTTTCATTTTCTCTCGGCTCACTATCGTCTTATGGTGCCCGTGAGGGTTTTCACCAATAAGACTCTCTCATTTTTATTTCTCTCAACTTACCATCGCCTTATGATGCCCGTAAGGGTTTTCACCAATAAGACTCTCTCATTTTTATTTCTCTCTTGATTCCCTATGCTGAGGAAGACAAATAGTTCCCAAATGCATCATCATATTCCTTGCATGCTCCGCCTTAACATCCTCAAAGATTGATCTGAAGGTCTTTCTTTGGTTGTAACTTGGCTTTTGGATAAGGTTAGAAAGAAAGGATGGCATAGGGCCCAAACGACACTTAAAGTGGGGTAGGACTTACAACTTTTGGAATCGACTCAAACAATGAGGATTAACTCATGCCCCAGTTTCTTTTGACTGGGTGACACTAAATTGTTTATTTGGTTGGACCGAGCCCTGAGTGGGACAGCCTACGTATCTCACCCTTAAGAGAGGAGAATCAGGTCATGCGTAGCTCTGACAACTTATTTTGCTTGATTCTGATTTCTTTTTTTTGGGGGGGGGGATTTTTCTGACTCTATTTTTCTTCACACTCTTTTTTTTTCGACACATTTTTTCTCTTTTTTTTTTCTTTTTTTTTTGAACTTTTCTGACTATTGTTTTGCTCGACATTGTTCTTTCGATCTTTGCTGACTATATTGATTCCAAAAGAGGTGTATGAAAGAAAATAAGACTAAAGCTTAAATGGGGTATACAAAGGATGACACGATGTTTGGATGGCAGAATGAAATGCCTTCGTCCTATCAATCTTTGAAAATGCAAGTACATATCATGCAATATGAAAGTGAAAGATGAAGATCTTTTGACATCTTTTACAGCATTAACTTTGACTGAGTCTGTGCATCACTATTTCTTCTGCGTTTATATGACATACAACTCCACTTTTGTTGCACATTCCTCACATTGAATGACTCATGATTTTGTGAAGCTGATTTTCTTTATGTTCATGCGGCCACTATTTGATCTAATTGAGACATGTCTTTTAATTGATGACCAAGTTATTCTTGTGATTCTCAAAATAAGTGCCTTAATTTTCAAAGAAGGTTTCAACTTGATCACCAAATGCCCCAGCACTCTATCTATTTCCTCAGATGCTCTCTTTTTCTAACTTTAACCCTCTGATTCAATGTTCATTCTTAAACTGGATGTTAAGATCTAGCTGTAAATTTCACTAGCATATCATATCACTAGAGTCAACATAAAATGTACTATGTAAAAAAAAACACATATTTAAAACACGAAGAAAAAGGGGACACTCCATTTAATAAAAATGAAAGATAGAAGGGTTTGAACATAAACGACAAAGGGACAAAACAAGATAAATCCTGAACTACAACCCTGAAATAATTCGGAGAACAGAAAATAAAACAAAACAAGCTACCAAACCCCTTCCTGGTAAGGAGAGGGGTGACTTCTCCATTGCTCAGCCTGACATCTTAGCCACTGGTTTGCATATCAGCATGACTAGAGTTTTCCTCACTATCAATGTTCTGCACCATAATTGATCCATCATGAATCATCTTTTCAATTTCTCTTTTCAAATCTCGACAATCTTCAATACTATGACCCTGAGCCTCTGAATGATATGCACATCGTGCATTAGGATCAAAATTTCTTGAACGCCGATTAAGGGTATGCCCAAGGAGAGGAATGATCATTCCTTCCTGTACCAATCTCTAAAATAAACTGGCATATGACTCTCCAATTGGTGTGAAGCTATCTCTCGACTTTTGCCTCATTTCATTGTTTGGCTTGGATAGAAAATCTGGCTTAGAAGGGTTTTGGTATGTTTGTGGAGTTAGAGGATGACTCGGGCGTTGGGGTATGCCATTGTGGGTAAGATGAGGGTTGAACTTGTGGTTGTGCATTATACACTGGATATGGATGTGGAGGAACAGAGTATAATGGATTTTGGGAGTGATTATGTGGAGCCTGGGCATAAACTTGAGCTTGAACCTGAGATCGACGATGACGTGGTCTTCTTGACCTTTCTTGCTGTCCAACTATAATAGCAGATGCATCTTCCTCACTCTTTTCCTTCCCAACATTTCCTGAACCCTTTTGAATTACTTGAGTAGTCACTTTCAATGTTGCAAAACTCACAATGCGACCAGTCTTAATTCTCTCTTCTATCATCTCCCCCATTTTAAGGACCTCAATGAATGGCTTGCCTAATGTAGGTAACAAGTATTGATAATATGTTTTGTCCTGTGATTGAATAAACACCTCCACTATTTTGCTTTCTTTCATTGGCGGTTTTACTCTAGCAGTTTGTTCGCGCCATCTAATTGCATACTCCCTGAAATTCTCAGTATTTTTCTTTGTTATACTAGTTAGGGATTTTTCATCAGGGATCAACTCCACATTGTATTGAAATTGTTGCACAAATTCGTTAGCTAGGTCATCCCAACTAATCCATTTGTCAATGTCTTGGTCAACAAACCATTCTGAAGCTAGACCTGAAAGACTCTCACCGAAATATGCCATGAGTAATTCTTCCTTCCCTCCAGCGCCCCTTAGCTGGTTGCAATAGCGTCTCAAATGTGCTACAGGATCGCCATGTTCATCATACTTCTCAAACTTCGGCATTTTAAAATCAAGAGGAAGATGTACGCCAAGAAACATGCACAGATCTTTATATGAGACACTTTTGTACCCCCCAAGTCCTTGCAAGTTTTTCATAGTCAGTTCCAACCTTCTCAATTTTCTGGCTATTTTCTCTTGTTCTTCTGTCATAACATGCTTCTCAGTGTTAGGAGGAAATTCAGGCGGTTGAGGGCAATCGTAAGGACCAGTCGACTTAAATGTAGGCTCGAGAGCATAATGCCGATCCCTAAAAATATTCAATGCAGGCTCTCTTGTAGAGTAGGGAGGCACAACTTGTGGATGAACATCAAAAGTAGGAGGTGGGGGTGGCGCCGCAAAAACATGAACAACAGCTGGATCCGAGTATGTGGTAGTCTTGGATTGGGGAGTGAGGAAATGAACATTGGAAGTGGTTGGATATTGTTGCCCCGGAGTCGATCCTGATGCATGTTGTGCCATATCAACAAAAATGGGAAATTGTGCATGTGACACGGGAGGCAAGCTAGAAAGATATTCCAGATTATCCGTGGGAACTGGAGGAGGCGGCAACCCATTAGCCCAAGCTCGATGCATTTCTATTATTTGCCGCCTTAATTTCCAAATCTCTTCATTATCTCCTACATTCTCATTCCCCGAACTCCCTATCTGATTAGTGACAACTAACTCGGTATCCTTGTTGGCCATAACTTCCTCTGTGACTTGGAGCAATATGGAGGACCAACCAAAATGCCACCAACCAACCACCTTAAACTAGCTGGACAAGAGATAGCAAATTGTTAGAGTTCAACAGTTTTTCAAAACCTCTTTTTTTCTTGAAAAGATCACCAAACCCAAGAAGGGCGCCTACGTATCTCATCCCCGAAAATGGAGAATCAGGTGTGCGTAGTTCGTGAAGTTTTTTCAAAATGGTCAATTAAAATCTTTTTTTTTCTTTTTCTTGAAACTTTAACAAGAAAAGAAAATAACAAATTATCAAAAGAATTGACGAAAATCTTTTTGCATTTTTTAGGTTTAAACTCCCTATACAAAAATGGAATCTATGATTACCAAAGAAGAATCTTTTTGTAGTTTTCTTTTAGAGATGTATATGAAACACCTACTCTAAGTGAAGAGTAAAGAAAATCTTTTTGAATTTTTCAAATTCCTGTACAACATGAAATCTATGGTTACCGAAGAAAATATTTTTGGATTTTCGATTTTAAATTTCATACGAAAATGAAACTTGAACCTATTAAAGGAAAATATATTTTTTTGCTTTCTTTTAAAGATGTACATGAGACACCTACTCTAAATGAAGAGTGAAGAAAATCTTTTTTGAATTTTTGAAATAAGATCCCCGAACCTAAAATAGGTTGCCTACGTATCTCACTCCCGAGAGAGGAGAATCAGGGGTGCGTAGTTCGTCCAGATTGGACACTTAACGATTAACTAATAAATTGACCCTAACTTAAGAGACAACCAAAAACAAAATAATGAAAACTTTTTGGATTTTCAACTAAACATTTCAACTAAGACTGACACCACCAATTATAAAAAAAAAAATCTTTTTGGTATTTTGTTTTTGACAAATAAGTAGAAAAGGCAAACAAAACCCTCTTTTTTTTCATTTTTTTTTTGTTGAACTTACGGTACTTTGAGAAGATAAATGCAAAACGTGAAAAAAATAAAATCTTTTTGAGTTTTGGATCGTGAAGAACAAAAACCATAAAGAACTCTAAAATAAACTACGACACTCCTTTTGATTCATTCTTTTCGACTCACTTTTTTTTTTCATTTTTTTTCTTTTTTTTTCACACTTTACTTCTAACACATGCTTTCCCCAAATCGGTCCGTCAAATGACCACGTTACTCTCAAAGATGCAATATTTAGCATGTATGGATGCTTTAAAGGTGAGTCTCCTACAAAGGACCGTGCGGGCCCTGCTAGGTCTCAATATGATGCACATAAGAATGAACTAAAGGCTGACCTATGTTGTGGTTTACTAACAAGGCCGTTCGGGGGAGCATATGGTCGATAGTGGCTGCTTTGCTTTCCACCTACTCCATACATCCAACGGCTCCCCCCCTAAAATAAAGGTGACTCAACTAGAGTTCGTGCGCACGACGTGCGCTCCGAGACTTGTTGCAGAAAGAAGGCCGGGGGGATGGACTCATGATGACAGATATAAAGCGGTAACACATAGGATAAATACTATAAACAAAGAGCACGAAAACGCACAAAAGTGAAAACAATAACAAAACAATAATCACAAACAATGCTTATACACTCGTAATGCCAAACAAAGCCGATACGACTCAAAAATAAGCTCGAATTCTGAAACCTCCCCAGCAGAGTCGCCAGAGCTGTCACACCCTTTTTTTACGTACTCCAAAATATTATGTTTTAGCACGAAAGGGTTTTATTATTTAAGTGACAAGAAATGAAAATTTATTTCGAAAAAGGATTATTTGCATTTTTTATTCAGAGTCGCCACTTGGCATAATCCGATGTGCCAAGTCACCTTTGGAAAATTTTTTTCCAAACCATTTGACTCTTAAACCGTTTTGCGAACAAAGATTCCGGCTAAGGAATTCAGTTGACCGAGGGGAAGGTGTTAGGCACCCCTCGATCTCGTGGTTCGACCACGGTCGCTTGGTGGAGTGTATCAACTATTTTGGCATTATGAAATGTATAAACCACACAAAAGAACACAAAATAATCAAACAATAAACAAAACAAAACAGTCCAAAAACGTAAAAGTCCAGTCCAATTATACAGTCCAAAAAATAGAAAAAAATACAAAAATATAAATGCTAGTCTAAACTAAATCTAGACTAAGCTCCAATGCCTTACCCGACGCCACGGGCCTTCATCACGATTATTTTCCGCCAACATGATACGTCGGGGCATTCCCCGGTGAATAAATACAAATGGTCTCGAAGCATTTCCCGGCTAAATAAATACATCTGAATTTAAACACGATAATCTAGAAAGAGACATTCACACGCACATTCCAACATCCCACGAAAACTTATTCCTAAATTTTGCCTACCCGGCCTACGTTTGCCTACCCGCTCGTCGACATACCGCATTCAACATCAACAATGTATCAAAAATATCAAAATATTTACTTTTATCAATTTTCGATTCACGTCCCCAAATTTATTTCAAACAATACGATTAAACATGCTTCGATTTATCAATTCACTTTTCGAAGTCCGAAACCAACATCAACCAACACATAACACATATTCAAACATACCAAGCACGCAACAAATAAAATCATCCACACCCAACATCACGAAAAATAAATTAAAGATTCGGTCAGAAGAAATGGACCTCGATGAAATTGATCCTTGTCGATAATAAAGAAATCCGAAGACCAAAATACTCGACCGGAGAACCTCACAACGAGCAAACCAAACTCGGTATTAAAATAAAAACCGAACAGCTCCAAAACCAGTGAATAAAAACTTTACTATACGAAACCCAACCAAGAACGCCGACGCGATTCGATAAAGACGACTCGAAATCCACTATCGACGACGAACCAAGAAATAGACGAAACCAAGATCAACCAACAAACAACAGAAAACCAAAAACCCAACGCAGATCGAGCTCCGGGGAGCTCCGGTGATGTAGAGACGGCGGCGGCGCCTGTTCTCCGGTGGCGACACTGGTTCGCCGGTTGTTTCGCCGGACGGGTGAGCTGCGGATGGAGCTTAGAAAGAAAAAGAGATGGAGGGAACCGGAGAGAGGTCGGGTCGGGTCGCTGGCCGGCGAACGGTGTTCGGCTGTGGTGACGGCTTCGCCGATCGGCGGAGGCTTTGTTGGTGATGGCGGCGGCAGATCTAGGCGGTGACGGAGCGGTGCCGACGCTAGTTCGCCGGAGGGGAAGAGAGATCGTAGATCGAGAGAGAAGGCGGCGCTGGTGCCGACGCCGTTGTCGTTGTGGTCGGATTTTGGATTGGGAGAGGAGTTTGGTTACGGAGGGGGTTGCCGGCGAGAGAACTTTCTCCGATGGTCTCGCCGGTGAAGCTTCTTTAGAGAGATAGAGAGAGTAGAGAGAGTAGAGAGAGGTCTAGAGAGAGAAGGAGTTGATGACTTTTTTTTTTTTTTTTTTTTTGGTTACTCTTCCTTCCCTTTTTGTGTGTATGTGGGTCTGTATATATTGTATTTTGAGTCCTTTCTTCTAGGACAAGAAAAAAAGAGAGGGGGGTGGGGTAACGTGGGGTACGGGTAGCGATGAAGTGTTATTTTTTTATTTGGTTGGTTGTTAGGATAAGATAAATTAGTTAAAGGTATTTTTTTGTTTATTTTTGTATTTTTGTGGGATATAATTACATGGGGTTGGACACATGGTAAGGTGAACTAAAAATGAATAAAATTAGACTTCGGGAGGTACAAAATCAGGTGTCTACACTTACTATAATAAATATTCCATAATACATGTTATTTTAGAACAAAACATAGTTACTTGTTCGTTATCATCTTTATCCTTAGTCATAAATATAAAGATATATCAATATATTACAAAAAAGAAAAATATTAAATAGAAAGTAATAAATAAAGATAATTTAGTCAAATTAGTCTTTACTTAATGTTTTTTCCTTAAGGGGCATGCAAATTTAAAAAGTGACAAGTATTTAGGAACGAAGGGAGTTTATTAATAAAAGACTTTATTTTTTAATTTATGATTTGTTGAAAAATTAAAATCATTTGCAAGCCTCCAAAGATAAGAAGACCTGTAAAACGTGTGATCTTAAACATTTTGTAACATAGTTTGACTGGACACGAAATTTAAGAAAGACAGAGAGACTACTGAAACGTGTAATCTTAAAATGCCATGACATTTGTGTGGCTTTAAGATATTGTTATCAAGGGTAAAACTGATCATGTTTAAGTTTAGTGCTTTCCAATTTGCGAAGGGTCATTTTCTTTGAAACGGACAAATATGGAACTTAAGAAAGATAGGAAGCCTTTTCAAATATGTAATCTTAAACATGTCATAACATAGTTTGACTTGACATGGATTCAAGAAAGATTGGGAGACTTTTG
Organism: Capsicum pubescens; assembly: GCA_030864215.1. Classification (NCBI taxonomy): domain Eukaryota; kingdom Viridiplantae; phylum Streptophyta; class Magnoliopsida; order Solanales; family Solanaceae; genus Capsicum; species Capsicum pubescens. The sequence continues at coordinate 7,083,252 of CM061542.1, forward strand.
AAACTGTGATCTTAAACCTGTCATAACATCGCATGACTATAACATCTTCTCGTTAAAGGCAAACATTTTCGATGCCCAAACAGGGTCATGCTTCTCGAAAAAGACTAAAAAAAGGCCAGTTCGGTGCACTAAAGCTTCCGCTATGCGCAGGAAGCGGGAAAGGGCCCCACCATAAAGGCATATTGTACGCAGTCTTACCTTGCATTTCTGCCAGAGACTGTTTTCAAGACTTGAACCCGTGACCTCTTAGTCACATGGTAGCAACTTTACCGGTTACTCCAGAGACTAAAAAAGAAATGATGTCACATAAATTGGAATAGAGTGACGGAGTAATATGTTAAACTTACCAAGAGGATAGCCTTGATGTTGTCAATGGTCAAAGGCACTTCAAGTTCTCCATTTTCCATAGTCCTAAGCAAAACATCAAGTAAATCTTCATGTTGTGGCTTGTTTATCTTGTTTCTTTCAATATGACATCCATTTAAGTGGAAAAGTTTTCCTACCAAATGTGATTCTTGTAATTATGTCATGGTTTAAACCAAACAACATCTCAGCCAAGTTGACCGGCTTGTCATCGCGGCTACATAAAGCCGCGATGACCTGAGGAATAGAGTCAACTCCTCGCACCTTGCTGCTGGCGGAGACGAGTGGACTCTGCTGGAGCTGTCTCAGCTCCAGGATGCAAATTTTACGCAGTTGTCTCTAGTATGTACCGTAAGATGCAAATGCTATATCGGTATAATTGTAGCCCAAGATTCTCGGGGCAACTAGTTAAGGTGCGTTAGGGGACCATATTTTAAGGCTAAGTCCCTTAGTTTTTTGTGTGGTGTTGGAGTCATCAAATGGTTCAAAATGACAATAAAAGGGAATTTTGTTGGACCAAGTGGGAGATTTTTTTTTTGTTAAACAAACTCCATAGGTGTATGAAGATGAAGATTGTAAAAATGATTATTGAAATTTGGATCATTTTCCATGTTTTCTATATGTTTTCTTGTATGTGAAATGAATTGAATATTTGTCACAATTGCATTGCGAGTCTATCGAAAACAGTCTGTCTACTTTATCTGAGGTAGTGGTATGGACAGCGTAACATTATCCTCCCCAGACTCCACCATGTGAGCATACACCGGATATGTTGTTGTTGTTATTGTACTCAATGCCTGTAATGTGGAAAGTGAGTATTGACGTAAATAGTAAAGTTATTATGATGCAATCAGAAGTCATGTTAATAGCCTATTTACGAACCGAAATTTAAAGTAACATAATGTACGATAGATCCTTGTGGTCTAGTTCCTTTTCTCGGTGCTACCGAGAGTTTAGTGGTAAGTACCACTCTATTCTAGATGTCTCGAATTCGAGTGGTGAGTATGAAGTCGTCTTTATTGGGAGTTTTATAGGGAGTGCATACTCCCAAAGGAGATTTTAGATGCAAAATCAAATTAGTCGGTACCTCAAAACAGATGACGAATACCAGATAGAAAAAAAAAATACTTTCTCAATCTCATTTTATGAGGCATACTTTCGCTTTTAATCCGTCCAAAAAAGAATGTTATATTTTCTTATTTAATAACTTTTTAAAAGTGCGATTACTCTTTTACCTTTATTGGTCTCACTTATAAGATTTTACTTAATTAAAAATAATAGTATTATATTTTCTTAAATAAAGATAATTTTGATACAAATCTTTTCTGAGACGAAAAGAATATTACTTTTTCCTTCATAAGCAAACCAATAAATTAGCAAAATATAATTGTTTGATGTGATGTTTATACATTAGAATTATTATATATAAAAATAGTACCTAATGCCACCATACATTTTAAAAAATAATATTATTTTCTTATTATTTTATTCTAAAATAAATATAAGTATATTGGGCGAAGATTCTCCAGGGTTGCAGAACGAAGGAAAATAGACTTCCTGCGAGCGAGTGTATCATGACAAACCATGAATATAGTGCCATCGGCAGAACCTCTATCTAAAAACATCTCGACAGAGTCATTATGCGAAGATTATGCCTCCATTCGAAGGATGAGGATGACGTGGAAGAAAAGGATAGGAAAGAAAGGTATCGGAGTCTGTTGGGAGTGCAAACGCGTATTATACTAGCCTTTGCAGAAGATATTGGTTGGCACCTGGAACGCATAGGATACCTGGCGTTACGTTATTAGTTATAGTACTATGAGGATCCCTGGGATACTAGCCATTTCTCGTATGCTATAAATTGGACATTTTCTTCACTTGTAAACGATATGGAATCAGATCCTAAGCGATACAATACACAATTTACTTGTTCATCAAGCATTATTTTTTCTCTTTACTTTCTTGCTCACTGTGACTCACGTGGAAGGAATCATTATTGTTTGAGGATATGTCTAGAATCGCGTTTCACTGACCCCATCTGGTGGGAATTCACTAGGTTTGTTGTTGTTGTTGTAATTTATTCATGTTTATGCTTTGTCTTTTGATACATAGATAGTCAATTCGCTGGTAAACAAATCGTAAATAGAGTTAGATTTAACACGCATAATCTTTACCTCGTACACAAATTCAATTGTACGATTTTCAGGTAAATAGTTAGATTTTAAAATTTTAAAGAATTTAACTTGAATTTCTCATTTGTGCTAATGACATGATTTTATAACCGTATAAATATTTAAAATAACAAATTTAAAAGTTTTAAAATATTTAATTATCAATTTAGGCTAAATTAAGGTGTCTACTTATGTACCGGGGTGGACATACTATAATAGATATGAATATTCTATAGAAATCAAAATTTTGATAATGAATGTGCTATGCATATTGAATTAATTTGACATTTGGTACAATATTTGATATTTATATTAAAAAAATATATATATCAAAGCATATAGTTACATACCCAATTTATGTATATATTATTATGAAAGCAAGATTACATAAACACTTTTTTTAACTAGGCTTTAAATCACATATATACCTCTGATTTTGGATGTGCACAAGTAGACATTTAAACTTATATAACGTAGACAAACGCGTCCTATATAACATAATATACGTAAAACGTCATATAAGACACATAATTATTGATTTATAATACTGTAAAATATCAAAATCGAACTTTAAAATAACAAATAAAATGACCTACTTTATCCCATACCTTACTTCTTTTTACCTTAATTTTCATTCTTACCTTTTTACCTAACTTTATCCCATACCTTACTTGTCTATATGTCCATTCTTCAAATTATTAGCAGACGTTTGGCCATGAAAATTAAAAAAAATTTGAGTTGGAGTTGGAGTTGTGTTTGACCATGTCTTTTTTGAATTTTTTTTTTTGACTATTGAAAAAACTTTTTAAAATATGATTTTATGCCCTAACTTTAACAAACTATCAAAATCACCCAACTAAAATTTACCTACTAATGGAAAAAGAACACAACTAGCCACTATTATAAAAATAATTACATATACATGGTCATATTTAATGAATTTTAATTATGACATATATAATATTTACATTAATAGCCATTTTCTCATATTTGAAAATTTTAAATATGGATGTTATATTAACAGATCACTGCTTTCTGTTTTTTAGGTAACAAAATATTATCTTTCAAACAAATTTATTTTTTTAGAATTTTATTTAATTTATTTCCTTCATTTTTCGTTCCTAAAAAATAGGAAATGATGAGTTGTTATTAAATTTTAGGGTGCCGCTAATTTATTTCTTTAATTTTCTTATACATGAAATATTTTACTGTGTGAATAAATTATTTCTATATAAACATGCTTTGCATATTTATGGTATATTATATCATATACCATAAATATATAAATATGCTTAGTATGTTTCTTTATACTTTGTATTTTTATATATGTGTGTATATGATATATGCATAGTATAAACTTCATATATAACATACTTTGTATATTTATATTATAAATATGCTTAGTAAGTTTCTTAATACTTTATATATTTATATATGTGTGTATATGGTATATACATGGTATAAACTTTATATATAACATACTTTGTATATTTCTATTATAAATATAATACTTTATATATTTATGGGTATAAATATAATACTTTATATATTTATGGGTATAAATATAAATTAGCAGTAAAATAATGTCTTAAATAAGGGAAAAAATTAAATTAGGGATAAAAATAATGGTGAGAGAGAAAAAGATATATATATTAATTAGGATAGCATTAAATTTGAAATTATAATTATTTTATTCTTTAAACCTGCTATATACGTAATATTGAAAAAGTAATGTTATAAGGAGAGTTTTATGTAAAAATTTAAAAAATTGGGGTTATATGTAATAATAATAAAAGTTGGAATTGGAGTTGGAAAATTGTAAAAACAACAAAAACCTGTTTTTCCCTTTTTAGAATTTTTTTTTGGAATTATTTTCCGAATTTTCATGGCCAAACACCACAATTTTTAACTCCGAAAAAATTTTCTGGAAAAAATAAAAAAATTTCCATGACCAAACGGGCCCTTAATATGGCACATTATATAACTATGAAAAATAATACATAATCTGTCTAAATATTATGGGTGTGGTTGATATGGAGGAGAATAATTACGAAAAAATATTTTTTATTTTTTATATTTGATTGAACAATTTTTTTTAAAAAAAAATCTCTAAAAAAACAGGTTCTTTAAAATAACGAAACATGATTTTGTTAATAGATTACGTATAAATATTTTTGAAATAATATTTTTTTTGATCTACTAAATACTAGAAAATATGTAAGAAATTAATTTATTTTTCAAGAAAAAATATTTTTCTTCGTACAAAACACGCCCTATACATAATATAGTACAATACATATAATATTCTCTTCATTTCATTTTATTTGATCGTTTTTTACTAGACACGCCCCCAGAGAAAACTTTAGTAAGAATGTATTCTACGATTAACCTCATTAATAATATTTTGAAACTCTAAATTTGACTATTCTTTACTTTATATAGTTATTTAAGTAGTAAGGGTAGAACGAACAAAATATAATAAAATTATCTTAATCCTAGAAATTGAACAAATAAATTGAAATAATTACTTTTAACACAACGATTAAGTTAAACGAAACAGAAGGAGTATACCACAATATATTATCATTCAACATTAAGGGATTGTTTGGTAAAATAATTTCAAAATAAAGGTTGAAATCAACGTTATTTCATATTTAGCATGAAGTATTAGCTAATCTCGAAATTATTTTATATCCATCATTTGTTTTAAAATGACGAAATTACTATCATACATAGAGTGACATAAAATAGTAGTTTTATAAAATATTTTATCTCGTTATTAGTTAATTTTGAAATTATTTTATATTCATCATTTGTTTTAAAATAACGAAATTACTATAACACATAGAGTGACATAAAATAATAATTTTATGAAATATTTTATCTAATTCGGTGTATCAAATGGCAACGATAACAATATTAGCAACCATCCAAATCCCTAAAGTAAAAAAAAAATAAAAATACTTCCACCATTTCATATTAGTTGGACACTGTAGACTTGACACACTCATTAAAAAAATATTTATTAGGGATCTATTTATTAAATTAATCTTATTAATTATGCTTTGAAAATATAAATTTGAATATTTACAACTTGTTTAGTTATTTAATAATGAGAGTATTATTGAAAGAATATATTAAAATCCTTATTTCAACTAAATTGAAACAGATATTTTTAAAAAGAGTATCAACTAATACGAAACGGAAAGGAAGGAGTAAAAACAAACAAACATCCTTCTCGTGTGACAACCCCTTTACCCCTACCCCACCCCCCACCCCCCACCCCACCACAAGTACACTCCAAGTAACTGTAATCTCAAGCTTATTGAAGAAGCAAAAACAAGGAAAGCAAAAGCATAAAAAAGATTAACTCAATTATCATACTTCACTCAGTTTTCTATACACACTTTTCTTGCATTGATTCACCTTGTGTCTTTGATCATTCTGTTGAAGAAAGGTTGGTGGGTTTTCTTGTTTTCCTATTTTTGTCAATTGGGGTCCTTAAAAGTTTGTATCTTGTTGTTGTTCTTGATCCAAATTTGTATATATGTTGGTTTGATTTTTATGCATTGTTTATACTGTTTTTTCCATTTTTTTCAATTGGTTATGTTGTTGTTGTTGTTCAATTGGGGTTGTATCTATGGTTGATTTGCTTTACTGCATTGTTTATACTGTCTTTTATGTTGTTGTTGTTCAATTGGGGTTCTTAAAGTTTGTATCAAGTTGAAGTTATTGATCTGAATTTGCATCTATGATTGATTTGCTTTACTGCACTGTTTATACTGTCTAATTTGCATCTATGGTTGGCCTGATATTCACCTTGGTGTCTTTGATCATTCTGTTCAAGAAAGGTTAGTGGGGTTTCTTGTTTTCCTATTTTTGTCAATTGGGGTCCTTAAAGTTTGTATCTTGTTGTTGTTCTTGATCCAAATTTGTATCTATGTTGGTTTGATTTTTATGCATTGTTTATACTGTTTTTTCCATTTTTTTCAATTGGTTATGTTGTTGTTGTTGTTCAATTGGGGTTGTATCTATGGTTGATTTGCTTTACTGCATTGTTTATACTGTCTTTTATGTTGTTGTTGTTCAATTGGGGTTCTTAAAGTTTGTATCAAGTTGAAGTTATTGATCTGAATTTGCATCTATGATTGATTTGCTTTACTGCACTGTTTATACTGTCTAATTTGCATCTATGGTTGGCCTGATATTCACCTTGGTGTCTTTGATCATTCTGTTCAAGAAAGGTTAGTGGGGTTTCTTGTTTTCCTATTTTTGTCAATTGGGGTCCTTAAAGTTTGTATCTTGTTGTTGTTCTTGATCCAAATTTGTATCTATGTTGGTTTGATTTTTATGCATTGTTTATACTGTTTTTTCCATTTTTTTCAATTGGTTATGTTGTTGTTGTTGTTCAATTGGGGTTGTATCTATGGTTGATTTGCTTTACTGCATTGTTTATACTGTCTTTTATGTTGTTGTTGTTCAATTGGGGTTCTTAAAGTTTGTATCAAGTTGAAGTTATTGATCTGAATTTGCATCTATGATTGATTTGCTTTACTGCACTGTTTATACTGTCTAATTTGCATCTATGGTTGGCCTGATATTCACCTTGGTGTCTTTGATCATTCTGTTCAAGAAAGGTTAGTGGGGTTTCTTGTTTTTCCATTTTTGTAAATTGGGGTTCTTAAAGTTTGTATCTTGTTGTTGTTCTTGATCCAAATTTGTATCTATGTTGGTTTGCTTTTTATGCATTGTTTATACTGTTTTTTCCATTTTTTTCAATTGGTTATGTTGTTGTTGTTGTTGTTGTTGTTGTTGTTCAATTGGGGTTGTATCTATGGTTGATTTGCTTTACTGCATTGTTTATACTGTCTTTTCCATTTTTTCAATTGGGTATGTGGTTGTTGTTGATGTTGTTCAATTGGGATTGCATCTATGGTTGATTTGCTTTACTTCATTGTTTATACTATCTTTCCATTTTTTCATTTGAGTATCTTGTTGTTGTTGTTGTTCAATTGGGGTTCTTAACGTTTGTATTTTGTCGAAGTTATTGATCTGAATTTGCATCTATAGTTGATTTGCTTTGCTGCATTGTTTGTACTGTCTTTTCCATTTTTTCAATTGGTTATGTTGTTGTTCTTGTTCAGTTGGGGTTCTTAAAGTTTGTATATTCATGAAGTTCTTAATCCAATTTTGCATCTATGGTTGGCCTGATTTTCTTGCATTTATTCATCTTGTGTCTTTGATCCTTCTGTTCAAGAAAGGTTAGTGGGGTTTTCTTGTTCTTCCAATTTTCTCAATTGGGGTTGTTAAAGTTTGTATCTTTGTTGAAGTTCTTGATCTGAATTTGAATTTGCATCTATGAATGATTTGTTTTACTGCATTGTTTGTACTGTTTTTTCCATTGTTTCAATTGGGTATATTGTTGTTGTTGATGCTGTCCAATTGGGATTCTTAAAAGATTGTATCTTGTTGAAGTTCTTGATCCAAATTTGCATCTATGGTTGATTTGATCTATGGATGATTTGGGTTTCTTAAAGTTTGCATCTTGTTGAAGTTCTTGATCCAAGTTTATATCTATGGTTGATTTGCTTTACTGCATTATTTATACTGTCTTTTCCATTTTTTCAATTGGGTATGTTGTTTTTGTAGTTCAATTGGAGTTCTTAAAGTTTGTATCTTGTCGAAGTTCTTGAAAACCATCAAAAAATCGCTCAATTTCATAGTTCACTTACTCTTCTATACACACCATTTTGATTCGTTTTTCTTGCATTTATTCACCTTGTGTCTTTGATCCTTCTGTTCAAGAAAGTTTTTCTTGCATTTATTCACCTTGTGTCTTTGATCATTCTGTTCAAGAAAGGTTAGTGGGATTCTCCTCAACAACAACATACCCAATGAATTCCCACATAGTGGGGTCTGGGGAGGGTAAATTGTACGCAGATCATTCCATGGTTCTCTTGTTTTTCCATTTTTATCAATTGGGGTTCTTAAAGTTTGTATCTTGTTGTTGTTGTTCAATTGGGGTTCTTGTATCTTGTTGAAGTTCTTGCTCCAAATTTGTATGTGTGATTGATTTGCTTTACTGCATTGTATATACTGTTATTTTTCCATTTTTCTCATTGGGGTTCTTAAGTTTGTATCTTGTTGAAGTTCTTGATCCAAATTTGTATGTGTGATTGATTTGCTTTACTGCATTGTATATACTGTTATTTTTCCATTTTTCTCATTGGGGTTCTTAAGTTTGTATCTTGTTGAAGTTCTTGCTCCAAATTTGTATGTGTGATTGATTTGCTTTACTGCATTGTATATACTGTTATTTTTCCATTTTTCTCATTGGGGTTCTTAAGTTTGTATCTTGTTGAAGTTCTTGATCCAAATTTGCATCTATGGTGTAACATCTCAGAAAAAAGTTTGAATTTAGTTTAATAGTTCGAATAAGTATAACTCCTCATCTATAGAGAGTGGCGTGGTACACATGGCTTAAGGATAATTAATAGTGTGGAGGAATATAACATTAAGTTAATGAAAAGCAGTGTAAGTATAATTATTTATCTCGATATTTGATGTCTATTGGAATAAAATAGTAAGTGATGCCTCCTTATATTTTCTTTTTATATATTTGTTATTAATATCGAGAATATGTGGGGGCCACCTCTTAATTATTTTCCCTAAACTAGCTAGTGTTAAAGTGAAAAAGAGGGGAGCATATTCTCATTATCACTCGAATTGATTCGAGGAAACAAGAAAGAACGCCATCCCCTGTTTCCCTCTTTCTTTCGGTCCTTTTCTCTCCTATCAACAACGATAATAAATCTTAACCTTCAAAAAGGAATTATAAGGGGAGGAAGGGTACCTACGTCCTTCGGATCATAAGCTGAAGGATTTTGTGGCAACCTCAAAGGATTTCAAGTACTAATTTATAATATTTATAGTTGGAATTTGAACTCCAAGAGGTAAATTCCTTATCCTATTTTCGAATATGACTATAGATAAGCATTTGGGGATATTTAATCCGAATTTTTATACTATATCCTGAAGTGGGTTAGATTAGTTAGGGTTCTTGAATAAAAGGTAAAAGTTGAAATTGGATAGAATTGATAGAATTATGTATTAGGTGAACTGTTAACTCGTTGGCAGTGAAGTAAGTCGTTTTATATGTAAGTATGTTTAGAGAATTTTCTTCATCACCATTAATGAAGATTATGGAGCTTTATGTCCACTAGGTGTTCGATAAAATGTCGTAGTGATTCAATTATTTCATTTCATAGTCAAGTATGATGTGAATAAATTATGGCTATGTAGATTGAATCTTTGGGGTCATTTGGAACCCGCAAATCTACTTTATCTATGAAGTCCTCGAGATTTCCTGTTGTAAGATAAAGGGGCAGCCCGTTGTATATTGTGGAACTCGAAATTGAGGCATATAAAGCTAAAACCTCCTTCGCCTATAAGGCACGACTTATTGTCGTTTTTTCTCCTAAAATAGCTGGCATAGTCTACTCTATATATGTGAATAGAGTTTTCAGTTTCTATATGTCTAACATATGACTACGTTTCCTTTTCATTTGAAATTACGCGTCTTCACGTCCCATGCGTCTATTTGTTGAAGTGACAAATGTTCGTACTACTCCCATCAAGTCAAGTATCTTTAGAGTTAGTTCGTCTTCATTAGAAATTCTTAGAAGTCACCTAGTATATCGTCATATGCTATAAATTAGAATAAATGGCCATACTATAGTCGCACTAAATTAGATCACTTAGCGATATAGTCATATGATGATATAAAGTACAAGCGTTTTAATAGTTCGATACTATCAAAGAAGCCAGTTGCATTTGAAAAGCACTACTTGAATAACTAAACAATATTTGTCGTAATATATTCTTGCATAGGCCTACGAGGCACTATTGATAAAAGTTAACGACGGGAAGGTATTCATAGGTTTGTCTTGGCACATACGCACGACGTAATTCTGTGCACAGAATTGAGACCAGACCACTATAATGAGCCCGAATTTGTGGCATACCTGCACTTGTGGCATCATTTGCATTTGGAGTCAGCTGGACTAGTTCCCCTGACTCGAGCCAATATATGGCACATATGGCTTGCGGGCAGACCCTCATAGTGACTCCGGGGGCGTATCCTGTATCAGACCGTGATTACAGTTATACGTATAAAATCATAGTCAGGAGTATTTGGGTAACACATGTTGTACACTTGACATGGAATGCCTTTGGTAGGCCATCACATGATTATTTGTATTAAAAGTAGGCACATGACATGACTTAGGCAAATTACTAGGCCCTTAATAACGATGATTTATTAATAAGCGGTTATATGATAAGTTAATACGGTAAATGCATAGGTAATAGTCTTATGTGGTGTATTTGTCACTCGTTCTCTCAGAAGTTATAGTTTCATATAAGAGGCTCTAGTATTCAGTCGTCCGCAGTTGCTCATTCTATTGTTTGATTCATTGAGCATCCTCATACATTAAATTGTTATTTTGTCTGCTTTACATACTAGTACATACATTATATGTACTAACGTCCCTACCTTCGGGGGCACTGTATTTCTGTAAATACAGGATCAGATATATCGAGGAGCAGACTTCTATACTAGGCACTTGTCAGTATTCAGCAAAGCAGTCGGTGAGCTCCTCTCTTACCTGGAGCTAATAACTGTCTAGTACTATTTAATCATGTTTTCGGTTATAGTTTGGGTGTGTTGGGGCCCTACCCCGACCATCTTCCCAGGAACAATTAGTATTTCTCTAGAGGCTTCGTAGACAATGTTAAGTTGTTATGTATGGTCATAGTATCACTTGTGTATATCAGTTAGATTCAATGAACCAGAATTGTGCATTTACATAGACCCTCATAATTGTTTAAGGATAGTAACTCTTCTGCTTAGAATATCTGTCGGTGGTATAGCACATACTTATACGGTTCTTGTCTGCTCTGTCTGGGCTGCGGGGCATGACATATGGTTGATGTCTTCCCATATGTCCTAACCTTGGTTGACAGAGTTACATGGTATCCTGTGAAATTAGATCGAGGTGTGCGAAAAGGCCTTATTCTTTGGAAGATCTATCTCGTGTCTGGTACTGTATGGTTCTAAAGCTGGCATGGACACTAGGGTCATCCAAAACTAAAAAAAAATAAAAAATCTATGGTTGATTTGCTTCACTGCATTGTTTATATGTTTTTTTTTCATTTTTCTCAATTGGGTGTCTTAAAGTTTGTATCTTGTTGTTCTTGATCCAAATTTGCATCTACGTTTGATTTGCTTTACTGCGTTGTTTATAGTTTATACTGTTTTTCCGTTATTCTATATTGGTATTCTTAAGGTTTGTATCTTGTTGAAGTTCTTGATCCAAATTGGTATCTATGGTTGATTTGCTTTACTGCATTGTTTATACTGTTTTTTCCATTTTTATCAATTGGTGTTCTTAAAGTTTGTATTTAGTTGACGTTCTTGATCCGAATTTGCATCTATGGTTGATTTGCTTTACTGCGTGATTTATACGGTTTTTACCTTTACAGAAGTGGGGTTCTCGTGTTATGTATTTCTCTCGTTTTGGTTTCTGAAAGTTTGTATCTTTTTGAAGCTTTGAATCCAAATTTGCATCAATTGATCATTTGCTTCACTTATGGCTGTGTTGTTGATGCACTATTCTTTTTTTCTAGTCGCAGAAAGTGGGGTCCTCTAGTTATGCAAATTTTCTCAATTGAGTTACTTATATTTTTCCTTGAGCTGAGTGTCTATCGGAAACAACCTCTCTACGTCTAAGGTAGGGGTAGGTCTGTGTATACCCTCCCCGGACCCCACTTTGTGGAATTATACTTGGTATGTTGTTGTTGTGTTGTCGTTGAGTTTCTTTACATTTTGTTCTTGCTACCCTGTCTTCTAATTGTTTTTGTGTTACCTTGTTTTGTAATTGTTTTTTTGAGTCGAGGGTTTATCGAAAACAGACTACCTACCCCACAAAGGTAGGGGTAAGCTTTGCGTACATCCTCCTACCCCCCCGAGACCCTACTTGCCTCATACATTGTGAATTCTATAAGATTTTTCCTGTTGTTTCGTTTTATTCACAAATTTTGGATAATTTAACAGGTGAACTTGGAGGGTGTGTGTATAAGCAAGTTCAACGTTTCGTTCGACTCCTTCAAGATAAAGATGGGATCAGAGGGTTCTGAAATGACTCTAGTAGTGACTCAAATTAGTGTTGGTGGGTTCGACAACAATGTCAATGCGAAAAAGCTTTCGGAATATCTGGAAGAACAAGTTGGACAAGTGTGGAGGTGTAGATTAAAGACTTCATCCACTCCTCCCGAGTCTTACCCAGTTTATGACATTGATGTAGAGAAGGTGCGAAGAATGAAGAATTACGAAAAAGTGGAACCTCATGCTTTCGTTCATTTTGCATCTTCAGGGTCAGCAAAGAATGCTCTTGCTGCTGCTAGGCGCGATGAACTCTTATTAGAGGAGCCTCTGAAGGTAAGTTTGGGTCCTGAGAATTTCCGTAAGATGAACCAGAGGAGAAGTGATACCCTGCCGTATAAGTTTTCGGATGTTAATGTAGAAATTGGAGCACTGGTTGGTAGTGATGATTTTGTGGTTGGTTGGAGGGGACCTCATACGGGTGTTAACTTTCTTGTGGACCCATTCGATGGGACATGCAAAATACTCTTCACAAAGGATACTGTTTTCGGTTTCAAGGGTGAAGGAAGACATGCTGTTATAAAATGCAATTTCAAGATTGAGTTTTTGCTGAGGGAGATCAATGAAATAAAGGAATACAAAGACTTCTCGTCTTTGGTAATATTGTTACATCTGGCTTCAGCTCCATTGGTTTTCTACAGAACTGCTGATGACGATATTGAAGAGTCGGTAGCATTTGATTTATTGGACGATGACGATCAGTGGATCCGAACCACAGATATCACATGTAGTGGAGCCATTGGTAGGTTAAATACCTACCGTATTTCAATTCGACCTCGAAATGGTCCTAGTTTTAACAAGGCCATGAATTATTTCAAGTCAAGTAGGGTGCCCGTGGTGGAACAGCGTATCGGGCAGAGGCTCCGGGTGAGAGATGAGCCTGATTTTGGGGTTTCCATGTCAGAACCTTTCTTCTGCTTTCATAATCATGAAGGCATAAGCTTTAAGGTTCTGTTCATGGTAAATGCGGTTATGCACAAAGGCATAATTAATCAGCATCAGATGACTGCTGAGTTTTTTTCATTGCTTAGAACGCATGAGGAGGGGGTCAATTTATCTGCACTGAAACATATCTTTTCTTATAAACGACCCGTCAATGATGCTATTCATAAGTTGTCACGCGTCCAGAGATGGCTGTTTAATAATCCTAACCTTCTCGAGAGAACTGGACAGTTGGATGACATTGTAGAGGTTAGAAGGTTGGCTATTACCCCTACCAAAGCATATTGTCTTCCACCGACTGTGGAGCTATCCAATAGAGTCCTTAGGAAGTATAAACATGTTTCAGATCGATTTTTGCGAGTTACGTTCATGGATGAGGGCATGCGTAACCTGAATAGGAAGGTTCTGACATACTATGCTGCTAACATTGTGAGAGAAATTACATCAAATTCTAATCCCCAGAGAACTGCAATCTTCCAAAGGGTGAAAAGTATGCTGACTAATGGATTTTATCTGTGTGGTCGGAAATACTCCTTTTTGGCGTTCTCAGCTAACCAGCTTAGGGATCGTTCTGCCTGGTTTTTTGCAGAAACCCCGAAAATTAGGGTGCCCAACATCATAAACTGGATGGGGATGTTCAGTAACAGGAATGTTGCAAAATGTGCTGCTAGGATGGGACAGTGCTTTTCATCAACCTATGCAACAGTGGAAGTCCTTCCAAGCAAGGTTAACTCTGAGCTTCCAGATATAGAAAGAAATAACTATGTCTTTTCTGATGGAATCGGCATGATGTCAGAAGATCTAGCAATAGAAGTTGCGGAGAAGTTGCAATTGAGTGTCAATCCTCCTTGTGCTTATCAGATAAGGTATGCTGGTTATAAAGGTGTTGTCACATGTTGGCCGGGGAAGAATGATGGTTTCGGCCTTTCTCTGAGAACAAGTATGAAGAAATTTGACTCGAATCACACTATCCTTGAAATCTGCTCTTGGACGAGATCACAACCTGGTTTTCTGAATCGGCAAATAATAACCTTGCTCTCGTCCTTGGACGTTAAGGATGCAATATTTTGGGAAATGCAGAAAGAAATGTTAACAAGGTTGGATAAGATACTTGTGAATTCGGACGTGGCTTTTGATGTCGTTACAGCTTCATGTGGTGAGGCTGGAAATACAGTGGCTATAATGTTGAGTGCGGGTTTTAAACCTCAAAGTGAGCCTCATTTAAGGGGGATGTTGTCTAGCATTAGAGCTGCTCAACTTGGCGACCTCAGGAATAAGGCAAGGATATTTGTTCCTTCAGGAAGGTGGTTAATGGGCTGTTTGGATGAACTCGGTAAACTTGAGCAAGGCCAATGCTTTATTCAAGTGTCAAGCCCTTCTTTGGAGAATTGTTTTGTTAAGCATGGCCCAGAGTTTTCTGACATCAAGAAAAATCTTCAAGTGATTAAGGGCCTCGTTATAATTGCAAAGAACCCGTGTCTTCATCCCGGGGATGTGAGGATTCTGGAGGCTGTAGATGTTCCCGGTTTACACCATCTCTATGATTGTCTGGTCTTCCCTCAGAAAGGGGACAGGCCACATCCAAATGAAGCATCAGGGAGTGACCTTGACGGTGACCTCTACTTTGTGACTTGGGATGAAAATCTCATCCCACCTAGTAAGAAAAGCTGGATGCCAATGGCATATGATCCTGCAGAAGCTAAACAGTTGGGTCGTCCAGTTAAACATGCGGTAACTACCCAACTATAATGATATTTCTTGCAGCTTTGATTCATATCTTCCTATATTTTTGCTTAGCTTTTCCAGATCTGTATACGTTTGTGTTGCAGCGCAATGTTCACTGGGCAAGAATGCTGATGAGAGATAATTATAAGCCTACGTGAAAATCTAGCATCACTTGTTCTTTAGCTAATGTTTATCTTTTAAGAGGCTGTTTTGAGTTTTGTTGCATTATTAAGATATACTTGTTGCTCACTTTTCTTGTATTATGCATCCCAAGTGGACGTATGTATATATTTGTAATAGAAGAGAGACTCTTTTTCTGTAGTCACACTCACTAGAATAAAAAGAAAAAAGCTAAAGGCACTGCACTTGCAATAAGTCTACTTTATGGCACTTATTATTTGTTGGATCATTCAACCGGTTGCGCAATATTCTTTCGTATATTATTTTTCCGGTATGCCATTTATTTTTTCAGTTTTAACCTATGCGTTTCTTTTTTTTTACAGGACATAGTAGAATTTTTCTCAAAGCACATGGTTCAAGAGAGTCTAGGAGAAATCTGCAACGCCCATGTGGTTCATGCCGACCTAAGTGAATTTGGAGCTATGGATGAGAAGTGCCTTAAATTGGCTGAGCTTGCTGCTCTAGCCGTTGATTTCCCTAAAACCGGAAAACTTGTCACCATGCCATTTGACCTCAAACCAAAAATGTATCCTGACTTCATGGGGAAAGAGGCATTTCAATCGTACGAGTCAAAGAAAATTTTGGGCAAATCATTTAGGCAAGTGAAAGATTGTGATGCAGAGGGTAGAGAATCTTCTGGGCTTGAGTATGTCCCTGAAAACATCCCATATGATACTAATCTCGAGATCCCGGGATACGAAGATTTCATAGATGACACATGGAGCCTCAAATGTTCTTATGATGGTCAGTTGATTGGTCTTTTAGGACAATACAAAGTTAACGGGGAGGAAGAGGTGGTTTCTGGACATATATGGTCCATGCCAAAGTACAGTTCTAAGAAGCAAGGGGAATTAAAAGAGAGGCTGAAGCACGCATATAATACGTTGAGGAAGGAGTTCAGGAATGTTTTCGAGCAGATGGGGCCTGATTTTGATCTGCTTTCCAATGATGAGAAGAATACCATCTATGAAAGAAAGGCATCCGCATGGTATCGGGTCACCTATCATCCTCAATGGGTGACTAGATCACTGGAGTTGCAATTGCCAGATGCTGCCTCAAATAGTGTTATGTTAAGTTTTGCTTGGATTGCAGCAGATTACCTTGCTCGAATTAAAATTAGGCACCGGGGAATGCAACATTCTGACTCTACCAAGCCTATTAATTCCCTTGGAAGGTATCTTGTTAACAAGATATAACGACAACAGCTTTCATGCGGCTAAATGCAAAAATATTGGCTGCTTATCAACTTTTTGGCTGTAAGGCCACTCTGCCATTATCAATTCCTGATTTGATGTCCTTTTGAACCTCCTATTGGTTGTTTCCTTATGTTGGTCAGTTATTATATGTATGTCATCCATGAGATTGCCTGCTTATCAATAAAAACTTTTGTCGATACAGCAGTTGCTTTTACTGGTGCCCCACTTTTCATCATTGCTGTATTCTGGTTTGTGGCATGTGGCATTTGCTTGCTCCTAGTTTGTATCTGTTGTTGTTGTGTTGTTATTCTTCTGCTTTTCTGTATACTGGCAAGGGAAAGTTCATGACGATACAAAACATACATTAGATTATGTTGTGCAACAAGCAGGATCAACAGTTGACAGTTTAAGGAATGTGTCAAACAGTCTGTCTTTTGTCCAGCACGCTGGAGTTGGTCAAATCTTTCTACCACAATATGTTCAAAACAACATCGACAAGGTCGACGCCAAGATTAGCTCAGCTGCTGAAACTCTTGAAAGTGAAACCGAGAAGAACAAGAAGGATATCATGATTATCTTAGGCATTGTGTAAGCACTTATAGGCAATTCATTTAAGTTTTCTGAACTATAGTGAACTTGTGATGCATGTCATTATAGGCTGGATCTTTGTTGCCATTACTTTTATCGTATGTGGTGCATTTCTTGTTCTTCACTATACCCCTTTTACACAACGAATCAATACGGCTGTTACGCTGCATCTACAAGGTAATAACTTTATGTTCTGAAACCTCCTTATGTAGTATTGTCTTTGACATATACTCCCTCCGTTTCAATTTGTTCGTCTTACGTTACTTTTTTAGTCTGTTTCAATATGAATGCCTCTTTCTCTTTTTGGAAACTCGTTGATAGCAACTTTCCTCGTGACATGTTTAAGACCAAAAGATTAAAGGGTATTTTAGTACATTCCACATATCTTTAGTTTAGGACCACAAGATTCAAAAGTCTTCTTTACTGGCTTAAACTCCGTGCCATGTCAAAACCGGACAAACAAATTGAAACTGAGGGGGTACAAACTTTTGATACTGTTAGTTTCTTTTTTGTTTGTTCAGTTATATATGTTTGTCTATCTAAGTGCAATGGGGAGACACGTGTGGCTATGGATGATTTGTTCAGAAATCCATCGGGCTCATACAACACTCTGCTGCTGCCCAAGAAACGCTGTCATGGAGCAAAGAGGTCACCTACCAATTGGTTGGAGTCGCTAACAGGGATCATCACCAATGTTTCAAACATCAATCCTCCTTCTCTGGTCCACTGGTCCACTGGTCCCTAACCTCAGTAGTCCATTTAATTCGGACAAGACAGACTGGAAATGTGCCAGCGGTAAAGTGGACTTAGCTATGCCAAACAGGTATATGAACATTTTTCAGTCCAAGAAAACAAACAGTGAAGATAGAATGCTGAACAAGAACTCTTTATTACTAGGTGGCGTTTGCGATGTTTTAAAAATGACATAAAGTTAAGTTCTTTCTGTTATCAGATGCCATGTCCATATTTCGCTAATCTAATAGCACAGTTCGCGTTAAGGAAACAACCTTAATTGGGATTCCATTTCAGATGGATTATGTGCTTCATATTCTATTTTGCTTATGCAGAATGGTAGGAAAAACATGTTGACGTATATTTGATTCAAACAGGTAAACTGTATTCAGTGACTTCCATTGTATTAATGCAGGTTAGGAAGAATTATGTCTGCCAGGTTCCGAGATTCATGATGAACGTCGTCCTGATGTGGAACGATACAGTAAGTGGACCTAACATCCTTTTAGCTCTAGTCTCAGGTACAGTAATGATTGCGCTCCTTTGTTGGGTACTATATGCAAGAGAGAGACATCACCAGAAGTATGCCAAACTTGTCGATGCTACATATGGTCAAGAATCTTTCCCAGGGAAAAGCCAGCGGTGATTATTCAATTAGTTTTGAGCGTCTTAGCAACAAGATGTTCTTATGTATATAGTATGGTTGGCTAATATGTTCCTTTATGACAAGTCGGTTAGGAACCTGTAGGGGATTGTCCGGGTCCTCCAGGTATGGTATAGTATCGTTCCCCATACAGTAGCCATGAGTTCCTTCTTGAATTGCCTCCACTTCTTCCTTTTGATGTTGAGCAGAACCCGTTTCGTGTCTCCAGCTTGAAGTGTAAAGTAACCGGTAGAGTTGGTGTCATGTGACAAGGAGGTCATGAGCTCAAGCCGTGGAAACAGCTTCTTGCAGAAACGTAAGGTGAGGTTGCTTACAATAACCCTTTTGGTCCGGCCTACCTCAGACTCCGTGCATCGAGCTTTTGTGCACCGGGCTGGCCCTTTAGCTTGGAGTATTGATGCAGATTGTTGTATATACAGGACATGGATATCAAATTATGTGTTTATATAACGCTCCTCGCTATGTTTAAAACTATGCTGTTCGAACTCTCAAAAAATGTTGTTGCACTCGTGTTGGATTCTTCGAAAATGTACTTCTTTTGAACAGTCCGACACCCATCCATCGACATTTTCAAAGAGTCCGAGCAACATAGATTTAAAGTAAATTTAACTGCATCTTATAAAATGAAACAAAAGGTATATTTGAAAAATCATGCCATATAAAGAATGAATTGTTAATGTATAAAGTAAAGTTAAAATAATTTTTTTTTTCCACTTTGTCCTTAAAATTATTTATTTTGGAAAAAAAAAAATGTTAATTACTCATTAAAAGGAGTTACGGTACTCCCTCCGTTCCTAAATATTTGTCATGCTTACTGTCACACTCCTTTTTTATGTACTCCAAAATATTATGTTTTAGCGCGAAAGAGTTTTATTAGTTAAGTGACAAGAAATGAAAATTTGTTTCGGAAAAGGATTATTTGCATTTTTTATTCAGAGTCGCCACTTGGCATAATCCGGTGTGCCAAGTCACCTTTGGAAAATCTTTTTCGAAACCATTTGACTCTTAAACCGGTTTGCGAACAAAGATTCCGGCTAAGGAATTCAGTTGACCGAGAGGAAGGTGTTAGGCACCCCTCGATTTCGTGGTTCGACCACGGTCGCTTGGTGGAGTGTATCGACTATTTTGGCATTATGAAATGTATAAACCACACAAAAGAACACAAAATAATCAAACAATAAACAAAACAAAACAGTCCAAAAACGTAAAAGTCCAATCCAATTATACAGTTCGAAAAATAAAAAAAAATACAAAAATATAAATCCTAGTCTAAACTAAATCTAGACTAAGCTCCAATGCCTTACCCGACGCCGCGGGCCTTCATCACGATTATTTTCCGCCAACATGATACGTCGGGGCATTCCCCGGTGAATAAATACAAATGATCTCGAAGCATTCCCCGGCTAAATAAATACATCTGAATTTAAACACGATAATCTAGAAAGAGACATTCACACGCACATTTCAACATCCCACAAAATACTTATTCCTAAATTTTGCCTACCCGGCCTACATTTGCCTACCCGCTCGTCGACATACCGCATTCAACATCAACAATGTATCAAAAATATCAAAATATTTACTTTTATCAATTTTCGATTCCCGTCCCCAAATTTATTTCAAACAATACGATTAAACATGCTTCGATTTATCAATTCACTTTTCGAAGTTCGAAACCAACATCAACCAACACATAACACATATTCGAACATACCAAGCACGCAACAAATAAAATCATCCACACCCAACATCACGAAAAATAAATTAAAGATTCGGTTAGAAGAAATGGACCTCGATGAAATTGATCCTTGTCGATAATAAAGAAATCCGAAGACCAAAATACTCGATCGGAGAACCTCACAACGAGCAAACCAAACTCGGTATTAAAATAATAACCGGACAGCTCCAAAACCAGTGAATAAAAACTTTACTATACGAAACCCAACCAAGAACGACGACGCGATTCGATAAAGACGACTCGAAATCCACTATCGACGACGAACTAAGAAATAGACGAAACCAAGATCAACCAACAAACAACAGGAAACCAAAAACCCAACGCAGATCGATCTCCGGGGAGCTCCGGTGACGGAGAGACGGCGGCGGCACATGTTCTCCGGTGGCGACACTGGTTCGCCGGCTGTTTCGCCGGACGGGTGAGCTGCGGATGGAGCTTAGAAAGAAAGAGAGATAGAGGGAATCGGAGAGAGGTCGGGTCGGATCGCTGGCCAGCGACCGGTGTTCGGCAGTGGTGACGGCTTCGCCGGTCGGCGGAGGCTTTGTTGGTGACGGCGGTGACGGAGCGGTGCCGGCGCTAGTTCGCCGGAGGGGAAGAGAGATCGTAGATCGAGAGAGAAGGCGGCGCCGGTGCCGACGCCGTTGTCGTTGTGGTCGGATTTCGGGTTGGGAGAGGAGTTTGGTTACGGAGGGGGTTGCCGGCGAGAGAACTTTCTCCGGTGGTCTCGCCGGTGAAGCTTTTTGAGAGAGATAGAGAGAGTAGAGAGAGGTCTAGAGAGAGAAGGAGTTGATGACTTTTTTTTTTTTTGGTTACTCTTCCTTCCCTTTTTGTGTGTATGTGGGTCTGTATATATTGTATTTTGAGTCCTTTCTTCTTGGACAAGAAAAAAAGAGAGGGGGTGGGGTAACGTGGGGTAGGGGGTAGCGGTGAGGTGTTATTTTTTTATTGGGTAGGTTGTTAGGATAAGATAAATTAGTTAGAGGTATTTTTTTGTTTATTTTTGTATTTTTGTGGGATATAATTACATGGGGTTGGACACATGGTAAGGTGAACTAAAAATGAATAAAATTATACTTCGGGAGGTACAAAATTAGGTGTCTACATCATGCCCCCTTTGAATGTAAACACAAAGTGTTTTCAGACAAAGAAGTAGACAGCGAGACCAAATTTTGACCCGACCATTATTAAAAGAAAGAAACAGAAGGAAGAAGGACAACCGGGTCTTGACTTAAGACATCCCACCTACTCACATTATGAGAGGATCGAGTGACAAGTATCTCAACTTTTGGAGGGAGATGGACTATACCGAGTTGGAGAGTCGAGTGAGGTTCCATCGAGGTTCCGGTCCGCGGCTCCATCATTACATAAAAAAAATTAAAAATTACAAGTTAAAACATAAATGAAATTACAAAAATCCTATCTATACAGCTTCTATTGGTTCTTGACTCGACTTTCATCACCCTATTCTTCAGGCGGGCTCCTGACCTGCTATTTCTTTAACTTGTTGCTTGCCTTTCAATTTCTTCACCCTGTTCTCCAGGCGGGTTCCTGACTTGTTATTTCATCAACTTGTTGCCATGCTTTCAACTTCTGCACCTTGTTCTGCAGGCGGGCTCCTGACTTGCTATTTTTATCAACTTGTTGCTATGCTTTTAATTTCTTCACCCTGTTCTGCAGGCGGGCTCCTGACTTGCTATTTCATCAACTTGTTGCTATGCTTTCAATTTCTTCACCCTGTTCTCCAGGTGGGTTCCTGACTTGCTATTTCATCAACTTGTTGCCATGCTTTCAACTTCTGCACCCTGTTCTGCAGGCGGGCTCTTGACTTGCTATTTTTCAATCTGTTTAACTTTCAATATCTTCACCTTGTTGCTTGGTTTTCCATTTATTCGCCCTGTGCTTCGGGCATGCTCCTGAAATCACATCAAAACTGAAAAGAAAATTATCCCAAAAAAAAATAAAAAAAATGCAATTTCTATGAGTTAATTGGAATGACTCGACTAAAAGGTACGTCTTATAGGAATCCAGGGGGATGACTCGACTAAAAGGTACGTCTTCTAGGAATCAAGGGAAATGACTCGACTAAAAGGTACGTCTTCTAGGAATCAAGGGAAATGACTCGACTAAAAGGTACGTCTTATAGGAATCAAAGGGGATGACTCGACTAAAAGGTACGTCTTATAGGAATCATAGGGGATGACTCGACTAGAAGGTACGTCTTATAGGGGTCAAAGGGGATGACTCGACTAAAAGGTACGTCTTATAGGAATCAAGGGAAATGACTCGACTAAAAGGTACATTTTCTAGGAATCAAGGGGGATGACTCGACTAAAAGGTACGTCTTATAGGAATCAAAGGGGATGACTCGACTAAAAGGTACGTCTTATAGGAATCAAGGGAAATGACTCAACTAAAAGGTACGTCTTCTAGGAATCAAACGGGATGACTCGACTAAAAGATACGTCTTATAGGAATCAAAGGGGATGACTCGACTAAAAGGTACGTCTTATAGGAATCAAGGGAAATGACTCGACTAAAAGGTACGTCTTCTAGGAATCAAAGAGGATGACTCGACTAAAAGGTACGTCTTCTAGGGGTCAAAGGGGATGACTCGACTAAAAGGTACGTCTTATAGGAATCAAAGAAGATGACTCGACTAAAAGGTAGGTCTTATAGGAATCAAGGGATGACTCAACTAAAAGGTACGTCTTATAGGAATCAAAGGGGATGACTCGACTAAAAGGTACGTCTTATAGGAATCAAGGGAAATGACTAGACTAAAAGGTACGTCTTATAGGAATCAAAAGGGATGACTCGATTAAAAGGTACGTCTTATAGGAATCAAAGGGGATGACTCGACTAAAAGGTACGTCTTCTAGGAATCAAAGGAGATGACTAGACTAAAAGGTACGTCTTATAGGAATCAAAGGGGAATGACTCGACTGAAAGGTACGTCTTCTAGGAATCAAAGGGGATGACTCGACTAAAAGGTACGTCTTCTAGGGGTCAAAGGGGATAACTCGACTAAAAGGTACGTCTGATAGGAATCAAGGGAAATGACTCGACTAAAAGGTACGTCTTATAGGAATCAAAGGGGATGACTTGACTAAAAGGTACGTCTTATAGGAATCAAAGGGGATGACTCGACTAAAAGGTACGTCTTCTAGGAATCAAGACTTAAGTTAGGAAGTGCATTACCTAAGAAGCAAAATTCAAATTACCCAATCAAGGAAGTGTGTTTCCTTATCAATGTTGTTTGAATTATCAAAACAATGAAGTGCGTCTCCTTACCAAAGCTTCTTGAATTACCAAAACAAGGAAATGCGTCTCCTAGAGATCTTGAATTATGAATTTTACCATGGTTTTGATTACCA
The DNA here is from genome assembly GCA_030864215.1 of Capsicum pubescens. Taxonomy (NCBI): domain Eukaryota; kingdom Viridiplantae; phylum Streptophyta; class Magnoliopsida; order Solanales; family Solanaceae; genus Capsicum; species Capsicum pubescens. Next base: position 7,107,147 of record CM061542.1, read on the forward strand.
AACCTGTGCAGCAACCTTGCCTTTTGCATTTGTTGAGGTGAGAAATTACGGCCTTTGATGTTTAGGCTCTGAAATCCTTGATCTGAATGCAACATGTATTCCTATTACATACAAAGAAAACTTGTGAGTTTAAAAACATGGTCGCTAGTTTGTGGCTTTGGCTTTTGAGGCAATTGCTCCTGCCCCCGTCACATTTAGCTTTGCTTCCAACCATTAGCATATGTCATTGACTTGTTGTATCATTGACTCAAACTCAGCTTATTAAGAGTGACTCTGAAACAAACACAATATTTCTTCTTTGTCGTGTTTCTCAAATAAACCTTTTGAACCTTGGTATTTCCATGAGTTCCCCGACTTCTCTGTTGACAAAACTTCCTGCATGCCTTTTTTTTTGGGCTTACAATCATGTCTCTTTCATGTGCTAGCTTTTGTCTTGCTTTGTACAATTAAAGAAACTGGTAGCCAGTTTTAAAATCTTTTCTCACTTGTTTTGACACGGACTTGACTCAAAAACAAGAAACGAAAAAAAGAATGACAATTTTGTTTTGATAACTGACTCAAGAAAGATAAAATTAAAATAAAGAGAAGAAAGAAAAGACAACGAATGTCCCCTTTTAAAACAATCAAACAAAAATTCATCTAAAAATGACAGTCAACACTAATGATTATGCCATGCATTTTGAATTAAGCAGCTTGATCTTTTTATCCAAACTTTCTACCCATTGTTGTTGAGTTAATGGCCTTGAAACTGGGTTGCTTTCTTAGGTCAATTGCATTTAAGACCCCATTCGGCTAGTGGTGCCTTGAAGGGTTTTAGCTAGCAAGATTCTTTCATTTTCTCTCGGCTCACTATCGTCTTATGGTGCCCGTGAGGGTTTTCACCAATAAGACTCTCTCATTTTTATTTCTCTCAACTTACCATCGCCTTATGATGCCCGTAAGGGTTTTCACCAATAAGACTCTCTCATTTTTATTTCTCTCTTGATTCCCTATGCTGAGGAAGACAAATAGTTCCCAAATGCATCATCATATTCCTTGCATGCTCCGCCTTAACATCCTCAAAGATTGATCTGAAGGTCTTTCTTTGGTTGTAACTTGGCTTTTGGATAAGGTTAGAAAGAAAGGATGGCATAGGGCCCAAACGACACTTAAAGTGGGGTAGGACTTACAACTTTTGGAATCGACTCAAACAATGAGGATTAACTCATGCCCCAGTTTCTTTTGACTGGGTGACACTAAATTGTTTATTTGGTTGGACCGAGCCCTGAGTGGGACAGCCTACGTATCTCACCCTTAAGAGAGGAGAATCAGGTCATGCGTAGTTCTGACAACTTATTTTGCTTGATTCTGATTTCTTTTTTTTTTGGGGGGGGGGGATTTTTCTGACTCTATTTTTCTTCACACTCTTTTTTTTCGACACATTTTTTCTCTTTTTTTTTCTTTTTTTTTTGAAATTTTCTGACTATTGTTTTGCTCGACATTGTTCTTTCGATCTTTGCTGACTATATTGATTCCAAAAGAGGTGTATGAAAGAAAATAAGACTAAAGCTTAAATGGGGTATACAAAGGATGACACGATGTTTGGATGGCAGAATGAAATGCCTTCGTCCTATCAATCTTTGAAAATGCAAGTACATATCATGCAATATGAAAGTGAAAGATGAAGATCTTTTGACATCTTTTACAGCATTAACTTTGACTGAGTCTGTGCATCACTATTTCTTCTGCGTTTATATGGCATACAACTCCACTTTTGTTGCACATTCCTCACATTGAATGACTCATGATTTTGTGAAGCTGATTTTCTTTATGTTCATGCGGCCACTATTTGATCTAATTGAGACATGTCTTTTAATTGATGACCAAGTTATTCTTGTGATTCTCAAAATAAGTGCCTTAATTTTCAAAGAAGGTTTCAACTTGATCACCAAATGCCCCAACACTCTATCTATTTCCTCAGATGCTCTCTTTTTCTAACTTTAACCCTCTGATTCAATGTTCATTCTTAAACTGGATGTTAAGATCTAGCTGTAAATTTCACTAGCATATCATATCACTAGAGTCAACATAAAATGTACTATGTAAAAAAAAGCAGAAATTAACTCTTTTCTTAATCTGATCGATACAAAAATGGAATTTTACAGGATTACAATTTTGCCTTTACAACCAAAATTGAAACAAAATACATCAACTTCTACTGACTCTAGGTAGCCATGTCATGACTCCCGACTACCCCAACTCAATACGACTGAATAAAGGAAATACAACACTATAAACTCTGCATAACTAACCCAAGCCCTTGAATCAAAAGGACTCATCACCTGCAGACTGGATACCACAAACTGACTGGATCCAATGGTGCAACTATACCTTGTACCTACATTCTGAGAAAATATAGCCCACATATGAATATGTGGGTCAGTACCATGGAAAAATACCGAGTATATGGGGGTGCAATGCATATATTAAATAATATCTTAATATCATCACAATTTATAAAATTATGCATGCTGATATAGATGACTCACTTATCTCGAATTAAATAATCAAAATCATGGATGAATAATACATGTAAAATAAAACAAGTGAGTCATTACAATATATTTTGAATTCACTTTCATCTCAATTTCAAATCATTAAAACAGTCAACTCTCATGTCAATTCTCATGTAAACTCTAATCCCATTATTTATAGTTTAATATGTATGTCATGATAATTATCCTAGTGGGTAAAGTATTATCGACGTGAAATTTGTTCGTATGAATTGCTTACTACAAAGTTGATCTAAGAGACTTCTATTTTGCCAAATCATGGTATTTGATTCAAAAAGGGTCAGCTTTGAATATGCATAACTCTTTACATATGTATAACTTTGCATCTCAAGACCTACTAAAACACACATATTTAAAACACGAAGAAAAAGGGGACACTCCATTTAATAAAAATGAAAGATAGAAGGGTTTGAACATAAACGACAAAGGGACAAAACAAGATAAATCCCGAACTACAACCCTGAAATAATTCGGAGAACAGAAAATAAAACAAAACAAGCTACCAAACCCCTTCCTGGTAAGGAGAGAGGTGACTTCTCCATTGCTCAGCCTGACATCTTAGCCACTGGTTTGCATATCAGCATGACTAGAGTTTTCCTCACTATCAATGTTCTGCACCATAATTGATCCATCATGAATCATCTTTTCAATTTCTCTTTTCAAATCTCGACAATCTTCAATACTATGACCGTGAGCCTCAGAATGATATGCACATCGTGCATTAGGATCAAAATTTCTTGAACGCCGATTAAGGGTATGCCCAAGGAGAGGAATGATCATTCCTTCCTGTACCAATCTCTGAAATAAACTGGCATATGACTCTCCAATTGGTGTGAAGCTATCTCTCGACTTTTGCCTCATTTCATTGTTTGGCTTGGATAGAAAATCTGGCTTAGAAGGGTTTTGGTATGTTTGTGGAGTTAGAGGATGACTCGGGCGTTGGGGTATGCCATTTTGGGTAAGATGAGGGTTGAACTTGTGGTTGTGCATTATACACTGGATATGGATGTGGAGGAACAGAGTATAATGGATTTTGGGAGTGATTATGTGGAGCCTGGGCATAAACTTGAGCTTGAACCTGAGATCGACGATGACGTGGTCTTCTTGACCTTTCTTGCTGTCCAACTATAATAGCAGATGCATCTTCCTCACTCTTTTCCTTCCCAACATTTCCTGAACCCTTTTGAATTACTTGAGTAGTCACTTTCAATGTTGCAAAACTCATAATGCGACCAGTCTTAATTCTCTCTTCTATCATCTCCCCCATTTTAAGGACCTTAATGAATGGCTTGCCTAATGTAGGTAACAAGTGTTGATAATATGTTTTGTCCTGTGATTGAATAAACACCTCCACTATTTTGCTTTCTTTCATTGGCGGTTTTACTCTAGCAGCTTGTTCACGCCATCTAATTGCATACTCCCTGAAATTCTCAGTATTTTTCTTTGTTATACTAGTTAGGGATTTTTCATCAGGGATCAACTCCACATTGTATTGAAATTGTTGCACAAATTCGTTAGCTAGGTTATCCCAACTAATCCATTTGTCAATGTCTTGGTCAACAAACCATTCTGAAGCTAGACCTGAAAGACTCTCACCGAAATATGCCATGAGTAATTCTTCCTTCCCTCCAGCGCCCCTTAGCTGGTTGCAATAGCGTCTCAAATGTGCTATAGGATCGCCATGTCCATCATACTTCTCAAACTTTGGCATTTTAAAATCAAGAGGAAGATGTACGCTAAGAAACGTGCACAGATCTTTATATGAGACACTTTTGTACCCCCCAAGTCCTTGCAAGTTTTTCATAGTCAGTTCCAACCTTCTCAATTTTCTGGCTATTTCCTCTTGTTCTTCTGTCATAACATGCTTCTCAGTGTTAGGAGGAAATTCAGGCGGTTGAGGGCAATCGTAAGGACCAGTCGACTTAAATGTAGGCTCGAGAGCATAATACCGATCCCTAAAAATATTCAATGCAGGCTCTCTTGTAGAGTAGGGAGGCACAACTTGTGGATGAACATCAAAAGTAGGAGGTGGGGGTGGTGCCGCAAAAGCATGAACAACAGCTGGATCCGAGTATGTGGTAGTCTTGGATTGGGGAGTGAGGAAATGAACATTGGAAGTGGTTGGATATTGTTGCCCCGGAGTCGATCCTGATGCATGTTGTGCCATATCAACAAAAATGAGAAATTGTGCATGTGACACGGGAGGCAAGCTAGAAAGATATTCCAGATTATCCGTGGGAACTGGAGGAGGCGGCAACCCATTAGCCCAAGCTCGATGCATTTCTATTATTTGCCGCCTTAATTTCCAAATCTCTTCATTATCTCCTACATTCTCATTCCCCGAACTCCCTATCTGATTAGTGACAACTAACTCGGTATCCTTGTTGGCCATAACTTCCTCTGTGACTTGGAGCAATATGGAGGACCAACCAAAATGCCACCAACCAACCACCATAAACTAGCTGGACAAGAGATAGCAAATTGTTAGAGTTCAACAGTTTTTCAAAACCTCTTTTTTTCTTGAAAAGATCACCAAACCCAAGAAGGGCGCCTACGTATCTCATCCCCGAAAAGGGAGAATCAGGTGTGCGTAGTTCGTGAAGTTTTTTCAAAATGGCCAATTAAAATCTTTTTTTTTTCTTTTTCTTGAAACTTTAACAAGAAAAGAAAATAACAAATTATCAAAAGAATTGACGAAAATCTTTTTGCATTTTTTAGGTTTAAACTCTCTATACAAAAATGGAATCTATGATTACCAAAGAAGAATCTTTTTGGGTTTTCGATTTAGAATTTCATAGGAAAATGAAACTTGAAACTATTAAAGAAAAATCTTTTTGTAGTTTTCTTTTAGAGATGTATATGAAACACCTACTCTAAGTGAAGAGTAAAGAAAATCTTTTTGAATTTTTCAAATTCCTGTACAACATGAAATCTATGGTTACCGAAGAAAATATTTTTGGATTTTCGATTTTAAATTTCATACGAAAATGAAACTTGAACCTATTAAAGGAAAATATATTTTTTTGCTTTCTTTTAAAGATGTACATGAGACACCTACTCTAAATGAAGAGTGAAGAAAATCTTTTTTGAATTTTTGAAATAAGATCCCCGAACCTAAAATAGATTGCCTACGTATCTCACTCCCGAGAGAGGAGAATCAGGGGTGCGTAGTTCGTCCAGATTGGACACTTAACGATTAACTAATAAATTGACCCTAACTTAAGAGACAACCAAAAACAAAATAATGAAAACTTTTTGGATTTTCAACTAAACATTTCAACTAAGACTGACACCACCAATTATAAAAAAAAAAATCTTTTTGGTATTTTGTTTTTGACAAATAAGTAGAAAAGGCAAACAAAACCCTCTTTTTTTTCATTTTTTTTTTGTTGAACTTACGGTACTTTGAGAAGATAAATGCAAAACGTGAAAAAAATAAAATCTTTTTGAGTTTTGGATCGTGAAGAACAAAAGTCATAAAGAACTCTAAAATAAACTACGACACTCCTTTTGATTCATTCTTTTCGACTCACTTTTTTTTTTCATTTTTTTTTCATTTTTTTTCACACTTTACTTCTAACACATGCTTTCCCCAAATTGGTCCGTCAAATGACCACGTTACTCTCAAAGATGCAATATTTAGCAAGTAGGGATGCTTTAAAGGTGAGTCTCCTACAAAGGACCGTGCGTGCCCTACTAGGTCTCAATATGATGCACATAAGAATGAACTAAAGGCTGACCTATGTTGTGGTTTACTAACAAGGCCGTTCGGGGGAGCATATGGTCGATAGTGGCTGCTTTGCTTTCCACCTACTCCATACATCCAACGGCTCCCCCCCTAAAATAAAGGTGACTCAACTAGAGTTCGTGCGCACGACGTGCGCTCCGAGACTTGTTGCAGAAAGAAGGCCGGGGGGATGGACTCATGATGACAGATATAAAGCGGTAACACATAGGATAAATACTATAAACAAAGAGCACGAAAACGCACAAAAGTGAAAACAATAACAAAACAATAATCACAAACAATGCTTATACACTCGTAATGCCAAACAAAGCCGATACGACTCAAAAATAAGCTCGAATTCTGAAACCTCCCCAGCAGAGTCGCCAGAGCTGTCACACCCTTTTTTTACGTACTCCAAAATATTATGTTTTAGCACGAAAGGGTTTTATTATTTAAGTGACAAGAAATGAAAATTTATTTCGAAAAAGGATTATTTGCATTTTTTATTCAGAGTCGCCACTTGGCATAATCCGGTGTGCCAAGTCACCTTTGGAAAATTTTTTTCCAAACCATTTGACTCTTAAACCGGTTTGCGAACAAAGATTCCGGCTAAGGAATTCAGTTGACCGAGGGGAAGGTGTTAGGCACCCCTCGATCTCGTGGTTCGACCACGGTCGCTTGGTGGAGTGTATCGACTATTTTGGCATTATGAAATGTATAAACCACACAAAAGAACACAAAATAATCAAACAATAAACAAAACAAAACAGTCCAAAAACATAAAAGTCCAGTCCAATTATACAGTCCAAAAAATAGAAAAAAATACAAAAATATAAATGCTAGTCTAAACTAAATCTAGACTAAGCTCCAATGCCTTACCCGACGCCGCGGGCCTTCATCACGATTATTTTCCGCCAACATGATACGTCGGGGCATTCCCCGGTGAATAAATACAAATGATCTCGAAGCATTTCCCGGCTAAATAAATACATCTGAATTTAAACACGATAATCTAGAAAGAGACATTCACACGCACATTCCAACATCCCACGAAAACTTATTCCTAAATTTTGTCTACCCGGCCTACGTTTGCCTACCCGCTCGTCGACATACCGCATTCAACATCAACAATGTATCAAAAATATCAAAATATTTACTTTTATCAATTTTCGATTCACGTCCCCAAATTTATTTCAAACAATACGATTAAACATGCTTCGATTTATCAATTCACTTTTCGAAGTCCGAAACCAACATCAACCAACACATAACACATATTCAAACATACCAAGCACGCAACAAATAAAATCATCCACACTCAACATCACGAAAAATAAATTAAAGATTCGGTCAGAAGAAATGGACCTCGATGAAATTGATCCTTGTCGATAATAAAGAAATCCGAAGACCAAAATACTCGACCGGAGAACCTCACAACGAGCAAACCAAACTCGGTATTAAAATAATAACCGGACAGCTCCAAAACCAGTGAATAAAAACTTTACTATACGAAACCCAACCAAGAACGACGACGCGATTCGATAAAGACGACTCGAAATCCACTATCGACGACGAACCAAGAAATAGACGAAACCAAGATCAACCAACAAACAACAGAAAACCAAAAACCCAACGCAGATCGAGCTCCGGGGAGCTCCGGTGACGTAGAGACGGCGACGGCGCCTGTTATCCGGTGGCGACACTGGTTCGCCGGTTGTTTCGCCGGACGGGTGAGCTGCGGATGGAGCTTAGAAAGAAAAAGAGATAGAGGGAACCGGAGAGAGGTCGGGTCGGGTCGTTGGCCGGCGAACTGTGTTCGGCTGTGGTGACGGCTTCGCCGATCGGCGGAGGCTTTGTTGGTGATGGCGGCGGCAGATCTAGGCGGTGACGGAGCGGTGCCGACGCTAGTTCGCCGGAGGGGAAGGGAGATCGTAGACCGAGAGAGAAGGCGGTGCCGGTGCCGACGCCGTTGTCGTTGTGGTCGGATTTTGGATTGGGAGAGGAGTTTGGTTACGGAGGGGGTTGCCGGCGAGAGAACTTTCTCCGGTGGTCTCGCCGGTGAAGCTTCTTTAGAGAGATAGAGAGAGTAGAGAGAGTAGAGAGAGGTCTAGAGAGAGAAGGAGTTGATGACTTTTTTGTTGTTGTTTTTTTTTGGTTACTCTTCCTTCCCTTTTTATGTGTATGTGGGTCTGTATATATTGTATTTTGAGTCCTTTCTTCTTGGACAAGAAAAAAAGAGAGGGGGTGGGGTAACGTGGGGTACGGGTAGCGGTGAGGTGTTATTTTTTTATTTGGTTGGTTGTTAGTATAAGATAAATTAGTTAAAGGTATTTTTTTATTTATTTTTGTATTTTTGTGGGATATAATTACATGGGGTTGGACACATGGTAAGGTGAACTAAAAATGAATAAAATTAGATTTCGGGAGGTACAAAATCAGGTGTCTACACTTACTATAATAAATATTCCATAATACATGTTATTTTAGAACAAAACATAGTTACTTGTTCGTTATCATCTTTATCCTTAGTCATAAATATAAAGATATATCAATATATTACAAAAAAGAAAAATATTAAATAGAAAGTAATAAATAAAGATAATTTAGTCAAATTAGTCTTTACTTAATGTTTTTTCCTTAAGGGGCATGCAAATTTAAAAAGTGACAAGTATTTAGGAACGAAGGGAGTTTATTAATAAAAGACTTTATTTTTTAATTTATGATTTGTTGAAAAATTAAAATCATTTGCAAGCCTCCAAAGATAAGAAGACCTGTAAAACGTGAGATCTTAAATATTTTGTAACATAGTTTGACTGGACACGAAATTTAAGAAAGACAGAGAGACTACTGAAACGTGTAATCTTAAAATGCCATGACATTTGTGTGGCTTTAAGATATTGTTATCAAGGGTAAAACTGATCATGTTTAAGTTTAGTGCTTTCCAATTTGCGAAGGGTCATTTTCTTTGAAACGGACAAATATGGAACTTAAGAAAGATAGGAAGCCTTTTCAAATATGTAATCTTAAACATGTCATAACATAGTTTGACTTGACATGGATTCAAGAAAGATTGGGAGACTTTTGAAACTGTGATCTTAAACCTGTCATAACATCGCATGACTATAACATCTTCTCGTTAAAGGCAAACATTTTCGATGCCCAAACAGGGTCATGCTTCTCGAAAAAGACTAAAAAAAGGCCAGTTCGGTGCACTAAAGCTTCCGCTATGCGCAGGAAGCGGGAAAGGGCCCCACCATAAAGGCATATTGTACGCAGTCTTACCTTGCATTTCTGCCAGAGACTGTTTTCAAGACTTGAACCCGTGACCTCTTAGTCACATGGTAGCAACTTTACCGGTTACTCCAAAGACTAAAAAAAAAATGATGTCACATAAATTGGAATAGAGTGACGGAGTAATATGTTAAACTTACCAAGAGGATAGCCTCGATGTTGTCAATGGTCAAAGGCACTTCAAGTTCTCCATTTTCCATAGTCCTAAGCAAAACATCAAGTAAGTCTTCATGTTGTGCCTTGTTTATCTTGTTTCTTTCAATATGACATCCATTTCAGTGGAAAAGTTTTCCTACCAAATGTGATTCTTGTAATTATGTCATGGTTTAAACCAAACAACATCTCAGCCAAGTTGACCGGCTTGTCATCGCGGCTACATGAAGCCACGATGGACCTGAGGAATAGAGTCAACTCCTCGCGCCTTGCTGCTGGCGGGGACGAGTTGACTCTGCTAGAGCTGTCTCAGCTCCAGGATGCAAATTTTACGCAGTTGTCTCCAGTATGTACCGTAAGATGCAAATGCTATATCGGTATAATTGTAGCCCAAGATTCTCGGGGCGACTAGTTAAGGTGCGTTAGGGGACCATATTTTAAGGCTAAGTCCCTTAGTTTTTTGTGTGGTGTTGGAGTCATCAAATGGTTCAAAATGACAATAAAAGGGAATTTTGTTGGACCAAGTGGGAGATTTTTTTTTTTGTTAAACAAACTCCATAGGTGTATGAAGATGAAGATTGTAAATTATATTATTGAAATTTGGATCATTTTCCATGTTTTCTATATGTTTTCTTGTATGTGAAATGAATTGAATATTTGTCACAATTGCATTGGGAGTCTATCGAAAACAGTCTGTCTACTTTATCTGAGGTAGTGGTATGGACAGCGTAACATTATCCTCCCCAGACCCCACCATGTGAGCATACACCGGATATGTTGTTGTTGTTATTGTACTCAATGCCTGTAATGTGGAAAGTGAGTATTGACGTAAATAGTAAAGTTATTATGATGCAATCAGAAGTCATGTTAATAGCCTATTTACGAACCGAAATTTAAAGTAACATAATGTACGATAGATCCTTGTGGTCTAGTTCCTTTTCTCGGTGCTACCAAGAGTTTAGTGGTAAGTACCACTCTATTCTAGATGTCTCGAATTCGAGTGGTGAGTATGAAGTCGTCTTTATTGGGAGTTTTATAGGGAGTGCATACTCCCAAAGGAGATTTTAGATGCAAAATCAAATTAGTCGGTACCTCAAAACAGATGACGAATACCAAATAGAAAAAAAAAATACTTTCTCAATCTCATTTTATGAGGCATTCTTTCGCTTTTAATCCGTCCAAAAAAGAATGTTATATTTTCTTATTTAATAACTTTTTAAAAGTGCGATTACTCTTTTACCTTTATTGGTCTCACTTATAAGATTTTACTTAATTAAAAATAATAGTATTATATTTTCTTAAATAAAGATAATTTTGATACAAATCTTTTCTGAGACGAAAAGAATATTACTTTTTCCTTCATAAGCAAACCAATAAATTAGCAAAATATAATTGTTTGATGTGATGTTTATACATTAGAATTATTATATATAAAAATAGTACCTAATGCCACCATACATTTTAAAAAATAATATTATTTTCTTATTATTTTATTCTAAAATAAATATAAGTATATTGGGCGAAGATTCTCCAGGGTTGCAGAACGAAGGAAAATAGACTTCCTGCGAGCAAGTGTATCATGACAAACCATGAATATAGTGCCATCGGCAGAACCTCTATCTAAAAACATCTCGACAGAGTCATTATGTGAAGATTATGCCTCCATTCGAAGGATGAGGATGACGTGGAAGAAAAGGATAGGAAAGAAAGGTATCGGAGTCTGTTGGGAGTGCAAACGCGTATTATACTAGCCTTTGCAGAAGATATTGGTTGGCACCTGGAACGCATAGGATACCTGGCGTTACGTTATTAGTTATAGTACTATGAGGATCCCTGGGATACTAGCCATTTCTCGTATGCTATACATTGGACATTTTCTTCACTTGTAAACGATATGGAATCAGATCCTAAGCGATACAATACACAATTTACTTGTTCATCAAGCATTATTTTTTCTCTTTACTTTCTTGCTCACTGTGACTCACGTGGAAGGAATCGTTATTGTTTGAGGATATGTCTAGAATCGCGTTTCACTGACCCCATCTGGTGGGAATTCACTGGGTTTGTTGTTGTTGTTGTAATTTATTCATGTTTATGCTTTGTCTTTTGATACATAGATAGTCAATTCGCTGGTAAACAAATCGTAAATAGAGTTAGATTTAACACGCATAATCTTTACCTCGTACACAAATTCAATTGTACGATTTTCAGGTAAATAGTTAGATTTTAAAATTTTAAAGAATTTAACTTGAATTTCTCATTTGTGCTAATGACAAGATTTTATAACCGTATAAATATTTAAAATAACAAATTTAAAAGTTTTAAAATATTTAATTATCAATTTAGGCTAAATTAAGGTGTCTACTTATGTACCGGGGTGGACATACTATAATAGATATGAATATTCTATAGAAATCAAAATTTTGATAATGAATGTGCTATGCATATTGAAATAATTTGACATTTGGTACAATATTTGATATTTATATTAAAAATATATATATATCAAAGCATATAGTTACATACCCAATTTATGTATATATTATTATGAAAGCAAGATTACATAAACACTTTTTTTAACTAGGCTTTAAATCACATATATACCTCTGATTTTGGATGTGCACAAGTAGACATTTAAACTTATATAACGTAGACAAACGTGTCCTATATAACATAATATACGTAAAACGTCATATAAGACACATAATTATTGATTTATAATACTGTAAAATATCAAAATCGAACTTTAAAATAACAAATAAAATGACCTACTTTATCCCATACCTTACTTCTTTTTACCTTAATTTTCATTCTTACCTTTTTACCTAACTTTATCCCATACCTTACTTGTCTATATGTTCATTCTTCAAATTATTAGCAGACGTTTGGCCATGAAAATTAAAAAAATTTGGAGTTGGAGTTGGAGTTGTGTTTGGCCATGTCTTTTTTGAATTATTTTTTTTGACTATTGAAAAAACTTTTTAAAATATGATTTTATGCCCTAACTTTAACAAACTATCAAAATCACCCAACTAAAATTTACCTACTAATGGAAAAAGAACACAACTAGCCACTATTATAAAAATAATTACATATACATGGTCATATTTAATGAATTTTAATTATGACATATATAATATTTACATTAATAGCCATTTTCTCATATTTGAAAATTTTAAATATGGATGTTCTATTAACAGATCACTGCTTCCTGTTTTTTAGGTAACAAAATATTATCTTTCAAACAAATTTATTTTTTTAGAATTTTATTTAATTTATTTCCTTCATTTTTCGTTCCTAAAAAATAGGAAATGATGAGTTGTTATTAAATTTTAGGGTGCCGCTAATTTATTTCTTTAATTTTCTTATACATGAAATATTTTACTGTGTGAATAAATTATTTCTATATAAACATGCTTTGCATATTTATGGTATATTATATCATATACCATAAATATATAAATATGCTTAGTATGTTTCTTTATACTTTGTATTTTTATATATGTGTGTATATGATATATGCATGGTATAAACTTCATATATAACATACTTTGTATATTTATATTATAAATATGCTTAGTAAGTTTCTTAATACTTTATATATTTATATATGTGTGTATATGGTATATACATGGTATAAACTTTATATATAACATACTTTGTATATTTCTATTATAAATATAATACTTTATATATTTATGGGTATAAATATAATACTTTATATATTTATGGGTATAAATATAAATTAGCAGTAAAATAATATCTTAAATAAGGGAAAAAATTAAATTAGGGATAAAAATAATGGTGAGAGAGAAAAAGATATATATATTAATTAGGATAGCATTAAATTTGAAATTATAATTATTTTATTCTTTAAACCTGCTATATACGTAATATTGAAAAAGTAATGTTATAAGGAGAGTTTTATGTAAAAATTTAAAAAATTGGGGTTATATGTAATAATAATAAAATTTGGAATTGGAGCTGGAAAATTGTAAAAACAACAAAAACCTGTTTTTCCCTTTTTAGAATTTTTTTTTGGAATTATTTTCCGAATTTTCATGGCCAAACACCACAATTTTTAACTCCGAAAAAATTTTCTGGAAAAAATAAAAAAATTTCCATGACCAAACGGGCCCTTAATATGGCACATTATATAACTATGAAAAATAATACATAATCTGTCTAAATATTATGGGTGTGGTTGATATGGAGGAGAATAATTACGAAAAAATATTTTTTATTTTTTATATTTGATTGAACAATTTTTTTTAAAAAAAAATCTCTAAAAAAACAGGTTCTTTAAAATAACGAAACATGATTTTGTTAATAGATTACGTATAAATATTTTTGAAATAATATTTTTTTTGATCTACTAAATACTAGAAAATATGTAAGAAATTAATTTATTTTTCAAGAAAAAATATTTTTTCTTCGTACAAAACACGCCCTATACATAATATAGTACAATACATATAATATTCTCTTCATTTCATTTTATTTGATCGTTGTTGACTAGACACGCCCCCAGAGAAAACTTTAGTAAGAATGTATTCTACGATTAACCTCATTAATAATATTTTGAAACTCTAAATTTGACTATACTTTACTTTATATAGTTATTTAAGTAGTAAGGGTAGAAAGAACAAAATATAATAAAATTATCTTAATCCTAGAAATTGAACAAATAAATTGAAATAATTACTTTTAACACAACGATTAAGTTAAACGAAACAGAAGGAGTATACCACAATATATTATCATTCAACATTAAGGGATCGTTTGGTAAAATAATTACAAAATAAAGGTTGAAATCAACGTTATTTCATATTTAGCATGAAGTATTAGCTAATCTCGAAATTATTTTATATCCATCATTTGTTTTAAAATGACGAAATTACTATCATACATAGAGTGACATAAAATAGTAGTTTTATAAAATATTTTATCTCGTTATTAGTTAATTTTGAAATTATTTTATATTCATCATTTGTTTTAAAATAACGAAATTACTATAACACATAGAGTGACATAAAATAATAATTTTATGAAATATTTTATCTAATTCGGTGTATCAAATGGCAACGATAACAATATTAGCAACCATCCAAATCCCTAAAGTAAAAAAAAAATAAAAATACTTCCACCATTTCATATTAGTTGGACACTGTAGACTTGACACACTCATTAAAAAAATATTTATTAGGGATCTATTTATTAAATTAATCTTATTAATTATGCTTTGAAAATATAAATTTGAATATTTACAACTTGTTTAGTTATTTAATAATGAGAGTATTATTGAAAGAATATATTAAAATCCTTATTTCAACTAAATTGAAACAGATATTTTTAAAAAGAGTATCAACTAATACGAAACGGAAAGGAAGGAGTAAAAACAAACAAACATCCTTCTCGTGTGACAACCCCTTTGCCCCTACCCCACCCCCCACCCCACCACAAGTACACTCCAAGTAACTGTAATCTCAAGCTTATTGAAGAAGCAAAAACAAGGAAAGCAAAAGCATAAAAAAGATTAACTCAATTATCATACTTCACTCAGTTTTCTATACACACTTTTCTTGCATTGATTCACCTTGTGTCTTTGATCATTCTGTTGAAGAAAGGTTGGTGGGTTTTCTTGTTTTCCTATTTTTGTCAATTGGGGTCCTTAAAAGTTTGTATCTTGTTGTTGTTCTTGATCCAAATTTGTATATATGTTGGTTTGATTTTTATGCATTGTTTATACTGTTTTTTCCATTTTTTTCAATTGGTTATGTTGTTGTTGTTGTTCAATTGGGGTTGTATCTATGGTTGATTTGCTTTACTGCATTGTTTATACTGTCTTTTATGTTGTTGTTGTTCAATTGGGGTTCTTAAAGTTTGTATCAAGTTGAAGTTATTGATCTGAATTTGCATCTATGATTGATTTGCTTTACTGCACTGTTTATACTGTCTAATTTGCATCTATGGTTGGCCTGATATTCACCTTGGTGTCTTTGATCATTCTGTTCAAGAAAGGTTAGTGGGGTTTCTTGTTTTCCTATTTTTGTCAATTGGGGTCCTTAAAGTTTGTATCTTGTTGTTGTTCTTGTTTTAAATTTGTATCTATGTTGGTTTGATTTTTATGCATTGTTTATACTGTTTTTTCCATTTTTTTCAATTGGTTATGTTGTTGTTGTTGTTCAATTGGGGTTGTATCTATGGTTGATTTGCTTTACTGCATTGTTTATACTGTCTTTTATGTTGTTGTTGTTCAATTGGGGTTCTTAAAGTTTGTATCAAGTTGAAGTTATTGATCTGAATTTGCATCTATGATTGATTTTCTTTACTGCACTGTTTATACTGTCTAATTTGCATCTATGGTTGGCCTGATATTCACCTTGGTGTCTTTGATCATTCTGTTCAAGAAAGGTTCGTGGGGTTTCTTGTTTTCCTATTTTTGTCAATTGGGGTCCTTAAAGTTTGTATCTTGTTGTTGTTCTTGATCCAAATTTGTATCTATGTTGGTTTGATTTTTATGCATTGTTTATACTGTTTTTTCCATTTTTTTCAATTGGTTATGTTGTTGTTGTTGTTCAATTGGGGTTGTATCTATGGTTGATTTGCTTTACTGCATTGTTTATACTGTCTTTTATGTTGTTGTTGTTCAATTGGGGTTCTTAAAGTTTGTATCAAGTTGAAGTTATTGATCTGAATTTGCATCTATGATTGATTTTCTTTACTGCACTGTTTATACTGTCTAATTTGCATCTATGGTTGGCCTGATATTCACCTTGGTGTCTTTGATCATTCTGTTCAAGAAAGGTTCGTGGGGTTTCTTGTTTTCCTATTTTTGTCAATTGGGGTCCTTAAAGTTTGTATCTTGTTGTTGTTCTTGATCCAAATTTGTATCTATGTTGGTTTGATTTTTATGCATTGTTTATACTGTTTTTTCCATTTTTTTCAATTGGTTATGTTGTTGTTGTTGTTCAATTGGGGTTGTATCTATGGTTGATTTGCTTTACTGCATTGTTTATACTGTCTTTTATGTTGTTGTTGTTCAATTGGGGTTCTTAAAGTTTGTATCAAGTTGAAGTTATTGATCTGAATTTGCATCTATGATTGATTTGCTTTACTGCACTGTTTATACTGTCTAATTTGCATCTATGGTTGGCCTGATATTCACCTTGGTGTCTTTGATCATTCTGTTCAAGAAAGGTTAGTGGGGTTTCTTGTTTTCCTATTTTTGTCAATTGGGGTCCTTAAAGTTTGTATCTTGTTGTTGTTCTTGTTTTAAATTTGTATCTATGTTGGTTTGATTTTTATGCATTGTTTATACTGTTTTTTCCATTTTTTTCAATTGGTTATGTTGTTGTTGTTGTTCAATTGGGGTTGTATCTATGGTTGATTTGCTTTACTGCATTGTTTATACTGTCTTTTATGTTGTTGTTGTTCAATTGGGGTTCTTAAAGTTTGTATCAAGTTGAAGTTATTGATCTGAATTTGCATCTATGATTGATTTTCTTTACTGCACTGTTTATACTGTCTAATTTGCATCTATGGTTGGCCTGATATTCACCTTGGTGTCTTTGATCATTCTGTTCAAGAAAGGTTCGTGGGGTTTCTTGTTTTCCTATTTTTGTCAATTGGGGTCCTTAAAGTTTGTATCTTGTTGTTGTTCTTGATCCAAATTTGTATCTATGTTGGTTTGATTTTTATGCATTGTTTATACTGTTTTTTCCATTTTTTTCAATTGGTTATGTTGTTGTTGTTGTTCAATTGGGGTTGTATCTATGGTTGATTTGCTTTACTGCATTGTTTATACTGTCTTTTCCATTTTTTCAATTGGGTATGTGGTTGTTGTTGATGTTGTTCAATTGGGATTGCATCTATGGTTGATTTGCTTTACTTCATTGTTTATACTATCTTTCCATTTTTTCATTTGAGTATCTTGTGGTTGTTGTTGTTCAATTGGGGTTCTTAACGTTTGTATTTTGTCGAAGTTATTGATCTGAATTTGCATCTATAGTTGATTTGCTTTGCTGCATTGTTTGTACTGTCTTTTCCATTTTTTCAATTGGTTATGTTGTTGTTCTTGTTCAGTTGGGGTTCTTAAAGTTTGTATATTCTTGAAGTTCTTAATCCAAATTTGCATCTATGGTTGGCCTGATTTTCTTGCATTTATTCATCTTGTGTCTTTGATCCTTCTGTTCAAGAAAGGTTAGTGGGGTTTTCTTGTTCTTCCAATTTTCTCAATTGGGGTTGTTAAAGTTTGTATCTTTGTTGAAGTTCTTGATCTGAATTTGAATTTGCATCTATGAATGATTTGTTTTACTGCATTGTTTGTACTGTTTTTTCCATTGTTTCAATTGGGTATATTGTTGTTGTTGATGCTTTCCAATTGGGATTCTTAAAAGATTGTATCTTGTTGAAGTTCTTGATCCAAATTTGCATCTATGGTTGATTTGATCTATGGATGATTTGGGTTTCTTAAAGTTTGCATCTTGTTGAAGTTCTTGATCCAAATTTGCATCTATGGTTGATTTGATCTATGGATGATTTGGGTTTCTTAAAGTTTGCATCTTGTTGAAGTTCTTGATCCAAGTTTATATCTATGGTTGATTTGCTTTACTGCATTATTTATACTGTCTTTTCCATTTTTTCAATTGGGTATGTTGTTTTTGTAGTTCAATTGGAGTTCTTAAAGTTTGTATCTTGTCGAAGTTCTTGAAAACCATCAAAAAATCGCTCAATTTCATAGTTCACTTACTCTTCTATACACACCATTTTGATTCGTTTTTCTTGCATTTATTCACCTTGTGTCTTTGATCCTTCTGTTCAAGAAAGTTTTTCTTGCATTTATTCACCTTGTGTCTTTGATCATTCTGTTCAAGAAAGGTTAGTGGGATTCTCCTCAACAACAACATACCCAATGAATTCCCACATAGTGGGGTCTGGGGAGGGTAGATTGTACGCAGATCATACCATGGTTCTCTTGTTTTTCCATTTTTATCAATTGGGGTTCTTAAAGTTTGTATCTTGTTGTTGTTGTTCAATTGGGGCTCTTGTATCTTGTTGAAGTTCTTGCTCCAAATTTGTATGTGTGATTGATTTGCTTTACTGCATTGTATATACTGTTATTTTTCCATTTTTCTCATTGGGGTTCTTAAGTTTGTATCTTGTTGAAGTTCTTGATCCAAATTTGCATCTATGGTGTAACATCTCAGAAAAAAGTTTGAATTTAGTTTAATAGTTCGAATAAGTATAACTCCTCATCTATAGAGAGTGGTGTGGTACACATGGCTTAAGGATAATTAATAGTGTGGAGGAATATAACATTAAGTTAATGAAAAGCAGTGTAAGTATAATTATTTATCTCGATATTTGATGTCTATTGGAATAAAATAGTAAGTGATGCCTCCTTATATTTTCTTTTTATATATTTGTTATTAATATCGAGAATATGTGGGGGCCACCTCTTAATTATTTTCCCTAAACTAGCTAGTGTTGAAGTGAAAAAGAGGGGAGCATATTCTCATTATCACTCGAATTGATTCGAGGAAACAAGAAAGAGCGCCATCCCCTGTTTCCCTCTTTCTTTCGGTCTTTTTCTCTCCTATCAACAACGATAATAAATCTTAACCTTCAAAAAGGAATTATAAGGGGAGGAAGGGTACCTACGTCCTTCGGATCATAAGCTGAAGGATTTTGTGGCAACCTCAAAGGATTTCAAGAACTAATTTATAATATTTATAGTTGGAATTTGAACTCCAAGAGGTAAATTCCTTATCCTATTTTCGAATATGACTATAGATAAGCATTTGGGGATATTTAATCCGAATTTTTATACTATATCTTGAAGTGGGTTAGATTAGTTAGGGTTCTTGAATAAAAGGTAAAAGTTGAAATTGGATAGAATTGATAGAATTATGTATTAGGTGAACTGTTAACTCGTTGGCAGTGAAGTAAGTCGTTTTATATGTAAGTATGTTTAGAGAATTTTCTTCATCACCATTAATGAAGATTATGGAGCTTTATGTCCACTAGGTGTTCGATAAAATGTCGTAGTGATTCAATTATTTCATTTCATAGTCAAGTATGATGTGAATAAATTATGGCTATGTAGATTGAATCTTTGGGGTCATTTGGAACCCGCAAATCTACTTTATCTATGAAGTCCTCGAGATTTCCTGTTGTAAGATAAAGGGGCAGCCCGTTGTATATTGTGGAACTCGAAATTGAGGCATATAAAGCTAAAACCTCCTTCGCCTATAAGGCACGACTTATTGTCGTTTTTTCTCCTAAAATAGCTGGCATAGTCTACTCTATATATGTGAATAGAGTTTTCAGTTTCTATATGTCTAACATATGACTACGTTTCCTTTTCATTTGAAATTACGCGTCTTCACGTCCCATGCGTCTATTTGTTGAAGTGACAAATGTTCGTACTACTCCCATCAAGTCAAGTATCTTTAGAGTTAGTTCGTCTTCATTAGAAATTCTTAGAAGTCACCTAGTATATCGTCATATGCTATAAATTAGAATAAATGGCCATACTATAGTCGCACTAAATTAGATCACTTAGCGATATAGTCATATGATGATATAAAGTACAAGCGTTTTAATAGTTCGATACTATCAAAGAAGCCAGTTGCATTTGAAAAGCACTACTTGAATAACTAAACAATATTTGTCGTAATATATTCTTGCATAGGCCTACGAGGCACTATTGATAAAAGTTAACGACGGGAGGGTATTCATAGGTTTGGCTTGGCACATACGCACGACGTAATTCTGTGCACAGAATTGAGACCAGACCACTATAATGAGCCCGAATTTGTGGCATACCTGCACTTGTGGCATCATTTGCATTTGGAGTCAGCTGGACTAGTTCCCCTGACTCGAGCCAATATATGGCACATATGGCTTGCGGGCAGACCCTCATAGTGACTCCGGGGGCGTATCCTGTATCAGACCGTGATTACAGTTATACGTATAAAATCATAGTCAGGAGTATTTGGGTAACACATGTTGTACACTTGACATGGAATGCCTTTGGTAGGCCATCACATGATTATTTGTATTAAAAATAGGCACATGACATGACTTAGGCAAATTACTAGGCCCTTAATAACGATGATTTATTAATAAGCGGTTATATGATAAGTTAATACGGTAAATGCATAGGTAATAGTCTTATGTGGTGTATTTGTCACTCGTTCTCTCAGAAGTTATAGTTTCATATAAGAGGCTCTAGTATTCAGTCGTCCGCAGTTGCTCATTCTATTGTTTGATTCATTGAGCATCCTCATACATTAAATTGTTATTTTGTCTGCTTTACATACTAGTACATACATTATATGTACTAACGTCCCTACCTTCGGGGGCACTGTATTTCTGTAAATACAGGATCAGATATATCGAGGAGCATACTTCTATACTAGGCACTTGTCAGTATTCAGCAAAGCAGTCGGTGAGCTCCTCTCTTACCTGGAGCTAATAACTGTCTAGTACTATTTAATCATGTTTTCGGTTATAGTTTGGGTGTGTTGGGGCCCTACCCCGACCATCTTCCCAGGAACAATTAGTATTTCTCTAGAGGCTTCGTAGACAATGTTAAGTTGTTATGTATGGTCATAGTATCACTTGTGTATATCAGTTAGATTCAATGAACCAGAATTGTGCATTTACATAGACCCTCATAATTGTTTAAGGATAGTAACTCTTCTGCTTAGAATATCTGTCGGTGGTATAGCACATACTTATACGGTTCTTGTCCGCTCTGTCTGGGCTGCGGGGCATGACATATGGTTGATGTCTTCCCATATGTCCTAACCTTGGTTGACAGAGTTACATGGTATCCTGTGAAATTAGATCGAGGTGTGCGAAAAGGCCTTATTCTTTGGAAGATCTATCTCGTGTCTGGTACTGTATGGTTCCAAAGCTGGCATGGACACTAGGGTCATCCAAAACTAAAAAAAAAATAAAAAATCTATGGTTGATTTGCTTCACTGCATTGTTTATATGTTTTTTTTCCATTTTTCTCAATTGGGTGTCTTAAAGTTTGTATCTTGTTGTTCTTGATCCAAATTTGCATCTACGTTTGATTTGCTTTACTGCGTTGTTTATAGTTTATACTGTTTTTCCGTTATTCTATATTGGTATTCTTAAGGTTTGTATCTTGTTGAAGTTCTTGATCCAAATTGGTATCTATGGTTGATTTGCTTTACTGCATTGTTTATACTGTTTTTTCCATTTTTATCAATTGGTGTTCTTAAAGTTTGTATTTAGTTGACGTTCTTGATCCGAATTTGCATCTATGGTTGATTTGCTTTACTGCGTGATTTATACGGTTTTTACCTTTACAGAAGTGGGGTTCTCGTGTTATGTATTTCTCTCGTTTTGGTTTCTGAAAGTTTGTATCTTTTTGAAGCTTTGAATCCAAATTTGCATCAATTGATCATTTGCTTCACTTATGGCTGTGTTGTTGATGCACTATTCTTTTTTTCTAGTCGCAGAAAGTGGGGTCCTCTAGTTATGCAAATTTTCTCAATTGAGTTACTTATATTTTTCCTTGAGCTGAGTGTCTATCGGAAACAACCTCTCTACGTCTAAGGTAGGGGTAGGTCTGTGTATACCCTCCCCGGACCCCACTTTGTGGAATTATACTTGGTATGTTGTTGTTGTGTTGTCGTTGAGTTTCTTTACATTTTGTTCTTGCTACCCTGTCTTCTAATTGTTTTTGTGTTACCTTGTTTTGTAATTGTTTTTTTGAGTCGAGGGTTTATCGAAAACAGACTACCTACCCCACAAAGGTAGGGGTAAGCTTTGCGTACATCCTCCTACCCCCCCGAGACCCTACTTGCCTCATACATTGTGAATTCTATAAGATTTTTCCTGTTGTTTCGTTTTATTCACAAATTTTGGATCATTTAACAGGTGAACTTGGAGGGTGTGTGTATAAGCAAGTTCAACGTTTCGTTCGACTCCTTCAAGATAAAGATGGGATCAGAGGGTTCTGAAATGACTCTAGTAGTGACTCAAATTAGTGTTGGTGGGTTCGACAACAATGTCAATGCGAAAAAGCTTTCGGAATATCTGGAAGAACAAGTTGGACAAGTGTGGAGGTGTAGATTAAAGACTTCATCCACTCCTCCCGAGTCTTACCCAGTTTATGACATTGATGTAGAGAAGGTGCGAAGAATGAAGAATTACGAAAAAGTGGAACCTCATGCTTTCGTTCATTTTGCATCTTCAGGGTCAGCAAAGAGTGCTCTTGCTGCTGCTAGGCGCGATGAACTCTTATTAGAGAAGCCTCTGAAGGTAAGTTTGGGTCCTGAGAATTTCCGTAAGATGAACCAGAGGAGAAGTGATACCCTGCCGTATAAGTTTTCGGATGTTAATGTAGAAATTGGAGCACTGGTTGGTAGTGATGATTTTGTGGTTGGTTGGAGGGGACCTCATACGGGTGTTAACTTTCTTGTGGACCCATTCGATGGGACATGCAAAATACTCTTCACAAAGGATACTGTTTTCGGTTTCAAGGGTGAAGGAAGACATGCTGTTATAAAATGCAATTTCAAGATTGAGTTTTTGCTGAGGGAGATCAATGAAATAAAGGAATACAAAGACTTCTCGTCTTTGGTAATATTGTTACATCTGGCTTCAGCTCCATTGGTTTTCTACAGAACTGCTGATGACGATATTGAAGAGTCGGTAGCATTTGATTTATTGGACGATGACGATCAGTGGATCCGAACCACAGATATCACATGTAGTGGAGCCATTGGTAGGTTAAATACCTACCGTATTTCAATTCGACCTCGAAATGGTCCTAGTTTTAACAAGGCCATGAATTATTTCAAGTCAAGTAGGGTGCCCGTGGTGGAACAGCGTATCGGGCAGAGGCTCCGGGTGAGAGATGAGCCTGATTTTGGGGTTTCCATGTCAGAACCTTTCTTCTGCTTTCATAATCATGAAGGCATAAGCTTTAAGGTTCTGTTCATGGTAAATGCGGTTATGCACAAAGGCATAATTAATCAGCATCAGATGACTGCTGAGTTTTTTTCATTGCTTAGAACGCATGAGGAGGGGGTCAATTTATCTGCACTGAAACATATCTTTTCTTATAAACGACCCGTCAATGATGCTATTCATAAGTTGTCACGCGTCCAGAGATGGCTGTTTAATAATCCTAACCTTCTCGAGAGAACTGGACAGTTGGATGACATTGTAGAGGTTAGAAGGTTGGCTATTACCCCTACCAAAGCATATTGTCTTCCACCGACTGTGGAGCTATCCAATAGAGTCCTTAGGAAGTATAAACATGTTTCAGATCGATTTTTGCGAGTTACGTTCATGGATGAGGGCATGCGTAACCTGAATAGGAAGGTTCTGACATACTATGCTGCTAACATTGTGAGAGAAATTACATCAAATTCTAATCCCCAGAGAACTGCAATCTTCCAAAGGGTGAAAAGTATGCTGACTAATGGATTTTATCTGTGTGGTCGGAAATACTCCTTTTTGGCGTTCTCAGCTAACCAGCTTAGGGATCGTTCTGCCTGGTTTTTTGCAGAAACCCCGAAAATTAGGGTGCCCAACATCATAAACTGGATGGGGATGTTCAGTAACAGGAATGTTGCAAAATGTGCTGCTAGGATGGGACAGTGCTTTTCATCAACCTATGCAACAGTGGAAGTCCTTCCAAGCAAGGTTAACTCTGAGCTTCCAGATATAGAAAGAAATAACTATGTCTTTTCTGATGGAATCGGCATGATGTCAGAAGATCTAGCAATAGAAGTTGCGGAGAAGTTGCAATTGAGTGTCAATCCTCCTTGTGCTTATCAGATAAGGTATGCTGGTTATAAAGGTGTTGTCACATGTTGGCCGGGGAAGAATGATGGTTTCGGCCTTTCTCTGAGAACAAGTATGAAGAAATTTGACTCGAATCACACTATCCTTGAAATCTGCTCTTGGACGAGATCACAACCTGGTTTTCTGAATCGGCAAATAATAACCTTGCTCTCGTCCTTGGACGTTAAGGATGCAATATTTTGGGAAATGCAGAAAGAAATGTTAACAAGGTTGGATAAGATACTTGTGAATTCGGACGTGGCTTTTGATGTCGTTACAGCTTCATGTGGTGAGGCTGGAAATACAGTGGCTATAATGTTGAGTGCGGGTTTTAAACCTCAAAGTGAGCCTCATTTAAGGGGGATGTTGTCTAGCATTAGAGCTGCTCAACTTGGCGACCTCAGGAATAAGGCAAGGATATTTGTTCCTTCAGGAAGGTGGTTAATGGGCTGTTTGGATGAACTCGGTAAACTTGAGCAAGGCCAATGCTTTATTCAAGTGTCAAGCCCTTCTTTGGAGAATTGTTTTGTTAAGCATGGCCCAGAGTTTTCTGACATCAAGAAAAATCTTCAAGTGATTAAGGGCCTCGTTATAATTGCAAAGAACCCGTGTCTTCATCCCGGGGATGTGAGGATTCTGGAGGCTGTAGATGTTCCCGGTTTACACCATCTCTATGATTGTCTGGTCTTCCCTCAGAAAGGGGACAGGCCACATCCAAATGAAGCATCAGGGAGTGACCTTGACGGTGACCTCTACTTTGTGACTTGGGATGAAAATCTCATCCCACCTAGTAAGAAAAGCTGGATGCCAATGGCATATGATCCTGCAGAAGCTAAACAGTTGGGTCGTCCAGTTAAACATGCGGTAACTACCCAACTATAATGATATTTCTTGCAGCTTTGATTCATATCTTCCTATATTTTTGTTTAGATTTTCCAGATCTGTATACGTTTGTGTTGCAGCGCTATGTTCACTGGGCAAGAATGCTGATGAGAGATAATTATAAGCCTACGTGAAAATCTAGCATCACTTGTTCTTTAGCTAATGTTTATCTTTTAAGAGGCTGTTTTGAGTTTTGTTGCATTATTAAGATATACTTGTTGCTCACTTTTCTTGTATTATGCATCCCAAGTTGACGTATGTATATATTTGTAATAGAAGAGAGACTCTTTTTCTGTAGTCACACTCACTAGAATAAAAAGAAAAAAGCTAAAGGCACTGCACTTGCAATAAGTCTACTTTATGGCACTTATTATTTGTTGGATCATTCAACCGGTTGCGCAATATTCTTTCGTATATTATTTTTCCGGTATGCCATTTATTTTTTCAGTTTTAACCTATGCGTTTCTTTTTTTTTACAGGACATAGTAGAATTTTTCTCAAAGCACATGGTTCAAGAGAGTCTAGGAGAAATCTGCAACGCACATGTGGTTCATGCCGACCTAAGTGAATTTGGAGCTATGGATGAGAAGTGCCTTAAATTGGCTGAGCTTGCTGCTCTAGCCGTTGATTTCCCTAAAACCGGAAAACTTGTCACCATGCCATTTGACCTCAAACCAAAAATGTATCCTGACTTCATGGGGAAAGAGGCATTTCAATCGTACGAGTCAAAGAAAATTTTGGGCAAATCATTTAGGCA
The DNA here is from genome assembly GCA_030864215.1 of Capsicum pubescens. Classification (NCBI taxonomy): domain Eukaryota; kingdom Viridiplantae; phylum Streptophyta; class Magnoliopsida; order Solanales; family Solanaceae; genus Capsicum; species Capsicum pubescens. The sequence continues at coordinate 7,133,347 of CM061542.1, forward strand.
AGTGAAAGATTGTGATGCAGAGGGTAGAGAATCTTCTGGGCTTGAGTATGTCCCTGAAAACATCCCATATGATACTAATCTCGAGATCCCGGGATACGAAGATTTCATAGATGACACATGGAGCCTCAAATGTTCTTATGATGGTCAGTTGATTGGTCTTTTAGGACAATACAAAGTTAACGGGGAGGAAGAGGTGGTTTCTGGACATATATGGTCCATGCCAAAGTACAGTTCTAAGAAGCAAGGGGAATTAAAAGAGAGGCTGAAGCACGCATATAATACGTTGAGGAAGGAGTTCAGGAATGTTTTCGAGCAGATGGGGCCTGATTTTGATCTGCTTTCCAATGATGAGAAGAATACCATCTATGAAAGAAAGGCATCCGCATGGTATCGGGTCACCTATCATCCTCAATGGGTGACTAGATCACTGGAGTTGCAATTGCCAGATGCTGCCTCAAATAGTGTTATGTTAAGTTTTGCTTGGATTGCAGCAGATTACCTTGCTCGAATTAAAATTAGGCACCGGGGAATGCAACATTCTGACTCTACCAAGCCTATTAATTCCCTTGGAAGGTATCTTGTTAACAAGATATAACGACAACAGCTTTCATGCGGCTAAATGCAAAAATATTGGCTGCTTATCAACTTTTTGGCTGTAAGGCCACTCTGCCATTATCAATTCCTGATTTGATGTCCTTTTGAACCTCCTATTGGTTGTTTCCTTATGTTGGTCAGTTATTATATGTATGTCATCCATGAGATTGCCTGCTTATCAATAAAAACTTTTGTCGATACAGCAGTTGCTTTTACTGGTGCCCCACTTTTCATCATTGCTGTATTCTGGTTTGTGGCATGTGGCATTTGCTTGCTCCTAGTTTGTATCTGTTGTTGTTGTGTTGTTATTCTTCTGCTTTTCTGTATACTGGCAAGGGAAAGTTCATGACGATACAAAACATACATTAGATTATGTTGTGCAACAAGCAGGATCAACAGTTGACAGTTTAAGGAATGTGTCAAACAGTCTGTCTTTTGTCCAGCACGCTGGAGTTGGTCAAATCTTTCTACCACAATATGTTCAAAACAACATCGACAAGGTCGACGCCAAGATTAGCTCAGCTGCTGAAACTCTTGAAAGTGAAACCGAGAAGAACAAGAAGGATATCATGATTATCTTAGGCATTGTGTAAGCACTTATAGGCAATTCATTTAAGTTTTCTGAACTATAGTGAACTTGTGATGCATGTCATTATAGGCTGGATCTTTGTTGCCATTACTTTTATCGTATGTGGTGCATTTCTTGTTCTTCACTATACCCCTTTTACACAACGAATCAATACGGCTGTTACGCTGCATCTACAAGGTAATAACTTTATGTTCTGAAACCTCCTTATGTAGTATTGTCTTTGACATATACTCCCTCCGTTTCAATTTGTTCGTCTTACGTTACTTTTTTAGTCTGTTTCAATATGAATGCCTCTTTCTCTTTTTGGAAACTCGTTGATAGCAACTTTCCTCGTGACATGTTTAAGACCAAAAGATTAAAGGGTATTTTAGTACATTCCACATATCTTTAGTTTAGGACCACAAGATTCAAAAGTCTTCTTTACTGGCTTAAACTCCGTGCCATGTCAAAACCGGACAAACAAATTGAAACTGAGGGGGTACAAACTTTTGATACTGTTAGTTTCTTTTTTGTTTGTTCAGTTATATATGTTTGTCTATCTAAGTGCAATGGGGAGACACGTGTGGCTATGGATGATTTGTTCAGAAATCCATCGGGCTCATACAACACTCTGCTGCTGCCCAAGAAACGCTGTCATGGAGCAAAGAGGTCACCTACCAATTGGTTGGAGTCGCTAACAGGGATCATCACCAATGTTTCAAACATCAATCCTCCTTCTCTGGTCCACTGGTCCCTAACCTCAGTAGTCCATTTAATTCGGACAAGACAGACTGGAAATGTGCCAGCGGTAAAGTGGACTTAGCTATGCCAAACAGGTATATGAACATTTTTCAGTCCAAGAAAACAAACAGTGAAGATAGAATGCTGAACAAGAACTCTTTATTACTAGGTGGCGTTTGCGATGTTTTAAAAATGACATAAAGTTAAGTACTTTCTGTTATCAGATGCCATGTCCATATTTCGCTAATCTAATAGCACAGTTCGCGTTAAGGAAACAACCTTAATTGGGATTCCATTTCAGATGGATTATGTGCTTCATATTCTATTTTGCTTATGCAGAATGGTAGGAAAAACATGTTGACGTATATTTGATTCAAACAGGTAAACTGTATTCAGTGACTTCCATTGTATTAATGCAGGTTAGGAAGAATTATGTCTGCCAGGTTCCGAGATTCATGATGAACGTCGTCCTGATGTGGAACGATACAGTAAGTGGACCTAACATCCTTTTAGCTCTAGTCTCAGGTACAGTAATGATTGCGCTCCTTTGTTGGGTACTATATGCAAGAGAGAGACATCACCAGAAGTATGCCAAACTTGTCGATGCTACATATGGTCAAGAATCTTTCCCAGGGAAAAACCAGCGGTGATTTTTCAATTAGTTTTGAGCGTCTTAGCAACAAGATGTTCTTATGTATATAGTATGGTTGGCTAATATGTTCCTTTATGACAAGTCGGTTAGGAACCTGTAGGGGATTGTCCGGGTCCTCCAGGTATGGTATAGTATCGTTCCCCATACAGTAGCCATGAGTTCCTTCTTGAATTGCCTCCACTTCTTCCTTTTGATGTTGAGCAGAACCCGTTTCGTGTCTCCAGCTTGAAGTGTAAAGTAACCGGTAGAGTTGGTGTCATGTGACAAGGAGGTCATGAGCTCAAGCCGTGGAAACAGCTTCTTGCAGAAACGTAAGGTGAGGTTGCTTACAATAACCCTTTTGGTCCGGCCTTCCTCAGACTCCGTGCATCGAGCTTTTGTGCACCGGGCTGGCCCTTTAGCTTGGAGTATTGATGCAGATTGTTGTGTATACAGGACATGGATATCAAATTATGTGTTTATATAACGCTCCTCGCTATGTTTAAAACTATGCTGTTCGAACTCTCAAAAAATGTTGTTGCACTCGTGTTGGATTCTTCGAAAATGTACTTCTTTTGAACAGTCCGACACCCATCCATCGACATTTTCAAAGAGTCCGAGCAACATAGATTTAAAGTAAATTTAACTGCATCTTATAAAATGAAACAAAAGGTATATTTGAAAAATCATGCCATATAAAGAATGAATTGTTAATGTATAAAGTAAAGTTAAAATAATTTTTTTTTTCCACTTTGTCCTTAAAATTATTTATTTTGGAAAAAAAAAAATGTTAATTACTCATTAAAAAGAGTTACGGTACTCCCTCAGTTCCTAAATATTTGTCATGCTTACTGTCACACTCCTTTTTTACGTACTCCAAAATATTATGTTTTAGCGCGAAACAGTTTTATTAGTTAAGTGACAAGAAATGAAAATTTATTTCGGAAAAGGATTATTTGCATTTTTTATTCAGAGTCGCCACTTGGCATAATCCGGTGTGCCAAGTCACCTTTGGAAAATCCTTTTCGAAACCATTTGACTCTTAAATCGGTTTGCGAACAAAGATTCCGGCTAAGGAATTCAGTTGACCGAGGGGAAGGTGTTAGGCACCCCTCGATCCCGTGGTTCGACCACGGTCGCTTGGTGGAGTGTATCGACTATTTTGGTATTATGAAATGTATAAACCACACAAAAGAACACAAAATAATCAAACAATAAACAAAACAAAACAGTCCAAAAACGTAAAAGTCCAGTCCAATTATACAGTTCGAAAAATAAAAAAAAATACAAAAATATAAATCCTAGTCTAAACTAAATCTAGACTAAGCTCTAATGCCTTACCCGACGCCGCGGGCCTTCATCACGATTATTTTCCGCCAACATGATACGTCGGGGCATTCCCCGGTGAATAAATACAAATGATCTCGAAGCATTCCCCGGCTAAATAAATACATTTGAATTTAAACACGATAATCTAGAAAGAGACATTCACACGCACATTCCAACATCCCACGAAATACTTATTCCTAAATTTTGCCTACCCGGCCTACGTTTGCCTACCCGCTCGTCGACATACCGCATTCAACATCAACAATGTATCAAAAATATCAAAATATTTACTTTTATCAATTTTCGATTCCCGTCCCCAAATTTATTTCAAACAATACGATTAAACATGCTTCGATTTATCAATTCACTTTTCGAAGTCCGAAACCAACATCAACCAACACATAACACATATTCGAACATACCAAGCACGCAACAAATAAAATCATCCACACCCAACATCACGAAAAATAAATTAAAGATTCGGTTAGAAGAAATGGACCTCGATGAAATTGATCCTTGTCGATAATAAAGAAATCCGAAGACCAAAATACTCGATCGGAGAACCTCACAACGAGCAAACCAAACTCGGTATTAAAATAATAACCGGACAGCTCCAAAACCAGTGAATAAAAACTTTACTATACGAAACCCAACCAAGAACGACGACGCGATTCGATAAAGACGACTCGAAATCCACTATCGACGACGAACTAAGAAATAGACGAAACCAAGATCAACCAACAAACAACAGGAAATCAAAAACCCAACGCAGATCGAGCTCCGGGGAGCTCCGGTGACGGAGAGACGGCGGCGGCACATGTTCTCCGGTGGCGACACTGGTTCGCCGGCTGTTTCGCCGGACGGGTGAGCTGCGGATGAAGCTTAGAAAGAAAGAGAGATGGAGGGAATCAGAGAGAGGTCGGGTCGGGTCGCTGGCCGGCGAACGGTGTTCGGCAGTGGTGACGGCTTCGCCGGTCGGCGGAGGCTTTGTTGGTGACGGCGGCGGCAGATCTAGGCGGTGACGGAGCGGTGCCGGCGCTAGTTCGCCGGAGGGGAAGAGAGATCGTAGACCGAGAGAGAAGGCCGCGCTGGTGCCGACGCCGGTGCCGACGCCGTTGTCGTTGTGGTCGGATTTCGGGTTGGGAGAGGAGTTTGGTTACGGAGGGGGTTGCCGGCGAGAGAACTTTCTCCGGTGGTCTCGCCGGTGAAGCTTTTTGAGAGACATAGAGAGAGTAGAGAGAGGTCTAGAGAGAAGGAGTTGATGACTTTTTTTTTTTTTTTGGTTACTCTTCCTTCCCTTTTTGTGTGTATGTGGGTCTGTATATATTGTATTTTGAGTCCTTTCTTCTTGGACAAGAAAAAAAGAGAGGGGGTGGGGTAACGTGGGGTAGGGGGTAGCGGTGAGGTGTTATTTTTTTATTGGGTAGGTTGTTAGGATAAGATAAATTAGTTAGAGGTATTTTTTTGTTTATTTTTGTATTTTTGTGGGATATAATTACATGGGGTTGGACACATGGTAAGGTGAACTAAAAATGAATAAAATTAGACTTCGGGAGGTACAAAATTAGGTGTCTACATCATACCCCCTTTGAATGTAAACACAAAGTGTTTTTAGACAAAGAAGTAGACAGCGAGACCAAATTTTGACCCGACCATTATTCAAAGAAAGAAACAGAAGGAAGAAGGACAACCGGGTCTTGACTTAAGACATCCCACCTACTCACATTATGAGAGGATCGAGTGACAAGTATCTCAACTTTTGGAGGGAGATGGACTATACCGAGTTGGAGAGTCGAGTGAGGTTCCATCGAGGTTCCGGTCCGCGGCTCCATCATTACATAAAAAAATTTGAAAATTACAAGTTAAAACATAAATGAAATTACAAAAATCCTATCTATACAGCTTCTATTGGTTCTTGACTCGACTTTCATCACCCTATTCTTCAGGCGGGCTCCTGACCTGCTATTTCTTTAACTTGTTGCTTGCCTTTTAATTTCTTCACCCTGTTCTCCAGGCGGGTTCCTGACTTGTTATTTCATCAACTTGTTGCCATGCTTTCAACTTCTGCACCTTGTTCTGCAGGCGGGCTCCTGACTTGCTATTTTTATCAACTTGTTGCTATGCTTTTAATTTCTTCACCCTGTTCTGCAGGCGGGCTCCTGACTTGCTATTTCATCAACTTGTTGCTATGCTTTCAATTTCTTCACCCTGTTCTCCAGGTGGGTTCCTGACTTGCTATTTCATCAACTTGTTGCCATGCTTTCCACTTCTGCACCCTGTTCTGCAGGCGGACTCTTGACTTGCTATTTTTCAATCTGTTTAACTTTCAATATCTTCACCTTGTTGCTTGGTTTTCCATTTATTCTCCCTGTGCTTCGGGCATGCTCCTGAAATCACATCAAAACTGAAAAGAAAATTATCCCAAAAAAAAATAAAAAAAATGCAATTTCTATGAGTTAATTGGAATGACTCGACTAAAAGGTACGTCTTATAGGAATCCAGGGGGATGACTCGACTAAAAGGTACGTCTTCTAGGAATCAAGGGAAATGACTCGACTAAAAGGTACGTCTTCTAGGAATCAAGGGAAATGACTCGACTAAAAGGTACGTCTTATAGGAATCAAAGGGGATGACTCGACTAAAAGGTACGTCTTATAGGAATCATAGGGGATGACTCGACTAGAAGGTACGTCTTATAGGGGTCAAAGGGGATGACTCGACTAAAAGGTACGTCTTATAGGAATCAAGGGAAATGACTCGACTAAAAGGTACATTTTCTAGGAATCAAGGGGGATGACTCGACTAAAAGGTACGTCTTATAGGAATCAAAGGGGATGACTCGACTAAAAGGTACGTCTTATAGGAATCAAGGGAAATGACTCAACTAAAAGGTACGTCTTCTAGGAATCAAACGGGATGACTCGACTAAAAGATACGTCTTATAGGAATCAAAGGGGATGACTCGACTAAAAGGTACGGCTTATAGGAATCAAGGGAAATGACTCGACTAAAAGGTACGTCTTCTAGGAATCAAAGAGGATGACTCGACTAAAAGGTACGTCTTCTAGGGGTCAAAGGGGATGACTCGACTAAAAGGTACGTCTTATAGGAATCAAAGAAGATGACTCGACTAAAAGGTACGTCTTATAGGAATCAAGGGATGACTCAACTAAAAGGTACGTCTTATAGGAATCAAAGGGGATGACTTGACTAAAAGGTACGTCTTATAGGAATCAAGGGAAATGACTCGACTAAAAGGTACGTCTTATAGGAATCAAAAGGGATGACTCGATTAAAAGGTACGTCTTATAGGAATCAAAGGGGATGACTCGACTAAAAGGTACGTCTTCTAGGAATCAAAGGGGATGACTAGACTAAAAGGTACGTCTTATAGGAATCAAAGGGGAATGACTCGACTGAAAGGTACGTCTTCTAGGAATCAAAGGGGATGACTCGACTAAAAGGTACGTCTTCTAGGGGTCAAAGGGGATAACTCGACTAAAAGGTACGTCTGATAGGAATCAAGGGAAATGACTCGACTAAAAGGTACGTCTTATAGGAATCAAAGGGGATGACTCGACTAAAAGGTACGTCTTATAGGAATCAAAGGGGATGACTCGACTAAAAAGTACGTCTTCTAGGAATCAAGACTTAAGTTAGGAAGTGCATTACCTAAGAAGCAAAATTCAAATTACCCAATCAAGGAAGTGTGTTTCCTTATCAATGTTGTTTGAATTATCAAAACAATGAAGTGCGTCTCCTTACCAAAGCTGCTTGAATTACCAAAACAAGGAAATGCATCTCCTAGAGATCTTGAATTATGAATTTTACCATGGTTTTGATTACCAAACCTGTGCAGCAACCTTGCCTCTTGCATTTGTTGAGGTGAGAAATTACGGCCTTTGATGTTTAGGCTCTGAAATCCTTGATCTGAATGCAACATGTATTCCTATTACATACAAAGAAAACTTGTGAGTTTAAAAACATGGTCGCTAGTTTGTGGCTTTGGCTTTTGAGTCAATTGTTCCTGCCCCCGTCACATTTAGCTTTGCTTCCAACCATTAGCATATGTCATTGACTTGTTGTATCATTGACTCAAACTCAGCTTATTAAGAGTGACTCTGAAACAAACACAATATTTCTGCTTTGTCGTGTTTCTCAAATAAACCTTTTGAACCTTGGTATTTCCATGAGTTCCCCGACTTCTCTGTTGACAAAACTTTCTGCATGCCTTTTTTTTTTGGGGCTTACAATCATGTCTCTTTCATGTGCTAGCTTTTGTCTTGCTTTGTACAATTAAAGAAACTGGTAGCCAGTTTTAAAATCTTTTCTCACTTGTTTTGACACGGACTTGACTCAAAAACAAGAAACGAAAAAAAGAATGACAATTTTGTTTTGATAACTGACTCAAGAAAGATAAAATTAAAATAAAGAGAAGAAAGAAAAGACAATGAATGTCCCCTTTTAAAACAATCAAACAAAAACTCATCTAAAAATGACAGTCAACACTAATGATTATGCCATGCATTTTGAATTAAGCAGCTTGATCTTTTCATCCAAACTTTCTACCCATTGTTGTTGAGTTAATGGCCTTGAAACTGGGTTGCTTTCTTAGGTCAATTGCATTTAAGACCCCATTCGGCTAGTGGCGCCTTGAAGGGTTTTAGCTAGCAAGCTTCTTTCATTTTCTCTCGGCTCACTATCGTCTTATGGTGCCCGTGAGGGTTTTCACCAATAAGACTCTCTCATTTTTATTTCTCTCAACTTACCATCGCCTTATGATGCCCGTAAGGGTTTTCACCAATAAGACTCTCTCATTTTTATTTCTCTCTTGATTCCCTATGCTGAGGAAGACAAATAGTTCCCAAATGCATCATCATATTCCTTGCATGCTCCGCCTTAACATCCTCAAAGATTGATCTGAAGGTCTTTCTTTGGTTGTAACTTGGCTTTTGGATAAGGTTAGAAAGAAAGGATGGCATAGGGCCCAAACGACACTTAAAGTGGGGTAGGACTTACAACTTTTGGAATCGACTCAAACAATGAGGATTAACTCATGCCCCAGTTTCTTTTGACTGGGTGACACTAAATTGTTTATTTGGTTGGACCGAGCCCTGAGTGGGACAGCCTACGTATCTCACCCTTAAGAGGGGAGAATCAGGTCATGCGTAGCTCTGACAACTTATTTTGCTTGATTCTGATTTCTTTTTTTTGGGGGGGGGGATTTTTCTGACTCTATTTTTCTTCACACTCTTTTTTTTTCGACACATTTTTTCTCTTTTTTTTTTCTTTTTTTTTTGAACTTTTCTGACTATTGTTTTGCTCGACATTGTTCTTTCGATCTTTGCTGACTATATTGATTCCAAAAGAGGTGTATGAAAGAAAATAAGACTAAAGCTTAAATGGGGTATACAAAGGATGACACGATGTTTGGATGGCAGAATGAAATGCCTTCGTCCTATCAATCTTTGAAAATGCAAGTACATATCATGCAATATGAAAGTGAAAGATGAAGATCTTTTGACATCTTTTACAGCATTAACTTTGACTGAGTCTGTGCATCACTATTTCTTCTGCGTTTATATGACATACAACTCCACTTTTGTTGCACATTCCTCACATTGAATGACTCATGATTTTGTGAAGCTGATTTTCTTTATGTTCATGCGGCCACTATTTGATCTAATTGAGACATGTCTTTTAATTGATGACCAAGTTATTCTTGTGATTCTCAAAATAAGTGCCTTAATTTTCAAAGAAGGTTTCAACTTGATCACCAAATGCCCCAGCACTCTATCTATTTCCTCAGATGCTCTCTTTTTCTAACTTTAACCCTCTGATTCAATGTTCATTCTTAAACTGGATGTTAAGATCTAGCTGTAAATTTCACTAGCATATCATATCACTAGAGTCAACATAAAATGTACTATGTAAAAAAAAACACATATTTAAAACACGAAGAAAAAGGGGACACTCCATTTAATAAAAATGAAAGATAGAAGGGTTTGAACATAAACGACAAAGGGACAAAACAAGATAAATCCTGAACTACAACCCTGAAATAATTCGGAGAACAGAAAATAAAACAAAACAAGCTACCAAACCCCTTCCTGGTAAGGAGAGGGGTGACTTCTCCATTGCTCAGCCTGACATCTTAGCCACTGGTTTGCATATCAGCATGACTAGAGTTTTCCTCACTATCAATGTTCTGCACCATAATTGATCCATCATGAATCATCTTTTCAATTTCTCTTTTCAAATCTCGACAATCTTCAATACTATGACCCTGAGCCTCTGAATGATATGCACATCGTGCATTAGGATCAAAATTTCTTGAACGCCGATTAAGGGTATGCCCAAGGAGAGGAATGATCATTCCTTCCTGTACCAATCTCTAAAATAAACTGGCATATGACTCTCCAATTGGTGTGAAGCTATCTCTCGACTTTTGCCTCATTTCATTGTTTGGCTTGGATAGAAAATCTGGCTTAGAAGGGTTTTGGTATGTTTGTGGAGTTAGAGGATGACTCGGGCGTTGGGGTATGCCATTGTGGGTAAGATGAGGGTTGAACTTGTGGTTGTGCATTATACACTGGATATGGATGTGGAGGAACAGAGTATAATGGATTTTGGGAGTGATTATGTGGAGCCTGGGCATAAACTTGAGCTTGAACCTGAGATCGACGATGACGTGGTCTTCTTGACCTTTCTTGCTGTCCAACTATAATAGCAGATGCATCTTCCTCACTCTTTTCCTTCCCAACATTTCCTGAACCCTTTTGAATTACTTGAGTAGTCACTTTCAATGTTGCAAAACTCACAATGCGACCAGTCTTAATTCTCTCTTCTATCATCTCCCCCATTTTAAGGACCTCAATGAATGGCTTGCCTAATGTAGGTAACAAGTATTGATAATATGTTTTGTCCTGTGATTGAATAAACACCTCCACTATTTTGCTTTCTTTCATTGGCGGTTTTACTCTAGCAGTTTGTTCGCGCCATCTAATTGCATACTCCCTGAAATTCTCAGTATTTTTCTTTGTTATACTAGTTAGGGATTTTTCATCAGGGATCAACTCCACATTGTATTGAAATTGTTGCACAAATTCGTTAGCTAGGTCATCCCAACTAATCCATTTGTCAATGTCTTGGTCAACAAACCATTCTGAAGCTAGACCTGAAAGACTCTCACCGAAATATGCCATGAGTAATTCTTCCTTCCCTCCAGCGCCCCTTAGCTGGTTGCAATAGCGTCTCAAATGTGCTACAGGATCGCCATGTTCATCATACTTCTCAAACTTCGGCATTTTAAAATCAAGAGGAAGATGTACGCCAAGAAACATGCACAGATCTTTATATGAGACACTTTTGTACCCCCCAAGTCCTTGCAAGTTTTTCATAGTCAGTTCCAACCTTCTCAATTTTCTGGCTATTTTCTCTTGTTCTTCTGTCATAACATGCTTCTCAGTGTTAGGAGGAAATTCAGGCGGTTGAGGGCAATCGTAAGGACCAGTCGACTTAAATGTAGGCTCGAGAGCATAATGCCGATCCCTAAAAATATTCAATGCAGGCTCTCTTGTAGAGTAGGGAGGCACAACTTGTGGATGAACATCAAAAGTAGGAGGTGGGGGTGGCGCCGCAAAAACATGAACAACAGCTGGATCCGAGTATGTGGTAGTCTTGGATTGGGGAGTGAGGAAATGAACATTGGAAGTGGTTGGATATTGTTGCCCCGGAGTCGATCCTGATGCATGTTGTGCCATATCAACAAAAATGGGAAATTGTGCATGTGACACGGGAGGCAAGCTAGAAAGATATTCCAGATTATCCGTGGGAACTGGAGGAGGCGGCAACCCATTAGCCCAAGCTCGATGCATTTCTATTATTTGCCGCCTTAATTTCCAAATCTCTTCATTATCTCCTACATTCTCATTCCCCGAACTCCCTATCTGATTAGTGACAACTAACTCGGTATCCTTGTTGGCCATAACTTCCTCTGTGACTTGGAGCAATATGGAGGACCAACCAAAATGCCACCAACCAACCACCTTAAACTAGCTGGACAAGAGATAGCAAATTGTTAGAGTTCAACAGTTTTTCAAAACCTCTTTTTTTCTTGAAAAGATCACCAAACCCAAGAAGGGCGCCTACGTATCTCATCCCCGAAAATGGAGAATCAGGTGTGCGTAGTTCGTGAAGTTTTTTCAAAATGGTCAATTAAAATCTTTTTTTTTCTTTTTCTTGAAACTTTAACAAGAAAAGAAAATAACAAATTATCAAAAGAATTGACGAAAATCTTTTTGCATTTTTTAGGTTTAAACTCCCTATACAAAAATGGAATCTATGATTACCAAAGAAGAATCTTTTTGGGTTTTCGATTTAGAATTTCATAGGAAAATGAAACTTGAAACTATTAAAGAAAAATCTTTTTGTAGTTTTCTTTTAGAGATGTATATGAAACACCTACTCTAAGTGAAGAGTAAAGAAAATCTTTTTGAATTTTTCAAATTCCTGTACAACATGAAATCTATGGTTACCGAAGAAAATATTTTTGGATTTTCGATTTTAAATTTCATACGAAAATGAAACTTGAACCTATTAAAGGAAAATATATTTTTTTGCTTTCTTTTAAAGATGTACATGAGACACCTACTCTAAATGAAGAGTGAAGAAAATCTTTTTTGAATTTTTGAAATAAGATCCCCGAACCTAAAATAGGTTGCCTACGTATCTCACTCCCGAGAGAGGAGAATCAGGGGTGCGTAGTTCGTCCAGATTGGACACTTAACGATTAACTAATAAATTGACCCTAACTTAAGAGACAACCAAAAACAAAATAATGAAAACTTTTTGGATTTTCAACTAAACATTTCAACTAAGACTGACACCACCAATTATAAAAAAAAAAATCTTTTTGGTATTTTGTTTTTGACAAATAAGTAGAAAAGGCAAACAAAACCCTCTTTTTTTTCATTTTTTTTTTGTTGAACTTACGGTACTTTGAGAAGATAAATGCAAAACGTGAAAAAAATAAAATCTTTTTGAGTTTTGGATCGTGAAGAACAAAAACCATAAAGAACACTAAAATAAACTACGACACTCCTTTTGATTCATTCTTTTCGACTCACTTTTTTTTTTCATTTTTTTTCTTTTTTTTTCACACTTTACTTCTAACACATGCTTTCCCCAAATCGGTCCGTCAAATGACCACGTTACTCTCAAAGATGCAATATTTAGCATGTATGGATGCTTTAAAGGTGAGTCTCCTACAAAGGACCGTGCGGGCCCTGCTAGGTCTCAATATGATGCACATAAGAATGAACTAAAGGCTGACCTATGTTGTGGTTTACTAACAAGGCCGTTCGGGGGAGCATATGGTCGATAGTGGCTGCTTTGCTTTCCACCTACTCCATACATCCAACGGCTCCCCCCCTAAAATAAAGGTGACTCAACTAGAGTTCGTGCGCACGACGTGCGCTCCGAGACTTGTTGCAGAAAGAAGGCCGGGGGGATGGACTCATGATGACAGATATAAAGCGGTAACACATAGGATAAATACTATAAACAAAGAGCACGAAAACGCACAAAAGTGAAAACAATAACAAAACAATAATCACAAACAATGCTTATACACTCGTAATGCCAAACAAAGCCGATACGACTCAAAAATAAGCTCGAATTCTGAAACCTCCCCAGCAGAGTCGCCAGAGCTGTCACACCCTTTTTTTACGTACTCCAAAATATTATGTTTTAGCACGAAAGGGTTTTATTATTTAAGTGACAAGAAATGAAAATTTATTTCGAAAAAGGATTATTTGCATTTTTTATTCAGAGTCGCCACTTGGCATAATCCGATGTGCCAAGTCACCTTTGGAAAATTTTTTTCCAAACCATTTGACTCTTAAACCGGTTTGCGAACAAAGATTCCGGCTAAGGAATTCAGTTGACCGAGGGGAAGGTGTTAGGCACCCCTCGATCTCGTGGTTCGACCACGGTCGCTTGGTGGAGTGTATCAACTATTTTGGCATTATGAAATGTATAAACCACACAAAAGAACACAAAATAATCAAACAATAAACAAAACAAAACAGTCCAAAAACGTAAAAGTCCAGTCCAATTATACAGTCCAAAAAATAGAAAAAAATACAAAAATATAAATGCTAGTCTAAACTAAATCTAGACTAAGCTCCAATGTCTTACCCGACGCCACGGGCCTTCATCACGATTATTTTCCGCCAACATGATACGTCGGGGCATTCCCCGGTGAATAAATACAAATGGTCTCGAAGCATTTCCCGGCTAAATAAATACATCTGAATTTAAACACGATAATCTAGAAAGAGACATTCACACGCACATTCCAACATCCCACGAAAACTTATTCCTAAATTTTGCCTACCCGGCCTACGTTTGCCTACCCGCTCGTCGACATACCGCATTCAACATCAACAATGTATCAAAAATATCAAAATATTTACTTTTATCAATTTTCGATTCACGTCCCCAAATTTATTTCAAACAATACGATTAAACATGCTTCGATTTATCAATTCACTTTTCGAAGTCCGAAACCAACATCAACCAACACATAACACATATTCAAACATACCAAGCACGCAACAAATAAAATCATCCACACCCAACATCACGAAAAATAAATTAAAGATTCGGTCAGAAGAAATGGACCTCGATGAAATTGATCCTTGTCGATAATAAAGAAATCCGAAGACCAAAATACTCGACCGGAGAACCTCACAACGAGCAAACCAAACTCGGTATTAAAATAAAAACCGAACAGCTCCAAAACCAGTGAATAAAAACTTTACTATACGAAACCCAACCAAGAACGCCGACGCGATTCGATAAAGACGACTCGAAATCCACTATCGACGACGAACCAAGAAATAGACGAAACCAAGATCAACCAACAAACAACAGAAAACCAAAAACCCAACGCAGATCGAGCTCCGGGGAGCTCCGGTGATGTAGAGACGGCGGCGGCGCCTGTTCTCCGGTGGCGACACTGGTTCGCCGGTTGTTTCGCCGGACGGGTGAGCTGCGGATGGAGCTTAGAAAGAAAAAGAGATGGAGGGAACCGGAGAGAGGTCGGGTCGGGTCGCTGGCCGGCGAACGGTGTTCGGCTGTGGTGACGGCTTCGCCGATCGGCGGAGGCTTTGTTGGTGATGGCGGCGGCAGATCTAGGCGGTGACGGAGCGGTGCCGACGCTAGTTCGCCGGAGGGGAAGAGAGATCGTAGATCGAGAGAGAAGGCGGCGCTGGTGCCGACGCCGTTGTCGTTGTGGTCGGATTTTGGATTGGGAGAGGAGTTTGGTTACGGAGGGGGTTGCCGGCGAGAGAACTTTCTCCGATGGTCTCGCCGGTGAAGCTTCTTTAGAGAGATAGAGAGAGTAGAGAGAGTAGAGAGAGGTCTAGAGAGAGAAGGAGTTGATGACTTTTTTTTTTTTTTTTTTTTGGTTACTCTTCCTTCCCTTTTTGTGTGTATGTGGGTCTGTATATATTGTATTTTGAGTCCTTTCTTCTAGGACAAGAAAAAAAGAGAGGGGGGTGGGGTAACGTGGGGTACGGGTAGCGATGAAGTGTTATTTTTTTATTTGGTTGGTTGTTAGGATAAGATAAATTAGTTAAAGGTATTTTTTTGTTTATTTTTGTATTTTTGTGGGATATAATTACATGGGGTTGGACACATGGTAAGGTGAACTAAAAATGAATAAAATTAGACTTCGGGAGGTACAAAATCAGGTGTCTACACTTACTATAATAAATATTCCATAATACATGTTATTTTAGAACAAAACATAGTTACTTGTTCGTTATCATCTTTATCCTTAGTCATAAATATAAAGATATATCAATATATTACAAAAAAGAAAAATATTAAATAGAAAGTAATAAATAAAGATAATTTAGTCAAATTAGTCTTTACTTAATGTTTTTTCCTTAAGGGGCATGCAAATTTAAAAAGTGACAAGTATTTAGGAACGAAGGGAGTTTATTAATAAAAGACTTTATTTTTTAATTTATGATTTGTTGAAAAATTAAAATCATTTGCAAGCCTCCAAAGATAAGAAGACCTGTAAAACGTGTGATCTTAAACATTTTGTAACATAGTTTGACTGGACACGAAATTTAAGAAAGACAGAGAGACTACTGAAACGTGTAATCTTAAAATGCCATGACATTTGTGTGGCTTTAAGATATTGTTATCAAGGGTAAAACTGATCATGTTTAAGTTTAGTGCTTTCCAATTTGCGAAGGGTCATTTTCTTTGAAACGGACAAATATGGAACTTAAGAAAGATAGGAAGCCTTTTCAAATATGTAATCTTAAACATGTCATAACATAGTTTGACTTGACATGGATTCAAGAAAGATTGGGAGACTTTTGAAACTGTGATCTTAAACCTGTCATAACATCGCATGACTATAACATCTTCTCGTTAAAGGCAAACATTTTCGATGCCCAAACAGGGTCATGCTTCTCGAAAAAGACTAAAAAAAGGCCAGTTCGGTGCACTAAAGCTTCCGCTATGCGCAGGAAGCGGGAAAGGGCCCCACCATAAAGGCATATTGTACGCAGTCTTACCTTGCATTTCTGCCAGAGACTGTTTTCAAGACTTGAACCCGTGACCTCTTAGTCACATGGTAGCAACTTTACCGGTTACTCCAGAGACTAAAAAAGAAATGATGTCACATAAATTGGAATAGAGTGACGGAGTAATATGTTAAACTTACCAAGAGGATAGCCTTGATGTTGTCAATGGTCAAAGGCACTTCAAGTTCTCCATTTTCCATAGTCCTAAGCAAAACATCAAGTAAATCTTCATGTTGTGGCTTGTTTATCTTGTTTCTTTCAATATGACATCCATTTAAGTGGAAAAGTTTTCCTACCAAATGTGATTCTTGTAATTATGTCATGGTTTAAACCAAACAACATCTCAGCCAAGTTGACCGGCTTGTCATCGCGGCTACATAAAGCCGCGATGACCTGAGGAATAGAGTCAACTCCTCGCACCTTGCTGCTGGCGGAGACGAGTGGACTCTGCTGGAGCTGTCTCAGCTCCAGGATGCAAATTTTACGCAGTTGTCTCTAGTATGTACCGTAAGATGCAAATGCTATATCGGTATAATTGTAGCCCAAGATTC
This sequence comes from Capsicum pubescens, assembly GCA_030864215.1. NCBI lineage: Eukaryota > Viridiplantae > Streptophyta > Magnoliopsida > Solanales > Solanaceae > Capsicum > Capsicum pubescens. The sequence goes on from CM061542.1 coordinate 7,150,372, forward strand.
TCGGGGCAACTAGTTAAGGTGCGTTAGGGGACCATATTTTAAGGCTAAGTCCCTTAGTTTTTTGTGTGGTGTTGGAGTCATCAAATGGTTCAAAATGACAATAAAAGGGAATTTTGTTGGACCAAGTGGGAGATTTTTTTTTTGTTAAACAAACTCCATAGGTGTATGAAGATGAAGATTGTAAAAATGATTATTGAAATTTGGATCATTTTCCATGTTTTCTATATGTTTTCTTGTATGTGAAATGAATTGAATATTTGTCACAATTGCATTGCGAGTCTATCGAAAACAGTCTGTCTACTTTATCTGAGGTAGTGGTATGGACAGCGTAACATTATCCTCCCCAGACTCCACCATGTGAGCATACACCGGATATGTTGTTGTTGTTATTGTACTCAATGCCTGTAATGTGGAAAGTGAGTATTGACGTAAATAGTAAAGTTATTATGATGCAATCAGAAGTCATGTTAATAGCCTATTTACGAACCGAAATTTAAAGTAACATAATGTACGATAGATCCTTGTGGTCTAGTTCCTTTTCTCGGTGCTACCGAGAGTTTAGTGGTAAGTACCACTCTATTCTAGATGTCTCGAATTCGAGTGGTGAGTATGAAGTCGTCTTTATTGGGAGTTTTATAGGGAGTGCATACTCCCAAAGGAGATTTTAGATGCAAAATCAAATTAGTCGGTACCTCAAAACAGATGACGAATACCAGATAGAAAAAAAAAATACTTTCTCAATCTCATTTTATGAGGCATACTTTCGCTTTTAATCCGTCCAAAAAAGAATGTTATATTTTCTTATTTAATAACTTTTTAAAAGTGCGATTACTCTTTTACCTTTATTGGTCTCACTTATAAGATTTTACTTAATTAAAAATAATAGTATTATATTTTCTTAAATAAAGATAATTTTGATACAAATCTTTTCTGAGACGAAAAGAATATTACTTTTTCCTTCATAAGCAAACCAATAAATTAGCAAAATATAATTGTTTGATGTGATGTTTATACATTAGAATTATTATATATAAAAATAGTACCTAATGCCACCATACATTTTAAAAAATAATATTATTTTCTTATTATTTTATTCTAAAATAAATATAAGTATATTGGGCGAAGATTCTCCAGGGTTGCAGAACGAAGGAAAATAGACTTCCTGCGAGCGAGTGTATCATGACAAACCATGAATATAGTGCCATCGGCAGAACCTCTATCTAAAAACATCTCGACAGAGTCATTATGCGAAGATTATGCCTCCATTCGAAGGATGAGGATGACGTGGAAGAAAAGGATAGGAAAGAAAGGTATCGGAGTCTGTTGGGAGTGCAAACGCGTATTATACTAGCCTTTGCAGAAGATATTGGTTGGCACCTGGAACGCATAGGATACCTGGCGTTACGTTATTAGTTATAGTACTATGAGGATCCCTGGGATACTAGCCATTTCTCGTATGCTATAAATTGGACATTTTCTTCACTTGTAAACGATATGGAATCAGATCCTAAGCGATACAATACACAATTTACTTGTTCATCAAGCATTATTTTTTCTCTTTACTTTCTTGCTCACTGTGACTCACGTGGAAGGAATCATTATTGTTTGAGGATATGTCTAGAATCGCGTTTCACTGACCCCATCTGGTGGGAATTCACTAGGTTTGTTGTTGTTGTTGTAATTTATTCATGTTTATGCTTTGTCTTTTGATACATAGATAGTCAATTCGCTGGTAAACAAATCGTAAATAGAGTTAGATTTAACACGCATAATCTTTACCTCGTACACAAATTCAATTGTACGATTTTCAGGTAAATAGTTAGATTTTAAAATTTTAAAGAATTTAACTTGAATTTCTCATTTGTGCTAATGACATGATTTTATAACCGTATAAATATTTAAAATAACAAATTTAAAAGTTTTAAAATATTTAATTATCAATTTAGGCTAAATTAAGGTGTCTACTTATGTACCGGGGTGGACATACTATAATAGATATGAATATTCTATAGAAATCAAAATTTTGATAATGAATGTGCTATGCATATTGAATTAATTTGACATTTGGTACAATATTTGATATTTATATTAAAAAAATATATATATCAAAGCATATAGTTACATACCCAATTTATGTATATATTATTATGAAAGCAAGATTACATAAACACTTTTTTTAACTAGGCTTTAAATCACATATATACCTCTGATTTTGGATGTGCACAAGTAGACATTTAAACTTATATAACGTAGACAAACGCGTCCTATATAACATAATATACGTAAAACGTCATATAAGACACATAATTATTGATTTATAATACTGTAAAATATCAAAATCGAACTTTAAAATAACAAATAAAATGACCTACTTTATCCCATACCTTACTTCTTTTTACCTTAATTTTCATTCTTACCTTTTTACCTAACTTTATCCCATACCTTACTTGTCTATATGTCCATTCTTCAAATTATTAGCAGACGTTTGGCCATGAAAATTAAAAAAATTTTGAGTTGGAGTTGGAGTTGTGTTTGACCATGTCTTTTTTGAATTTTTTTTTTTGACTATTGAAAAAACTTTTTAAAATATGATTTTATGCCCTAACTTTAACAAACTATCAAAATCACCCAACTAAAATTTACCTACTAATGGAAAAAGAACACAACTAGCCACTATTATAAAAATAATTACATATACATGGTCATATTTAATGAATTTTAATTATGACATATATAATATTTACATTAATAGCCATTTTCTCATATTTGAAAATTTTAAATATGGATGTTATATTAACAGATCACTGCTTTCTGTTTTTTAGGTAACAAAATATTATCTTTCAAACAAATTTATTTTTTTAGAATTTTATTTAATTTATTTCCTTCATTTTTCGTTCCTAAAAAATAGGAAATGATGAGTTGTTATTAAATTTTAGGGTGCCGCTAATTTATTTCTTTAATTTTCTTATACATGAAATATTTTACTGTGTGAATAAATTATTTCTATATAAACATGCTTTGCATATTTATGGTATATTATATCATATACCATAAATATATAAATATGCTTAGTATGTTTCTTTATACTTTGTATTTTTATATATGTGTGTATATGATATATGCATAGTATAAACTTCATATATAACATACTTTGTATATTTATATTATAAATATGCTTAGTAAGTTTCTTAATACTTTATATATTTATATATGTGTGTATATGGTATATACATGGTATAAACTTTATATATAACATACTTTGTATATTTCTATTATAAATATAATACTTTATATATTTATGGGTATAAATATAATACTTTATATATTTATGGGTATAAATATAAATTAGCAGTAAAATAATGTCTTAAATAAGGGAAAAAATTAAATTAGGGATAAAAATAATGGTGAGAGAGAAAAAGATATATATATTAATTAGGATAGCATTAAATTTGAAATTATAATTATTTTATTCTTTAAACCTGCTATATACGTAATATTGAAAAAGTAATGTTATAAGGAGAGTTTTATGTAAAAATTTAAAAAATTGGGGTTATATGTAATAATAATAAAAGTTGGAATTGGAGTTGGAAAATTGTAAAAACAACAAAAACCTGTTTTTCCCTTTTTAGAATTTTTTTTTGGAATTATTTTCCGAATTTTCATGGCCAAACACCACAATTTTTAACTCCGAAAAAATTTTCTGGAAAAAATAAAAAAATTTCCATGACCAAACGGGCCCTTAATATGGCACATTATATAACTATGAAAAATAATACATAATCTGTCTAAATATTATGGGTGTGGTTGATATGGAGGAGAATAATTACGAAAAAATATTTTTTATTTTTTATATTTGATTGAACAATTTTTTTAAAAAAAAAATCTCTAAAAAAACAGGTTCTTTAAAATAACGAAACATGATTTTGTTAATAGATTACGTATAAATATTTTTGAAATAATATTTTTTTTGATCTACTAAATACTAGAAAATATGTAAGAAATTAATTTATTTTTCAAGAAAAAATATTTTTCTTCGTACAAAACACGCCCTATACATAATATAGTACAATACATATAATATTCTCTTCATTTCATTTTATTTGATCGTTTTTTACTAGACACGCCCCCAGAGAAAACTTTAGTAAGAATGTATTCTACGATTAACCTCATTAATAATATTTTGAAACTCTAAATTTGACTATTCTTTACTTTATATAGTTATTTAAGTAGTAAGGGTAGAACGAACAAAATATAATAAAATTATCTTAATCCTAGAAATTGAACAAATAAATTGAAATAATTACTTTTAACACAACGATTAAGTTAAACGAAACAGAAGGAGTATACCACAATATATTATCATTCAACATTAAGGGATTGTTTGGTAAAATAATTTCAAAATAAAGGTTGAAATCAACGTTATTTCATATTTAGCATGAAGTATTAGCTAATCTCGAAATTATTTTATATCCATCATTTGTTTTAAAATGACGAAATTACTATCATACATAGAGTGACATAAAATAGTAGTTTTATAAAATATTTTATCTCGTTATTAGTTAATTTTGAAATTATTTTATATTCATCATTTGTTTTAAAATAACGAAATTACTATAACACATAGAGTGACATAAAATAATAATTTTATGAAATATTTTATCTAATTCGGTGTATCAAATGGCAACGATAACAATATTAGCAACCATCCAAATCCCTAAAGTAAAAAAAAAATAAAAATACTTCCACCATTTCATATTAGTTGGACACTGTAGACTTGACACACTCATTAAAAAAATATTTATTAGGGATCTATTTATTAAATTAATCTTATTAATTATGCTTTGAAAATATAAATTTGAATATTTACAACTTGTTTAGTTATTTAATAATGAGAGTATTATTGAAAGAATATATTAAAATCCTTATTTCAACTAAATTGAAACAGATATTTTTAAAAAGAGTATCAACTAATACGAAACGGAAAGGAAGGAGTAAAAACAAACAAACATCCTTCTCGTGTGACAACCCCTTTACCCCTACCCCACCCCCCACCCCCCACCCCACCACAAGTACACTCCAAGTAACTGTAATCTCAAGCTTATTGAAGAAGCAAAAACAAGGAAAGCAAAAGCATAAAAAAGATTAACTCAATTATCATACTTCACTCAGTTTTCTATACACACTTTTCTTGCATTGATTCACCTTGTGTCTTTGATCATTCTGTTGAAGAAAGGTTGGTGGGTTTTCTTGTTTTCCTATTTTTGTCAATTGGGGTCCTTAAAAGTTTGTATCTTGTTGTTGTTCTTGATCCAAATTTGTATATATGTTGGTTTGATTTTTATGCATTGTTTATACTGTTTTTTCCATTTTTTTCAATTGGTTATGTTGTTGTTGTTGTTCAATTGGGGTTGTATCTATGGTTGATTTGCTTTACTGCATTGTTTATACTGTCTTTTATGTTGTTGTTGTTCAATTGGGGTTCTTAAAGTTTGTATCAAGTTGAAGTTATTGATCTGAATTTGCATCTATGATTGATTTGCTTTACTGCACTGTTTATACTGTCTAATTTGCATCTATGGTTGGCCTGATATTCACCTTGGTGTCTTTGATCATTCTGTTCAAGAAAGGTTAGTGGGGTTTCTTGTTTTCCTATTTTTGTCAATTGGGGTCCTTAAAGTTTGTATCTTGTTGTTGTTCTTGATCCAAATTTGTATCTATGTTGGTTTGATTTTTATGCATTGTTTATACTGTTTTTTCCATTTTTTTCAATTGGTTATGTTGTTGTTGTTGTTCAATTGGGGTTGTATCTATGGTTGATTTGCTTTACTGCATTGTTTATACTGTCTTTTCCATTTTTTCAATTGGGTATGTGGTTGTTGTTGATGTTGTTCAATTGGGATTGCATCTATGGTTGATTTGCTTTACTTCATTGTTTATACTATCTTTCCATTTTTTCATTTGAGTATCTTGTTGTTGTTGTTGTTCAATTGGGGTTCTTAACGTTTGTATTTTGTCGAAGTTATTGATCTGAATTTGCATCTATAGTTGATTTGCTTTGCTGCATTGTTTGTACTGTCTTTTCCATTTTTTCAATTGGTTATGTTGTTGTTCTTGTTCAGTTGGGGTTCTTAAAGTTTGTATATTCATGAAGTTCTTAATCCAATTTTGCATCTATGGTTGGCCTGATTTTCTTGCATTTATTCATCTTGTGTCTTTGATCCTTCTGTTCAAGAAAGGTTAGTGGGGTTTTCTTGTTCTTCCAATTTTCTCAATTGGGGTTGTTAAAGTTTGTATCTTTGTTGAAGTTCTTGATCTGAATTTGAATTTGCATCTATGAATGATTTGTTTTACTGCATTGTTTGTACTGTTTTTTCCATTGTTTCAATTGGGTATATTGTTGTTGTTGATGCTGTCCAATTGGGATTCTTAAAAGATTGTATCTTGTTGAAGTTCTTGATCCAAATTTGCATCTATGGTTGATTTGATCTATGGATGATTTGGGTTTCTTAAAGTTTGCATCTTGTTGAAGTTCTTGATCCAAGTTTATATCTATGGTTGATTTGCTTTACTGCATTATTTATACTGTCTTTTCCATTTTTTCAATTGGGTATGTTGTTTTTGTAGTTCAATTGGAGTTCTTAAAGTTTGTATCTTGTCGAAGTTCTTGAAAACCATCAAAAAATCGCTCAATTTCATAGTTCACTTACTCTTCTATACACACCATTTTGATTCGTTTTTCTTGCATTTATTCACCTTGTGTCTTTGATCCTTCTGTTCAAGAAAGTTTTTCTTGCATTTATTCACCTTGTGTCTTTGATCATTCTGTTCAAGAAAGGTTAGTGGGATTCTCCTCAACAACAACATACCCAATGAATTCCCACATAGTGGGGTCTGGGGAGGGTAAATTGTACGCAGATCATTCCATGGTTCTCTTGTTTTTCCATTTTTATCAATTGGGGTTCTTAAAGTTTGTATCTTGTTGTTGTTGTTCAATTGGGGTTCTTGTATCTTGTTGAAGTTCTTGCTCCAAATTTGTATGTGTGATTGATTTGCTTTACTGCATTGTATATACTGTTATTTTTCCATTTTTCTCATTGGGGTTCTTAAGTTTGTATCTTGTTGAAGTTCTTGATCCAAATTTGTATGTGTGATTGATTTGCTTTACTGCATTGTATATACTGTTATTTTTCCATTTTTCTCATTGGGGTTCTTAAGTTTGTATCTTGTTGAAGTTCTTGCTCCAAATTTGTATGTGTGATTGATTTGCTTTACTGCATTGTATATACTGTTATTTTTCCATTTTTCTCATTGGGGTTCTTAAGTTTGTATCTTGTTGAAGTTCTTGATCCAAATTTGCATCTATGGTGTAACATCTCAGAAAAAAGTTTGAATTTAGTTTAATAGTTCGAATAAGTATAACTCCTCATCTATAGAGAGTGGCGTGGTACACATGGCTTAAGGATAATTAATAGTGTGGAGGAATATAACATTAAGTTAATGAAAAGCAGTGTAAGTATAATTATTTATCTCGATATTTGATGTCTATTGGAATAAAATAGTAAGTGATGCCTCCTTATATTTTCTTTTTATATATTTGTTATTAATATCGAGAATATGTGGGGGCCACCTCTTAATTATTTTCCCTAAACTAGCTAGTGTTAAAGTGAAAAAGAGGGGAGCATATTCTCATTATCACTCGAATTGATTCGAGGAAACAAGAAAGAACGCCATCCCCTGTTTCCCTCTTTCTTTCGGTCCTTTTCTCTCCTATCAACAACGATAATAAATCTTAACCTTCAAAAAGGAATTATAAGGGGAGGAAGGGTACCTACGTCCTTCAGATCATAAGCTGAAGGATTTTGTGGCAACCTCAAAGGATTTCAAGTACTAATTTATAATATTTATAGTTGGAATTTGAACTCCAAGAGGTAAATTCCTTATCCTATTTTCGAATATGACTATAGATAAGCATTTGGGGATATTTAATCCGAATTTTTATACTATATCCTGAAGTGGGTTAGATTAGTTAGGGTTCTTGAATAAAAGGTAAAAGTTGAAATTGGATAGAATTGATAGAATTATGTATTAGGTGAACTGTTAACTCGTTGGCAGTGAAGTAAGTCGTTTTATATGTAAGTATGTTTAGAGAATTTTCTTCATCACCATTAATGAAGATTATGGAGCTTTATGTCCACTAGGTGTTCGATAAAATGTCGTAGTGATTCAATTATTTCATTTCATAGTCAAGTATGATGTGAATAAATTATGGCTATGTAGATTGAATCTTTGGGGTCATTTGGAACCCGCAAATCTACTTTATCTATGAAGTCCTCGAGATTTCCTGTTGTAAGATAAAGGGGCAGCCCGTTGTATATTGTGGAACTCGAAATTGAGGCATATAAAGCTAAAACCTCCTTCGCCTATAAGGCACGACTTATTGTCGTTTTTTCTCCTAAAATAGCTGGCATAGTCTACTCTATATATGTGAATAGAGTTTTCAGTTTCTATATGTCTAACATATGACTACGTTTCCTTTTCATTTGAAATTACGCGTCTTCACGTCCCATGCGTCTATTTGTTGAAGTGACAAATGTTCGTACTACTCCCATCAAGTCAAGTATCTTTAGAGTTAGTTCGTCTTCATTAGAAATTCTTAGAAGTCACCTAGTATATCGTCATATGCTATAAATTAGAATAAATGGCCATACTATAGTCGCACTAAATTAGATCACTTAGCGATATAGTCATATGATGATATAAAGTACAAGCGTTTTAATAGTTCGATACTATCAAAGAAGCCAGTTGCATTTGAAAAGCACTACTTGAATAACTAAACAATATTTGTCGTAATATATTCTTGCATAGGCCTACGAGGCACTATTGATAAAAGTTAACGACGGGAAGGTATTCATAGGTTTGTCTTGGCACATACGCACGACGTAATTCTGTGCACAGAATTAAGACCAGACCACTATAATGAGCCCGAATTTGTGGCATACCTGCACTTGTGGCATCATTTGCATTTGGAGTCAGCTGGACTAGTTCCCCTGACTCGAGCCAATATATGGCACATATGGCTTGCGGGCAGACCCTCATAGTGACTCCGGGGGCGTATCCTGTATCAGACCGTGATTACAGTTATACGTATAAAATCATAGTCAGGAGTATTTGGGTAACACATGTTGTACACTTGACATGGAATGCCTTTGGTAGGCCATCACATGATTATTTGTATTAAAAGTAGGCACATGACATGACTTAGGCAAATTACTAGGCCCTTAATAACGATGATTTATTAATAAGCGGTTATATGATAAGTTAATACGGTAAATGCATAGGTAATAGTCTTATGTGGTGTATTTGTCACTCGTTCTCTCAGAAGTTATAGTTTCATATAAGAGGCTCTAGTATTCAGTCGTCCGCAGTTGCTCATTCTATTGTTTGATTCATTGAGCATCCTCATACATTAAATTGTTATTTTGTCTGCTTTACATACTAGTACATACATTATATGTACTAACGTCCCTACCTTCGGGGGCACTGTATTTCTGTAAATACAGGATCAGATATATCGAGGAGCATACTTCTATACTAGGCACTTGTCAGTATTCAGCAAAGCAGTCGGTGAGCTCCTCTCTTACCTGGAGCTAATAACTGTCTAGTACTATTTAATCATGTTTTCGGTTATAGTTTGGGTGTGTTGGGGCCCTACCCCGACCATCTTCCCAGGAACAATTAGTATTTCTCTAGAGGCTTCGTAGACAATGTTAAGTTGTTATGTATGGTCATAGTATCACTTGTGTATATCAGTTAGATTCAATGAACCAGAATTGTGCATTTACATAGACCCTCATAATTGTTTAAGGATAGTAACTCTTCTGCTTAGAATATCTGTCGGTGGTATAGCACATACTTATACGGTTCTTGTCTGCTCTGTCTGGGCTGCGGGGCATGACATATGGTTGATGTCTTCCCATATGTCCTAACCTTGGTTGACAGAGTTACATGGTATCCTGTGAAATTAGATCGAGGTGTGCGAAAAGGCCTTATTCTTTGGAAGATCTATCTCGTGTCTGGTACTGTATGGTTCTAAAGCTGGCATGGACACTAGGGTCATCCAAAACTAAAAAAAAATAAAAAATCTATGGTTGATTTGCTTCACTGCATTGTTTATATGTTTTTTTTTCATTTTTCTCAATTGGGTGTCTTAAAGTTTGTATCTTGTTGTTCTTGATCCAAATTTGCATCTACGTTTGATTTGCTTTACTGCGTTGTTTATAGTTTATACTGTTTTTCCGTTATTCTATATTGGTATTCTTAAGGTTTGTATCTTGTTGAAGTTCTTGATCCAAATTGGTATCTATGGTTGATTTGCTTTACTGCATTGTTTATACTGTTTTTTCCATTTTTATCAATTGGTGTTCTTAAAGTTTGTATTTAGTTGACGTTCTTGATCCGAATTTGCATCTATGGTTGATTTGCTTTACTGCGTGATTTATACGGTTTTTACCTTTACAGAAGTGGGGTTCTCGTGTTATGTATTTCTCTCGTTTTGGTTTCTGAAAGTTTGTATCTTTTTGAAGCTTTGAATCCAAATTTGCATCAATTGATCATTTGCTTCACTTATGGCTGTGTTGTTGATGCACTATTCTTTTTTTCTAGTCGCAGAAAGTGGGGTCCTCTAGTTATGCAAATTTTCTCAATTGAGTTACTTATATTTTTCCTTGAGCTGAGTGTCTATCGGAAACAACCTCTCTACGTCTAAGGTAGGGGTAGGTCTGTGTATACCCTCCCCGGACCCCACTTTGTGGAATTATACTTGGTATGTTGTTGTTGTGTTGTCGTTGAGTTTCTTTACATTTTGTTCTTGCTACCCTGTCTTCTAATTGTTTTTGTGTTACCTTGTTTTGTAATTGTTTTTTTGAGTCGAGGGTTTATCGAAAACAGACTACCTACCCCACAAAGGTAGGGGTAAGCTTTGCGTACATCCTCCTACCCCCCCGAGACCCTACTTGCCTCATACATTGTGAATTCTATAAGATTTTTCCTGTTGTTTCGTTTTATTCACAAATTTTGGATAATTTAACAGGTGAACTTGGAGGGTGTGTGTATAAGCAAGTTCAACGTTTCGTTCGACTCCTTCAAGATAAAGATGGGATCAGAGGGTTCTGAAATGACTCTAGTAGTGACTCAAATTAGTGTTGGTGGGTTCGACAACAATGTCAATGCGAAAAAGCTTTCGGAATATCTGGAAGAACAAGTTGGACAAGTGTGGAGGTGTAGATTAAAGACTTCATCCACTCCTCCCGAGTCTTACCCAGTTTATGACATTGATGTAGAGAAGGTGCGAAGAATGAAGAATTACGAAAAAGTGGAACCTCATGCTTTCGTTCATTTTGCATCTTCAGGGTCAGCAAAGAATGCTCTTGCTGCTGCTAGGCGCGATGAACTCTTATTAGAGGAGCCTCTGAAGGTAAGTTTGGGTCCTGAGAATTTCCGTAAGATGAACCAGAGGAGAAGTGATACCCTGCCGTATAAGTTTTCGGATGTTAATGTAGAAATTGGAGCACTGGTTGGTAGTGATGATTTTGTGGTTGGTTGGAGGGGACCTCATACGGGTGTTAACTTTCTTGTGGACCCATTCGATGGGACATGCAAAATACTCTTCACAAAGGATACTGTTTTCGGTTTCAAGGGTGAAGGAAGACATGCTGTTATAAAATGCAATTTCAAGATTGAGTTTTTGCTGAGGGAGATCAATGAAATAAAGGAATACAAAGACTTCTCGTCTTTGGTAATATTGTTACATCTGGCTTCAGCTCCATTGGTTTTCTACAGAACTGCTGATGACGATATTGAAGAGTCGGTAGCATTTGATTTATTGGACGATGACGATCAGTGGATCCGAACCACAGATATCACATGTAGTGGAGCCATTGGTAGGTTAAATACCTACCGTATTTCAATTCGACCTCGAAATGGTCCTAGTTTTAACAAGGCCATGAATTATTTCAAGTCAAGTAGGGTGCCCGTGGTGGAACAGCGTATCGGGCAGAGGCTCCGGGTGAGAGATGAGCCTGATTTTGGGGTTTCCATGTCAGAACCTTTCTTCTGCTTTCATAATCATGAAGGCATAAGCTTTAAGGTTCTGTTCATGGTAAATGCGGTTATGCACAAAGGCATAATTAATCAGCATCAGATGACTGCTGAGTTTTTTTCATTGCTTAGAACGCATGAGGAGGGGGTCAATTTATCTGCACTGAAACATATCTTTTCTTATAAACGACCCGTCAATGATGCTATTCATAAGTTGTCACGCGTCCAGAGATGGCTGTTTAATAATCCTAACCTTCTCGAGAGAACTGGACAGTTGGATGACATTGTAGAGGTTAGAAGGTTGGCTATTACCCCTACCAAAGCATATTGTCTTCCACCGACTGTGGAGCTATCCAATAGAGTCCTTAGGAAGTATAAACATGTTTCAGATCGATTTTTGCGAGTTACGTTCATGGATGAGGGCATGCGTAACCTGAATAGGAAGGTTCTGACATACTATGCTGCTAACATTGTGAGAGAAATTACATCAAATTCTAATCCCCAGAGAACTGCAATCTTCCAAAGGGTGAAAAGTATGCTGACTAATGGATTTTATCTGTGTGGTCGGAAATACTCCTTTTTGGCGTTCTCAGCTAACCAGCTTAGGGATCGTTCTGCCTGGTTTTTTGCAGAAACCCCGAAAATTAGGGTGCCCAACATCATAAACTGGATGGGGATGTTCAGTAACAGGAATGTTGCAAAATGTGCTGCTAGGATGGGACAGTGCTTTTCATCAACCTATGCAACAGTGGAAGTCCTTCCAAGCAAGGTTAACTCTGAGCTTCCAGATATAGAAAGAAATAACTATGTCTTTTCTGATGGAATCGGCATGATGTCAGAAGATCTAGCAATAGAAGTTGCGGAGAAGTTGCAATTGAGTGTCAATCCTCCTTGTGCTTATCAGATAAGGTATGCTGGTTATAAAGGTGTTGTCACATGTTGGCCGGGGAAGAATGATGGTTTCGGCCTTTCTCTGAGAACAAGTATGAAGAAATTTGACTCGAATCACACTATCCTTGAAATCTGCTCTTGGACGAGATCACAACCTGGTTTTCTGAATCGGCAAATAATAACCTTGCTCTCGTCCTTGGACGTTAAGGATGCAATATTTTGGGAAATGCAGAAAGAAATGTTAACAAGGTTGGATAAGATACTTGTGAATTCGGACGTGGCTTTTGATGTCGTTACAGCTTCATGTGGTGAGGCTGGAAATACAGTGGCTATAATGTTGAGTGCGGGTTTTAAACCTCAAAGTGAGCCTCATTTAAGGGGGATGTTGTCTAGCATTAGAGCTGCTCAACTTGGCGACCTCAGGAATAAGGCAAGGATATTTGTTCCTTCAGGAAGGTGGTTAATGGGCTGTTTGGATGAACTCGGTAAACTTGAGCAAGGCCAATGCTTTATTCAAGTGTCAAGCCCTTCTTTGGAGAATTGTTTTGTTAAGCATGGCCCAGAGTTTTCTGACATCAAGAAAAATCTTCAAGTGATTAAGGGCCTCGTTATAATTGCAAAGAACCCGTGTCTTCATCCCGGGGATGTGAGGATTCTGGAGGCTGTAGATGTTCCCGGTTTACACCATCTCTATGATTGTCTGGTCTTCCCTCAGAAAGGGGACAGGCCACATCCAAATGAAGCATCAGGGAGTGACCTTGACGGTGACCTCTACTTTGTGACTTGGGATGAAAATCTCATCCCACCTAGTAAGAAAAGCTGGATGCCAATGGCATATGATCCTGCAGAAGCTAAACAGTTGGGTCGTCCAGTTAAACATGCGGTAACTACCCAACTATAATGATATTTCTTGCAGCTTTGATTCATATCTTCCTATATTTTTGTTTAGATTTTCCAGATCTGTATACGTTTGTGTTGCAGCGCTATGTTCACTGGGCAAGAATGCTGATGAGAGATAATTATAAGCCTACGTGAAAATCTAGCATCACTTGTTCTTTAGCTAATGTTTATCTTTTAAGAGGCTGTTTTGAGTTTTGTTGCATTATTAAGATATACTTGTTGCTCACTTTTCTTGTATTATGCATCCCAAGTTGACGTATGTATATATTTGTAATAGAAGAGAGACTCTTTTTCTGTAGTCACACTCACTAGAATAAAAAGAAAAAAGCTAAAGGCACTGCACTTGCAATAAGTCTACTTTATGGCACTTATTATTTGTTGGATCATTCAACCGGTTGCGCAATATTCTTTCGTATATTATTTTTCCGGTATGCCATTTATTTTTTCAGTTTTAACCTATGCGTTTCTTTTTTTTTACAGGACATAGTAGAATTTTTCTCAAAGCACATGGTTCAAGAGAGTCTAGGAGAAATCTGCAACGCACATGTGGTTCATGCCGACCTAAGTGAATTTGGAGCTATGGATGAGAAGTGCCTTAAATTGGCTGAGCTTGCTGCTCTAGCCGTTGATTTCCCTAAAACCGGAAAACTTGTCACCATGCCATTTGACCTCAAACCAAAAATGTATCCTGACTTCATGGGGAAAGAGGCATTTCAATCGTACGAGTCAAAGAAAATTTTGGGCAAATCATTTAGGCAAGTGAAAGATTGTGATGCAGAGGGTAGAGAATCTTCTGGGCTTGAGTATGTCCCTGAAAACATCCCATATGATACTAATCTCGAGATCCCGGGATACGAAGATTTCATAGATGACACATGGAGCCTCAAATGTTCTTATGATGGTCAGTTGATTGGTCTTTTAGGACAATACAAAGTTAACGGGGAGGAAGAGGTGGTTTCTGGACATATATGGTCCATGCCAAAGTACAGTTCTAAGAAGCAAGGGGAATTAAAAGAGAGGCTGAAGCACGCATATAATACGTTGAGGAAGGAGTTCAGGAATGTTTTCGAGCAGATGGGGCCTGATTTTGATCTGCTTTCCAATGATGAGAAGAATACCATCTATGAAAGAAAGGCATCCGCATGGTATCGGGTCACCTATCATCCTCAATGGGTGACTAGATCACTGGAGTTGCAATTGCCAGATGCTGCCTCAAATAGTGTTATGTTAAGTTTTGCTTGGATTGCAGCAGATTACCTTGCTCGAATTAAAATTAGGCACCGGGGAATGCAACATTCTGACTCTACCAAGCCTATTAATTCCCTTGGAAGGTATCTTGTTAACAAGATATAACGACAACAGCTTTCATGCGGCTAAATGCAAAAATATTGGCTGCTTATCAACTTTTTGGCTGTAAGGCCACTCTGCCATTATCAATTCCTGATTTGATGTCCTTTTGAACCTCCTATTGGTTGTTTCCTTATGTTGGTCAGTTATTATATGTATGTCATCCATGAGATTGCCTGCTTATCAATAAAAACTTTTGTCGATACAGCAGTTGCTTTTACTGGTGCCCCACTTTTCATCATTGCTGTATTCTGGTTTGTGGCATGTGGCATTTGCTTGCTCCTAGTTTGTATCTGTTGTTGTTGTGTTGTTATTCTTCTGCTTTTCTGTATACTGGCAAGGGAAAGTTCATGACGATACAAAACATACATTAGATTATGTTGTGCAACAAGCAGGATCAACAGTTGACAGTTTAAGGAATGTGTCAAACAGTCTGTCTTTTGTCCAGCACGCTGGAGTTGGTCAAATCTTTCTACCACAATATGTTCAAAACAACATCGACAAGGTCGACGCCAAGATTAGCTCAGCTGCTGAAACTCTTGAAAGTGAAACCGAGAAGAACAAGAAGGATATCATGATTATCTTAGGCATTGTGTAAGCACTTATAGGCAATTCATTTAAGTTTTCTGAACTATAGTGAACTTGTGATGCATGTCATTATAGGCTGGATCTTTGTTGCCATTACTTTTATCGTATGTGGTGCATTTCTTGTTCTTCACTATACCCCTTTTACACAACGAATCAATACGGCTGTTACGCTGCATCTACAAGGTAATAACTTTATGTTCTGAAACCTCCTTATGTAGTATTGTCTTTGACATATACTCCCTCTGTTTCAATTTGTTCGTCTTACGTTACTTTTTTAGTCTGTTTCAATATGAATGCCTCTTTCTCTTTTTGGAAACTCGTTGATAGCAACTTTCCTCGTGACATGTTTAAGACCAAAAGATTAAAGGGTATTTTAGTACATTCCACATATCTTTAGTTTAGGACCACAAGATTCAAAAGTCTTCTTTACTGGCTTAAACTCCGTGCCATGTCAAAACCGGACAAACAAATTGAAACTGAGGGGGTACAAACTTTTGATACTGTTAGTTTCTTTTTTGTTTGTTCAGTTATATATGTTTGTCTATCTAAGTGCAATGGGGAGACACGTGTGGCTATGGATGATTTGTTCAGAAATCCATCGGGCTCATACAACACTCTGCTGCTGCCCAAGAAACGCTGTCATGGAGCAAAGAGGTCACCTACCAATTGGTTGGAGTCGCTAACAGGGATCATCACCAATGTTTCAAACATCAATCCTCCTTCTCTGGTCCACTGGTCCACTGGTCCCTAACCTCAGTAGTCCATTTAATTCGGACAAGACAGACTGGAAATGTGCCAGCGGTAAAGTGGACTTAGCTATGCCAAACAGGTATATGAACATTTTTCAGTCCAAGAAAACAAACAGTGAAGATAGAATGCTGAACAAGAACTCTTTATTACTAGGTGGCGTTTGCGATGTTTTAAAAATGACATAAAGTTAAGTTCTTTCTGTTATCAGATGCCATGTCCATATTTCGCTAATCTAATAGCACAGTTCGCGTTAAGGAAACAACCTTAATTGGGATTCCATTTCAGATGGATTATGTGCTTCATATTCTATTTTGCTTATGCAGAATGGTAGGAAAAACATGTTGACGTATATTTGATTCAAACAGGTAAACTGTATTCAGTGACTTCCATTGTATTAATGCAGGTTAGGAAGAATTATGTCTGCCAGGTTCCGAGATTCATGATGAACGTCGTCCTGATGTGGAACGATACAGTAAGTGGACCTAACATCCTTTTAGCTCTAGTCTCAGGTACAGTAATGATTGCGCTCCTTTGTTGGGTACTATATGCAAGAGAGAGACATCACCAGAAGTATGCCAAACTTGTCGATGCTACATATGGTCAAGAATCTTTCCCAGGGAAAAGCCAGCGGTGATTATTCAATTAGTTTTGAGCGTCTTAGCAACAAGATGTTCTTATGTATATAGTATGGTTGGCTAATATGTTCCTTTATGACAAGTCGGTTAGGAACCTGTAGGGGATTGTCCGGGTCCTCCAGGTATGGTATAGTATCGTTCCCCATACAGTAGCCATGAGTTCCTTCTTGAATTGCCTCCACTTCTTCCTTTTGATGTTGAGCAGAACCCGTTTCGTGTCTCCAGCTTGAAGTGTAAAGTAACCGGTAGAGTTGGTGTCATGTGACAAGGAGGTCATGAGCTCAAGCCGTGGAAACAGCTTCTTGCAGAAACGTAAGGTGAGGTTGCTTACAATAACCCTTTTGGTCCGGCCTACCTCAGACTCCGTGCATCGAGCTTTTGTGCACCGGGCTGGCCCTTTAGCTTGGAGTATTGATGCAGATTGTTGTATATACAGGACATGGATATCAAATTATGTGTTTATATAACGCTCCTCGCTATGTTTAAAACTATGCTGTTCGAACTCTCAAAAAATGTTGTTGCACTCGTGTTGGATTCTTCGAAAATGTACTTCTTTTGAACAGTCCGACACCCATCCATCGACATTTTCAAAGAGTCCGAGCAACATAGATTTAAAGTAAATTTAACTGCATCTTATAAAATGAAACAAAAGGTATATTTGAAAAATCATGCCATATAAAGAATGAATTGTTAATGTATAAAGTAAAGTTAAAATAATTTTTTTTTTCCACTTTGTCCTTAAAATTATTTATTTTGGAAAAAAAAAAATGTTAATTACTCATTAAAAGGAGTTACGGTACTCCCTCCGTTCCTAAATATTTGTCATGCTTACTGTCACACTCCTTTTTTATGTACTCCAAAATATTATGTTTTAGCGCGAAAGAGTTTTATTAGTTAAGTGACAAGAAATGAAAATTTGTTTCGGAAAAGGATTATTTGCATTTTTTATTCAGAGTCGCCACTTGGCATAATCCGGTGTGCCAAGTCACCTTTGGAAAATCTTTTTCGAAACCATTTGACTCTTAAACCGGTTTGCGAACAAAGATTCCGGCTAAGGAATTCAGTTGACCGAGAGGAAGGTGTTAGGCACCCCTCGATTTCGTGGTTCGACCACGGTCGCTTGGTGGAGTGTATCGACTATTTTGGCATTATGAAATGTATAAACCACACAAAAGAACACAAAATAATCAAACAATAAACAAAACAAAACAGTCCAAAAACGTAAAAGTCCAATCCAATTATACAGTTCGAAAAATAAAAAAAAATACAAAAATATAAATCCTAGTCTAAACTAAATCTAGACTAAGCTCCAATGCCTTACCCGACGCCGCAGGCCTTCATCACGATTATTTTCCGCCAACATGATACGTCGGGGCATTCCCCGGTGAATAAATACAAATGATCTCGAAGCATTCCCCGGCTAAATAAATACATCTGAATTTAAACACGATAATCTAGAAAGAGACATTCACACGCACATTTCAACATCCCACAAAATACTTATTCCTAAATTTTGCCTACCCGGCCTACATTTGCCTACCCGCTCGTCGACATACCGCATTCAACATCAACAATGTATCAAAAATATCAAAATATTTACTTTTATCAATTTTCGATTCCCGTCCCCAAATTTATTTCAAACAATACGATTAAACATGCTTCGATTTATCAATTCACTTTTCGAAGTTCGAAACCAACATCAACCAACACATAACACATATTCGAACATACCAAGCACGCAACAAATAAAATCATCCACACCCAACATCACGAAAAATAAATTAAAGATTCGGTTAGAAGAAATGGACCTCGATGAAATTGATCCTTGTCGATAATAAAGAAATCCGAAGACCAAAATACTCGATCGGAGAACCTCACAACGAGCAAACCAAACTCGGTATTAAAATAATAACCGGACAGCTCCAAAACCAGTGAATAAAAACTTTACTATACGAAACCCAACCAAGAACGACGACGCGATTCGATAAAGACGACTCGAAATCCACTATCGACGACGAACTAAGAAATAGACGAAACCAAGATCAACCAACAAACAACAGGAAACCAAAAACCCAACGCAGATCGATCTCCGGGGAGCTCCGGTGACGGAGAGACGGCGGCGGCACATGTTCTCCGGTGGCGACACTGGTTCGCCGGCTGTTTCGCCGGACGGGTGAGCTGCGGATGGAGCTTAGAAAGAAAGAGAGATAGAGGGAATCGGAGAGAGGTCGGGTCGGATCGCTGGCCAGCGACCGGTGTTCGGCAGTGGTGACGGCTTCGCCGGTCGGCGGAGGCTTTGTTGGTGACGGCGGTGACGGAGCGGTGCCGGCGCTAGTTCGCCGGAGGGGAAGAGAGATCGTAGATCGAGAGAGAAGGCGGCGCCGGTGCCGACGCCGTTGTCGTTGTGGTCGGATTTCGGGTTGGGAGAGGAGTTTGGTTACGGAGGGGGTTGCCGGCGAGAGAACTTTCTCCGGTGGTCTCGCCGGTGAAGCTTTTTGAGAGAGATAGAGAGAGTAGAGAGAGGTCTAGAGAGAGAAGGAGTTGATGACTTTTTTTTTTTTTGGTTACTCTTCCTTCCCTTTTTGTGTGTATGTGGGTCTGTATATATTGTATTTTGAGTCCTTTCTTCTTGGACAAGAAAAAAAGAGAGGGGGTGGGGTAACGTGGGGTAGGGGGTAGCGGTGAGGTGTTATTTTTTTATTGGGTAGGTTGTTAGGATAAGATAAATTAGTTAGAGGTATTTTTTTGTTTATTTTTGTATTTTTGTGGGATATAATTACATGGGGTTGGACACATGGTAAGGTGAACTAAAAATGAATAAAATTATACTTCGGGAGGTACAAAATTAGGTGTCTACATCATGCCCCCTTTGAATGTAAACACAAAGTGTTTTCAGACAAAGAAGTAGACAGCGAGACCAAATTTTGACCCGACCATTATTAAAAGAAAGAAACAGAAGGAAGAAGGACAACCGGGTCTTGACTTAAGACATCCCACCTACTCACATTATGAGAGGATCGAGTGACAAGTATCTCAACTTTTGGAGGGAGATGGACTATACCGAGTTGGAGAGTCGAGTGAGGTTCCATCGAGGTTCCGGTCCGCGGCTCCATCATTACATAAAAAAAATTAAAAATTACAAGTTAAAACATAAATGAAATTACAAAAATCCTATCTATACAGCTTCTATTGGTTCTTGACTCGACTTTCATCACCCTATTCTTCAGGCGGGCTCCTGACCTGCTATTTCTTTAACTTGTTGCTTGCCTTTCAATTTCTTCACCCTGTTCTCCAGGCGGGTTCCTGACTTGTTATTTCATCAACTTGTTGCCATGCTTTCAACTTCTGCACCTTGTTCTGCAGGCGGGCTCCTGACTTGCTATTTTTATCAACTTGTTGCTATGCTTTTAATTTCTTCACCCTGTTCTGCAGGCGGGCTCCTGACTTGCTATTTCATCAACTTGTTGCTATGCTTTCAATTTCTTCACCCTGTTCTCCAGGTGGGTTCCTGACTTGCTATTTCATCAACTTGTTGCCATGCTTTCAACTTCTGCACCCTGTTCTGCAGGCGGGCTCTTGACTTGCTATTTTTCAATCTGTTTAACTTTCAATATCTTCACCTTGTTGCTTGGTTTTCCATTTATTCGCCCTGTGCTTCGGGCATGCTCCTGAAATCACATCAAAACTGAAAAGAAAATTATCCCAAAAAAAAATAAAAAAAATGCAATTTCTATGAGTTAATTGGAATGACTCGACTAAAAGGTACGTCTTATAGGAATCCAGGGGGATGACTCGACTAAAAGGTACGTCTTCTAGGAATCAAGGGAAATGACTCGACTAAAAGGTACGTCTTCTAGGAATCAAGGGAAATGACTCGACTAAAAGGTACGTCTTATAGGAATCAAAGGGGATGACTCGACTAAAAGGTACGTCTTATAGGAATCATAGGGGATGACTCGACTAGAAGGTACGTCTTATAGGGGTCAAAGGGGATGACTCGACTAAAAGGTACGTCTTATAGGAATCAAGGGAAATGACTCGACTAAAAGGTACATTTTCTAGGAATCAAGGGGGATGACTCGACTAAAAGGTACGTCTTATAGGAATCAAAGGGGATGACTCGACTAAAAGGTACGTCTTATAGGAATCAAGGGAAATGACTCAACTAAAAGGTACGTCTTCTAGGAATCAAACGGGATGACTCGACTAAAAGATACGTCTTATAGGAATCAAAGGGGATGACTCGACTAAAAGGTACGTCTTATAGGAATCAAGGGAAATGACTCGACTAAAAGGTACGTCTTCTAGGAATCAAAGAGGATGACTCGACTAAAAGGTACGTCTTCTAGGGGTCAAAGGGGATGACTCGACTAAAAGGTACGTCTTATAGGAATCAAAGAAGATGACTCGACTAAAAGGTAGGTCTTATAGGAATCAAGGGATGACTCAACTAAAAGGTACGTCTTATAGGAATCAAAGGGGATGACTCGACTAAAAGGTACGTCTTATAGGAATCAAGGGAAATGACTCGACTAAAAGGTACGTCTTATAGGAATCAAAAGGGATGACTCGATTAAAAGGTACGTCTTATAGGAATCAAAGGGGATGACTCGACTAAAAGGTACGTCTTCTAGGAATCAAAGGAGATGACTAGACTAAAAGGTACGTCTTATAGGAATCAAAGGGGAATGACTCGACTGAAAGGTACGTCTTCTAGGAATCAAAGGGGATGACTCGACTAAAAGGTACGTCTTCTAGGGGTCAAAGGGGATAACTCGACTAAAAGGTACGTCTGATAGGAATCAAGGGAAATGACTCGACTAAAAGGTACGTCTTATAGGAATCAAAGGGGATGACTTGACTAAAAGGTACGTCTTATAGGAATCAAAGGGGATGACTCGACTAAAAGGTACGTCTTCTAGGAATCAAGACTTAAGTTAGGAAGTGCATTACCTAAGAAGCAAAATTCAAATTACCCAATCAAGGAAGTGTGTTTCCTTATCAATGTTGTTTGAATTATCAAAACAATGAAGTGCGTCTCCTTACCAAAGCTTCTTGAATTACCAAAACAAGGAAATGCGTCTCCTAGAGATCTTGAATTATGAATTTTACCATGGTTTTGATTACCAAACCTGTGCAGCAACCTTGCCTCTTGCATTTGTTGAGGTGAGAAATTACGGCCTTTGATGTTTAGGCTCTGAAATCCTTGATCTGAATGCAACATGTATTCCTATTACATACAAAGAAAACTTGTGAGTTTAAAAACATGGTCGCTAGTTTGTGGCTTTGGCTTTTGAGGCAATTGCTCCTGCCCCCGTCACATTTAGCTTTGCTTCCAACCATTAGCATATGTCATTGACTTGTTGTATCATTGACTCAAACTCAGCTTATTAAGAGTGACTCTGAAACAAACACAATATTTCTTCTTTGTCGTGTTTCTCAAATAAACCTTTTGAACCTTGGTATTTCCATGAGTTCCCCGACTTCTCTGTTGACAAAACTTCCTGCATGCCTTTTTTTTTTGGGCTTACAATCATGTCTCTTTCATGTGCTAGCTTTTGTCTTGCTTTGTACAATTAAAGAAACTGGTAGCCAGTTTTAAAATCTTTTCTCACTTGTTTTGACACGGACTTGACTCAAAAACAAGAAACGAAAAAAAGAATGACAATTTTGTTTTGATAACTGACTCAAGAAAGATAAAATTAAAATAAAGAGAAGAAAGAAAAGACAACGAATGTCCCCTTTTAAAACAATCAAACAAAAATTCATCTAAAAATGACAGTCAACACTAATGATTATGCCATGCATTTTGAATTAAGCAGCTTGATCTTTTTATCCAAACTTTCTACCCATTGTTGTTGAGTTAATGGCCTTGAAACTGGGTTGCTTTCTTAGGTCAATTGCATTTAAGACCCCATTCGGCTAGTGGTGCCTTGAAGGGTTTTAGCTAGCAAGATTCTTTCATTTTCTCTCGGCTCACTATCGTCTTATGGTGCCCGTGAGGGTTTTCACCAATAAGACTCTCTCATTTTTATTTCTCTCAACTTACCATCGCCTTATGATGCCCGTAAGGGTTTTCACCAATAAGACTCTCTCATTTTTATTTCTCTCTTGATTCCCTATGCTGAGGAAGACAAATAGTTCCCAAATGCATCATCATATTCCTTGCATGCTCCGCCTTAACATCCTCAAAGATTGATCTGAAGGTCTTTCTTTGGTTGTAACTTGGCTTTTGGATAAGGTTAGAAAGAAAGGATGGCATAGGGCCCAAACGACACTTAAAGTGGGGTAGGACTTACAACTTTTGGAATCGACTCAAACAATGAGGATTAACTCATGCCCCAGTTTCTTTTGACTGGGTGACACTAAATTGTTTATTTGGTTGGACCGAGCCCTGAGTGGGACAGCCTACGTATCTCACCCTTAAGAGAGGAGAATCAGGTCATGCGTAGTTCTGACAACTTATTTTGCTTGATTCTGATTTCTTTTTTTTTTGGGGGGGGGGGGATTTTTCTGACTCTATTTTTCTTCACACTCTTTTTTTTCGACACATTTTTTCTCTTTTTTTTTCTTTTTTTTTTGAACTTTTCTGACTATTGTTTTGCTCGACATTGTTCTTTCGATCTTTGCTGACTATATTGATTCCAAAAGAGGTGTATGAAAGAAAATAAGACTAAAGCTTAAATGGGGTATACAAAGGATGACACGATGTTTGGATGGCAGAATGAAATGCCTTCGTCCTATCAATCTTTGAAAATGCAAGTACATATCATGCAATATGAAAGTGAAAGATGAAGATCTTTTGACATCTTTTACAGCATTAACTTTGACTGAGTCTGTGCATCACTATTTCTTCTGCGTTTATATGGCATACAACTCCACTTTTGTTGCACATTCCTCACATTGAATGACTCATGATTTTGTGAAGATGATTTTCTTTATGTTCATGCGGCCACTATTTGATCTAATTGAGACATGTCTTTTAATTGATGACCAAGTTATTCTTGTGATTCTCAAAATAAGTGCCTTAATTTTCAAAGAAGGTTTCAACTTGATCACCAAATGCCCCAACACTCTATCTATTTCCTCAGATGCTCTCTTTTTCTAACTTTAACCCTCTGATTCAATGTTCATTCTTAAACTGGATGTTAAGATCTAGCTGTAAATTTCACTAGCATATCATATCACTAGAGTCAACATAAAATGTACTATGTAAAAAAAACACACATATTTAAAACACGAAGAAAAAGGGGACACTCCATTTAATAAAAATGAAAGATAGAAGGGTTTGAACATAAACGACAAAGGGACAAAACAAGATAAATCCCGAACTACAACCCTGAAATAATTCGGAGAACAGAAAATAAAACAAAACAAGCTACCAAACCCCTTCCTGGTAAGGAGAGAGGTGACTTCTCCATTGCTCAGCCTGACATCTTAGCCACTGGTTTGCATATCAGCATGACTAGAGTTTTCCTCACTATCAATGTTCTGCACCATAATTGATCCATCATGAATCATCTTTTCAATTTCTCTTTTCAAATCTCGACAATCTTCAATACTATGACCGTGAGCCTCAGAATGATATGCACATCGTGCATTAGGATCAAAATTTCTTGAACGCCGATTAAGGGTATGCCCAAGGAGAGGAATGATCATTCCTTCCTGTACCAATCTCTAAAATAAACTGGCATATGACTCTCCAATTGGTGTGAAGCTATCTCTCGACTTTTGCCTCATTTCATTGTTTGGCTTGGATAGAAAATCTGGCTTAGAAGGGTTTTGGTATGTTTGTGGAGTTAGAGGATGACTCGGGCGTTGGGGTATGCCATTTTGGGTAAGATGAGGGTTGAACTTGTGGTTGTGCATTATACACTGGATATGGATGTGGAGGAACAGAGTATAATGGATTTTGGGAGTGATTATGTGGAGCCTGGGCATAAACTTGAGCTTGAACCTGAGATCGACGATGACGTGGTCTTCTTGACCTTTCTTGCTGTCCAACTATAATAGCAGATGCATCTTCCTCACTCTTTTCCTTCCCAACATTTCCTGAACCCTTTTGAATTACTTGAGTAGTCACTTTCAATGTTGCAAAACTCATAATGCGACCAGTCTTAATTCTCTCTTCTATCATCTCCCCCATTTTAAGGACCTTAATGAATGGCTTGCCTAATGTAGGTAACAAGTGTTGATAATATGTTTTGTCCTGTGATTGAATAAACACCTCCACTATTTTGCTTTCTTTCATTGGCGGTTTTACTCTAGCAGCTTGTTCACGCCATCTAATTGCATACTCCCTGAAATTCTCAGTATTTTTCTTTGTTATACTAGTTAGGGATTTTTCATCAGGGATCAACTCCACATTGTATTGAAATTGTTGCACAAATTCGTTAGCTAGGTTATCCCAACTAATCCATTTGTCAATGTCTTGGTCAACAAACCATTCTGAAGCTAGACCTGAAAAATTCTCACCGAAATATGCCATGAGTAATTCTTCCTTCCCTCCAGCGCCCCTTAGCTGGTTGCAATAGCGTCTCAAATGTGCTATAGGATCGCCATGTCCATCATACTTCTCAAACTTTGGCATTTTAAAATCAAGAGGAAGATGTACGCTAAGAAACGTGCACAGATCTTTATATGAGACACTTTTGTACCCCCCAAGTCCTTGCAAGTTTTTCATAGTCAGTTCCAACCTTCTCAATTTTCTGGCTATTTCCTCTTGTTCTTCTGTCATAACATGCTTCTCAGTGTTAGGAGGAAATTCAGGCGGTTGAGGGCAATCGTAAGGACCAGTCGACTTAAATGTAGGCTCGAGAGCATAATACCGATCCCTAAAAATATTCAATGCAGGCTCTCTTGTAGAGTAGGGAGGCACAACTTGTGGATGAACATCAAAAGTAGGAGGTGGGGGTGGTGCCGCAAAAGCATGAACAACAGCTGGATCCGAGTATGTGGTAGTCTTGGATTGGGGAGTGAGGAAATGAACATTGGAAGTGGTTGGATATTGTTGCCCCGGAGTCGATCCTGATGCATGTTGTGCCATATCAACAAAAATGAGAAATTGTGCATGTGACACGGGAGGCAAGCTAGAAAGATATTCCAGATTATCCGTGGGAACTGGAGGAGGCGGCAACCCATTAGCCCAAGCTCGATGCATTTCTATTATTTGCCGCCTTAATTTCCAAATCTCTTCATTATCTCCTACATTCTCATTCCCCGAACTCCCTATCTGATTAGTGACAACTAACTCGGTATCCTTGTTGGCCATAACTTCCTCTGTGACTTGGAGCAATATGGAGGACCAACCAAAATGCCACCAACCAACCACCATAAACTAGCTGGACAAGAGATAGCAAATTGTTAGAGTTCAACAGTTTTTCAAAACCTCTTTTTTTCTTGAAAAGATCACCAAACCCAAGAAGGGCGCCTACGTATCTCATCCCCGAAAAGGGAGAATCAGGTGTGCGTAGTTCGTGAAGTTTTTTCAAAATGGCCAATTAAAATCTTTTTTTTTTTCTTTTTCTTGAAACTTTAACAAGAAAAGAAAATAACAAATTATCAAAAGAATTGACGAAAATCTTTTTGCATTTTTTAGGTTTAAACTCTCTATACAAAAATGGAATCTATGATTACCAAAGAAGAATCTTTTTGGGTTTTCGATTTAGAATTTCATAGGAAAATGAAACTTGAAACTATTAAAGAAAAATCTTTTTGTAGTTTTCTTTTAGAGATGTATATGAAACACCTACTCTAAGTGAAGAGTAAAGAAAATCTTTTTGAATTTTTCAAATTCCTGTACAACATGAAATCTATGGTTACCGAAGAAAATATTTTTGGATTTTCGATTTTAAATTTCATACGAAAATGAAACTTGAACCTATTAAAGGAAAATATATTTTTTTGCTTTCTTTTAAAGATGTACATGAGACACCTACTCTAAATGAAGAGTGAAGAAAATCTTTTTTGAATTTTTGAAATAAGATCCCCGAACCTAAAATAGATTGCCTACGTATCTCACTCCCGAGAGAGGAGAATCAGGGGTGCGTAGTTCGTCCAGATTGGACACTTAACGATTAACTAATAAATTGACCCTAACTTAAGAGACAACCAAAAACAAAATAATGAAAACTTTTTGGATTTTCAACTAAACATTTCAACTAAGACTGACACCACCAATTATAAAAAAAAAAATCTTTTTGGTATTTTGTTTTTGACAAATAAGTAGAAAAGGCAAACAAAACCCTCTTTTTTTTCATTTTTTTTTTGTTGAACTTACGGTACTTTGAGAAGATAAATGCAAAACGTGAAAAAAATAAAATCTTTTTGAGTTTTGGATCGTGAAGAACAAAAGTCATAAAGAACTCTAAAATAAACTACGACACTCCTTTTGATTCATTCTTTTCGACTCACTTTTTTTTTTCATTTTTTTTTCATTTTTTTTCACACTTTACTTCTAACACATGCTTTCCCCAAATTGGTCCGTCAAATGACCACGTTACTCTCAAAGATGCAATATTTAGCAAGTAGGGATGCTTTAAAGGTGAGTCTCCTACAAAGGACCGTGCGTGCCCTACTAGGTCTCAATATGATGCACATAAGAATGAACTAAAGGCTGACCTATGTTGTGGTTTACTAACAAGGCCGTTCGGGGGAGCATATGGTCGATAGTGGCTGCTTTGCTTTCCACCTACTCCATACATCCAACGGCTCCCCCCCTAAAATAAAGGTGACTCAACTAGAGTTCGTGCGCACGACGTGCGCTCCGAGACTTGTTGCAGAAAGAAGGCCGGGGGGATGGACTCATGATGACAGATATAAAGCGGTAACACATAGGATAAATACTATAAACAAAGAGCACGAAAACGCACAAAAGTGAAAACAATAACAAAACAATAATCACAAACAATGCTTATACACTCGTAATGCCAAACAAAGCCGATACGACTCAAAAATAAGCTCGAATTCTGAAACCTCCCCAGCAGAGTCGCCAGAGCTGTCACACCCTTTTTTTACGTACTCCAAAATATTATGTTTTAGCACGAAAGGGTTTTATTATTTAAGTGACAAGAAATGAAAATTTATTTCGAAAAAGGATTATTTGCATTTTTTATTCAGAGTCGCCACTTGGCATAATCCGGTGTGCCAAGTCACCTTTGGAAAATTTTTTTCCAAACCATTTGACTCTTAAACCGGTTTGCGAACAAAGATTCCGGCTAAGGAATTCAGTTGACCGAGGGGAAGGTGTTAGGCACCCCTCGATCTCGTGGTTCGACCACGGTCGCTTGGTGGAGTGTATCGACTATTTTGGCATTATGAAATGTATAAACCACACAAAAGAACACAAAATAATCAAACAATAAACAAAACAAAACAGTCCAAAAACATAAAAGTCCAGTCCAATTATACAGTCCAAAAAATAGAAAAAAATACAAAAATATAAATGCTAGTCTAAACTAAATCTAGACTAAGCTCCAATGCCTTACCCGACGCCGCGGGCCTTCATCACGATTATTTTCCGCCAACATGATACGTCGGGGCATTCCCCGGTGAATAAATACAAATGATCTCGAAGCATTTCCCGGCTAAATAAATACATCTGAATTTAAACACGATAATCTAGAAAGAGACATTCACACGCACATTCCAACATCCCACGAAAACTTATTCCTAAATTTTGTCTACCCGGCCTACGTTTGCCTACCCGCTCGTCGACATACCGCATTCAACATCAACAATGTATCAAAAATATCAAAATATTTACTTTTATCAATTTTCGATTCACGTCCCCAAATTTATTTCAAACAATACGATTAAACATGCTTCGATTTATCAATTCACTTTTCGAAGTCCGAAACCAACATCAACCAACACATAACACATATTCAAACATACCAAGCACGCAACAAATAAAATCATCCACACTCAACATCACGAAAAATAAATTAAAGATTCGGTCAGAAGAAATGGACCTCGATGAAATTGATCCTTGTCGATAATAAAGAAATCCGAAGACCAAAATACTCGACCGGAGAACCTCACAACGAGCAAACCAAACTCGGTATTAAAATAATAACCGGACAGCTCCAAAACCAGTGAATAAAAACTTTACTATACGAAACCCAACCAAGAACGACGACGCGATTCGATAAAGACGACTCGAAATCCACTATCGACGACGAACCAAGAAATAGACGAAACCAAGATCAACCAACAAACAACAGAAAACCAAAAACCCAACGCAGATCGAGCTCCGGGGAGCTCCGGTGACGTAGAGACGGCGACGGCGCCTGTTATCCGGTGGCGACACTGGTTCGCCGGTTGTTTCGCCGGACGGGTGAGCTGCGGATGGAGCTTAGAAAGAAAAAGAGATAGAGGGAACCGGAGAGAGGTCGGGTCGGGTCGTTGGCCGGCGAACTGTGTTCGGCTGTGGTGACGGCTTCGCCGATCGGCGGAGGCTTTGTTGGTGATGGCGGCGGCAGATCTAGGCGGTGACGGAGCGGTGCCGACGCTAGTTCGCCGGAGGGGAAGGGAGATCGTAGACCGAGAGAGAAGGCGGTGCCGGTGCCGACGCCGTTGTCGTTGTGGTCGGATTTTGGATTGGGAGAGGAGTTTGGTTACGGAGGGGGTTGCCGGCGAGAGAACTTTCTCCGGTGGTCTCGCCGGTGAAGCTTCTTTAGAGAGATAGAGAGAGTAGAGAGAGTAGAGAGAGGTCTAGAGAGAGAAGGAGTTGATGACTTTTTTGTTGTTGTTTTTTTTTGGTTACTCTTCCTTCCCTTTTTATGTGTATGTGGGTCTGTATATATTGTATTTTGAGTCCTTTCTTCTTGGACAAGAAAAAAAGAGAGGGGGTGGGGTAACGTGGGGTACGGGTAGCGGTGAGGTGTTATTTTTTTATTTGGTTGGTTGTTAGTATAAGATAAATTAGTTAAAGGTATTTTTTTATTTATTTTTGTATTTTTGTGGGATATAATTACATGGGGTTGGACACATGGTAAGGTGAACTAAAAATGAATAAAATTAGACTTCGGGAGGTACAAAATCAGGTGTCTACACTTACTATAATAAATATTCCATAATACATGTTATTTTAGAACAAAACATAGTTACTTGTTCGTTATCATCTTTATCCTTAGTCATAAATATAAAGATATATCAATATATTACAAAAAAGAAAAATATTAAATAGAAAGTAATAAATAAAGATAATTTAGTCAAATTAGTCTTTACTTAATGTTTTTTCCTTAAGGGGCATGCAAATTTAAAAAGTGACAAGTATTTAGGAACGAAGGGAGTTTATTAATAAAAGACTTTATTTTTTAATTTATGATTTGTTGAAAAATTAAAATCATTTGCAAGCCTCCAAAGATAAGAAGACCTGTAAAACGTGAGATCTTAAATATTTTGTAACATAGTTTGACTGGACACGAAATTTAAGAAAGACAGAGAGACTACTGAAACGTGTAATCTTAAAATGCCATGACATTTGTGTGGCTTTAAGATATTGTTATCAAGGGTAAAACTGATCATGTTTAAGTTTAGTGCTTTCCAATTTGCGAAGGGTCATTTTCTTTGAAACGGACAAATATGGAACTTAAGAAAGATAGGAAGCCTTTTCAAATATGTAATCTTAAACATGTCATAACATAGTTTGACTTGACATGGATTCAAGAAAGATTGGGAGACTTTTGAAACTGTGATCTTAAACCTGTCATAACATCGCATGACTATAACATCTTCTCGTTAAAGGCAAACATTTTCGATGCCCAAACAGGGTCATGCTTCTCGAAAAAGACTAAAAAAAGGCCAGTTCGGTGCACTAAAGCTTCCGCTATGCGCAGGAAGCGGGAAAGGGCCCCACCATAAAGGCATATTGTACGCAGTCTTACCTTGCATTTCTGCCAGAGACTGTTTTCAAGACTTGAACCCGTGACCTCTTAGTCACATGGTAGCAACTTTACCGGTTACTCCAAAGACTAAAAAAAAAATGATGTCACATAAATTGGAATAGAGTGACGGAGTAATATGTTAAACTTACCAAGAGGATAGCCTCGATGTTGTCAATGGTCAAAGGCACTTCAAGTTCTCCATTTTCCATAGTCCTAAGCAAAACATCAAGTAAGTCTTCATGTTGTGCCTTGTTTATCTTGTTTCTTTCAATATGACATCCATTTCAGTGGAAAAGTTTTCCTACCAAATGTGATTCTTGTAATTATGTCATGGTTTAAACCAAACAACATCTCAGCCAAGTTGACCGGCTTGTCATCGCGGCTACATGAAGCCACGATGGACCTGAGGAATAGAGTCAACTCCTCGCGCCTTGCTGCTGGCGGGGACGAGTTGACTCTGCTAGAGCTGTCTCAGCTCCAGGATGCAAATTTTACGCAGTTGTCTCCAGTATGTACCGTAAGATGCAAATGCTATATCGGTATAATTGTAGCCCAAGATTCTCGGGGCGACTAGTTAAGGTGCGTTAGGGGACCATATTTTAAGGCTAAGTCCCTTAGTTTTTTGTGTGGTGTTGGAGTCATCAAATGGTTCAAAATGACAATAAAAGGGAATTTTGTTGGACCAAGTGGGAGATTTTTTTTTTTGTTAAACAAACTCCATAGGTGTATGAAGATGAAGATTGTAAATTATATTATTGAAATTTGGATCATTTTCCATGTTTTCTATATGTTTTCTTGTATGTGAAATGAATTGAATATTTGTCACAATTGCATTGGGAGTCTATCGAAAACAGTCTGTCTACTTTATCTGAGGTAGTGGTATGGACAGCGTAACATTATCCTCCCCAGACCCCACCATGTGAGCATACACCGGATATGTTGTTGTTGTTATTGTACTCAATGCCTGTAATGTGGAAAGTGAGTATTGACGTAAATAGTAAAGTTATTATGATGCAATCAGAAGTCATGTTAATAGCCTATTTACGAACCGAAATTTAAAGTAACATAATGTACGATAGATCCTTGTGGTCTAGTTCCTTTTCTCGGTGCTACCAAGAGTTTAGTGGTAAGTACCACTCTATTCTAGATGTCTCGAATTCGAGTGGTGAGTATGAAGTCGTCTTTATTGGGAGTTTTATAGGGAGTGCATACTCCCAAAGGAGATTTTAGATGCAAAATCAAATTAGTCGGTACCTCAAAACAGATGACGAATACCAAATAGAAAAAAAAAATACTTTCTCAATCTCATTTTATGAGGCATTCTTTCGCTTTTAATCCGTCCAAAAAAGAATGTTATATTTTCTTATTTAATAACTTTTTAAAAGTGCGATTACTCTTTTACCTTTATTGGTCTCACTTATAAGATTTTACTTAATTAAAAATAATAGTATTATATTTTCTTAAATAAAGATAATTTTGATACAAATCTTTTCTGAGACGAAAAGAATATTACTTTTTCCTTCATAAGCAAACCAATAAATTAGCAAAATATAATTGTTTGATGTGATGTTTATACATTAGAATTATTATATATAAAAATAGTACCTAATGCCACCATACATTTTAAAAAATAATATTATTTTCTTATTATTTTATTCTAAAATAAATATAAGTATATTGGGCGAAGATTCTCCAGGGTTGCAGAACGAAGGAAAATAGACTTCCTGCGAGCGAGTGTATCATGACAAACCATGAATATAGTGCCATCGGCAGAACCTCTATCTAAAAACATCTCGACAGAGTGATTATGTGAAGATTATGCCTCCATTCGAAGGATGAGGATGACGTGGAAGAAAAGGATAGGAAAGAAAGGTATCGGAGTCTGTTGGGAGTGCAAACGCGTATTATACTAGCCTTTGCAGAAGATATTGGTTGGCACCTGGAACGCATAGGATACCTGGCGTTACGTTATTAGTTATAGTACTATGAGGATCCCTGGGATACTAGCCATTTCTCGTATGCTATACATTGGACATTTTCTTCACTTGTAAACGATATGGAATCAGATCCTAAGCGATACAATACACAATTTACTTGTTCATCAAGCATTATTTTTTCTCTTTACTTTCTTGCTCACTGTGACTCACGTGGAAGGAATCGTTATTGTTTGAGGATATGTCTAGAATCGCGTTTCACTGACCCCATCTGGTGGGAATTCACTGGGTTTGTTGTTGTTGTTGTAATTTATTCATGTTTATGCTTTGTCTTTTGATACATAGATAGTCAATTCGCTGGTAAACAAATCGTAAATAGAGTTAGATTTAACACGCATAATCTTTACCTCGTACACAAATTCAATTGTACGATTTTCAGGTAAATAGTTAGATTTTAAAATTTTAAAGAATTTAACTTGAATTTCTCATTTGTGCTAATGACAAGATTTTATAACCGTATAAATATTTAAAATAACAAATTTAAAAGTTTTAAAATATTTAATTATCAATTTAGGCTAAATTAAGGTGTCTACTTATGTACCGGGGTGGACATACTATAATAGATATGAATATTCTATAGAAATCAAAATTTTGATAATGAATGTGCTATGCATATTGAAATAATTTGACATTTGGTACAATATTTGATATTTATATTAAAAATATATATATATCAAAGCATATAGTTACATACCCAATTTATGTATATATTATTATGAAAGCAAGATTACATAAACACTTTTTTTAACTAGGCTTTAAATCACATATATACCTCTGATTTTGGATGTGCACAAGTAGACATTTAAACTTATATAACGTAGACAAACGTGTCCTATATAACATAATATACGTAAAACGTCATATAAGACACATAATTATTGATTTATAATACTGTAAAATATCAAAATCGAACTTTAAAATAACAAATAAAATGACCTACTTTATCCCATACCTTACTTCTTTTTACCTTAATTTTCATTCTTACCTTTTTACCTAACTTTATCCCATACCTTACTTGTCTATATGTTCATTCTTCAAATTATTAGCAGACGTTTGGCCATGAAAATTAAAAAAATTTGGAGTTGGAGTTGGAGTTGTGTTTGGCCATGTCTTTTTTGAATTATTTTTTTTGACTATTGAAAAAACTTTTTAAAATATGATTTTATGCCCTAACTTTAACAAACTATCAAAATCACCCAACTAAAATTTACCTACTAATGGAAAAAGAACACAACTAGCCACTATTATAAAAATAATTACATATACATGGTCATATTTAATGAATTTTAATTATGACATATATAATATTTACATTAATAGCCATTTTCTCATATTTGAAAATTTTAAATATGGATGTTCTATTAACAGATCACTGCTTCCTGTTTTTTAGGTAACAAAATATTATCTTTCAAACAAATTTATTTTTTTAGAATTTTATTTAATTTATTTCCTTCATTTTTCGTTCCTAAAAAATAGGAAATGATGAGTTGTTATTAAATTTTAGGGTGCCGCTAATTTATTTCTTTAATTTTCTTATACATGAAATATTTTACTGTGTGAATAAATTATTTCTATATAAACATGCTTTGCATATTTATGGTATATTATATCATATACCATAAATATATAAATATGCTTAGTATGTTTCTTTATACTTTGTATTTTTATATATGTGTGTATATGATATATGCATGGTATAAACTTCATATATAACATACTTTGTATATTTATATTATAAATATGCTTAGTAAGTTTCTTAATACTTTATATATTTATATATGTGTGTATATGGTATATACATGGTATAAACTTTATATATAACATACTTTGTATATTTCTATTATAAATATAATACTTTATATATTTATGGGTATAAATATAATACTTTATATATTTATGGGTATAAATATAAATTAGCAGTAAAATAATATCTTAAATAAGGGAAAAAATTAAATTAGGGATAAAAATAATGGTGAGAGAGAAAAAGATATATATATTAATTAGGATAGCATTAAATTTGAAATTATAATTATTTTATTCTTTAAACCTGCTATATACGTAATATTGAAAAAGTAATGTTATAAGGAGAGTTTTATGTAAAAATTTAAAAAATTGGGGTTATATGTAATAATAATAAAATTTGGAATTGGAGCTGGAAAATTGTAAAAACAACAAAAACCTGTTTTTCCCTTTTTAGAATTTTTTTTTGGAATTATTTTCCGAATTTTCATGGCCAAACACCACAATTTTTAACTCCGAAAAAATTTTCTGGAAAAAATAAAAAAATTTCCATGACCAAACGGGCCCTTAATATGGCACATTATATAACTATGAAAAATAATACATAATCTGTCTAAATATTATGGGTGTGGTTGATATGGAGGAGAATAATTACGAAAAAATATTTTTTATTTTTTATATTTGATTGAACAATTTTTTTTAAAAAAAAATCTCTAAAAAAACAGGTTCTTTAAAATAACGAAACATGATTTTGTTAATAGATTACGTATAAATATTTTTGAAATAATATTTTTTTTGATCTACTAAATACTAGAAAATATGTAAGAAATTAATTTATTTTTCAAGAAAAAATATTTTTTCTTCGTACAAAACACGCCCTATACATAATATAGTACAATACATATAATATTCTCTTCATTTCATTTTATTTGATCGTTGTTGACTAGACACGCCCCCAGAGAAAACTTTAGTAAGAATGTATTCTACGATTAACCTCATTAATAATATTTTGAAACTCTAAATTTGACTATACTTTACTTTATATAGTTATTTAAGTAGTAAGGGTAGAAAGAACAAAATATAATAAAATTATCTTAATCCTAGAAATTGAACAAATAAATTGAAATAATTACTTTTAACACAACGATTAAGTTAAACGAAACAGAAGGAGTATACCACAATATATTATCATTCAACATTAAGGGATCGTTTGGTAAAATAATTACAAAATAAAGGTTGAAATCAACGTTATTTCATATTTAGCATGAAGTATTAGCTAATCTCGAAATTATTTTATATCCATCATTTGTTTTAAAATGACGAAATTACTATCATACATAGAGTGACATAAAATAGTAGTTTTATAAAATATTTTATCTCGTTATTAGTTAATTTTGAAATTATTTTATATTCATCATTTGTTTTAAAATAACGAAATTACTATAACACATAGAGTGACATAAAATAATAATTTTATGAAATATTTTATCTAATTCGGTGTATCAAATGGCAACGATAACAATATTAGCAACCATCCAAATCCCTAAAGTAAAAAAAAAATAAAAATACTTCCACCATTTCATATTAGTTGGACACTGTAGACTTGACACACTCATTAAAAAAATATTTATTAGGGATCTATTTATTAAATTAATCTTATTAATTATGCTTTGAAAATATAAATTTGAATATTTACAACTTGTTTAGTTATTTAATAATGAGAGTATTATTGAAAGAATATATTAAAATCCTTATTTCAACTAAATTGAAACAGATATTTTTAAAAAGAGTATCAACTAATACGAAACGGAAAGGAAGGAGTAAAAACAAACAAACATCCTTCTCGTGTGACAACCCCTTTACCCCTACCCCACCCCCCACCCCCCACCCCACCACAAGTACACTCCAAGTAACTGTAATCTCAAGCTTATTGAAGAAGCAAAAACAAGGAAAGCAAAAGCATAAAAAAGATTAACTCAATTATCATACTTCACTCAGTTTTCTATACACACTTTTCTTGCATTGATTCACCTTGTGTCTTTGATCATTCTGTTGAAGAAAGGTTGGTGGGTTTTCTTGTTTTCCTATTTTTGTCAATTGGGGTCCTTAAAAGTTTGTATCTTGTTGTTGTTCTTGATCCAAATTTGTATATATGTTGGTTTGATTTTTATGCATTGTTTATACTGTTTTTTCCATTTTTTTCAATTGGTTATGTTGTTGTTGTTGTTCAATTGGGGTTGTATCTATGGTTGATTTGCTTTACTGCATTGTTTATACTGTCTTTTATGTTGTTGTTGTTCAATTGGGGTTCTTAAAGTTTGTATCAAGTTGAAGTTATTGATCTGAATTTGCATCTATGATTGATTTGCTTTACTGCACTGTTTATACTGTCTAATTTGCATCTATGGTTGGCCTGATATTCACCTTGGTGTCTTTGATCATTCTGTTCAAGAAAGGTTAGTGGGGTTTCTTGTTTTCCTATTTTTGTCAATTGGGGTCCTTAAAGTTTGTATCTTGTTGTTGTTCTTGTTTTAAATTTGTATCTATGTTGGTTTGATTTTTATGCATTGTTTATACTGTTTTTTCCATTTTTTTCAATTGGTTATGTTGTTGTTGTTGTTCAATTGGGGTTGTATCTATGGTTGATTTGCTTTACTGCATTGTTTATACTGTCTTTTATGTTGTTGTTGTTCAATTGGGGTTCTTAAAGTTTGTATCAAGTTGAAGTTATTGATCTGAATTTGCATCTATGATTGATTTTCTTTACTGCACTGTTTATACTGTCTAATTTGCATCTATGGTTGGCCTGATATTCACCTTGGTGTCTTTGATCATTCTGTTCAAGAAAGGTTCGTGGGGTTTCTTGTTTTCCTATTTTTGTCAATTGGGGTCCTTAAAGTTTGTATCTTGTTGTTGTTCTTGATCCAAATTTGTATCTATGTTGGTTTGATTTTTATGCATTGTTTATACTGTTTTTTCCATTTTTTTCAATTGGTTATGTTGTTGTTGTTGTTCAATTGGGGTTGTATCTATGGTTGATTTGCTTTACTGCATTGTTTATACTGTCTTTTATGTTGTTGTTGTTCAATTGGGGTTCTTAAAGTTTGTATCAAGTTGAAGTTATTGATCTGAATTTGCATCTATGATTGATTTTCTTTACTGCACTGTTTATACTGTCTAATTTGCATCTATGGTTGGCCTGATATTCACCTTGGTGTCTTTGATCATTCTGTTCAAGAAAGGTTCGTGGGGTTTCTTGTTTTCCTATTTTTGTCAATTGGGGTCCTTAAAGTTTGTATCTTGTTGTTGTTCTTGATCCAAATTTGTATCTATGTTGGTTTGATTTTTATGCATTGTTTATACTGTTTTTTCCATTTTTTTCAATTGGTTATGTTGTTGTTGTTGTTCAATTGGGGTTGTATCTATGGTTGATTTGCTTTACTGCATTGTTTATACTGTCTTTTATGTTGTTGTTGTTCAATTGGGGTTCTTAAAGTTTGTATCAAGTTGAAGTTATTGATCTGAATTTGCATCTATGATTGATTTGCTTTACTGCACTGTTTATACTGTCTAATTTGCATCTATGGTTGGCCTGATATTCACCTTGGTGTCTTTGATCATTCTGTTCAAGAAAGGTTAGTGGGGTTTCTTGTTTTCCTATTTTTGTCAATTGGGGTCCTTAAAGTTTGTATCTTGTTGTTGTTCTTGTTTTAAATTTGTATCTATGTTGGTTTGATTTTTATGCATTGTTTATACTGTTTTTTCCATTTTTTTCAATTGGTTATGTTGTTGTTGTTGTTCAATTGGGGTTGTATCTATGGTTGATTTGCTTTACTGCATTGTTTATACTGTCTTTTATGTTGTTGTTGTTCAATTGGGGTTCTTAAAGTTTGTATCAAGTTGAAGTTATTGATCTGAATTTGCATCTATGATTGATTTTCTTTACTGCACTGTTTATACTGTCTAATTTGCATCTATGGTTGGCCTGATATTCACCTTGGTGTCTTTGATCATTCTGTTCAAGAAAGGTTCGTGGGGTTTCTTGTTTTCCTATTTTTGTCAATTGGGGTCCTTAAAGTTTGTATCTTGTTGTTGTTCTTGATCCAAATTTGTATCTATGTTGGTTTGATTTTTATGCATTGTTTATACTGTTTTTTCCATTTTTTTCAATTGGTTATGTTGTTGTTGTTGTTCAATTGGGGTTGTATCTATGGTTGATTTGCTTTACTGCATTGTTTATACTGTCTTTTCCATTTTTTCAATTGGGTATGTGGTTGTTGTTGATGTTGTTCAATTGGGATTGCATCTATGGTTGATTTGCTTTACTTCATTGTTTATACTATCTTTCCATTTTTTCATTTGAGTATCTTGTGGTTGTTGTTGTTCAATTGGGGTTCTTAACGTTTGTATTTTGTCGAAGTTATTGATCTGAATTTGCATCTATAGTTGATTTGCTTTGCTGCATTGTTTGTACTGTCTTTTCCATTTTTTCAATTGGTTATGTTGTTGTTCTTGTTCAGTTGGGGTTCTTAAAGTTTGTATATTCTTGAAGTTCTTAATCCAAATTTGCATCTATGGTTGGCCTGATTTTCTTGCATTTATTCATCTTGTGTCTTTGATCCTTCTGTTCAAGAAAGGTTAGTGGGGTTTTCTTGTTCTTCCAATTTTCTCAATTGGGGTTGTTAAAGTTTGTATCTTTGTTGAAGTTCTTGATCTGAATTTGAATTTGCATCTATGAATGATTTGTTTTACTGCATTGTTTGTACTGTTTTTTCCATTGTTTCAATTGGGTATATTGTTGTTGTTGATGCTTTCCAATTGGGATTCTTAAAAGATTGTATCTTGTTGAAGTTCTTGATCCAAATTTGCATCTATGGTTGATTTGATCTATGGATGATTTGGGTTTCTTAAAGTTTGCATCTTGTTGAAGTTCTTGATCCAAATTTGCATCTATGGTTGATTTGATCTATGGATGATTTGGGTTTCTTAAAGTTTGCATCTTGTTGAAGTTCTTGATCCAAGTTTATATCTATGGTTGATTTGCTTTACTGCATTATTTATACTGTCTTTTCCATTTTTTCAATTGGGTATGTTGTTTTTGTAGTTCAATTGGAGTTCTTAAAGTTTGTATCTTGTCGAAGTTCTTGAAAACCATCAAAAAATCGCTCAATTTCATAGTTCACTTACTCTTCTATACACACCATTTTGATTCGTTTTTCTTGCATTTATTCACCTTGTGTCTTTGATCCTTCTGTTCAAGAAAGTTTTTCTTGCATTTATTCACCTTGTGTCTTTGATCATTCTGTTCAAGAAAGGTTAGTGGGATTCTCCTCAACAACAACATACCCAATGAATTCCCACATAGTGGGGTCTGGGGAGGGTAGATTGTACGCAGATCATACCATGGTTCTCTTGTTTTTCCATTTTTATCAATTGGGGTTCTTAAAGTTTGTATCTTGTTGTTGTTGTTCAATTGGGGCTCTTGTATCTTGTTGAAGTTCTTGCTCCAAATTTGTATGTGTGATTGATTTGCTTTACTGCATTGTATATACTGTTATTTTTCCATTTTTCTCATTGGGGTTCTTAAGTTTGTATCTTGTTGAAGTTCTTGATCCAAATTTGCATCTATGGTGTAACATCTCAGAAAAAAGTTTGAATTTAGTTTAATAGTTCGAATAAGTATAACTCCTCATCTATAGAGAGTGGTGTGGTACACATGGCTTAAGGATAATTAATAGTGTGGAGGAATATAACATTAAGTTAATGAAAAGCAGTGTAAGTATAATTATTTATCTCGATATTTGATGTCTATTGGAATAAAATAGTAAGTGATGCCTCCTTATATTTTCTTTTTATATATTTGTTATTAATATCGAGAATATGTGGGGGCCACCTCTTAATTATTTTCCCTAAACTAGCTAGTGTTGAAGTGAAAAAGAGGGGAGCATATTCTCATTATCACTCGAATTGATTCGAGGAAACAAGAAAGAGCGCCATCCCCTGTTTCCCTCTTTCTTTCGGTCTTTTTCTCTCCTATCAACAACGATAATAAATCTTAACCTTCAAAAAGGAATTATAAGGGGAGGAAGGGTACCTACGTCCTTCGGATCATAAGCTGAAGGATTTTGTGGCAACCTCAAAGGATTTCAAGAACTAATTTATAATATTTATAGTTGGAATTTGAACTCCAAGAGGTAAATTCCTTATCCTATTTTCGAATATGACTATAGATAAGCATTTGGGGATATTTAATCCGAATTTTTATACTATATCTTGAAGTGGGTTAGATTAGTTAGGGTTCTTGAATAAAAGGTAAAAGTTGAAATTGGATAGAATTGATAGAATTATGTATTAGGTGAACTGTTAACTCGTTGGCAGTGAAGTAAGTCGTTTTATATGTAAGTATGTTTAGAGAATTTTCTTCATCACCATTAATGAAGATTATGGAGCTTTATGTCCACTAGGTGTTCGATAAAATGTCGTAGTGATTCAATTATTTCATTTCATAGTCAAGTATGATGTGAATAAATTATGGCTATGTAGATTGAATCTTTGGGGTCATTTGGAACCCGCAAATCTACTTTATCTATGAAGTCCTCGAGATTTCCTGTTGTAAGATAAAGGGGCAGCCCGTTGTATATTGTGGAACTCGAAATTGAGGCATATAAAGCTAAAACCTCCTTCGCCTATAAGGCACGACTTATTGTCGTTTTTTCTCCTAAAATAGCTGGCATAGTCTACTCTATATATGTGAATAGAGTTTTCAGTTTCTATATGTCTAACATATGACTACGTTTCCTTTTCATTTGAAATTACGCGTCTTCACGTCCCATGCGTCTATTTGTTGAAGTGACAAATGTTCGTACTACTCCCATCAAGTCAAGTATCTTTAGAGTTAGTTCGTCTTCATTAGAAATTCTTAGAAGTCACCTAGTATATCGTCATATGCTATAAATTAGAATAAATGGCCATACTATAGTCGCACTAAATTAGATCACTTAGCGATATAGTCATATGATGATATAAAGTACAAGCGTTTTAATAGTTCGATACTATCAAAGAAGCCAGTTGCATTTGAAAAGCACTACTTGAATAACTAAACAATATTTGTCGTAATATATTCTTGCATAGGCCTACGAGGCACTATTGATAAAAGTTAACGACGGGAGGGTATTCATAGGTTTGGCTTGGCACATACGCACGACGTAATTCTGTGCACAGAATTGAGACCAGACCACTATAATGAGCCCGAATTTGTGGCATACCTGCACTTGTGGCATCATTTGCATTTGGAGTCAGCTGGACTAGTTCCCCTGACTCGAGCCAATATATGGCACATATGGCTTGCGGGCAGACCCTCATAGTGACTCCGGGGGCGTATCCTGTATCAGACCGTGATTACAGTTATACGTATAAAATCATAGTCAGGAGTATTTGGGTAACACATGTTGTACACTTGACATGGAATGCCTTTGGTAGGCCATCACATGATTATTTGTATTAAAAATAGGCACATGACATGACTTAGGCAAATTACTAGGCCCTTAATAACGATGATTTATTAATAAGCGGTTATATGATAAGTTAATACGGTAAATGCATAGGTAATAGTCTTATGTGGTGTATTTGTCACTCGTTCTCTCAGAAGTTATAGTTTCATATAAGAGGCTCTAGTATTCAGTCGTCCGCAGTTGCTCATTCTATTGTTTGATTCATTGAGCATCCTCATACATTAAATTGTTATTTTGTCTGCTTTACATACTAGTACATACATTATATGTACTAACGTCCCTACCTTCGGGGGCACTGTATTTCTGTAAATACAGGATCAGATATATCGAGGAGCAGACTTCTATACTAGGCACTTGTCAGTATTCAGCAAAGCAGTCGGTGAGCTCCTCTCTTACCTGGAGCTAATAACTGTCTAGTACTATTTAATCATGTTTTCGGTTATAGTTTGGGTGTGTTGGGGCCCTACCCCGACCATCTTCCCAGGAACAATTAGTATTTCTCTAGAGGCTTCGTAGACAATGTTAAGTTGTTATGTATGGTCATAGTATCACTTGTGTATATCAGTTAGATTCAATGAACCAGAATTGTGCATTTACATAGACCCTCATAATTGTTTAAGGATAGTAACTCTTCTGCTTAGAATATCTGTCGGTGGTATAGCACATACTTATACGGTTCTTGTCCGCTCTGTCTGGGCTGCGGGGCATGACATATGGTTGATGTCTTCCCATATGTCCTAACCTTGGTTGACAGAGTTACATGGTATCCTGTGAAATTAGATCGAGGTGTGCGAAAAGGCCTTATTCTTTGGAAGATCTATCTCGTGTCTGGTACTGTATGGTTCCAAAGCTGGCATGGACACTAGGGTCATCCAAAACTAAAAAAAAAATAAAAAATCTATGGTTGATTTGCTTCACTGCATTGTTTATATGTTTTTTTTCCATTTTTCTCAATTGGGTGTCTTAAAGTTTGTATCTTGTTGTTCTTGATCCAAATTTGCATCTACGTTTGATTTGCTTTACTGCGTTGTTTATAGTTTATACTGTTTTTCCGTTATTCTATATTGGTATTCTTAAGGTTTGTATCTTGTTGAAGTTCTTGATCCAAATTGGTATCTATGGTTGATTTGCTTTACTGCATTGTTTATACTGTTTTTTCCATTTTTATCAATTGGTGTTCTTAAAGTTTGTATTTAGTTGACGTTCTTGATCCGAATTTGCATCTATGGTTGATTTGCTTTACTGCGTGATTTATACGGTTTTTACCTTTACAGAAGTGGGGTTCTCGTGTTATGTATTTCTCTCGTTTTGGTTTCTGAAAGTTTGTATCTTTTTGAAGCTTTGAATCCAAATTTGCATCAATTGATCATTTGCTTCACTTATGGCTGTGTTGTTGATGCACTATTCTTTTTTTCTAGTCGCAGAAAGTGGGGTCCTCTAGTTATGCAAATTTTCTCAATTGAGTTACTTATATTTTTCCTTGAGCTGAGTGTCTATCGGAAACAACCTCTCTACGTCTAAGGTAGGGGTAGGTCTGTGTATACCCTCCCCGGACCCCACTTTGTGGAATTATACTTGGTATGTTGTTGTTGTGTTGTCGTTGAGTTTCTTTACATTTTGTTCTTGCTACCCTGTCTTCTAATTGTTTTTGTGTTACCTTGTTTTGTAATTGTTTTTTTGAGTCGAGGGTTTATCGAAAACAGACTACCTACCCCACAAAGGTAGGGGTAAGCTTTGCGTACATCCTCCTACCCCCCCGAGACCCTACTTGCCTCATACATTGTGAATTCTAT
Organism: Capsicum pubescens; assembly: GCA_030864215.1. Classification (NCBI taxonomy): domain Eukaryota; kingdom Viridiplantae; phylum Streptophyta; class Magnoliopsida; order Solanales; family Solanaceae; genus Capsicum; species Capsicum pubescens. Next base: position 7,194,506 of record CM061542.1, read on the forward strand.
AAGATTTTTCCTGTTGTTTCGTTTTATTCACAAATTTTGGATCATTTAACAGGTGAACTTGGAGGGTGTGTGTATAAGCAAGTTCAACGTTTCGTTCGACTCCTTCAAGATAAAGATGGGATCAGAGGGTTCTGAAATGACTCTAGTAGTGACTCAAATTAGTGTTGGTGGGTTCGACAACAATGTCAATGCGAAAAAGCTTTCGGAATATCTGGAAGAACAAGTTGGACAAGTGTGGAGGTGTAGATTAAAGACTTCATCCACTCCTCCCGAGTCTTACCCAGTTTATGACATTGATGTAGAGAAGGTGCGAAGAATGAAGAATTACGAAAAAGTGGAACCTCATGCTTTCGTTCATTTTGCATCTTCAGGGTCAGCAAAGAGTGCTCTTGCTGCTGCTAGGCGCGATGAACTCTTATTAGAGAAGCCTCTGAAGGTAAGTTTGGGTCCTGAGAATTTCCGTAAGATGAACCAGAGGAGAAGTGATACCCTGCCGTATAAGTTTTCGGATGTTAATGTAGAAATTGGAGCACTGGTTGGTAGTGATGATTTTGTGGTTGGTTGGAGGGGACCTCATACGGGTGTTAACTTTCTTGTGGACCCATTCGATGGGACATGCAAAATACTCTTCACAAAGGATACTGTTTTCGGTTTCAAGGGTGAAGGAAGACATGCTGTTATAAAATGCAATTTCAAGATTGAGTTTTTGCTGAGGGAGATCAATGAAATAAAGGAATACAAAGACTTCTCGTCTTTGGTAATATTGTTACATCTGGCTTCAGCTCCATTGGTTTTCTACAGAACTGCTGATGACGATATTGAAGAGTCGGTAGCATTTGATTTATTGGACGATGACGATCAGTGGATCCGAACCACAGATATCACATGTAGTGGAGCCATTGGTAGGTTAAATACCTACCGTATTTCAATTCGACCTCGAAATGGTCCTAGTTTTAACAAGGCCATGAATTATTTCAAGTCAAGTAGGGTGCCCGTGGTGGAACAGCGTATCGGGCAGAGGCTCCGGGTGAGAGATGAGCCTGATTTTGGGGTTTCCATGTCAGAACCTTTCTTCTGCTTTCATAATCATGAAGGCATAAGCTTTAAGGTTCTGTTCATGGTAAATGCGGTTATGCACAAAGGCATAATTAATCAGCATCAGATGACTGCTGAGTTTTTTTCATTGCTTAGAACGCATGAGGAGGGGGTCAATTTATCTGCACTGAAACATATCTTTTCTTATAAACGACCCGTCAATGATGCTATTCATAAGTTGTCACGCGTCCAGAGATGGCTGTTTAATAATCCTAACCTTCTCGAGAGAACTGGACAGTTGGATGACATTGTAGAGGTTAGAAGGTTGGCTATTACCCCTACCAAAGCATATTGTCTTCCACCGACTGTGGAGCTATCCAATAGAGTCCTTAGGAAGTATAAACATGTTTCAGATCGATTTTTGCGAGTTACGTTCATGGATGAGGGCATGCGTAACCTGAATAGGAAGGTTCTGACATACTATGCTGCTAACATTGTGAGAGAAATTACATCAAATTCTAATCCCCAGAGAACTGCAATCTTCCAAAGGGTGAAAAGTATGCTGACTAATGGATTTTATCTGTGTGGTCGGAAATACTCCTTTTTGGCGTTCTCAGCTAACCAGCTTAGGGATCGTTCTGCCTGGTTTTTTGCAGAAACCCCGAAAATTAGGGTGCCCAACATCATAAACTGGATGGGGATGTTCAGTAACAGGAATGTTGCAAAATGTGCTGCTAGGATGGGACAGTGCTTTTCATCAACCTATGCAACAGTGGAAGTCCTTCCAAGCAAGGTTAACTCTGAGCTTCCAGATATAGAAAGAAATAACTATGTCTTTTCTGATGGAATCGGCATGATGTCAGAAGATCTAGCAATAGAAGTTGCGGAGAAGTTGCAATTGAGTGTCAATCCTCCTTGTGCTTATCAGATAAGGTATGCTGGTTATAAAGGTGTTGTCACATGTTGGCCGGGGAAGAATGATGGTTTCGGCCTTTCTCTGAGAACAAGTATGAAGAAATTTGACTCGAATCACACTATCCTTGAAATCTGCTCTTGGACGAGATCACAACCTGGTTTTCTGAATCGGCAAATAATAACCTTGCTCTCGTCCTTGGACGTTAAGGATGCAATATTTTGGGAAATGCAGAAAGAAATGTTAACAAGGTTGGATAAGATACTTGTGAATTCGGACGTGGCTTTTGATGTCGTTACAGCTTCATGTGGTGAGGCTGGAAATACAGTGGCTATAATGTTGAGTGCGGGTTTTAAACCTCAAAGTGAGCCTCATTTAAGGGGGATGTTGTCTAGCATTAGAGCTGCTCAACTTGGCGACCTCAGGAATAAGGCAAGGATATTTGTTCCTTCAGGAAGGTGGTTAATGGGCTGTTTGGATGAACTCGGTAAACTTGAGCAAGGCCAATGCTTTATTCAAGTGTCAAGCCCTTCTTTGGAGAATTGTTTTGTTAAGCATGGCCCAGAGTTTTCTGACATCAAGAAAAATCTTCAAGTGATTAAGGGCCTCGTTATAATTGCAAAGAACCCGTGTCTTCATCCCGGGGATGTGAGGATTCTGGAGGCTGTAGATGTTCCCGGTTTACACCATCTCTATGATTGTCTGGTCTTCCCTCAGAAAGGGGACAGGCCACATCCAAATGAAGCATCAGGGAGTGACCTTGACGGTGACCTCTACTTTGTGACTTGGGATGAAAATCTCATCCCACCTAGTAAGAAAAGCTGGATGCCAATGGCATATGATCCTGCAGAAGCTAAACAGTTGGGTCGTCCAGTTAAACATGCGGTAACTACCCAACTATAATGATATTTCTTGCAGCTTTGATTCATATCTTCCTATATTTTTGTTTAGATTTTCCAGATCTGTATACGTTTGTGTTGCAGCGCTATGTTCACTGGGCAAGAATGCTGATGAGAGATAATTATAAGCCTACGTGAAAATCTAGCATCACTTGTTCTTTAGCTAATGTTTATCTTTTAAGAGGCTGTTTTGAGTTTTGTTGCATTATTAAGATATACTTGTTGCTCACTTTTCTTGTATTATGCATCCCAAGTTGACGTATGTATATATTTGTAATAGAAGAGAGACTCTTTTTCTGTAGTCACACTCACTAGAATAAAAAGAAAAAAGCTAAAGGCACTGCACTTGCAATAAGTCTACTTTATGGCACTTATTATTTGTTGGATCATTCAACCGGTTGCGCAATATTCTTTCGTATATTATTTTTCCGGTATGCCATTTATTTTTTCAGTTTTAACCTATGCGTTTCTTTTTTTTTACAGGACATAGTAGAATTTTTCTCAAAGCACATGGTTCAAGAGAGTCTAGGAGAAATCTGCAACGCACATGTGGTTCATGCCGACCTAAGTGAATTTGGAGCTATGGATGAGAAGTGCCTTAAATTGGCTGAGCTTGCTGCTCTAGCCGTTGATTTCCCTAAAACCGGAAAACTTGTCACCATGCCATTTGACCTCAAACCAAAAATGTATCCTGACTTCATGGGGAAAGAGGCATTTCAATCGTACGAGTCAAAGAAAATTTTGGGCAAATCATTTAGGCAAGTGAAAGATTGTGATGCAGAGGGTAGAGAATCTTCTGGGCTTGAGTATGTCCCTGAAAACATCCCATATGATACTAATCTCGAGATCCCGGGATACGAAGATTTCATAGATGACACATGGAGCCTCAAATGTTCTTATGATGGTCAGTTGATTGGTCTTTTAGGACAATACAAAGTTAACGGGGAGGAAGAGGTGGTTTCTGGACATATATGGTCCATGCCAAAGTACAGTTCTAAGAAGCAAGGGGAATTAAAAGAGAGGCTGAAGCACGCATATAATACGTTGAGGAAGGAGTTCAGGAATGTTTTCGAGCAGATGGGGCCTGATTTTGATCTGCTTTCCAATGATGAGAAGAATACCATCTATGAAAGAAAGGCATCCGCATGGTATCGGGTCACCTATCATCCTCAATGGGTGACTAGATCACTGGAGTTGCAATTGCCAGATGCTGCCTCAAATAGTGTTATGTTAAGTTTTGCTTGGATTGCAGCAGATTACCTTGCTCGAATTAAAATTAGGCACCGGGGAATGCAACATTCTGACTCTACCAAGCCTATTAATTCCCTTGGAAGGTATCTTGTTAACAAGATATAACGACAACAGCTTTCATGCGGCTAAATGCAAAAATATTGGCTGCTTATCAACTTTTTGGCTGTAAGGCCACTCTGCCATTATCAATTCCTGATTTGATGTCCTTTTGAACCTCCTATTGGTTGTTTCCTTATGTTGGTCAGTTATTATATGTATGTCATCCATGAGATTGCCTGCTTATCAATAAAAACTTTTGTCGATACAGCAGTTGCTTTTACTGGTGCCCCACTTTTCATCATTGCTGTATTCTGGTTTGTGGCATGTGGCATTTGCTTGCTCCTAGTTTGTATCTGTTGTTGTTGTGTTGTTATTCTTCTGCTTTTCTGTATACTGGCAAGGGAAAGTTCATGACGATACAAAACATACATTAGATTATGTTGTGCAACAAGCAGGATCAACAGTTGACAGTTTAAGGAATGTGTCAAACAGTCTGTCTTTTGTCCAGCACGCTGGAGTTGGTCAAATCTTTCTACCACAATATGTTCAAAACAACATCGACAAGGTCGACGCCAAGATTAGCTCAGCTGCTGAAACTCTTGAAAGTGAAACCGAGAAGAACAAGAAGGATATCATGATTATCTTAGGCATTGTGTAAGCACTTATAGGCAATTCATTTAAGTTTTCTGAACTATAGTGAACTTGTGATGCATGTCATTATAGGCTGGATCTTTGTTGCCATTACTTTTATCGTATGTGGTGCATTTCTTGTTCTTCACTATACCCCTTTTACACAACGAATCAATACGGCTGTTACGCTGCATCTACAAGGTAATAACTTTATGTTCTGAAACCTCCTTATGTAGTATTGTCTTTGACATATACTCCCTCCGTTTCAATTTGTTCGTCTTACGTTACTTTTTTAGTCTGTTTCAATATGAATGCCTCTTTCTCTTTTTGGAAACTCGTTGATAGCAACTTTCCTCGTGACATGTTTAAGACCAAAAGATTAAAGGGTATTTTAGTACATTCCACATATCTTTAGTTTAGGACCACAAGATTCAAAAGTCTTCTTTACTGGCTTAAACTCCGTGCCATGTCAAAACCGGACAAACAAATTGAAACTGAGGGGGTACAAACTTTTGATACTGTTAGTTTCTTTTTTGTTTGTTCAGTTATATATGTTTGTCTATCTAAGTGCAATGGGGAGACACGTGTGGCTATGGATGATTTGTTCAGAAATCCATCGGGCTCATACAACACTCTGCTGCTGCCCAAGAAACGCTGTCATGGAGCAAAGAGGTCACCTACCAATTGGTTGGAGTCGCTAACAGGGATCATCACCAATGTTTCAAACATCAATCCTCCTTCTCTGGTCCACTGGTCCCTAACCTCAGTAGTCCATTTAATTCGGACAAGACAGACTGGAAATGTGCCAGCGGTAAAGTGGACTTAGCTATGCCAAACAGGTATATGAACATTTTTCAGTCCAAGAAAACAAACAGTGAAGATAGAATGCTGAACAAGAACTCTTTATTACTAGGTGGCGTTTGCGATGTTTTAAAAATGACATAAAGTTAAGTACTTTCTGTTATCAGATGCCATGTCCATATTTCGCTAATCTAATAGCACAGTTCGCGTTAAGGAAACAACCTTAATTGGGATTCCATTTCAGATGGATTATGTGCTTCATATTCTATTTTGCTTATGCAGAATGGTAGGAAAAACATGTTGACGTATATTTGATTCAAACAGGTAAACTGTATTCAGTGACTTCCATTGTATTAATGCAGGTTAGGAAGAATTATGTCTGCCAGGTTCCGAGATTCATGATGAACGTCGTCCTGATGTGGAACGATACAGTAAGTGGACCTAACATCCTTTTAGCTCTAGTCTCAGGTACAGTAATGATTGCGCTCCTTTGTTGGGTACTATATGCAAGAGAGAGACATCACCAGAAGTATGCCAAACTTGTCGATGCTACATATGGTCAAGAATCTTTCCCAGGGAAAAACCAGCGGTGATTTTTCAATTAGTTTTGAGCGTCTTAGCAACAAGATGTTCTTATGTATATAGTATGGTTGGCTAATATGTTCCTTTATGACAAGTCGGTTAGGAACCTGTAGGGGATTGTCCGGGTCCTCCAGGTATGGTATAGTATCGTTCCCCATACAGTAGCCATGAGTTCCTTCTTGAATTGCCTCCACTTCTTCCTTTTGATGTTGAGCAGAACCCGTTTCGTGTCTCCAGCTTGAAGTGTAAAGTAACCGGTAGAGTTGGTGTCATGTGACAAGGAGGTCATGAGCTCAAGCCGTGGAAACAGCTTCTTGCAGAAACGTAAGGTGAGGTTGCTTACAATAACCCTTTTGGTCCGGCCTTCCTCAGACTCCGTGCATCGAGCTTTTGTGCACCGGGCTGGCCCTTTAGCTTGGAGTATTGATGCAGATTGTTGTGTATACAGGACATGGATATCAAATTATGTGTTTATATAACGCTCCTCGCTATGTTTAAAACTATGCTGTTCGAACTCTCAAAAAATGTTGTTGCACTCGTGTTGGATTCTTCGAAAATGTACTTCTTTTGAACAGTCCGACACCCATCCATCGACATTTTCAAAGAGTCCGAGCAACATAGATTTAAAGTAAATTTAACTGCATCTTATAAAATGAAACAAAAGGTATATTTGAAAAATCATGCCATATAAAGAATGAATTGTTAATGTATAAAGTAAAGTTAAAATAATTTTTTTTTTCCACTTTGTCCTTAAAATTATTTATTTTGGAAAAAAAAAAATGTTAATTACTCATTAAAAAGAGTTACGGTACTCCCTCAGTTCCTAAATATTTGTCATGCTTACTGTCACACTCCTTTTTTACGTACTCCAAAATATTATGTTTTAGCGCGAAACAGTTTTATTAGTTAAGTGACAAGAAATGAAAATTTATTTCGGAAAAGGATTATTTGCATTTTTTATTCAGAGTCGCCACTTGGCATAATCCGGTGTGCCAAGTCACCTTTGGAAAATCCTTTTCGAAACCATTTGACTCTTAAATCGGTTTGCGAACAAAGATTCCGGCTAAGGAATTCAGTTGACCGAGGGGAAGGTGTTAGGCACCCCTCGATCCCGTGGTTCGACCACGGTCGCTTGGTGGAGTGTATCGACTATTTTGGTATTATGAAATGTATAAACCACACAAAAGAACACAAAATAATCAAACAATAAACAAAACAAAACAGTCCAAAAACGTAAAAGTCCAGTCCAATTATACAGTTCGAAAAATAAAAAAAAATACAAAAATATAAATCCTAGTCTAAACTAAATCTAGACTAAGCTCTAATGCCTTACCCGACGCCGCGGGCCTTCATCACGATTATTTTCCGCCAACATGATACGTCGGGGCATTCCCCGGTGAATAAATACAAATGATCTCGAAGCATTCCCCGGCTAAATAAATACATTTGAATTTAAACACGATAATCTAGAAAGAGACATTCACACGCACATTCCAACATCCCACGAAATACTTATTCCTAAATTTTGCCTACCCGGCCTACGTTTGCCTACCCGCTCGTCGACATACCGCATTCAACATCAACAATGTATCAAAAATATCAAAATATTTACTTTTATCAATTTTCGATTCCCGTCCCCAAATTTATTTCAAACAATACGATTAAACATGCTTCGATTTATCAATTCACTTTTCGAAGTCCGAAACCAACATCAACCAACACATAACACATATTCGAACATACCAAGCACGCAACAAATAAAATCATCCACACCCAACATCACGAAAAATAAATTAAAGATTCGGTTAGAAGAAATGGACCTCGATGAAATTGATCCTTGTCGATAATAAAGAAATCCGAAGACCAAAATACTCGATCGGAGAACCTCACAACGAGCAAACCAAACTCGGTATTAAAATAATAACCGGACAGCTCCAAAACCAGTGAATAAAAACTTTACTATACGAAACCCAACCAAGAACGACGACGCGATTCGATAAAGACGACTCGAAATCCACTATCGACGACGAACTAAGAAATAGACGAAACCAAGATCAACCAACAAACAACAGGAAATCAAAAACCCAACGCAGATCGAGCTCCGGGGAGCTCCGGTGACGGAGAGACGGCGGCGGCACATGTTCTCCGGTGGCGACACTGGTTCGCCGGCTGTTTCGCCGGACGGGTGAGCTGCGGATGAAGCTTAGAAAGAAAGAGAGATGGAGGGAATCAGAGAGAGGTCGGGTCGGGTCGCTGGCCGGCGAACGGTGTTCGGCAGTGGTGACGGCTTCGCCGGTCGGCGGAGGCTTTGTTGGTGACGGCGGCGGCAGATCTAGGCGGTGACGGAGCGGTGCCGGCGCTAGTTCGCCGGAGGGGAAGAGAGATCGTAGACCGAGAGAGAAGGCGGCGCTGGTGCCGACGCCGGTGCCGACGCCGTTGTCGTTGTGGTCGGATTTCGGGTTGGGAGAGGAGTTTGGTTACGGAGGGGGTTGCCGGCGAGAGAACTTTCTCCGGTGGTCTCGCCGGTGAAGCTTTTTGAGAGACATAGAGAGAGTAGAGAGAGGTCTAGAGAGAAGGAGTTGATGACTTTTTTTTTTTTTTTGGTTACTCTTCCTTCCCTTTTTGTGTGTATGTGGGTCTGTATATATTGTATTTTGAGTCCTTTCTTCTTGGACAAGAAAAAAAGAGAGGGGGTGGGGTAACGTGGGGTAGGGGGTAGCGGTGAGGTGTTATTTTTTTATTGGGTAGGTTGTTAGGATAAGATAAATTAGTTAGAGGTATTTTTTTGTTTATTTTTGTATTTTTGTGGGATATAATTACATGGGGTTGGACACATGGTAAGGTGAACTAAAAATGAATAAAATTAGACTTCGGGAGGTACAAAATTAGGTGTCTACATCATACCCCCTTTGAATGTAAACACAAAGTGTTTTTAGACAAAGAAGTAGACAGCGAGACCAAATTTTGACCCGACCATTATTCAAAGAAAGAAACAGAAGGAAGAAGGACAACCGGGTCTTGACTTAAGACATCCCACCTACTCACATTATGAGAGGATCGAGTGACAAGTATCTCAACTTTTGGAGGGAGATGGACTATACCGAGTTGGAGAGTCGAGTGAGGTTCCATCGAGGTTCCGGTCCGCGGCTCCATCATTACATAAAAAAATTTGAAAATTACAAGTTAAAACATAAATGAAATTACAAAAATCCTATCTATACAGCTTCTATTGGTTCTTGACTCGACTTTCATCACCCTATTCTTCAGGCGGGCTCCTGACCTGCTATTTCTTTAACTTGTTGCTTGCCTTTTAATTTCTTCACCCTGTTCTCCAGGCGGGTTCCTGACTTGTTATTTCATCAACTTGTTGCCATGCTTTCAACTTCTGCACCTTGTTCTGCAGGCGGGCTCCTGACTTGCTATTTTTATCAACTTGTTGCTATGCTTTTAATTTCTTCACCCTGTTCTGCAGGCGGGCTCCTGACTTGCTATTTCATCAACTTGTTGCTATGCTTTCAATTTCTTCACCCTGTTCTCCAGGTGGGTTCCTGACTTGCTATTTCATCAACTTGTTGCCATGCTTTCCACTTCTGCACCCTGTTCTGCAGGCGGGCTCTTGACTTGCTATTTTTCAATCTGTTTAACTTTCAATATCTTCACCTTGTTGCTTGGTTTTCCATTTATTCGCCCTGTGCTTCGGGCATGCTCCTGAAATCACATCAAAACTGAAAAGAAAATTATCCCAAAAAAAAATAAAAAAAATGCAATTTCTATGAGTTAATTGGAATGACTCGACTAAAAGGTACGTCTTATAGGAATCCAGGGGGATGACTCGACTAAAAGGTACGTCTTCTAGGAATCAAGGGAAATGACTCGACTAAAAGGTACGTCTTCTAGGAATCAAGGGAAATGACTCGACTAAAAGGTACGTCTTATAGGAATCAAAGGGGATGACTCGACTAAAAGGTACGTCTTATAGGAATCATAGGGGATGACTCGACTAGAAGGTACGTCTTATAGGGGTCAAAGGGGATGACTCGACTAAAAGGTACGTCTTATAGGAATCAAGGGAAATGACTCGACTAAAAGGTACATTTTCTAGGAATCAAGGGGGATGACTCGACTAAAAGGTACGTCTTATAGGAATCAAAGGGGATGACTCGACTAAAAGGTACGTCTTATAGGAATCAAGGGAAATGACTCAACTAAAAGGTACGTCTTCTAGGAATCAAACGGGATGACTCGACTAAAAGATACGTCTTATAGGAATCAAAGGGGATGACTCGACTAAAAGGTACGGCTTATAGGAATCAAGGGAAATGACTCGACTAAAAGGTACGTCTTCTAGGAATCAAAGAGGATGACTCGACTAAAAGGTACGTCTTCTAGGGGTCAAAGGGGATGACTCGACTAAAAGGTACGTCTTATAGGAATCAAAGAAGATGACTCGACTAAAAGGTACGTCTTATAGGAATCAAGGGATGACTCAACTAAAAGGTACGTCTTATAGGAATCAAAGGGGATGACTTGACTAAAAGGTACGTCTTATAGGAATCAAGGGAAATGACTCGACTAAAAGGTACGTCTTATAGGAATCAAAAGGGATGACTCGATTAAAAGGTACGTCTTATAGGAATCAAAGGGGATGACTCGACTAAAAGGTACGTCTTCTAGGAATCAAAGGGGATGACTAGACTAAAAGGTACGTCTTATAGGAATCAAAGGGGAATGACTCGACTGAAAGGTACGTCTTCTAGGAATCAAAGGGGATGACTCGACTAAAAGGTACGTCTTCTAGGGGTCAAAGGGGATAACTCGACTAAAAGGTACGTCTGATAGGAATCAAGGGAAATGACTCGACTAAAAGGTACGTCTTATAGGAATCAAAGGGGATGACTCGACTAAAAGGTACGTCTTATAGGAATCAAAGGGGATGACTCGACTAAAAAGTACGTCTTCTAGGAATCAAGACTTAAGTTAGGAAGTGCATTACCTAAGAAGCAAAATTCAAATTACCCAATCAAGGAAGTGTGTTTCCTTATCAATGTTGTTTGAATTATCAAAACAATGAAGTGCGTCTCCTTACCAAAGCTGCTTGAATTACCAAAACAAGGAAATGCATCTCCTAGAGATCTTGAATTATGAATTTTACCATGGTTTTGATTACCAAACCTGTGCAGCAACCTTGCCTCTTGCATTTGTTGAGGTGAGAAATTACGGCCTTTGATGTTTAGGCTCTGAAATCCTTGATCTGAATGCAACATGTATTCCTATTACATACAAAGAAAACTTGTGAGTTTAAAAACATGGTCGCTAGTTTGTGGCTTTGGCTTTTGAGTCAATTGTTCCTGCCCCCGTCACATTTAGCTTTGCTTCCAACCATTAGCATATGTCATTGACTTGTTGTATCATTGACTCAAACTCAGCTTATTAAGAGTGACTCTGAAACAAACACAATATTTCTGCTTTGTCGTGTTTCTCAAATAAACCTTTTGAACCTTGGTATTTCCATGAGTTCCCCGACTTCTCTGTTGACAAAACTTTCTGCATGCCTTTTTTTTTTGGGGCTTACAATCATGTCTCTTTCATGTGCTAGCTTTTGTCTTGCTTTGTACAATTAAAGAAACTGGTAGCCAGTTTTAAAATCTTTTCTCACTTGTTTTGACACGGACTTGACTCAAAAACAAGAAACGAAAAAAAGAATGACAATTTTGTTTTGATAACTGACTCAAGAAAGATAAAATTAAAATAAAGAGAAGAAAGAAAAGACAATGAATGTCCCCTTTTAAAACAATCAAACAAAAACTCATCTAAAAATGACAGTCAACACTAATGATTATGCCATGCATTTTGAATTAAGCAGCTTGATCTTTTCATCCAAACTTTCTACCCATTGTTGTTGAGTTAATGGCCTTGAAACTGGGTTGCTTTCTTAGGTCAATTGCATTTAAGACCCCATTCGGCTAGTGGCGCCTTGAAGGGTTTTAGCTAGCAAGCTTCTTTCATTTTCTCTCGGCTCACTATCGTCTTATGGTGCCCGTGAGGGTTTTCACCAATAAGACTCTCTCATTTTTATTTCTCTCAACTTACCATCGCCTTATGATGCCCGTAAGGGTTTTCACCAATAAGACTCTCTCATTTTTATTTCTCTCTTGATTCCCTATGCTGAGGAAGACAAATAGTTCCCAAATGCATCATCATATTCCTTGCATGCTCCGCCTTAACATCCTCAAAGATTGATCTGAAGGTCTTTCTTTGGTTGTAACTTGGCTTTTGGATAAGGTTAGAAAGAAAGGATGGCATAGGGCCCAAACGACACTTAAAGTGGGGTAGGACTTACAACTTTTGGAATCGACTCAAACAATGAGGATTAACTCATGCCCCAGTTTCTTTTGACTGGGTGACACTAAATTGTTTATTTGGTTGGACCGAGCCCTGAGTGGGACAGCCTACGTATCTCACCCTTAAGAGAGGAGAATCAGGTCATGCGTAGCTCTGACAACTTATTTTGCTTGATTCTGATTTCTTTTTTTTGGGGGGGGGGGATTTTTCTGACTCTATTTTTCTTCACACTCTTTTTTTTTCGACACATTTTTTCTCTTTTTTTTTTCTTTTTTTTTTGAACTTTTCTGACTATTGTTTTGCTCGACATTGTTCTTTCGATCTTTGCTGACTATATTGATTCCAAAAGAGGTGTATGAAAGAAAATAAGACTAAAGCTTAAATGGGGTATACAAAGGATGACACGATGTTTGGATGGCAGAATGAAATGCCTTCGTCCTATCAATCTTTGAAAATGCAAGTACATATCATGCAATATGAAAGTGAAAGATGAAGATCTTTTGACATCTTTTACAGCATTAACTTTGACTGAGTCTGTGCATCACTATTTCTTCTGCGTTTATATGACATACAACTCCACTTTTGTTGCACATTCCTCACATTGAATGACTCATGATTTTGTGAAGCTGATTTTCTTTATGTTCATGCGGCCACTATTTGATCTAATTGAGACATGTCTTTTAATTGATGACCAAGTTATTCTTGTGATTCTCAAAATAAGTGCCTTAATTTTCAAAGAAGGTTTCAACTTGATCACCAAATGCCCCAGCACTCTATCTATTTCCTCAGATGCTCTCTTTTTCTAACTTTAACCCTCTGATTCAATGTTCATTCTTAAACTGGATGTTAAGATCTAGCTGTAAATTTCACTAGCATATCATATCACTAGAGTCAACATAAAATGTACTATGTAAAAAAAAACACATATTTAAAACACGAAGAAAAAGGGGACACTCCATTTAATAAAAATGAAAGATAGAAGGGTTTGAACATAAACGACAAAGGGACAAAACAAGATAAATCCTGAACTACAACCCTGAAATAATTCGGAGAACAGAAAATAAAACAAAACAAGCTACCAAACCCCTTCCTGGTAAGGAGAGGGGTGACTTCTCCATTGCTCAGCCTGACATCTTAGCCACTGGTTTGCATATCAGCATGACTAGAGTTTTCCTCACTATCAATGTTCTGCACCATAATTGATCCATCATGAATCATCTTTTCAATTTCTCTTTTCAAATCTCGACAATCTTCAATACTATGACCCTGAGCCTCTGAATGATATGCACATCGTGCATTAGGATCAAAATTTCTTGAACGCCGATTAAGGGTATGCCCAAGGAGAGGAATGATCATTCCTTCCTGTACCAATCTCTAAAATAAACTGGCATATGACTCTCCAATTGGTGTGAAGCTATCTCTCGACTTTTGCCTCATTTCATTGTTTGGCTTGGATAGAAAATCTGGCTTAGAAGGGTTTTGGTATGTTTGTGGAGTTAGAGGATGACTCGGGCGTTGGGGTATGCCATTGTGGGTAAGATGAGGGTTGAACTTGTGGTTGTGCATTATACACTGGATATGGATGTGGAGGAACAGAGTATAATGGATTTTGGGAGTGATTATGTGGAGCCTGGGCATAAACTTGAGCTTGAACCTGAGATCGACGATGACGTGGTCTTCTTGACCTTTCTTGCTGTCCAACTATAATAGCAGATGCATCTTCCTCACTCTTTTCCTTCCCAACATTTCCTGAACCCTTTTGAATTACTTGAGTAGTCACTTTCAATGTTGCAAAACTCACAATGCGACCAGTCTTAATTCTCTCTTCTATCATCTCCCCCATTTTAAGGACCTCAATGAATGGCTTGCCTAATGTAGGTAACAAGTATTGATAATATGTTTTGTCCTGTGATTGAATAAACACCTCCACTATTTTGCTTTCTTTCATTGGCGGTTTTACTCTAGCAGTTTGTTCGCGCCATCTAATTGCATACTCCCTGAAATTCTCAGTATTTTTCTTTGTTATACTAGTTAGGGATTTTTCATCAGGGATCAACTCCACATTGTATTGAAATTGTTGCACAAATTCGTTAGCTAGGTCATCCCAACTAATCCATTTGTCAATGTCTTGGTCAACAAACCATTCTGAAGCTAGACCTGAAAGACTCTCACCGAAATATGCCATGAGTAATTCTTCCTTCCCTCCAGCGCCCCTTAGCTGGTTGCAATAGCGTCTCAAATGTGCTACAGGATCGCCATGTTCATCATACTTCTCAAACTTCGGCATTTTAAAATCAAGAGGAAGATGTACGCCAAGAAACATGCACAGATCTTTATATGAGACACTTTTGTACCCCCCAAGTCCTTGCAAGTTTTTCATAGTCAGTTCCAACCTTCTCAATTTTCTGGCTATTTTCTCTTGTTCTTCTGTCATAACATGCTTCTCAGTGTTAGGAGGAAATTCAGGCGGTTGAGGGCAATCGTAAGGACCAGTCGACTTAAATGTAGGCTCGAGAGCATAATGCCGATCCCTAAAAATATTCAATGCAGGCTCTCTTGTAGAGTAGGGAGGCACAACTTGTGGATGAACATCAAAAGTAGGAGGTGGGGGTGGCGCCGCAAAAACATGAACAACAGCTGGATCCGAGTATGTGGTAGTCTTGGATTGGGGAGTGAGGAAATGAACATTGGAAGTGGTTGGATATTGTTGCCCCGGAGTCGATCCTGATGCATGTTGTGCCATATCAACAAAAATGGGAAATTGTGCATGTGACACGGGAGGCAAGCTAGAAAGATATTCCAGATTATCCGTGGGAACTGGAGGAGGCGGCAACCCATTAGCCCAAGCTCGATGCATTTCTATTATTTGCCGCCTTAATTTCCAAATCTCTTCATTATCTCCTACATTCTCATTCCCCGAACTCCCTATCTGATTAGTGACAACTAACTCGGTATCCTTGTTGGCCATAACTTCCTCTGTGACTTGGAGCAATATGGAGGACCAACCAAAATGCCACCAACCAACCACCTTAAACTAGCTGGACAAGAGATAGCAAATTGTTAGAGTTCAACAGTTTTTCAAAACCTCTTTTTTTCTTGAAAAGATCACCAAACCCAAGAAGGGCGCCTACGTATCTCATCCCCGAAAATGGAGAATCAGGTGTGCGTAGTTCGTGAAGTTTTTTCAAAATGGTCAATTAAAATCTTTTTTTTTCTTTTTCTTGAAACTTTAACAAGAAAAGAAAATAACAAATTATCAAAAGAATTGACGAAAATCTTTTTGCATTTTTTAGGTTTAAACTCCCTATACAAAAATGGAATCTATGATTACCAAAGAAGAATCTTTTTGGGTTTTCGATTTAGAATTTCATAGGAAAATGAAACTTGAAACTATTAAAGAAAAATCTTTTTGTAGTTTTCTTTTAGAGATGTATATGAAACACCTACTCTAAGTGAAGAGTAAAGAAAATCTTTTTGAATTTTTCAAATTCCTGTACAACATGAAATCTATGGTTACCGAAGAAAATATTTTTGGATTTTCGATTTTAAATTTCATACGAAAATGAAACTTGAACCTATTAAAGGAAAATATATTTTTTTGCTTTCTTTTAAAGATGTACATGAGACACCTACTCTAAATGAAGAGTGAAGAAAATCTTTTTTGAATTTTTGAAATAAGATCCCCGAACCTAAAATAGGTTGCCTACGTATCTCACTCCCGAGAGAGGAGAATCAGGGGTGCGTAGTTCGTCCAGATTGGACACTTAACGATTAACTAATAAATTGACCCTAACTTAAGAGACAACCAAAAACAAAATAATGAAAACTTTTTGGATTTTCAACTAAACATTTCAACTAAGACTGACACCACCAATTATAAAAAAAAAAATCTTTTTGGTATTTTGTTTTTGACAAATAAGTAGAAAAGGCAAACAAAACCCTCTTTTTTTTCATTTTTTTTTTGTTGAACTTACGGTACTTTGAGAAGATAAATGCAAAACGTGAAAAAAATAAAATCTTTTTGAGTTTTGGATCGTGAAGAACAAAAACCATAAAGAACTCTAAAATAAACTACGACACTCCTTTTGATTCATTCTTTTCGACTCACTTTTTTTTTTCATTTTTTTTCTTTTTTTTTCACACTTTACTTCTAACACATGCTTTCCCCAAATCGGTCCGTCAAATGACCACGTTACTCTCAAAGATGCAATATTTAGCATGTATGGATGCTTTAAAGGTGAGTCTCCTACAAAGGACCGTGCGGGCCCTGCTAGGTCTCAATATGATGCACATAAGAATGAACTAAAGGCTGACCTATGTTGTGGTTTACTAACAAGGCCGTTCGGGGGAGCATATGGTCGATAGTGGCTGCTTTGCTTTCCACCTACTCCATACATCCAACGGCTCCCCCCCTAAAATAAAGGTGACTCAACTAGAGTTCGTGCGCACGACGTGCGCTCCGAGACTTGTTGCAGAAAGAAGGCCGGGGGGATGGACTCATGATGACAGATATAAAGCGGTAACACATAGGATAAATACTATAAACAAAGAGCACGAAAACGCACAAAAGTGAAAACAATAACAAAACAATAATCACAAACAATGCTTATACACTCGTAATGCCAAACAAAGCCGATACGACTCAAAAATAAGCTCGAATTCTGAAACCTCCCCAGCAGAGTCGCCAGAGCTGTCACACCCTTTTTTTACGTACTCCAAAATATTATGTTTTAGCACGAAAGGGTTTTATTATTTAAGTGACAAGAAATGAAAATTTATTTCGAAAAAGGATTATTTGCATTTTTTATTCAGAGTCGCCACTTGGCATAATCCGATGTGCCAAGTCACCTTTGGAAATTTTTTTTCCAAACCATTTGACTCTTAAACCGGTTTGCGAACAAAGATTCCGGCTAAGGAATTCAGTTGACCGAGGGGAAGGTGTTAGGCACCCCTCGATCTCGTGGTTCGACCACGGTCGCTTGGTGGAGTGTATCAACTATTTTGGCATTATGAAATGTATAAACCACACAAAAGAACACAAAATAATCAAACAATAAACAAAACAAAACAGTCCAAAAACGTAAAAGTCCAGTCCAATTATACAGTCCAAAAAATAGAAAAAAATACAAAAATATAAATGCTAGTCTAAACTAAATCTAGACTAAGCTCCAATGTCTTACCCGACGCCACGGGCCTTCATCACGATTATTTTCCGCCAACATGATACGTCGGGGCATTCCCCGGTGAATAAATACAAATGGTCTCGAAGCATTTCCCGGCTAAATAAATACATCTGAATTTAAACACGATAATCTAGAAAGAGACATTCACACGCACATTCCAACATCCCACGAAAACTTATTCCTAAATTTTGCCTACCCGGCCTACGTTTGCCTACCCGCTCGTCGACATACCGCATTCAACATCAACAATGTATCAAAAATATCAAAATATTTACTTTTATCAATTTTCGATTCACGTCCCCAAATTTATTTCAAACAATACGATTAAACATGCTTCGATTTATCAATTCACTTTTCGAAGTCCGAAACCAACATCAACCAACACATAACACATATTCAAACATACCAAGCACGCAACAAATAAAATCATCCACACCCAACATCACGAAAAATAAATTAAAGATTCGGTCAGAAGAAATGGACCTCGATGAAATTGATCCTTGTCGATAATAAAGAAATCCGAAGACCAAAATACTCGACCGGAGAACCTCACAACGAGCAAACCAAACTCGGTATTAAAATAAAAACCGAACAGCTCCAAAACCAGTGAATAAAAACTTTACTATACGAAACCCAACCAAGAACGCCGACGCGATTCGATAAAGACGACTCGAAATCCACTATCGACGACGAACCAAGAAATAGACGAAACCAAGATCAACCAACAAACAACAGAAAACCAAAAACCCAACGCAGATCGAGCTCCGGGGAGCTCCGGTGATGTAGAGACGGCGGCGGCGCCTGTTCTCCGGTGGCGACACTGGTTCGCCGGTTGTTTCGCCGGACGGGTGAGCTGCGGATGGAGCTTAGAAAGAAAAAGAGATGGAGGGAACCGGAGAGAGGTCGGGTCGGGTCGCTGGCCGGCGAACGGTGTTCGGCTGTGGTGACGGCTTCGCCGATCGGCGGAGGCTTTGTTGGTGATGGCGGCGGCAGATCTAGGCGGTGACGGAGCGGTGCCGACGCTAGTTCGCCGGAGGGGAAGAGAGATCGTAGATCGAGAGAGAAGGCGGCGCTGGTGCCGACGCCGTTGTCGTTGTGGTCGGATTTTGGATTGGGAGAGGAGTTTGGTTACGGAGGGGGTTGCCGGCGAGAGAACTTTCTCCGATGGTCTCGCCGGTGAAGCTTCTTTAGAGAGATAGAGAGAGTAGAGAGAGTAGAGAGAGGTCTAGAGAGAGAAGGAGTTGATGACTTTTTTTTTTTTTTTTTTTTTTGGTTACTCTTCCTTCCCTTTTTGTGTGTATGTGGGTCTGTATATATTGTATTTTGAGTCCTTTCTTCTAGGACAAGAAAAAAAGAGAGGGGGGTGGGGTAACGTGGGGTACGGGTAGCGATGAAGTGTTATTTTTTTATTTGGTTGGTTGTTAGGATAAGATAAATTAGTTAAAGGTATTTTTTTGTTTATTTTTGTATTTTTGTGGGATATAATTACATGGGGTTGGACACATGGTAAGGTGAACTAAAAATGAATAAAATTAGACTTCGGGAGGTACAAAATCAGGTGTCTACACTTACTATAATAAATATTCCATAATACATGTTATTTTAGAACAAAACATAGTTACTTGTTCGTTATCATCTTTATCCTTAGTCATAAATATAAAGATATATCAATATATTACAAAAAAGAAAAATATTAAATAGAAAGTAATAAATAAAGATAATTTAGTCAAATTAGTCTTTACTTAATGTTTTTTCCTTAAGGGGCATGCAAATTTAAAAAGTGACAAGTATTTAGGAACGAAGGGAGTTTATTAATAAAAGACTTTATTTTTTAATTTATGATTTGTTGAAAAATTAAAATCATTTGCAAGCCTCCAAAGATAAGAAGACCTGTAAAACGTGTGATCTTAAACATTTTGTAACATAGTTTGACTGGACACGAAATTTAAGAAAGACAGAGAGACTACTGAAACGTGTAATCTTAAAATGCCATGACATTTGTGTGGCTTTAAGATATTGTTATCAAGGGTAAAACTGATCATGTTTAAGTTTAGTGCTTTCCAATTTGCGAAGGGTCATTTTCTTTGAAACGGACAAATATGGAACTTAAGAAAGATAGGAAGCCTTTTCAAATATGTAATCTTAAACATGTCATAACATAGTTTGACTTGACATGGATTCAAGAAAGATTGGGAGACTTTTGAAACTGTGATCTTAAACCTGTCATAACATCGCATGACTATAACATCTTCTCGTTAAAGGCAAACATTTTCGATGCCCAAACAGGGTCATGCTTCTCGAAAAAGACTAAAAAAAGGCCAGTTCGGTGCACTAAAGCTTCCGCTATGCGCAGGAAGCGGGAAAGGGCCCCACCATAAAGGCATATTGTACGCAGTCTTACCTTGCATTTCTGCCAGAGACTGTTTTCAAGACTTGAACCCGTGACCTCTTAGTCACATGGTAGCAACTTTACCGGTTACTCCAGAGACTAAAAAAGAAATGATGTCACATAAATTGGAATAGAGTGACGGAGTAATATGTTAAACTTACCAAGAGGATAGCCTTGATGTTGTCAATGGTCAAAGGCACTTCAAGTTCTCCATTTTCCATAGTCCTAAGCAAAACATCAAGTAAATCTTCATGTTGTGGCTTGTTTATCTTGTTTCTTTCAATATGACATCCATTTAAGTGGAAAAGTTTTCCTACCAAATGTGATTCTTGTAATTATGTCATGGTTTAAACCAAACAACATCTCAGCCAAGTTGACCGGCTTGTCATCGCGGCTACATAAAGCCGCGATGACCTGAGGAATAGAGTCAACTCCTCGCACCTTGCTGCTGGCGGAGACGAGTGGACTCTGCTGGAGCTGTCTCAGCTCCAGGATGCAAATTTTACGCAGTTGTCTCTAGTATGTACCGTAAGATGCAAATGCTATATCGGTATAATTGTAGCCCAAGATTCTCGGGGCAACTAGTTAAGGTGCGTTAGGGGACCATATTTTAAGGCTAAGTCCCTTAGTTTTTTGTGTGGTGTTGGAGTCATCAAATGGTTCAAAATGACAATAAAAGGGAATTTTGTTGGACCAAGTGGGAGATTTTTTTTTTGTTAAACAAACTCCATAGGTGTATGAAGATGAAGATTGTAAAAATGATTATTGAAATTTGGATCATTTTCCATGTTTTCTATATGTTTTCTTGTATGTGAAATGAATTGAATATTTGTCACAATTGCATTGCGAGTCTATCGAAAACAGTCTGTCTACTTTATCTGAGGTAGTGGTATGGACAGCGTAACATTATCCTCCCCAGACTCCACCATGTGAGCATACACCGGATATGTTGTTGTTGTTATTGTACTCAATGCCTGTAATGTGGAAAGTGAGTATTGACGTAAATAGTAAAGTTATTATGATGCAATCAGAAGTCATGTTAATAGCCTATTTACGAACCGAAATTTAAAGTAACATAATGTACGATAGATCCTTGTGGTCTAGTTCCTTTTCTCGGTGCTACCGAGAGTTTAGTGGTAAGTACCACTCTATTCTAGATGTCTCGAATTCGAGTGGTGAGTATGAAGTCGTCTTTATTGGGAGTTTTATAGGGAGTGCATACTCCCAAAGGAGATTTTAGATGCAAAATCAAATTAGTCGGTACCTCAAAACAGATGACGAATACCAGATAGAAAAAAAAAATACTTTCTCAATCTCATTTTATGAGGCATACTTTCGCTTTTAATCCGTCCAAAAAAGAATGTTATATTTTCTTATTTAATAACTTTTTAAAAGTGCGATTACTCTTTTACCTTTATTGGTCTCACTTATAAGATTTTACTTAATTAAAAATAATAGTATTATATTTTCTTAAATAAAGATAATTTTGATACAAATCTTTTCTGAGACGAAAAGAATATTACTTTTTCCTTCATAAGCAAACCAATAAATTAGCAAAATATAATTGTTTGATGTGATGTTTATACATTAGAATTATTATATATAAAAATAGTACCTAATGCCACCATACATTTTAAAAAATAATATTATTTTCTTATTATTTTATTCTAAAATAAATATAAGTATATTGGGCGAAGATTCTCCAGGGTTGCAGAACGAAGGAAAATAGACTTCCTGCGAGCGAGTGTATCATGACAAACCATGAATATAGTGCCATCGGCAGAACCTCTATCTAAAAACATCTCGACAGAGTCATTATGCGAAGATTATGCCTCCATTCGAAGGATGAGGATGACGTGGATGAAAAGGATAGGAAAGAAAGGTATCGGAGTCTGTTGGGAGTGCAAACGCGTATTATACTAGCCTTTGCAGAAGATATTGGTTGGCACCTGGAACGCATAGGATACCTGGCGTTACGTTATTAGTTATAGTACTATGAGGATCCCTGGGATACTAGCCATTTCTCGTATGCTATAAATTGGACATTTTCTTCACTTGTAAACGATATGGAATCAGATCCTAAGCGATACAATACACAATTTACTTGTTCATCAAGCATTATTTTTTCTCTTTACTTTCTTGCTCACTGTGACTCACGTGGAAGGAATCATTATTGTTTGAGGATATGTCTAGAATCGCGTTTCACTGACCCCATCTGGTGGGAATTCACTAGGTTTGTTGTTGTTGTTGTAATTTATTCATGTTTATGCTTTGTCTTTTGATACATAGATAGTCAATTCGCTGGTAAACAAATCGTAAATAGAGTTAGATTTAACACGCATAATCTTTACCTCGTACACAAATTCAATTGTACGATTTTCAGGTAAATAGTTAGATTTTAAAATTTTAAAGAATTTAACTTGAATTTCTCATTTGTGCTAATGACATGATTTTATAACCGTATAAATATTTAAAATAACAAATTTAAAAGTTTTAAAATATTTAATTATCAATTTAGGCTAAATTAAGGTGTCTACTTATGTACCGGGGTGGACATACTATAATAGATATGAATATTCTATAGAAATCAAAATTTTGATAATGAATGTGCTATGCATATTGAATTAATTTGACATTTGGTACAATATTTGATATTTATATTAAAAAAATATATATATCAAAGCATATAGTTACATACCCAATTTATGTATATATTATTATGAAAGCAAGATTACATAAACACTTTTTTTAACTAGGCTTTAAATCACATATATACCTCTGATTTTGGATGTGCACAAGTAGACATTTAAACTTATATAACGTAGACAAACGCGTCCTATATAACATAATATACGTAAAACGTCATATAAGACACATAATTATTGATTTATAATACTGTAAAATATCAAAATCGAACTTTAAAATAACAAATAAAATGACCTACTTTATCCCATACCTTACTTCTTTTTACCTTAATTTTCATTCTTACCTTTTTACCTAACTTTATCCCATACCTTACTTGTCTATATGTCCATTCTTCAAATTATTAGCAGACGTTTGGCCATGAAAATTAAAAAAATTTTGAGTTGGAGTTGGAGTTGTGTTTGACCATGTCTTTTTTGAATTTTTTTTTTTGACTATTGAAAAAACTTTTTAAAATATGATTTTATGCCCTAACTTTAACAAACTATCAAAATCACCCAACTAAAATTTACCTACTAATGGAAAAAGAACACAACTAGCCACTATTATAAAAATAATTACATATACATGGTCATATTTAATGAATTTTAATTATGACATATATAATATTTACATTAATAGCCATTTTCTCATATTTGAAAATTTTAAATATGGATGTTATATTAACAGATCACTGCTTTCTGTTTTTTAGGTAACAAAATATTATCTTTCAAACAAATTTATTTTTTTAGAATTTTATTTAATTTATTTCCTTCATTTTTCGTTCCTAAAAAATAGGAAATGATGAGTTGTTATTAAATTTTAGGGTGCCGCTAATTTATTTCTTTAATTTTCTTATACATGAAATATTTTACTGTGTGAATAAATTATTTCTATATAAACATGCTTTGCATATTTATGGTATATTATATCATATACCATAAATATATAAATATGCTTAGTATGTTTCTTTATACTTTGTATTTTTATATATGTGTGTATATGATATATGCATAGTATAAACTTCATATATAACATACTTTGTATATTTATATTATAAATATGCTTAGTAAGTTTCTTAATACTTTATATATTTATATATGTGTGTATATGGTATATACATGGTATAAACTTTATATATAACATACTTTGTATATTTCTATTATAAATATAATACTTTATATATTTATGGGTATAAATATAATACTTTATATATTTATGGGTATAAATATAAATTAGCAGTAAAATAATGTCTTAAATAAGGGAAAAAATTAAATTAGGGATAAAAATAATGGTGAGAGAGAAAAAGATATATATATTAATTAGGATAGCATTAAATTTGAAATTATAATTATTTTATTCTTTAAACCTGCTATATACGTAATATTGAAAAAGTAATGTTATAAGGAGAGTTTTATGTAAAAATTTAAAAAATTGGGGTTATATGTAATAATAATAAAAGTTAGAATTGGAGTTGGAAAATTGTAAAAACAACAAAAACCTGTTTTTCCCTTTTTAGAATTTTTTTTTGGAATTATTTTCCGAATTTTCATGGCCAAACACCACAATTTTTAACTCCGAAAAAATTTTCTGGAAAAAATAAAAAAATTTCCATGACCAAACGGGCCCTTAATATGGCACATTATATAACTATGAAAAATAATACATAATCTGTCTAAATATTATGGGTGTGGTTGATATGGAGGAGAATAATTACGAAAAAATATTTTTTATTTTTTATATTTGATTGAACAATTTTTTTAAAAAAAAAATCTCTAAAAAAACAGGTTCTTTAAAATAACGAAACATGATTTTGTTAATAGATTACGTATAAATATTTTTGAAATAATATTTTTTTTGATCTACTAAATACTAGAAAATATGTAAGAAATTAATTTATTTTTCAAGAAAAAATATTTTTCTTCGTACAAAACACGCCCTATACATAATATAGTACAATACATATAATATTCTCTTCATTTCATTTTATTTGATCGTTTTTTACTAGACACGCCCCCAGAGAAAACTTTAGTAAGAATGTATTCTACGATTAACCTCATTAATAATATTTTGAAACTCTAAATTTGACTATTCTTTACTTTATATAGTTATTTAAGTAGTAAGGGTAGAACGAACAAAATATAATAAAATTATCTTAATCCTAGAAATTGAACAAATAAATTGAAATAATTACTTTTAACACAACGATTAAGTTAAACGAAACAGAAGGAGTATACCACAATATATTATCATTCAACATTAAGGGATTGTTTGGTAAAATAATTTCAAAATAAAGGTTGAAATCAACGTTATTTCATATTTAGCATGAAGTATTAGCTAATCTCGAAATTATTTTATATCCATCATTTGTTTTAAAATGACGAAATTACTATCATACATAGAGTGACATAAAATAGTAGTTTTATAAAATATTTTATCTCGTTATTAGTTAATTTTGAAATTATTTTATATTCATCATTTGTTTTAAAATAACGAAATTACTATAACACATAGAGTGACATAAAATAATAATTTTATGAAATATTTTATCTAATTCGGTGTATCAAATGGCAACGATAACAATATTAGCAACCATCCAAATCCCTAAAGTAAAAAAAAAATAAAAATACTTCCACCATTTCATATTAGTTGGACACTGTAGACTTGACACACTCATTAAAAAAATATTTATTAGGGATCTATTTATTAAATTAATCTTATTAATTATGCTTTGAAAATATAAATTTGAATATTTACAACTTGTTTAGTTATTTAATAATGAGAGTATTATTGAAAGAATATATTAAAATCCTTATTTCAACTAAATTGAAACAGATATTTTTAAAAAGAGTATCAACTAATACGAAACGGAAAGGAAGGAGTAAAAACAAACAAACATCCTTCTCGTGTGACAACCCCTTTACCCCTACCCCACCCCCCACCCCCCACCCCACCACAAGTACACTCCAAGTAACTGTAATCTCAAGCTTATTGAAGAAGCAAAAACAAGGAAAGCAAAAGCATAAAAAAGATTAACTCAATTATCATACTTCACTCAGTTTTCTATACACACTTTTCTTGCATTGATTCACCTTGTGTCTTTGATCATTCTGTTGAAGAAAGGTTGGTGGGTTTTCTTGTTTTCCTATTTTTGTCAATTGGGGTCCTTAAAAGTTTGTATCTTGTTGTTGTTCTTGATCCAAATTTGTATATATGTTGGTTTGATTTTTATGCATTGTTTATACTGTTTTTTCCATTTTTTTCAATTGGTTATGTTGTTGTTGTTGTTCAATTGGGGTTGTATCTATGGTTGATTTGCTTTACTGCATTGTTTATACTGTCTTTTATGTTGTTGTTGTTCAATTGGGGTTCTTAAAGTTTGTATCAAGTTGAAGTTATTGATCTGAATTTGCATCTATGATTGATTTGCTTTACTGCACTGTTTATACTGTCTAATTTGCATCTATGGTTGGCCTGATATTCACCTTGGTGTCTTTGATCATTCTGTTCAAGAAAGGTTAGTGGGGTTTCTTGTTTTCCTATTTTTGTCAATTGGGGTCCTTAAAGTTTGTATCTTGTTGTTGTTCTTGATCCAAATTTGTATCTATGTTGGTTTGATTTTTATGCATTGTTTATACTGTTTTTTCCATTTTTTTCAATTGGTTATGTTGTTGTTGTTGTTCAATTGGGGTTGTATCTATGGTTGATTTGCTTTACTGCATTGTTTATACTGTCTTTTATGTTGTTGTTGTTCAATTGGGGTTCTTAAAGTTTGTATCAAGTTGAAGTTATTGATCTGAATTTGCATCTATGATTGATTTGCTTTACTGCACTGTTTATACTGTCTAATTTGCATCTATGGTTGGCCTGATATTCACCTTGGTGTCTTTGATCATTCTGTTCAAGAAAGGTTAGTGGGGTTTCTTGTTTTTCCATTTTTGTAAATTGGGGTTCTTAAAGTTTGTATCTTGTTGTTGTTCTTGATCCAAATTTGTATCTATGTTGGTTTGCTTTTTATGCATTGTTTATACTGTTTTTTCCATTTTTTTCAATTGGTTATGTTGTTGTTGTTGTTGTTGTTGTTGTTGTTCAATTGGGGTTGTATCTATGGTTGATTTGCTTTACTGCATTGTTTATACTGTCTTTTCCATTTTTTCAATTGGGTATGTGGTTGTTGTTGATGTTGTTCAATTGGGATTGCATCTATGGTTGATTTGCTTTACTTCATTGTTTATACTATCTTTCCATTTTTTCATTTGAGTATCTTGTTGTTGTTGTTGTTCAATTGGGGTTCTTAACGTTTGTATTTTGTCGAAGTTATTGATCTGAATTTGCATCTATAGTTGATTTGCTTTGCTGCATTGTTTGTACTGTCTTTTCCATTTTTTCAATTGGTTATGTTGTTGTTCTTGTTCAGTTGGGGTTCTTAAAGTTTGTATATTCATGAAGTTCTTAATCCAATTTTGCATCTATGGTTGGCCTGATTTTCTTGCATTTATTCATCTTGTGTCTTTGATCCTTCTGTTCAAGAAAGGTTAGTGGGGTTTTCTTGTTCTTCCAATTTTCTCAATTGGGGTTGTTAAAGTTTGTATCTTTGTTGAAGTTCTTGATCTGAATTTGAATTTGCATCTATGAATGATTTGTTTTACTGCATTGTTTGTACTGTTTTTTCCATTGTTTCAATTGGGTATATTGTTGTTGTTGATGCTGTCCAATTGGGATTCTTAAAAGATTGTATCTTGTTGAAGTTCTTGATCCAAATTTGCATCTATGGTTGATTTGATCTATGGATGATTTGGGTTTCTTAAAGTTTGCATCTTGTTGAAGTTCTTGATCCAAGTTTATATCTATGGTTGATTTGCTTTACTGCATTATTTATACTGTCTTTTCCATTTTTTCAATTGGGTATGTTGTTTTTGTAGTTCAATTGGAGTTCTTAAAGTTTGTATCTTGTCGAAGTTCTTGAAAACCATCAAAAAATCGCTCAATTTCATAGTTCACTTACTCTTCTATACACACCATTTTGATTCGTTTTTCTTGCATTTATTCACCTTGTGTCTTTGATCCTTCTGTTCAAGAAAGTTTTTCTTGCATTTATTCACCTTGTGTCTTTGATCATTTTGTTCAAGAAAGGTTAGTGGGATTCTCCTCAACAACAACATACCCAATGAATTCCCACATAGTGGGGTCTGGGGAGGGTAAATTGTACGCAGATCATTCCATGGTTCTCTTGTTTTTCCATTTTTATCAATTGGGGTTCTTAAAGTTTGTATCTTGTTGTTGTTGTTCAATTGGGGTTCTTGTATCTTGTTGAAGTTCTTGCTCCAAATTTGTATGTGTGATTGATTTGCTTTACTGCATTGTATATACTGTTATTTTTCCATTTTTCTCATTGGGGTTCTTAAGTTTGTATCTTGTTGAAGTTCTTGATCCAAATTTGTATGTGTGATTGATTTGCTTTACTGCATTGTATATACTGTTATTTTTCCATTTTTCTCATTGGGGTTCTTAAGTTTGTATCTTGTTGAAGTTCTTGCTCCAAATTTGTATGTGTGATTGATTTGCTTTACTGCATTGTATATACTGTTATTTTTCCATTTTTCTCATTGGGGTTCTTAAGTTTGTATCTTGTTGAAGTTCTTGATCCAAATTTGCATCTATGGTGTAACATCTCAGAAAAAAGTTTGAATTTAGTTTAATAGTTCGAATAAGTATAACTCCTCATCTATAGAGAGTGGCGTGGTACACATGGCTTAAGGATAATTAATAGTGTGGAGGAATATAACATTAAGTTAATGAAAAGCAGTGTAAGTATAATTATTTATCTCGATATTTGATGTCTATTGGAATAAAATAGTAAGTGATGCCTCCTTATATTTTCTTTTTATATATTTGTTATTAATATCGAGAATATGTGGGGGCCACCTCTTAATTATTTTCCCTAAACTAGCTAGTGTTAAAGTGAAAAAGAGGGGAGCATATTCTCATTATCACTCGAATTGATTCGAGGAAACAAGAAAGAACGCCATCCCCTGTTTCCCTCTTTCTTTCGGTCCTTTTCTCTCCTATCAACAACGATAATAAATCTTAACCTTCAAAAAGGAATTATAAGGGGAGGAAGGGTACCTACGTCCTTCGGATCATAAGCTGAAGGATTTTGTGGCAACCTCAAAGGATTTCAAGTACTAATTTATAATATTTATAGTTGGAATTTGAACTCCAAGAGGTAAATTCCTTATCCTATTTTCGAATATGACTATAGATAAGCATTTGGGGATATTTAATCCGAATTTTTATACTATATCCTGAAGTGGGTTAGATTAGTTAGGGTTCTTGAATAAAAGGTAAAAGTTGAAATTGGATAGAATTGATAGAATTATGTATTAGGTGAACTGTTAACTCGTTGGCAGTGAAGTAAGTCGTTTTATATGTAAGTATGTTTAGAGAATTTTCTTCATCACCATTAATGAAGATTATGGAGCTTTATGTCCACTAGGTGTTCGATAAAATGTCGTAGTGATTCAATTATTTCATTTCATAGTCAAGTATGATGTGAATAAATTATGGCTATGTAGATTGAATCTTTGGGGTCATTTGGAACCCGCAAATCTACTTTATCTATGAAGTCCTCGAGATTTCCTGTTGTAAGATAAAGGGGCAGCCCGTTGTATATTGTGGAACTCGAAATTGAGGCATATAAAGCTAAAACCTCCTTCGCCTATAAGGCACGACTTATTGTCGTTTTTTCTCCTAAAATAGCTGGCATAGTCTACTCTATATATGTGAATAGAGTTTTCAGTTTCTATATGTCTAACATATGACTACGTTTCCTTTTCATTTGAAATTACGCGTCTTCACGTCCCATGCGTCTATTTGTTGAAGTGACAAATGTTCGTACTACTCCCATCAAGTCAAGTATCTTTAGAGTTAGTTCGTCTTCATTAGAAATTCTTAGAAGTCACCTAGTATATCGTCATATGCTATAAATTAGAATAAATGGCCATACTATAGTCGCACTAAATTAGATCACTTAGCGATATAGTCATATGATGATATAAAGTACAAGCGTTTTAATAGTTCGATACTATCAAAGAAGCCAGTTGCATTTGAAAAGCACTACTTGAATAACTAAACAATATTTGTCGTAATATATTCTTGCATAGGCCTACGAGGCACTATTGATAAAAGTTAACGACGGGAAGGTATTCATAGGTTTGTCTTGGCACATACGCACGACGTAATTCTGTGCACAGAATTAAGACCAGACCACTATAATGAGCCCGAATTTGTGGCATACCTGCACTTGTGGCATCATTTGCATTTGGAGTCAGCTGGACTAGTTCCCCTGACTCGAGCCAATATATGGCACATATGGCTTGCGGGCAGACCCTCATAGTGACTCCGGGGGCGTATCCTGTATCAGACCGTGATTACAGTTATACGTATAAAATCATAGTCAGGAGTATTTGGGTAACACATGTTGTACACTTGACATGGAATGCCTTTGGTAGGCCATCACATGATTATTTGTATTAAAAGTAGGCACATGACATGACTTAGGCAAATTACTAGGCCCTTAATAACGATGATTTATTAATAAGCGGTTATATGATAAGTTAATACGGTAAATGCATAGGTAATAGTCTTATGTGGTGTATTTGTCACTCGTTCTCTCAGAAGTTATAGTTTCATATAAGAGGCTCTAGTATTCAGTCGTCCGCAGTTGCTCATTCTATTGTTTGATTCATTGAGCATCCTCATACATTAAATTGTTATTTTGTCTGCTTTACATACTAGTACATACATTATATGTACTAACGTCCCTACCTTCGGGGGCACTGTATTTCTGTAAATACAGGATCAGATATATCGAGGAGCATACTTCTATACTAGGCACTTGTCAGTATTCAGCAAAGCAGTCGGTGAGCTCCTCTCTTACCTGGAGCTAATAACTGTCTAGTACTATTTAATCATGTTTTCGGTTATAGTTTGGGTGTGTTGGGGCCCTACCCCGACCATCTTCCCAGGAACAATTAGTATTTCTCTAGAGGCTTCGTAGACAATGTTAAGTTGTTATGTATGGTCATAGTATCACTTGTGTATATCAGTTAGATTCAATGAACCAGAATTGTGCATTTACATAGACCCTCATAATTGTTTAAGGATAGTAACTCTTCTGCTTAGAATATCTGTCGGTGGTATAGCACATACTTATACGGTTCTTGTCTGCTCTGTCTGGGCTGCGGGGCATGACATATGGTTGATGTCTTCCCATATGTCCTAACCTTGGTTGACAGAGTTACATGGTATCCTGTGAAATTAGATCGAGGTGTGCGAAAAGGCCTTATTCTTTGGAAGATCTATCTCGTGTCTGGTACTGTATGGTTCTAAAGCTGGCATGGACACTAGGGTCATCCAAAACTAAAAAAAAATAAAAAATCTATGGTTGATTTGCTTCACTGCATTGTTTATATGTTTTTTTTTCATTTTTCTCAATTGGGTGTCTTAAAGTTTGTATCTTGTTGTTCTTGATCCAAATTTGCATCTACGTTTGATTTGCTTTACTGCGTTGTTTATAGTTTATACTGTTTTTCCGTTATTCTATATTGGTATTCTTAAGGTTTGTATCTTGTTGAAGTTCTTGATCCAAATTGGTATCTATGGTTGATTTGCTTTACTGCATTGTTTATACTGTTTTTTCCATTTTTATCAATTGGTGTTCTTAAAGTTTGTATTTAGTTGACGTTCTTGATCCGAATTTGCATCTATGGTTGATTTGCTTTACTGCGTGATTTATACGGTTTTTACCTTTACAGAAGTGGGGTTCTCGTGTTATGTATTTCTCTCGTTTTGGTTTCTGAAAGTTTGTATCTTTTTGAAGCTTTGAATCCAAATTTGCATCAATTGATCATTTGCTTCACTTATGGCTGTGTTGTTGATGCACTATTCTTTTTTTCTAGTCGCAGAAAGTGGGGTCCTCTAGTTATGCAAATTTTCTCAATTGAGTTACTTATATTTTTCCTTGAGCTGAGTGTCTATCGGAAACAACCTCTCTACGTCTAAGGTAGGGGTAGGTCTGTGTATACCCTCCCCGGACCCCACTTTGTGGAATTATACTTGGTATGTTGTTGTTGTGTTGTCGTTGAGTTTCTTTACATTTTGTTCTTGCTACCCTGTCTTCTAATTGTTTTTGTGTTACCTTGTTTTGTAATTGTTTTTTTGAGTCGAGGGTTTATCGAAAACAGACTACCTACCCCACAAAGGTAGGGGTAAGCTTTGCGTACATCCTCCTACCCCCCCGAGACCCTACTTGCCTCATACATTGTGAATTCTATAAGATTTTTCCTGTTGTTTCGTTTTATTCACAAATTTTGGATAATTTAACAGGTGAACTTGGAGGGTGTGTGTATAAGCAAGTTCAACGTTTCGTTCGACTCCTTCAAGATAAAGATGGGATCAGAGGGTTCTGAAATGACTCTAGTAGTGACTCAAATTAGTGTTGGTGGGTTCGACAACAATGTCAATGCGAAAAAGCTTTCGGAATATCTGGAAGAACAAGTTGGACAAGTGTGGAGGTGTAGATTAAAGACTTCATCCACTCCTCCCGAGTCTTACCCAGTTTATGACATTGATGTAGAGAAGGTGCGAAGAATGAAGAATTACGAAAAAGTGGAACCTCATGCTTTCGTTCATTTTGCATCTTCAGGGTCAGCAAAGAATGCTCTTGCTGCTGCTAGGCGCGATGAACTCTTATTAGAGGAGCCTCTGAAGGTAAGTTTGGGTCCTGAGAATTTCCGTAAGATGAACCAGAGGAGAAGTGATACCCTGCCGTATAAGTTTTCGGATGTTAATGTAGAAATTGGAGCACTGGTTGGTAGTGATGATTTTGTGGTTGGTTGGAGGGGACCTCATACGGGTGTTAACTTTCTTGTGGACCCATTCGATGGGACATGCAAAATACTCTTCACAAAGGATACTGTTTTCGGTTTCAAGGGTGAAGGAAGACATGCTGTTATAAAATGCAATTTCAAGATTGAGTTTTTGCTGAGGGAGATCAATGAAATAAAGGAATACAAAGACTTCTCGTCTTTGGTAATATTGTTACATCTGGCTTCAGCTCCATTGGTTTTCTACAGAACTGCTGATGACGATATTGAAGAGTCGGTAGCATTTGATTTATTGGACGATGACGATCAGTGGATCCGAACCACAGATATCACATGTAGTGGAGCCATTGGTAGGTTAAATACCTACCGTATTTCAATTCGACCTCGAAATGGTCCTAGTTTTAACAAGGCCATGAATTATTTCAAGTCAAGTAGGGTGCCCGTGGTGGAACAGCGTATCGGGCAGAGGCTCCGGGTGAGAGATGAGCCTGATTTTGGGGTTTCCATGTCAGAACCTTTCTTCTGCTTTCATAATCATGAAGGCATAAGCTTTAAGGTTCTGTTCATGGTAAATGCGGTTATGCACAAAGGCATAATTAATCAGCATCAGATGACTGCTGAGTTTTTTTCATTGCTTAGAACGCATGAGGAGGGGGTCAATTTATCTGCACTGAAACATATCTTTTCTTATAAACGACCCGTCAATGATGCTATTCATAAGTTGTCACGCGTCCAGAGATGGCTGTTTAATAATCCTAACCTTCTCGAGAGAACTGGACAGTTGGATGACATTGTAGAGGTTAGAAGGTTGGCTATTACCCCTACCAAAGCATATTGTCTTCCACCGACTGTGGAGCTATCCAATAGAGTCCTTAGGAAGTATAAACATGTTTCAGATCGATTTTTGCGAGTTACGTTCATGGATGAGGGCATGCGTAACCTGAATAGGAAGGTTCTGACATACTATGCTGCTAACATTGTGAGAGAAATTACATCAAATTCTAATCCCCAGAGAACTGCAATCTTCCAAAGGGTGAAAAGTATGCTGACTAATGGATTTTATCTGTGTGGTCGGAAATACTCCTTTTTGGCGTTCTCAGCTAACCAGCTTAGGGATCGTTCTGCCTGGTTTTTTGCAGAAACCCCGAAAATTAGGGTGCCCAACATCATAAACTGGATGGGGATGTTCAGTAACAGGAATGTTGCAAAATGTGCTGCTAGGATGGGACAGTGCTTTTCATCAACCTATGCAACAGTGGAAGTCCTTCCAAGCAAGGTTAACTCTGAGCTTCCAGATATAGAAAGAAATAACTATGTCTTTTCTGATGGAATCGGCATGATGTCAGAAGATCTAGCAATAGAAGTTGCGGAGAAGTTGCAATTGAGTGTCAATCCTCCTTGTGCTTATCAGATAAGGTATGCTGGTTATAAAGGTGTTGTCACATGTTGGCCGGGGAAGAATGATGGTTTCGGCCTTTCTCTGAGAACAAGTATGAAGAAATTTGACTCGAATCACACTATCCTTGAAATCTGCTCTTGGACGAGATCACAACCTGGTTTTCTGAATCGGCAAATAATAACCTTGCTCTCGTCCTTGGACGTTAAGGATGCAATATTTTGGGAAATGCAGAAAGAAATGTTAACAAGGTTGGATAAGATACTTGTGAATTCGGACGTGGCTTTTGATGTCGTTACAGCTTCATGTGGTGAGGCTGGAAATACAGTGGCTATAATGTTGAGTGCGGGTTTTAAACCTCAAAGTGAGCCTCATTTAAGGGGGATGTTGTCTAGCATTAGAGCTGCTCAACTTGGCGACCTCAGGAATAAGGCAAGGATATTTGTTCCTTCAGGAAGGTGGTTAATGGGCTGTTTGGATGAACTCGGTAAACTTGAGCAAGGCCAATGCTTTATTCAAGTGTCAAGCCCTTCTTTGGAGAATTGTTTTGTTAAGCATGGCCCAGAGTTTTCTGACATCAAGAAAAATCTTCAAGTGATTAAGGGCCTCGTTATAATTGCAAAGAACCCGTGTCTTCATCCCGGGGATGTGAGGATTCTGGAGGCTGTAGATGTTCCCGGTTTACACCATCTCTATGATTGTCTGGTCTTCCCTCAGAAAGGGGACAGGCCACATCCAAATGAAGCATCAGGGAGTGACCTTGACGGTGACCTCTACTTTGTGACTTGGGATGAAAATCTCATCCCACCTAGTAAGAAAAGCTGGATGCCAATGGCATATGATCCTGCAGAAGCTAAACAGTTGGGTCGTCCAGTTAAACATGCGGTAACTACCCAACTATAATGATATTTCTTGCAGCTTTGATTCATATCTTCCTATATTTTTGTTTAGATTTTCCAGATCTGTATACGTTTGTGTTGCAGCGCTATGTTCACTGGGCAAGAATGCTGATGAGAGATAATTATAAGCCTACGTGAAAATCTAGCATCACTTGTTCTTTAGCTAATGTTTATCTTTTAAGAGGCTGTTTTGAGTTTTGTTGCATTATTAAGATATACTTGTTGCTCACTTTTCTTGTATTATGCATCCCAAGTTGACGTATGTATATATTTGTAATAGAAGAGAGACTCTTTTTCTGTAGTCACACTCACTAGAATAAAAAGAAAAAAGCTAAAGGCACTGCACTTGCAATAAGTCTACTTTATGGCACTTATTATTTGTTGGATCATTCAACCGGTTGCGCAATATTCTTTCGTATATTATTTTTCCGGTATGCCATTTATTTTTTCAGTTTTAACCTATGCGTTTCTTTTTTTTTACAGGACATAGTAGAATTTTTCTCAAAGCACATGGTTCAAGAGAGTCTAGGAGAAATCTGCAACGCACATGTGGTTCATGCCGACCTAAGTGAATTTGGAGCTATGGATGAGAAGTGCCTTAAATTGGCTGAGCTTGCTGCTCTAGCCGTTGATTTCCCTAAAACCGGAAAACTTGTCACCATGCCATTTGACCTCAAACCAAAAATGTATCCTGACTTCATGGGGAAAGAGGCATTTCAATCGTACGAGTCAAAGAAAATTTTGGGCAAATCATTTAGGCAAGTGAAAGATTGTGATGCAGAGGGTAGAGAATCTTCTGGGCTTGAGTATGTCCCTGAAAACATCCCATATGATACTAATCTCGAGATCCCGGGATACGAAGATTTCATAGATGACACATGGAGCCTCAAATGTTCTTATGATGGTCAGTTGATTGGTCTTTTAGGACAATACAAAGTTAACGGGGAGGAAGAGGTGGTTTCTGGACATATATGGTCCATGCCAAAGTACAGTTCTAAGAAGCAAGGGGAATTAAAAGAGAGGCTGAAGCACGCATATAATACGTTGAGGAAGGAGTTCAGGAATGTTTTCGAGCAGATGGGGCCTGATTTTGATCTGCTTTCCAATGATGAGAAGAATACCATCTATGAAAGAAAGGCATCCGCATGGTATCGGGTCACCTATCATCCTCAATGGGTGACTAGATCACTGGAGTTGCAATTGCCAGATGCTGCCTCAAATAGTGTTATGTTAAGTTTTGCTTGGATTGCAGCAGATTACCTTGCTCGAATTAAAATTAGGCACCGGGGAATGCAACATTCTGACTCTACCAAGCCTATTAATTCCCTTGGAAGGTATCTTGTTAACAAGATATAACGACAACAGCTTTCATGCGGCTAAATGCAAAAATATTGGCTGCTTATCAACTTTTTGGCTGTAAGGCCACTCTGCCATTATCAATTCCTGATTTGATGTCCTTTTGAACCTCCTATTGGTTGTTTCCTTATGTTGGTCAGTTATTATATGTATGTCATCCATGAGATTGCCTGCTTATCAATAAAAACTTTTGTCGATACAGCAGTTGCTTTTACTGGTGCCCCACTTTTCATCATTGCTGTATTCTGGTTTGTGGCATGTGGCATTTGCTTGCTCCTAGTTTGTATCTGTTGTTGTTGTGTTGTTATTCTTCTGCTTTTCTGTATACTGGCAAGGGAAAGTTCATGACGATACAAAACATACATTAGATTATGTTGTGCAACAAGCAGGATCAACAGTTGACAGTTTAAGGAATGTGTCAAACAGTCTGTCTTTTGTCCAGCACGCTGGAGTTGGTCAAATCTTTCTACCACAATATGTTCAAAACAACATCGACAAGGTCGACGCCAAGATTAGCTCAGCTGCTGAAACTCTTGAAAGTGAAACCGAGAAGAACAAGAAGGATATCATGATTATCTTAGGCATTGTGTAAGCACTTATAGGCAATTCATTTAAGTTTTCTGAACTATAGTGAACTTGTGATGCATGTCATTATAGGCTGGATCTTTGTTGCCATTACTTTTATCGTATGTGGTGCATTTCTTGTTCTTCACTATACCCCTTTTACACAACGAATCAATACGGCTGTTACGCTGCATCTACAAGGTAATAACTTTATGTTCTGAAACCTCCTTATGTAGTATTGTCTTTGACATATACTCCCTCCGTTTCAATTTGTTCGTCTTACGTTACTTTTTTAGTCTGTTTCAATATGAATGCCTCTTTCTCTTTTTGGAAACTCGTTGATAGCAACTTTCCTCGTGACATGTTTAAGACCAAAAGATTAAAGGGTATTTTAGTACATTCCACATATCTTTAGTTTAGGACCACAAGATTCAAAAGTCTTCTTTACTGGCTTAAACTCCGTGCCATGTCAAAACCGGACAAACAAATTGAAACTGAGGGGGTACAAACTTTTGATACTGTTAGTTTCTTTTTTGTTTGTTCAGTTATATATGTTTGTCTATCTAAGTGCAACGGGGAGACACGTGTGGCTATGGATGATTTGTTCAGAAATCCATCGGGCTCATACAACACTCTGCTGCTGCCCAAGAAACGCTGTCATGGAGCAAAGAGGTCACCTACCAATTGGTTGGAGTCGCTAACAGGGATCATCACCAATGTTTCAAACATCAATCCTCCTTCTCTGGTCCACTGGTCCACTGGTCCCTAACCTCAGTAGTCCATTTAATTCGGACAAGACAGACTGGAAATGTGCCAGCGGTAAAGTGGACTTAGCTATGCCAAACAGGTATATGAACATTTTTCAGTCCAAGAAAACAAACAGTGAAGATAGAATGCTGAACAAGAACTCTTTATTACTAGGTGGCGTTTGCGATGTTTTAAAAATGACATAAAGTTAAGTTCTTTCTGTTATCAGATGCCATGTCCATATTTCGCTAATCTAATAGCACAGTTCGCGTTAAGGAAACAACCTTAATTGGGATTCCATTTCAGATGGATTATGTGCTTCATATTCTATTTTGCTTATGCAGAATGGTAGGAAAAACATGTTGACGTATATTTGATTCAAACAGGTAAACTGTATTCAGTGACTTCCATTGTATTAATGCAGGTTAGGAAGAATTATGTCTGCCAGGTTCCGAGATTCATGATGAACGTCGTCCTGATGTGGAACGATACAGTAAGTGGACCTAACATCCTTTTAGCTCTAGTCTCAGGTACAGTAATGATTGCGCTCCTTTGTTGGGTACTATATGCAAGAGAGAGACATCACCAGAAGTATGCCAAACTTGTCGATGCTACATATGGTCAAGAATCTTTCCCAGGGAAAAGCCAGCGGTGATTATTCAATTAGTTTTGAGCGTCTTAGCAACAAGATGTTCTTATGTATATAGTATGGTTGGCTAATATGTTCCTTTATGACAAGTCGGTTAGGAACCTGTAGGGGATTGTCCGGGTCCTCCAGGTATGGTATAGTATCGTTCCCCATACAGTAGCCATGAGTTCCTTCTTGAATTGCCTCCACTTCTTCCTTTTGATGTTGAGCAGAACCCGTTTCGTGTCTCCAGCTTGAAGTGTAAAGTAACCGGTAGAGTTGGTGTCATGTGACAAGGAGGTCATGAGCTCAAGCCGTGGAAACAGCTTCTTGCAGAAACGTAAGGTGAGGTTGCTTACAATAACCCTTTTGGTCCGGCCTACCTCAGACTCCGTGCATCGAGCTTTTGTGCACCGGGCTGGCCCTTTAGCTTGGAGTATTGATGCAGATTGTTGTATATACAGGACATGGATATCAAATTATGTGTTTATATAACGCTCCTCGCTATGTTTAAAACTATGCTGTTCGAACTCTCAAAAAATGTTGTTGCACTCGTGTTGGATTCTTCGAAAATGTACTTCTTTTGAACAGTCCGACACCCATCCATCGACATTTTCAAAGAGTCCGAGCAACATAGATTTAAAGTAAATTTAACTGCATCTTATAAAATGAAACAAAAGGTATATTTGAAAAATCATGCCATATAAAGAATGAATTGTTAATGTATAAAGTAAAGTTAAAATAATTTTTTTTTTCCACTTTGTCCTTAAAATTATTTATTTTGGAAAAAAAAAAATGTTAATTACTCATTAAAAGGAGTTACGGTACTCCCTCCGTTCCTAAATATTTGTCATGCTTACTGTCACACTCCTTTTTTATGTACTCCAAAATATTATGTTTTAGCGCGAAAGAGTTTTATTAGTTAAGTGACAAGAAATGAAAATTTGTTTCGGAAAAGGATTATTTGCATTTTTTATTCAGAGTCGCCACTTGGCATAATCCGGTGTGCCAAGTCACCTTTGGAAAATCTTTTTCGAAACCATTTGACTCTTAAACCGGTTTGCGAACAAAGATTCCGGCTAAGGAATTCAGTTGACCGAGAGGAAGGTGTTAGGCACCCCTCGATTTCGTGGTTCGACCACGGTCGCTTGGTGGAGTGTATCGACTATTTTGGCATTATGAAATGTATAAACCACACAAAAGAACACAAAATAATCAAACAATAAACAAAACAAAACAGTCCAAAAACGTAAAAGTCCAATCCAATTATACAGTTCGAAAAATAAAAAAAAATACAAAAATATAAATCCTAGTCTAAACTAAATCTAGACTAAGCTCCAATGCCTTACCCGACGCCGCGGGCCTTCATCACGATTATTTTCCG
Organism: Capsicum pubescens; assembly: GCA_030864215.1. Lineage (NCBI taxonomy): Eukaryota > Viridiplantae > Streptophyta > Magnoliopsida > Solanales > Solanaceae > Capsicum > Capsicum pubescens. Next base: position 7,234,113 of record CM061542.1, read on the forward strand.
CCAACATGATACGTCGGGGCATTCCCCGGTGAATAAATACAAATGATCTCGAAGCATTCCCCGGCTAAATAAATACATCTGAATTTAAACACGATAATCTAGAAAGAGACATTCACACGCACATTTCAACATCCCACAAAATACTTATTCCTAAATTTTGCCTACCCGGCCTACATTTGCCTACCCGCTCGTCGACATACCGCATTCAACATCAACAATGTATCAAAAATATCAAAATATTTACTTTTATCAATTTTCGATTCCCGTCCCCAAATTTATTTCAAACAATACGATTAAACATGCTTCGATTTATCAATTCACTTTTCGAAGTTCGAAACCAACATCAACCAACACATAACACATATTCGAACATACCAAGCACGCAACAAATAAAATCATCCACACCCAACATCACGAAAAATAAATTAAAGATTCGGTTAGAAGAAATGGACCTCGATGAAATTGATCCTTGTCGATAATAAAGAAATCCGAAGACCAAAATACTCGATCGGAGAACCTCACAACGAGCAAACCAAACTCGGTATTAAAATAATAACCGGACAGCTCCAAAACCAGTGAATAAAAACTTTACTATACGAAACCCAACCAAGAACGACGACGCGATTCGATAAAGACGACTCGAAATCCACTATCGACGACGAACTAAGAAATAGACGAAACCAAGATCAACCAACAAACAACAGGAAACCAAAAACCCAACGCAGATCGATCTCCGGGGAGCTCCGGTGACGGAGAGACGGCGGCGGCACATGTTCTCCGGTGGCGACACTGGTTCGCCGGCTGTTTCGCCGGACGGGTGAGCTGCGGATGGAGCTTAGAAAGAAAGAGAGATAGAGGGAATCGGAGAGAGGTCGGGTCGGATCGCTGGCCAGCGACCGGTGTTCGGCAGTGGTGACGGCTTCGCCGGTCGGCGGAGGCTTTGTTGGTGACGGCGGTGACGGAGCGGTGCCGGCGCTAGTTCGCCGGAGGGGAAGAGAGATCGTAGATCGAGAGAGAAGGCGGCGCCGGTGCCGACGCCGTTGTCGTTGTGGTCGGATTTCGGGTTGGGAGAGGAGTTTGGTTACGGAGGGGGTTGCCGGCGAGAGAACTTTCTCCGGTGGTCTCGCCGGTGAAGCTTTTTGAGAGAGATAGAGAGAGTAGAGAGAGGTCTAGAGAGAGAAGGAGTTGATGACTTTTTTTTTTTTTGGTTACTCTTCCTTCCCTTTTTGTGTGTATGTGGGTCTGTATATATTGTATTTTGAGTCCTTTCTTCTTGGACAAGAAAAAAAGAGAGGGGGTGGGGTAACGTGGGGTAGGGGGTAGCGGTGAGGTGTTATTTTTTTATTGGGTAGGTTGTTAGGATAAGATAAATTAGTTAGAGGTATTTTTTTGTTTATTTTTGTATTTTTGTGGGATATAATTACATGGGGTTGGACACATGGTAAGGTGAACTAAAAATGAATAAAATTATACTTCGGGAGGTACAAAATTAGGTGTCTACATCATGCCCCCTTTGAATGTAAACACAAAGTGTTTTCAGACAAAGAAGTAGACAGCGAGACCAAATTTTGACCCGACCATTATTAAAAGAAAGAAACAGAAGGAAGAAGGACAACCGGGTCTTCATCACCCTATTCTTCAGGCGGGCTCCTGACCTGCTATTTCTTTAACTTGTTGCTTGCCTTTCAATTTCTTCACCCTGTTCTCCAGGCGGGTTCCTGACTTGTTATTTCATCAACTTGTTGCCATGCTTTCAACTTCTGCACCTTGTTCTGCAGGCGGGCTCCTGACTTGCTATTTTTATCAACTTGTTGCTATGCTTTTAATTTCTTCACCCTGTTCTGCAGGCGGGCTCCTGACTTGCTATTTCATCAACTTGTTGCTATGCTTTCAATTTCTTCACCCTGTTCTCCAGGTGGGTTCCTGACTTGCTATTTCATCAACTTGTTGCCATGCTTTCAACTTCTGCACCCTGTTCTGCAGGCGGGCTCTTGACTTGCTATTTTTCAATCTGTTTAACTTTCAATATCTTCACCTTGTTGCTTGGTTTTCCATTTATTCGCCCTGTGCTTCGGGCATGCTCCTGAAATCACATCAAAACTGAAAAGAAAATTATCCCAAAAAAAAATAAAAAAAATGCAATTTCTATGAGTTAATTGGAATGACTCGACTAAAAGGTACGTCTTATAGGAATCCAGGGGGATGACTCGACTAAAAGGTACGTCTTCTAGGAATCAAGGGAAATGACTCGACTAAAAGGTACGTCTTCTAGGAATCAAGGGAAATGACTCGACTAAAAGGTACGTCTTATAGGAATCAAAGGGGATGACTCGACTAAAAGGTACGTCTTATAGGAATCATAGGGGATGACTCGACTAGAAGGTACGTCTTATAGGGGTCAAAGGGGATGACTCGACTAAAAGGTACGTCTTATAGGAATCAAGGGAAATGACTCGACTAAAAGGTACATTTTCTAGGAATCAAGGGGGATGACTCGACTAAAAGGTACGTCTTATAGGAATCAAAGGGGATGACTCGACTAAAAGGTACGTCTTATAGGAATCAAGGGAAATGACTCAACTAAAAGGTACGTCTTCTAGGAATCAAACGGGATGACTCGACTAAAAGATACGTCTTATAGGAATCAAAGGGGATGACTCGACTAAAAGGTACGTCTTATAGGAATCAAGGGAAATGACTCGACTAAAAGGTACGTCTTCTAGGAATCAAAGAGGATGACTCGACTAAAAGGTACGTCTTCTAGGGGTCAAAGGGGATGACTCGACTAAAAGGTACGTCTTATAGGAATCAAAGAAGATGACTCGACTAAAAGGTAGGTCTTATAGGAATCAAGGGATGACTCAACTAAAAGGTACGTCTTATAGGAATCAAAGGGGATGACTCGACTAAAAGGTACGTCTTATAGGAATCAAGGGAAATGACTCGACTAAAAGGTACGTCTTATAGGAATCAAAAGGGATGACTCGATTAAAAGGTACGTCTTATAGGAATCAAAGGGGATGACTCGACTAAAAGGTACGTCTTCTAGGAATCAAAGGAGATGACTAGACTAAAAGGTACGTCTTATAGGAATCAAAGGGGAATGACTCGACTGAAAGGTACGTCTTCTAGGAATCAAAGGGGATGACTCGACTAAAAGGTACGTCTTCTAGGGGTCAAAGGGGATAACTCGACTAAAAGGTACGTCTGATAGGAATCAAGGGAAATGACTCGACTAAAAGGTACGTCTTATAGGAATCAAAGGGGATGACTTGACTAAAAGGTACGTCTTATAGGAATCAAAGGGGATGACTCGACTAAAAGGTACGTCTTCTAGGAATCAAGACTTAAGTTAGGAAGTGCATTACCTAAGAAGCAAAATTCAAATTACCCAATCAAGGAAGTGTGTTTCCTTATCAATGTTGTTTGAATTATCAAAACAATGAAGTGCGTCTCCTTACCAAAGCTTCTTGAATTACCAAAACAAGGAAATGCGTCTCCTAGAGATCTTGAATTATGAATTTTACCATGGTTTTGATTACCAAACCTGTGCAGCAACCTTGCCTCTTGCATTTGTTGAGGTGAGAAATTACGGCCTTTGATGTTTAGGCTCTGAAATCCTTGATCTGAATGCAACATGTATTCCTATTACATACAAAGAAAACTTGTGAGTTTAAAAACATGGTCGCTAGTTTGTGGCTTTGGCTTTTGAGGCAATTGCTCCTGCCCCCGTCACATTTAGCTTTGCTTCCAACCATTAGCATATGTCATTGACTTGTTGTATCATTGACTCAAACTCAGCTTATTAAGAGTGACTCTGAAACAAACACAATATTTCTTCTTTGTCGTGTTTCTCAAATAAACCTTTTGAACCTTGGTATTTCCATGAGTTCCCCGACTTCTCTGTTGACAAAACTTCCTGCATGCCTTTTTTTTTGGGCTTACAATCATGTCTCTTTCATGTGCTAGCTTTTGTCTTGCTTTGTACAATTAAAGAAACTGGTAGCCAGTTTTAAAATCTTTTCTCACTTGTTTTGACACGGACTTGACTCAAAAACAAGAAACGAAAAAAAGAATGACAATTTTGTTTTGATAACTGACTCAAGAAAGATAAAATTAAAATAAAGAGAAGAAAGAAAAGACAACGAATGTCCCCTTTTAAAACAATCAAACAAAAATTCATCTAAAAATGACAGTCAACACTAATGATTATGCCATGCATTTTGAATTAAGCAGCTTGATCTTTTTATCCAAACTTTCTACCCATTGTTGTTGAGTTAATGGCCTTGAAACTGGGTTGCTTTCTTAGGTCAATTGCATTTAAGACCCCATTCGGCTAGTGGTGCCTTGAAGGGTTTTAGCTAGCAAGATTCTTTCATTTTCTCTCGGCTCACTATCGTCTTATGGTGCCCGTGAGGGTTTTCACCAATAAGACTCTCTCATTTTTATTTCTCTCAACTTACCATCGCCTTATGATGCCCGTAAGGGTTTTCACCAATAAGACTCTCTCATTTTTATTTCTCTCTTGATTCCCTATGCTGAGGAAGACAAATAGTTCCCAAATGCATTATCATATTCCTTGCATGCTCCGCCTTAACATCCTCAAAGATTGATCTGAAGGTCTTTCTTTGGTTGTAACTTGGCTTTTGGATAAGGTTAGAAAGAAAGGATGGCATAGGGCCCAAACGACACTTAAAGTGGGGTAGGACTTACAACTTTTGGAATCGACTCAAACAATGAGGATTAACTCATGCCCCAGTTTCTTTTGACTGGGTGACACTAAATTGTTTATTTGGTTGGACCGAGCCCTGAGTGGGACAGCCTACGTATCTCACCCTTAAGAGAGGAGAATCAGGTCATGCGTAGTTCTGACAACTTATTTTGCTTGATTCTGATTTCTTTTTTTTTTTGGGGGGGGGGATTTTTCTGACTCTATTTTTCTTCACACTCTTTTTTTTCGACACATTTTTTCTTTTTTTTTTTCTTTTTTTTTTGAACTTTTCTGACTATTGTTTTGCTCGACATTGTTCTTTCGATCTTTGCTGACTATATTGATTCCAAAAGAGGTGTATGAAAGAAAATAAGACTAAAGCTTAAATGGGGTATACAAAGGATGACACGATGTTTGGATGGCAGAATGAAATGCCTTCGTCCTATCAATCTTTGAAAATGCAAGTACATATCATGCAATATGAAAGTGAAAGATGAAGATCTTTTGACATCTTTTACAGCATTAACTTTGACTGAGTCTGTGCATCACTATTTCTTCTGCGTTTATATGGCATACAACTCCACTTTTGTTGCACATTCCTCACATTGAATGACTCATGATTTTGTGAAGCTGATTTTCTTTATGTTCATGCGGCCACTATTTGATCTAATTGAGACATGTCTTTTAATTGATGACCAAGTTATTCTTGTGATTCTCAAAATAAGTGCCTTAATTTTCAAAGAAGGTTTCAACTTGATCACCAAATGCCCCAACACTCTATCTATTTCCTCAGATGCTCTCTTTTTCTAACTTTAACCCTCTGATTCAATGTTCATTCTTAAACTGGATGTTAAGATCTAGCTGTAAATTTCACTAGCATATCATATCACTAGAGTCAACATAAAATGTACTATGTAAAAAAAACACACATATTTAAAACACGAAGAAAAAGGGGACACTCCATTTAATAAAAATGAAAGATAGAAGGGTTTGAACATAAACGACAAAGGGACAAAACAAGATAAATCCCGAACTACAACCCTGAAATAATTCGGAGAACAGAAAATAAAACAAAACAAGCTACCAAACCCCTTCCTGGTAAGGAGAGAGGTGACTTCTCCATTGCTCAGCCTGACATCTTAGCCACTGGTTTGCATATCAGCATGACTAGAGTTTTCCTCACTATCAATGTTCTGCACCATAATTGATCCATCATGAATCATCTTTTCAATTTCTCTTTTCAAATCTCGACAATCTTCAATACTATGACCGTGAGCCTCAGAATGATATGCACATCGTGCATTAGGATCAAAATTTCTTGAACGCCGATTAAGGGTATGCCCAAGGAGAGGAATGATCATTCCTTCCTGTACCAATCTCTAAAATAAACTGGCATATGACTCTCCAATTGGTGTGAAGCTATCTCTCGACTTTTGCCTCATTTCATTGTTTGGCTTGGATAGAAAATCTGGCTTAGAAGGGTTTTGGTATGTTTGTGGAGTTAGAGGATGACTCGGGCGTTGGGGTATGCCATTTTGGGTAAGATGAGGGTTGAACTTGTGGTTGTGCATTATACACTGGATATGGATGTGGAGGAACAGAGTATAATGGATTTTGGGAGTGATTATGTGGAGCCTGGGCATAAACTTGAGCTTGAACCTGAGATCGACGATGACGTGGTCTTCTTGACCTTTCTTGCTGTCCAACTATAATAGCAGATGCATCTTCCTCACTCTTTTCCTTCCCAACATTTCCTGAACCCTTTTGAATTACTTGAGTAGTCACTTTCAATGTTGCAAAACTCATAATGCGACCAGTCTTAATTCTCTCTTCTATCATCTCCCCCATTTTAAGGACCTTAATGAATGGCTTGCCTAATGTAGGTAACAAGTGTTGATAATATGTTTTGTCCTGTGATTGAATAAACACCTCCACTATTTTGCTTTCTTTCATTGGCGGTTTTACTCTAGCAGCTTGTTCACGCCATCTAATTGCATACTCCCTGAAATTCTCAGTATTTTTCTTTGTTATACTAGTTAGGGATTTTTCATCAGGGATCAACTCCACATTGTATTGAAATTGTTGCACAAATTCGTTAGCTAGGTTATCCCAACTAATCCATTTGTCAATGTCTTGGTCAACAAACCATTCTGAAGCTAGACCTGAAAAACTCTCACCGAAATATGCCATGAGTAATTCTTCCTTCCCTCCAGCGCCCCTTAGCTGGTTGCAATAGCGTCTCAAATGTGCTATAGGATCGCCATGTCCATCATACTTCTCAAACTTTGGCATTTTAAAATCAAGAGGAAGATGTACGCTAAGAAACGTGCACAGATCTTTATATGAGACACTTTTGTACCCCCCAAGTCCTTGCAAGTTTTTCATAGTCAGTTCCAACCTTCTCAATTTTCTGGCTATTTCCTCTTGTTCTTCTGTCATAACATGCTTCTCAGTGTTAGGAGGAAATTCAGGCGGTTGAGGGCAATCGTAAGGACCAGTCGACTTAAATGTAGGCTCGAGAGCATAATACCGATCCCTAAAAATATTCAATGCAGGCTCTCTTGTAGAGTAGGGAGGCACAACTTGTGGATGAACATCAAAAGTAGGAGGTGGGGGTGGTGCCGCAAAAGCATGAACAACAGCTGGATCCGAGTATGTGGTAGTCTTGGATTGGGGAGTGAGGAAATGAACATTGGAAGTGGTTGGATATTGTTGCCCCGGAGTCGATCCTGATGCATGTTGTGCCATATCAACAAAAATGAGAAATTGTGCATGTGACACGGGAGGCAAGCTAGAAAGATATTCCAGATTATCCGTGGGAACTGGAGGAGGCGGCAACCCATTAGCCCAAGCTCGATGCATTTCTATTATTTGCCGCCTTAATTTCCAAATCTCTTCATTATCTCCTACATTCTCATTCCCCGAACTCCCTATCTGATTAGTGACAACTAACTCGGTATCCTTGTTGGCCATAACTTCCTCTGTGACTTGGAGCAATATGGAGGACCAACCAAAATGCCACCAACCAACCACCATAAACTAGCTGGACAAGAGATAGCAAATTGTTAGAGTTCAACAGTTTTTCAAAACCTCTTTTTTTCTTGAAAAGATCACCAAACCCAAGAAGGGCGCCTACGTATCTCATCCCCGAAAAGGGAGAATCAGGTGTGCGTAGTTCGTGAAGTTTTTTCAAAATGGCCAATTAAAATCTTTTTTTTTTCTTTTTCTTGAAACTTTAACAAGAAAAGAAAATAACAAATTATCAAAAGAATTGACGAAAATCTTTTTGCATTTTTTAGGTTTAAACTCTCTATACAAAAATGGAATCTATGATTACCAAAGAAGAATCTTTTTGGGTTTTCGATTTAGAATTTCATAGGAAAATGAAACTTGAAACTATTAAAGAAAAATCTTTTTGTAGTTTTCTTTTAGAGATGTATATGAAACACCTACTCTAAGTGAAGAGTAAAGAAAATCTTTTTGAATTTTTCAAATTCCTGTACAACATGAAATCTATGGTTACCGAAGAAAATATTTTTGGATTTTCGATTTTAAATTTCATACGAAAATGAAACTTGAACCTATTAAAGGAAAATATATTTTTTTGCTTTCTTTTAAAGATGTACATGAGACACCTACTCTAAATGAAGAGTGAAGAAAATCTTTTTTGAATTTTTGAAATAAGATCCCCGAACCTAAAATAGATTGCCTACGTATCTCACTCCCGAGAGAGGAGAATCAGGGGTGCGTAGTTCGTCCAGATTGGACACTTAACGATTAACTAATAAATTGACCCTAACTTAAGAGACAACCAAAAACAAAATAATGAAAACTTTTTGGATTTTCAACTAAACATTTCAACTAAGACTGACACCACCAATTATAAAAAAAAAAATCTTTTTGGTATTTTGTTTTTGACAAATAAGTAGAAAAGGCAAACAAAACCCTCTTTTTTTTCATTTTTTTTTTGTTGAACTTACGGTACTTTGAGAAGATAAATGCAAAACGTGAAAAAAATAAAATCTTTTTGAGTTTTGGATCGTGAAGAACAAAAGTCATAAAGAACTCTAAAATAAACTACGACACTCCTTTTGATTCATTCTTTTCGACTCACTTTTTTTTTTCATTTTTTTTTCTTTTTTTTTCACACTTTACTTCTAACACATGCTTTCCCCAAATCGGTCCGTCAAATGACCACGTTACTCTCAAAGATGCAATATTTAGCAAGTAGGGATGCTTTAAAGGTGAGTCTCCTACAAAGGACCGTGCGGGCCCTACTAGGTCTCAATATGATGCACATAAGAATGAACTAAAGGCTGACCTATGTTGTGGTTTACTAACAAGGCCGTTCGGGGGAGCATATGGTCGATAGTGGCTGCTTTGCTTTCCACCTACTCCATACATCCAACGGCTCCCCCCCTAAAATAAAGGTGACTCAACTAGAGTTCGTGCGCACGACGTGCGCTCCGAGACTTGTTGCAGAAAGAAGGCCGGGGGGATGGACTCATGATGACAGATATAAAGCGGTAACACATAGGATAAATACTATAAACAAAGAGCACGAAAACGCACAAAAGTGAAAACAATAACAAAACAATAATCACAAACAATGCTTATACACTCGTAATGCCAAACAAAGCCGATACGACTCAAAAATAAGCTCGAATTCTGAAACCTCCCCAGCAGAGTCGCCAGAGCTGTCACACCCTTTTTTTACGTACTCCAAAATATTATGTTTTAGCACGAAAGGGTTTTATTATTTAAGTGACAAGAAATGAAAATTTATTTCGAAAAAGGATTATTTGCATTTTTTATTCAGAGTCGCCACTTGGCATAATCCGGTGTGCCAAGTCACCTTTGGAAAATTTTTTTCCAAACCATTTGACTCTTAAACCGGTTTGCGAACAAAGATTCCGGCTAAGGAATTCAGTTGACCGAGGGGAAGGTGTTAGGCACCCCTCGATCTCGTGGTTCGACCACGGTCGCTTGGTGGAGTGTATCGACTATTTTGGCATTATGAAATGTATAAACCACACAAAAGAACACAAAATAATCAAACAATAAACAAAACAAAACAGTCCAAAAACATAAAAGTCCAGTCCAATTATACAGTCCAAAAAATAGAAAAAAATACAAAAATATAAATGCTAGTCTAAACTAAATCTAGACTAAGCTCCAATGCCTTACCCGACGCCGCGGGCCTTCATCACGATTATTTTCCGCCAACATGATACGTCGGGGCATTCCCCGGTGAATAAATACAAATGATCTCGAAGCATTTCCCGGCTAAATAAATACATCTGAATTTAAACACGATAATCTAGAAAGAGACATTCACACGCACATTCCAACATCCCACGAAAACTTATTCCTAAATTTTGTCTACCCGGCCTACGTTTGCCTACCCGCTCGTCGACATACCGCATTCAACATCAACAATGTATCAAAAATATCAAAATATTTACTTTTATCAATTTTCGATTCACGTCCCCAAATTTATTTCAAACAATACGATTAAACATGCTTCGATTTATCAATTCACTTTTCGAAGTCCGAAACCAACATCAACCAACACATAACACATATTCAAACATACCAAGCACGCAACAAATAAAATCATCCACACTCAACATCACGAAAAATAAATTAAAGATTCGGTCAGAAGAAATGGACCTCGATGAAATTGATCCTTGTCGATAATAAAGAAATCCGAAGACCAAAATACTCGACCGGAGAACCTCACAACGAGCAAACCAAACTCGGTATTAAAATAATAACCGGACAGCTCCAAAACCAGTGAATAAAAACTTTACTATACGAAACCCAACCAAGAACGACGACGCGATTCGATAAAGACGACTCGAAATCCACTATCGACGACGAACCAAGAAATAGACGAAACCAAGATCAACCAACAAACAACAGAAAACCAAAAACCCAACGCAGATCGAGCTCCGGGGAGATCCGGTGACGTAGAGACGGCGACGGCGCCTGTTATCCGGTGGCGACACTGGTTCGCCGGTTGTTTCGCCGGACGGGTGAGCTGCGGATGGAGCTTAGAAAGAAAAAGAGATAGAGGGAACCGGAGAGAGGTCGGGTCGGGTCGTTGGCCGGCGAACTGTGTTCGGCTGTGGTGACGGCTTCGCCGATCGGCGGAGGCTTTGTTGGTGATGGCGGCGGCAGATCTAGGCGGTGACGGAGCGGTGCCGACGCTAGTTCGCCGGAGGGGAAGGGAGATCGTAGACCGAGAGAGAAGGCGGTGCCGGTGCCGACGCCGTTGTCGTTGTGGTCGGATTTTGGATTGGGAGAGGAGTTTGGTTACGGAGGGGGTTGCCGGCGAGAGAACTTTCTCCGGTGGTCTCGCCGGTGAAGCTTCTTTAGAGAGATAGAGAGAGTAGAGAGAGTAGAGAGAGGTCTAGAGAGAGAAGGAGTTGATGACTTTTTTGTTGTTGTTTTTTTTTGGTTACTCTTCCTTCCCTTTTTGTGTGTATGTGGGTCTGTATATATTGTATTTTGAGTCCTTTCTTCTTGGACAAGAAAAAAAGAGAGGGGGTGGGGTAACGTGGGGTACGGGTAGCGGTGAGGTGTTATTTTTTTATTTGGTTGGTTGTTAGTATAAGATAAATTAGTTAAAAGTATTTTTTTATTTATTTTTGTATTTTTGTGGGATATAATTACATGGGGTTGGACACATGGTAAGGTGAACTAAAAATGAATAAAATTAGACTTCGGGAGGTACAAAATCAGGTGTCTACACTTACTATAATAAATATTCCATAATACATGTTATTTTAGAACAAAACATAGTTACTTGTTCGTTATCATCTTTATCCTTAGTCATAAATATAAAGATATATCAATATATTACAAAAAAGAAAAATATTAAATAGAAAGTAATAAATAAAGATAATTTAGTCAAATTAGTCTTTACTTAATGTTTTTTCCTTAAGGGGCATGCAAATTTAAAAAGTGACAAGTATTTAGGAACGAAGGGAGTTTATTAATAAAAGACTTTATTTTTTAATTTATGATTTGTTGAAAAATTAAAATCATTTGCAAGCCTCCAAAGATAAGAAGACCTGTAAAACGTGAGATCTTAAATATTTTGTAACATAGTTTGACTGGACACGAAATTTAAGAAAGACAGAGAGACTACTGAAACGTGTAATCTTAAAATGCCATGACATTTGTGTGGCTTTAAGATATTGTTATCAAGGGTAAAACTGATCATGTTTAAGTTTAGTGCTTTCCAATTTGCGAAGGGTCATTTTCTTTGAAACGGACAAATATGGAACTTAAGAAAGATAGGAAGCCTTTTCAAATATGTAATCTTAAACATGTCATAACATAGTTTGACTTGACATGGATTCAAGAAAGATTGGGAGACTTTTGAAACTGTGATCTTAAACCTGTCATAACATCGCATGACTATAACATCTTCTCGTTAAAGGCAAACATTTTCGATGCCCAAACAGGGTCATGCTTCTCGAAAAAGACTAAAAAAAGGCCAGTTCGGTGCACTAAAGCTTCCGCTATGCGCAGGAAGCGGGAAAGGGCCCCACCATAAAGGCATATTGTACGCAGTCTTACCTTGCATTTCTGCCAGAGACTGTTTTCAAGACTTGAACCCGTGACCTCTTAGTCACATGGTAGCAACTTTACCGGTTACTCCAAAGACTAAAAAAAAAATGATGTCACATAAATTGGAATAGAGTGACGGAGTAATATGTTAAACTTACCAAGAGGATAGCCTCGATGTTGTCAATGGTCAAAGGCACTTCAAGTTCTCCATTTTCCATAGTCCTAAGCAAAACATCAAGTAAGTCTTCATGTTGTGCCTTGTTTATCTTGTTTCTTTCAATATGACATCCATTTCAGTGGAAAAGTTTTCCTACCAAATGTGATTCTTGTAATTATGTCATGGTTTAAACCAAACAACATCTCAGCCAAGTTGACCGGCTTGTCATCGCGGCTACATGAAGCCACGATGGACCTGAGGAATAGAGTCAACTCCTCGCGCCTTGCTGCTGGCGGGGACGAGTTGACTCTGCTAGAGCTGTCTCAGCTCCAGGATGCAAATTTTACGCAGTTGTCTCCAGTATGTACCGTAAGATGCAAATGCTATATCGGTATAATTGTAGCCCAAGATTCTCGGGGCGACTAGTTAAGGTGCGTTAGGGGACCATATTTTAAGGCTAAGTCCCTTAGTTTTTTGTGTGGTGTTGGAGTCATCAAATGGTTCAAAATGACAATAAAAGGGAATTTTGTTGGACCAAGTGGGAGATTTTTTTTTTTGTTAAACAAACTCCATAGGTGTATGAAGATGAAGATTGTAAATTATATTATTGAAATTTGGATCATTTTCCATGTTTTCTATATGTTTTCTTGTATGTGAAATGAATTGAATATTTGTCACAATTGCATTGGGAGTCTATCGAAAACAGTCTGTCTACTTTATCTGAGGTAGTGGTATGGACAGCGTAACATTATCCTCCCCAGACCCCACCATGTGAGCATACACCGGATATGTTGTTGTTGTTATTGTACTCAATGCCTGTAATGTGGAAAGTGAGTATTGACGTAAATAGTAAAGTTATTATGATGCAATCAGAAGTCATGTTAATAGCCTATTTACGAACCGAAATTTAAAGTAACATAATGTACGATAGATCCTTGTGGTCTAGTTCCTTTTCTCGGTGCTACCAAGAGTTTAGTGGTAAGTACCACTCTATTCTAGATGTCTCGAATTCGAGTGGTGAGTATGAAGTCGTCTTTATTGGGAGTTTTATAGGGAGTGCATACTCCCAAAGGAGATTTTAGATGCAAAATCAAATTAGTCGGTACCTCAAAACAGATGACGAATACCAAATAGAAAAAAAAAATACTTTCTCAATCTCATTTTATGAGGCATTCTTTCGCTTTTAATCCGTCCAAAAAAGAATGTTATATTTTCTTATTTAATAACTTTTTAAAAGTGCGATTACTCTTTTACCTTTATTGGTCTCACTTATAAGATTTTACTTAATTAAAAATAATAGTATTATATTTTCTTAAATAAAGATAATTTTGATACAAATCTTTTCTGAGACGAAAAGAATATTACTTTTTCCTTCATAAGCAAACCAATAAATTAGCAAAATATAATTGTTTGATGTGATGTTTATACATTAGAATTATTATATATAAAAATAGTACCTAATGCCACCATACATTTTAAAAAATAATATTATTTTCTTATTATTTTATTCTAAAATAAATATAAGTATATTGGGCGAAGATTCTCCAGGGTTGCAGAACGAAGGAAAATAGACTTCCTGCGAGCGAGTGTATCATGACAAACCATGAATATAGTGCCATCGGCAGAACCTCTATCTAAAAACATCTCGACAGAGTCATTATGTGAAGATTATGCCTCCATTCGAAGGATGAGGATGACGTGGAAGAAAAGGATAGGAAAGAAAGGTATCGGAGTCTGTTGGGAGTGCAAACGCGTATTATACTAGCCTTTGCAGAAGATATTGGTTGGCACCTGGAACGCATAGGATACCTGGCGTTACGTTATTAGTTATAGTACTATGAGGATCCCTGGGATACTAGCCATTTCTCGTATGCTATACATTGGACATTTTCTTCACTTGTAAACGATATGGAATCAGATCCTAAGCGATACAATACACAATTTACTTGTTCATCAAGCATTATTTTTTCTCTTTACTTTCTTGCTCACTGTGACTCACGTGGAAGGAATCGTTATTGTTTGAGGATATGTCTAGAATCGCGTTTCACTGACCCCATCTGGTGGGAATTCACTGGGTTTGTTGTTGTTGTTGTAATTTATTCATGTTTATGCTTTGTCTTTTGATACATAGATAGTCAATTCGCTGGTAAACAAATCGTAAATAGAGTTAGATTTAACACGCATAATCTTTACCTCGTACACAAATTCAATTGTACGATTTTCAGGTAAATAGTTAGATTTTAAAATTTTAAAGAATTTAACTTGAATTTCTCATTTGTGCTAATGACAAGATTTTATAACCGTATAAATATTTAAAATAACAAATTTAAAAGTTTTAAAATATTTAATTATCAATTTAGGCTAAATTAAGGTGTCTACTTATGTACCGGGGTGGACATACTATAATAGATATGAATATTCTATAGAAATCAAAATTTTGATAATGAATGTGCTATGCATATTGAAATAATTTGACATTTGGTACAATATTTGATATTTATATTAAAAATATATATATATCAAAGCATATAGTTACATACCCAATTTATGTATATATTATTATGAAAGCAAGATTACATAAACACTTTTTTTAACTAGGCTTTAAATCACATATATACCTCTGATTTTGGATGTGCACAAGTAGACATTTAAACTTATATAACGTAGACAAACGTGTCCTATATAACATAATATACGTAAAACGTCATATAAGACACATAATTATTGATTTATAATACTGTAAAATATCAAAATCGAACTTTAAAATAACAAATAAAATGACCTACTTTATCCCATACCTTACTTCTTTTTACCTTAATTTTCATTCTTACCTTTTTACCTAACTTTATCCCATACCTTACTTGTCTATATGTTCATTCTTCAAATTATTAGCAGACGTTTGGCCATGAAAATTAAAAAAATTTGGAGTTGGAGTTGGAGTTGTGTTTGGCCATGTCTTTTTTGAATTATTTTTTTTGACTATTGAAAAAACTTTTTAAAATATGATTTTATGCCCTAACTTTAACAAACTATCAAAATCACCCAACTAAAATTTACCTACTAATGGAAAAAGAACACAACTAGCCACTATTATAAAAATAATTACATATACATGGTCATATTTAATGAATTTTAATTATGACATATATAATATTTACATTAATAGCCATTTTCTCATATTTGAAAATTTTAAATATGGATGTTCTATTAACAGATCACTGCTTCCTGTTTTTTAGGTAACAAAATATTATCTTTCAAACAAATTTATTTTTTTAGAATTTTATTTAATTTATTTCCTTCATTTTTCGTTCCTAAAAAATAGGAAATGATGAGTTGTTATTAAATTTTAGGGTGCCGCTAATTTATTTCTTTAATTTTCTTATACATGAAATATTTTACTGTGTGAATAAATTATTTCTATATAAACATGCTTTGCATATTTATGGTATATTATATCATATACCATAAATATATAAATATGCTTAGTATGTTTCTTTATACTTTGTATTTTTATATATGTGTGTATATGATATATGCATGGTATAAACTTCATATATAACATACTTTGTATATTTATATTATAAATATGCTTAGTAAGTTTCTTAATACTTTATATATTTATATATGTGTGTATATGGTATATACATGGTATAAACTTTATATATAACATACTTTGTATATTTCTATTATAAATATAATACTTTATATATTTATGGGTATAAATATAATACTTTATATATTTATGGGTATAAATATAAATTAGCAGTAAAATAATATCTTAAATAAGGGAAAAAATTAAATTAGGGATAAAAATAATGGTGAGAGAGAAAAAGATATATATATTAATTAGGATAGCATTAAATTTGAAATTATAATTATTTTATTCTTTAAACCTGCTATATACGTAATATTGAAAAAGTAATGTTATAAGGAGAGTTTTATGTAAAAATTTAAAAAATTGGGGTTATATGTAATAATAATAAAATTTGGAATTGGAGCTGGAAAATTGTAAAAACAACAAAAACCTGTTTTTCCCTTTTTAGAATTTTTTTTTGGAATTATTTTCCGAATTTTCATGGCCAAACACCACAATTTTTAACTCCGAAAAAATTTTCTGGAAAAAATAAAAAAATTTCCATGACCAAACGGGCCCTTAATATGGCACATTATATAACTATGAAAAATAATACATAATCTGTCTAAATATTATGGGTGTGGTTGATATGGAGGAGAATAATTACGAAAAAATATTTTTTATTTTTTATATTTGATTGAACAATTTTTTTTAAAAAAAAATCTCTAAAAAAACAGGTTCTTTAAAATAACGAAACATGATTTTGTTAATAGATTACGTATAAATATTTTTGAAATAATATTTTTTTTGATCTACTAAATACTAGAAAATATGTAAGAAATTAATTTATTTTTCAAGAAAAAATATTTTTTCTTCGTACAAAACACGCCCTATACATAATATAGTACAATACATATAATATTCTCTTCATTTCATTTTATTTGATCGTTGTTGACTAGACACGCCCCCAGAGAAAACTTTAGTAAGAATGTATTCTACGATTAACCTCATTAATAATATTTTGAAACTCTAAATTTGACTATACTTTACTTTATATAGTTATTTAAGTAGTAAGGGTAGAAAGAACAAAATATAATAAAATTATCTTAATCCTAGAAATTGAACAAATAAATTGAAATAATTACTTTTAACACAACGATTAAGTTAAACGAAACAGAAGGAGTATACCACAATATATTATCATTCAACATTAAGGGATCGTTTGGTAAAATAATTACAAAATAAAGGTTGAAATCAACGTTATTTCATATTTAGCATGAAGTATTAGCTAATCTCGAAATTATTTTATATCCATCATTTGTTTTAAAATGACGAAATTACTATCATACATAGAGTGACATAAAATAGTAGTTTTATAAAATATTTTATCTCGTTATTAGTTAATTTTGAAATTATTTTATATTCATCATTTGTTTTAAAATAACGAAATTACTATAACACATAGAGTGACATAAAATAATAATTTTATGAAATATTTTATCTCATTCAGTGTATCAAATGGCAACGATAACAATATTAGCAACCATCCAAATCCCTAAAGTAAAAAAAAATAAAAAAATACTTCCACCATTTCATATTAGTTGGACACTGTAGACTTGACACATTCATTAAAAAAATATTTATTAGGGATCTATTTATTAAATTAATCTTATTAATTATACTTTGAAAATATAAATTTGAATATTTACAACTTGTTTAGTTATTTAATAATGAGAATATTATTGAAAGAATATATTAAAATTCTCATTTCAACTAAATTGAAACAGATATTTTTAAAAAGAGTATCAACTAATACGAAACGGAAAGGAAGGAGTAAAAACAAACAAACATCCTTCTCGTGTGACAACCCCTTTGCCCCTACCCCACCCCCCACCCCACCACAAGTACACTCCAAGTAACTGTAATCTCAAGCTTATTGAAGAAGCAAAAACAAGGAAAGCAAAAGCATAAAAAAGATTAACTCAATTATCATACTTCACTCAGTTTTCTATACACACTTTTCTTGCATTGATTCACCTTGTGTCTTTGATCATTCTGTTGAAGAAAGGTTGGTGGGTTTTCTTGTTTTCCTATTTTTGTCAATTGGGGTCCTTAAAAGTTTGTATCTTGTTGTTGTTCTTGATCCAAATTTGTATATATGTTGGTTTGATTTTTATGCATTGTTTATACTGTTTTTTCCATTTTTTTCAATTGGTTATGTTGTTGTTGTTGTTCAATTGGGGTTGTATCTATGGTTGATTTGCTTTACTGCATTGTTTATACTGTCTTTTATGTTGTTGTTGTTCAATTGGGGTTCTTAAAGTTTGTATCAAGTTGAAGTTATTGATCTGAATTTGCATCTATGATTGATTTGCTTTACTGCACTGTTTATACTGTCTAATTTGCATCTATGGTTGGCCTGATATTCACCTTGGTGTCTTTGATCATTCTGTTCAAGAAAGGTTAGTGGGGTTTCTTGTTTTCCTATTTTTGTCAATTGGGGTCCTTAAAGTTTGTATCTTGTTGTTGTTCTTGTTTTAAATTTGTATCTATGTTGGTTTGATTTTTATGCATTGTTTATACTGTTTTTTCCATTTTTTTCAATTGGTTATGTTGTTGTTGTTGTTCAATTGGGGTTGTATCTATGGTTGATTTGCTTTACTGCATTGTTTATACTGTCTTTTATGTTGTTGTTGTTCAATTGGGGTTCTTAAAGTTTGTATCAAGTTGAAGTTATTGATCTGAATTTGCATCTATGATTGATTTTCTTTACTGCACTGTTTATACTGTCTAATTTGCATCTATGGTTGGCCTGATATTCACCTTGGTGTCTTTGATCATTCTGTTCAAGAAAGGTTCGTGGGGTTTCTTGTTTTCCTATTTTTGTCAATTGGGGTCCTTAAAGTTTGTATCTTGTTGTTGTTCTTGATCCAAATTTGTATCTATGTTGGTTTGATTTTTATGCATTGTTTATACTGTTTTTTCCATTTTTTTCAATTGGTTATGTTGTTGTTGTTGTTCAATTGGGGTTGTATCTATGGTTGATTTGCTTTACTGCATTGTTTATACTGTCTTTTCCATTTTTTCAATTGGGTATGTGGTTGTTGTTGATGTTGTTCAATTGGGATTGCATCTATGGTTGATTTGCTTTACTTCATTGTTTATACTATCTTTCCATTTTTTCATTTGAGTATCTTGTGGTTGTTGTTGTTCAATTGGGGTTCTTAACGTTTGTATTTTGTCGAAGTTATTGATCTGAATTTGCATCTATAGTTGATTTGCTTTGCTGCATTGTTTGTACTGTCTTTTCCATTTTTTCAATTGGTTATGTTGTTGTTCTTGTTCAGTTGGGGTTCTTAAAGTTTGTATATTCTTGAAGTTCTTAATCCAAATTTGCATCTATGGTTGGCCTGATTTTCTTGCATTTATTCATCTTGTGTCTTTGATCCTTCTGTTCAAGAAAGGTTAGTGGGGTTTTCTTGTTCTTCCAATTTTCTCAATTGGGGTTGTTAAAGTTTGTATCTTTGTTGAAGTTCTTGATCTGAATTTGAATTTGCATCTATGAATGATTTGTTTTACTGCATTGTTTGTACTGTTTTTTCCATTGTTTCAATTGGGTATATTGTTGTTGTTGATGCTTTCCAATTGGGATTCTTAAAAGATTGTATCTTGTTGAAGTTCTTGATCCAAATTTGCATCTATGGTTGATTTGATCTATGGATGATTTGGGTTTCTTAAAGTTTGCATCTTGTTGAAGTTCTTGATCCAAATTTGCATCTATGGTTGATTTGATCTATGGATGATTTGGGTTTCTTAAAGTTTGCATCTTGTTGAAGTTCTTGATCCAAGTTTATATCTATGGTTGATTTGCTTTACTGCATTATTTATACTGTCTTTTCCATTTTTTCAATTGGGTATGTTGTTTTTGTAGTTCAATTGGAGTTCTTAAAGTTTGTATCTTGTCGAAGTTCTTGAAAACCATCAAAAAATCGCTCAATTTCATAGTTCACTTACTCTTCTATACACACCATTTTGATTCGTTTTTCTTGCATTTATTCACCTTGTGTCTTTGATCCTTCTGTTCAAGAAAGTTTTTCTTGCATTTATTCACCTTGTGTCTTTGATCATTCTGTTCAAGAAAGGTTAGTGGGATTCTCCTCAACAACAACATACCCAATGAATTCCCACATAGTGGGGTCTGGGGAGGGTAGATTGTACGCAGATCATACCATGGTTCTCTTGTTTTTCCATTTTTATCAATTGGGGTTCTTAAAGTTTGTATCTTGTTGTTGTTGTTCAATTGGGGCTCTTGTATCTTGTTGAAGTTCTTGCTCCAAATTTGTATGTGTGATTGATTTGCTTTACTGCATTGTATATACTGTTATTTTTCCATTTTTCTCATTGGGGTTCTTAAGTTTGTATCTTGTTGAAGTTCTTGATCCAAATTTGCATCTATGGTGTAACATCTCAGAAAAAAGTTTGAATTTAGTTTAATAGTTCGAATAAGTATAACTCCTCATCTATAGAGAGTGGTGTGGTACACATGGCTTAAGGATAATTAATAGTGTGGAGGAATATAACATTAAGTTAATGAAAAGCAGTGTAAGTATAATTATTTATCTCGATATTTGATGTCTATTGGAATAAAATAGTAAGTGATGCCTCCTTATATTTTCTTTTTATATATTTGTTATTAATATCGAGAATATGTGGGGGCCACCTCTTAATTATTTTCCCTAAACTAGCTAGTGTTGAAGTGAAAAAGAGGGGAGCATATTCTCATTATCACTCGAATTGATTCGAGGAAACAAGAAAGAGCGCCATCCCCTGTTTCCCTCTTTCTTTCGGTCTTTTTCTCTCCTATCAACAACGATAATAAATCTTAACCTTCAAAAAGGAATTATAAGGGGAGGAAGGGTACCTACGTCCTTCGGATCATAAGCTGAAGGATTTTGTGGCAACCTCAAAGGATTTCAAGAACTAATTTATAATATTTATAGTTGGAATTTGAACTCCAAGAGGTAAATTCCTTATCCTATTTTCGAATATGACTATAGATAAGCATTTGGGGATATTTAATCCGAATTTTTATACTATATCTTGAAGTGGGTTAGATTAGTTAGGGTTCTTGAATAAAAGGTAAAAGTTGAAATTGGATAGAATTGATAGAATTATGTATTAGGTGAACTGTTAACTCGTTGGCAGTGAAGTAAGTCGTTTTATATGTAAGTATGTTTAGAGAATTTTCTTCATCACCATTAATGAAGATTATGGAGCTTTATGTCCACTAGGTGTTCGATAAAATGTCGTAGTGATTCAATTATTTCATTTCATAGTCAAGTATGATGTGAATAAATTATGGCTATGTAGATTGAATCTTTGGGGTCATTTGGAACCCGCAAATCTACTTTATCTATGAAGTCCTCGAGATTTCCTGTTGTAAGATAAAGGGGCAGCCCGTTGTATATTGTGGAACTCGAAATTGAGGCATATAAAGCTAAAACCTCCTTCGCCTATAAGGCACGACTTATTGTCGTTTTTTCTCCTAAAATAGCTGGCATAGTCTACTCTATATATGTGAATAGAGTTTTCAGTTTCTATATGTCTAACATATGACTACGTTTCCTTTTCATTTGAAATTACGCGTCTTCACGTCCCATGCGTCTATTTGTTGAAGTGACAAATGTTCGTACTACTCCCATCAAGTCAAGTATCTTTAGAGTTAGTTCGTCTTCATTAGAAATTCTTAGAAGTCACCTAGTATATCGTCATATGCTATAAATTAGAATAAATGGCCATACTATAGTCGCACTAAATTAGATCACTTAGCGATATAGTCATATGATGATATAAAGTACAAGCGTTTTAATAGTTCGATACTATCAAAGAAGCCAGTTGCATTTGAAAAGCACTACTTGAATAACTAAACAATATTTGTCGTAATATATTCTTGCATAGGCCTACGAGGCACTATTGATAAAAGTTAACGACGGGAGGGTATTCATAGGTTTGGCTTGGCACATACGCACGACGTAATTCTGTGCACAGAATTGAGACCAGACCACTATAATGAGCCCGAATTTGTGGCATACCTGCACTTGTGGCATCATTTGCATTTGGAGTCAGCTGGACTAGTTCCCCTGACTCGAGCCAATATATGGCACATATGGCTTGCGGGCAGACCCTCATAGTGACTCCGGGGGCGTATCCTGTATCAGACCGTGATTACAGTTATACGTATAAAATCATAGTCAGGAGTATTTGGGTAACACATGTTGTACACTTGACATGGAATGCCTTTGGTAGGCCATCACATGATTATTTGTATTAAAAATAGGCACATGACATGACTTAGGCAAATTACTAGGCCCTTAATAACGATGATTTATTAATAAGCGGTTATATGATAAGTTAATACGGTAAATGCATAGGTAATAGTCTTATGTGGTGTATTTGTCACTCGTTCTCTCAGAAGTTATAGTTTCATATAAGAGGCTCTAGTATTCAGTCGTCCGCAGTTGCTCATTCTATTGTTTGATTCATTGAGCATCCTCATACATTAAATTGTTATTTTGTCTGCTTTACATACTAGTACATACATTATATGTACTAACGTCCCTACCTTCGGGGGCACTGTATTTCTGTAAATACAGGATCAGATATATCGAGGAGCATACTTCTATACTAGGCACTTGTCAGTATTCAGCAAAGCAGTCGGTGAGCTCCTCTCTTACCTGGAGCTAATAACTGTCTAGTACTATTTAATCATGTTTTCGGTTATAGTTTGGGTGTGTTGGGGCCCTACCCCGACCATCTTCCCAGGAACAATTAGTATTTCTCTAGAGGCTTCGTAGACAATGTTAAGTTGTTATGTATGGTCATAGTATCACTTGTGTATATCAGTTAGATTCAATGAACCAGAATTGTGCATTTACATAGACCCTCATAATTGTTTAAGGATAGTAACTCTTCTGCTTAGAATATCTGTCGGTGGTATAGCACATACTTATACGGTTCTTGTCCGCTCTGTCTGGGCTGCGGGGCATGACATATGGTTGATGTCTTCCCATATGTCCTAACCTTGGTTGACAGAGTTACATGGTATCCTGTGAAATTAGATCGAGGTGTGCGAAAAGGCCTTATTCTTTGGAAGATCTATCTCGTGTCTGGTACTGTATGGTTCCAAAGCTGGCATGGACACTAGGGTCATCCAAAACTAAAAAAAAAATAAAAAATCTATGGTTGATTTGCTTCACTGCATTGTTTATATGTTTTTTTTCCATTTTTCTCAATTGGGTGTCTTAAAGTTTGTATCTTGTTGTTCTTGATCCAAATTTGCATCTACGTTTGATTTGCTTTACTGCGTTGTTTATAGTTTATACTGTTTTTCCGTTATTCTATATTGGTATTCTTAAGGTTTGTATCTTGTTGAAGTTCTTGATCCAAATTGGTATCTATGGTTGATTTGCTTTACTGCATTGTTTATACTGTTTTTTCCATTTTTATCAATTGGTGTTCTTAAAGTTTGTATTTAGTTGACGTTCTTGATCCGAATTTGCATCTATGGTTGATTTGCTTTACTGCGTGATTTATACGGTTTTTACCTTTACAGAAGTGGGGTTCTCGTGTTATGTATTTCTCTCGTTTTGGTTTCTGAAAGTTTGTATCTTTTTGAAGCTTTGAATCCAAATTTGCATCAATTGATCATTTGCTTCACTTATGGCTGTGTTGTTGATGCACTATTCTTTTTTTCTAGTCGCAGAAAGTGGGGTCCTCTAGTTATGCAAATTTTCTCAATTGAGTTACTTATATTTTTCCTTGAGCTGAGTGTCTATCGGAAACAACCTCTCTACGTCTAAGGTAGGGGTAGGTCTGTGTATACCCTCCCCGGACCCCACTTTGTGGAATTATACTTGGTATGTTGTTGTTGTGTTGTCGTTGAGTTTCTTTACATTTTGTTCTTGCTACCCTGTCTTCTAATTGTTTTTGTGTTACCTTGTTTTGTAATTGTTTTTTTGAGTCGAGGGTTTATCGAAAACAGACTACCTACCCCACAAAGGTAGGGGTAAGCTTTGCGTACATCCTCCTACCCCCCCGAGACCCTACTTGCCTCATACATTGTGAATTCTATAAGATTTTTCCTGTTGTTTCGTTTTATTCACAAATTTTGGATCATTTAACAGGTGAACTTGGAGGGTGTGTGTATAAGCAAGTTCAACGTTTCGTTCGACTCCTTCAAGATAAAGATGGGATCAGAGGGTTCTGAAATGACTCTAGTAGTGACTCAAATTAGTGTTGGTGGGTTCGACAACAATGTCAATGCGAAAAAGCTTTCGGAATATCTGGAAGAACAAGTTGGACAAGTGTGGAGGTGTAGATTAAAGACTTCATCCACTCCTCCCGAGTCTTACCCAGTTTATGACATTGATGTAGAGAAGGTGCGAAGAATGAAGAATTACGAAAAAGTGGAACCTCATGCTTTCGTTCATTTTGCATCTTCAGGGTCAGCAAAGAGTGCTCTTGCTGCTGCTAGGCGCGATGAACTCTTATTAGAGAAGCCTCTGAAGGTAAGTTTGGGTCCTGAGAATTTCCGTAAGATGAACCAGAGGAGAAGTGATACCCTGCCGTATAAGTTTTCGGATGTTAATGTAGAAATTGGAGCACTGGTTGGTAGTGATGATTTTGTGGTTGGTTGGAGGGGACCTCATACGGGTGTTAACTTTCTTGTGGACCCATTCGATGGGACATGCAAAATACTCTTCACAAAGGATACTGTTTTCGGTTTCAAGGGTGAAGGAAGACATGCTGTTATAAAATGCAATTTCAAGATTGAGTTTTTGCTGAGGGAGATCAATGAAATAAAGGAATACAAAGACTTCTCGTCTTTGGTAATATTGTTACATCTGGCTTCAGCTCCATTGGTTTTCTACAGAACTGCTGATGACGATATTGAAGAGTCGGTAGCATTTGATTTATTGGACGATGACGATCAGTGGATCCGAACCACAGATATCACATGTAGTGGAGCCATTGGTAGGTTAAATACCTACCGTATTTCAATTCGACCTCGAAATGGTCCTAGTTTTAACAAGGCCATGAATTATTTCAAGTCAAGTAGGGTGCCCGTGGTGGAACAGCGTATCGGGCAGAGGCTCCGGGTGAGAGATGAGCCTGATTTTGGGGTTTCCATGTCAGAACCTTTCTTCTGCTTTCATAATCATGAAGGCATAAGCTTTAAGGTTCTGTTCATGGTAAATGCGGTTATGCACAAAGGCATAATTAATCAGCATCAGATGACTGCTGAGTTTTTTTCATTGCTTAGAACGCATGAGGAGGGGGTCAATTTATCTGCACTGAAACATATCTTTTCTTATAAACGACCCGTCAATGATGCTATTCATAAGTTGTCACGCGTCCAGAGATGGCTGTTTAATAATCCTAACCTTCTCGAGAGAACTGGACAGTTGGATGACATTGTAGAGGTTAGAAGGTTGGCTATTACCCCTACCAAAGCATATTGTCTTCCACCGACTGTGGAGCTATCCAATAGAGTCCTTAGGAAGTATAAACATGTTTCAGATCGATTTTTGCGAGTTACGTTCATGGATGAGGGCATGCGT
Source organism: Capsicum pubescens (assembly GCA_030864215.1). NCBI lineage: Eukaryota > Viridiplantae > Streptophyta > Magnoliopsida > Solanales > Solanaceae > Capsicum > Capsicum pubescens. The sequence continues at coordinate 7,259,756 of CM061542.1, forward strand.
AACCTGAATAGGAAGGTTCTGACATACTATGCTGCTAACATTGTGAGAGAAATTACATCAAATTCTAATCCCCAGAGAACTGCAATCTTCCAAAGGGTGAAAAGTATGCTGACTAATGGATTTTATCTGTGTGGTCGGAAATACTCCTTTTTGGCGTTCTCAGCTAACCAGCTTAGGGATCGTTCTGCCTGGTTTTTTGCAGAAACCCCGAAAATTAGGGTGCCCAACATCATAAACTGGATGGGGATGTTCAGTAACAGGAATGTTGCAAAATGTGCTGCTAGGATGGGACAGTGCTTTTCATCAACCTATGCAACAGTGGAAGTCCTTCCAAGCAAGGTTAACTCTGAGCTTCCAGATATAGAAAGAAATAACTATGTCTTTTCTGATGGAATCGGCATGATGTCAGAAGATCTAGCAATAGAAGTTGCGGAGAAGTTGCAATTGAGTGTCAATCCTCCTTGTGCTTATCAGATAAGGTATGCTGGTTATAAAGGTGTTGTCACATGTTGGCCGGGGAAGAATGATGGTTTCGGCCTTTCTCTGAGAACAAGTATGAAGAAATTTGACTCGAATCACACTATCCTTGAAATCTGCTCTTGGACGAGATCACAACCTGGTTTTCTGAATCGGCAAATAATAACCTTGCTCTCGTCCTTGGACGTTAAGGATGCAATATTTTGGGAAATGCAGAAAGAAATGTTAACAAGGTTGGATAAGATACTTGTGAATTCGGACGTGGCTTTTGATGTCGTTACAGCTTCATGTGGTGAGGCTGGAAATACAGTGGCTATAATGTTGAGTGCGGGTTTTAAACCTCAAAGTGAGCCTCATTTAAGGGGGATGTTGTCTAGCATTAGAGCTGCTCAACTTGGCGACCTCAGGAATAAGGCAAGGATATTTGTTCCTTCAGGAAGGTGGTTAATGGGCTGTTTGGATGAACTCGGTAAACTTGAGCAAGGCCAATGCTTTATTCAAGTGTCAAGCCCTTCTTTGGAGAATTGTTTTGTTAAGCATGGCCCAGAGTTTTCTGACATCAAGAAAAATCTTCAAGTGATTAAGGGCCTCGTTATAATTGCAAAGAACCCGTGTCTTCATCCCGGGGATGTGAGGATTCTGGAGGCTGTAGATGTTCCCGGTTTACACCATCTCTATGATTGTCTGGTCTTCCCTCAGAAAGGGGACAGGCCACATCCAAATGAAGCATCAGGGAGTGACCTTGACGGTGACCTCTACTTTGTGACTTGGGATGAAAATCTCATCCCACCTAGTAAGAAAAGCTGGATGCCAATGGCATATGATCCTGCAGAAGCTAAACAGTTGGGTCGTCCAGTTAAACATGCGGTAACTACCCATCTATAATGATATTTCTTGCAGCTTTGATTCATATCTTCCTATATTTTTGCTTAGCTTTTCCAGATCTGTATACGTTTGTGTTGCAGCGCAATGTTCACTGGGCAAGAATGCTGATGAGAGATAATTATAAGCCTACGTGAAAATCTAGCATCACTTGTTCTTTAGCTAATGTTTATCTTTTAAGAGGCTGTTTTGAGTTTTGTTGCATTATTAAGATATACTTGTTGCTCACTTTTCTTGTATTATGCATCCCAAGTGGACGTATGTATATATTTGTAATAGAAGAGAGACTCTTTTTCTGTAGTCACACTCACTAGAATAAAAAGAAAAAAGCTAAAGGCACTGCACTTGCAATAAGTCTACTTTATGGCACTTATTATTTGTTGGATCATTCAACCGGTTGCGCAATATTCTTTCGTATATTATTTTTCCGGTATGCCATTTATTTTTTCAGTTTTAACCTATGCGTTTCTTTTTTTTTACAGGACATAGTAGAATTTTTCTCAAAGCACATGGTTCAAGAGAGTCTAGGAGAAATCTGCAACGCCCATGTGGTTCATGCCGACCTAAGTGAATTTGGAGCTATGGATGAGAAGTGCCTTAAATTGGCTGAGCTTGCTGCTCTAGCCGTTGATTTCCCTAAAACCGGAAAACTTGTCACCATGCCATTTGACCTCAAACCAAAAATGTATCCTGACTTCATGGGGAAAGAGGCATTTCAATCGTACGAGTCAAAGAAAATTTTGGGCAAATCATTTAGGCAAGTGAAAGATTGTGATGCAGAGGGTAGAGAATCTTCTGGGCTTGAGTATGTCCCTGAAAACATCCCATATGATACTAATCTCGAGATCCCGGGATACGAAGATTTCATAGATGACACATGGAGCCTCAAATGTTCTTATGATGGTCAGTTGATTGGTCTTTTAGGACAATACAAAGTTAACGGGGAGGAAGAGGTGGTTTCTGGACATATATGGTCCATGCCAAAGTACAGTTCTAAGAAGCAAGGGGAATTAAAAGAGAGGCTGAAGCACGCATATAATACGTTGAGGAAGGAGTTCAGGAATGTTTTCGAGCAGATGGGGCCTGATTTTGATCTGCTTTCCAATGATGAGAAGAATACCATCTATGAAAGAAAGGCATCCGCATGGTATCGGGTCACCTATCATCCTCAATGGGTGACTAGATCACTGGAGTTGCAATTGCCAGATGCTGCCTCAAATAGTGTTATGTTAAGTTTTGCTTGGATTGCAGCAGATTACCTTGCTCGAATTAAAATTAGGCACCGGGGAATGCAACATTCTGACTCTACCAAGCCTATTAATTCCCTTGGAAGGTATCTTGTTAACAAGATATAACGACAACAGCTTTCATGCGGCTAAATGCAAAAATATTGGCTGCTTATCAACTTTTTGGCTGTAAGGCCACTCTGCCATTATCAATTCCTGATTTGATGTCCTTTTGAACCTCCTATTGGTTGTTTCCTTATGTTGGTCAGTTATTATATGTATGTCATCCATGAGATTGCCTGCTTATCAATAAAAACTTTTGTCGATACAGCAGTTGCTTTTACTGGTGCCCCACTTTTCATCATTGCTGTATTCTGGTTTGTGGCATGTGGCATTTGCTTGCTCCTAGTTTGTATCTGTTGTTGTTGTGTTGTTATTCTTCTGCTTTTCTGTATACTGGCAAGGGAAAGTTCATGACGATACAAAACATACATTAGATTATGTTGTGCAACAAGCAGGATCAACAGTTGACAGTTTAAGGAATGTGTCAAACAGTCTGTCTTTTGTCCAGCACGCTGGAGTTGGTCAAATCTTTCTACCACAATATGTTCAAAACAACATCGACAAGGTCGACGCCAAGATTAGCTCAGCTGCTGAAACTCTTGAAAGTGAAACCGAGAAGAACAAGAAGGATATCATGATTATCTTAGGCATTGTGTAAGCACTTACAGGCAATTCATTTAAGTTTTCTGAACTATAGTGAACTTGTGATGCATGTCATTATAGGCTGGATCTTTGTTGCCATCACTTTTATCGTATGTGGTGCATTTCTTGTTCTTCACAAGTGAGTATGTCGAGCTGTACTATTATCTGTCCTATCATGCTTCTCCATATCTGATGTTCAAACGCCTCCACGCCAACCTTCAAACGAAATAAAAAGATAGAAAAGACTAATAGGAATAGGAAAACTATACCCCTTTTACACAACGAATCAATACGGCTGTTACGCTGCATCTACAAGGTAATAACTTTATGTTCTGAAACCTCCTTATGTAGTATTGTCTTTGACATATACTCCCTCCGTTTCAATTTGTTCGTCTTACGTTACTTTTTTAGTCTGTTTCAATATGAATGCCTCTTTCTCTTTTTGGAAACTCGTTGATAGCAACTTTCCTCGTGGCATGTTTAAGACCAAAAGATTAAAGGGTATTTTAGTACATTCCACATATCTTTAGTTTAGGACCACAAGATTCAAAAGTCTTCTTTACTGGCTTAAACTCCGTGCCATGTCAAAACCGGACAAACAAATTGAAACTGAGGGGGTACAAACTTTTGATACTGTTAGTTTCTTTTTTGTTTGTTCAGTTATATATGTTTGTCTATCTAAGTGCAACGGGGAGACACGTGTGGCTATGGATGATTTGTTCAGAAATCCATCGGGCTCATACAACACTCTGCTGCTGCCCAAGAAACGCTGTCATGGAGCAAAGAGGTCACCTACCAATTGGTTGGAGTCGCTAACAGGGATCATCACCAATGTTTCAAACATCAATCCTCCTTCTCTGGTCCACTGGTCCCTAACCTCAGTAGTCCATTTAATTCGGACAAGACAGACTGGAAATGTGCCAGCGGTAAAGTGGACTTAGCTATGCCAAACAGGTATATGAACATTTTTCAGTCCAAGAAAACAAACAGTGAAGATAGAATGCTGAACAAGAACTCTTTATTACTAGGTGGCGTTTGCGATGTTTTAAAAATGACATAAAGTTAAGTACTTTCTGTTATCAGATGCCATGTCCATATTTTGCTAATCTAATAGCACAGTTCGCGTTAAGGAAACAACCTTAATTGGGATTCCATTTCAGATGGATTATGTGCTTCATATTCTATTTTGCTTATGCAGAATGGTAGGAAAAACATGTTGACGTATATTTGATTCAAACAGGTAAACTGTATTCAGTGACTTCCATTGTATTAATGCAGGTTAGGAAGAATTATGTCTGCCAGGTTCCGAGATTCATGATGAACGTCGTCCTGATGTGGAACGATACTGTAAGTGGACCTAACATCCTTTTAGCTCTAGTCTCAGGTACAGTAATGATTGCGCTCCTTTGTTGGGTACTATATGCAAGAGAGAGACATCACCAGAAGTATGCCAAACTTGTCGATGCTACATATGGTCAAGAATCTTTCCCAGGGAAAAGCCAGCGGTGATTTTTCAATTAGTTTTGAGCGTCTTAGACACAAGATGTTCTTATGTATATAGTATGGCTGGCTAATATGTTCCTTTATGACAAGTCGGTTAGGAACCTGTAGGGGATTGTCCGGGTCCTCCAGGTATGGTATAGTATCGTTCCCCATACAGTAGCCATGAGTTCCTTCTTGAATTGCCTCCACTTCTTCCTTTTGATGTTGAGCAGAACCCGTTTCGTGTCTCCAGCTTGAAGTGTAAAGTAACCGGTAGAGTTGGTGTCATGTGACAAGGAGGTCATGAGCTCAAGCCGTGGAAACAACTTCTTGCAGAAACGTAAGGTGAGGTTGCTTACAATAACCCTTTTGGTCCGGCCTACCTCAGACTCCGTGCATCGAGCTTTTGTGCACCGGGCTGGCCCTTTAGCTTGGAGTATTGATGCAGATTGTTGTGTATACAGGACATGGATATCAAATTATGTGTTTATATAACGCTCCTCGCTATGTTTAAAACTATGCTGTTCGAACTCTCAAAAAATGTTGTTGCACTCGTGTTGGATTCTTCGAAAATGTACTTCTTTTGAACAGTCCGACACCCATCCATCGACATTTTCAAAGAGTCCGAGCAACATAGGTTTAAAGTAAATTTAACTGCATCTTATAAAATGAAACAAAAGGTATATTTGAAAAATCATGCTATATAAGGAATGAATTGTTAATGTATAAAGTAAAGTTAAAATAAATTTTTTTTCCACTTTGTCCTTAAAATTATTTATTTTTGAAAAAAAAAATGTTAATTACTCATTAAAAAGAGTTACGGTACTCCCTCCGTTCCTAAATATTTGTCATGCTTACTAAAATAAATATTCCATAATACATGTTATTTTAGAACAAAACATAGTTACTTGTTCGTTATCATCTTTATCCTTAGTCATAAATATAAAGATATATCAATATATTACAAAAAAGAAAAATATTAAATAGAAAGTAATAAATAAAGGTAATTTAGTCAAATTAGTCTTTACTTAATGTTTTTTCCTTAAGGGGCATGCAAATTTAAAAAGTGACAAGTATTTAGGAACGAAGGGAGTTTATTAATAAAAGACTTTATTTTTTAATTTATGATTTGTTGAAAAATTAAAATCATTTGCAAGCCTCCAATTAATTTTGTAAAGGTGAATGGACAAACATAAATTTCTTGTGATTCACAGTAACATTTTGCTTTTATCCTCTAATCATTAACCCTTTTTTTCTTTTTTTTTTCTTCAAATTTTTTAGCCATAATTAAAAATATTTGCTTTTTTTTCTCCTTTTTTTCCATGCCCATTATTCTTTTTTTCCTTCTGATTTTTGTAAAACTTTCTGTTCATCCAGAAGAAGAACAATTGCATGGATTTGTAAAAGGTCTATCTGATGAATATGATGTTTTAACATAAGGTAAATATAAATATTTTTAGAAATTTTCTCTGGATTTTTTTAATAACACATTTTTTTTTTGGTTATGAGATTAAGCATTGCCTTCTATATATTTTTTTCTCACCTTTATTTATGGTATTGAAAACTCTCATTAATTTCGTTTTCTTGATTTCTATTCATCGCGTGTTTATTTCTTTATATTTTGGGAAATCCTGGCTTCGCCACGACGCCACCTATAGAATACATATTGTTTTTTTGACTAGATTGTTGAAACAACAAATGACCTCAAGGCTCAAACATGCAAAATTTAACAATGTTTGGACTTGTAAACAAAGAGCTATATGTGTATTCTATTCCTCTTTCTAAATTTTTGTGAATGAAGCCAATGTTGCAAAGATTGAAACTTAACATGGATCAATTATTCCATATTTGTTGCGATATTTTTGGCTGCTATAGTGAAACGTATAATATAGTAACATAATATGAAAGATTAATTCCACGGAAAGCATGATTGTTATAGTGAAATGTTGTATGATCACGAATATCAAATGTATAAATTTATGTTTCGCCTCATACTTAGCTAGAAATTCTAGTTGATTTTGAATGTGCATTACCTTGATTGCAGTTTGATTTGGTACTTAAAAGCATGTTATTTTGAGCTGTAATGGCGAATGGCGATGTTGAAGAACCTCTACTACGAGGCAATGTAAATTCATCGATAAGGTTTAGTGATATAAACTCATTTAAGCGAAGGCGGCCTCAATCTAGTAGCAGTTGTTGTACTATTAGTCATGCACAGACAAATAATGAGGACTCACTTCGTTGCCCTGAGTTCATTTCAACGAAGAGTTTCAGGCTCAGAGATGTACTATTGTTCTTGGCTGCCTATATAGGAGTCGGAGCGATTTGCTTCTTCATGATAAGTGATCAAATCGAGGGCAAAAAGACGAATGGGATTCTCGATGCAATATATTTGTGTATTGTTACAATGACTACTGTTGGATATGGTGATCTTGTTCCTAAAAGCACGCTAGCGAAGCTTCTCGCGTGTGTTTTTGTGTTCACCGGTATGGCTCTTGTCGGATTTGTTCTAAGTAAAGCAGCAGATAGTTTTCTGGAGAGGCAACAAATCCTTTTCGTCAAAGCTATCAAAATGAAGAAAGACTGTAACAGTTCGACGGAGGTTTTTAAAGAGGTAGAAACGAACATCGAGAAGTACAAGTTCGTAAGTACTTTGGCAATACTTGTGGTACTTACTGTGCTTGGAACAGTTTTTCTGTGCAAAGTCGAGGATTTGAGTTTGTTTGATGCCTTTTATTGTGTTTGTGCTTCGATTACTACTTTGGGGTATGGAGATAAGAGTTTTTCGACGAAATGGGGACGTCTATTCGCTTCTTTTTGGATATTGATGAGCACGATTTGTTTGGGACAGTTATTTTACTCCCTTGCTGAATTATATACAGAACAAAGGCGAAAATCTTTGTTCCGATGGGTTCTAAATCGCGAGCTGACAAATTCAGACCTGCAGGCTGCGGATCTTGATCACGACAGTGAAGTGAGGTAAGTTGTTATATATAAGTTGATATTCCGCACGTTTTTTTCATTCTTTTCTTATGAGGTCGTGTACAACAACCTTAACCGCACAAGCCTGGGCTGGGCCAACCTCCATCCCTAGAGGAGCCGTATGAGGCAGAAGCTCCACGTACGGTTTTGAAGCCGAGCCTTTCCAGCAATGGGGCCTAGGGACCTATGATAGATCATTGGGGTCTTGAAATTATATAAATATGATAAGAATGGAGACAGCTACCCTAGTCGTCATCTTTATATCTGGTTTACTTGTAAGTTTTACTGGGTATGCCTTATATACCGCTTTTGGGCAACCTTCTCAACGACTAAGAGATCCATTCAAGGAACATAGAGACTAGTCGAAGTACTAAGCCTCCCGATATTGGGAGGAGATTCGAGATTCCGTAAGTAACTCAATGAGTGCTTTCTTTCAATGGACTTAGCTAAAGATAGAGCACAGTGGAAGAAAATGATCTATATAGGCGATAACATTTAGTTGGGAATATTTTAAAGTTATGGTTGTACGTTTATGAAGACGAGCCTTAGCCGGTAAAAGTTGTTGCCATGCGACCAAGAGGTCACATGCAGAACCGCAAAGTAAGGCTGCATACATAAAACCTGATATGGTCTAGCCCTTCCTAGGACCCCACCCTTATCTAGAGCTTAGTGTGGGCTGCAGGGACGAACCTATAGACAAACTTGTGGTGCTCCGGCACCCATTATATTCGACGCTGATTAGGTATAATAATTTAAAAAATGTATAAAATTTGGTATAAGATTCAGAAAAGCAGCCAGTAAGCCAAGAAGATAGCTGGGTACTTTAGTTTCCAGGTGGAACCTTAAACCTTTGGACGTCCATATGTGTGTTCGAACCTTCCGTGCACCTACGACTCCTAAATCCTGGGTCCGCCACCTGCTAGGCTGTCCTTTTAGTATGTTCCAGTTCCGTCTCTGAGCCTTACGCCAGTAAAATGATAACATAGAACTTCTAGTACTTCAAACCTTTCTGATATTAAAATTGGCTGCAAATGAGCGTAAACGGAGAAACACGGTTACTGAGGATTCATAGAGCCGACATCAACTTGTTTAGAACTGAGACATAGTTGATGTTGTTGTTGTTGTTGTTTCGGTTTCAACTTTCTGTGCTACATTCTAATCATCTCGATTTCATTTTTCTTCATCCAGCGCTGCAGAATTCATCGTTTATAAACTTAAAGAGTTGGGGAAGATAACTGAGGAAGACATCTCTATAGTCATGGAAAGCTTCAAATTACTTGATATTGATCATTCAGGCACATTGACTGAAAATGATATTGCACTTTTGCACTCGTCGTCGTCGCGATCCAAAAGCTGATAAACATATTATGTTTTTGTTCATAGATGATTGAACTATGGACATTGCACAGAATTTTTTTTGTAACTTTCAATCCTATGCACTTGGTGTTTGGAAAAAAGGTCATGTATGTATATATTTGAGAAGAATGTAAGTTTAAGGCATGTTAAGTTTACCATAAACTTGCCCACCAGAAGCAGAGGCGGAGCCAGAATTTTTAGGAGCGTCGCTTGTTGGATTCTTTAATAAACTATTTATATGTTTTAAGTGGATTTATTAACATAAGTCGTAAGTAGAACTCTAACTCCGCCCTTGAGAATCTCTTTAAACATCACAAGTAGGTACACTTATCAATCATTTACTATACACTTGTCACCAGAAGTAGAGGCGGATCCAGAATTTTTAGGAAACGCGCTTCTTGGAGTCTTTGATAAACTATTTATACGTTTTAGGTAGATTTATTAACATGTCGTAAGTAGAACTCTAACTCCGCCCTTGAGAATCTCTTTAAACACCACAAGAAGGTACATTCATCAATCGTTTACTATACACTTGCCACCAGAAGCAGACGCACATTCAGAATTTTTAGGAGCGCCACCTATTGGATTCTTTCATAAACTATTTATACGTTTTAAGTGGATTTATTAACATAAGCCGTAAGTAGAACTCTAACTCCGCCCCTGAGAATCTATTTATACATCACAAGAAGGTACATTCATCAATCATTTACTATATACTTGCCACCAGAAGCAGAGGCGGATCTAGAAGTTTTAGGAAACGCACTTCTTGGAGTCTTTGATAAACTATTTATACGTTTTAGGTGGATTTATTAACATAAGTCGTAAGTAGAACTCTAACTCCGCCCTTGAGAATCTCTTTAAACACCACAAGAAGGTACATTCATCAATCGTTTACTATACACTTGCCACCAGAAGCAGACGCAAATCCAGAATTTTTAGGAGCGCCACCTATTGGATTCTTGCATAAACTATTCATATATTTTAAGTGAATTTATTACATAAGTCGTAAGTAGAATTCTAACTCTGCCCCTCAGAATCTCTTTAAACATGACAAGAAATGTACATCTATCAGACATATACGCAGAGGCGGATAGAATTCTAACTCTGCCCCTCAGAATCTCTTTAAACATGACAAGAAATGTAATCTATCAGACATATACGTAGAGGCGGATTCAGAATATTTAGCAAACGCCGCCTATTGGATTCTTTGATAAACTATTTATACATTTTAAGTGAATTTATTAACATAGGCCGCAAGTAGAACTCTGACTCCGCCCCTGAGAATCTCTTTAAACATCACAAGAAGGTACATTTATCAATCGTTTATTATACACTTGCCACCAGAAGCAGAGACGGATCCAGATTTTTTAGGAAACGCGCTTCTTGGAGTCTTTGATAAACTATTTATACATTTCGAGTGGACTTATTAACATAAATACATAGCTTCGGCCTGAGCTACTGGATTCTGCCGAACCCTTAAGGCCATAACTAGAACTCTTGGTACATTCTTCAATCATTTACAATTCACTTGCCACCAGAAGCAGAGGCGGATCCAGATTTTTTAGGAAACGCGTTTCTTGGAGTCTTTGATAAACTATTTATACATTTCGAGTGGACTTATTAACATAAATGCATAGCTTCGGCCTAAGCTACTGGATTCTGCCGAACCCGTAAGGCCATAACTAGAACTCTTGGTACATTCTTCAATCATTTACAATTCACTTGCCACCAGAAGCAGTGGCGGATCCAGAATTTTTAGGAAACGCGCTTCTTGGAGTCTTCGATAAACAATTTATACATTTCGAGTGGACTTATTAACATAAATACATAGCTTCAGCCTAAGCTACTGGATTTTGTCGAACCCTTAAGGCCATAACTAGAACTTTTGGTACATTCTTCAATCATTTACAATTCACTTGCCACCAGAAGCAGAGGCGGATCCAGAATTTTCAGGAAACGCGCTTCTTGGAGTCTTTGATAAACTATTTATACATTTAGAGTGGATTTATTAACATAAATACATAGCTTCGGCCTAAGCTACTGGATTCTGCCGAACCCTTAGGGCCATAACTAGAACTCTAGCTCCGCCTCTGAGAACCGCGGGACCGATCAAGTATCAGAGCTCATCTAGTTGCTGGTGCTGCTGGTGCCCTGCAAGAAAATCAAGTACTGATCCTTCACTTTGTTTTACATTGGACATTTCAACAGCTAATGGTGGTACATTGTTGAAGGCAAGAATTGTGATCAATAGTAGAGATGTAGATAGGAAAAGAGGCCAGAAATAAGACAATATATTAGGTGCTAACACAAAGAAAAAAGTCATGAAAATTGATATAGAAAGCAATGTGATAATGTGATTCTTGAATTGCAAAATCTTGGCAAAGATTTCCATATTGTAGTTGGTTTAGAGATTTTAGTCAAGCACAATGTGTTTCATTGTGAAAGAACATGGGTGGTTTTTGTGTTTGTGGTAAGAGATTCTTTGTTCAAAGTTACAAGATTTTGTTGTGTCCAAATTGTTTCACAAGCAATCCTAATCTTTGATACCTTTGCAGATCAGTTTTATCTAAATGGATTTTGTATTTGTGTGACCTATAGGTCACAGGTTACAACCAGGGTTGTGCATCGGTCGGTTCGGTTCGATTCGGTTTTATATATATACTATCGGTTCGGTTTATCGATTTTCGGTTTTTAAATATGCTAAACCAATAACCAAACCAATAAGATATTTTTATCAGTTTTCTATTTATCGGTTTTTAGTCCTTAACGGTTCGGTTTTCAGTTTAATCGATAAGAAAATACTCATAAAATAGAAATAGTAGTAACTAACATGAAAAAAAATCGAATCTTAGTTGCAACCAAAAATCCTACATGATGTGTTTTAATTTACAAGAATCTTCAAGTTTGAACTAAATGTTGTTAGGAGAAATTAAGAGTTTGTATAATTGAAATAATAGGTTTGTTAATTTGTAGAAATTAAAGAGAAATATTTAATAACCCAATAATTTTTTTATAAAATCATTAAAAAATCGTTAACCCAATAACCCAATAATAATAAACCAATAATATTTTTATCGGTTCGATTTATCGGTCAGTTCAGTTTTTGCACACCCCTAGTTACAACCGTAAAAGCCAGAAAAACAATCACTAATACTTGTATTATGATAGACAATTCTACTGATACAGAATGCTTTGTGCACCAGACTGTCTTTTCTTTTTAAAAGAATTGTGTTTTTAGTTACCTTAGATTTCTTCATTCTGAGGGACATACTAAGATTAAAATATTTGTGAGAATGGGAAATCTCTTAACCTAGGCTTCCAATATTATATTGGAAAAAAAGTGCGAAAAATATCTGTATTTTATCTAAATTTGTAGTTGCGTATACTGAACTTTACGGGGGTCATATGACATCCCTAAACTCTTTTTTTCCGTATTTAATGGCATATATTTGCCCACTTGGATCACTTATTCAGTCACCCAAAAGGCGGTGATTCATACGTGACCTTTCAACAAATAATTATTCCTCTTAATTATGTTTTAACTCCTAATTATATAACCTTGAGATATTATCATGGTGGGATTTTGAATAATAAAAATCAAAATTAAGAGGAATAATTATTTGTTGAAAGGTCGCGTATGAATCACCACTCTTTGGGTGACTGAATAAGTGGTCCGAGTGGGCAGATATATGTCATTTAAATACGAGAAAAAAAGTCTAAAGGGGTCATAGGACCACCGCAACATTCAATATGCGCAACTGCAAATTTAAACAAAGTACAGATATTTTTCGGACTATTATCCCTGTTATATTTATGTTGCTAATTATTGTTAAGGAATGTTAAAGATCAACATATGTCCTTTGTCCTAATTTCTTTTCAATAAATATATTAAATTGAAATTGTGGACTCTAGGAAGGCATGAATAACTTAAAAGGGCTCGTTTCGTAGCTGGTTAGAGTTATAATAGATATTAGTAATACATGAATTAGTTATAAGAGAATTTATATATTAGTTATTTCATCTTTTATTCTGCGTAAAATAATACATAAAATATCTCATAACTTATACATATATTAATAATAATTATGTGGATTTTTAAATTGCAAATCAATTATCGTAAATTTTTTATACTTTCTCCATTTCAAAAGAAATGATGTTTTAGGAGTTTTTTTTTTTTCATTAAATCCAAAAATGTATTATTAGAGGAAAAGCAATAATAGGAAAAAATAAAACGATACTCCCTCCGTTTCTTTTTAGTTGGCAGGATAAGGTTTTGAACAACCTTAAGAAAAACATTAAATAGAAATATAATTTGACTAATATATCTCTTATTAATTTCTTTATTCATTATTTATTTATGTGTCTCTTAATTCAGGAATAATTAATGTTAAGGATAAAATTAAAAAAAAATACTTAATTAATTATTTCTTGATTTTTTCAATTGACAACTATTTTGGAACAAATAATTTTAGTATACATGCCAACTAAATAGAAATAGGGGAGTAATAAAGAAAGAAAGTGATAATTACATTTGCAAAACTAATTAATCTTAATTTGGAGGTTTTGGTGAGATATTTAAAGCATATATAAACATCATTACCTACTACAAAGGTATTGTCATTAATAATGTTGTGTTGTTAGTCCATTGATAAAGATTTAACCCTTTGACATAATGTCATTAGTGCATATATTCAATTATATTAATTATCAACAGAAGAATAATGAAAATAATTATTACCAAGTACCTCATTTGTTAGTGGTTTGTTATAGGTCAAATATGATAATATCCGAAAATCGAAAAGCCGAACTAAACAAAAACTCAAATAGAATTTCTTGAGATCGAACCGATCAAATGTTCACCCCTAATTCGTATTCCGTCAGTTCGTTTTTATTTGTCACTTTACGCTTTTCGTGAGTCAAACCGCATGAACTTTGAGCAGCATTTTAAGATATATTTTTTTCATCATATTAATATAAGAAGGATTGCAAATGAATAGTGAGATAAATAGGATATATTAGCTCTTGCGTTATTTTATATAGTTATATATCTTTTGTGATAAATTCTAAAATAATGATTCTTTTTAAAATTTGAAAATAATTTAATTTAAACTTCTCATTTTACTCTTAAATTTTAAGTCGATGTGAGTTTTTTCCAAAATATCACGTGCACCCCTTCTTTGAAAGTTGTTTTACCGATAAGTTTGTTCATTCTTCTCTATGACCCGTCCTCGTTAGTCTGCCCTCCGCCATAACTCATAGGCATCAGACTTTCATTCTTTAATAATTAACTGGAAAAATAACATAAACATACACCTTGACTTATCATATTTACATAAATTTTCACTCTGACAATGTAATTACAAAAATTTCAACTTATTATGTTTCTTCGTTGGATGTATCGGGAGCTAATTACGTATCTCGACAGATCCAAAGTCAAAAAATACACATCGAAAGCTAATTTACAAAGGGGAAATTAAAATATGTCTTTGTTGGATATATCGGGAGCAAATTATGTATCGGAAGCTAATAATGTATCTCGACAGATTCAAAATCGACATTTTCAGTAATTATGCAAAATATCGGAATTTTCTGTAACTAAGCTTCAAACCGTCGGAATTTATGCCGTAAGCATTTAATTAATTTATATGTCAACGGGGGTTAATTAGTATAATTGACTCCTAATTAAACAAGAAAAAAAGTACTTAAGGCATCAATAATGGAGTGAAAAATAAGTAATTAAAAAACAAAAAGAGAAAAACAGGATAAGGAAAAGAAGGAAGAAATTATTAGAAAAATAAAGATTAGAACAAATTCTTTATCATAATTTACCTACTTAAAGGTAATTATCAAAAGATATTATATTAAATAGAAATTATAGAAACTTTACAGCTTAGCTTAAACCCCACTGGGAATTTCATTTCATAAATGTAAAAAAGAAATCCCACTAATTTGAGCATGTTAACTTTTTTTTTTTCCTGTCCGTATTGGAGTTCTGACTAATTCGAATTGTACACTGCATGACTCATTTCGAGAGTAGCGCCTCCTACAAGATTTTCTCCATATCGAGGGCTCGAACTCGAGATTTTCGGTTAAGGGTGTGACTGGAGCTCTGATTAATTTGGATTATGCACTGCATGACCCATTTCGAGAGTGGCGCCCCCAACAAGATTTTCTCCATACCGAGGGCTCGAACTCGAGATTTTCGGTTAAAGATATGACTGGAGCTCTGACCAATTCGGATTGTGCATTGCATGGCCCATTTCGGGAGTAGCGCCTGCTACATGATTTTCTCCATACCGAGGGCTCAAACTCAAGATTTTCGGTTAAGGGTGTGACTGGAGCTCTGATTAATTTGGATTATACACTGGATGACCCATTTCGGGAGTGGCGCCTCCTACAAGATTTTCTCCATACCGAGGGCTCGAACTCGAGATTTTCGGTTAAAGATGTGACTGGAGCTCTGACCAATTCGGATTGTGCATTGCATGGCCCATTTAAGAGTGGTGCCTCCTACAAGATTTTCTCCATACCAAGGGCTCGAACTCGAGATTTTCGGTTAAGGGTGTGAATGGAGCTCTGACTAATTTGGATTATGCACTGCATGGCCCATTTCGAAAGTGGCGCCTTCAATAAGATTTTCTCTATACCGAGGGCTTGAGCTCGAAATTTTCGGTTAAGAGTGTGACTGGAGCTCTAACTAATTCGGATTGTGCACTTCATGACCCATTTTGGGAGTAGCGCCTCCAACAGGATTTTCTCCATACAGAGAGTTCAAACTCTAGACTTCCGATTAAGGGTGGAACAGTAACACCACTGCACCACAACTCATATCGGTGATCATGTCACTATTAGAACAATAAAATATTGTGATTTCATTAAGTAATTAATTTACAAAAGAAAACTCATTTGCCAATCAGGACATTGTTGAATATTTTTAATCTTATTATTATTCTTTTTTTTTTTTGTCATATTAAGTATTTGAATCAATAATTGTTTTGAACATTAGGATCACATTATTTTTTTTAGGTAAACATATATATATATATATATACACACTTCGTGTTTACACCAAACTATGACATATGTCTTCGTTTAATTTATAGACGTAATCAGAATTTAAAATTTATGAGTTTTAAATTTGTCAATAAATCCATAGCTCGTTTTAGTCATTAATTTCACGATTAAATTGTCTAAAGAAGAACTTCTTGAGCCAGGGATTTTTTTTTTTTTTCGAAAACAATTATTCTATCTCCACGAGTTAGGAATGAAATATACGTATATTTTACCAAATTTTACTTGTAGGATTACATCGGATATATATTTTTTTTTTTTCTTTTTTCCCTCACCAACACAGTTGATCATTTACAACTTGAATAATTCCATTAGCCAAGTGTCATCCAACTATCAAAAACCTTTATATATTCTATCAAACTATAGAAGTATTAGTATATGATTAATTATTATTATTATTATTATTTTTTTTTGCTCTTATCTTCATTTATATTTTAGTCTTTCATACTTAAAAGCAACAAAGTTTGTTTATGTACTTTAAAGCAAACTTAATTTTAATTCCTTTTTTTTTAATTATTTGTTATCAACATTTCATTTTCTTTGAATTTTGTCAATGATTTCAAGATTTTAAAGAGTGATTAACGCTCAAGCAATTTAATTTTCTTCTTAATCTAAAGATTATGTTTGGAAAATATCACATCAATTCCCATAGTTATTCTTATAGATAATTGAAGTTGTACATCTTTATCTTCTTTTCCTATCAGCGGTGACGGAGCCAGAATTTTTACTAAATGTGTCGGAATATAAAGAAATAAATTCACGAAAAAGCCAAAGAATGTCAATATATAATAAATATGTATATATATACATTACCTAGCTACATAGTGTAATTTCCGATGAAAGGGCATCGGTCGACATCCCTCAATTACATGTGGCCGGCTCCGCCACTTCCTACTACGTAATAATATGGTGGGACGGATGAGATTTCTTCGTTTTTAACTGGAGGTTTCGATCGAGTTTGAGTTTCGAGAATGGAGAAATTTTTGCATGGTGAAAGCATCACCCCTTAAATGGGCCCTACTTGACACGAATTAGTCAGGCCAGCGGGTTACGGGTATCAGATAGTGGTTTCGAGCCTCAAAAATAAAAACATGTCTTGTTGACGAGTGTTCTCCCTTAAATGAACTTTAAGTGGCACGAATATGAATCAGTCGAGCCAGTGTGGTCGAGCCCTTGGCATGAAGACGTTTACGGTAAAGAGTGTTTCCTCTTTAAATGAGCCCTTCGACTTAAAAAATTGAATTAGTCGAATCTGTGAGTTTTGACTTTCTACTATTCGATGGTGAATTTAAGCTCCATAAATGAAGATTTTTCTAGTAAAGAGTGTTTTCTAATTAAATGAATCTTTCGCGATACAAATTTAAATAAATCAACTCAGTAAATTTTGAATATCAGATAATTAAACACACACACAAAAAGAAAAAAAAAAGAATCTCTTTCCATAAAAGGAAAAAAGAGTGCAAAATAGAAAATAAAAGTTCTTTATTTTTATTTTAACAAAAATAAAACTTGATTACCTAACACCGCTTTAGGCAAAGTCCAGATAAGTGTAGGACAACTTAGCCTTTATTCCCTAGCATTTTGTCTTATTTAAATTTTAATTAATAAATTCACAAATTTTTTTTTTGTTATAATATTTTTTCTAAACCATTTTTTAATTGTCTCTTTATAATTTTTATTCCACAAAAGACAAATTTCAAGAATATGTTACAGCTAATATTATATATAGATATTGTTCCAGATAATCATTACTATCTTTTTCAAAGTTGAGTAGTTAAACTAGGAAAAAGAATGTGCAATTGAAATATTATATAAGTAGTAGACTTTAAAAAATAAAAAATCCACCATACTCAAGCTCTCGTTATGCACAGAGTCTGAAAAAGAGGAACACAAGAGTTTTTTTGTACGCAACTTTATCTGTATTTCTGCAAAAGATTGTTTCCATAGCTCGTACCCGTGAGCTCCATTGCGGAGCTACATATAAGGTAGGGGGCTTAGCTTCGACGGAAAATTGTACTATATATACATGATTAAAATTATTTTTTATGTACATATAGTAGACGTCGAACCCCCTTCTGTTAGTTCGTATGTTCACTTTTGAACCCCTTTAGTATCAATCCTGGCTCCGCCACTGCGTGAGCTCCTGATCACATGACAACAACTTTACCAGTTACGACAAGGCTAACTTTAGTTTAAAATAACTAAGTTGGTTTTGATTTGTTATTTTCTAAGGTTTGCTTCACATGAAGGGAAGTTCATTTTCTTAATTCAACTCAATTTCTTTTCTTTATATAAGTAATGAACACTTCAAATAGCTATAATTACAAAGTCATATAAGCATCTTATTTCTTTCTTAGTACCTTTTATGTTTCAAACATTTGCACTATAGTTTGAAGTCAAAGAAATGTCAAGTTTTTATGAAGTTTGTACTGAGGAACTTTTTCATGTTCATTCTGATCCTGTTATATTGGAACTCAATCATTTGCAGAACCAACTCAAAGGTTAAAAAACTACTTTTAAGTTTCTGTTGTTTCATCTTATTTCATGTTTTATTACGACTTTGTTTACTGTCTTTTCGTCTTGAGCCGGGGATCCTATCAGAAACAGCCTCTCTATTTCTTATTAAGAGGTAGTGGTATGGACTGCGTGCATGTTACCATTCCCAGACGCTCAGGGGTCCTATCGGAAACAGCCTCTCTACTTCTTAAGAGATAGTGGTATGGACTGCGTACATTTTACCGTTCCCAGACCCCACTAGGTGGGAATACGTTGGTTATGTTGTTGTTGTATTGTGCTTCTTGATTGTCATGTTAGCTGGATGGTGTATTCATATTGAAAAAGGGGAAATACTCTGTTACCACCTTGAACTATACGCGAAAAGGCTGAGACACACCCGAACTTTAGGAGGGTCCTATTACCCTGGACTAATTAAAATCATATTTTTGACAACCTTAATGCCTACGTGACACATACGTTGCACACACGTGTGCCTACGTGGACCCTTCAGTGTGTTGTGCCACGTAGGCACTAAGGTTGTCAAAAATACGGTTTTAATTAGTCCAGAGAGTAATAGGACCCTCCTAAAGTTCGGGTGTATCTCAGCCTTTTCGCGTATAGTTCAAGGTGGAAATAGGGCATTTTCTCTTTAAAAAATACTTTTAGTTTTCACTTTTCTGTTGTGTTTCTTGATTTTGTTGCTAAACTAGCTAGCTGATGCATGTATTCCTATGCACTAAGCTTCCGCTAGGTGAGGGGGTCTGGTAACGGGCCAGACCATATTGAGTCTTGTGTATGCAGTCTTACCTTGTATTTTTCACCAGAGGTGTTTTTCGCGGCTTGAACATGTGACCTCCTTATCACATAGCAATAACTTTTACCTTTACGTCAAGGCTCCCTTTCATGCTTCCTATGAAGCCGAGCCTTGGCGCAGCTGTAAAAAAGTTGTTGTCGTCCTGATCAGGAGGTCATACATAGACTTAATGTGGTCCGGCCCTTGTGTAGACCCCACACATAGCTGGAGCTTAGTGGATCGGCTGCCTTTTATTTCGACTAACATGTTTAATTGATGAATTTTATTTGTTTGTTAAAGACAAGCTTTACATCATTCTGTTTACCAATAGCTTTCAAATTTAAATATATGGAAAAATGTTGTGGTAACCGTGTTGGATCCTCAAAAAACGCATCACTTTTTGAGGAATCGACATGCACCCCCATGACATTTTTGAAGAGTCCGAGCAACATAGGTTAGTGGTATTTTCAGTCAGCAGGGCAAGACAATAGCGATTAGGTATGATGAACGATATGATATGAGCTTAAATGAAGAAGTAGGGATACATATAGCCGACCTCAACTTGTTTGAACTGAGGCGTAGTTGTTGTTATTGTCTACATACACCTGCCTATAACATACTGTGTATGGATATAAGAGCGGAATTTAGCTATTGAATTTTCAATTACTGATGTTGAATTTCATCAGAGAAAGATCGAGAACTTGGAGCAGCGCTAAGTGAAATTAAGGCGCTGAAAGCAACTGAGGTCCTCAAAGACAAGGCTCTTGAAGAGGTACTCTCAGGAAAAACGAGTATTTGGATTTGCTATTTCGCATACATTTGCTTGTTATACGTTAACTGCTACTATATCGTATTGATAATCCAATTCCTATTTCTCACAGCTCGGAAATGAATTTCAACGATTGGAGGGAAAGCTGAAAATAGTCGAAAATCTTCTTGAACAAAAGGTATGTCATTTTTCATCGTTCGTGTAAATGGTAATGCTATGAAAAAAGGGTGCATAAATTACTGGCAACGGCGACAAACTGCAGAATCTTGATATGAAACGACTGGTCAACGAGAAGAAAGAAGCATTGGCTGCACAATATGCTGCTGAAGCAACTCTAAGAAGAGTATACGCAGATCAGAAAGACGATGATGCTCCTCCTCTCGAGTCCATTATTGCTCCACTCGAGGCAGAGATTAAGATGTACAAGAATGAGGTACTTCAAAATGATAAAACTCATTACGAGCGCGCTTTGGCATGCATTAACTTGTTCTCTTTGTCGAATTCTTTAGATCGCAGCATTACAGGAGGATACAAGGTCATTGGAAAGACACACGAGGTCTAAAGAAGCCGCGTTGGTTGAAGCAGAAAGGATTTTAAAAAGTGCTCTAGAAAGGGCACTAATCGTCGAAGAGATTCAGAATCAGAACTTTGAGCTTAGAAGACAGATCGAAATCTTCCAGGTACTGTATGCAACACCAGAAAATTTCACTGTATATACAAGATCAAAATTATTTCTTACGTATATATAGTAGACGGTGGACCCCCTAGTGAAAATTCCGACTACTGTTATTCCTCTGATTGCAGGAGGAAAACAAAATACTTGATAAGGCGAACCGTCAAAAGATTCTTGAGGTGGAAAAGCTTAGCCAAACTATTAGAGAACTTGAGGAGGCAATTCTTGCTGGAGGAGCTGCAGCTAATACACTTCGAGATTACAAACGACAAGTTTCTGAATTGCAAGTAAGAAACATGAAGATTCATAAATGCTACTCGACGTATGAATATGTTGTAGATCATAAGGACTGAGGTTTTTCGAAATGTTGTAGGAGGAAAAGAGGACATTGGAAAGGGAACTAGCAAGAGTTAAGGTTTCAGCAAACCGAGTAGCAACTGTCGTGGCAAACGAGTGGAAAGATGAGAACGACAAAGTTATGCCCGTAAAACAATGGCTAGAAGAAAGAAAGTTGTTGCAGGTAACTAAAGCAAAACATTGCGCGGCTTAAAGAGCCGTTTGGACAGAGAATTTTTTCAAGTGAAATTCATGTTCAAAAACTCTTTTTGTACAAATTTCGACCAAGTCTATGTCCAGACGCCTACGAAATAAGTCTTTCTTTGAAACTTATCAGTTAGACTTATCGAGATCCTTTTTACCTATGTGTTATAGGCGGAGATGCAACGACTGCGAGACAAGTTAAGCATATCAGAGAGAACGGCCAAGGCAGAAGCACAACTCAAGGTGAGCTTTTCATTTTTCATATATGCATTACGCGATTCTTGAAACTAACTTAACGTGCTTTCTTCTCATTCGGTAAAAATTTTGCTATAGGATAAGCTAAAACTGAGACTCAAAACACTCGAAGAAGGCCTGAAGCAAGCGTTCAACGTCTCTGCCAATCCAAACAAATCGACAAAACCTCAAAAGACTAAACACTATCTTGGAAATAGCTTAGTGAAAAAGAGTTTATGGACTTCTCGAAATAAGAACATCGGCAGTGTTGGAAAGGAAAATGCAGAAATGACGGAGAACTCTATCGTGGATATAAACAGCAAAGAAATCATAGACGCGGATAAGATCAAGAACCGAGGAGGTGATCAGGACGAAAATAAGACTAATGAATGCAGCCAGAGCGATAACGATGATATAGTATCTGGTTTTTTATATGACAGGCTACAGAAAGAATTTATCTGTTTAAGGAAATTTTGTGAGACAAAAGAGTCTGCTTTGAATACTAAAGATGAAGAAATTAAGGTGAAGTATTACCATAAAAAATACTTCTCTTGTTTTTTTTTTTCATCTTTAAGTCGTCCTTACACACACGTTTTCAATCTATTTGTCGTTTACAGATGCTAATGAAGAAGATTGAGATGCTGTCGAAAGCTATAGATGTTGAAGCAAGAAAACGAAAAGTGAAGAAACAAGGTCAGCATGTATATTCTATCATTCCGCTTTCATTTTTCCTTTTCGCTATGTTGCTCGGATCTTCCAAAAATGCCACCGGATGTGTGTCAGATCCTCCACATACTTTGCATTTCGGCAACATTTTTGAAGGATCGGAGCAACATAGCTTTTTTTGAACACCATCATTGGATCATACTATTATTAAATATGGTATCTATACTTGAATTAGGGTCATGAGAACATGTTGAAGATTCATGTAACGAAAAATGCAGCACGCCCGGTGCACTAAGCTCCCACTATGCGCGGGGTCTGGTGAATCATGACGTTTGGCAGAAAAAGTGGAGCCTACTATCTTGGTTTGCATCAGTCTGATTCTTGAATTTCTTGTATATATACAAAGAGTGAATAGTGATTGATCAAATGAATAAAGATTCAATTTTATTTGTATTGTGTAAAAGCGAGTGACTAATTCTATCACAACTTGAATGTAATTCTTTTGGTATAATTGGAAGTTTTGAGTTTTTTTTTTTGCTAATGCGTCCGGTGCACTAAGCTCCTGCTATTCTCAGGGTCCGACCAGAAGGATCTATTATACGCAGCCTCACCCTACATTTCTGCAAGGGACTGTTTCTAAGGCTTGAAGTGACCTCCTGGTCACATGGCAACAACTTTACCGGTTACTCCAAGGCTCCCCTTCAAGCAAGTGAATATGGAAAAATAAGGTTGACAACGGTTCAAGTTGCTGCCATGTGACGAGGAGGTCACGGGTACGGTTCAAGTTGCTGGTAAAGTTGCTGCCATGTGACCAAGAGGTCACGGGTTCAAGCCTTGGAAACAGCCTCTGGAAGAAATGCAAGGTAAGACTGCATACAATACACCCTTGTGGTGAGGCCCTTCCCCAAGACACCGCGCATAGCGGTAGCTTTAGTGCACCAGGCTGCCCTTTTAAGTTTGACAACGGTCAAATATGTGTCTAGACAACCCCAGATATATCGGTGATTTGAGCATTCCAACATGTTTATATCACCAAGATACGTGATGGTCTGGATGAGATCCCTCCCCTTTAACCAGAAGTCTTGAATTCGACCCCTGGAAATGAAGACATTCCTGGTAGAGAGCGTTTTTGTTGTCTCATATTTTGATGATGACAAGACGATACTCAGAGGACTAGGTCCATTGCTTACTTTGCCAAAGCATAGCTGTCACACTCTGCACAGTTTTGTCCGCTAGTGCAACAACTGTGCAGGTGCACAGCGTACCAGAATGGACACCTGGTCCAATCAAAATTCGATCATACATATTTCTACACTCCTATAAATACATAACGATACACATTCCCTTAAGTATTATTTAAGCAAAAAAGCAAAAGAAAACTTTACAACTCGAAGATACTTGGGACTGAGGCATAGTTGTTGTTGTTGTTACGACTCGTAAATCGTAGCTAAAGAAGGCTTCCATTTTTTACAAGATTCTCTTACTCTATGTATCTCTTTTACATTATTCACAAGAACCTCCAATTGTTGCTTTGATATCACAATCTTGATTCTTTGAATACTCTTGCAACTATCATTATTGTTATCATTAGATACACATCTAGGTGAATAACATTGTTGAACAACATAATATTTCATCACTTGTTCATGATCATTGGCTAAATCATTTAACTCTTGAGTTGGAGATAGTACCAATGTATCAATACAATTTCCCATTATCGCATGCGTTTTCACAGCGAGCGAGATCTTTGAAATTCAGATGTGTTTTGACAGCGAGCGAGATCTTTGAAATTCATATGCATTTAGACAGCGAACGAGATCTTTCAAATACGTTTAGACAGCGAGCGAGATCTTTGAAATTCAGATGCGTTTAGACAACGAGCAAGATCTTTGAAATTCAGATGCGTTTAGACAGCGAGCGGGATTTTTGAAATTTAGATATGTTTTGGCAGCGAGCGAGATCTTTGAAATTCAGATGCGTTTTCAGATGCGTTTTGACAGCGAGCGGATCTTTCAAATTCAATCTGAACAACACTAGGTGGATGAGATATTGAAAGAGTTAAATGAGTTATTATTATACCAAGGACCATCTATATATATATATATATATATATATATATATATATATATTTATAGTAGTGCCACAATGATAAATATATAATATTCAAACGTGCAAGGCACCTTTTTTTTTTTTGCTAGCAAAAGCAAATTTAAGTTAATAAAATTGTGCAACCATGCATATTTTAAAGTATATTATTATATGGAAATGCAATAAAAGGCTCATCAAGGTGCATTTCAGTAAAGGTGTTCAAGATATAATCTATACGTATGAAAAATAATTTTTGACTTATATACTTCGTATAATTTTTCGATGAAGGGTGTTCGAGCGATCACTCTCGAGTACGTGTGGCTACGCCACTGGCTGAGATGGATACAAGATTTAATTTAACACGTAAGTTTTAAGGTTTAAAATATTAAATATATTGAACTAATATTTATTAAAATATTAGCAAATATAAATTTAACATTGTATTTAAAGTGTGTATCAAATATATTGAGTTATATTGACTTTTTGCTAAGTAGGAAGTAGTATTATATGTATATTATTATACTAAATAATTAGCTATACCAAAGTCAAGAGGCCTGAATATTCTCTGAATATTGTACCTAATGAGAACATCAAAGTCCAAAGGTCAGGTCAATATTGGTGCCAAAATGTGGGGACAACTTTTTTTTTCTTCGATACGATGATGATATTCACGTTGAAGTCTGACTGAAAAACATTAACGTTGTACCTTTCTTAAGAGAAAGGATAGCCGCTACAAAGGCGGAGACGAAATTAGAGATAATAGGAGGAGGATAGTGCGTACGCAACCCTGCCTCTATCTTGTAAAAGTAGAAATATTATTTCTAATAGATTCTCGACTCGGCTAAAGATAATAAAATCAAGTATGAAAAGAAATATGCAGTAATAATATAAAGACAAAATATAGAAACAACACACATACATGCATGTAGTGGAAAATAAAGAAATAATTAATCAAAGATGTATACTATAGCAAAAAGTAATATTTTAAAAAGGGCAATGATTAAAGAAGTACTTTTATTAATCATTAATCAAATTGTATAATAAAAAATTACTATATAATATAACAAGACAGTTCACCATACATCTTCTCACCTACTTATTATTCTCTTTATGCACTTTTTTCTTTAATATAAAACTGTATACCTTGTATACCTTACAATAATAATACAGAAAATAGACATCAAATGGGGCCCAAAACTTTGTTATGGACATTTTTAGAAGCCCAATAAAGAAGTGCAAGGTAGGCCCATATAGTGGCCCACAATGATTGGGCCAACATTACATAATTGTGCATCCTTGAGAATTTTCATCATTGAAGTAGTCATTGTTCACATAACAACTCTTTCCATAGCTTGATGGGCCGGGGCCCGGCCCATACCCGTACGAGTAGTTACCGTAATATGGGGCGTGCTGTGGCGGTACCGGTGTTCCGTAATACTGATTATAACACGGACCACCGGTATAATAACATTGCCCGCAACCGCATCCAGGTGCTGCTTGCGGGTATCCTTGGACCGGCGGCATCATCATCATTGGCTCTGATATCCACGGTGTTGCCACCAATGCAGCTATTGGACCGTCCTTGGGCTTATCAATTATTGTCGGCTTTTCTTGTCCTTTGGGCTTCTCGGGCTCCTTTTTGTCCTTGGGCTTTTCAGGCTCCTTAGGTTGCTCAAAAGTGACAGTCTTGGTTTTCTTCTCGGGCTCTTTGGGATTTTCGGGCCCTTTGGATTTTTCGGGCCCTTTGGGTTTCTCGGGCTTTTCGGGCCCTTTGGGTTTCCCGGGCGCTTTGATCTCAATGCTCTGGATCGTTTTTCCTCCTTTACAACACAATTTTTCGCGAATCCTTTCAGGACTACAACACACTACAACGATGGTGATAGTATTCGCCTTCTCATCATACAGCTGATCTCGAACCTCTACAATTCAAATCACTTAACATCAAATACCCAAAAAAAATATATTAAAAAAAAAAACAAATTTACACTGTCACGTCACCTAAAAGATATCTATACGTAATTCTCTGCAATTATAATCTTGAAAATAACACAGGAAATTAACGTCGCTTACGTGGCATTTTGGATAGAATTTTCTTGGCCTTCTTGTAGCAGCAGGGACACTGAAGATCAACCTTGAGCACCATTATAGTGGTCTATTATGAAATACAAAAAGGAAAAAGAAATGTAAAGTTACTGTGTTATCATCTCAGTTCGATCTTATCTGATGTTGTTTGACTAGACACAAAATTTTAAAATATTGTGATTTCAAACAAATCATAAATATTTGTAAATTCAAAATAGAAAGTTTTAAAGCTATTAAGTTCTGATCCCATTTTCTCTTAAAAATCCGAAAGCTCTTCTTTGTGGCGATAATGTCAAAATATCGAGTTGGCGCAGTCGTGGCTTAATTTTAAGTAGCAAATGTGGCTAAAATATTCTTGAACTATTCAAAACCGAACAATTTTGCCATCGTCTCAAATCTAGTCATTAGTTAAATAGCTCAAAAATACCTTCTCCGTCCCACCTAATAGCTACTTTAGAATAAGGGAAAATGACCAATTTTGCCCTTAAACTATCCAAACAAAACAATTTAATCAAATATAAGTAAGAATAGTTTTTTTCTAAACAGACTATAAAGAAAATAACATAAAATAAAAATTTGCCCTAAAACTATCCGAAAACTATCCGAAACACAACAATTTCGCCCTTAAACTATCCGAAACACAACAATTTTTGCCCTTAAACTATCCGAAACACAACAATTTCGCCCTTAAACTATCCGAAACACAACAATTTTGCCCTTAAACTATCCGAAACAAAACAATTTTTGCCCTTAAACTATCCGAAACACAACAATTTCACCCTTAAACTATCGAAAACACAATAATTTTGCCCTTAAACTATCCGAAACACAACAATTTCGCCCTTAAATTATCCGAAACACAACAATTTTATCAAATATAAGTAAGAATATTTTTGTCTAAGCAGACTAGAAAGTGAATAACATAACATTTACTTATTAACTTGTAAAAAAGAGAAGAACAAACACATGATAAAGGTAATTGGAAAAGCAAACATTACCTTCTCTTTATGATCATGATCACCACCCATAGCTAAAACTTGAAATTAGTGTACTAAAAGAAATGATTTTTGTTGTGATATATAAAGAAGAAAATTGAAGAGGAAAGTGAGAAGGAAAGAGAGAATGATATTAATAGTATGGAAGTTAGGAAGAAAATAGTAGTAGTAGTAGTAGTAGAAGGAATATAATATGTTGAAATTTAAGATATGATTTTATTGATTGGTTGAATGATGATGGGCTAGTTTGTTTGTTTTTTTATTTTTCATTCGGTATTCGCATTGAAGTACTAATTAATTCGGGATCGCGCATTGCAGGACTCATTAAGATGGCAGCGCTCCCAACAAAGTTTTCTCCATACCCAGAGTCGAATCCTCAATTTTTGGTTAAAGGTGGATCAGCTCCAATCCACCGCACCACAACCCA
This sequence comes from Capsicum pubescens, assembly GCA_030864215.1. NCBI lineage: Eukaryota > Viridiplantae > Streptophyta > Magnoliopsida > Solanales > Solanaceae > Capsicum > Capsicum pubescens. The sequence goes on from CM061542.1 coordinate 7,287,700, forward strand.
CGTTGATGATGGGCTAGTTGTTTGTTGATTGCTGACTATATACTCTTTGTTTGCATGTGCTGGATTTGATTGTCACACCTCACCTTTCCATTTTTCTTTTTGCCTTTTTGAAAAAACTAAACATTATTTAATTTAATAGTAGTAGCAACAATAGGTGATTGACAATCACTTTTATACGGCGGCGAATTTAGAATTTAGGTGTTGTGGGTGTTCAGCGGGTTGGAATACATATATTAAGGTTTGAAGTTTTAAGATTTCGCATGAAAATTAAAGATTCAATTATCTTTTTAATTTTGAGGGTATTTTTTCATCTTACATCAATTTTTATATCTATTTCGCGTCGAATTTAACGGGTGTCAGAACACCATCAATCTGAACCTAGCCTCGCCCCTGCTTTTATACTATGCATATAGAGTAAATTATTTCGAGATTATAATTTTGGGGTTATTGTTTCTAGATTAGTTTATATCATACGGGTGGTGGTATAAAATAATTTCATATTAGATGGGATAAGATGAGATATGTTAAGAGTAAGTTTGGATTAAATTTACATCATGTTTGATTGATGGTATGATCTGGCGTCATACCTCGTGGTTTTGGTATCTGTTGCTTATCGGAACACAAACGCTTCCGTCTTATCAAGACTACAGAATGTTCGTGTGAATTGTCGATAATATCGGGTAAATGAAAGAAATCATCTACTCTCTATGTTCTATATTAGTTGTTATATTTCGCTTCTCGCGAGTCAAATTATATAAATTTTGACCAATATTTTAAATATATATGAGAAAATTTACAATTTGTAGTACTTTTTCATATAGTTTTTGAATATTTAAATTTTAATTATAAAATCTTAAATTGATATAATTCAATTTAATTTCGAGAATTAATCAAATTGACTTTCAAAAGAATAAACACGACGTTAATAATAAGGGAGTGAGAAAATAATATATTTTTCTTTTGTTAGAAATTAGAATTTGAATTTGAGAAGTTATGATTTTCTAATACTTCATAAGTTTAATTATAACAAAATTTATTGCTAATTCTATTTAAGAACGAATTGACTATGGATTATAAAAAAGTAATTTAGTAACAAATTAATAACGATTTTTTTAATTTTTATTATTTTTTATAATGTAAGAAAAGTAAAGAATTGAGTAGGAAGTGGTTTAGTTTGGTTAGTGCAATAATGGAATATGTATGAATACCCCACATGGTAGGTATGCTTAACCACATGTTATTTTGTTCACTAATTTCTTTCTTAAGCATATTAATTATATCATGGCCCTTAATCATAGAATGATTTAAGTAATTATATATGAAAAAATCTCCTATAATTAATTAAAGTTTAAATCAAATAATATTAATCTACAAAGATTTTCTATATTTTATTTAGGAAAAAATGTTCGATATATATCCAAACTTTGTCAAAATTTGTTGTAACATGTCTCAACTTTGCGGGTTTCTTATGACCTCTCTAGACTATTTATTACTGTATTTCTACGGCATATGTTTGCCCAGCTGGATGGATCACTGCGTGAATACACGCACACTGGCGCGTAAGAATCTGAAGTGGTTCGGCTAGACAAATATATACCGTCGAAAATACGGCAATAAATAGTCGAGGGGGGTCATAGAATCCCTGTAAAGTTGAGGCGTGTTATAGCAAATTTCGCGAAAGATATTAGGGCAGTGAGACGTAGTTAGGGTGCTAGTGGTGGAGACATGATGGTTGATTAGCGTAACGGACAGATACGATCAACATAAAATGTTACTTATGAAATTTATTTTTTCGTCGACTAAAAATATAAAAATATTTTTTAAAAAAAAAACTCATAAATTATTTTTCCTCATACAAAAATTCCAAAAATGTCATCCCTATCTCCTACCTCCAACACCAAGAATATTTCAATAATTTTTATTTGTTTAAATTTAGATGTGATATGTGACCATATATTAGAGTTCCAATACTAGACTTTTCTTCCATGTATGTTAATAACCCTAGAGAAATGATAATGACATTTGGGCCCCATTATTTAGTCATTCAAACACTTGGAACATCCAAATTAACTAGACCCCTACATTATACAAAATTCTAGAATTTTTATCATTAAATCAATATAAAGTTTGTATGTATAGATAGGGACATAAATTATAATGAGTGCCGAAATCAAAATTTTTACCAAAAAACTATAGTAAAATGAAAAAAATAATATACTAGCGAGAAAATAAGTTCGCGCGAGAAGTAGTCGCTAGCAATCTCAACTGAACTTATCGCACCGACTTATCTATATAATTTATATTTTCTGTATGATTTTCGAGTTCTTTTACAAGAACATTTTTTTAAATGCGCATCTAAAAAATAGTGACTACGAATTATGATTTTTTTTGAAGATTTAAAATTCAAAAAAGAAAAATCAACCATACTTTGTTAGTTATGCACATCCTTATCTTACTGCTAAAGAAATATGGTAAGCAATTATAAAAGGTCACTTAAATAATGTGGTGGTTAATGACTTTTTTGGTATAATAATTATTTAGCATCCTATGTTTAGTGTAATTTGATTAATTTAAATTTATGCCACGTAAAATTTATTAACAGAAAGTTTTTTCGATTAAGAATTTTTTTATTTATGACTCAAATTCGAAATTTCTCGTTAAATGCCAAATTAAAATATCATATTCAAACTGAAATATCAATCTTTTCGGGTTTGTTACTTGATATTCGGTATCTGCTTCAAGGTTCGACTAATTTAAATTTGTGTCGAGAAGTCCTATATTAAAGGCAATTTTATACCTAAAGTTTGAACTTGAGATCTCTGATTAAGAATGGAAGAGTACTTACTACTCCAGCGCAATCTTTGATGGACAAATTAAACTATTTTAATACCTACTTTGAATTTAATATAAATCATAGAGATGAAAGTTACCAAATATATTTAAAGAATCAAACAAATAAATTTATACTATCAAAGATCTTTGAATTAAAAAAAAGAAGAAAAGAAATACATAAAATATTTTAAACAACAAGTTGTTGGAATCTTTTTCTTTTCACCCTTTTGGTTGGCAATATGTACTTTATATTGGTGTATTCAACTCTTCTAATAAATTCTTTGACTTGTAGTTTATTATAAAAATTATTTTAATTATAATTTATTCATAATATATCAGTAAGAAAATAACAACAACAATAATATATAGTATAATCTCATAAATAAAATTTGACGAAAATAGAACGTGTGTAGATATTATGTAGACCCTCGATTCAAAAAGAATATTAATCGAAGCAAAGCAGGAAAATATGAATATCAAAAAGCAAGATACAAAGCAAATATAAATTTCGGTAAAAGATAAATATTGAAATAAAATAAATAAAATGTTTATTATAAAATTATTTTTCTTATATTTGGTTCAACTTGCATGTGTAATATTTGACTAACACATTTAATTCTTTTCTGTCGGTGCATCTAATACAATTTTTCTTTTTCTTATTTATTTTTTGCTTTATCAACCCTAGCTAAATGATTGATACTACAAAATAAATTAGTCCATTGTTAAATTGGTCGTTGCTAATAAATTATTATAAGAATTCATCGTTAAATAAAATTAACAGTATTTTTTATTATTTAGCTATAAAATTTATTTATTACAAAAACTTGTTTTTACATGATAACCAAGAGAATTGTAATTTATATTAAATTATGCACCTAATGCTTTTGAATTAAAAGAAAAACACATAAGTTGTCATATGACAGGTGGAAAATGAAAAAGAAATTCTTATCAAACTAAAAAAAATAAAAAAAATAAAACAAATAAAAGACCTATATGTTGATGCATGTCAACAATGTTTATATTAAACTAGGATCAGATTCTGCATGAGATTCATAATTGCATTATTAATTTTAGTTTTTTTATTCGTAGATAAAGCGAATTCGATATTATCTTTGATTTCAAGACATAATGTGTATTCATATATTGCATATTCACGAGTTGCGATAATCTAATTTTCTTAATATATATTTTCAATTTTTTGTACACCTTTAATTTTGATTATAACAAAAGAACAAATTGTATATTACCACAAAGTGAAATTTGAGGAGAGTAGAGTAAGTGCACGCAGTCTGTATAGGGAGACAGCGACGGAACCAGAATTTTCATTAATAGGATTCAAAAATAACAGATGATCTAGTCGAAGGGAGTTCAACATCTACTGTATATCATAAAAAAATATTTTTAATCATATTGAAATAGTATAATTTTTCGTCGAAGAAGGTTAAACATCTACTCTATATACAGAAAGAAAAAAAATTAATCATATAAAAATAGTATAATTTTTTGTCGAATAGAATTCGATGAAACCTCTCGATGAAAGGTGGCTCCGCCCCTGTAGAGAGATTGTTTTCAATAGACCTCCAGCTCGTGTTAAAAAGAGTCTAAAGAAGGCGTAATAGAAGTACAAAAAATAATAGATAGTAACAAAACAAGAATACCACAAAATAATACTACAATCAATTTGCCGAAAAAAAAATATATATATCACCAAAGCTTTAACAATAAGAAACTACAATTATAACACTACCATTAGTAGAGTACACCTTTTGATTCTTAATTAATTGAAACATTAAAAAGTCACTAAATCTACAAGTAATCAGAATTAAAATGATTGTGATGGCCAATAAAGTAAAAAGTGTTGGAGTATTTCATAATTAATTAATAATTGGTGTTGGAAAGGATGGTAGGGAAATTGGCCAAATCTTTTTTTTTTGGTTTGTCAACCAAAATACCTTTGCTTGGAAACTAAGGAAATATAAATGAGGGAAACTAGAATAAGATACAAAGGTAAAATTGGTCAAAAAAATAATAATTAAATAAATTATAGAAAATTGTTTTATTAAATGATTTATGACATGTATGGAAAGGTCATCATATTGTAATCAAATTAGGGTGTGATTGAATGTTAGGACATGTTTGGAAGGTCATATTCTAGTTAAATTTGGGTGATATATATATATATTAAAAGCGTGAAGACCCTTAGAAAAATGATTTGAATTTTTTGTCCTTCATTAAAAGATTTCACAATAGATAAAATCATTTTTTTATTTTTTTCCTCAAATAATTATTATTAATATTGAATAATGACTTTAATAAATATATAAAAAATAAAATTAAAACCTCAAATATATGGGAACACTCCCAATTTTATGAAAAATTTCGTTAGGTGTCGGCTATAATTAATTAATATTTTTAACTACTTAGATTTCCTTCTAACAATAGTAGACTGGTTTTAAGGAAAAAAAAATATTAAAACAAACGGGATTAAATTTCAAGACAGACAAACACAAAATTTCCTTTTTTTCTTCTTTAGTAGCATGCCACAATTAGTATTACCAAAAAATAAAAGCATACCGAAATTAGGATTCTAATTAAGCAAACAACTCTATAGTAAATATTACTTAAAACGTATAAATTATTTTTAAGTAACTTTTGTTATAAAATAATTATTATTTAATTAATTTTAAAATTAATTCAAATCCTTAATAGGTAAACATTCATTATATTTAACACTTTTAAATTATTAAAACTTTACCTTATGTAAAAAAAAAAAAATCTACAATTTTATTTAAGTAATATTTTAAATCAAACTTACAAGAAACATAACTTCTTCCACTTATATTTTTTCTTATTTGATTCAAGTCGTCTTCTTTCATTCACTATGTTCATTCTTTTGCCTTTTATTTTTCTAATAGTTTTAAAGATTGATTATATATGCATTATACATAATGAACAGTTGACAATGAATTTTTCCTTATGTTTTTTCTCGCGTTTTTCTTGCAGTTGAAAAATTCAAATTAAAAACTCAACGTAACAAGCATGTTGCTGAATGAAGTAGCCGAATGAAATATTTGATTGTTATATGGGAAAATTTCAGAAATAGCAACTATAGAGCCTTAATTGTAACTTTTATAGCAACGGTTTCAAAATTACAAAAAATAGCAATATGTATTTTGTATTTCAGTAAACTGTTGTTATTTAAATACATATACAATCAAAGATTCTCTTCCTAATTTAATGCTAATCTGTTTGAGTTAAATAAGGGAAAAAATTATTCCTTAATTTATGGCACATTTAATTTTATAGATTCCTTTACCTTATAAAACTCTTTTTTTACCACAACCATTAAATTACAACTACTGATTGAAATTCAAAAAATATTTTTCATAATCAGCAACTCAAAGCAAATTCAAAATACAGATTCAAATTAAAAAACGTTTTCCTTCATGTTTTTTTTTTTGCTGATCAACTAAACTTTTGAAGAAAATATTTAAAATACAACGGTCCAATTACAGGTATTGATCAACTAACTCTATTCTATTTGTGGTTTTTGTAAAATTAAAGTGCGAAATTGCTGAAAAACTTGCAACAAACTGTCGCGGGATTCAAAAATTTCAGATCTTATACTAATTTTATCAGTTCTCGTAAAAATGGTTTAAACGATTTTTTTTAATTTCAAATTTATTCTGTTATTTGAAAGTTGAGATGCAATTTTTATACATGAAATTTGAATTTTAGTTTAGGATAACTAGTGTTAGACTAATTTTTTTTTTCGTTTGAATTCGTTTTGCAGTTTTGTATATATGAATTAGTTGTTGTATGTAGTACATATTTGAGATTTAAACAAACTTGATTCTATTTATGTTTTTCATAAAATAAAATTACAAAAGTTACTGAAAATTTTGTAACAAAATTGCATAACAGTCGCGGAATTCAAAAAACTGAGATCGTAATTGAATTTTATCATTTCTCAAAAAAAATAAAAATGATTTGATCGAAATTCTTTTTTTTTTTTTAAATTCAAAGTTATCTGTGTTGTTATTTAATGTGAAAATTGAGATACAATTGTTATACGTTAAATTTGAATTTTAGTCGATGATAACTAGTATTCGAATAAAAGATATCTTTTCGTTGGAATTCATTTAGCAGTTTTGTATATACGAATTAGTTGTTGTATATAGTATGTATTTGATATTTAATTTTATTTTTACTATTTTTTTGTGCTTTGGAGATTGACAATCGGAAGCATACCTGTTCTTGTTAAACACTCTTGTCGATGGATATATAAAGAACATTATGAAGATTACATGTGTTTCCAGCTATATGTATTTTTAATATACATATGCAATACGTTTATGTGTTTACTGGCAGTTTCATATATTTTCAGCTGTATGTATTTATAATATACATATGCAGTACGTTTATGTGTTCACTGGCAGTTTCATTTTTCAGCTGTATGTATTTATAATATACATATGCAGTATGTTTATGTGTTTACTAGCAGTTTCATATGTTTTCAGCTGTATGTATTTGTAATATACATATGCAGTATTTTATGCGTAAAAATCATGTATTCTTATATGCATTTTTTCAATATGCAGGACATATATTTCCTTTGACATATGGTGTACTAGAATCTGAAAATGATGCATCTTGGACTTGGCTCTTTGAGAATCTGAAGAAAGCATATGGTGAAAGAAAATATATGTGCCTAGTTTTCGATCGTAATGCAAGCATCATAAAAGTTGTTGTTGATGTGTATAATAATGTACCACATTACGCATGTGTGTGGCGTCTATGGTATAATGTGAAAAAAAAAATAGAAAGTCACATGATGCATTGTTCGCGGTAAATCGGGAAGAGATATGTTTGAAAAGAAAAATAAAAATTGTTGTAGTTCATGTGGGTTTAAAGTTCACAATAGGCGTTCATGTAGGAAATACAACAAATGATAAGTTGGATGATGTTTTTACTCAAATACAATTGCTGAATTTTATCATTGAGAATTATGTCATTCTAAATTTTGAACTTGTTAATTTTTTATGGTTCAAACGTTGCAATTTTTTTACAGAGTTTGATTAATTTATATATATATATATATATATATATATATATATATATATATAGAGAGAGAGAGAGAGAGAGAGAGAGAGAGACGTATTTCGAAAAATATATATTTGCATTAGACGTAAATACAAATGCAAACTGGAATGAACATATGTATTAATCATAAATATGTTTTTTTCAATACCAGGAAAAATATACTTTCAGACTTGTAAAAAATAATTATGTGTTATTAAAAATACATATGTACACTGGAATGATATGTGTATTATTCATAAATACATATGACTCATAAATTTATATGGACTTCTGCATAAGAATACAATAACTATGTATAGTTCAAAAATATACGTGCAAATCTGTAAAAATACATGTGTGTATAATCATAACTGGAAAATACATATGCATTAGAAATAAATACATATGCAAAACTGGATAAAAGAAAAGTTCCTAAAGACAATTACTAACATTTACATAAACTAACCATGAAAATATTGGAGTTTAAATACATATGCAAAACTGGACAAATACATATGTATTATTCATAGATCTATAAGCATAACTGGAAAATACATATGCATTACTAATAAATACATATGCAAAATTGAAAAATAAATATTCATAACGACATATGGCTAACAGTTGCATAAACTAACCACAAAACAAAAATTATTTTAGAAGATTGAACATCAATAATTTAAATATAAGAAAAAAAGAAACATTAACATATCAATTTTCAACATTAAAGTAACATATCAAACTTAAGAAATGTTCAACTAAATTTTTGTCCACCTAAAGTTAATTGTTGTCAAGTACAATAAATTTAAAGTAAACATCAAATTTCATGCACTTCGGTGTCTTCTGTTATCCCGATTTTTCTAGGATGCCTCATTGGTGCTTCACCATCACTTTGTGCCTTCTCTTCTTCTTTTCTCGAACCATAGTCCCACAAAATTGAAGCATATCTTGTGCCAAGAAGATCTGAGTCAAAATCAACATATGGAACACCTTTACCAAAAGTAAGACACTCAGCATATGTCACCATATATAAACCAATTCCCTGCAAATATATTTATCAATAAGTAAGTATCGGTTGTAACATGAATATATACATATATATAAGTACTTAAATATCAGTACTTACAAGCTGCCACTTGATTGTTGAGGTAAATCATCCACAAAAGAAACATCAAATAGATCCATCTTATCATTGAGTTTGTAATTCGGATGATTGTCAATATCAATATTCTTCTTTTCGTAGAATTTACATGCCATGAGATATAAAGGTATAACCTTAGCTAACTTTTCAATTTCAGCCAGCACCACAACACTATCCTATATGATCTTCAATGTCGTTGAGAGTATGACATTTTATATGTGGTGCAAATTTGGGCAATACTCTTGCCATGTATATTTGATCACGCAACACCTACATATCACAAAAAATACAATTATAGATCGAAACAGTGTCACATATATATTTACAAAATACATCTTAAAGTTACATTACGACATATATACATAAATTTAGCATATGTATTTTATGAATACATCACTATTCCAAAATTAAGTTATCATACATTAAAATACATATCACGTTCATCATCTCATGAATAACAAATACAAATGAACATAAAATACGAATCTTAGCACTAACAAATACAAAATACATATCTAATCCGTAATAACTACATTACGTACATTTTCAAAATACAAAATACATATCTTAAAAGTAACAAATATATATCTTCACATTATAACTATAATTTCATATCTTAACAGTAACTCTCACATAAGCAGATAGTTTATCAAAATGTATATATAAAAATACATATATGAACATACAGTTCAAAAATAATAAAAATACAAATACATAAAAAATTACCCCCTTCAATTTCTCTTCTTCAAATTCATAATCAGATGAAACAAGGCTTGATATTTTAATAGCTTCTTCTTTTTCGACTAACTTTCTCTTTTTCATCGATTTTTGAACTTTTATGAGTTTTGGAGATGATGAGTTTGTCAATGCTTTCCGTTTCATGATTTTCGCAATCTTCTCCGAATCATTACGTTGCTTCGATCTCACCTCTTCTGTGCTAACACCTTTCTTCGACTGAATATTAGTAGATATTAAGTTAACATCTTTATCTTGTGTTAAATCAAGACTGAAAGAGGGTAGTTCATCGAAAACAAAATTCACCGTTGGAATACCTCTAATTGAACTACTACCTTGTCATGTTCTGCCATTGTATCAGAACTCCAGAAATTTCTACACAAAAAAAAAATCCAAAGTCAAAAACGCAGAAGAAATTTGAAGAAAAAAGCTGATAAAACTTGAATGGATGAATTATATGAAAAATATAACTTTCAATAACTGTAAAATTAACTTATTTGATGGGAAACTTTGTTTTTCACGATTTTGAGAGAAAAAAACCCAAAAAAATTCAAAACGCGGAATAAGTTGAAAAAAATTGCGACAATAAATTACATAAAAGAGATTATGGAAAATATAACATGCATTAACTGTAAAATCTACTTACCTTAATAGATGGAGACAATGTTTATCAAGAATTTGAGAGAAAAATACGTTATTTGAAAAAAAAAATGAAGAGTGAAGGAAACTGAAATTGATAAAGTAGCGTGATATTGGTAAAGTAGCGTGAAAAAAGAATAAGGTAAAATTATGGGTATAAGTCACGTGCTTTTCAATAAAAGGGCAAAATATTGCTACTTTTGTTATGACTTGTAATTTTAATAAACTATTGCTATTAATTATAATTAATGTCTTAGGATTGCTAGTTTATGTAATATTTCCTTGTTATATTCACATTGAGTATACCATGTGATGGAAGGCCCATTAGATAAAGAGGTTGGCAAATACATAGTGTTACAGCCCATAATAGGGTAGACATAAAGATAAAGAAAGTGACTCATCCAACTTTATTGCCCAATCACAATATTTTTGTATGTATTTTTAATTATTTTAGGAAAATAAAAAGTCGTTCGAGCTTTTTCTGAGAGTATGACATGAGTTATTTGAGCAATGTAGTACTCGATACGTGAACATCGAGGGCCAATAAATTTTTGGTTTGATAAACGTGTTGTTTGTGGAGTAACATGATTGTCTCGCCAAATGACTTAATATTTGAATAACCTGTTTATATATATATATATATATATATATATATATATATATATATATATGTATGTATGTATGTATGTATGTATGTATGTATGTATGTATATTCCAACAATTTTTAACTCAAAACTCATAATGTAGTATAAATTTTGAATCCTACATTGATTCATATCAACATGAGTATTCATTATTACTACATCATGTTGACATGTCTTGTGATGTGTTTGGTATGACAAAAATTAGTTTTTTCAAAAATTTTATTTGTGATTTTTTAACTTATTTTTAATGTATAGTAAAGAGTGGAGAGTTTAAAACACACCTAAAATATCGCAATTTTTCAAGCTTCGAGCTTCATACCATTTGGCAAAACACGCTTCAACCATCAATTGTTCACTTTGCGAAGAACTTGGTTCTTTCACTTCATGCATAGAACTTCTGCAGTCCATTTTTTTTTTGGGGGGGCGGGGGGGGGGGGGGGGTCATCGATGTCCGATACTCGCGTTAGAGTCCAGATTATCTGGATCGCACATTGTAGGGCCCATTCTGGGAATGACACTCCCAACAGGACTTTCTCCGTACCCAAGCTCGAACCCCAGACCTCTGATTAAGGATGAAGTAGTCCCACCACTACACCACAACCGATGTTGGTCCAACTCTGTTAGTATACATGATAAGAATCTAATTCTTCTTTAGTTATTTATTGATCATAAACATTATCATTTCTTATTTCAAACATATTAAAAAATCAATTTTTATATAATATTTATCAATCATCAAAACTCAAATTCAACATAGCTCAACAAATTCAAAATCACAAGTGGCATAAAATACTTCTAGTCTTGAAGGGGTATACATAGGGTGATGGGCTCCATTCATCTAACAATTCAACACCATTTATATATATGAAAAAAAAATTATATAAATATAAATCTTAACTTATCATATTTACATAGTTTTTCACCTTTATAAAATAATTACAAAAATTTTAACTAACTATGTATCTTTGTTGGATGTATCAAGGAGCTAATTATGTATCTCGATAGATCCAAAATTGAAAAAAATATATCGAGAGCTAATTATGTATCTTTCCAAGGAAAAAATGTACCTTCGTTGGATGTATTCTGTATCTCGACAGATTTAAAATTTTAAAAAATATATCGGGAGCTAATTATGTATCTTTACAAGAAAAAATATACCTTTTTTTGATGTATTATATATCTTGATAGATCCAAAATAAAATAAAAAGTATCGGGAGCTAAGTATGTATTTTTGTAAAGAAAAAAAAATGTATCAGGAGCTAATTATGTATCTCGATAAATCCAAAATTGAAATTCTCAAAAATTATATAAAATATCAAAATTTTCAATAATTACGCTCCAAACTTTCGGAATTTATGTTGATTTTACTTTAAATATTTCTTGCATCCAAAAAGTACTCTTCCTTTTTCATCAATAAGTTTGTGGCCCATTTTCATTAGCCATTTGGGGCTTTGTAATTTCTATCCTCATTGTCCTTTTATATCATATGTAGGATTTAGTGATTGACCATTTTATCTACCTTACTCAAAATGTTTAATAAAGTTTTTATAATAAGTTACAATATCGGACATGATTGACTTTAATAAAATATAGAGAGTCGCGATTATCGGCTAATAAGTTTCATCAGACCAATATCGTACGTAAACTAAACTATAAACGCAATAATTCAACGCCTATTTGCAGTGGATCGACTATCTTGATACATTATCCGTATGTTAAAGAGCATTCGACGCATGCAAATCGACCTTCCATATCTAAGAAAAAAATGAAATTCAAATTAAAACACCATGTAAAAATACAAGTTCTGATTTTTTTTTCTCACTAAATTATGTCAATGGAGCGAAAGTCTTCGCGTAAAATTGTTTTGAAAACAATTGTTGCAATGTGATCAAGATGTTACGTGTTTAAAAGGGCGGCCTGGTGCACTAAAGCTGCCACTATGCGTAGAGTCCGTGGAAGGACCCACCACAAGGGTGTATCGTACACAGTCTTACCTTGCGTTTCTGTCAGATGTTGTTTCCAAGGCTTGAACCTTTGACCTCGGGGAAGGGCCCGCACAAGTCTTACTGTCATTTCCGTCGGAGGCTGTTTCCAATGCTTGAACCCATGACTTCGGGGAAGGACCCCACCACAAGAATGTATTGTACGCAGTCTTACTATCATTATTGTCGGAGACTGTTTCCAAGGCTTAAACCCGTGACCTCGGGAAAGGGTCCCACCACAAAGATGTATTGTACGCAGTCTTACTGTCATTTCTGCCAGAGGCTGTTTTCAAAGCTTGAACCCGTGACCTCCTGATTACGTGACAACAACTTTCCCAGTTACTCCAAGGCTCCCTTTCAAGATGTTACGTGTTTGAGTTGCAAAAATAATTTCCCATAAAATGCAGAGTAAAGCTACATACAATAGATTTTTACGATTCAATTCTTCTCCAAATCTCGTAGATAGCAGGATCTTAATACATCGAACTAATGTCAATTCAACCCACAACGTTCAATTTTCAAATGGAATATAGATTTTACTTTTTAGGGTACATAACATACACAGCAAACCAGCAGTAGTAGTTATTATATCAGGTCAAAATCAAAATGGCACACGTTTTTAGTTTTTAATTTTTAATAGAAAATAGTACATAAATATTGACTGGTAGTAAATATAGTGAAGGACAAATGATGAGAAACTGAGTCAGCAAAAATGACCACTTGTCTTTGTATTATAGTCTTGAAATTAATAAACTATATTCTATGAGTGTGTATGAATATTTTTTTTAGGAGAATAAATAAATATTTTATTTACAATATATTTTCTTATTCGATATATAAATAAAAAATATTATTATAAAAATATTTATATAATTTTGATAAATTACTATGGAAGTTGGAGGGGAGGTAGGGATGTGGAGAGTAATGGGGTCGAGGTGAAAACGAGGTGTGTTGGGGTGAAGACTGAAGAGCACACAATTAATATTGAATATTACTCGTGAAATTTATTTTTTCGATTATATTAATAAAGTTTGTTTTTTTTTTTTTAAAAGAAAACGTTTTGAAAATTTTGATGATCAAATATGAAAAAATAGGAAAATATTTTTCTTCATACCAAACACACCTTATATCTGATTCATTTTCGGTGAATAAATTTTTATTTCTATCGAAATTTTAAATTCACTCAATTCAAAATATCATGATTAAATGATTTAGTCAAGAGAAATATATGTTAATTAGTCATGAATAAATAATACAACAACAAAAATATACCCATCGAAATCTCACGAATGAGATTTGAAGAGAGTAAAGTGTACGCATACATCATCACTAGTCCGGAAAAGTAGTCATGAATAAATACTAATTATGTATACACTGACGGAGACAAAAGTTTTACTAAATAATATCAAAATATAAAAAAGTAAATTCACGAAAAAGTCGAGGAGCATCAATATGTACTATATATACATAAAAAATATTAAAATTTACCTAGCCATATAATATAATTTTTCAATTGACACTACTCTATTACATGTGACTCCACCACTATATATGTATATACAAATATATATCATAATTTATATTTATTTATTTTCAATTGATCTGATATAAATATTCGATATGAATAATTTATTTATTTTTTGTTTGAGTGTCATCTTCTTCCACCAACTTAAATAAATGTGCCCCTTGTCTCTATATATATATCTAATCTAGACCATTTTTCAAAGAAGGAAAAAAAAAAAAAAACTACTTCATTTACATTGTTCAATAAAAATCAAGATTTTGTTGGAGCTTTATTGACTACATGGGTGAGGTATATATTCAAATACTCAAAAAAAAAAAAAAAACATTAATTTTGTTTTGCTAATTAGTTTCATAGTTTTTAACGTAATTCAAAATTTAAATTTTACGAGTTTTAGTTCGCAATGTACATTACTATTTGTATTTATTTAGTGATTTTTGTAACGTATAATTAAGTTGAGTCAAAACTATTGAGTTTCAATAAATCCATAATAGATTTACTAAATCTATCTTAACTAATAGTCTATATATAAATATATATATTTAGTGAGTGTTTTTAAAGAAGAAAAAAAGAAATGGCTTTTAATTTATTTTGTTCAACAAAATTTAAGAATTTGTTGAAGCTTTTTGACTACATGGCTGAGGTATGTTCAAACAATAACAAAATATATTCAATAATCCATAAATCAATCTATATTTTTTATTTATTTTTTGTTTATTTCATGGTTTGTTAATGTAGAAACATATAAATAGCATGGATGATATATTCGAGATTTGAATTTTATGAATTCGAGTTGAAAATCTATCATTTTTGTACTTGTTTAGTGACATGTTTTTTTTTAACAAGAATCTTGTACATTCATAGCAAAGACGGATTCAAGATTTGAAATTTATGATTTCGAAATCAAAATCTTATTATTTTTTTCTACTTGTTTAGTGAATTTTGTAACAAGAATCCTATACATCAATTAAAAAGCAGAGACGAATTCAAGATTTGAACGTTCTGATTTAGAATTCAAGATTTGTACTTAATTAGAGAATTTTTGTAACACAAATACAGAATTCGAACGAACCCCATGATATAAACACCTATGTTGTTGCTCGAACTCTTTAAAAATATTATAACGTGCGTATCAGATTCTTCAAAAGTAATATATTTTTAAAGGATATCGTACAGATGCGGCAACATTTTTGAAAACTCTGAGCAACTTAGATAAAAACTACATTATCCTTGATTAATTATCTATATATACTTCAAATCCTCTTTTATAAGAAGGGGTTGTATTCTTTTTAATTTTAATCATTTTTATTATTATTTTTGTGTGTGTGATTTTGATAGGAAAAGGAGAACAAAGTGGAGGAAGAAAAAAAAGAAGAAGAAAAAAAAGAAGATGAAATTCAAGAAATTTTACTCAAAGTTGATATGCATTGTGAAGCTTGTGCTAGAAAAGTTGCAAAATCCCTCAAAGGTTTCCAAGGTATTTATTAATTTTTTTAATAGTCCCCTCATTTAATAATATTTTAAATATTAATTTAACAGAGTTCGAGAAAGAATCAGACCACTCGAAAAGTGCAATGATTATTTAAAAAGGGTAAAACAAACAAATACCTATAAATTGTAATGAGTGAATGCAAGTTAAATACATTGCTTATAGAATATTTTATAGTATAATATAATTAAAAGCTTCTTTAATTTATTGTATGATCTCTTATCTTATTATCACGTTTTTCAATTCAACTATTCATTAATGAATTCTTGAACAGTGCACTCAATAAATAAAGCTTAAAATATATTCTCCGTTCCTTATTAGTTGTCGAAATTTTGCATAATCTTTAAAGAAAAATTACTAAAACCCTTATTATTTTTTTGTTTATTTATATCCCTCTTAATTTTAGAATATTTAATGTCATGGGCAAAGTTGAAAAAGAAAAATAATTCAATTTCTCTTTAACTTTTTAGATCGATAAGTATTTGAGAACTATAAAATACATGACAATTAAAAAGAAATAAAGGGAGTAGAACAAAACACAAAAAGTATAGTCGACGCACAAAATATTTATTTCCTGTTAGCATGGTTTGGAGAAGGACCGCACTTTAAGGAGTGTAACATATATGATCTATTATCTTAATAGAAGTTTTTACGGCTCAAACCTGTGACATATAGCTCACAAGCAGAGGGGGACCTAGGTTTACTAATGTGGTGCTTCGACACCCGTTAAATTTAACACGAAATATGTATAATTATATAAGAAATGTATAAAAAATGGAATAAGATGGAAAAAAGCACTCATTGAAATTAAAAAAATAGCGGGTGCTTTAATTTTTAGACAAAACCTTAAAATTTTGGGTATTAATATGTATGTTTGAACCTTTCGAGCACTCACAATTCTTAAATTCTGAATTCGCCACTGCTCACAAGAATCCATATTGAACAAGACATATCAACTTTAGTTTGTTGTAATAAAACAATATTCTTCTCTTTTTTCTATCCATATGGTTAAAAAAAGCATGATTAGCATTATTTTTCTAGCATTATTATTATTGTTATAATTATTATAATTTTTTTTTTATAATGGTAAATAAACAGGAGTGGAGGAAGTAAAGGCAGATTCAAAGGCAAGCAAAGTGGTGGTAAAAGGGAAAAATTTAGATCCTCTCAAAGTGTGTGAAAGAATTCAAAAAAAAAGTGGTAGAAAAGTTGAATTAATTTCACCTTTGCCAAAGCCACCTGAAGAAAATAATAAAAAAGATGATGAAAAAAAAGAGGAATTACCCAAAGAAGAGAAGAAAGATGAGGTAAATTATTATTTTTAATTAATCAGTAACGTTATTTTCGTGTGACCTATATATATATATGTGTGTGTTTGAGTCGTGAAATCAGCTATTAATCGATGCATGCGTTAAGATAAGTGGCTTATGTTACACTAGTTTGGAATGCGCCTCATCTTTGAATTTTGTGTGACCTATATATATATACACGTACACATTATGTGTTTGAATCGTGAAATCAACTATTAATCGATGGTTGCGTTAAGATAAGTGACTTATGTTACGCTATTTTGGAATGCGATTCTTCTTTGAATTTTGTGTGAAATATATATACATATATCGATGGTTGCGTTAAGATAAGTGTTTGAATCGTGAAATCAACTATTAATCGATGGTTGCGTTAAGACAAGTGACTTATGTTACGCTATTTTGGAATGTGATTCTTCTTTGAATTTTGTGTGAAATAAATATACATATATCGATGATTGCGTTAAGATAAGTGTTTGAATCGTGAAATCAACTATTAATCGATGGTTGCGTTAAGATAAGTGACTTATGTTACGCTAATTTGGAATGTGATTCTTCTTTGAATTTTGTGTGAAATAAATATACATATATCGAAGCATGTGTTAAGATAAGTGGCTTATGGTATGCTATTTTGGAATGCGATTCTTCTTTGAAATTTGTGTGACCTATATATACGTTATGTATTTGAATCGTGAAATCAGCTATTAATCGAAGCTTGTGTTAAGATAAGTGGCTTATGTTATGCTATTTTGGAATGCAGTTCTTCTTTGAAATTTGTGTGATATATATACGTTATGTGTTTGAATCGTGAAATCAGGTATTATTCGATGCTTGCGTTAAGATAAGTGGTTTATGTTACACTATTTTGGAATGCGATTCTTCTTTGAAATTTGTGTGACCTATATATACGTTATGTGTTTGAATCGTGAAGTCAGCTATTATCGATGCTTGCGTTAAGATAAGTGGTTTATGTTACGCTATTTTGGAATGCGATTCTTCTTTGAAATTTGTGTGACCTATATATACGTTATGTGTTTGAATCGTGAAATTAGATATTAATCGATGTTTGCATTAAAATAAATGGCTTATGTTACACTATGTTTGAATGCGATTTTTCTTTGAATTTTGTGTGAATATGAGATGCTTCGTGTATAAAAAAGCTTAATTTCTTTTTGAATAATTATAACATAATTCTAACTTATTTAACTAATTATGAAATTGTAATTTTTATTGTTAACATAAACACAAACTCTTTAATATTCCATATAACTTAGGTTTGACGTAACTGATAAAGTTGTTTCCGTGATTAAGAAGTTATGGATTTCAGACGTAAAAATAGCCTTTTGTAGAAATGCAGAATAAGAGTGCATACGATGAACCTTTGTGGACTGTGGTCCATTCCTTCTTCGAATTCATAGAACAGTCTTTTGTAGAAATGCAAGATAAGATTGTGAATGATGAATCTGATAAAATTGCCTCCATGCAGAAATGCGGGATAAAACTTCTTACAATAGACTTTGTATGTGGTCCGTCATTTATTCGGATTCGTACAACAATTTCTTATAGAAATACAAGATAAGTCGTGTATAATGAATTTTTGTAATTTGATTATACTCCGAACTCTGCACGTAGCGAGAGGTTATAATAATTTATCTAACTGGTGAAAGGGACACAATAAAAAATAGAATTGATAGAGCAGCCACAGCTTGTGACTGTTGTTTCATTGCTGACAATGATAGCAACATAACAAAGAGTTTTTACAGTAAAAAGTTTAGCAAAAAAGACAACTCACTGACCAATCCACTTGGGGTTGGGTGGGGGTGGGGTGGGTTGGGTGAGGGGTGAGGGTTGGGGTGGGGGTAGGCACACTATACAATGAGATTAAAGGGTATATGAATAAGTGGTGTAGATAGATTCCTCCCCCATCTTGGTGTTTGGTATCTGCTTTGAGTTTCGATAAATTTAAATTTATATATATATATAGTGCAATTTTCTAACGAAAGAAGTTCTAATGAACTTTTTTGCATGCCTTCTAGCTTTACCATCGATAACACTTTCTATCGGAATTTATATCTCTGGTTAAGAATGAAGAAATCATATTCATCCAAAGACGGAGCTAGAAGTTTGGATACAGTTCGACTGAATTCACTAGCTTTTGCTCAAACGAACTCATTTGTTTTAAAAGAACTCATAAAATATGTACGGATATTAAATTTCGAACCCAATTATTATTATTTGAAGCCATCATTCTAAAATTCAACATCCATAAAATTAAAATCATGGCTCCGCTTCTACATTAGTGAACTTAAATATGTCATCACAATATCTTTTTTTAAAAAGGGCACCTCGGTGTACTAGAATTCTCGCTTTGCATGGAGTTCGAGGAAAGGTCGGACCACAAAAATCTTTTGTACGCATCAGAGGCCATTTTCACAGCTTGAACTTAGATATGTCATCACAATATCTTTTTTTCAAAAGGGCACCTCAGTGTACTAGAATTCTCGCTTTGCACGGAGTTCGAGGAAAGGTCAGACCACAAAAAATCTTTTGTACGCATCAAAGGCCATGCCATTTTCACAGCTTGAACTTGTGACCTCGATCACGATCACGTGACACAATTTTACCAGTAATTGTAGCTGGCAATTCTGGCACACTGCCAATATAGTAAAATCTTGAAATGGGGCCTATAAGGGATTCACGAGACTGACATTTCAATACTTTTTGTACTATTCATTCTGCTATTATATAGTTATATACAAATAGTATAAAGTAACAATCCCAAGACAATAACTTTAAGATAAGATGACGACAACGAGAACATACTCAATGTATTCATACAAAATAAAGTCAGTGAGGGTAGAGTGTACGTAGTCTATATCGCTATCTTCGAGGTGAGGTAGAGAAGCTGTTTTCGATAGATAGTGTTATATAAGAGCAAGAAGCAACTTAAGATAAGGTGACAGGGAAAAATAACTTCTAACATCCTAGCGTAGTCGCACAAAGTGGGGTCTGTGGAAGATAGAGTGTGCGCAGGTCGATCTTATCCTTATCTCAGAGGTAGAGAGGTTGTTTTCGATAGACCCCCGACTCACAAAAAACAGTTCAAGGTAGTTTGGAGAGAGGATAAACGGAAGCGAAAGTATCATAAAGCATACTGTTGTACGTAGTCCATACCACTACCTCCGAGGTGAGGTAGAGGGTGTTTTCGATAGACCCTCGACTCAAGACAAAAACATTTCAGGAAAAGAGTGCAAGATAAGAGCAAGAAACGACTTAAGATGATAGGGAAAAACAACATCAACATCCTAGTGTAGTCCCACAAAGTGGGGTCGGCGGAGGATAGAGTGTGTGCAGGTCGATCTTATCCTTATCTCAGAGGTAGAGAGGTTGTTTCCGATAGACCCTCGATTCAAGAAAAACAGTTCAAGGTAGTTTAGAGAGAGGATAAACGGAAGCGAAAGTATCATAAGGCATAATAAACAGTAACTATACAAAATAATACGATAATCGAAGTATAAGAAACACCATATAGTAACAAAATCAAAGAACAAGAAACTTACAGGAGCAAACTACAATGACAGGAAAACTCTTGAATTCGTCTCTGAGCGGACGATATTGTTTAAGGGGATTGAGGGTAAGTAATTTGGAATTGAGACGTAGTTATTATAATTGCGAGCTATTCCTCGCAACTTGTTTGACACTGAGACGCAGTTATTTGTAGTACTAATGTGCATTTTATTTGTATAACTGCAAATCATAGTTGTTCTGTCTAAAGTTGGAACTATATATTTTCTCAGTCATTTCTGTACTTCACAATATATAACTAGTTTCTCAGTACCTGCATTAACGCGAAAATGTCATATGCTTTTTTCGTATAATCGACAGCCTCCTCCGGTGATAACAGTGAAGCTGACAGTTCAGATGCATTGTGATGCCTGTGCACAAGTACTGCAGAAGCGAATCCGGAAAATACAAGGTACGTATCATTCAACAACTCACAGATACAATGTGTTATCGTGCATTGTTGTAACGAACTTGTTAGCTAACAGCCAGCGTAAAACTAGTCAGTTCACGCTGAATCCTCACATTTGTAACGAACTTGCAAATGCACATAACAAATATATTATCGCATGTTACTGTAACAACCAAGAGGTCACGGGTTCAAGCCTTGGAAACAGCCTCTGGCAGAAATGCAAGGTAAGGCTGCGTACAATACACCCTTGTGGTGGGGCCCTTCCCCGGCGCATAGCGGAACTTTAGTGCACCGGGCTGCCCTTTATGCCCTTGCTGTAACAACCTTGTCGGCTGACAGTCAGTGTAAAACTAGTCAACATGTTGAATCTTTTCATCTCTAACGAACTTGCAAATGCATTATTATAACGAACTTGTTGGCTGACAGACAACGTCAAGCTAGCCAATTCATGTTGAATCCTTACATTTGTAGCGAACTTACAAATGAACATATCAAATAGTATAATATCGTGCATTATTATAACGAACTTGTATGCTGACAGCCAACGTTAAGCTAGTCAATTCATGTTGAACCCTTACATTTGTAACTAACTTGCAAATACACTTATCTTCCATCTTATTGTCCATTATTATAACCAACTATTCTAGGCTGACAGCCAGCGTAAAACTAGTCAATTCTTACTGAATCCTCACGTTTATAACTAACTTGCAAATGTACCTGCAGGCGTTGAATCTGTCACGACAGACCTAGGAAACAATCAAGTCATAGTAAAAGGTGTCGTTGATCCAGAAAAGTTGGCGAGCGATGTGTACAAGAGGACAGGGAAGCAAGCTATAGTAGTGAAGGAGGAAGAGGTAAAAAAGGAAGAAGAGAAGAAAGAAGAAGAGAAAAAAGAGAAAGAAGAAGAAAAGAAAGAAGAAAAAGGCAAAGAAGAAGAAGATGATAAGACAACAACAGATATCAAGAAAAGTGAATATATGTATCAAAAGGACTACATTTTCATGGAGTATGCTAATTACCCACCTCAGATATTCAGTGATGAAAATCCTCATGCTTGCTCTATCATGTAACCGTTTCGGTTACTCATCATCATCATCAGTGGCGGAACCAGGATTTTTTTACAAGGGAATTTAGAAAAACTTCAAAAGCGTTATGAAACGCTTTCGATTTGAACCTATTGTTCTTCTTTCATGTTCAATTTTCGATATGTTCTAGTCTAGTATATGCTAATAAAGATCTATTAAATTGGCAATTCTGGTGTTTTGATGCTCTAAGTTGTTGAACAAGATGTAAATACTTTAGTAGTTTCAAATATTTGAGATTATGGTGTTGATGTTTACCCCTCCCTATTGGTAGTTCAAACTACTTTTGCGACCGATACACGCATAAATATCCTAATACAAATACAAGATCTGAACAAAAGCTACGACTCGGCCGGTATCAGTAGGTGCAGGATACCAGCTTGTTATGCTGCTTAACATATAGTACTCCATATTCAGGACCACCAGTTCATATTTGCAATTGCAACCATAAAAAGATTGAAAGGTTGCCAAGTCACTTCCAAAAAAAGTTATGTTTGTATATATTTGTCCTCTACTCTAGGACAACATCCCAAAGAGTGTGACGTAATGCAAGTATTAGTGACTGCTTTCACGACTCGAACACGTGACCTATAGGTTATACGGTGGTAACTTTACTATTACTCCAAGGCTCCCCTTTAATTTGATGTCAGATATTTAAACAACTAGGTGTACTAAGCTTTCGCTATGCACGAGGTTCAACAAAAGGCCCGACCATAAGGGTCTAGTACGAAGCCTTACCCTGCATTTCTACAAGAGACTGTTTCCTAAGCTCGCTGTGACCTCCAGGTCACATGGAAACAACTTTATCCGACAAAAGGAACGACCACAAGGGTCTATTGTACGAAGCCTTACCCGACATTTCTGCAAGAAACTGTTTCCTAAGCTCGCCGTGACCTCCAGGTCACATGGAAACAACTTTATCCGACAAAAGGAACGACCACAAGGGTCTATTGTACGAAGCCTTACCCGACATTTCTGCAAGAGACTGTTTCCTTAGCTCCCCGTGACGGAGGTCACATGGCAACAACTTTATCCGACAAAAGGAACGACCACAAGGGTCTATTGTACGAAGCCTTACCCGGCATTTCTGCAAGAGACAGTTTCCTTAGCTCCCCCTGACCTCCAGGTCACATGGCAACAACTTTATCCGACAAAAGGAACGACCACAAGGGTCTATTGTATGAAGCCTTACCCGGCATTTTTGCAAGAGACTGTTTCCTTAGCTCCCCGTGACTTCCAGGTCACATGGTAACAACTTTATCCAACAAAAGGAACGACCACAAGGGTCTATTGTACGAAGCCTTACCCTGCATTTCTACAAGAGACTGTTTCCTAAGCTTGCCGTGACCTCCAGATCACATGGCAACAACTTTACCAGTAACGCCAAGGCGCTCCCTCAAGATAGTCTCAACCATTTGGACAAAATGGCAGCACCATGGAGAAAAGTATTTCAAATAGAAGAAACTAGGAAGAAGCAAAATAAGATGGGGTGATCTTTAACATTTATTTGTCATGTCTATATTCATGTACATATGCTTTATGAACACATACAAGAGCTAAGATACAGTAGCAAAACTGGACTGTATACAACAAAGAAATTAGCATATAATAGAGAAATGCAGTAGGAATAATGATAGTAATTAGATTAGCCTTTCCTCAGCTTTATCGATACATGCCAAGGGAAAAATAATACAAGAAAAAGAATGTAAAATGATCACTCTTCGTCGGATTCAAGACCAGGTATGAACTCCAAATTCACGTCGAACACTACTGGGCTGTTAGGAGCCACTCTTGGCCTTCCAGGAGCCGATGTGAGACCTTTTGGAAACGCCAACTATCCAACAGAAATACGCGTAAGAGACATAGTCTATAGAAAGATCTTCATTAATCTGGAGGATTCAAGTCAATTGCCAAGAATGCAGTAAAGTGTGAATGTAAAACAGATAGCACTTAAGCTATTGCATATATGAAAAGTTCATGACCTCCCTCCAAACTTCATGGGACATCTGTAAGAAAGTATTAGGCCATCCCCGACGACATTATTTTGAATAACTTCTCATCATGCAGAAAGAAAAACTGAGAGTGTGGGGGAGGGGGATGATTAGATAGGTCATGACACATCGCAAGCTTACTAAGGACATAACCCTAAAGGAAGGTATGAAGGTCGAGGATTAGGGAAGAAAGGTAGTAGGTGGCCGTGTGTTGTCATGATTTTATGTGAGAGGGCAAGGGGTTAGTCTCCTCTTCTCATTTTTCCTTCTTCAGTAGTGTTGTATTCACGTCGTTTCTTATTCTTCAATTTTTACTACTACCAGTTGCTTCACTTGCTATTTTGCTATCATTATTTTCCACCCAATCCTGCTTTGATTACACTTCTTTTGAGCCGAGGATCTTATTGGAAACATTCTCTCTACCCCACAAAGGTAGGGATAATGTCCAGGATAGCGAGATCGATCCATCTCAATCTACAAAATATCAGTTTCCAATTTGTCACTCCCCGATTATAAGTTCTCGTTAACCATGACCTATAGGAACCAGGTTATCTAGCGCTTTTAAACCTGTTTGCATAGGTTCGTGCGCTGATTTACATTCAATAATCCCAGGGGTGTACATCCTACCCTCCCAAATCCCACTTGTGGAACTACGCTAAGTATGTTGTTGTTGTTGTCTCATCAAGCAGAAAAAATTTAGGAGGATAAAGTTCGAGAAAAGTCGAGGCTTTGAAAGATGGCAGCCTTGCAGGTAGCTGCTTATCCGTGTGAAAAAACTAGAGATATTGTTTTTTCTTTCTTTTAACAAATAAAAAAATAAAAGGGCGATATCTAAACCTGTCAATCCCACAAAGAAGCTGCATATAGGTTTGATTATTATATTTTTCTCATTTGCGCATAATCATCTGTAAAATGATCAATCAGAAGGCATAGAACTTACAGATCCAGGTACATAGAGTCGACGTAGTCCTCCCACTTTCATGCTCAGGATCCCTTCGTCAAGTCCTTTGATTACCTACTCTAGTCATTGAAATTAGTTAGTCATGTATGGCCTAACCAAACTGTGAAACCTAATTCTTCACTTGCTATTAGCGTACTTAATCGTGAAGTCACAGTTTTTCATGAACATGTACTAAAGCTTACCTGATCAGCGCCTACACGGAAAATGTAAGGTCGACCTTTCTCCAGGGAGCTGTTAATTCAGAAATCAAAAAATCTTGTGAAAGTTACTTTATGAAAAACCACTGAATCATAAACCTCATTATCTGAAATGCAGAACAAAGAATGCAGGCATGTTGTGAAGAAACGGAGAACTAGACTTCTTAAAAGAGAAACACCAAATTATTTTTATAAGGTTACGTATCTGAGCATTATGAGAAAAAGAAAAAAATTTCTGCAACTTTTTCCTTCATGTCCAAAACAAGCACCAAACTTAAAGAAGAAACTGAAACAAAAATGTTACAAAGAGAACCTTCCACCTCCTCTCTTTCCTCCTGGAGGGTATATTTTTATTTACTTTAAGATTTTCTTTCCGTTTCTCTTCCGGGTATCATTACGCTATTTGGCTGCCGATCAGTAAATTACATGCCTCCTTATAAATATGCCACGCTGCGCAAGTACATACAATGTGCACACGTTATAACATCATGACCCTACTGTGAAAAGGCATATATCTTTCATATGCTTCAGCGGATGCAGTTTCCAAATGACCAAAAAAGGTCAAAGCTATAATTTTGTAAAATAATCAGCAACCAACCTGTCAAAAATTTGTCCGGAGGGAACCATCGCAACATAATTTGCAGCCACCTGTCATCATGAAACAAAATTCGACTGATCAAAATAATGAATAGAATAAAATTTTGAATAGAACTTACACGAATGAAGGAGCCAGATATCTTTTCTTCCACATGAAGCAGCGTAAAATACTGGCTTGGTGGCTTTACCATTAATGCCAAATGACAAAGGTAATTAACCAGCTAGTTTGATGAAGAAGAAAGTTCATAGCACTGTAATTCATCCTTCATTTTTACATAAGAATCATAGTATCAGACATCAGGATACGTACCTGGAAACCAACAGGGGGACTAGGGCCTCGACCAACTTTGATGTCCTTATACTGCAAGCCTGACTCAGTTGTTACCATAGGTACCTTCATTTGTGAAAAAAATTCTACTATTAGTGGGGTACTCAGGTTCCTACGATTGAGGATATGTTTGCGAATCTTTTGCATCATGCAACCTTTGACTATACTTATCCTTCAGCAGTCAAACATAGCCTCCTAAGTAGACGAACATTTTGTTAAACCGTGATTATGAATTTCAAGTAAAAGACAAGTTTTATAGTAGATACCAACTAGAAATATCTCCGAGAAAGATAATAGTAATGAAACTATTTTAGCTCAATTGTTAGACTAGTTTGGCTGTTGTTATCATTTGTCCGCTAAGTGACTGAAAAAGACTAAAGGGCAGACCCGGTGCACTAAAGCTCCCACTACGCTCGGGGTTCGGGGAAAGGCCGGACCACAAAGGTCTATTGAGTGCAGCCTTACCTTGCATTTCTGCAAGAGGCTATTTTCATGGCTTGAACCCGTAACCTCCAGGTCACATGGCAGCAACTTCACCAGTTACGCCAAGGCTCGCCTTCAAGTGCCAGAAAAAGAGTACCTGAAAAAAATGGCACTTCTAATTCATGCTACGTTTGCAACTTCACAGTTGGAAACTAAAATAGTAGAATGACCATTCGACAAAGAGAGCCGAATTTCATTGAGATAGCTGCAAGAATCTTCAGACAATGGTAGTGAGAATTGCAACTTATGCAAACCTATGCATGCAAATAGCAATTGTATGTCCAACTAAATGGATTTCAAGTCACTCAACCTAAATAGAGCATTAAGAATTCTCCATATACTACATAAAATTCTTTTAGGAAAAAATAGAGAAAATGTTGAATTGGAACATATATCGAATTTAGAAGTACCAATACTTGCCATGTCCTAGTAACAGAATGGGATGAATACATAGCCGAAGACAGAATGGGAGGATAGAGTCTACGCAGATCTTACCACTAGCTCGTGGAGGTAGAGAGAGGCTATTTCTGAAGGACTCTCGGCTTGAGTACAACAAATCAAAGTAAGTATGAAAAGGGAAACCAACAGTGAAGCAAACATAGCAACTAATATGGAAACTGTAACAACAGCAAAATAGTGCTATAACAAAAACACCATAAACAACAGTTGACGATCGAAATCAACGAGATGTAACAACTAATACGGAAACAGCAACAACAACAAAATAGTGCAATAACCGGAACACCATAAACAACAGATGATGATAGAAACCAACGAGGACAAGTATTAACAATTCAAAATGAGAGGGAGCTAAATAACCTCACCATACATTTTCAAGCTCTTTCTCACATTCAGCATCACAAAGCTTTGGTTTTTCCTCCGGTGGCAATCCAGCTGCTTCAGCATAACAAGAACCAACCAAGAAACTTGAAACCCCACAAAATCCCAACCCCATTAACAAATCTCTTCGCTTAGTTGAATTATACCCTTCAGCATCTTCAATAGTACACATCAATTTCTCTTGTGCCCACAATCTGAAACCCCATTTACTCTTCAACCCATTTTGCATTTGGGTTTTTCCAATTGTTTGATGATGATTCTTGAACACATTTATAGAAAAGGCTGAACCTTTATAGTCAAGAACACACTATATAAACCAAATGAGTATAAAAGTAACAACAACAACAATATACTCAGTGTATTCCCATACAGTGGGGCATGAGTAGGATAGAGTGTACGCAGTTCGTACCACCTCAAAGATGAGGTAGACATACTGTTTCCGATAGACCCCCATGTACTCACTCGATCCCATTTTAGTCGTCCACATTACTAAATCAGGAAATAATTAATTAAAATTTTCTCATATTACTCTTATAATTAAGCGTGAAGACTTGTTTGTAGAGTGTCAAAAAAGTTTAATCGAATTAGTAAAACTACCTTCTTATTTACGATTTCTAGTACACGTTTAAAAGGAAAAGTGAGCAACTAAAATGAAACGAGGAAATATAAATTTGAGTTGTAAAATGAGGAAAAAAAATTAACTTTTCAAAATTTAAGTGAGCTTACTGAATGGAAGTATAAGGGATGTTGATGCCATCGTTTTGATAATTCTACCAGCTATGTGTTACTTATCATCAGTTTTTTGATAGCAGAGAATATAGTGTAAGTGGATAATGAAATAAAAGATGTGGCATTTTTATAGCATTTTTAAATGTTGAGTTAAATAAGGGACTACATTTGAAATATCCCAAAAATAGAAGGCCCATTTTGTCATTTTTACTTTTATATTTTCTCTTTGATCTTCCTTTACAGTTTCTTTCAATGAATAACAAAATCTGAGTAGCAGCAACACTAGACTGCTGAAAGATCTAGAGAAGATGATAAGTGTAGGGAAGATCAAACAGTACACTAATGTTCTTGAAAGACCCCTTAGCAAAGGCAAACAAGAGGTACTTTTTGTTACTTTCTTCTTGTTTTTTCAACTTTTTTTTAAAACATTTTTGTATAAAGAAAAACTCTATTTTGTGTTCTAAATACTCATATAAGTGTAAAAAAGGAAAAAAAAAGGTTCTTTTTTACCATTGATGCTAAAAATTATCGATTCTTGTTATCAATTTTGAATCTTTTTAGCTAAAGGGTGTTGGTGAGTTTGGGGTTTGGGGTGGGGTTGGGGGGGTACTATAGATCCTAATAACATTGACCGAAGTTACCAATTTTGAATCTTTTTAGCTAGAGGGTGTTGATGGGGTGGGTTTTTTTATGGGGGGTGGGTGCTATAGAGCCTAATAACATCGACCCATATTATCAGTTTAAGTCCTTTTAGCTAGAGGGTGTTGGTGGGGGTGGGGACTACTTTGCAGGTCAGTTTGAGTGCTTTTGCTTAACTCAATTTTGTGTTACAAATCCTTTTAGCAGTTCAAGAAAGAAATAGAAACGGTTCTTTTTTCAGTATGGATCTTAATATTGACCCAGAGCGGGTGGGGGTAGAGTGGAGTGGGGTGGGGGGACTATAGATCCTAATAACATTGACCCCAGTTACCAAATTTTGATCTTTTTAGCTAGAGGGTGTTGGTTTGATGGGGTGAGGGTGGAGGAGCTTGGGATATACTTTGGAGATTAGTGATTGAGGCCCTTTGCTGGTCAGTTTGAGTGCTTTTACTTAACTCAATTTGTATCATAAATCCTCTTAGTTATGTAAGAAAAAAGGGGTTATACCTGGTACCCGTTGCTGGTGGCAGGTATCTTGTGGATTTAGTCGAGGTGCGCGCAAGCTGGCCCGGACACCACGGTTAACAAAAAAAGAAAAGGGGGGTGGGGGGTGGGGTGGGGTGGGGGGGTTAACTATAGATCCTAGTAATCTTTGACCCAAGTTCCTGAATTTAGATCTTTGGTGTGGGTGGGATAGGGTAGGTTGGGGGGATATACTTTGCAGTCTAGTGATTGAAGCCCTTTACTGGTCAGTTTGAGTGCTTTTACTTAACTCAATTTGTATCATAAATCCTCTTAGTTGTGTAAGAAAAAAGGGGTTATACCTGGTACCCGTTGCTGGTGGAAGGTATCCCGTGGATTTAGTCGAGGTGCGCGCATGCTGGCCCGGATACCACGGTTATCAAAAAAAAGGGGGGGTGGGGTACTATAGATCCTTGTAACATTGACACAAGTTCCTAAATTTAGATCTTTTTAGCTAGAGGGTGTGGGTGGGATGGGGTAGGCTGGGTGGGTTTAGGGGGTTTGGGGGGATATACTTTGCAGACTAGTGATTGAAGACCTTTGCAGGTTAGTTTGAGTGCTTTTGCTTAACTCAAATTTGTGTTCAAGAGAAAAAGAAGGGCTCTTTTTCATTATTGATCATAATAATACCGATCCATGTTACCAATTTTAAATTTTTTTGGCTAGAGTATGTGGGCGGAGTGGATTGGGGGTGGGGGTGGGGATATACTTTTGCAGACTTGTGATTGAGGCTCTTTGCAGGTCAGTTTGAGTGCATTTGCTTTCTTGTTTTCGGAGCTTGTTCAGTACAATCAGACTCAAGTGGACAACATCACTGAATTAGAGCGAAGGTGATTTTCAAGATCTCAGCCTTTTTGTTTATTTGTCTTTGTATTGCTGAACTACGAGGATTCATCATGAAATAAGCTTAAATGAAAAATTGGGTATTCGTATAGACAAACCCCGACTTGTTTAACACTGAGTTGTAGTTGTTGTTGCCCTTGTATTGCTGAAATTAGAGGGAAAGGGACTTGTATGTCTGTGGAACTTAAAGAATTACTCGTATTGGAATGGACCGCATAGGATAAACTGGTTATGGAGGATTCGTACAGTCGTACACTAACTATTTTGGAGTGGAGGCGTAGTTGATTTCTTTGATCATTTTACATTAGTGTTGCTCTAAATATGAAATGCTCTTTGTTTTTCTTGTTCCCACTATATCTTGTTGGTGCTTAAGAGTCTTTTCCATGGCGTCATGTCAATATAGGAGAACAATTAACGCATTCCCATTCTCCATATTATTAGCTTCAGATGAAAGGAACGATCACCTTGGGTTAAGGATTAACTATGTTTACTTGTATGCCATTGTTGATACTTTTACATTCATTTTTTTGAATTCTTCCCTTATCGAAAGGAATAAAGCTACTTTTGCTTCACCTAAACTTTTGGAAGGAACCATTTGTCTGATCATTTTGTGCTAAAAAGAAGGCATTAAGAAATGGGACCGAATATCAGTCAAATTGAAGCGCCAAAGGATAAGCAGAATCATCTGCGAACTTGAGCTTAAATTTTTCTGTCCTTTAAAGTTTGATATAGTTTTTTGCAGTAAGATTTTGCCGTTGCGACAAATTTCAGTGTATTTGTGAACACATTCTTGTAGATGTTAATGATTTTCTGGAAAATAGGTTGGAGGATGCTGGTTATGCTGTTGGAGCGCGGATTTTAGAACTCCTCTGCCATAGGGAAAAGGTATGAAGCTTCAATGCAATTGCCATCCTAATGTGCTGCTTTTCACTTCTTCACTTAGAGCAACACCATATCTAGATGCTAGGTATCTGTTGTCAAACCAGCGAACCTTGACCACATAATTCTCCAGGCCAGTTATTTCCATTTAATCTGTGTCCGTTACATAGAAATCTATACTTCAAGCATATTTACTTACTGTAATTTTGAATTCAATCATGTTTACGTCTTCAAATCGTTTGTGAAATGGGAAATGTTTTACAACCATGATCGTTTGATTTTGACACTTTAGACTGGGAAACTATAGAGGAGAATATGATGACTACCTGGAAACTTAGCCACATACTTAGTAGCCGTTTGGCCATAGAAATTTTTTCCTTTTCTCTGGAAAATTATTTCACTTTAGTGAAAAAAGTGAAAACATGCTGCCATGAATTTTCCAACTCCAATTCCGGAAAATTATTTGGAAAAGTGAAAACAAGTTTTACTTGTTTTCACTTTTTTCACTCATACTTCTCTCACAAAATTTCAAAAACAAATTTAATTTATATTCATGGCCAAACACAACTCCAACTCCAACTCCGGGAAAAAGTAATTTTCATGGCCAAACAGGGCCTTAACCGATGTCATTCCCCATTATAAACTTCAGAATTAGGACAAAATCAAGTATAGACTCGGAAAGAAGCTAGCTATACTGCTGCTATCATGGCTGCTTTACCACGTGAAGAATGCCATATTACATAAAATCCTATGAAGTTACTTTCTAATGTTTAAGCAAGCAAATTTTGATGGTTATTTGTTGTACTAGCCTACTAGGTGAAGAGCTTTGTTTTCAAACTTGACACAGTAATTGTTCTAAATCTTCATAATGTTGCAGGGAAACAGAAGGGAGACACGACTTCTGGGGATTTTATCGTTTGTGCACAGCACAGTATGGAAAGTTTTGTTTGGGAAGGTCAACTTCTTTTTCTTGTTTCTGTCCTTCCCCTTTTGTTTAAACACTTTTCCCATCTTTCTTGAATAGACTAATTTGTTTTCTCGGGGGACTGTGCTTCAGCTTTCTGTTGTTTATGGTTTTTGTGTATATGTTTGGTTATAGACAGTTGGGGGTGGGGATTACTGGAAACTTTTTCAGTGCAAACGGAGAGAAATGATCATTTAACAAGATTGAGTTCTTATACTTCTAGGAGAAAACGCTCTATCTCTACCTATGTTTTCAAGTAACTCGCTTAGCAGCAAGCGTGGAAAACTGTAGCATATATTCTATCACTTATTCAACTGCTTAAGATGTACATCTTGTAGCATGTGAATGTTGCGGTCCATCTTTTCTTCATTTTAGTTCTGTTTGATGGAATATCAAATAGGGTTTGTGGATATGATGCTTTGTGGTAATTCAGTATGCTGGTGAGAGCGATCACACATGACTGAAGTCGCAAGAAAGAAAAACGTCTTTATAATGAAGCATTATGGATTTGATATTTTGATCTTAGTCGTTTTCAGTGACCTTAAATTAAGAACTTCTATGCCGCAATTTTAATCATGTGCCGAACTGTAACGTGGTTGGAGCTAAAATCATTTTTAAACTTACTATGTTCGAAGTTTCGACATTCTCCTCTTTATCTATAATTAACATTCTTCTCTTGAATCCTACTTGATATTATTTCTTAATTCGTTCTGAAATTCATCGCCACATGTATCTACTTCCTAATTACAGGAGATGTACCATTTTGTTAAAAGCTAACAATTGGTTTCAGAATGCTTGCATGTTAAGAAGCACGTGTTTTTCCTTTGTGTATGTAATGTTCATTCCCACTAGCACAACATTCCATTTAATCTTTTTCATAACGTCCTTTACTGTATGTTTGTTATTCTTATAATCTGTTTTAGGTTCCTATGATTGTGATATAACTCTCTATGTCTCGTGATCAAGTAATTCATTGTTTGCGGGGTATTTTTCCAACCTACAATAAATCTGTATGCATATTTTCTTCTCATTTTCATCGTCTTGTCTGACTTTTTTAAAAGCTTTTCTCAATTGTTTCTTCAACGATATGCTCTTTTGGATTGAGTGGCATCAGGCTCCTCTAGCGTAGTTTTTGCCTTTAGCGACGAATCAAATTATTTTGCCTATGAATTTGTTTGAGGATGAACTAGGTGAAACGTTTTCGCTTTTGTATACCAGGTTGCTGACTCCCTTGAGAAAGGCACTGAACATGAAGATGAATATATGATTAGTGAGAAGGAGCTCCTTGTGAATAGGTGATTTTGACTGAAGCATCACAAATATTTTCGATCATCTACTTGCTGTAAGGCCGCGTAGTATAGACTCTTGTGGTCCGGCCCTTCCCCGGACCCCGCGCATAGCGGGAGCTTAGCACACCGGGCTGTCCCCTTTTATTTTTTTAACTTTCTGTTGTCACGCTTGTATTTGATTTTGGCTGATACACGTGTACATTGTAGATTCATTTCAATTCCAAAAGATATGGGTGCTTTCAACTGTGGAGCTTTTGTTGCGGGTATTGTAAGGGTAAGATCATTATTGGCTTTGATTCGTCTACTGCTCCTGCAAGCTCTTATTTATTTTCGTTTTTCATCTTGAAGGGAGTTCTAGAAAATGCAGGCTTCCCAGCGGTAGTGACAGCTCATTTTGTCCCTGTGGAGGGGCAGCACCGACCACGGACGACAATTTTGATAAAATTTGCTGAAGAGGTAAATTTCAGTTTTATTTTATCTTTTCGTTTAACTATATATATTTGTTGGCTGCTCTACTGAATTTTTAAGTGCCACCGACGCAATTGGCTACTTCCTCCGTCTCATATTATGTAAACCTGGTTGACTGCGCGCCAAGTTTAAGAATAAAAAGAAGTCTAAACATGCTGTGCCGTAACGTTTGTGTGTCTATAAAATCAGGTCATTAAGGGTAAACTGCAAAGTTTAAAGCTAATTGTTTCCAGATATAGAAGGGTATCATTCTTTTTGGAACATAATATGATACTAATAGGAAAGTGGTGTCGCATAAAACGAAACAGATTGAGTATTTTTTTTACGTGATGATACCGTTAGATTGTAAGCCATATTGATAAATTCTGAATTCGGTCCTTGTAATAGTTGGCTAAGCACATTTAACCGTAAACTTGATCCCTCTATATAAGAAATATGTGATATTTAGATTATTTTAGAATTGCATTATGGAGCAATAATACGAATTTAACATAACACATCAGTAAGTAAACGGTTTAGCACTTGATAACTCATTAAATTCGTAAAGATTCATCAGTAGAGGATCGAAACTCCACATATCAATAAACTGAAAGCTAAATGTGCTTTTAACAAAAGATCAAGAATTTTACGATATTTGATGGACTAAAAGCTCAAATCTCCGCTCTCCTCCCTCTGCGCGTTAAAAGAACGATAAAAGTAGTATGACTATCAAAGTGCACACAGAATTGTTTTTCCTTTGATTTGTTTCACTTGAGCCGAGGGTCTTGTGGGAGCAGCCTCTCTACCTCCAAAGGTAGAGGTAAGGTATGCGTACAGTTGACCTAAGTTGCTCGGACTCTCCAAAAATGTTGCCGCACCCGAGTTGGATCCTTCAAAAATGTACTACTTTTGAAGTATCTGACACGCACCGGATGACATTTTTGAAGAGTCCGAGCAACATAGGCATACACTATATTCTCCCCGGACGTCACTTTGTGGGTTTTCACTGATGCTACTGCTTGTGTACAGGTACTAAGAAGGGAAGCAACACTAGGTTGATGTTTATTTGTCATCATAGTTTGGAGCAAACAACATTAGGATGAGGTGACAAATGAAACATCCTTTGATTGTTCCAACGCATGTTCTATGTTCATGTCAATCCTAAGATCATACAAATTTCCAGTTGTGGCATTATTTGCTATGTTACTATACTAGATTTGTTCAACACATGTTAGGTTCATCGCGAAAAATTGTATCAAAACATCAAACGTTGTTCTTTCTGGTGTAAAATATTCAATTTGGAAGGTGATTTCTGGGTCGATTGGAAACAACCTCCCTACTTCTTCGGAGGTAGTGGTATGGGCTGCGTACATTTTACCCTCCCCAGACCCCCCTACACTGGGTATGTTGTTGCTGTTGAAGGTGATTTCTGGCGCTTTCATAAGTTATAAGATTTATGATAATCCGTCACACATATCGTCACACATGTTGTCATATTTGAGATAAGTTGTCAGACATGTCGTCACCCAACGGAGCAAAAGCTGAATTTTTAATTTTGATTTTTTCTTAAAGTACGGTTATAAATAGTGACTTTTAGGGTTTCATTCTACATTTTGAACTTATTACAAGGGAGTTTACTTTTATTTTTGTCTCTCTTGACTGAGAATTCAATATTCAATTCTTTGATTTAGTTGTGGGATAGTCTTCTTGAATTTGGGAAGAGAATCAATTTTTGACTACATCTTTTGTAAGTTTAATCACTTTGAATTATGAATTCAGTTATTGTTATCGCTTTCTATTTCATGTGGAACTAAAACCCACAACTAGAGTTTTGGAATCTAAGATTATTCCTCCATGGATTTAATGATTTCTTAGGGTTTGAGTGATTGTGGGGACATCTTGATAATTCCTTTGTATTGATTGTCAACGAGGATTTGGAAAGGTTAAGTTCTCATCTAATGATTAATGTTGTAATAAGATTGATCAACTCGAGATAAAATCAGTATGAATAGAATGCTTTCCTAAGTTAGAGAGAATTAGGGAGTTCAACATCTAGGTAGGTTGAGAAACACTTAGATGGACTGTCGAAACTGATAATTTGGTGTTTCCCACAAGTCACGAGAACCTAACACTACAGTTATTATTTAATGGGGATTAATAATCATAGTGATCACAACCCTAGTTTCTCTTTATCATTGATTTGAACTATTGAAATTTAAGCTTTGAGTTCTGAAAATAGTTAAAACTTTAACATTTGTTTGATCATTCAAAACCCCCATTTTATCTTTTCATATCATTTTTTTGAATTTAACTTGTAGCTATAGTTTCAAATTGGTTTAATCGCCACTCACAGTATTCCCTATAGATTCGACCCCGACTCCAAAGTTGGGTAAATATATTGACGACGACCGCCTTGTACTAAATTGATGTGTAAGTTGAGCATTATTAAAAATGGCGTCGTTGCCGGGGAATAATTTAGCGTATTGAGTTGGTTTGGAATTTTAGCCTACTTGCTTGAATTTAAACTTGTAAATATTTGTTTGGAATTTTCTTTTATTACTTGTGTTAGGTAGATTTTTATTTTAGTTTACTTATTACTATGGCATCTTGGAATAAATATGAATTTGATGGTTGAAAATCTTATCTGGATGATCTATGTCCATATTGTGATGGACCTCACTTTTGGCAATATTGTAGATATGCTCTACGGAGAGAGATGTGTGCACCATCTCCATCCTACCAGGAGTATGATTGTTCTTATTGTGGTGGTCAAGATGGACATTGGAGTGATTTCCCAAACACCCCCCCGGGTAAGCTAACCCAAATTCTAGTTATTCTTATGATTTAAATAGGTTTTATGGTCAAGAACAAAAAGAATGAAGCACCGAAATGAGTCGCTCAAAAGCTATACTTCAATAAATATTGGATTGCCAGGAGAAAATGCTTCAAGAAATAAGGGCATACAAAGAGGAAAGAAAAAGGATAGAGGAGATGGATATCGAGGTAAATCATTCAAAGCACTCTTTCACATTGTACTTAGATGATATCTTGTTTGTGGAGTCATTTAACATAATGGAAGAGTGTGAAAATGAGGATCAAGAAACCTATATTGATGTTGAGCAACCCTCGATGATTTCCCAACTAACCGAACCATTCATGAATGAAGATGCCAACAATGAGAAAATGGTACTAGAATCGAAAGAAGAAATCAAGAACAATCTTTGTGAAGACTCTAGTCCATTTTAGGGTAAAGATACTAATAGGGATGCTACTCCAGAATTGAGAGTTAGTCCTCATTCGACCTACTTTTCAACATTATGCTTGGCGGATATGATGAAAGTTGAATCACCCAAGCAAATGATGAATTTTGAAAATAAGGAGGAAAATTCTTACATTTTGGAGTTTATCTTTCCAAAAGGGTATACTACAACCCCAATATTGAAGGCCAAGAAGCTTAAAGATCGATGTCCATTTAGTGAATTTTTAAGATCCTCACTGTTGCCCAATAAGCCCACACAAAAGTTCGATGCAAAATTGGGCAAGCAGTTCAAGTCTTCAAAGTGGCGTGATAGAACATTCCTTATCATGCCCTCGCATTTGCCCAACGAACCTAAAAGATGTAAAGATCGAAAGATGGGCCGACAATTTAAATCATAAAAGTAGAGGGATAAAGGATGACTAACTGATGTCGTGCAGCGACACTAAATTAGGCGCTGCTTGGGAGGCAACCCAAGGTATTTTATTATTTGTATTCATATTATGTAATTGACATTAGATCTTTGCACCTATGGTGCCACAGGTATATTTCTAACTCTTTTTTTTTGTTTGACGCATTGGGGATAATGTATGATTATAAGTTGAGGGTGGGACTATTTGTTGGTGTTGATGTCCTCTTGGGGTTTTTGTTGTCGTGCCTCTTTTCCTCGGATTCTTGTTCCTAGTAGAGCCTGCATGTTTAGGTGTATTATGTTTTGTTTTGTGATGTGTTGTGGTTAATTGGGAGGAAATAAGTATATGTGGTAGTTCATATATTTTTGTTGATTTTTTTGTTGGGAATGATAAATACCTCTCCAATTGTCTACTTTGTAATTGTGTGATGTGCATTTATATGCGACTTCTATGAATCATTTTATGGCATTAGTATTAGGGACATGATAATCATTGCTAACAATTGCATGAACCGGATAAGTAGTAGCTTGTGATGTACCTATGTGCCATGTGTTGTGAGATACTACCTAGATCCCGTTGTGTGTTAAATCTAAAACTTGCTGGATTGGTCTTGCCTTGGTTATAGGAGAGTGGTTAGGAAAGGATCATAGGCCATTTTTTATATTAGTCCACTTTTAACCTAAATGACCTTCCATGTGTGAATGATATCCCTTGATCCTGATTTTGAGCCTGAAGGCCTATTCGTTTTATTATACCTATCACTTTTCCATTTGTATCACAATGAACCTGTTTTGGCCTTGGTCCTCCTTGGGCATTATGCATTTTGACTTAGGTAAATCGCCTAAGTTGAGGGTGGCTATCATCGGGGTGTGTGATGTAAAGTGAGAGTGAAGAATGGTAAAATAAGAAAAAAATGCAACGCTGGGTGTGGTTCTAAAAAAAATTAATAAAATAAAAAAAATAAAAAAATGGAAGACTGAAGGACCGCATTCAGCCTGAATTTACTTTAATAAAGAAAGAGAGAAATAAGTTTAAGGTTGATAAGTGAGACCCTAAAAATAGTGTAGTGCCAAGGAGGCTTAGTCACTTTAAATATCCTTGTGTATCATACCATCCCCAAGCTTACATTACAAGCTGGACAAAAGTCCTATAGTGATCCTAACTTAACTATCTGAAAGCTTCGGTAATGAAAATAAGGGCAAGCTTTTGGTATTTGGCATACATTGACTGGAACTTCTTTCTGAGAGAGTGTATCTCTTGATCGTCCCTGCATTGACATGCTTGAGTTCATATATGAGTGAGGAGGGACTTCTTAGTTATAAGGGCACATCGGTTGCATTGCTAGTTGCCTACTTGTTTGGGTAGTGTAATTTGTATATAAGCATGCGTATTGTTGCTAAGTTAACGCCATATCTTGATTCTCTTATGGCACATTGTTGATATTTATTGATATACACAGTTGGGTTTAAAGTGATTGAAAATAGAGATGGTAATGTGTTTTGAACTAAAATTAATGATCAACTGTCATAGGTATCTTATGTGTCCCTTGGTTAAACATCATAGTATGGTGTTATGTAGTTGCTTGAGGATAAGCAATGGTTTTAAGTTGAGGGTATCGATGTTCTAGCATTCTTTTAGCACATTTAAGACTTTTAACTTGAAATAATTGTAACTTCTTAAGTAATTACTGTTGTTTTTTATTATATTTCATGTGATTTTGTAGGAAAGTCAAGATGCATGAGAATCTATGAAAGCTACGTCAAGAAGGATGATTTTTGGTGAAAGATGCAAGAAATAATATTTTGAAGATTTTATCGGAGGCCTTGGTCTGACAAGCTATCAGATTTATGATAATCCATCACACATGTCGTCACACATAGGCAGAGAATAAGAAAGGTAAAGCATTTCTGACGATATTTTCTGATAAGTTATCAGATTTGTGATAAGTCATCACACATGTCGTCAGATTTGTGATAAGTCATCTCACATGTCGTCACACATAGGCAGAAGGTCTGACGACATTCTCTTATTAGTTATCAGATTTGTTATAAGCCGTCACACATGTCGTCACACATGTCGTCAAATTTGTGATAAGGTTTCAGACATGTCATCACCTAACGGAGCAAAAGTTGAATTTTTAATTTCAATTTTTTCTTAAAGTAAAGATATAAATAGTGGCTCTTAAGGTTTCATTCTACATCTTGAACTTATTCCAAGGGAGTTTACTTGCCCTTTTAGCTCTCTTAACTGAGAATTCAATATTCAATTCTTTGATTTAGTTGTGGGATAGTCTTCTTGAATTTGGGAAGAGAATCAATTTCTGACAACATCTTTTGTAAGTTTAATCACTTTGAATTTTAAATTCAGTTATTGTTAATCGCTTTCTCTTTCATGTGGAACTAAAACCCACAACTAGGGTTGTGGGATCTATGATTATTCCTCCATGGATTTAATGATTGGTTAGGGTTTGAGTGATTGTGGGGACATCTTGATAATTCCTTTGTATTGATTGTCAACGAGGACTTGGGAAGGTTAATTTCTCATCTAATGATTAATGTTGTAACAAGATTGATCAACTCGAGATAAAATCAGTATGAATAGAATGCTTTCCTAAGTTAGACAGAATTAGGGAGTTCAACATCTATGTAGGTTGAGAAACACTTAGATGGAATGTCGAAACTGATAATTTGGTATTTCCCACAATTCATGAGAACCTAACACTACAGTTATATTTAATGGGGATTAATAATCATAGTGATCACAATCCTAGTTTCTCTTTATCATTGATTTGAACTATTGAAATTTAAGCTTTGAGTTCTGAAAACAGTTAAAACTTTAACATTTGTTTGATCATTGAAAACCCCCATTTTATCTTTTCATATCATTTGTTTGAATTTAACTTGTAACTATAGTTTCAAATTGGTTTAATCGCCATTCACATTGTTCCCTGTGGATTCGACCCCGAATCCAAAGTTGGGTAAATATATTGACTACGACCACCTTGCACTAAATTGACATGTAAGTAGAGCGTTATCAAAAATGGTGCCATTGTCGGGGAACAATTTGGCGTATTGAGTTGGTTTGAAATTTAGCCTCCTTGCTTGAATTCAAACTTGTAAATATTTGTTTGGAATTTTCTTTTATTACTTATGTTAGGTAGATTTTTATTTTAGTTTACTTATTACTATGGCATCTTGGAATAAATATGAATTTGATGGTTGAAAATCTTATCTGGATGATCTATGTCAATATTGTGATGGACCTCACTTTTGGCAAGATTGTAGATATGCTCTACGAAGAGAGATGTGTGCACCATCTCCATCCTACCGGGAGTATGATTGTTCTTATTGTGGTGGTCAAGATGGGCATTGGAGTGATTGCCCAAATACTCCCTCCCTCCGATATGCTAACCCAAAATTCTAATTCTTTTTATGATTTTAATAGGTATTATGGTTAAGAATAGAAAGAACGAAGCACCAAAATGAGCCGTTTTGAATCTACACTTCGATAAATATTGGATAGCCAGGAAGAAATACTTCAAGAAATGAGGGCATACAAAGTGGAAACAAAGAGGATAGAAGAGATGGATAACGAGGTAAATCATTCAAAGCACTCTTCAACATTATACTTAGATGATATCTTATCTGTGGAGTCTTTTAAAATAATCGAAGAGTGTGAAAATGAGGAGCAATAAACCTATTTTGATGTTGAGCAACCCTCGGTGATTTCCCTACCAACCAAACCATTCATGAACGAAGATGCCAAAAATGAGGAAATGGTACTAGAATCGAAAGAAGAAATCAAGAACAATCCTTATGAAGACTCAAGTCCATTTTAGGGTAAAGATACTAATAGGGATGCTACTCCAGAATTGAGAGTTAGTCCTTATTCGAACCACTTTTTAACATTATGCTTGGTGGATATGATGAAAGTCGAATCACCCAAGCAAATGATGAATTTTTAAAATGAGGAGGGAAATTCTTACATTTTGGAGTTTATCTTTCCAAAAGGGTATACTACAACCCCAATCTTGAAGGCCAAGAAGCTTAAAGATCGATGTCCATATAGTGGATTTTTAAGATCCTCACCATTTCCCAATGAGCCCACACGAAAGTTTGATGTGAAATTGGGCAAGCAGTTCAAGTCTTTGAATTGGCGTGATAGAACATTCCATATCATGCCCTCATATTTTCCCAACAGACCTAAAAGATGTATAGATCGAAAAATGGGCCGACAATTCACATCGTCTAAGTAGAGGGATAAAGGATGACTTAATAATGTCGTGCAGCAACACTAAATTAGGTGTTTCTAGGGAGGTTACCCAAGGTATTTTGTTGTTTGTATTCGTATTATGTGATTGACATCAGATCTTCGCACCTGTGGTGCCACAGGTATGTTTTTAACTCCCTTGTTTTTGTTTGACGCATTGGGGACAATGTATGATAATAATTTGAGGGTGGGACTACTTGTGGGTGTTGATGTCCTCTTGAGGATTTTGTTGTCGTGTCCCTTTACCCCGGAGTGTTGTTCCTAGTAGAGCCAGCATGTTTAGGTGTATTATGTTTTGTTTTGTGATGTGTTGTATTTAATTGGGAGAAAATAAGTATCTGGGGCAGTTGATATATTTTTGTTGATTTTTTTATTGGGAATAATAAATACCTCTCCAATTGTTTACTTTGTAACTGTGTGATGTTCATCTATGTGCGACTACTGTGAATCTTTTTATGGAATTAGTATTAGGGACATGATAATCATTGCTAACAATTGCATGAACTGGATAGGTAGTAGCTTGTGATATACCTATGTGCCATGTGTTGTGAGATACTACCTAGCTCCCGTTGTGTGTTAAATCCAAAATTTGCCCGGTTAGTCTTTCCTTGGTTATAGAAGAGTGGTTAGGAAAGGATCATAGATCATTTTTTATATTAGTCCACTTTTTGCCTAAATGACCTTCCATATGTGAATAATATCCCTAGATCCTGATTTTGAGCCTGAATACCTATTCTTTTTATTATACCTATCACCTTCCTATTTGTATCACGATAAACCTATTTTGTCCTTGGTCCTCTTTGGGAATTGTGCATTTTGACTTAGGCAAATTGCCTAAGTTGAGGGTGGCTATCATAGGGGTTCGTGATGTAAAGTGAGAATGAAGAATGGTAAAATAAGAAAAAAATACAAGGCTGGGTGTGGTTCTAAAAAAATAATAAAATAAAATAAAATAAAAAAATAAAAATGGAAGACTGAAGGACTGCATTCAGCCTGAATTTGCTTTAATAGAGAAAGGGAGAAATAAGATAAAGGTTGATAAGTGAGACCAAAAAATAGTGTAGTGCCAAGGGGGCTTAGTCACTTTAAATATCCTTGTGTATCATACTAGCCTCAAGCTTACATTACAAGATGAAGAAAAATCCTCTAGTGATCCTAACTTAACTATCTGAAAGCTTCGATAATGAAAATAAGGAAAAGCTTATGGTATTTGGCATACATTGACAAGAACTTCTTTCTGAGAGTGAGTGTCTCTTGATCGTCCCTGCATTGACATGCTTGAGTTCATATATGAGTGAGAAGGGACTTCTTTGTTGTAAGGGCACATCGGTTGCATTGCTAGCTGCCTACTTATTTGGGTAATGTAATTTTTATATAAGTATGGTTATTGTTGCTAAGTTGACTCCATATCTTGATTCCCTTATGTCACATTGTTGACCTTTATTGATATACACAGTTGGGTTTAAAGTGATTGAAAATGGAGAGCGTAATGTGTTTTGAACTAAAATTGATGATTAACTGTCATAGGTATCTTAGGTGTCTCTTGGTTAAACATCATAGTATGGTGTTATGTAGTTGTTTAAGGACAAGCAGTGGTTTGAAGTTGAGGGTGTTGATGTGATAGCCTTCTTTTAGCACATTTAAGACTTTTAACTTAAAATAATTATAATTTCTTAAGTAATTACTGTTGTTTTTTATTATATTTCATGTGATTTTGTAGGAAAGTCAAGATGCATGAGAATCTATGAAAGCTAGTCAAGAAGGATGATTTTTGGTGAAGGATGCAAGAAATTAAGTTATGAAGATTTTATCGGACGACTTGGTCTAACAAACTATCAGATTTGAGATAAGCCATCACACATAGGTAGAGAACAAGAAAGGTGAAGCATTTCTGAAGACATTTTCTGATAAGTTATCAGATTTATGATAAGTCATCACACACGTCGTCACACATGTCGTCAGATTTGTGATAAGTCATCACACATGTCGTCACACATGGGTAGAAGTTTTGACAACATTCTCTTATAAGTTATCAGATTTGGGATAAGTTGTTACACATGTCGTCAGATTTGTGATAAGCTGTCAGACATGTCGTCACCTAACAAAGAAAAAGATGAATTTTTAATTTTGAATTTTTCTTAAAGTATGGATATAAATAGTGGCTTTTAGGGTTTCATTCTACATCTTGAACTTATTCCAAGGGATTTTACTTTTATTTTTAGCTCTCTTAACTGAGAATTCAATATTCAATTCTTTGATTTAGTTGTGGGATAGTCTTCTTGAATTTTATGAAGAGAATCAATTTCTGACTACATCTTTTGTAAGTTTAATCACTTTGAATTATGAATTCAGTTATTATTAATCGCTTTCTTTTTCATGTGGAACTAAAACCCACAACTAGGGTTGTGAGATCTATGATTATTCCTCCATGGATTTAATGATTGGTTAGGGTTTGAGTGATTGTGGGGACATCTTGATAATTCCTTTATATTGATTGTCAACGAGGACTTGGGAAGGTTAAGTTCTCATCTAATGATTAATGTTGTAACAAGATTGATCAACTCGAGATAAAATCAGTATGAATAGAATGCTTTCCTAAGTTAGAGAGAATTAGGGAGTTCAACATCTAGGTAAGGTAAGAAACACTTAGATGGACTGTCGAAACAGATAATTTGGTATTTCCCACAAGTCACGAGAACCTAACACTACAGTTATATTTAAAGGGGATTAATAATCATAGTGATTGCAACCCTAGTTTTTCTTTATCATTGATTTTAACTATTGAAATTTAATCTTTGAGTTCTGAAAACAGTTAAAATTTTAACATTTGTTTGATCATTGAAAACCCTCATTTTATATTTTCATATCATTTGTTTGAATTTAACTTGTCTCTATAGTTTCA
The DNA here is from genome assembly GCA_030864215.1 of Capsicum pubescens. Lineage (NCBI taxonomy): Eukaryota > Viridiplantae > Streptophyta > Magnoliopsida > Solanales > Solanaceae > Capsicum > Capsicum pubescens. The sequence continues at coordinate 7,332,677 of CM061542.1, forward strand.
AATTGGTTTAATCGCCATTCACATTGTTCCCTGTGGATTCGACCCCGACTCCAAAGTTGGGTAAATATATTGATGATGGCCTCCTTGCAGAAAATTGACATGTAAGTTGAGCGTTATCAAAAATGGCGCCGTTTTCGGGGAACAATTTGGCGTAATGAGTTGGTTTGGAATTTTACCCTACTTTCTTGAATTCAAACTTGTAAAATTTGTTCATTGTATTTCGATTCGCTTGATGACAACGACGACTTTGGTGGTTGCAACATCATGTCAAATCGACAAAGAATCTAAGATTTGGGTGTGGAGTATTGCTCCAAATTAACTAATATGGATAGTATAAATAATAGTAAAAACTTTTCCTTAAAAAAGAACGTTTATTCTAGAAAAGAAATTAATTGTTGTTTGTTTTTGTGTTTTATAAAGAAAAGTTTACATAAAATATTTTTCTTTACCATATATGATAGAATCCTTAATTTTTATATATTATAAGGTATAAAATATTACAATAAATTAAAAAATAGTAAAAGATATTTTGTCGGACTTTTAATGAAGGACAAAAAGTTTAAATTGCTTTTGTTTATTCTAAAAAAGAAATTAATTGTTGCTTGTTTTTATGTTTTATAAGGAAAAGTTTACATAAAATATTTTTCTTACCATATATGATAGGATCCTTAATTTTATATATTATAAGTAATAAAATCTTACAATAAATAAAAATATAGTAAAAGATGATTTTGTCGGACTTTTAATATACTAATTTAGGTGTATGCACCTCGTGCGTGTACCTTACTTTAATGAGTTTAAACATTACATTAAATGCAGTATTTGTTTAAATAATAGAAATGAATACAATAATTAAATTCAAAACCTTTTGAACATGTAAAGATGGAGAACTTATTTTATTAGTTGTGTGTATTTGTAAATATCTAGATGCAAATAAAATAATTGAAATACATTGACAGTCCCTTAAATTACATTGGTGTCTTCAGTCTAGTAAACAGATGATTAGTGCTTGATAATCTATAAAATTGCACAATTTTACTTGATTTCATCCTAGAAGTGCGAAATTTGACCTGAAGAATCCATGTCACTTTAATCCCTCTTCTTCATCAAATATTTGATATATCTTTTCTACCGCTTCACATATAGCCATTCTCTTTCTCCCAAATTCCAAAATGAAGTTTGTATCACAGATTAAGAGAAACAATAAAAATAGTGTCGAAAAAATTATATTATTATTTAACTACGCATATACTATAATAACATCATTATACATAATATCAACACAACCAAGAATGAAAAGTAAAAACAAAAACAAAAACATGCCTTTAAATTCGCTATTAATCGACACAAATTTTTAAGCCCATGCTGCATGTGAATTTTCCTTCTCTTGCGATTATTCATATATTTGTTGAAGAAGGTAAGAAGATAATAATATTATAAAAACAACAAACATATTCACAGTAATAACTCAAAGTAGAAAGAGAATTCATAACCATTCCAACAAAAAGTTAAAAATAAATGGAATTTAACTCCAAAATATTGCTATTTTTTTTAACTACTTTCTCCATCTTATGATTGCAGGTTGTTTCAATGTCTTAATATAATCTTCCAAAATCTAACAAAAGCGTCTTGAACATAAGAAAATACGCTCTATTTATTGTAATATTGACATACATTAATAGAAAAATTATTCAACAAAAACTTTTTATATATAAAAAAAGATATTTTATTTTTTGCAATAACACACACTAATAGCTGAAATATTTTCCATCAATAATATAATAAGCAAAATAAAGATGAAATAGTATGCCACTAAACAAAGATGATAACAAAATTTGTGTTGTTTTCTCCTTTTGGAGGACAAATATGTTTTGCTTTGTCTGAAAAAAAAATTAATTGTTCACAAGTTAAATTTAAATGCTTACGCACCTGTGATCATTGAAAAAACAATACAATTGACTATGTTCCCTTCAAAAAAATAATCCGAATAAAAACACTAAATAAAAAGACAAAGAAATAAAGAAGAAGACTCAATATATGTGTATTTCTACGGACTATATGTGTATAACCTTTTTTCATTGTCATCGTTCCTAGGATTTCTTATATAGTTAAAATAGGTATTTTACTCCAAGAAATTATGGACTCTTACCATATATATTTTTTATTATGTATTTAAAAAATTCTTAATTATTAAAATCTATTTTTTCCTTACTGGCACGCCCCGATCGATTTTCGACCCACAGCACACCTGGACCTCGGGCCCACCCCCAAAATCGTGGGCTATAGTACACCGATTTGGCTCGAAAATGCCGCGTTCGTGCCGTTTCGCCCGTTTGTCCACCTGGATGGCCACGAAAATTTAAATGGACCACACTGGGACGATCCCCAACCTCCCTGGCACACCCCGGTCAATTTTATGCCCACAGCACACCCGGACCCCGGGCTCACCCCTGAAACCGTGGGCTATAGCACATCGATTTGGCCCAAAAATGCCCCTTTCACCCGTTTGTCAGCCTGAATGGCCACGAAAATTTAAACGGACCACACTGGGAATATCCCCAATCTCCCTGGCACGCCCTGGTCGATTTTCAACCCTCAGAACGCTCGGACCCCATACCCACCCCCAAAATCGTGGGCTATAGCACACCGATTTGGCCTGAAATGCCCCGTTTGTACCATTTCATCCGTTTGTCCACCCAAATGACCACGAAAATTTAAACGGACCACACTGGGACGATCCCCAACCTCCCTGGTACGCCCCGATCGATTTTTGGCCTCAACACGCCCAGACCCCCGGCCCACCCTAAAAACCGTGGGTTATAGCACACCGATTTGGCCCGACAATGCCCTGTTCGCGCCATTTCGCCAGTTTGTTCACCCAAATGTCCACAAAAATTTATATGGACCACACTGGGACAATCCTTAACCTCCCTGACACGTCTCGATTGATTTATGGCTCACAGTATGCTCGGACCCCGAGCCTACCCCTAAAAACGTGGACTATAGCACACCGATTTGGCCTGAAAATGCCCCGTTAGCGTCGTTTCGCCCGTTTGTCCACCTAAATGGCCACAAAAATTTAAATGGACCACACTAAGACGATCCTCAACCTCCCTGACATGCCCCAGTCGATTCTCGGCCCACAGCACGCCCGGACCTCAAGGCCACCCCCAAAACCGTGGGCTATAGCACACTGATTTAGCTCGAAAATGCCCCGTTCATGCCGTTTTGCCCGTTTGTCCACCCAAATGACCACAAAAATTTAAACGGACCAACTGGGACGATCTCCAACCTCCCTGGCACACCCCGGTCGATTTTCGACCCACAGCATGCCCGGACCTTGGGCCCACCCCCAAAACCTTGGGCCATAGCACACCGATTTGGCCCGAAAATACTTGTTCGCGCCATTTCACCTGTTTGTCTACCCAAATGGCCACGAAAATTTAAACGGACCACACTGGGACGATCCCCAACCTCCCTGGTACACTTCGGTCGATTTTTGGCCCACAACACGTCCGGACCCCGCGTCCACCCCTAAAATCGTGGCTATAGCACACCGATTTGGCTCGAAAAATGCCCCGTTTGCACCGTTTCGCCCGTTTGTCCACCCAAATGGCCACCAAAATTTAAATGGACCACACTGGGATGATCCCCAACCTCTCTGGCATGCCCCGATTGATTTTCGGCCCACAGGACAGCCGAACCCCGGGCCCACCCCGAAACTGTGGGCTATAGCACACCAATTTGGCCCGAAAATGCCCCGTTCACGCCGTTTCACCCGTTTATCCACCCAAGCAAAGATTCAACAATAATACTAAAAGATAATATCCAAAATGTAGTAGTTAATAATATAATCAAACCAAGTCACAATTGAACAAAAAAAAAAGAAAATAGATAAACCTTAGATTTTTTGCTATTTTATTCAGCGGCAACATGATTGTTTCATCCAACTTTTGGATCAAAACCTTAACTGAAAAAGAAACATGAGAAAATAATTAAAGGGTGGGGTGGTGGGATGGATTTATTGTGATCATTTGTTATATAATCTTTATAGCTATTAATTAAAAGTTATAAATAAAGACAAAAAGGCTGATGATAATGAACGCAAAATGTCTTGAATCAAAAAGATGATGATAATGAATGTAAGGAGACTTAGATCAAAATCAAAATATATAAAAAGTAGAAATAGAAAAGCACGTGTTTCTTGTGAAATTTTTAATTGATTTAGAAATGGTAAATATTATAAATTCTTACCTGAAATAAATAACCCCAAAGCTGATACCTATTTTATTGGATATAGCTGTAGGTTTTATAAAATTTATGAAAATTTTACTATGAAATTTCCATAAAATTCAATACCAAAAATAATTTGATTTATTTCATTAGAAAACATAAACTTCAAATATAAAGAGATTACACGGCGTAAGCAGCACACGTCCTTAAAGACATTTTATTATTGCTCGTCCATAATGGACTTCTAATAGAATTTGAATTTCAAAACTATTAAGGCAAAAGAATTATTTTATAAGGTAAAATTCTAATTAATGTAAAACACCTAATTATAGCAAACAAAGTTAAGATAAAATCTAACCTTGTAAAATACTAAAAATTACACAAATATACTTATGTTTTTAATATTACAAAAAATCTCAACTCCTTAAACATATTACAAAAATCTCACATATACACAGAATGCTATGTATATGTCGGCTATGTTATGTATATTAATAGGCAGAAAGAGTAAAATAATTTAAAAAGTGGAAGAAAATGTAATTACTTTTAAAAGGTTGATATTTATGTTATTTATACTTTAAAATAAGCATATACACCCATATAATGCGGCACGAAGTTTTTGGTCTATTATAGGACGATGTGAGTTATATATCATCCAAAATATCATGTTTTTAACACTCGGAACCACTGAATGATGGCCTTGCACAATTAGGAACTCCAAATAATATGACAAAACAAAAAAACATGTTTGCACACAACATCACCACCAATTAAAATAAACAACCAGCATAGGAAAAAGGAAAAAAATCTATTGAGAAGGGCAGAGCTTAAAAAATTATAACTATTTTATATATATATATATATATATATATATATATATATATAAATAGTAGACGATTCATAAACCAAAAAGACATTAATTATATTTTTGAGAAAAATCACGTATCCAAAAAAGGAGACAAACTAACAATTTTGGAGAAAACTTTTTTTCGGTTGTTGTGTTAAGGTGAATTTTTAAAATATATTTTTGAAAAGGAAAAAGGTGAAAATATGGTTCCTTATTTTACATGTTATTTCCATTTTTTTCTTAAACTCTTATTCAATTATCTACCAACATTAAAATAAAATCCATTATATTTTTCTTCCAAAATCGCTAGGGTTAAAATATACTAATTAGTTTTCTTTCCATATACTTTAGGATTTATTAATTTTAAAATTTAAATATTATAAATATGATAATAGTAAAAAGATAATTTTGTCTATTGCGAAAACTTTTAATGAAGGGCAAAAAATTCAAATCAATTTTCTAAGGGTCTTCACACTTTTAATATATTATATAGATATAGATATAGATTATAGATGTAGATAGATTATAGATATAGATTATAGATAGATTATAGATATAGATATAGATATAGATATAGATATAGATATAGATATAGATATAGATATAGATATAGATATAGATATAGATATAGATATAGATATAGATATAGATATAGATATAGATATAGATATAGATATAGATATAGATATAGATATAGATATAGATATAGATATAGATATAGATATAGATATAGATATAGATATAGATATAGATATAGATATAGATATAGATATAGATATAGATATAGATATAGATATAGATATAGATATAGATATAGATATAGATATAGATATAGATATAGATATAGATATAGATATAGATATAGATATAGATATAGATATAGATATAGATATAGATATAGATATAGATATAGATATAGATATATATATAGATATAGATATAGATATAGATATAGATATATAGATATAGATATAGATATATAGATTTAGATATAGATATAGATATAGATATAGATATAGATATAGATATAGATATAGATATAGATATAGATATAGATATAGATATAGATATAGATATAGATATAGATATAGATATAGATATAGATATAGATATAGATATAGATATAGATATAGATATAGATATAGATATAGATATAGATATAGATATAGATATAGATATAGATATAGATATAGATATAGATATAGATATAGATATAGATATAGATATAGATTATAGATATAGATAGATTATAGATATAGATATAGATATAGATATAGATATAGATATAGATATAGATATAGATATAGATATAGATATAGATATAGATATAGATATAGATATAGATATAGATATAGATATAGATATAGATATAGATATAGATATAGATATAGATATAGATATAGATATAGATATAGATATAGATATAGATATAGATATAGATATAGATATAGATATAGATATAGATATAGATATAGATATAGATATAGATATAGATATAGATATAGATATAGATATAGATATAGATATAGATATAGATATAGATATAGATATAGATATAGATATAGATATAGATATAGATATAGATATAGATATAGATATAGATATAGATATAGATATAGATATAGATATAGATATAGATATAGATATAGATATAGATATAGATATAGATATAGATATAGATATAGATATAGATATAGATATAGATATAGATTATAGATTATAGATTATAGATATAGATTATAGATTATAGATATAGATTATATATTATAGATAGATTATAGATTATAGATATAGAACCCCCCCCCCAACCCCCTCCCCCATCTTTATTCTATATATATATATATAAATAAAAACCATTTTCAATAGCATAAATACAATCCTGTGTCAATCATATGTTTTTTTCCTTTTTATCGAATCAGAAAAAGACATGAACTATCAAGCAAACACTTGGAAATTTTTTTATCATTGCATAAATTCTCCAATAATACTAAACAACAAAATCATGTTCCTAATAGTACTACATTCAGTTTACATGCAATGCTTCAGTTTACATGCAATGCAGAAACTGAAGTCCCCCTCCCCGCACGATTTCAGAAAATCAAATCAAAGTTATATGTGATAGTTGATTGTGCAAACCTTCCAACATAACAAAATGCAAAAGTTGGGAAGAAGAAAGACCACATGACACATATTTACATAGAGAGCTCAAATGTCCCAACCTTCGATTAAAATACAATTATATCTTGCATTTTAATTTGTAGATTTATACGTGATTTCTGGTTGGAAGTTGTGATCTTGAGTTTCCCTAATATGATGGCGTTTAGGGATTATTATATGAATCTCCCGCGCGTCCTTATAGGTAGCAAACACTCCCTGCGCTTCCGGCAACACAATAAGTTAGAAAGCAAGTACTTTGGGTCATTTAAGGTTCTGAAGTGAATTGATTGAGTTGCGTGCATAGGAACCCCGGGAAAACAAGTCATCTCTAGAGCAGTTACACAAATGATGGTCCATAGGAGAAATTTCGTAACACCCCGCATTCTCGAGCTAGAAAATGAACCGTCGTTCCTACGTGCGTAAGCTCAAATTTCATGGATTATACTTAAATTCATGTTCCATGATATTTCTCATAGTATATGAAGTGCTTATGAGGTGAAAAATATTCATAGAAGTGGCCAAAAGCAAGGTTGACGCTAAGAACCTTTCATTCATCCAAAATTGGATATTCGATTCTATAAGGGTCTACTTTAAATGAGTATAAATCTTGATACACATCGAATTTTGCAGATCAAAACCCACCAAATTGTATATAATTGAATTATCTTTCCAACGATACCAATTTCGCTAAAATCCGATAACCGAGCGAAAAGTTATGACATTTTTTGTGTGAGGCAGTAAGCCGACGCGATGTCGACGCGACGCGTCGGCCTGCGCATTACGGAAATTATTTTCATGCCAAATCAGTTTCTAATTGATCTTGGGGCATTTTAGTCATTTTCCCTCACCCAAATTTCATTTATAACACCGAATTAAAGCCCTAGAACAACATTTGAGCCCCAAAATTCACATTCTCCTCAAATTAAAATCATCCTCTCTTTCCCCAAAGATTCAAGAACTCATCCCTAAGATCAAGAATTCCAAGAAAAGGATCAAGATCTAGGTTCTATTCTTCTAACTACGAAATCTAAGGTACGTGGGGTTTATCCTAAAACTACATGGGCTTATTGAAAACACTCAATTATGATTTAAAGATCATCAAGCATGAATTTGTTAAAGGGGTTTTGAAATCCATGATTTTATTATGCTTTATGCATGTTTAATGATATTATTATTTTTGCCTTTAGGCCTTATCCTCTTAAATTGATTTACACATATATGTATATATGTATGAAGAATTGAAATTTAAGATTTTGTTTGAGAGCATAAATTATGAAATCCCTCTCCTGTGATAAATTCATGTTTTTGATCTCATTGCGAATGATTTGAAATGCATGATTTATGGTTTGAAAATAGTTTTCTCAAAACCATAGTATTTGAGCCTGATTTAGAGATAATGAGAGGGAGATTCTTGATATAGTTATGTTTTGTTTTAAAGAGAAAGAGTTGCATGTGATTGAGATATTTGACATGACAAGAGTTGTATGTGATTGAGATATTTGACATGAATACTAATAGCAGTGGGTTATAAGTGGATTTCAAGTGCATAGGCAAACTCTAGCATTTTGAATCAATATTATAATCATTTATATTAATAAATCATAAGAAAATTTTCTTTTGAAGTTACATTCATAAATTCAAGCTGATTAATTTGTTATATTCACAAAGATTTAAACATTAAAAATAAAGATAATAGGTGGAATCAGATTAGAGAACAAAATGTTACAACTTAGAGACATGAAAGTTTATCTAAACAATATATGCATTTTTTAATATAAAAAAAAAAGGCAAGATAGATTCAACTCATCGTTTCTTTATCGATTTCACCGTAAAATTTGTGACCATCAGAAAGCAAAATAATATTCTTGATTATAAAACCATCATAATAGAAAAAGAAATTTGACCTCTAGAAACAACCAAGTTACTCGACAATAAAAGCTTGTTATTCATGAACAATATACCTAATGTAATAGAAAAGAAAATCTTAAACCGACAGAAATCACAAAGCTCCATGGGATATTGAACAACAAAACTTATTTATGAATATAAAAAAAGTTTTTGTTATTCTTAATCAATAAAACCAATGTAATAGAAAAGAAAATTGAGATCTGAAAATCAAATTAAAAATTATTTTAGAGACTCAACAACATAAGCTACTTATAAACATAAAAAAATGATTTATTATTTATGATCAATAAAATCAATGTAATAGAAAAAGAAATTCGAAACTTATAAATCACAAAATTACTCAAAAATGAAATCTTGTCATTCATGATCAATAAATCCAGTGTATCAAAAAGAAAATCTCATAACATAAGCTATTTACAAATATATAAGGGTGATACTTAGGGCTGCTTAACGGTTGGATCGGTTGGATAATTATGCTTAGCGGTTCGACTTATTGGTTATTGACTTTTAAATATACTAATCCGCTAGCCACCCAATAAGATAACGGTTGGTTCGGTATTGGATTAGCAATTAACGGACGGTTATCGGATGGTGTAATCGATTAATTTAAGAGACAATGAAATATCGAGTGATTATTGATAGCTCCTCCATTTCTCACCGACTAAGTTGTTTGTATACTACGATTGATATATTTATAAATTTTTAGGCTTCTTATAGTTATTTAATAGGTTAAAACATAGAATCAAATAAGAATTTTCTTCTAAACCTAAGATGTACGTAGAAACATTTTTAATTACCGGGTCGATAGAAAAATCGAAACTTTAATATTATTTGAATTTTTATGTTTTATATCAAACTTTGTGAAGGGCACATTTGAGTTGTTTCATTTTTGTTGCAGTCCTTTGTGTTATCAAGAATAATTTATGTTTTGATTTAAGAATTATTTTTAAGTTTTCTTTACATTTTAGAGAGTCTGACTGTGCTTTATGGTTAGATGTTATAAGAAATGGCATGTTATTTTCTAAAGTAACAAGTGAATAGAACAATAAATGGAGTTTTATACGTTGGATTGACTAAGATACTTGATATATCTGTCATACCCTATTTTTACCTGAGGTCAAAACGAACATGACGTTATGGATTCAAAAGAATAAATTAAATACAGAGTCGCCACCTAATTTTTTAAGGAAAAATAGGAAACCTATTTGTTAACATGTATAATTAATGTTTTTTAGTCTACGAAGAAAACCAGTTGAGATTCCAGGTAAGGGTTCAAGTTATCTCGAAGGGAAGGGATTAACCACCCTTCGAGATCCACAACTGTGATACCCGACTAGACTAAACTTTTCAAAGAGGGAGGAGATATATAAAATAATGTAAAAGTGTATAAATTACATGTAAAAGAATAGTATTTCTTGTGACATGCAAGAAAAGAAATGTATGTTTTATGTACTAAGAAGAAAAATTATTTTTTAATAATAATACTTTTATTTGATCACATCATGAAGAAAAATAAAAATTCATTTGAAAAGAAAAAGGCTACATAATAGGTGAATGTATGAATTAATTAATTAACTTAATTATTTTATGTAAATATTAACGGCCTAAGTTTTGCCTAAAATTGATGAAATTATGTAAATGAAAAATATTCCCGCCCGACACCCAAAAATAAAGTTTTCACTATTTGGCCCAAAAATACCCCGTTCGCACCGTTTCGCCCATTTGTCCACCCAAATAGCCACGAAAATTTAAACGGACCACACTGGGATGATTCCCAACCTCCCTAGCATGCCCCGATCGATTTTCGACCCACAACATGCCCAAACACCGAGCCCATCTATGAAATCGTGGGCTATAACATTCCGATTTGGCCCCAAAATGACCCGTTCACGCTATTTTGCCCGTTTGTCCACTTAAATGGCCACGAAAATTTAAACGAACCACACTGGGATGATCCCCAACCTCGCCGGCATGCTCCAGTTGATTTTAGGCCCACAACACACCCAAACCCCAGGCCCACCCCCAAAACCGTGGGCTATAGCACACCGATTTGGCTCAAAAATGCCCCGTTTGCACCGTTTTGCCCGTTTGTCCACCCAAATGGCCATGAAAATTTGAACAGACCATACTGAGACGATCCTTAACCTCCCTGGCACGCCCCGATCAATTTTTGGCCCACAGCACGCCTGGACCTCGATCCCACCCCCAAAATAGCACACCAATTTGGCCCGAAAATCCTTCACTCTGTTTCGCCCGTTTGTCCACCCAAATGACCACAAAAATTTAAACAAACCATACTAGGAAGATCCCCAACCTCCCTGGCACGTACCGGTCAATTTTCAGCCCACAGGACTCGAATCCAGGGCCCACCCTCAAAACTGTGGTCTGTAGCACACCGATTTGGCTCGAAAATGCCTCGTTCGCGCCGTTTCGCCCGTTTGTGCAATCAAATGGCCACAAAAATTTAAACGGAACACACTAGGATGATCCTCACCCTCCCTAGCACTCCCCAATTGATTTTCAGTCATAGCACGCCCGGACCTCGATCCCACCCATAAAACCATAGGCTATAACACACCGATTTGGCCCGAAAATGCCCCGTTCGTGTCGTTTCGCCCGTTTACCCATACAAATAGCAACAAAAATTTAAACAGACCAAACTGGGTGGATCCCCAACCTCCCTGGCATGCGCCAGTCAATTTTCGTCCCACAGCACGCCCAGACCCCGGGCCCACCCCCAAAACCGTGGCCTATAGCACACCGATTTGGCCCAAAAATGCCCTGTTCGCGCCATTTCATCCGTTTGTCCACCCAAATGGCCACAAAAATTTAAAAGGACCACACTGGGATAATCCCTAACCTCCTTGTCACACCCCGATTAATTTTTGGCCCACAGCACGCCCAGACCCAGGCCCACCCCAAAACCGTGGGCTATAACACACCGATTTGGCCTGAAAATACCTCGTCCGTGTGTGTCGCCTGTTTGTCCACTCAAATGACCACGAAAATATAAACGGACAACACTGGAATGATCTCCAATCTCCCTAGAATACCCTAATCAATTTTCGGCCCACAGCATGCCTGGCCCCGGGCCCACAATGCCCCATTCGCGCCGTTTCGCCCGTTTGTCCACCCAAATGGACACGAAAATTTAAACGGACCACACTAGGATGATACCCAACCTCCCTGGTATGCCATGGTCAATTTTTGGCCAACAGCACGCCCGAAACCTGGGCCCACCCCCGAAAACGTGGGCTATAGCACACTAATTTGGCCCAAAAATGCCCCGTTCGCGCCGTTTCGCCCATTTGTCCACCCAAATGGACACAAAAATTTAAATGAACTACACTGGGACGATTCCAAATCTCCATGGCATGCCCCAGTCGATTTTCAGCCCACAACATGCCCGAATCCCGAGCCCACCACCAAAGAAATTGTGGGCTATAGCACACTGATTTGGCCCTAAAATGACCCGCTCATGCTATTTCGCCCGTTTGTCAACCCAAATGGCAACGAAAATTTAAACGGACAATACTGGGACGATCCCCAACCTCGTTGGCATGGCCTGGTTGATTTTGGGCCCACAGAACACCCGAACCCTGAGCCCAACCCCAAAACCGTGGGCTATAGCACACCGATTTGGCTCGAAAATGCCTCATTCGCATTGTTTCCCCCGATTGTCCACCCAAATGGCCACAAAAATTTGAACGAACCACACTGGGATGATCCTTAACCTCCCTGGCATGCCCCGGTCGATTTTTGGACCATAGCACGCCTATACCTCGGGCCCACCCCCAAAACTGTGGGTATAGAACACCAATTTAGCCCGAAAATGGCTCGTTCGCTCTGTTTCGCCCGTTTGTCCACCCAAATGGACACAGAAGTTTAAACGAACCACAATGGGAAGATCCCCAACCTCCCTAGCATGGCCCACTCGATTTTTAGCCCACAGCACGCCCGGACCCCGGGCGCACCTCCAAAACCGTGGGCTATAGCACACCAATTTGGCTCGAAAATACTCCGTTCGTGCCGTTTCACCCGTTTGTCCACCCAAATGGACATGAAAATTTAAACGAACCACACTGGGATGATCCCAAACCTCCCTGGCATGCTCCGGTCAATTTTTAGCACACAACACGCCCGAACCCCAGGCTCACACACGAAATCGTGGGCTATAACACATCGATTTAGCATGAAAATTCCTCGTTCGCACGTTTCGCCAGTTTGTCCACCCAAATGGCCACGAAAATTTAAATAGACCACATTAGGATGATCTCCAACCTCCCTGGCATTCCCCGATCAATTTCGGCCCACAATATGCCTGGACCCCGAGCCCACCCTCAAAACCATGGGCTATAGCACACTAATTTGGCCAAAAAATGCCTCATTCATGCGGTTTCGCCCATTTGTCCATCCAAATGGCCACGAAAATTTAAACGGACCACACTGGGACGATCTCCAACCTCCCTGGCATGCCCCAGTCGATTTTAGGCCCACGGCATGTGTCACGCCTCAAAATTTCGGAGGCAAGACTAGCACTTGGTGCCACACTTGACTGGACATATAACTTAAAACTCAATCAAATAACATTAGTAGACTGGAAATGACAAGTTTAATCAAGGTAAACAAAAATGAAACAATAGTATATCATAAGGACACTTAGACTGTATCTGACCACTTGACCCACATCAACAATCGTCTACAAGCCTCTAAGATGAGAAATATCTACTCACTAGGCGGGACAGGCCTCGTAGTAATTACCGATTATACAAACCAAAGTAAGTTCTAGACTCGGCAACTCCACAAGGAACGAAGCATACCAATCATCAGCTGAACTCGATCATACGCAGCAAGAACTTCTTTTCCTTCTAATAACCTATAGGCATGAATGCAAAGCCCCCAGGCAATGGGGACATCAGTACGAAAGAATGTACTGAGCATGTAATGCATAAAGTGACCATATGTAAAATAAGAGCTTAAATGAAGCCATATAGCAATGTATAACCATAAGGGAAAGTATAGAAGATCACCTTTTCTTATAACTGTGGAATTATGTATATTACATTCATTACGTTGCTTTACCTTCCTTACTTTATAATCTTTGTAATCTATATAATGCAAATGACCAGCTGATCAGTGGTAAATAACAAATCAGGATCGGTCCATGCTAGACTTATGCCCCTGAGCTGTCACCTGTAATTACATCAACTGGGATCGTCCCTGTGCTAGGTGATAGAACCCCTCGGGCTTCCACCCATAAACATATCAACTGGGATCAGCCCTGTGCTAGGTATAAGAACCCCTTGGGCTGCCACCCATTCTACAAATTTCCGTTACTTAGTTTAATTAGCCTTTGAGATTGTTACTTCGGTGATCATAATCCTTTTGAACTGTTGGAACTATAAACATGTGATATAGACATATAGATATATTGCGGCAATAATAATGACAAATGATGTAAAGACAAAAGGGGACTTCAATGTGACATTCAGAAACTCATATGACTCAATGAACTTTATTAGACATGGTAAATATACACAACTAAGCCATGAGGCCATGTGAGAAGTAAGCACTTTAGGTCGATAAATGATCCACTACGGTGTATATAAAAGAAAAGAGGACAAATATTTCTACTTAGCACGAGTTTATTGAATACAGATCTAGACATCCCAAAATGGTTCTTTCAATTGGTGACACGTAATTTTCTCAAACAAAGAGGTTTGGACTTATAATAAATACTTACTATATGATAACAATTAAAAGGGTACATGAGCATAAGAACTATTGAGGCAAGTGAATAGGTACAAATTAGGAACAAAAGCACATTCCAAATAAGGACATAAAGTTGTATGATCAAGCGAACAGGGACTCTACAGGTCACATTATCCTAACGGGATAAAAGCGATATCGAATCAAACCACATATGATCGTATTAATCAAGTAAAGTATACGATCAAGTAAATAACTAGAGGGTATAATTTAACAAATGTCACAGATACATTCGTGGGTAACTAGGGTAAACGTTCTAAGTTATAGGCAAACCTTAGTCTTTTACACATCTTCAACCCAACTATAGCTTGAAAAGTTCAAGTTATTACCCAATTAATTATTTCAAGTTCCTCAAATTATAAACAAGTGTATTTGATACCTCCTTAATTCTCAGTAACTCCCATACATTGATATGAATCAAGATTAACATCTAAAGTACCCTTAGTTTGTGCAAATCATACTAAGTCCGTGAAACAGTGAATCTGGACAGCCCTACTATTCAGTGTTGCAACTTAGTTTCGAATAGGTAGACGGCGGAACCAAGCTTAATAACCTTCATGAAAGTTATAGGTATGTGTCTTGGGGTATCAAAGAGTCCATAACCACTGCAAAATACACTTTATAAAGGAATATATCAGTGAAATACTAACAGCAGCACATAGAGGGTTTCTAAACTAAAGAATTGGACAGAACTGGTACTCCCCTGGCGTTCACTGTTTCGGAGCCCATAAAAGCAGAATCAGCTTTTGAAATAAGAACATAAGTTGTAGAGCTACGCGTCATCTTTCCAAAACATATTTATATACTTCAAACGGATCACTACACACCGAGATACGCTAGGTTTACTAAACCTTATACAATTTCACAATGTTTAAAGTTACTCACACCCTATGATATATCTAGACCCCCAATATTTTTCCTATTGATGTTCTATTGCATATGAACTACTCTTATGCCTAGAAATTCTCTATTTCCTTACTTCCAACCTACGCACTACTTCCATATTAACATGAGCTCTCAACAAGGGATAACCATTTCAAACGAATGTGAACAATGTAATCTGGAGGTTCTACGAAATGACCCTCAATAGTAGTACACTCGATTCACAATCTTGGAATCAAGAATTGTACAATGAGAACAAGGTAATGGCCTCTAGCTACATGTTCATAATTTTTCACGTACAACTACCACAATTCAATTTTCCTTTTTAAGGCATTAGTATCCACCGACATAGTGGTAATGCGAATGTTAGTATCCAATCGTCCATAAAAGAAACAGATAGATCGCTTTGTGGATCAACAAGACCATTGTGATATCTAGAACCACAAGTACAGTAGGAACACATATATGTACTGAATAAAACTCTACCATTATCCTGTGCAAAATAATGATCCCAAGCTATAACAAAAATTAACTCTTTCCTAATTCAACTTGTTAGGAAACTATCTTCTGGTGAAGAGCCTCACAAATGGTCCATTTGTATAAATCAGGTCCCAAGTTGATATTTAATATTAAAGGGTCTATACACATGTTTATGAAGAGACCATATCAACGTACTCGTGTATGTAACAATGTTTCAGAATAGAAATAAATATAGGTGACGGTTGATTGGAAACATAACAAAATGGTCGAGAACATATTGTCCGATGACACAGAATCTTATGATCCTATTATTTTCCTGTAGACTAGGGAAAGGTGTTTTTAATGTATTCCTAGGTATTAAATTTCCTCATTGAAGCACAAAATACGACTAGCCCCCAGCCAAAATTAAAACCATTTAGCCATTGACCTCCAATACATTCTAAATCAGGTAATATATCATTGCCAATACCGTTAAATTACCATGTATATCATATATGATTTTGCTCTATTTAGCCAACTAGTAAATTAATATAAACTCGTCACGGTACACATATAATGATTATTGTCCTATTACTCTTATTCATTTTACACATACACTTGCACATATTTAAGAAACTACATACGCAACAATGCATACAAATTGCTTTATTAAAACTAGTAACACCCTCAGTGGTTAATAGAATATACTTTCCATCATATTCGTAACTATTCTCCTACAAAGGTTGCACATATCCCTTCCCCCTTTCTTCTTAATGACATCACCGGACAGGGATTCTTTTACAAGAACAACGCCCACAACAATTTGGAAACACCCAATCGTCAACTATTTTGATATAACGATAGACCTAAAAGTTATATATATCTGATGAAATCATGCCAAGGAAAGAAAGGAATAGCCTTAACATACCTCAAGTTCGCGCTCAAACAACTTGATGAAGATAATTGAATTTTCCTCCAAAGATCAAATACAATCTCCTAATATCTTTCCTTCCAATTAATGAAACTTCTAAATGATTATCCTCATAAGTGTGTGCGCATAAATAACATTCATTTGCCCACAATAATTATAGAAACTTGCAGCCAAAATGTTTGGATTAAAAGAAAATGAACTCATGTACTTTGACTGAATTAAGCGAGAATCCATGTGCATATACTAACACTTAAGAATGGTATCAATGTTATTTTTAATGAAATAGGTTAACAGGTTACATATGTATATACATATATGTGAAAAGCATTTACTTATTATTTTATTAAATTATGAGATAAGTACCAATTGCTGCCACATTGATTACTATAATTGTTATCCATGCCTTACGCCCCCACGTGGAGGGTAGGTGGCAACATTTTAAAGTAAAAATCACCTATCCAACTAGAATATTACGTACGTATTCGGATATTGCATAAATTCGTGATAAAATAAATATAATATTTTATATATATATATTATAATAAAAAAATAATATTTATGTATCTTGAATAGAACCTACCTCCTATAATAATAATAATAATTTTCCAATACGATTACTATCTCTGTTAAAATTCTCACTAAAAATTAGTATATACGCTAGTAGGTCGTACTCTTTTCGTATTCACATTAGTTTATACAAATTTCTTATATATAAATCACGTCCTACAGTAAAGGAGTAATTAATTCATTTTATAACCGAACTTATCTTCTATTAATGATAATAAACAAGAAAATACGTAAATGGATAAATAATCAAATACGTTGCCCACTAAGATTGCTGCCAAACAATTTTCATACATACAATATCCTGGATATTCTATTAAAAGTAGGCAAGAATTGATAGACATGAAAGAGATTAAAGATATTAACAATTATTAAAATTACACACTTTATATTTAATTATATATAAGCACCACTTCATGTCACAATCAAGAATAACTAATGACTTAAAATTGCCCTTACATATATCATGAACCTGATTCTTCCACCAAATACTATTAAATTATAAAAAATTGTAAAATTCAAATTGGATGTCCTTGTGCGAATTCGTGCGACTATCGTGTTACCATAAAATAATTGATGTTAGGCTTCTAAGCGCCCAACAGAGGACTAAGGACAACCATAAAAAGGTTGGGGTGTTACAGCATGCCCGAATCCCAGGCCCACCCACAAAATCGTGGACTATAGCACACCGATTTGGCCCTAAAATGACCCGTTCACGTCATTTTGCCCGTTTGTCCACCCAAATGGCCACGAAAATTTAAACAAACCACACTGGGACGATCCCCAACCTCGCTGGCATGCCCCGGTTGATTTTTGGCCCACACCACACCCGAACCCCGAGCCCAACCCTAAAATCGTGGGCTATAACACACCGATTTGTCTCGAAAAAAACCCGTTCGTACTGTTTCGCCCGTTTGTACACCCAAATGGCCACGAAAATTTGAACGGACCACACTGGGACGATCCTTAACCTCCTTGGTAAGTCCTGGTCGATTTTCGGCCCACAGCACCCCCAGACCCCATGCCCACCCCCAAAACTGTGGGATATAGCAAATCAATTTGGCCTGAAAAGGCCTCATTCGCGTCGTTTCACCCATTTGTCCACCCATAAGGCCACGAAAATTTAAACGGACCACAAAAGGAAGATCCTCAACCTCCCTGGCATACCCTGGTCAATTTTTGGCCTACAGCATGCCTGGACCCCGGGTCCACCCTCGAAACTGTGGGCTATGGCACACCAATTTGGCCCGAAAACACCCTTACGCACCGTTTCGCCCGTTTGTCCACCAAAATGGCCACGAAAATTTAAACTGATCACACTGGGATGATCCCAACCTCCCTGGCATGCATCGATCAATTTTTGGCCCACAGTCAAAAATTCTCACTAAAAATTAGTATATACGCTAGTAGGTCGTACTCTTTTCGTATTCACATTAGTTTATACAAATTTCCTATATATAAATCACGTCCTATGGTAAAGGAGTAATTAATTCATTTTATAACCGAGCTTATCTTCTATTAATGATAATAAACAAGAAAATACGTAAATGGACAAATAATCAAATACGTTGCCCACTAAGATTGTTGCCAAACAATTTTCATACATACAATATCCTGGATATTCTATTAAAAGTAGGCAAGAATTGATAGACATGAAAGAGATTAAAGATATTAACAATTATTAAAATTACACACTTTATATTTAATTATATATAAGCACCACTTCATGTCACAATCAAGAATAACTAATGACTTAAAATTGCCCTTACATATATCATGAACCTGATTCTTCCATCAAATACTATTAAATTATAAAAATTTGTAAAATTCAAATTGGATGTCCTTGTGCGAATACGTGCGACTATCGTGTTACCATAAAATAATCGATGTTAGGCTTCTAAGAGCCCAACAGAGGACTAAGGACAACCATAAAAAGGTTGGGGTGTTACAGCATGCCCGAACCCCAGGCCCACCCACAAAACCATGGACTATAGCACACCGATTTGGCCCTAAAATGACCCGTTCACCCCATTTTGCCCGTTTGTCCACCCAAATGGTCACGGAAATTTAAACAAACCACACTGGGACGATCTCCAACCTCGCTGGCATGCCCCGGTTGATTTTTGGCCCACACCACACCCGAACCCCGAGCCCAATCCCAAAATCGTGGGCTATAACACACCGATTTGGCTCGAAAAAGTCTCGTTCGCACTATTTTGCCTGTTTGTACACCTAAATGGCCACGAAAATTTGAACAGACCACACTGGGATGATCCTTAACCTCCTTGGTACGTCCCGGTCGATTTTCGGCCCACTACACGCCCAGACCCCATGCCCACCCCCAAAACTGTGGGATATAGTACATCAATTTGGCCTGAAAAGGCCTCATTCGCGTCGTTTCGCCCGTTTGTCCACCCATATGGCCACGAAAATTTAAACTGACCACACAAAGAAGATCCTCAACCTCGCTGGCATACCCTGGTCAATTTTTGGCCTACAGCATGCCTGGACCCCGGGCCCACCCTCGAAACTATGGGCTATAGCACACCAATTTGGCCCGAAAACACCCTTACGCACCGTTTCGCCCGTTTGTCCACCCAAATGGCCACAAAAATTTAAACTGACCACACTGGGATGATCCCAACCTCCTTGGAATGCATCGATCAATTTTTGGCCCACAGCACACTCGAACCCCATTTCCACCCCCAAAACCGTGGGCTATAGCATACCGATTTAGCCCGAAAATGCTCTGTTTGCGCTGTTTTACCCGTTTGTCCACCAAATGACCACGAATATTTAAACGGACCATACTGGGATGATCTCCAACCTCCATTGCACGCCTATATCAATTTTTCGCCCACAACATGCCCGGACCCCGTGCCCACCCTCGAAACCATGGGCTATAGCGCATCGATTTAACCCGAAAATGCCTCGTTCTCGTCGTTTCACCCGTTTGTCCACCCAAAGGGCCAAAAAAATTTAAACGGACCATACTGGGATGATCCAACATCCTTGGCACACACGGATCAATTTTTGAACTACAGCATGCCCAAACCCCAGGCCCACCCCTAAAACCATGGGCTATTGCACACCGATTTGGCCCGAAAATACCCTGTTCACGTCGTTTTGCCCGTTTGTCCACACAAATGGCAATAAAAATTTAAACGGGCCTCACTGGGATGATCCCCAACCTCTCTGGCACGCTTCAATCAATTTTTGGCCCACAGCACGCCTGTTCCCCATGCCCACCACCGAAACCGTGGGCTATAACACACCGATTTGGCCTAAAAATGCCCCATTCGCACCGTTTTGCTTGTTTGTCCACCTAAATAGACACTAAAATTTAAATGGATCACACTGGGATGATCCCCAACCTCTCTGGCATACCCCAATTAATTTTTGGCCCAAAGTACGCTCGGACCCAGGCCCATCCCCAAAATAGTGGGCTATCGAACACCGATTTAGTCCGAAAATGCCCTATTCATGCCGTTTTGCTCGTTTGTCCACCCAAATGACCACAAAAATTTAAACGAACCATACTGAGATGATCCCCAACCTCCCTAGCAGGCCCCGATGAATTTTTCACCCATAACACACCCGAAGCCCGGGACCACCCCCAAAACTATGGGCTATAACTCACTGATTTAGCCCAAAAATGCCCCATTTTGCCTGTTTGACTGGATATTTAATAAGCATGGGCCACCTGAAGATTTGGTTGACCTCCTTATGACTGACATAACGAGTGTTCGATCCTGCGCTGATCGTCGATGTAATTTCGGAGCATTTGGATTGATAGTATATTTTAACAATATTTGTAGAGAAGATCTTTGGTTAAGTGGAGGGAGTGTCTTTGGTATTGGACCTTGGTGCATTTCTTCAATATTATAGATAAGTTGTCCCCTGTTGATATCTTGCAACTTTTGTGATGACTTGCGTTATTTGGTACAAATCAACCTTCATCGTAACATTTCCAAGTTGAACGTCCTAGCCTTCGTTGATTTTTGAAGCGTTCTTCAAAATTTTACCCCAGTCTCTTGGAGAGATTTTCTCGATGATTCTTCACTGCGTATCTTGGGATAATCTTGATGGATCATTTTGGGTTTTCTGGATACTGCCGCGCTCAAGTTTCGCTCGTCGTTAGGGAAAATAGATTTTTGTATTATAAAGGGACCGAGCCTTATATAGGATGCCTACATATCCCGCCGAGGGAAATCAGGTCACACGTAGTTCCAATTACAAAAGGTATTTATTCTACTTAGGTACGACCGAACCCGATGAGGGTTGCCTACGTATCTCACCATGAGAAATCAGGTCAGAACGTAGTTCTATTATATGACAATCAGAGGGGAATCCTATGCCCTCAAATATAGGAATATATTGTCTGCTTCTGACTTGATCAACTTGGATTCATCTCTATCATATTCCCGCTAAAGTTAGCGCTTCTCTGTAGAGTGGCTTATATGAAGGCCTTACCGGCTTGGCATGGAGGATGGTGTCCCTCATGTCATACATACTCTTCTATTTTCATGACTGGGCATTGGATCAATATTTGCATTTAGTTGCACTTCGACATGTTGGATTACCCTGGCCTTGGTCAAACACTCAATTTTATGCCTTAACCTATTACAATCTTCAGTGTCGTGCCCCTAAACTCCAGAGTGAAAAGCACATCGCTTTCTTTAATCAAACCATTTAGGTAATGGGTTAGGAATCTTCCCAAGCTCGGGTTGCAGCAAATTTGCACCTCTCAATCTTTCGAACAAATGTGTCAATGGTTCAACAAATTGTGTGTGGCTTCGACTGTACTTACCCTTCAAATTTTGTCTAAGCGCAAAAGGTGTTGGATTTTGATAAACTGACAATTGGATTGGTACGCATGCTCGTGATGGATTTTGGTATATGGGAGCTTAGGGTTGAAGGTAATTTTGTTGGATATCATAGGTATAATGTAGTCTGTGACTCGATATTTGTATCAGTTCGTTATCAGGATTTTGAAGTGATTGGGATGATTCAGGTAATGAGTGGTGTGGTATCACAACAAATACCTCTTCTTCATTCTCCACCTTGGCTCCTTCGATGATCTCTAACCAAGTAGACTCGCTCGAGTTATTTTTCGACTTAATCTTTCCAGAGTTAATTGCCTCTTTAATAAAATTCACCATTTTGACACAGTCAACAAACTTCTCCCCCAATGTGGACATTATCTTTCAAAATAGACACCTTTTTTACTGCGGATAAAATACTTCGTTAATTCACTTTCTTCCATTGATGGTTGAACTTTTTCCACTTCGGACCTCCATCGTCGAGCATATTCCTGAAATGATTCGAAGGGCTTCTTTTGTACACTGATGAGGGAAAGTCGATCAGGTATGATTTCTGTGTTAAACTTGAAATGATTCATAAAGTCTTTATTCATGTCGCTCCATTTGTGCCAATGACGAGGGTTTTGTTTGGTGTACTAAACGAGATCCTCACCAGACAAACTTCTAATGAACAACTTCATTATGAGCTTCTCATTTTTTCCAATCCCTACCAATTTATCACAATATGCTTTTAAATGAGTATGAGGATCCCTGGTTCCATCGAACAAATCTAACTTAGGTAACTTGAACCCGACTGGCAAATCAATATCTGGATGGATACATAAATCTTCGTAGTCCAAATGCTCGCTGACTTGAGTTTATTGGAGGTGTTTCATCGCTCGCTTTAGATTACGAAGCTCACTTACGATTTTGTCATCTCCCTCTTTTGTCCTTGTACTTATCGGAAGCCTACCTTTAGCAGGCAATGGTGAAAATGGGTGTCTCAGTCACGCACATTGGAGAAATATATCGTTCTTGATAGGTAGCATGATTTGTTTGTTGAATGTTACAAGAAGATGTGACGACATTGGGATATGGGGTACAATGAAGAAATTTATGAGAGTTGATGGGTGTGAATGGGGATGATGGATTTACTAAATCAACAGTCATTGTGGGAGGTTGTACTGACTGATAGCGTTCAGGTATTGGAGTTTCTAGAGACGAAAAATTAGGAGGGCGTAGATGTGTGGGGTCCCTTCCTTGGTGTAGTTCTCCTCTTAACGTCTCGAGTTTTTGCTCCAAGAGAAAAATACAGTCATCCTTATCTGTATCGTCTTGTCTTTTGAAAGTCCCTGATATATTTGCTAGTATTGGAATACTTCTAGTCAAGTTGACGACATTGGTGTTCATTCTTGGGATATAGCTTAAGTCAGCTAGTTCGATCGATTAACACAATCAACCTCTCTCAGGGGATAATGCAAAAATAAATGAAAGTTAAAGAGTTAGTTCATGTCAATGGACAAGCACATTCAAACAATGTCAAGTAAGCACAACCTATATTGTGGAGCCTCTTTTTGCCAAATGTAGGCCTTCGCTCAGATAAACTGATATAGATGGATCTAGATTCTGACACACTTTGGATTCAAAACAATTTTAAATTTTTCTTGAAGAGGGAATGTATCCAACAAGGGCGGCTAAGAGAGGCCTTGATGATGGCGATAAAGATATATAGTTGGTATGAATTGATAAAAGCGAGCTTAAAAGATGCCTTTAAAAGAGTGAGCATCTCAAGCCTCGTTATTGATGAATGCGAATCTTGTGGCAGAGCTATCAAACACAAGAAGAGTATTGACGATGTCTCACGCTCATTGGATGGAAAGAGTTAGAAGTGGGTGAAGATGAATAATATTCCACATCCATTGTCTTGAAGAAGGGTGTCAAATAATTGTAGAGTTTTGAATAATATTCTACGTCTGTTGACTAAAAAAAGGAATCAAACACTGGAAGAATTCTTGACGACATTCTACTCTAGTTTGGATCAAAAGAAGTTAGACGTAGGTAGAGTTTTTTAGTTACATTCCCTATCTGCGGACTTGAAGAGAAAGTCGAACGAAAGCAAAGCAGTTTTAGAACACTCGACTTTCATGGAATTTGAGAAAGATATTTGTGAAGCGGAGTTTTAACAATGCTCTGTATTCGTGAAAATGGTGTCAAATGTTAGCGAGTTTGGGTAATACTCTATGTTTATTGACGTGAAAATGATGTCGAATGAAGGAAGAGTAAAAGAGGGCCAATTTGATTGTTCTGAATCCATTAATGTTATATATCTGGATTATCTGAATCAGTTCTAACACAAAATATGTCATAAAGGTTTCATAACCTTCTGACGAAAGGGTGGCTTCCTAGTTGTGAAGACGATACCTTGGACCGTCCCGCATAAGGTATATGCAATATGACCTATTACTAGAGTAGGATTTTTCCCTAAATGTTCAAGAATGGGAATGAATATTTGCGAGAAAGTGCACTAATCTAACTGCACCGACTCTGAAACTAAGGAATCCAAAGAAGGTTCGGAGGAGTGCAGTACACCCCTCGCGTGTACCACAGTGTGTGAATTGTGTACGGCCAAAGACTCGATAGAAAAATGCAAGTGATAAAGCAGTAACAAGTAGTGTTATTCAAACAAATAAGGAACGCAAGTTTGGATTTGGCTTGCGTCTTTTCACACATAGCATGATATAAAAATATGTAAAACAAATAACATATTAAAGCATAAAAATCCTAAACTAAGCATGATAAAAAAAATGTAAAGAATTTATGATCATATTCACATAATTTGCAGTGTAACAGGTAAAGAATTTAATCATATACAAAAAATGTAAAAATACCTCCCTCGATTGAAAATCGAGTCGATCATGGTTAGAACCTCTCCTCATCCCCAGTAGAGTCGCCATTCTGTCGCGTCCCTATTTTTACCTGAGGTCAAAACGAGCACGACATTATGGACTCTAAAAGAATGAAAATTGTACATAGTCTCCACCTTATTTTAAGGGAAATGAGGAAAACCTTTTTTATTTATTAAAATGCATGACTTGTGTTTTAGTCTACGAAACCAGTTTAGATCCTAGGTAAGGGTTCAAGTTATTCCAAAGGGAAGGGGTTAGGCATCCTTCAGAATCCACAAGTGCGGTACCCGGCTAGACTAAATTTATCAAAGAGGGAGGAAGTATAAATATTTAAATAATATAAAGTTGTAGGTGTATTAAATATATAAATAAATTTATTTTTATGAAAATATGTACAAAAGTATGTATAAAAATATAAAGATTTCATGTAAAAGGAAAAAAAAATATTTTTTGTAACACATAAAAAAAGAAAAGTATCTTTTATATACTAAAAAGGAAAAGTATTTTTAATCAAAAATCACAAAGGAAAATATAAATTCATTTTTTAAAGAGAGCTATGTAATATGTGAATGTGAATTAATTGATTAACTTAATTATTTTAAATAAATATTAACGGCCTAAGTTTGCATAAAGACGAGGTGAAGTCATATAAATAAAGAAAATTTCGCCCAACACCCCAAAAATAAAGTTTTCACTATAATAACATTTGTACAAATATACGAATATAAAATACAATACAAATTAAAAGAGCCTCTTTGACTGCAACTCTCGACGAGTTTTCCAAAATAACCTATATAAACACTTGTAAAAGGTTTTAGTAACAAATAAATAATCATAAATGAGAATGTGTATATTTACGTAATATAAAAAAATATATATATTTTTTGTTAAAAGTGGGCTCAGATAAAGTCATGACTGCGAAATGTTTGCTCAATTAATGGGTCGTCCTAAATCGTTTTGCTACGAAATGATTGCTCAATTAATTGAACATCCTAAATCGTCATGCCAGAATATGAGTTGTAAAATCTTGTGTTGTTATAAAGTTTCATCATCGCCCAAAAATGTTTATTTATTATGTAATTATCTACGTAAAGTCCGTCTTTTATTTACGGAGGCCTAAAAATTAATAATAATTTTTTTCATTGTCCAACTGTGTAATATCCGTTCTTTTATCAGTATAATAAATTATAAAGCAATGACAGAGAAAATAATGCCCAAAAACAGTCCCAAAAAACTAATCAAGCCAGCAAAGTGGACCCATGTGATAGACACATGACTAACAACAACAAACAAACATAGCATTAACATATAGTGACAGTAATGATGAAAATAAAGGAACAAAACACAATATAACAATGAAATATAAGCAAGCAATATTCAATAATGACAAGAAAAAATTGAAAATGAACGAATATTCTAAATAGTGATAGTGTTGACGTTGCTTCAACGGCGATCGCCGGAGCAATGCCAGAAAATGAGGCATAAGTTGGATCTGGCCATTTTTTTCGAAGAACAAATGGGGGTGGTTCAATGTTCGGAAAAAAAGGTCGCTCGCCGGTGACCAAATCCAGCGAGGCGCATCTCAAAAATAAAAATAAAAGAAAGAGGAAAAAGGGGAAAACTGTAGTAGGGGTCGTGGATTCATAGTTTATCGACCAGATCTGGCTGGTCGACATTGGTGGTTGCTTTAGCGGCTGGTGAGGGGAGAAATGGGAGGCACTTTGGTGGTGGTGGCACGACTGGAGCTCAAAGCTCGCCGGCAATCACCTCTTGCGAGTTAGCAGCATAACAGAGGAGGAAGGAGATGACAGTAGCGGGGTTCGCCAGAGAAGACGAGAGGGAGAGAGATCCGATAGTTGTTGGTGTGTTTTGTTATTGTGTGTGTATGAGTAATGGTATATATGTGTAATTATACTGATGATGGTAAAAATGGAACAAATAAAATGAAGGTTCCGTCCTGATCTGTGTCTTCTCCTCCCTTCTCCCTTATCCCTTCACTGTCCAACCTCTCCCCCATTTATAGATGCAAATCCGGACTTGAAAGGTCCGGATTTAAAACCTATACAATAAAAATATGAGAAAAGGGGGGGGGGGGAGATTTGAATGGGATCTTCGATTTTGAAGCCATTAATGGCTGCTTGGACCTATTTTCCATCCTTACACGAATTTGGAGCCTTGCTTTTTCTGATTTTTGGTTTTAGGTGGTGGAAGAGGCAAGTTTTGGAGAGATTCTCGCATAGGGGCGGCAGCCACGACAGTGCTAGGGTTGCGGTTTTAGCATGAGAGAGAAGGGGAGGAGAAAGAGAAGTAAAAGGGGGTCAGTGGTTTGTGAATTGAAAGGGAAAGGGATGATGGTTCCCGATCGCTGCATCTTTGGGAGGAGAAACATGTATTTTATCTTTTTCTGAGAAAGAGAAAAGAACGGATAGAACCAATTAATGTTTAAGACTTGCAAATCTTGACTACTCTTGGTCCGTCCGATCTAATATCACCTTAAAATAATAACAGTACAAATATTTATGTCTTTGTATAGATAAATAAATATATGAAAAAAATTATTCAAAAACCAATTAATTTCTGATCTGTTTGCTTTTTATCAGTTCGAATTTTAAAAATATATAAAAAGGTAAATTATAATATTAATATATATATATATATATATATAAACATTTGAAATTCGGGACCCTCGGATTAGAAAGAAAAATTAGCGGACTAGATTAATCTATGTCAGTCGGACTTTTTGGACTGATTTTGATCCGTCCAATCTTTGATCAGATGATCTTGAAGAGATTACCACTAAAATAATAATACCAACAAATAAAATAAAATGTATGTACGTATGGATAAATATGTGAAAGGTCGATTTCAAAATGACTTTTCGATCCGTTCAATATTCGATCGAACGGTTTGAATTTAATTTGAAGAGGAGGGAAAAGGTGAAAAACAAATAT
Source organism: Capsicum pubescens (assembly GCA_030864215.1). Classification (NCBI taxonomy): domain Eukaryota; kingdom Viridiplantae; phylum Streptophyta; class Magnoliopsida; order Solanales; family Solanaceae; genus Capsicum; species Capsicum pubescens. The sequence goes on from CM061542.1 coordinate 7,361,086, forward strand.
ACAAATAAATAGTCAGTTAAAAAAAATCATATATAAAAAATAACTAAACCTTTTAGGACCTTTCGGGTTTTAAAATAAATCGTCAGATCGAGTTAAATTGTATCTGTTTAGGCGTAGTGACGAAGCGGACATAAAAATTGTACTGAGTTTTGGGCTATTTTTGAGGCTTTTGGTTGAAATTTGTAAAATGAGAGTTGGGATCGAGGGAAATAAAAAAATAAAATTGGATTATTGCTAGCCCAAATACTCTTTTCTACTGAAATTAATTTTATCGATGCTTTTCGATATTCTAAAATTATTTTTAATTTTAACGTATATAAATTACAGACATGATTTGGGTATATATATGTAGAAATAAGAATATAATAAAATCTAAAATATATATTTTATAAAACAAAAGTATAAATATATATGGTTACAATATCGCCTAAAGAATAAAATTAGAAAAAAATGCAAATGCGATTACTAAAGATATTTTATTTTATTTTTTAAAATATTTAATTATATTAAAATATTTTATAATATGATAGAAAACTAGAAAATTTATCAAAATATGTGTCTTATTTCTTATTTAATTTTAAAATTAGTTAGTGTCAAGAATATCGATAAAATTAATTAAAAGGAATAAGCGAGCCAAAATTGGGTGTCAACAGCTGGTATTCCCCAATCAATTTTCGGCCAAGCGTCGTTTCGCCTGTTTGTCCACCCAAATGGCCACGAAAATTTAAACGGACCATAATGGGATGATTCTCAACCTCCCAGGCATGCCCCCATTGAATTTTGGCCCACCGCACACCCGGACCCCGAGCCCACCCCTAAAATCGTAGGCTATAGCAAACCGATTTTGCTAAAAAATGCCCCGTTCGCATCGTTTTGCCTATTTGTCAATCTAAATGGCCACGAAAATATAAATTGACCACACTGGGATGATCCCCAACCTCCCTGACACACCTCGATCGATTTTTGACCCACAGCACACCCGAACCCCAAGCCCACCCCCAAAACCGTGGTCTATAACACACCAATTTAGCTCGAAAATGCCCCTTCACGTTGTTTTGCTCGTTTGTCCATCCAAATAGCCACGAAAATTTAAATGGACCATACTGGGATGATCCCCAACCTCCCTGGCATGCCCCGGTCTTGTTTCAGCCCACAACATGGTCGAATCCCAGGCCCACACCCGAAACTGTGGGCTATAGCACACCGATTTGGTCCAAAAATGCCCCGTTCACGCCGTTTCACCCAGTTGTTCACCCAAATGGCCACAAAAATTTAAACGGACCACACTGGGATGATCCCCAACCTCCCTAGCACGCCCCCATCGATTTTTGGCTTACCGCACGTCCGGACCCCAAGCTCTTCCCCAAAACCGTGGGCTACATGATACAAGAATTATCACGGATATGGGCTTACGAGAGTACGCGTTGGACCCGAGACTTGGTGTGTGCAATTGAAGAGACAAATAGGACTTAATTATGCACCAAAAACCGTCCATACACTACACTTGGACTACACTCCTTAAGCGCCTTTTGTCTTCCCTTCATTAAGGGCTTTTTGGATATTTCACTTATGTTGTAATAAGTTTATAAATAGTCTAGTATAAGGTCTTTATTTCTTTAGTTAATTATTGATATTGAAAGTTGTAACACTTGAACCAAACTCTCTCTAGTGTGAGGAGTGTACCACCTTAGTTTAGGGCTTAGAAAAACCACCAAATCCGAAATGAGGGTGATGCTAGGATGGAATCGCTAGTATTGCCAAACATTGTTAGAAACCTTGGCTCTTGAGTGGTTCACACCCTATTTTGTCATTATAAGAGTGTTGGTGTTGCTAATTACAAGTATTAAGGGTCTTAGTGTGCGACATACACTTAGGTTCTTAGTTCTTGTGAGAGTTGATGTCTCACTTCCTATCCTTACACTTCTTGTAATCGTGTTTATGTTCTTTTTCTAGTAAAGCCGTGTATTGTTGTTATCTTGTTGTTGTTGTCTTATCATTTCGTGTTCATCTTATTGTTGGCTATTTTTTTGGTGTAAATTACACCTTGTATCATCTCGTTCTTGTGGTATTATTGTTGGCCGAGACTTGTTACACTTTTGGTCCTCAGTTTGTCTTGTGTTTTGTGTCTTGTTTCCATATTGTGGGTTAATTTCGTTATCACTACAGCACACCGATTTGGCCCAAAAAAGCCCTGTTTGCACTGTTTCGCCCGTTTCTCCACCCAAATGGTCACAAAAATTTAAATGGACCACATTCGGATGATCCCCAACCTCCCTGGCACACCTCGATTGATTTTTGGCCCACAACATGCCAGACCCCGAACCCACCCTCGAAATCGTGGGCTATAGTACACTGATTTGGTCCAAAAATGCCCCTTCTACGCTATTTCGCCCTATTGTCCATGCAAATGGACACGAAAATTTGAACGGACCACACTGGGATGGTCCCAAACCTCCCTGGCATGCCTCGATCGATTTTTGGCCCACAACATGCCTGGACCCGAGCCCACACCTTAAATCGTGGGCAATAGCACACCGATTTGGCCCGAAATTGCCCCATTCCGCGCCGTTTCGCCCGTTTGTCCACCCAATTGGCCACAAAAATTTAAACGGACCACACTGGTACAATACCCAACCTCCCTAACATGCCCCAGTCAATTTTTTGCCCATAGTACGCCCGAACCCTGGGCCCACCCCCAAAACCGTGGGCAATAGCACACCGATTTGGCCCAAAAATGCCCAGTTCACCCCGTTTCGCCCGTTTGTCCATGTAAAAGGCCACAAAAATTTAAACAGACCTCACTGGGATGATCCCCAACCTCCCTATCATGCCCCGGTCGATTTTCAGCCCACAGCATGCCCGGACCCCAGGCTCACCCCCAAAACCGTGGGCTATAGATAATTGATTTGGCTCGAAAATGCCCCGTTCTGGTCATTTCATCCGTTTGTCCACCTAAAAGGCCACAAAAATTTAAACGGACCACACTGGGACATTCCCCAACCTCCCTGGCATACCCTGAACAAGTTTCGGCCCACAACACATTGGACCCACCGCTAAAAACGTGTGCTATGGCACACCGAATTGGCTTGAAAATGCCCCGTTCGTGCTGTTTTTCCGGTTTGTCCACCCAAATGGCCACGAAAATTTTAACGGACCACACTGGGTTGATCCCAAGCCTTCCTGGCATGCCTCAATTTATTTTTGACATACAGCATGCCCTAACCCTGGGCCCACCCATGAATCCGTGGGCTATAGCACACCGATTTGGCCTGAAAATGCCTCGTTCGCGTTGATTACATCGTTTGAAAAAACAAATGGCCACAAAAATTTAAATGGACCACACTGGGATGATCGCCGAACTCCATGGCAAACCTCAATCAATTATAGACACACAACATTCCTGAAACTCGGGCCCACCCCCGAAACCGTAGGCTATAGCACACCGATTTGGCCCGAAAATGCCCCATTCACGCCGTTTCATCCGTTTGTCCAACCGAATGGCCACAAAAATTTTAACGGACCACACTGGGATGATCACTGACTTCCCTGGCATGCCCTAGTTGATTTTCGGCCAATAGCACGCCCTAACACCACGTCCATCCCCAAAACCATGGGCTATAGCACACGGATTTATTCCAAAAATGCCTCGTCCGCGCCGTTTCACCCGTTTGTCTACCTAAATGGCCACAAAAATTTTAACGGACCACACTGGGATGATCCCCAGCCTCCCTGACACGCCCCGGTCAATTTTTGACCCACAGCATGCCCGGACCCCGGGCTCACCCACAAAACCATGGGCATAGCACATCGATTTGGCCCGAAAATGTCTTGTTCATGCTGTTTTATCCGTTTGTCCTCCAAAATGGCCACGAAAATTTAAGTGGACCATACTGGGATGATCCCCGACTTCCCTGGCACGCCCTGGTCAGTGTTTAGCCCACAGCACGCCCGGACCCCTCGCCCACCCCCGAAACTGTGGGCTATAGCACACCAATTTTGTCCAAAAATGCCCCGTTCATGCAGTTTTGCCCGTTTATCCACCTAAATGGCCATAAAAATTTAAACGGAGCACACTGAGACGATCCCAACCTCCCTGGCATACCCCAGTCTATTTTTAGACCACAGCACACTCGAATCCCCGCCCCACCCCCAAAACAGTGGGTTATAGCACACCGATTTGGCCAGAAAATGCCCCATTCGCGCCGTTTCGCCCGTTTGTCTATCCAAATGGCCACAAAAATTTAAACGGACTATATTGGGATGATACCCAACCTCCCTGGCTCGCTTCGGTCAATTTTCAGCCACAGCACGCCTGAACCACGGGCCCACCCCCAAAACCGTGGGCTATAACACACCAATTTAGCCTGAAAATGCCCCGTTCACGCCGTTTCACCCGTTTGTCCAGCCACAGGGCCACAATAATTTAAACGAACCACAGTGGGATAATCCCTAGCCTCCCTGCCATGCCTTGGTTGATTTTTATCCCACAGCACGCCCGGATCCTTGGCCCATCCCCGAAATCATGGGGTGTAACTCACCGATTTGTCACAAAAATGCCCCGTTCGTGCTGTTTCGCCTGTTTATCCACCCAAATGTCCACAAAAATTTAAACGGACCATACTGGGATGATCCTGAACCCCCTGGAATGTCCAGGTTGATTTTTGTCCCACAACACGCTCGAACCCCGGGTCCACCCCCAAAACCGTGCGCTATAGGACACCGATTTAGCCCGAAAATGCCCCGCTCGCGCTGTTTCACCTGTTTGTCCACCCAAATGGCCACGAAAAATTAAACGAACTATACTGGGATGATACCCAACCACCCTGGCATGCCTCGGCCAATTTTTGGCCCACAGAATGCCCTGATCCCGAGCCCACCCCCAAAACCGTGGACTATAGCACACTGATTTGTCCAGAAAATGCCCTGTTTACGCCGTTTAACTCGTTTGTCCATCCAAATAACCATTAAAATTTAAACGGACCATACTGGGATGATCCTCAACACCCCTGGCATGCCCCGGTTAATTTTTGGCCGACAGCACGTCGGACCCCAAGCCCACCCCAAAAATTGAAGCCTATAGAATACCAATTTGACCCGAAAATGCCCTGTTCGCGCCGTTTCACCCATTTGTCCACCCAAATGGCCATAAAAATTTAAACTGACCATAGTTGGATGATCTCCAACCTCCCTAGCTTGCCTCGGTCAATTTTTTGCTCACGGTATGCCCGGACCCCATCCCGCCCCAAAAACCGTGGGCTAAAGAACGCTGATTTGGCCCAAAAATGTCCTGTTCGCACCGTTTCGCCCGTTTGTCCACCCAAATGGCCACAAATTTAAACGAACCATATTGGGATGATTCCCAACCTTCCTGGTACGACCTGATCAATTTTTGGCCCACATTACGCCCGAATCCCGGGCCCACCCTCGAAACTGTGGACCATAGCACACCGATTTGGCCTGAAAACTCCCAATTTGCGTTGTTTCGCCATTTTGTCCACCCAAATTGCTACGAAAATTTAAACAAACTACTCTGGAACGATCCCCAACCTCCCTGGCACACCCTGGTCAATTTTCATCCTACTGCACGCCCGAACCTCGGGCCCACCCCAGAAATCGTGGGCTATAGCACCCCGATTTGGCCCGAAAATACCTCATTCAAGTCGTTTCACCCATTTGTCCACCCAAATGGCCAGGAAAATTAAAAAAAACCATACTAGATGATCCCCAGCCTCCCTAGTATGCCCCGGTTGATTTTTTTCCCACAGCACGCCCGAACCCCGAGCCCACCCCCAAAACCATGGGCTATAGCACACCAACTTTGATCGAAAACTCTCGGTTCATATTTTTTGCCCGTTTGTCCACCCAAAAAGCCCCATAAATTTAAATGGACCACACTGGGAAGATCTAACTTCCCTGGCATACCTCGGTCGATTTTCAGCCAAGAGCACGCCCAAAATTTGAGTCCACCCCCAAAACCTTAGGCTATAGCACATCGATTTGGCTCGAAAATTCCCCATTCGCGCCGTATCGCCCGTTTGTCCGCCCAAATAGCCACAAAAATTTAAACGGACCACACCTGGATGATACTCAACCTCCTTGGCATTCCCCGATCGATTTTTAGCCCACAACAAGCCCAGATCTCGAGCCCACCCCCAAAACCGTAGGCTATAGCACACCGATTTGGCTCGAAAATACCCGTTCGCATTGTTTCGCCCGTTTTTCCACCTAAATAGCCACGAAAATTTAAACGGACCACCCTGGGATGATCTCCAACCTCTCTGGTACGTCTCAATCAATTTTTGTCCCACAACACGCACAGGCCCACCCCCTGAAATCATGGTCTATAGCACACCGATTTGGCCCAAAAATGTCTCGTTCGCGCCGTTTCGCCCATTTGTCCATCCAATTGGCCATAAAAATTTAAACGAACCATACTAGTATGATCCTCAGCCTCCCTGGCATGCCTTGATCAATTTTTGACCCACAGCATGCACGGACCCCGGGCCCACCCCTGAAACCATGGGCTATAACACACCGATTTAGCCCAAAAATGCCCCGTTCGCGCCGTTTCACCAGTTTGTCCACCCAAATGGCCACAATAATTTAAACGGACCACACTGGGATGATTCCCAACCTCCCTGGCATACCCCGGTCAATTTTTGGCCTGCATCACGCCCGAACCCTGGGCCCACCCCTAAAATAGTGGGCTATAGCACACCGATTTGGACCAAAAATGCCTCGTTCGCCCCGTTCGCCCCGTTTTGCTCGTTTGGCCATCCAAATGGCCACAAAAATTTAAACGGACCATACTGGGATAATCCCAAACCTTCCTGGCACTTCCCAGTCGATCTTCGGTCCACAGCACGCCCAGACCATGGTCCCACCCTAAAAACCGTTGGATATAGCACACAAATTTGGCCCAAAAATGCCGCGTTCGCATCATTTCGCCCGTTTGTCCAGCCAAATGGCCACAAAAATTTAAAAGGACCACACTGGGATGATCATCAACCTCCCTGGCAAGCCCCGATTGAGTTTTGGCCCCAGCACGCCTGGATCCCACCCCCGAAATCGTGGGCTATAGCACACCGATTTGGCCCAAAAATGCCCCGTTCGCGTTGTTTCACCTATTTGTCGACCAAAATGGCCATGGAAATTTAAATAGACCACACTAGGATGATCCTCAACCTCCCTGGCATGCCCCAATCAATTTTCGACCCACAGCATACCCGAAACCCAGGCCCACCCCCGAAACCATAGGCTACTATAGCACACCGATTTCTCCTGAAAACACCCTGTTTGTGCAGTGTCGCCCGTTTGTCCACCCAAATGGGCATAAAAATTAAAATGGACCACACTGGAATGATCCCCAACCTCCCTAACATGCCCCTATCAATTTTTGGCCTACAACACGCCCGAACCCTGGGCCCACCCCAAAAACTGTGGGCTATAGAACACCGATTTGTTTCAAAAATGCCCTGTTCGTGCCATCTCGCTCGTTTATCCACCCAAATGGCCACAAAATTTTAAACGGACCACACTGGGATGATCCTAAACCTCCCTGGCATGCCTCGGTTGATTTTCGGCCAATAGCACGCCCAGACCCCGGACCCACCCCCAAAATCATGGGCTATAAAAGACCGATTTGCCTCTAAAATGCTGTATTCGCACCGTTTTGCTCGTTTGTCTTCCCGAATGGCCAAAAAAAATTAATCGGACTACACTGCGATGATCCCCAACCTCCCTGACAGAGCACGGTGGATTTTCGGCCCAAAACACGCTCGTACCCCGGGTCCACCCCCGAAACCATGGGCTATAGCACACCGATTTGGCCCAAAAATACGTCTTTCATGCCGTTTCACTCGTTTGTCCACCCGAATAGCCACGAAAATTTAAACGGACCATACTGAGATGATCCCCAACCTTCCTAAAACTCCCCGATCAATTTTTGCCCAATAATTTGCCCAGACCCTGGGCCCACCACTAAAATTGTGGGCTATAACACACCGATTTGGCCTGAAAATGCACCATTCATGCCGTTTCGCCCGTTTGTCCAACCAAATGGCCGCGAAAATTTAAACGGACCACATTAGGATGATCTCCAACTTTGCTGGCATGCCTCGATCAATTATCGGCCCCAGCACGCCTGGACCCCGGACCTACCCCCAAAATCATGGGTATAGCACACCGAATTGGCTCGAAAACTTCTCATTCGTGCTATTTCACTTGTTTTTCCACCCAAATGGCCACAAAAATTTAAACAGACCACACTAGGACGATCCTCAACCTCTATGGCACGGCCAGATCAATTTTTGGCCCACAACATGCCCAAACCTCGGGCCCACCCCTAAAACCGTGGGCTATAGCACACCGATTAGTTCGAAAAATGCCCCATTCACGCCATCTTGCCCGTTTATCCACCCAAATGGCCATAAAAATTTAAACGGTCTACACTGGGACGATTCTCAACCTCCCTGGAACGCCTCGGTTGATTTTTGTCCAACAGCATGCCCGGACCCCAGGCCCACCCTCGAAATCATGGTCTATAGCAGACCGATTTGCCTCGAAAACACTGCATTCGCACCGTTTTGCTTGTTTATCCTCCCGAATGGCCAAAAAAATTTAATCGGACCATACCGGAATGATCCCCAACCTCCCTAGCATACCACGGTCATTTTTTAACCCACAGCACGCCCGAACCCCGGGCCCACCCCTGAAACTATGGGCTATAGCACACCGATTTGGCCCAAAAATGCATCTTTCTTGTTGTTTTATCCGTTTGTCCACCCGAATGGCCACAAAAATTTAAACGGACCACACTGGGATGATCCCCAACCTCCCTGGCATGACCCGATCTATTTTTGGCCCAGAACACGCGCGGACCACAGGCCCACCACCAAAACCGTGGGCTATAGCACACTGATTTGGCTCGAAAATGCCCCGTTCTCGCCATTTTGCCCGTTTGTTTACCCAAATGGCCACAAAAATTTAAACGGACCACATTGGGATGATCCCCAACTTCGCTGGCACGCCCCGATCAATTTTCGGCCCCAGCACGCCTGGACCCCGAGGCCACCCCCAAAACCATGGGCTATAGCACACCGATTTGGCTAGAAAATGCCTCGTTCCCGCCGTTTCACCCGTTTGTCCACCCAAATGGCCACCAAAATTTAAATGGACCACACTGGGAAGATCCCCAACCTCCCAAGTATGCTCCGGTCAATTCGACCCACAGCACGTTCGGACCCCAATCCCACCACTGAAATCATGGGCTATAGCACACCGATTTGGCCCAAAAATGCCCCGTTCGTGTCGTTTCTCCCATTTATCCTCCCAAATGACCACAAAAATTTAAACAGAATATACTGAGAAAATCCCCAACCTTCCTACCATGCCCCAATTTTCAGACCACAGCTCATCCGGACCTATGGGCCACCCCCAAAATCGTGGGCTATAGCACACTAATTTGGCCCGAAAATGCTCCGTTCGTGCCGTTTCTCTTGTTTATCCACCCAAACGGCCACAAAATTTAATCGGACCATACCGGGATGATTTCCAACCTCCATGGCATGCCTCGATCAACTTTTGCCTCACAGTACGCCCGAACCCCGGGCCCACCCCTGAAACCGTGGGCTATAGTACACCAATTTAGCCCGAAAATGCCCCATTCGCGCCATTTCGCCCGTTTGTCCACTCAAATGGCCACAAGAATTTAAAAGAACCATACTGGATGATCCTTAACCTCTTTAGCATGCCTCGATCAATTTTTAGCCCACAACATGCTCGGACCACGGGCCCACCATCAAAATCGTGGGCTATAGTCCACAGATTTGGCCCAAAAATGCCCCGTTTGAGCCGTCTTGCCCGTTTGTCCTCCCAAATGGCCACGAAAATTTAATGGACCATAGTAGGATGTTCCCCAACCTCCCTGGCATGCCCTGATCGATTTTTGGCCAACAGCACGCCCGGACCCCGGGCCCACCCCCAAAACTGTGGGCTATACCGATTTGGCTCGAAAATGCCCTGTTGGTCATGTTTCACCCGTTTGTCTACCCAAATGACCACAAAAATTTAAACGGACCACATAGGGACGATCCCCAACCACTCTAGCATGCCCCGATTAATTTTTGGCCCATAACACGCCCAGACCCCTGGCCTTCCCCCAAAATTGTGAGCTATAGCACACCGATTTGTCCGAAAAATGCCCCGTTGGTGCCATCTCGCCCGTTTATCCACCCAAATGGCCACAAAAATTTAAACAGACCACACTGGGATGATCCTCAACCTCTCTGGCACGCCTCGGTCAATTTTCAGCCAACAGCACGCCCGGACCCCGAGCCCACCCCCGAAATCATGGGCTATAGCATACTGATTTGCCTTGAAAATGCCCCATTCACACTGTTTCGCCTATTTGTCCTCCCAAATGGCCAAAACAATTTAATCAGACTACACTAGGATGATCCTAAAACCTCCCTGGCATGCCACAATTGTTTTTTGGCCCATAGCACGCCCGAACCTCGTGCCCACCCTCGAAACCATGAGTTATAGCACGTCGATTTGGCTTGAAAATTCGTCTTTCATGCCGTTTCACCCGTTTGTCCACCCGAATGGCCACAAAAATTTAAACAGACCAAACTGGGATGATCCCCAACCTCTCTGGCATGCCCCGATCGATTGTTGACCCACAACATGCCTAGACCCCGGTTCCACCACCAAAACCGTGGGCTATACCACACCGATTTGGCCCGAAAATGCCTCGTTCGCGCAGTTTTGCCCATTTGTCCACCCAAATGGTCGCGAAAATTTAAACAAACCATATTGGGATGATCTCCAACTTTGCTGGCATGCCCCGGTCTATTTTTGGACTACATCATGCCCGAACCCCTAGCACAATCCCGAATCCGTGGGCTATAGCACATCGATTTGGCTCGAAAATACCCCGTTCGCACCGTTTTGCCGATTTATCCACCCAAATGGCCACAAAAATTTAAAAGGACCACACAGGGATGATACCCAGCCTCCCTGGCATGCCCTGGTCGATTTTCAGCCCACAGCATGCCAAACCCTGGGCCCACCCCCAAAACCGTGGGCTATAGCACACCGATTTAGCTCAAAAATGCCCCGCTCTCGCCGTTTCGCCTGTTTGTCCACCCAAATGGCCACAAAAATTTAAACAGACCACATTGGGATGATCTCCAACCTTCCTGGCATGCCCCGGTTGATTTTCAGCCCACAACACGCTTGGGCCCCAGGCACACCCCCAAAACCATTTGCCCACAACACGCTCGGGCCCCAGGCCCACACCACTATCTCTTTCACCTGTTTGTCTACCCAAATAGCCACAAAAATTTAAATGGACCATACTGGGATGATCCCCAACCTCCCTAGCACGTTCCGATCAATTTTTGTCCCACAGCACACCCGTACCCTGGGCGCACCTCCAAAACTGTGGGCTATAGCACACCAATTTGGCCTAAATATGCCCCGTTTGTGCCGTTTCGACCGTTTGTCCATCCAAATAACCATTAAAATTTAAACAGACCACACTGGGACGATCCCCAACATCCCTGGTATGCCCCGATTGATTTTTGGCCAACAACACGCCAGGCCCCAGGCCCACCCGCGAAATCGTGGGCTATAGAACACCGATTTGGCCCGAAAATACCCCGTTCGTGCAGTTTCACTTATTTGTCCACCCAAATGGCCACAAAAATTTAAACGGACCATATTGGGATGATCCCCAACCTCCCTGGCATGCCTCAGTCGATTTTTGGCCCACAATATGCCTGGACCCCATCCCATCGCAAAAACTGTGGGCTAAAGAACGCTGATTTGGCTAAAAAATGCCCCGTTCGTGCCATTCATCCGTTTGTCTACCCAAATGGCCACAAAAATTTAAACGAACCATACTAGGACAATCCCCAACCTTTCTGGTATGGCCCGGTCAATTTTTGGCCTATAGTACGCCCAAATCCTGGGTCCACCCTCGAAATTATGGGCTATAGCACACAGATTTGGCCCAAAAATGCCCAATTCTCGCTGTTTCGCCCGTTTATCCACCCAAATGACCACGAAAATTTAAACAGACCAATATGTGACAACCCCAACCTCCATGGCACGCTCCGATCAATTTTGAGCCCACAGCACACCCGAACCTCGAGTCCACCCCAAAAATCGTGGGTTATAGCACACCGATTTTGCCCAAAAATATCCCATTCACGCCGTTTCACCCGTTTGTCCACCCAAATGTCCATGAAAATTAAAACAAACCACACTGAGATGATCCCCAGCCTCCCTGACATGCCCCGGTCGATTTTTGGCCCACAACACGCCTGGACCCCGGGCCCACCCCCAAAACTGTGGGCTACAGCATACCAACTTTGACCAAAAATGCTTGATTCGCGTTGTTTCGCCTTTTTGTCCACCCAAACAGCCCCAAAAATTTAAACGGACCACACTGGGATGATACCTAACTTCCCTGTCATACCCCAGTCAATTTTTAGCCCACAGCATACCCGAAACTTGGGCCCACCTCCAAAACCGTAGGCTATAGCAAATTGATTTGGCTCGAAAATGCCCCATTCACGCTGTTACGCTCGTTAGTCCACCCAAATGGCCACGAAAATTTAAACACACCACACTAAGACGATCTCCAACCTCCTTGGCTTGCCCCGGTTGATTTTCGGCCCACATCACGCCCAGATCCCGAGCCCATCCCCAAAATCGTAGGCTATAGCACAGCAATTTAGCTTGAAAATACCCATTCATACCGTTTCGCTAGTTTATCCACCCAAATAGCCACAAAAATTTAAATGGACCACACAAGGATGATCCCCAACCTCCTTGACATGTCCCGATCAATTTTTGGCCCACAACATGCTCGAGCCCACCCCCAAAATCATGGGCTATAGCACATCGATTTGGCTAAAAAATACCTCATTTGTGCTGTTTCGCCCGTTTGTCTACACAAATGGCCATAAAAATTTAAACGGACCATGCTGGTACGATCCCCATCCTCTCTAGCATGACCCGATCGATTTTTGACATACAGCACGTATGGGCCCCGGGCCCACCCTTGAAGTCATAGGTTATAGCACACTGATTTAGCCTAAAAATGCCCCATTCGTGCCATTTCACCAGTTTGTCCATCCAAATGGCCACAAAGTTTTAACGGACCATATTGGGACAATCCTCAACCTTCCTGGCATACCCGATTGATTTTTAGCGCACAACATGCTCTAACCCTGGGCCCACCCCCAAAACAGTAGGCCATAGCACACCGATTTGGACCGAAAATGCCCCGTTCAAACCGTTTCACTCGTTTGTCCACCCAAATGGCCACAAAAATTTAAAAGGACCACACTGGGATGATTCCAAAGCTCCCTGGAATGCCCCAGTTGATTTTCGTCCCACAGCACGCCCAAACCCCAGGTCCACCCTTAAAACCATGGGTAATAGCAAACAGATTTGGCCCAAAAATGCCCTGTTCGCGCCGTTTCGCCTGTTTGTCCACCCAAATGGCAAAAAAAATTTAAAAGGACCATACTGGGATGATCTTTAACCTCCCTGGCATGCCCCGATCGATTTTTGGTGCACAGCACACCCGAATGCTAGGCCCACTCCCAAAACCGTGGGCTATAGCACATCGATTTGGCTCGAAAATGTCCACTTCGCTCCATTTTGCCCGTTTGTCCACCCGATTAGCCACAAAAATTTAAATAGACCATTCTAGAATGATTCCCAACCTCCTTAGCATGCCCTGGTCGATTTTTGGCCAACAACACGCCCGAACCCCGGGCCCACCCCCAAAACCGTGGGCTATAGCACACCGATTTGCCCCAAAAGTGCCTCGTTCGCGTCGTTTCACCCATTTGTCCACCAAAATGGCCATGAAAATTTAAACGGATCGCACTGGGATGATCCCCAATCTCCCTGGAATGCCCCAATCAATTTTTGGCCTACAACACGCCCGGACCCCAGGCCCACCCCCGAAACTGTGGACTATAGCATACCGATTTGGCCTGAAAATGCCCCGTTTACGCTATTTCGCCCGTTTGTCCATCCAAATGGCCACAAAAATTTAATCGGACCATACTGGGATAATCCCCTACCTCCCTGGCATACCCCGGTCGATTTATGGCCTACAGCACGCCCGAACCCCGGGCCCACCCCCAAAACTGTGGGCTATAGCACACCGATTTATCCTAAAAATGTCATGTTTGTGCCGTCTCACCTGTTTATCCACCCAAATGGCCACAAAAATTTAAACGGAGCACACTGGGATGATCTTCAACCTCCCTAGAATGCCTCGGGCGATTTTCGGCCAATAGCACAATCGGACCCCGGGCCCACCCCCGAAATCATAGGCTATAGTAGATCGATTTTCCTCGAAAATGCCGCATTCACGCTGTTTCGCCCGTTTGTCCTCCCGAATGGCCATAAAATTTAATCGAACCACACTGGGATGATCCCTAACCTCCTTCGTATGTTGCGATCGATTTTTAGCCCACAGCACGCCTGAACCTCAGGCCCACCCCCAAAACCATGGGCTATAGCACACTGATTTGGCTCAAAAATGCGTCTTTCATGCCGTTTCACCCATTTATCCACCCGAATGGCCACAAAAATTTTAACAGACCACACTGGGATGATCCCCAACCTCCCTAGCACGTCCCGATCGATTTTTGTCCCACAGCACACTCAGAACCTAGGCCCACTACCAAAACCGTGGGCTATAGCACACAGATAAAGTCCAAAATGCACCGTGCCCGTTGTTTTGCCTGTTTGTCCACCCATATGGCCGCAAAATTTAAACGGACCACATTGGGATATTCACAAACTTCGTTGTCACGCCCCGATCAATTTTTGGCCCCAGCACGCCTAGACACCAAGCCCACCCCTAAAACTGTGGGCTATAGCACTCCGATTTGGTTTGAAAATGCCCCATTCTCGCCGTTTTTCCCGTTTGTACACCCAAATGGCCACGAAAATTTAAATGGACCATACTGGGATGATCCCCAACCTCTCAGGAATGCCCTGGTCGATTTTCGGCCCACAGCGAGCTCGTACCCCGAGCCCACCTCCAAAACTATGGGCTATAGCACACCAATTTGGCCCAAAAGTGCCCCATTCGTGCCGTTTCTCCCGTTTGTCCTCCAAATTGGCCACGAAAATTTAAACGGACTACACTGGGAAAATACCCAATCTTTCTGTCATGCCCCGATCGATTTTTGAACCACAACACGCCCGAACCTCTGGTCCAACACGAAATTCGTGGGCTATAGCACACTGATTTGGCTTGAAAATGGCCCGTTCACACTATTTCTCCTGTTTGTCCACCCAAATGGACATAAAAATTTAAACGGACCATACTAGGATGATTCCCAACCTCCCTAGCATGCCCCGGTCTATTTTTGACCCACAGCACGCTCGGACCTCGGGCCCACCCCTGAAATCGTTGGCTATAGTACACTGATTTGGCCCGAAAATATCATATTCGCGTCGTTTCACCCGTTTGTCCACTCAAATGGCCACAAAAATTTAAACGGACCATAAGAGGATGATACCCAACCTCCTTGGCATACCCCGGTTAATTTTTGGCCCATAGCACGCTCGGATCACGGGCCAACCCTCAAAATCGTGGGCTATAGCACACAGATTTGGCCCAAAAATGCCCCGTTCGCAACGTTTCGCCTGTTTGTCCCCCCAATGGCCACAAAAAAATAAAAGGACCATACTGGGATGATCCTCAACCCCCCGGCATACCCCGATCAATTTTCAGCACGCCCGGACCCTGGGCTCTCTCCCGAAACTGTGGGCTATAGCACATCGATTTGGTCTGAAAATGCCCCGTTCGCGTTGTTTCTCCTGTTTGTCCACCCAAATGGCCATAAAAATTTAAACGGACCACACTGCCACAAGTGGAAAGTTATTGAGACAAATTCGTAGCTAATCTTGATTCGCGTTCAGAGTCAACTTTTGACGGCAAAGTCACTCCCTACTCTCTGGCTTGAAATCGAGAGTTTTTGTTTAGGATAAAGGAGTATTTACCGCTCCACTGCACCTTTTGGTGGTGGTTGATGTTGTCTTGCTTTGTGAAATTTTCAAATAGTATTAGAAGATTTATTATAGTAAGCATTACCCTAATATGACTCTATGTATATCTATATCTATATCTATATATACACACTCCTTTTTATGTCTAAATCTGGAAATTCTAGACATAAATAACGATTTCCCTTTCGAATATGCATGCAAGTGTACGCGGTCATTAAAGTAATAAGTAATTGTAAGCAATCGGGTACTAGGCGGACGGAAATGTCCCCGATAGATTTTTTCGTGATCAAATTTGCGGAGACCTCCCCTCCCCTCCCCTCCAACTAAATTTTAGCGTATTTTTGTCATCCTTTTTAGATGACGTGACACCTTTTGTCAACCTTTTTAGCTAACGTGGGCTCCATTTTATGTAATAAAGGTGTCACGTCAGCACAAAAGGGTGATAAAAATACGCTAAAATTGAGTTTGGGGTGGAGTGGGTGGGGGGTAATATGACCCCTGTGAAGTTGGAGTGTGTCTAGCAACTTTGACCATAGTTCGAGGGGATGCTGGATGTTTTTCTCTAAAATAAAAGGAAGTAAAGTTGGAGTGTGTCGTAGCAACTTTGACCATAGTTCGAGCGGATACTGGATGCTTATCTCAAAAATAAAATATCACAATCTTTCTAGAGAAAAAAACACAAATAGTGATCGAGCTGAGGTTCAGAATATAAAGAAGCACACACACAACAGAAAAATCAAAGACACTCATCTACTACATATATATAAGCGTAATCTTTCGTCGAAGGAGTTCGACTGAACCTCCCTTCTCCCATATAGCTCCTCCGCCGCTAATTCAGTACTGATATCAAATACCGAATGAAAAAACTATTTATTTTTTTATTAATATTAGTTTAATGAAAATGACATAGTAGGAAGAACAATTGGATGAGGACTATAAGGAGCAAGTTCCAAGTTCAACACCAACCAGAAAACAGTAACTTTAAAATTTAAGTGAAGTTTGGTTTGCTCATATTCATATGTAAAATTAATTAAATTTTTGTTGTTTTGGCACTTGCTAGTTTGCTCACATAAATCGAGGATTTTGAATTTTAGCATTGAATTTCAATTGAATTAATTGGAAAAGAAAAAAAAGAAAAAATACCCCTCCGTTTTATATTACTTGGCCTTAACGTTCTGCTAAAAATAAACGTTTCGTTTTATTTTCCAAATTTTAGAAACCGAGAGCGCTTTCCATTTTACATGTAGTAATAGTCAAATTTAGAGTTTCAAAATGTTATTAATAAATTTAGTTTAAACAAAAACATCTTATAAAAGTGTCTGTTCTTAAGGGTTGTGCCAAGTCAATATGAAACAAATAATATGAAAGGTATGGAGTACGTAGTATCGGTCCATCAAATTGGTCAAAATTAATCCGCTATTTTCTACTCGACTTCTTCATCAGAAGCCACCGAAGGGGAGGTTAAACATCTACAATATATACATAAATATTACTTTAATCATGTATTAATAATATAATTTTTCATCGTCCGAACCCCCTATTACTAGGCTGGCTCCGCCTCTATTCTTCGCTACTATATTTCCTTTCCGTAATGTTTTTGATATGCTATACTTGAGCCGAGAGTCTATCATAAACCGTCTTTCTGCCTTCACGAGATAGGGAAGTTACTTTGAATTTCAATTGGATTGGGAACTAGCTAGTAATACAACAAATAAAGTCCAAATTCAATTTCATTAATTGCATTGAAAAAGAAAAAAGTTTTAAAAAAAGTAAAGTATGAATCAGTAAAATGAATTGCCAAATTAAATAAAATCAGTTATTATTATTGTATGTTGTGCATGGTCAATGCTGCAAAATTTTGGCCAACAAATGAAGTCTATTTTCTTATCAACCTATTACCTCTTCTTGTTCACTACGCCCCTCTTGATTTTTTTTTTTACTCCCTTCGAAAGTGTGTGGACTCTGATCAGTATTTTAAGATTTACTTTCTTCATTTAATTTTACCGCGAATTATATGAACTCTGATTAGTATTTTAAAATGTAATCCCATCGTTTAATTTTACGTGTCACATTGAAAGGCGAATTGTATGGATTCGGATTAGCATTTTTAAGATATACTCCCTTCGTTCACTTTTACGTGTCACGGTGAGAGTCGAGTTGTATGCACTTTATCAGCATTTGAAGATGTACTCCCTTCTTTCACTGTCGTCTCAATAAAATTAGTGGCTTAAAGCCAAATTTCAATAGGATACTACTGTAATAATTTAGAGTTGTCTTATTTTTTCTGGCGTCTCGATAAAATTAGTGACTTAAAACCAAATTTCAATAGGATATTACTGTAATAATATTTGTTCTTGCATAGTAGTTGTTTCGATGTAGTATTTTTAAAAGACTCTTTAACTTTTAACTTCACATATTAATATAATTATTAACAAAAGTAAGGATTAATTCTTGTTAATAAGATGTTAGCCATGTGTTTACAATGCATTAACTCGGATGTTGTTAAAAAGTTTGAGTTGTTTAGTTCAAAGTTCTAAAATATTTCTTGTAAAAATAATTTATTATTATTATTTCTTAGATTTTGGTTTAAAATGTATTTGACAATCTTCATTATTATTTCAAGTGAAGTTAAAATTATAGAGTTTACTATTAAATTTTTTGAGCCTTTTTAAGATGTACTCCTTCCGTCACTTTTACGTGTCACGATGAGAGTAGAATTATATGGACTCTGATCAGCAATTTAAGATATGCTCTCTCCGTTCACTGTCACGAGAGAGTTGAATTGTATGGACTCTGATCAACAGATGTGCTCCATTCGTTCACGTTTACGTGTCATGTTGAGAGTCGAGTTGTATGGACTCTGATAAGCATTTTAAGATGTACTCCCTCCATTCAATTTTACGTGTTACGATGAGATTCGAGTGGTATGTACTCTGATCAGGATTTTAAGATGTATTCCCTTCGTCCACTTTTACGTGTCACGATGAGAGTCGAATGGTATGAACTCTAATCAACATTTTAAGATGTATTTCATTCGTTTACTTTTACGTGTCACGTTGAGAGTAGAATTGTATGGACTCTGATCGGTATTTAAGATGTACTCCCTTCATTTATTTTTACTTATCGCGTTTCGTGGACTTTGATCAATGTTTTAAGATTTACTTCCTCGATTCATTTTTACTTATGACGTTTCGTTTATCAAAAGTCGAATTGTATAGACTTTGATTAATATTTTAAGATGTATATAAGAACTCAAACTATATGGAGTTTGATCAACATTTTAAGTTGTACTCCTTCTGTTCATTCTTAAGTTATTGCGTTTCGTCCATCCAGAGTCAAACTGTATTAACTTTGATCAACGTTTTAAGATGTACTCCCTCTATTTATTTTTACTTATCGTTCATCGTGAATTCAAATTGTATGAAATTTGAGCAACATTTTAAGATTTAATCTCTTCATTCCCTTTTTACTTCTCACGATATTCTTTTTTAAGAGTCAAATGATATCAAGTTTGACTAAATTTTAAGATGCATTTTTAAATTATTCTGATGAGAAAAATTACAACTTATAGTATTTTTTATATAATTTTAAATATTCAAATTTTAATTTTAAAATATTAAATTAATCTAATCTAACTTAACTTTGAAAATTAGTTAAATTAGCTCTGTCGAGAAGTGAAAGGTGAATACTGTTTTGAAATAAATGGAGTATACTTTCATCGTATTAATATGAGAAGGATTGCAACTTATAATATTTTTCATGTAATTTTTAAACATCCAAATTTTAAATATTAAACTAATTTAGCTTTCAAACGTTAATCAAATTAACTCTCGTAAAAACGAAACAACAACAATAACATACCAGTATATTTTCACAAAGTAGGGTCTGAAAAAGGTAAAGTATACGCAGTTCATATCACTACCTCAGACGAAATCTCGTAAAAACGAAACATGACAAGAAAAAGTAAATTAAATGGAGGGAAAACTTTCTTTCAAACAAACTCTAATTAATTAATTTTTAAAACAAAAATAAAAGCTCTAATTAATTGTATCTTCTATATAAATGACCCCTAACTAGCCCATTCACTTTCCTATATACATACAAAATACAAAAAATATACAAAAAAAAATTAAGTGTAGAGATGGATCTTGGAGGAGGCAAAGGTGGTGGAGGCTTTCATGGCTACCATAGGTTCCCACCAACAACTTCTGGTACGTGTGTGATTATCTCGTCTAAAAACTTATAACTTGTTACGTTACATCGACTATTCTTCCTTTTTTTAGTTATGTGTCAACGCGTACGCATCTAATTTTTTTCCTTGCTAGTTATGTCTCAACACGCGGTACACATCTAGTTTTTTCCCTTCTAATTATGTCTCAACACGCGGTATGGATCTAATTTTTTTAAAAGATTTAAACATCTCGATCTCAGTTTATCTGACACTTTTTTATTAGTTAATAACAATTTAACTTCAAAATTTTTATTTTTATCGTTAATCAGATGATTATAATCACACAAATGTTCATGAGTCATGAAAAAAATTTCTCTCTCATTCTTAATAAAATTTATGTCTAGTTAACTATCTTCATATAAATTGAGACGAAAAAAATAAATCCTTAATCAACCTTATATATGTTCATACATGCATGTTGTATTTACTTGTTGTATTTTATCATTTTTAAAATTTTATAAATTGTCATATATTAATTGTTATAAACAATTATCTTTTACTGTGGGAAACTTATATTCTAAAAAAGAAAACATCTAACATAGTAAGTAAGTGGGTTGATATTCCTTTAAGAAAAGTATAATGAGAGTAGGAAATATCTTTTTATCAAAAATTATCGTGAGATGAATAAGATTTTTTAATTAGATGTTTTGAGATTAAGCATTTAATTTTTTAAGAATAAATTCTCGGTAAGAAATACTCTTTTTGTGTATAAAAGTTTCAAAGTGAGTATCGAACATAGAGTAAAAGAAAAAAAAGTTGATATATAAAGTGATAAATACAAGTTTTGGAAATTTGGAGTTTTTAGTAACAGAAAGAAAATTGTCTTATGAGTTGCTGTCTTTATGTGCACTGTTAATTTGGTGGTTACATTTGACTGTCTTTTTGTTTATTTATGTTGAACTAATTTTTAAGTATATTAAAAAAAAATGCTAATTTAGTGTATAACGTATTTTGTGTTCACGTGGATCGTTCGGAAAAGAACAACACCTTCAGAAGTGTGATGTCACAATATTTTAGTGTAAGTATTAGTTATTGCTTTCACGACTCAAACTCTCGAGTATCTAATTTGGTAGTTACATTTGACAGTCTTTTTGTTTATTCATGCTGGACTAACTTCCAATTATACTAAAATGAAAATGAAAGTTCCGTGTATAAAGTATATTGTGTTTACGTGGGCCATTCGAAAAGGGACAACACCTTAAGAACTGTGATGTCACATTGTCCTAATGTAAGCATTAATTACTGCTTCCCTGATCCGAACTCTCTAGAATCTAATTTGATCGTTAGTTTGACTCTCTTTTTATTTATTCATGTTGGACTAATTTTCAATTGTACAAAAAAGAAAATGATAGTTTGATTTATAAAGTATTTTGTGTTCACGTGGGCCGTTCAGAAAAGGATAACACCTTAAAGTGCTGTCAGTATATCCTAATGTAAGCTTTAGTTGTTATTCCACGACTCGAATCTCTAGAATCTAATTTGGTGGTTACATTAGACAGTCTTTTTGTTAATTTATGTTGGACTAACTTTCAACTATACTAAAATGAAAATGATAGTTCGATTTATAAAGTATTTTGTGTTCACGTGAGTCAATCAAAAAAGGACAATACCTTAAGAACTGTGATGTCACACTATCCTAATGTAAGCATTAATTATTGCTTCCATGACTTGACCTCTCTAAAATCTAATTTGGTGGTTAGTTTGATTGTCTTTTTGTTTATTCATGCTGGACTAATTTCCAATTACGCTAAGAAGAAAATAAAAGTTCGATGCATAAAGTATTTTGTGTTCACGTGGGCCGTTCAAAAAAGGACACACCTTAAGAGGGGTGCTGTCAGTATATCCTAATGTAAGCATCAGTCGCTATTCCACGATTCGAACTCTCTAGAATCTAATTTGGTGGTTACATTTGCTTGTCTTTTTGTTAATTCATGTTGGACTTTTCCATGTATACTAAAGAGAAAAATGATAGTTTGGTGTATAAAGTATTTTTTGTTCAAGTGGGTCGTTCAAAAAACTACAACACCTTAAGAGGTGTGTTGACGGTATATCCTAATGTAAGCATTAGTTGCTGTTTTCATGACTCGAACTCTCTAGAATCTAATTTGACAGTTACATTTGACTATATTTTTGTTAATTCATGAATTATTTGAGATAATTATTTTAAAAAGCACGATAAATAATTTTTATAATATAGCTATTTTTTTCAAAAAAATTATTCTTGAGATTAATTTCTTCATTTTAATGCTTATTAATCTTATGCCATTTATCTAATGTTTTTTTTTTCTTTTTTTTTAAGATGGCAAAGTTACTGAGATGAACATGAATTTGTCTGCCCAACTCAACCATGCCATTCCCCCAACCAACCACAACAACAATAATAACTACGCCTCAGTCACAGACGACTCTGCATGCACTGTCCGTGAGCAGGACCGTTTCATGCCGATAGCCAACGTGATTCGTATCATGCGAAAAATCCTGCCTCCGCATGCCAAGATATCCGACGACTCGAAAGAGACCATTCAGGAATGCGTGTCTGAGTTCATCAGCTTCGTTACGGGCGAAGCCAACGACCGTTGCCAGCGCGAGCAGCGCAAGACTATCACGGCCGAGGACGTGCTCTGGGCCATGAGCAAGCTAGGGTTCGATGACTACATCGAACCCCTGACTCTGCACCTCCACCGCTATCGCGAGTGCGATAGCGGGGATCGTGGCTCCCTCAGAGGGGAGCCACTCATGTTGATGAAGCCGCGGGGTGTCGTAGTCGACCCCGCGGCTTCGACTAGCATTAATGCCAACATGATACCTATCAACTATCCATTGCCACCTAATTTCACTATGGCTCATCATCATCATGGCTATTTTACCTATGCACACATGAGTCATGACAATGTTGCTTCAAATTCTCAGGCTAATCATGATGAGGCAAATAATGTTGAGGAGTAATTGTACTAGTATCTTTTAATTTATGCTTTTTAATTTTCTCTTTGTATGAACTAATTAATGTACTATTTGAAATTACTCTTAATTTTAATTAAGGTGATTTCTAATATAATCTTCTTTTTTCTGTCCTTTCTTATTTTGGGAAATTGTTGTTTTTTTGGTTAGAAGTAGTGTTACATATGTCTTTCGTACGACGAAGAATTTTTTATTTTTTTTTTTTTTTTTTTTTTTTTTTTTTTTGGAAAAACACTTTTCACCAAAGCCAGAAAACATCTTTCCGAATTATCTAAGGCAATGTCTATTTTGCCCTAGACTTCTTCGATCCACCTATACGTTGTATCTTTTTAAATAATATCATATATACTATTTTGTTTATTCATGTTGGACTAATTTCTAATTATATTAAAAAGAAAATGATAGTTCGATGTATAAAGTATTTTGTATTCACGTGGTCCGTTTAGAAAAGGACAACACTTAAGAGGTGTGCTGTCAGTATATCTTAATATAAGCATTAGTTGCTATTTCACAACCCGGACTCTCGAGAATCTAATTTAGTGGTTATACTGGACTAACTTTCAATTATACTAAAAAGAAAATGATAGTTCGGTGTATAAAGTATTTTGTGTTCACGTGGGTCATTCAAAAAAGGACAATACCTTAAGAACTGCGATGTTGCACTATCCTAATGTAAAAAATAATTATTGCTTCCACGACTCGACCTCTCTAGAATCTAACTTGGTGGTTAGTTTGATTATCTTTTTGCTTATTCATGTTGGATTAATTTCTAGTTATACTAAAAAAAAATGATAGTTCGACGTATAAAGTATTTTGTGTTCACGTGGGCCGTTTAGAAAAGGACAACACCTTAAGAGGTGTGTTATCAGTATATACTAATGTAAGCATTAGTTACTATTCCGCGACTCAAACTCTCTAGAATCTAGTTTAGTTGTTACATTTGACAGTCTTTTTGTTTATTCATGTAGGACTAACTTTTAATTATACTAAAAAAGAAATGATAGTTCGGTATATAAAGTATTTTGTGTTCACGTGGGCGGTTTGGAGAAGGACAACACCTTAAAAACTGAGATGTCACACTATCCTAATATAAGCATTAATTACTGCTTCCACGAACCAAACTCTCTAGAATCTAATTTGGTGGTTAGTTTGATTATCGTTTTGTTTATTCATGTTGGACTAATTTTCAATTTTACTAAATAAAATGATTGTTCGATGTATAAAATGTTCTGTGTTCACATGGATCGTTCATAAAAGGAAAACACCTTAAGAGGTGTGCTGTAAGTATTATCATAATGTATGTACTAGTTGCTATTCCACGACCTGAATTCTCTAGAATCTAATTTGGTGGTTACATTTGACTGTCTTTTTGTTTATTCATGTTGGACTAACTTTCAAGTATACTAAAAAGAAAATGACAGTTTGGTGTACAAAGTATTCCGTGTTCACGTGGGCCGTTTAGAAAAGGACAACACCTTAAAGAGTTGTGATGTCAGTATATCCTAATGTAAGCATTCGTTATTGCTTCCACCACTCGAACTTTCTAGAATCTAATTTGGAAGTTACATTTGACTGTCTTTTTGTTTTTTCATATTGGATTAACTTTCAAGTATACTAAAAAGAAAATGACAGTCTGGTGTACAAAGTATTTCGTGTTCACGTGGGCCGTTTAGAAAAGGACAACACCTTAAAGAGATGTGATGTCAGTATATCCTAATGTAAGCATTAGCTGCTATCTCATAACTCGAACTCTCTAAAATCTAATTTCATGGTTACATTTGATTGTCTTAATGATAAATTAGAGATAACTTTTGTATAATATAGCTAGTTTTTCAAAGAAATTATTCTTGAGATTAATTTCTTACTTCATTTTAATGCTTAATCTTATGCCATTTATCTAATGTTTCATTTCTTTTTTTCAAGATGTGAACATGAATTTGTCTGCCCAACTCAACCATGCCATTCCCCCAACCAACCACAACAGCAATAATAATTACGCCTCAGTCACAGACGACTCTGAATGCACTGTCTGTGAGCAGGACCGTTTCATGCCGATAGCCAACGTGATTCGTATCATGCGAAAAATCCTGCCTCCGCATGCCAAGATATCCGACGACTCGAAAGAGACCATTCAGGAATGCGTGTCCGAGTTCATCAGCTTCGTTACGGGCGAAGCCAACGACCGTTGCCAGCGAGAGCAGCGCAAGACTATCACGGCCGAGGACGTGCTCTGGGCCATGAGCAAGCTAGGGTTTGATGACTACATTGAACCCCTGACTCTGCACCTCCACCGCTATCGCGAGTGTGATAGCGGGGATCGTGGCTTCCTCAGAGGGGAGCCACTCATGCTGATGAAGCCGCGGGGTGTCGTAGTCGACCCCGCGGCTTCGACTAGCATTAATGCCAACATGATACCTATCAACTATCCATTGCCACCTAATTTCACTATGGCTCATCATCATCATGGCTATTTTACCTATGCACACATGAGTCATGACAATGTTGCTTCAAATTCTCAGGCTAATCATGATGAGGCAAATAATGTTGAGGAGTAATTGTACTAGTATCTTTTAATTTATGCTTTTTAATTTTCTCTTTGTACGAACTAATTAATGTACTATTTGAAATTGCTTTAATTTTAATTAATGTGATTTCTAATATAATCTTCTTTTTTCTGTCCTTTATTATTTTGGAAAATAATTGTTGTTTTTTGGTTAGAAGTAATGTTACATATGTCTTTCGTACGATGAAAAAAAATATAAAAAAATATATCTTAATGTAAGCATTAGTTGTTGTTCCATGACTCGAATTCTGTAGAATCTAATTTGGTGGTTACATTTGACAGTGTTGGATTAACTTTCAATTATATTATAAAGAAAATAATAGTTCGATGTATAAAGTATTTTGTGTTCACATGGACCATTTAAAAAAGGGCAACACCTTAAGAACTGTGATGTCACACTATACTAATGTAAGCATTAATTATTGCTTAGCTTCCACCACTCGAACACTCGAGAATTTAATTTGGTGGTTAGTTTGACAATCTTTTTGTTAATTGACGCTGGACTAATTTTCAATAATACTAAAAAGAAAATGACAGTTCGATGCATAAAGTATTTTGTGTTCACGTAGGCTGCTCAGAAAAGGACAATCCCTTAAGAGGTGTGCTATCAGTATGTCCTAATGTAAACATTCGTCTCTGTTCCACGACTCGAACTCTCTAGAATCTAATTTGGTGGTTACATTTGACTATATTTTTGTTAATTCATGAATTATTTGAGATAATTATTTTAAAAATCACGACAGATAATTTGAGACTGATGCATGTAGCATTACATTACACTTTCCCAATAATGTCTATTATAGTATTGTAGTGATATTTTTTTTGATAGTATTTGAATTAAAATTTATCACTAATCCTAGTTAACGATGGATAAGTGATGAATTACCAATTTTTTTTTTTTTTTTAACTATCTGTGAATATTACCATTGCAACATCAATCAATTACAATTAACGAGCCTCCAGAGTGTAATCACCTTCATGTGATCCACACATCTAAACCTCAAAAATAACCAAAATAAACAACATTTAACTACAAAGTTTCCCGACTAAAGCCTGATTAATAATAAATTAGAGATAAATATTGTGTATGATATAGCTATTTTTTTCAAAAAAATTATTGTTGAGATTAATTTCTTATCTAATGTATCATTTCTTTTTTTTTTTAAGATGGCAAAGTTACTGAGATGAGCATAATTTGCCTACCCAACTCAACCATGCCATTCCCCCAACCAACCACAACAACAATAATAGCTACGCCTCAGTCACAAACGGCTCTGAATGCACTGTTCGTGAGCAGGACTGTTTTATGCCGATAGCCAACGTAATTCGTATCATGCGTTTTTATTTATTTTGTAATGGAATGTTTATTTTGTCCTAGATTCCACCAAAGCGAGAAAACATTTTTCCCAATTATCTAATGTAATGTTTATTTTGTCCTAGATTTTTTCGATCTCCCTATACGTTGTATTTTTTTTTTTTAAAATATTATATATAATATTTTGTTTTTGTTACACAATGTATTGCTACTTTTTAATGATAATTATTAATTTTGATATTATGAGCAATTGAGTATTTCCTTAAGTTCCACATTTAGATTTTTGAATTTACAATGTAAAATTCATACCAATTACAGTAGATAAATTGAATTTGGACAAAAAGCAAAAAAAGAAAAAAGAGTGTGGAAAAAGGGTCCAAATTCCAAAAAAAGTGTTTACACTAATGTGGAAATGTTACCTATTGATATTATTATAGTGTTGATTAATTGTTTGGACTTCTTTTCTTGATTGGCTCATCAAAATTGGGTTGATTCAAAAATCAAGTAATATTCATAAAGACATATTTTTTATTTTATTCAAATTAATAGAGTATAAAAACTTACGAAAATTAATACTATAGATTAATAGATACATCTTTGAATTTGTTAAAAATGTACGTTCAAACAAAACTTTAACTTTATCTCAAATGATTTCATGTCGCATGATCAGACGAGCCTTAATACTTATACATCATTATGAACTTTTGAAAATATAATTTTTTCGCACAATCATTAATCCTTAGCTAAAGATATCGTGTTTGAGTGTTGAATGTAGAAAAAATCTTATTAGAAAGCGTTCTTATTTAAATTGGTTTTACGTGGCACGATTTTGAACTATTAGGAGCTTTAATGCAGGCTTCTCGTTTAAATGGGCCTTTTGTGATGCAGATCTAAATTAGTCGGGGTTTCAATGGGCTTTACACGACATTAATTCAAATTAAGGCCAAACAACATAAATTCCGACAGTTTGAAATTTAATTACCAGAAAATTTTAATAGTTTATATAATTACTGAAAATCACGACTTTGGGTCTGTCGAGATACATAATTAGCTTCTGATACATTTTCCTTTATAAAGATACACGATTAGCTCCCGATATTTTTTTTTGATTTTGGATTTGTCAATATACATAATTAGCTCCCGTAACATCCGACGAATACACATAAATAGTTGAGATTTTTGTAATTACTTTTATAAGAGCGGGAATTTGTATAAATATAGTAAGTTAAAGCGTATTTTTATGTTATTTTTTCTCGAATTAATCAGGACCTCAACACAAAGCTTCTCCTTTAAATGAGGCTTATGCGATGCTAATTAAAATTATTCGAGACTTCAATATATGTACCAAAGATCGAGACTAAAAATAAGAACACACTATACCCTAGAGTGGATTGATGTGACACCAATCCGAATTAGCCAAATTCTAATGTACGTAGTAATGACCGAGACTAAAAATAAAAATGATGTTATTGTATAGTAGATTGATGTGATAAAACGGGCAGTCCGGTGCACTAAAACGCTAGATCGATCACATGGATCTATTGAACTCGGTGTTATCTTGTATTTTTTGCCAGAGACTATTTCTAAGGCCTGAACTCAGAGGTCACACGATAATAACTTTACTAATAAATTGATGTAATACGATTGTGAATTAGTCGAACTTTAATACACGTACTTAATACCAAGATTAAAAATAAAAACAGTATACCCTATAGTGGATTTTAATATCTTACATATACCCAAATTCCCAAACAATATAAAGACATTACACTAACTCATTCCATAAATTGACCCATTAATAACCAACCTCTTTTGTGTTGTCCCTTTTCCCCTTTTTGCCCTTTTTTCACTACCTAAATGGAAATTTAAACCATACCCTTCTGAAAAAAAACTTAAGCAAATTCACAACAAGAAATTTATTTTTTGCATTTTGGTGAATTTCACGCATTTGGGTTCAATTCAAGTAAGTTAAAAATGTCTTCTTTTTCTTCTTCCTACATTTTTTTTCAAGATTTTTGGTAAAAGGGGTTTTCAAGATTTTATTTTTTGTTGATGTTTTTGTGGTTTTTGGAAATTTTAGTCATTTGGGTGTGGCTTATTTTGCATTAGAGGTTCAATTTTTATTCTGTTTGTTGTTTTAAGTGTTAGTGAATTTCTGTTTGTTTAGCTGAATTGTGAGGTATTATGTACTATGTTGCAGCTGTTTTGAGTTTTAGCAAGAAGTGGTGTTTGCTTCATGTGAGTTGAATATGTTTTGCTGCTTCTTTTTTTTCTGTTGTTTTTTTAAGGTTTTTGGTTACTGTTACCTCCGTCCTAATTTATGTGACACCGTTTGACTTGACATAGAGTTTAGGAAAGAAAGGAAGACTTTTGAATAGTGTGGTCTAAAGCACTGTTGACCGAAGGAGAACCCCGGAGTAACTGGTAAAGTTGCTGCCACGTGACCAGGGGGTCACGGGTTCAAGCCTTGGAAACAGCCTTTCTTCAGAAAGGCAAGGTAAGACTGCGTACAATACATATTTGTGGTGAGGCCCTTCGCTGACCCTGCACATAGTGGGACTTTAGTGCACTGGGTTGCCTTTTTAAAACACTCTGTTGACCATTTGTATGGCTGTAAATTATTTTACTAAGGGTAAAAGATGAATGTCAAAGTTAAGTTGTTTCTAATTATAGAAAGGTGACATTTTGGAATGGACTAAAAGAAAAGTGTTTCTAATTAGTCATTTGGGTGTTGCTTCTTTTGCATTAAAGATCCTATTTTTATTGTGTTTGCTGCTTTTTTGAGGTTTCTGTTTGCTGTTTAGGTGGATAGTGTTAGTGAATTTCTGTTTATTTAACTGAATTGTGAGGTGTTATGTACTATGTTTAGCTGTCTGAGTTTTAGCAAGAACTGGCGTGTTCTTCATGTGAGTTAAATATGTTTTTTTCCTGTTGTTTTTAAGGTTTCTGATTACTATTCCCCATCCCAATTTATGTGACATCGTTTGACTTGTCATAAGAAAAGTCTATTAAGACTTTTGAAAATTGTGAAGGGGAGCTTTGGAGTAACTGGTAAAGTTTATGCTATGTTAGGTGAGGCTGCATACAATAGACCTTTGTGGTCCGCCCATTCCCTGGATTCCGTGCATAGCGGGAGCTTTAGTGCACCAGGCAACCCCTTTTATTTACTTTTGAAAATTGTGATGTAAGAAGGGGAGCCTTGGAGTAACTGGTAAAGTTGCTGCCATGTGACCAGGAGGTCACTGGTTCAAGCCTTGGAAACAGCCTCTGGCAGAAATGCAAAATAAGGCTACGTACAATACACCGCGCATAGCGGTAGCTTTAGTGCACCGGGCTGCCCTTTTTTTTAAAATTGTGATGTAAAATACTTGTTGACCATGTGTGGCTATAACTCATTTTATTTGAAAAGTGAATTTTAAAGTTACGCAGTTTCTAATTATAGAAGAGTTAATGCTCAAAAACTCCCCTAAAGTATCCCCTTTTTTAAAGTTTCATTCCTAAACTATTAGGTATGCGAGTTGGGTATTCAAGTTCCCTATCTGAACTTTTAGCAACCATTTATCAATACATACCTTAATTACCCATTTTCCTACCTGAAATATCACCATTCTTAATGTAGGAAACGGAAACAATTGATAGTTGAGGTGAGTTTTGATAAATAGTTGGCGATAGTTTAGGTAGGACACTCATACACCTGATAGTTTATGTAGGAAACTCGAAAAACTAGGATACTTTAGGTGTGTTTTTGACCCTTACTCATTATAGAAATGTGATATTTTGTAACGAACATATAAATTGTGACGGAGTGAATATTTAGTAGGATAGTGCTATTGAAATTCTTAGTTATTGAAGTTTTCGTCTAACTGCATAACAGGGTTTATATAATTTGCTGCAGCTGTATAAGTGTATTTGTTTTTGCTAGAATTGTTCATGATCCCAATGGGTAAGCAATTGCGGATCCTACTTTACCAATCATGAAATGTGTATTACTCGGGCCGAAGGTCTTTTGTAAACAGCCTCTCTACCTCTGCGAGGTAGGGTTAAGGTCTGTATACACTACTCTTGCCATACCCCGTTTATGAGATTACATTTGGTATGTTGTTTGTTGTTGTTGAAATGTGTGAAAAATGCATATATTTCGGCCAGTAAGTTAGAGGTAGTTCCATGGATTGCTTAAGAATATAGCCGAATTCTGTCATCTAGTTTTATAAGAAAACTTCCACCTTCGGACTCTTCAAAGATACTGTCGGATGTATGCATTTTTGGAGGATCCAACAGGGATACGACAACATTCTATAACAGAATTCACCCCCTAACCCCCCTCTTCAAGTCAAGTGCTTGTTTCTTTTCTATATCCTCAAATATGTTTTGGCTTCTCTTTTGTAGTTTTAATGGTAAGTCCTTGTGAGATGCAGTTCTTTTCCTGTTTTCGAAGTTTGTGACATTGCTGTCGTGGATTATGGAAGACAAAATAGGACAGATAAAAGTGACTGTTATAAAAGGAAGAGGTTTGGTGATTCGGGACTTCAAGACAAGTGATCCTTATGTCATTCTCAAGCTGGGTAATCAGGTAGCTTTATGTTTCCCCTTATGTTTCTTCCTTAAGATATTATCTCTCTCATGTGGCTGATCTTCTTTATTCTTGGACGTTCGGAGCTTTTACAAGTACGACTTCAATTGCATACTCCGAATCCTAGTTAGCAGTTTGTAACTATAATGAAATGTGATTGTCAAATCAAATTAAACATTTTGGCATGTGTTGAGGACTTGAGATCACAATTATCGAAAACAGCCTATTTACTTTCACAAGGTAGGGTTAAGGCTGCGTACACCCCATTTGTGGGATTACACTGGGTAAGTTATTGCTGTTGTTGGTGATGTCACAGTAAATTGATCTTTTCTCGCTAGTTGTTTGCCTGTCTAACGGATAGAGTTGGAAATAAGGCGTATCTCTTTCATTTACAACTGTACTTGAAATTAATAGGAAGTTTGCTTGGAAAAGATTATACTGATACTATCTTTTATGTTGTCTGTCACCTCAGACGTTTTCTTCTCTTCCGTTTTTTTCTTGTACTGCTTTGGACTGTTTTTACCTTGAGCTGGGGAGTCTATCGGAAAAAAGCCTCTCTACTCCAAGGTAGGGGTAAGGTGTGTACACTCTATCCTCCCTAGAACCGCACTTGAGCTGGGGTTTATTGTTGTTATCGTCATCTCAGACATTTTGTTGCGATTTATGGTTCTACCCTTTCATTTTACGTTGAAACTGCTTTTCTTGAGCTGACATCTTGATATTGCATTTTACTGTTATACCAGACTGCCAAAACCAAAGTCATAAATAGCTGCCTTAATCCTGTTTGGAATGAAGAATTCTGCTTCTCTATCTCCGAGCCGACTGAGGTTCTCGAATTGGTATTTGCTTTTAACTCTAAAACTTTTGTATCATTAGCCGTTGTATTATCTTCTTTTATGTTCCACCTCTACATTCCAATTTTAAAGACGACTTTAGTCAGATGATGTGACATTTTTTGGGCTTTGGTGTTACACTGCATATTTTGATATGTTTGAACTTTAAAAATCAGATAAAAGTGATTTGATTTTACACCCTTTATGTAGGAAACCTCTCATTATTTGGAAATGATGAAACGTTCACCTTAGGAAACAGTAATCTTTAGTGGTATGATTGTGCAATATGTTGATTCAAGAAATGAAGAGAACAAATTATGATTTGTGTCTTGTGTGAAACGTTCGTAAGTTATAAAGGCTAGGGAAGAAAATCAGAATGTCGTCAATGCCCAACTCCTTGAATCTTATGCAATCGACATATCAAGCACAGGGAAAAGGAAACTAAAATAAGTGAGTGATTGGAACGGAAGTCGCTTAAAATACTAACCAAAATAAGTGAGTGATTTACTAGGTTAATGTTATAGAATTGGTGTGCGGCGTTATCTCATGTCCGTCTGACTTTTTGCTGTTTACCAAATCCGGTGACTTGTTTTTGAAGAGGAGGATATATGTATTGTATTACATATTGAGACGAGTGATGTATAATGCAATTTTAAGCCGCAATGTTTTGCTGAAATGATGCTAAATATTAGTTTTTAAGATACATTACGATCCATTACATGTCGTTGAAACTCAATTGTAACAGGAAGTGTTTGATAAAGACCGTTTCAAAGCAGACGACAAGATGGGAAATGCTCGTCTCAGTCTTCAGCCTTTGGTGGCAGCTGCTAGATTGAGAAAGATCCTCGGAGTTGCTTCCGAGGGGACAACATTAAGGAAGGTTATCCCGGATAAAGACAATTGTCTCTCTGTTGCTAGCAGCATTAGTTGGGTGAAGGGTGAAGTTGAGCAAGATGTTTGGTTAAGGCTTTGTGATGTGGAATCTGGGGATATAGAGCTGAAGATCAAACTGACCGATCTTTCCTGCGCTTCTCTCTCCAAGTAGAATGGTTCTCATTGGCATCGATGTGTGTCTCGTTTGATGTGTATATTTCTTTTAGTCGGAAAAAACGCGTAATGTGACATGTCTAGTAGAAGAAGAACCTATGTTTGACTTCTCTATGTGATATATGTAGATTTTGATCAAGTATGTGCATAATCTAATTCTTGTGGTAACTATTCTTATCGAAAGCCGGTCCATAGCAATGAAAGTGTTGAATGAATCCCTCGATGGAACGAAAACCGCTTCTTTGTCTTGACTATTCTGTTTGCTTAACATAAGTCTTATTTAACGTTAACGGACCATTCATTTTCCACCTTCCTTCACACACACATTAAAATACAGATGCGCACATTCTCAGTCCTATCAAATTGTTCCATTTATTTGTAAATTATATTGGTACCTTCCTGTCATTTTCAACTTGAAGTAGCCCAATAGTTGAAAGTTAGATGATGGAAATACCCTTCAAGAGTTAAACGACTCTTTTGCCCCTATCTAAAAGTAAAATTACCTCCCATCATAATCACACTTATTAAATTGGCTACTTAATCAAGGTCCTATTAAGTTGTGGCACTATAGGAATTGAAAGGTTAAATGGACGTTCAGTAAACACCACCAAAAGCATATTCACCTTAGCGGCCCTGCCGGACCACCCAGATTCGCTCCACAGCCTGTTGGGGGTTTGTTGGTCAATTTTTGCCCAGATTCGGGGGTGTGGGCCCACCCGCCGAACCGTGGGTTAACAGTCATTGCATCGGCCAAAAAGTGGCCCGTTCACACTATTTTGCTCGTTTGACCACCAAAATGGTCCCAGCGGACCTGTCGGACCACCCATGTTCGCTACACAGCCCGTCGGGGGTTCGCTAGTCGATTTTACCTAGATCCGACATTAGGCCCTGGGCCCACCCATTGAACGCTGGGCTAATACCCACCGAATCGGCCAAAAAAGGCCTGTTCACGACGTTTCGCTCGTTTGACCATCAAAATAGCCCCGTCGACCTCGCCAGGCCACCCTCACTCGCTCCACACACGGTCGAGGGGCCGCCTATCGAATTTTGGCCCAAAACACGCCTGAGCCCCGACCCCACTCAGACAACTGTGGCTATAACACACCGATTTGATCCGAAAATGATCCGTTCTCGCCGTTTCGCCCATTTGACCACCTAAATGGCCCCACCGAACTCAAGGGCCCACACTAGGCTTCTCCCCAACCTGCCTGGGGCGCCCCGATTGATTTTTGGCCAGAAGCACGCCCAGACCCTAGGCCTACCCCCAAAACCATGGGCTATAACACACCGATTTGGCAAAAAAATACTCCGTTTGTGTCGTTTAGCCCATTTGACCACCCAAATAGTCCCGCCGACCCCAAAGGCCCACACTAAGACGCTCCCCAGCCAGCTTGGAGCGCCCCGGTTGATTTTCGACCCCAAGTACGCTCGAACCTCGGGCCCATCAGCAAAACTGTGGGCTATAGAACACCGATTTGGCTAAAAATGACCGGTTTGCGTCGTTTAGCCTGCTTGACCACCCAAATATCCCCGCTGACAAGGAAACTATGCTAGTGAATCGAAAGAGCCCCACACGGCTTCACTAGACTTTGATTTTTTTTCAAAAACACCATGATAACAAGATTGCATATTATAAGAGATAAAAAATTGACACATGATGTTCAATGATCTAAGAATACACATCTTACTCTGTATAAATAAAAATCTGAGTCAAACACTTTCCCCACAGACTACTATACAATCCAAACATGCTACTAGCTACCACATTAGTCTATCACTATAAAGTAGTAAATCATCCTCAAACATCGGTTATTCAATTAAAATATTTATTTACACAAAAGTCGCCCTCACTCTGACTTCTAACTCTGTGACTTCATATTACCAGCTTCTTGGTCTAATCTCACTACCAATTGGTCATGACACCGACACTTTAACTTATACTACTATTCGGGTGAAAATGCAGTTCCAACATTCTTCTACACATTATTCCCTCTGAAGTATGACATTTGCAACATAAATTTTGAAAAGGACCGAATACTCTTAATACTGCAGGCTGAAAAACACGATTTCATTTAGATCAAGGTTCACACCAGAACCAATACACTCTGAAGCACTAAAGGACTCTTCCCAAGTCCTTGCAAAACTCTTATATGATTCAATCAGAAAGAACCATACTATTTAGACTCTAAACTTCTGTACTTGAATCAGCCCAATAATAAGACATGTCTGAGAACATCAGAGTAAGGAAAGAAATGGAATAACTGTCACTTTCGTATGAGCGACACCATAGCACGAATTAGAGTATGAAAGAGGAATATTCTGACTCTATTGCACGAACTAGAACATGAACGAAGAGAGACATTCCTAAACGCTTTGTAACTTCCTGCTTATTAGTGTGGCGTACTACACAACCATAAACAAGACTCTACCCAATGCGATTTTGCAGACACCCTGGGACCATGAACCGTGCTTTGATACCAAGTTTGTCACAACCCGAACTAGGGCCTGGCCGTGACGGACATCCCGAACCATGAAGTCCCGGAATACCCTTCTCTATCTGGTAATCATGTACAACATTCATATAATAAAAGAAGATGCGGAAACATAATCTGCTACGGAAACATGGTCAATTCTGAATTCATCATAAGTATGAAAAATGTAAATCGACTGCATCTAAATGACATCTGACTCAGTCTGCGAAATCTCTACTATATGAAAATCTGACAACTGTCTGAAACTGGGACAAGGCCCCCAATAGACCAAAACGGTAATAAGTGACATAATCTGAAAAAATAGGCCTTCTGGAATAGAGAAGGCTCACCATTGCACAATCTGATCAGCTGTCTGAATTATCTACTGCTTATCTGGACCCCTAGACTGAGCCTCTGAACTTGGAGGAAGGAGGGGGGGTCAATACAGATGTACTAGTACACAGAGAATATCCAAAATAATCATTTATTATTCAACATATATGAGAGAAAATTTAAAACAGTTCATAAGTGCATCATATAGTAAGAAATCACATGGGCATTTTAAAAGACTCTGTAAAAATCATCACAACTCTAAGAAATCTGTGTTATTTCTGCGTTAGGTGGTATACTCTACAACTCTGAAAAATTCCATGGGCTATATGGAAACTGCCATTAACTCGGCAGCGAAGCCCCCAACCCAAGTGTGTCGCAAGGGTCAGAGTCTCTGAATCTACTACGCCACAGGGCCGTCGCCAGCGTACAATAATAATCTACCCATATCGACAAATACGGTTTCAGGCTAAGAGTTGCTTGAACTCGCGCCTTCTTCGGGTAACCACCTAACCCTCTTTAAGCCCCTTTTTAAAACTCTATCAAAACATGCAGTCTCTGAAAACATGCTCTGAAAACATACTCTGAAAACATAATCTGTCATGGCATAAATACATATGGTATTGTCATACCATTGACTTGCAAGTCACATCTCTGAGCCATTATTAGTCTGTCATAAAACTCTGTTTTCAAAACACAAGTTTTGGGACCACCATTTCAATAATTCAATTCGAAGAGACTTTTTCTCAAACCTCATGTAAACACATGCAATGGACTCATCTTTGTCAAGCATTTCAATAGCACAAGGTGGTCATGTCAAAGTTCTCAATTCACATAAAATTCTTTCTTTCAAACATAAGAACATATTTATATCAAGAAACACCCTCTTAATAATTTTAAATCATGCTCAAATGCTATAATATTGCGAAAACATCTTCTAAATCACAAAACCACAATCTTTAATTCAATACAAGAGAGGGAGTTCATAATTTATGCTCTCAACAATCTTAAATCTCAAATTCCATACACATACATATACATATACATATACATATACATATACATATACATATACATATACATATACATATACATATGCATATACATATACATATACATATACATATACATATACATATACATATACATATACATATACATATACACATACATATACATATACATATACATATACATATACATATACATATACATATACATATACATATACATATACATATACATATACATGTAAATCAATTTAGGGGATAGGACCACAAGGTCAAAACAATAGTAACATTAAAATATTTGGAGTATGTAATTTAGAACATAGCTTCAAAAACCCCTTTGAAATTCATGCATAAAAATCTTAAAATCATGCTCTAATGGTTTTAAGCCCATGTAGTTTTTAGGATAAACCCCACGTACCTTAAATTTAAAGTTTTTGAATAGACTCTAGCTTTTGGGATGCTATGTGTACGATTGGTGGGTGCATCTTGTAGCCCTCGCAATGGGGATTTTGAATCTCGAAGAATTATTGAAAACCCACAGTTAACTTTTGAGTTCTCTTGGGTTTTAGATTGAAACCCTAGTATGATTCCTTGGTGAATTTGAGAGAAAGTAATGTTATTTTGGTGTTTGGGGGATTTAATCCCGTGTTAAAGTTGATAAGGGGTTAGAAAAATACCATTTCACCCTTAATGAGTCGGGGAAAGGAATGCAAAATTTGGCCAGGAGCGATAGACCAGGCGTCGCCCGCCCTAGTCCGCCGTCCTAAGTGAGGCGTCGCCCGGCTTAGTCCGCCGGACTTGCCAGGCGCCGCCCGGCTTAGTCCGCCGGACTTGCCAGGCGCCGCCCGGCTTTGTGCAGTACTATACCCAGGGCGATGAGGGATTATCGTCCTGAGCTACTATTTCTGCAACCCAAACAATCCCTAAAGATCGTCTAAAAATTCCGAAACTCACCCAAGATGTACTACGACCTTGCCCCATCGCAACGCAACAAAAAAATCAAGAATCGGATGTCGGGAAGGTCAAAAATAAATTTTCCGAAGATTGAGAGTTAAAAATGAGACTAAGTCTCTTTGACACTTAGAAAAATTTTCAAGTTTTCAACTCTATAAGCATGCTACTAGGTGATAACATATGGAGGATTTCTTGCGGGGGTGTTACAACGACGGTATGATTTCTAGTTCGAAAATGCGGGGTGTTACAATCATGCACCCCCATGATATCCACCCTCAACTTAGGCGATTTGCCTAAGACAAAATGCACAATGCCCAAGGAGGACCAGGGCCAAAACAGGTTCACTGTGATACAAATAGGAAGGTGATAGGTATAATAAAAAGAATAGGCATTCAGGCTCAAAATAAGAATCAAGGGATATCATTCACACATGGAAGGTCATTTAGGCTAAAAGTGGACTAATATAAAAATGGCCTATGATACTTTCCTAACCACTCTTCTATAACCAAGACAAGACCAACCGGGCAAGTTCTGGATTTAACGCACAACGGGATCTAGGTAGTATCTCACAACACATGGCACATAGGTACATCACAAGCTACTACCTATCCGGTTCATGCAATTGCTAGCAATGATTATCATGTCCCTAATACTAATGCCATAAAAAGATTCACAGTAGTCGCACATAGATGCACATCACACAGTTACAAAGTAAACAATTGGAGAGGTATTTATCATTCCCAACAAATAAAAATTAACAAAAATATATCAACTGTCCCAGATACTTATTTTCTCCCAATTAACTACAACACATAACAAAACAAAATACAATACACCTAAACATGCCGGCTCTACTAGGAACAAGACTCCGGGGAAAAGATGCACGACAACAAAACCCTCAAGAGGACATCAGCACCCACAAGTAGTTCCACCCTCAACTTATAATCATACATTGTCCCCAATGCGTCAAACCAAAACAAGAAAGTTAGAAACATACCTGTGGCACCACAGGTGCGAAGATCTGATGTCAATCACATAATATGAATACAAACAACAAAATACCTTGGGTTGCCTCCCAAGTAGCACCTAAGTTAGTGTCGCTGCACGACATCATTTAGTCATCCTTTATCCCTCTACTTAGAAGATTTGAATTGTCGGCCCATCTTTCGATCTTTATATCTTTTAGGTCCGTTGGGAAAATGTAAGGGCATGATAAGGAATGTTCTATCACGTTATTCCGAAGACTTGAACCGCTTGCCCAATTTTTCATCAAACTTTCGTGTGAGCTCATTAGGCAACAGTGATGATCTTAAAAATCCACTATATGGACATCGATCTTTAAGCTTGTTGGACTTCAACATTGGGGTTGTAGTATACCCTTTTGAAAAGATAAACTCCAAAATGTAAGATTTTTTCTCTTCATTTTTTAAATTCATCTTTTGCTTGGGTGATTCGACTTTCATCATATCCACCAAGCATAATGTTGAAAAGTGGTTCGAATGAGGATTGACTCTCAATTCTGGAGTTGCATCCCTATTAGTATCTTTATCCTAAAATGGACTAGAGTCTTCACAAGAATTGTTCTTGATTTCTTTTTTTGATTCTAGTACCATTTCCTCATTTTTGGCATCTTGTTCATGAATGGTTCGGTTGGTTGGGAAATCACCGAGGGTTGCTCAACATCAATATAGGTTTATTGCTCCTCATTTTCACACTATTCCACTATGTTAAATAACTCTACAAACAAGATATTATCTAAGTATAATGTAGAAGAGTGCTTTGAATGATTTACCTCGATATCCATATCCTCTATCCTTTTTCTTTCCTCTTTGTATGCCCTCATTTCTTAAAGCATTTATTCCTGGCTATCCAATATTTATTGAAGTGTATCTTCAAAGCGACTCATTTTGGTGCTTCGTTCTTCCTTTTCTTGACCATAAGACATTTTAAAATCATAAGAAGAACTACAATTTGGGTTAGCATACCGGGGGGAGGGGGTATTTGGGAAATCACTCCAATGTCCATCTTGACCACCACAATAAGAACAATCATACTCCCGGTAGGATGGAGATGGTGCACACATCTCTCTCCGTGGAGCATATCTACAATCTTGCCAAAAGTGAGGTCCATCACAATATGGACATAGATCATCCAGATAAGATTTCCAACCATGAAACTCATATATTTTCAAAGATGCCATAGTAATAAGTAAACTAAAATAAAAATCTACCAAACATAAGTAATAAAAGAAAATTGCAAACAAATATTTACAAGTTTGAATTCAAGCAAGTAGGCTAAAATTCTAAACCAACTCAATACGAAAATTATTCCCCGACAATGGCACCATTTTTGATAACGCTCAACTTACATGTCAATTTAGTGCAAGGAGGTCTTCTTAAATATATTTACCCAACTTTGGAGTCGAGGTCGAATCCACAGGAAACAATGTGAGTGGCGATTAAACCAATTTGAAACTATAGATACAAGTTAAATTCAAACAAATGATATGAAAAGATAAAATGAGGGTTTTCAATGATCAAGCAAATGTTAAAGTTTTAACTGTTTTCAGAACTCAAAGCGTAAATTTCAATAGTTCAAATCAATGATAAAGAAAAACTAGGGTTGTGATCACTATGATTATTAATCCCCCTTAAATAAGAACTATAGTGTTAGGTTCTCGTGACTTGTGGGAAACACCAAATTATCAATTTCGACAGTTCATTTAAGTGTTTCTCAACCTACCTGGATGTTGAACTCCCTAATTCTCTCTAACTTAGGAAATCATTCTATTCATACTGATTTTATTTCGAGTTGATCAATCTTGTTACAACATTAATCATTAGATGGGAACTTAACCTTCCCAAAGCCTCGTTGACAATAAATACAAAGGAGTTATCAAGGTGTCCCCAAAATCACTCAAACCCTAAGCAATCATTAAATCCATAGAGTAATAATCATAGATCCCACGAACCTAGTTGTGAGTTTTAGTTCCACATGTAAGAGAAAGCGATAACAATAACTGAATTCATAATTCAAAGTGATTAAACTTACAAAAGATGTAGTCATAAATTGATTCTCTTCATAAAATTCGAGAAGACTATACCACAACTAAATCAAAGAATTGAATATTGAATTCTCAGTTAAGAGAGCTAAAAGGGAAAGTAAACTCCCTTGGAATAAGTTCAAAATGTAGAATGAAACCCTAAAAGCCACTATTTATATCCATACTTTAAGATAATTCAAAATTAAAAATTCAGTTTTTTCTCCGTTAGGTGACGACATGTCTGACAGCTTATCTCAAATCTGACGACAAGTGTGATGACATGTGTGATGGCTTATCATAAATCTGATAACTTATCAGAGAATGTCGTCAGAACTTCTGCCCATGTGTGACGACATGTGTGACAACTTATCACAAATCTGACGACATATGTGACGACATGTGTGATGACTTATCACAAATCTGATAACTTATCAGAAAATAACGTCAAAAATGCTTCACCTTTCTTGTTCTCTGCCTATGTATGACGATATGTGTGACAGATTATCACAAATATGATAGCTAGACAGACCAAGTCGTCTGATA
Source organism: Capsicum pubescens (assembly GCA_030864215.1). Taxonomy (NCBI): domain Eukaryota; kingdom Viridiplantae; phylum Streptophyta; class Magnoliopsida; order Solanales; family Solanaceae; genus Capsicum; species Capsicum pubescens. The sequence goes on from CM061542.1 coordinate 7,403,007, forward strand.
AAATCTTCAGAACTTAATTTCTTGCATCTTTAACCAAAAATCATCCTTCTTGACGTAGCTTTCATAGATTCTCATGCATCTTGACTTTCCTACAAAATCACATGAAATATAATAAAAAACAACATTAATTACTTAAGAACTTACAATTATTTCAAGTTAAAAGTCTTAAATGTGCTAACAGAAGGCTATCACATCAACACCCTTAACTTAACACCATACTATGATGTTTAACTAAGAGACACATAAGATACCTATAACAGTTGATTATCAATTTTAGTTCAAAACACATTACCCTCTCCATTTTCAATCACTTTAAACCCAACTGTGTATATCAATAAAGATCAACAATGTGACATAAGGGAATCAATATATGGCATCAACTTAGCAACAATAAGCATGCTTATATACAAATTACACTACTCAAACAAGTAGGCAACTAGCAATGCAACCGATGTGCCCTTACGACAAAGAAGTCCCTCCTCACTCATATATGAACTCAAGCATGTCAATGAAGGGACGATTAAGAGACACTTACTCTCAGAAAGAGGTTCCAGTCAATGTATGCCAAATACCATAAACTTGCCCTTATTTTCATTACCGAAGCTTTCAGATAGTTATGTTAGGATAACTATAGAACTTTTCTTTATCTTGTAATGTAAGCTTGGGGCTTGTATGATACACAAGGATATTTAAAGTGACTAAGCCTCCTTGGCACTACACTATTTTTAGGGTCTCACTTATCAACCTTAAACTTATTTCTCCCTTTCTTTATTAAAGTAAATTCAGGCTGAATACGGTCCTTCAGTCTTCCTTTTTATTTATTTTATTTTATTTTATTAATTTTTTTTAGAACCACACCCAGTCTTGCATTTTTTTCTTATTTTACCATTCTTCATTCTCACTTTACATAACGCACTCCTATGATAGCCACCCTCAACTTAGGAAATTTTTCTAAATCAAAATGCACAATTCCCAACGAGGACCGTGGCCAAAACAGGTTCATTGTGATACAAATGGGTAGCTGATAGGTATAATAAAAAGAATAGGCAGTCAGGCTCAAAATCAGGATCAAGGAATATCATTCACACATGGAAGGTCATTTAGGCTAAAAGTGGACTAATATAAAAAACGACCTATGATCCTTTCGTAACCACTCTCATATAACCAAGGCAAGACCAACCGGGCAAGTTCTGGATTTAACACACAACGAAATCTAGGTAGTATCTCACAACACATGGAACATAGGTACATCACAAGCTACTACCTATCCGGTTCATGCAATTGTTAGCAATGATTATCATGTCCCTAATACTAATGCCATAAAAAGATTCACAGTAGTCGCACATAGATGCACATCACACAGTTACAAAGTAAACAATTGGAGAGGTATTTATCATTCCCAACAAAAATAAATCAACAAAAATATATCAATTGCCCCAAATACTTATTTTCTCCCAATTAACTATAATACATCACAAAACAAAACACAATACACCTAAACATGCCGGATCTACTAGGAATAAGACTCCGGAGAAAAGAGGTACGACAACAAAAACCCCAAGAGAACATTAACGCCTACAAGTAGTCCCACCCTCAACTTATAATCATACATTATCCCCAATGCGTCAAACCAAAATAAGAGAGTTAGAAACATACCTGTGGCACCACAGGTGCGAAGATCTGATGTCAATCACATAATACGAATACAAACAACAAAATACCTTGGGTTGCCTCCCAAGCAGGGCCTAATTTAGTGTCGCTGTACGACATCATTTAGTCATTCTTTATCCCTCAATTTAGAAGATTTGAATTATCGGCACATCTTTTAATCGTTACATCTTTTAGGTCCGTTGGACAAATGTGAGGGCATGATAAGGAATGTTCTATCACGCCACTTTGAAGACTTGAACAGCTTGCCCAATTTTATATTGAACTTTCATGTGGGCTCATTGGGAAACAGTGAGGATCTTAAAAATCCTCTATATGGACATCGATCTTTAAGTTTCTTGGCCTTCAGATTGGGGTTGTAGTATACCCTTTTGGAAAGATAAACTCCAAAATGTAAGAATTTCCCTCCTCATTTTAAAAATTCATCATTTGCTTGGGTGATTCGACTTTCATCATATCCACCAAGCATAATGTTGAAAAGTTGTTCGAATGAGGACTAACTCTCAATTCTGGAGTAGTATCCCTATTAGTATCTTTACCCTAAAATGGAATAGAGTCATCCAAAGGATTGTTCTTGATTTTTTCTTTCGATTCTAGTACCATTTCCTTATTTTTGGCATCTTCGTTCATGAATGGTTCGGTTGGTTGAGAAATCACCGAGGGTTGATCAACATCAAAATAGGTTTATTGCTCCTCATTTTCACACTCTTCGATTATGTTAAATTACTCCACAGATAAGATATCATCTAAGTATAATGTCGAAGAGTGCTTTGAATGATTTACCTTGTTATCCATCTCCTCTATCCTCTTTCTTTCCACTTTCTATGCCCTCATTTCTTGAAGTATTTCTTCCTGGCTATCCAATATTTATCGAAGTATAGATTTAAAGCGGCTCATTTTGGTGTTTCATTCTTTCTGTTCTTGACCATAAGACCTATTAAAATCATAAGAAGAACTAGAATTTGGGTTAGCATATCGGGGGAAGGGGGTATTTAGGCAATACTCCAAATTCCATCTTGACCACCACAATAAGAACAATCATACTCCCGGTAGGATGGAGATGGTGCACACATCTCTCTCCGTGGAGCATATCTACAATCTTGCCAAAAGTGAGGTCCATCACAATATGGACATAGATTATCCAGATAAGATTTCCAACCATCAAACTCATATTTATTCCAAGATGCCATAGTAATAAGTAAACTAAAATAAAAATCTACCTAACACAAGTAATAAAAGAAAATTGCAAACCGTCGGTGAAGAAACAAAAGGTGAATAAAGAGGAAGATGCAGAAGGTGAAAAGCCACAGCTTCCATCATCACCACCACCACCATCAGAAGGTGAAAATGAAAGTGAATCCGACTCGAGCGAATCGGAGAACTTCTTGAGCAGTGAATCAGATGCAGATGAAGAATCGAGCGATTTTAAAACTTTGGATCCATTACCTATGGATGGAAGCCACATCAAATGCCACCATTTTCTTCCCCGCAAAGACGTGGGGTATTTTCCGAATCCCGAGGATATAGAGTGTTGGAACAAGTATGTGGACCAGATCGAGAAGAGCGAGGTACTTATTTGCTTTATCATCTATCTATGTGCCTAGACTAGAAAAACCGTTTGCATATTTGAATATACATTGATTTGAGTTAATGGTCCAAAACACACCTTAACTATCCTGATCGATATTTTCAGTACTTACATGCCTAAACTATACTATCAACTGTGTCAGTTTCCGTTTGGGTATGAAACTCAAACAATTAACATTTACTAACTAATTGGTGATAGTTTAGGCATGAAATTCAAAAATTAGAATACTTTAGATGTGTTTTTTCACCTTTCGCTCTATAGATGGCCTTTTCTCCATCAAGTTCATCTTTTATATAGACTGTTTTTCATAAAATAGGTAATATAACATGAATTTGCTTATGTGGTTGGGTCCTAATTGGCGAAGCTACAACTTTACCAAGGGATGTCAAGGTATAAAGAAGTAAATTCACGAAGAAGCAAAGTCCTTGGTCTACATACATTAGTCGTAGGTTATGCTCCTATTATTGAAATCGAGTTAAGCTCCCTCCTTGGTCGAGTTGGCTTAAGCCCGAATCGATGGGCGTCAGTATGTAGTATATACATGTAACATTTTTGCCATGCTGCGCAATGTAATTTTCTGAAAAAGGGGTGTCGTTCCGCCACTCCTTGGCATATTTTCTAATGTGTTGTATCCATAACTTGTTCAGACGACTTGGCACATCAGTACGGTTAGGGAGATTATAATATTGAGTTTTAGTCTAATGAAACGCAGGAGACTATTAGATTAATACATGTACCAGTTGTTTTGCCTTGCTGTTGTTTCGCCTTGCTGTTGTTTCTGTTTGTTGCTAATGTCTCTTTTTCACTTATTGCTCAGCCGAATATCTTTCTGAAACAAAACTTCTTATCTTCGACCCTTCCCAGAACCAACCTGTGGGATGCTGTTGTTGAAAATAGCAAAAAGAAGGAAGAATTTTTGGTAACTGAAATTTCTAATGACATTCCATGTTTCAGTCCCGTATAACTTCTGCATTGGGTTAAATATATATTTTCTAGCATTACTTCTTCTTGTTTCTTTTGAAGGCATCATATGGTAGTCAAACAGTAACCACCACCATTAAACAACACTACGTGGATGCCAAACATCAAGTTTGATTGCTCTTTCTGCTCCTTCAATTGTTTTGTCTTTTAGCTGTTACAATCTCTAGGCCCTAAACCAAAGTGGTGCAATTCGGCAGGAAGTGACTTTTGAGTCTTTTTTAGTACAGAGCATGTTAATAAAAGAAAAGGGGGATCGATGTTACTTTCTCAAAAAAAGAAAAGGGAGGGGGGATCGGAATTCGCTAGTTTTGATATGCTCACTTATGCCAGAATCGTGGGAAAGATTGAATATCATATGTGGATATGCTAATGAAAATAAATGAAATGTGAAAAACAACACCATTTTATGTGGTACTTACAAGCAAATAAAATTCTTGGATACTTGTCTGATATGATATAACTTGTTGATTGTTTTCCAAAGCTTATTTCTTACAAGAACATATTGGTTGGTTGCAATAAGTGATGTTTGTCTCTATTTGGTCGATTCTTACTTTGATAGGGATTTGACATTAAATATTATCCTAGTTCGGTTCCATTCCGTTCCATAACCCCGATGTGGTACTACTTGGAAGATTTCGAGAACGTTAAATTGATGAAGGGTTATGCCGCACAGGCACTTGAGCAGTACAACAAAAAACATGTATGCTCTAGTAACACTTGCCATTTGTCTGTCTACTTGTTTTTTTTCCTTATTTTCTCTAGAAAGCTGAGAAATTTCCAATGTATTCATGTTAAGGCACTACATATGAGGTCAATGAGATTATCAGGTCTAACGAAGATGGTTGTAGAGGCGTAACTTACTATATAATCCTTTCGGTCAAGAATGGCGAGTCGGAATATTTTCAAGTTAAGGTGGTGGACCATCTACATAAATCTTTGAAGGTCCTTATCATCAGGCCAAGGGTAATGAGATCTGTTCATTCCTTTTTGTTTTTTGTTGAAGTTTCATAACTTTAAATATCTCATAGAATAAATTAGCAGTTTATGGTAGATAAGTTTGTCCTGAGAAAGATTAATTAAGTCAAATGGGAAAAAAGGTATTTCTATTAGAAAATAAATGTAAATATAATATTCAGTTTGGTATAAGCTTAATAAAGGAACCTGGAAATTATTTACCAAAACCTGATCTGCGCCACAAAGTTTTTAGTTTTTTTTTTTTTTAAAAAAATGAATTAACAAAGTTTGAGCATGTTACTAACTCACTCTCTTGTGCTTTTGGGAATTGCATATGTTAAAGAAACAATCCATGACCTCCCATTTCATTAAGGTTATTTTGGTCCATTATACTATGTAATAAGCTAGGATATATATAGTCTCTTATTAGGTCTTTTCTCTTTAGTTTTTGAATGATGAATGTATGAAACACTTGAAAATCCTCTCTTTTGAGAGTAGACTACCTTAGTGTAGTCTTAGTTAGGGCTTGGAAAAGTCATCCTTAGTATAGGGCTTGGAAAAACCAATATTGACCTTTGCTTGGAAACAGTGGATCTTGAGGTGAGTTGATTTCCTTGGCGGTCACCGTAAGAGTGTGGTTTTGATTGTTACATTCATTAGGGTTAGTGTTGAAATACACTTGGTTCTTAATCTTGTAATAATCTTGGTCTCACTATCTATCCTTTCATTATTTTGCAAATCCGTGTGTTTTTGTGTTTGTCATCTTGTATCCCTTTGTGTTGCTTGTTCTTCTCACATTTTGTGGACTGTTTTGGTATCTTGGTGGGCTGTTTTTGTATCAAAGGGCCCGGGGTTCGAGCATGTTGTGGGCCAAAAATTGATTGAGACATGCTAGGGAGGTTGTAGATCATCCCAGTAAGGTCCGTTTAAATTTTTGTGGACATTTGTATGAAAAAATGGGAGAAACGGCATGAACGGGGCATTTTTTGGCCAAATCGGTGTGCTATACCCCACAGTTTTGGGGGAGGGCCCGGCGTCCGGGCGTGCTGTGGGCCAAAAATCGATCGTGGCATGCCAGGAAGGTTGGGAATCATTCCAGTGTGGTCCGTTTAAATTTTTGTGGCCATTTGGGTGGACAAAGGGTGAAACGATATGAACGGGGAATTTTCAAGCCACATCGGTGTGCTATAGCCCACGGTTTTGGGGCTGGACCTGAGGTTCGGGCGTGCTGTGGGATGAAAATCGACCAGGGCATGCCAGGGGGATGGGGATTGTCCCAGTGTGGTCCGTTTAAATTTTTATGGCCATTTGGGTGGACAAACAGGAGAAACAATGCGAATGAGGCATTTTGGGGCCAAATCGGTGTGTTATAGCCTACGATTTCAAAGGTTGATCCGGGCATGCTGTGGGCCAAAAATCCACCAGGGCATGCTAGGTAGGTTGGGTATCGTCCCAGTATGGTCCGTTTAAATTTTCGTGGCCATTTGGGTTGACAAACGGGCAAATCAGAGCAAACGGGGCATTTTTGGGCCAAATCTGTGTGCTATACCCGATGGTTTTGGTGGTGTGCCTAGGGTCCGAGTGTGCTGTGGGCCAAAAATCAACCGAGGCATGACAAGGATGTTGGGGATCGTCCCAATATGGTCCGTTTAAATTTTTGTGGCCATTTGGGTGGAGAAACAGGCAAAACGATGCGAACGGGGCGTTTTCGATCCAAATCGGTGTGCTATAGCCCACAGTTTTGGGGGTGGGCCCAGGGTTAGGGCATGCTGTGGGCTGAAAATTGCTCGGGGTATGCCAGGGGGGCTGAGGATCATCCATGTATGGTCTGTTTAAATTTTCGTGGCCATTTGGGTGGCCAAAAGGGCGAAACGGCACGAATGGGGCATTTTTGAGCCAAATCGGTGTGCTATAGCTCATGGTTTCAGGGGTGGACCATGGGTCCAGGTGTGCTATGGTCCTAAAATCGACCGAGGCGTGCAACGGAGGTTGGGGATCATACCAGTATGGTCTATTTAAATTTTCGTTGCTATTTGAGTGGACAAATGGGCAAAACGACGCGAATAAGGCATTTTTTAGCCAAATCAATGTGCTATAGCCCACGATTTTGGGGGTGGGCCCGGGGTCCGGGCATGTTGTGGGCTGAAAATCGACTGGGGCATGCCAAGGAGGTTGGGAATCGTCCCAGTGTGGTCCTTTTAAGTTTTTGTGGCCATTTGGAAGGACAAACAGGCGAAACAGCGTGAATTGGGCATTTTAGGGCGAAATCGATGTGCTATAGCCCACGGTTTCGGGGGTGAGCCTAGGATCCGGGCGTGCTGTGGGTCAAAAATTGACCAGGGCATGCTAGGGAGGTTACGGATCGTCCCATTGTGGTCCGTTTAAATTTTTGTGACTTTTTGGATTGACAAACGGTCAAAACAGCGTGAACAAGGTATTTTTGGGCCAAATCAGTGTACTATAGCCGACGGTTTCGGGGGTGTGCCTAGGGTCCGAGCATGCTGTGGGACAAAAATCAACTTGGGCATGACAGGGAGGTTGGGGATCATCCCAATATGGTCCATTTAAATTTTTGTGGCCCTTTGGGTGGACAAATAGGCTAAACGTTGCGAATGGGGCATATTCGAGCCAAATCGGTGTGTTATAGCCCACGGTTTTGGGGGTGGTCCCAGGGTTCGGGCATGCTGTGGGCTGAAAATCACTCGGGACATGCTAGAGAGGCTGGGGATCGTCCCTGTATGGTCCGTTTAAATTTCCGTGGCCATTTGGGTGGCCAAACGGGCAAAACTGTGCGAACGGGGTATTTTCGAGCCAAATCGGTGTGCTATAGCCCACGGTTTTGGGGGTGGGCTAGGGGTTCGGGCATGCTGTGGGCCAAAAATACACTGGGGCGTGCCAGGGAGGTTGGGGATCGTCCCAGTATGGTCCGTTTAAATTTTGGTGGCCATTTGAGTGGACGAATGGGGAAAACGGCGGGAATGGGGCAATTTTGAGCTAAATCGGTGTACTCTAGCCCACGATTTTGGGGGTGGACCCGGGGTTCGGGCGTGCTGTGGGTCGAAAATCAATCGAGGCATGCCAGGGAGGTTGGAGATCATCCCAGTATGGTCCGTTTAAATTTTTGTGGCTATTTGGGTGGCCAAACAGGCGAAATGGCGCGAACGGGGAATTTTCGTGCCAAATCAGTGTTCTATAGCCCACGGTTTCGGGGGAGGGCCAGAGGTACGGGCGTGCTATGGTCCGAAAATTGATCGGGGCTTGGTAGGAAGGTTGGGAATTTTCACAGTGTAGTCCGTTTAAATTTTTATGGCCATTTGGGAGGACAAACGGGAGAAACGGTACCAACGGGGCATTTTTGGGCCAAATCGGTGTGCTATAGCCCACGGTTTCGAAAGTGGGCTTGGGGTTCGAGCTACTGTGGGCCCAAAATTGACCGGGGCATGCCTGGGAGGTTGGGGATCATCCCAGTATGGTCCATTTAACTTTTTGTAGCAATTTGGGTGGACACTGGACAAACGGGCAAAACGGTGGGAACGAGGTATTTTCGAGCCAAATCGGTGTGCTATCACCCACAATTTTGGGTGTGGGCTCAGGGTCCAAGCGTGTTGGTGCCAAAAATTGATCGGGGCGTGCCAGCGAAGTAGGGGATTATCCAATGTGGTGCGTTTAAATTTTCGCGGCCATTTGGATGGACAAACGGGCGAAACGGTGCAAATGGGACATTTTTGGGCTAAATCGATATGCTATAGCCTACGATTTCGGTGGTGGGCCCGGACTCCGGGTGTGCTGTAGGCTAAAAGTCGATTGGGGCATGCTAGGGAGGTTGGGGATCATCCTAGTATGGTCCGTTTAAATTTTCGTGGCCATTCGGGTGGACAAGAGGATGAAACAACATGAAAGACGCATTTTCGGGAAAAATTGGTGTGATATAGCCCATGGTTTTGGGGGTGGGCTCGGGGTACGGACATGTTGTGGGCTGAAAAGTGACTGTGGCATGCTAGGAAGGTTGGGGATCATCCCAGTGTGGTCCGATTAAATTTTTTTGGCCACTCGGGAGGATAAAAAGGGAAAACAACACGAATGCGGTGTTTTCGAGGACAATCGATCTGCTATAGCCCATGATTTTATGGGTGGGCCCGGGGTCCGGGCGTGTTGTTGGCCGAAAATCGATTGAGGCTTGACAAGGAGGTTGAAGATCATCCCAGTATGGACCGTTTAAATTTTTGTGGCCATTTGAGTGGATAAACGGGTGAGATGGCGCGAATGAGGCATTTTTAGGACAAATCGATGTGCTATAGCCCACGGTTTTGGGGGTAGGCCCGGGGTTCGGTCGTGCTATGGGCCAAAATTGACCGGGGCATGCCACGGAGGTTGGGGATCATCCAAGTATGGTCCATTTAAATTTTTATGGCCATTTGGGTAGACAAATAGGTGAAACAGCACGAACGGGGAGTTTTCAGGCCAATTCGGTGTGCTATAGCCCACGGTTTTGGGGGTGGGCCTGGGATCCGAGCGTTCTGTGGGCCTAAAATTGATCGAGATGTGGCAGGGTGGTTGGGGGTAATCCCAGTGTGGTCTGTTTAAATTTTCATGGCCATTTTGGTGGAAAAACGGGTGAAACGGCGCGAACGAGGCATTTTCGGGCCAAATTAATGTGCTATAGCCCACAGAGGTTGGGAGGTTGGAGATCGTCCTAGTGTGGTTCGTCTAAATTTTTGTGGCCATTTGGGTGGACAAACGGGCGAAACAACACGAACGGGGCATTTTCAGACCAAATCGGTGTGCTATAGCCCACAGTTTCGGGAGAGAGCCCAGGGTCCGGGCGTGCTGTGGGCCGAAAATTGATCGGGGTATGCCAGGTGGTTGAGGATCATCCCAGTGTGGTCCTTTTATATTTTGTGGCCATTGGGGGGGGACAAACAGGTGAAACGACGTGAACGGGGCATTTTTGGGCCAAATCTGTGTGCTATAGCCCACGGTTTTGAGGGTTGGCCTGTGGTCCGGGCGTGTTGTGGGCCAAAAATTAACCGGGGCATGCCAAGGAGGTTGGGGATCATCCCAGTATGGTCCATTTAAATTTTGTGTCCATTTGAGTGGACAAACGGGCGAAACGGCGTGAATATGATATTTTCAGGCCAAATCGGTGTACTATAGCCAACGATTTCAGAGGTGGGCCCGAGGTTCGAGCGTGCTATGGGTCAAAAATGGACCGGGGCATGCTAGGGAGGTTGGGAATCATCCTAGTATGGTCCGTTTAAATTTTAATGGACATTTGGGTGGACAAATAGGAGAAACGGTGTAAACGGGGCATTTTCGAGCCAAATCAGTATGCTATAGCCCACAATTTTGGGGGTGGACCAGAGGTTCGGGCGTGCTGTGGTTTGAAAATCAATCGGGGCATGGCAGAAAGATTGGGTATTTTCCCAGTGTAGTCCGTTTAAATTTTCGTGGCCAATTTGGAGGACAAACGGGAGAAACAACATGAATGGGGCACTTTCGGGCCAAATCGGTGTGCTATAGCCCGTAGTTTTGGAGGTAGGCTCGGGGTCCGAGCGTGCTATGGGCCAAAAATTGACCGGGGCATGCTTGGGAGGTTGGGGATCATCCCAGTATGGTCCATTTAAATTTTCATGGCCATTTGGGTGGACAAATGGGCAAAACGGCGGGAATGGGGCATTTTCAAGCCAAATTGGAGTGCTATAGCCCACAGTTTTAGGGGTGGTCTCGGGGTCTAAGCGTTTTGGGGCCAAAAATTGATCGGGGCCTGACAACGAAGTTGGTGAATATCCCAATATGGTCCGTTTAAATTTTCGCGGCCATATGGGTGGACAAACAAGCGAAACAGCACGCACGGTGCATTTTTGGGCCAAATCGGCGTGCTACCGCCCACAGTTTCGGTAGTGGGCCCAGGGTCCGAGAGTGTTGTGGGCCAAAAATCAATCGGCGTGCTAGGGAGGTTGGGGATCATCCCAGTGTGGTCCGTTTAAATTTTTGTGGCCATTCGGGTGGATAAACGGGTGAAACGACATGAAAGACGCATTTTCGAGCCAAATCAGTGTGCTATAGCCCATGGTTTTGGGGGTGGGCCCGGGGTTCGGGCGTACTGTGGGCCAAAAATCGACCGCGGAATGTGAAGGAGGTTGGGGATCATTCCAGTATGGTTCAATTAAATTTTATGGCCATTCGGGAGGACAAACGGGCGAAACAGCGTGAATGCGGCATTTTCGAGGCAAATCGGTCTGTTATAGCCTATGATTTTGGGGGTGGGCCCGGGGTCCGATTGTGCTGTTGGCCGAAAATTGTTCGAGGCATGCCAGGGAGGTTGAAGATCATCCCAGTGTGCTCTATTTAAATTTTTGTGGCCATTTGGGTGGATAAATAGGCGAGACGGCACAAACGGGGCATTTTTGGGATAAATTGGTGTGCTATAGCCTACGGTTTTGGGGGTGGGCCTGGGGTTCGAGCGTGTTGTAGGCCAAAAATTGACCGGGGCATGCAAGGGAGGTAGGGGATCATCCCAGTATGGTTCGGTTAAATTTTTGTGGCCATTTGGATGGACAAACGGGTGAAACAGCGCAAACGGGGCATTTTCAGGCCAAATCGGTGTGCTATAGTCCACGGTTTTGGGGGTGGGCCTGGGGTCCGGGCGTGCTGTGGGCCAAAAAATGATCGGGGCATTCCAGGGAGATTACGGATTATCCCAGTGCGGTCCGTTTAAATTTTCATGGCCATTTTGGTGGACAAACGGGCAAAACGATGCGAACGGGGCACTTTCGGGCTAAATCGGTGTGCTATAGCCCACGGTTTTAGGGGTGGGCCCGGGGTTCAGGCGTGCTGTTGGCCAAAAATTGACCAGGGCATACTAGGGAGGTTGGGAATCATCCTAGTATGGTTTGTTTAAATTTTTGTGGCCATTTGGGTGGACAAGTGGGCAAAATAGAGCGAAGTGGAATTTTTCGGGCCAAATCGATGTGCTATTGCCCACGGTTTTGGGAGTGGGCCCAACTTTCGGGTGTGCTTTGCACCAAAAATCGATCGAAGCATGCCAAGGAGGTTGAAGATCGTCCCAGTATGGTCCTTTTAAATTTTTTTTGCCATTTGGGTAGACAAACAGGCGAAACGGCGCGAACAGGGCATTTTTGGGCAAAATCTATTTGTTATTACCCATGGTTTTAAGGGTGGACCTGGGGTTTAGGCGTGCTGTGGGCCGAAAATCAACTGGGGCATTCCAGGGAGCTTTGGAATCGTCCCAGTGTGGTCCTTTTAAATTTTTGTGGCCATTTGTGTGGACAAACGAGTGAAACAGGGTGAACGGGGCATTTTCGGTCCAAATCGGTGTGTTATGAACTACTGTTTTGGGGGTGGGCCCAGGGTTAGAGCATGTTGTGCGCTAAAAATTGACCGGGTGTGCCAGGGAGGTTGGGGATCGTCCCAGTGTGGTCCGTTAAAACTTTGTGGCCATTCGGGTGGACAAACTGGTGAAATGGCACGAATGGGGCATTTTCGGGCTAAATCGGTGTGCTATAGCCTATGACTTTAAGGTTGGGCCCGGGATCCATGCTGCTGTGGGTCAAAAATCGATCGGGGCGTGCTAGGGAGGCTGGGGATCGTACCAGTATGGTCCGTTTAAATTTTTGTGGCCATTTGGGTAGACAAACAGGCGAAACGACGCAAATGAGGTATTTTCGAGCCAAATCGGTGTGCTATAGCCCACGATTTTGGGGGTGGGCTCGGGCATGTTGTGGGCCAAAAATTGATCGGGACATGTCAGGGAGGTTGGGGATTATCCCTGTGTGGTCCGTTTAAATTTTTTTGGCTATTTGGGTGGATAAACGAGCGAAACGGTGCGAATGGGCATTTTCGAGCCAAATCGGTGTGCTATAGCCTACGGTTTAGGGGATGGGCTAGGGATCTGGGCGTGATGTGATCCAAAAATCGACCGGGGCCTGCCAAAGAGGTTGGAGATCGTCTTAGTATGGTGTTTTTAAATTTTCGTGGCCATTTGAGTGGACTAACGGGCGTAACAGCACAAATGGGGCATTTTCGAGCCAAATCAGTTTGCTATAGCCTACGGTTTTGGAGGTGGACCCGAGTTTTGGGTGTGCTGTGGGCTGAAAATTGACTGAGGTGTGCCAAGGAAGTTAGGTATCATCCCAGTATGGTCCGTTTAAATTTTTGGGGCTATTTGGGCGGACAAAAGGGCAAAACAGCGCGAATCAAGCATTTTTTGTAAAAATTGGTGTGCTATAGCCCATGATTTGAGGGTGGGCCCGGGGTCCAGGCGTGTTGTGGGCTAAAAATCAACCGGGGCATGTCAGGGAGGCTGGGGATTATCTCAGTGTGGTTTGTTTTAATTTTCATAGACATTTGGGTTGACAAACGGGCAAAACGGCGTGAATGGGATATTTTTGGGACAAATCGGTGTGCTATAGCCCATGATTTTTGGGGTGGGCTCGAGGTTCGGGTATGCTGTGGGCTCAAAATTGATCGGGGCATTCCAGGGAGGTTGGGGATCATCACAAATTGGTCCGTTTAAATTATTGTGGCCATTTGGGTGGATAAACGGGCGAAACAGCGAGAATTGGGCATTTTGGGTCAAATCTATGTGCTATAGCCCACAATTTCGAAGGTGGGCCCAGGATTTGGGCGTACTATAGGCCAAAAATTGACCGGTCCATACCAGGAAGGTTGGGGATCGTCCCAGTATAGTTCGTTTAAATTTTTGTGGCCATTTGGATAGACAAACGGGCGAATGGTGCGAACGGGGCATTTTCAAGCCAAATCAGTGTTCTTTAGCCCACAGTTTTTGCGATGGGATGGGGTCCAGGAATATCGTGGGCCAAAAATCAACTGAGGCATGCCAGGGAGGTTGGGGATCATCCCAATATGGTCCGTTTAAATTTTTGTGGCCATTTGGGTGGACACATAAGTGAAACGACGTGAACGGGGTATTTTCGGGCCAAATCGGTGTTCTATAGCCCACGATTTTGTGGGTGGGCCTGGGTCTCGGCGTGTTGTTGGACAAAAATCAACCGGGGCATGCCAGGGATGTTGGGGATCGTCCCAGTATGGTCCTTTTAAATTTTAATGGTTATTTAGATGGACAAACGGCCGAAACGGCACAAATGGGGCATATTTGGGCCAAATTGGTGTGCTATAGCCCATGGTTTTTGAGGTAGTCCCAGGGTACGGGTGTTCTTTGGGCCAAAAATTGACCGGGACATGCCAGGGAGGTTGGGGATCGTCCCAGTGTGGTCCATTTAAATTTTTGTGGCTATTTGGGTAGACAAACTGGTGAAATGGATAGTGGTGTGGGCTAAAAATCGACCAGGGCATGCCAGGGAGGCTGTGGTCAATTTAAATTTTTGTGGCCATTTGGGTGGACAATCAGGCGAAACAGCACGAATGGGATATTTTTGGGCTAAATCGGTGTGCTATAGCCCACGGTTTTGGGGGTGAGCCCAAGATCCGAGTGTGCTATGGGTGAAAAATCGATCGGGGCATGCTAGGGAGGTTGGGGATTATCTCAGTGTAGTACGTTTAAATTTTTGTGGCCATTTGGGTTGACAAACAGGAAAAACAGCGCGAACGGGGTATTTTTGGGCTAAATCGGTGTGCTATAGCCGATGGTTTTGGGGGTGTGCCTGGGTCCGAGCGTGGTGTGGGATGAAAATCAACTGGGGCATGCCAGGAAGGTTGGAGATCGTCCCAATATGGTCCATTTAAATTTTTGTGGCCATTTGGGTGGACAAACAGGCGAAACGGCAAGAACAAGGCACTTTTGAGCTAAATCGGTGTGCTATTGCCCACGGTTTTGGAGGTGGGCCCAGGGTTTTGGCATGCTGTGGGCTGAAAATCAACCAGGGCATGCCAGGGAGGCTGGGTATCATCCCTGTGTGGTCGGTTTAAATTTTCGTGGCTATTTGGGTGGACAAATCGATAAAACGGTGCAAACGGGGTATTTTCGATCCAAATCGATATGCTATACCCCACGGTTTCGGGATTGAGCCAGGGGTTCGGGCATGCTGTGGTCCAAAAATTGATCGGGGCAGGCCAGCAAAGTTGGAGATCATCCCAATGTGGTATGTTTAAATTTTTGCGACCATTTGGGTGGACAAATGGGCAAAACTGCACGAACGGAGCCTTTTCGGGCCAAATCGGTGTGGTATAGCCCACAGTTTTGGTGGTGGAACCGGGTTCCAGGCATGTTGTGGGTCAAAAATCCATTGGGGCATGTCAGAGAGGTTGGGGATCATCCCAGTATGGTCTGTTTAAATTTTTGTGGCCATTCGGGTGGGCAAACGGGTGAAACGGCATGAAAGACGAATTTTCAAGCTAAATCGATGTGCTATAACTCATGATTTCGAGGGTGGGCCCGGGGTTCGGGCGTGCTGTGGGCCAAAAAATAATCGTGGCATGCCAGGGAGGTTAGGGATCATCCTAGTGTGGTCCGATTAAATTTTTTTTGCCATTTGGGAGGACAAACAGGCGAAACAGTGTGAATGGAGCATTTTCAAGGCAAATCAGTCTGCTATAGCCCATGATTTTGGGGGTGGGCCTGGGGTCCGGGCGTGCTGTTGGTCGAAAATTGACCAAGGCGTGCCAGGGAGGTTGAGGATCGGCCCAGTGTGGTCCGTTTAAATTTTTGTGGCCATTTGGGTGGATAAATGGGCGAGATGGCACCAACGGGGCATTTTTGGGACAAATCGGTGTGCTATAGCCCACAATTTTGGGGGAAGGCCAGGGGTCCGAGCGTATTGTGGGCCAAAAATTAACCAGGGCATGCTAGGGAGGTTGGGGATCATCCCTGTGTGTTCCGTTTAAATTTTTGTGGACATTTAGGTAGACAAACGGGCAAAACAAGACCAATAGGACATTTTCGAGCTAAATCGGTGTGCTATAGCCCACGGTTTTGGGGGTGGACCCGGGGTCCGGGCGTTCTGTTGGCCAAAAATTTATCAGGGAATGCCAGGGAGGTTGGGGAACATCCTACTATGGTCCATTAAATTTTTGTGGCTATTTGGGTGGACAAACGGGTGAAACGACACAAACGGGGCATTTTTCGGGCCAAATCTGTGGACTATAGCCCACGATTTTGATGGTGGGCCCATGGTCCAGGCGTGTTGTGGGCCAAAAATTGATCGAGGCATGCTAAGGAGGTTAGGGATCATCCCAGTATGGTCCTTTTAAATTTTTGTGGCCATTTGAGTGGACACACGGGCGAAATGGCGTGAATGAGGCATTTTCGGGCTAAATTGGTGTACTATAGCCCACGATTTTGGGGGTGGGCCCGGGGTTCGGGGTTACTGTAAGGCAAAAATTGACTGGGGCATGGAATAGAGGTTGGGAATAGTCCCAGTATGGTCCGTTTAAATTTTTTGCCCATTTGGGTGGATAAACAAGAGAAACGGTGCGAACGGAGCATTTTCGGGCCGAATTAGTGTGCTATAACCCACAGTTTTGGGGGTGGCCCATAGATCGGATGTACTGTGGTCCGAAATTGATCGGGGCATGGAAGGAAGGTTGGGATTTTCCCAGTATATTCTGTTTAAATTTCCGTGGTCATTTGGGAGGATAACTGGGAGAAACGACGCAAACGGGGCATTTTCGGGCCAAATCGGTGTGCTATAGCCCATGATTTTAGTGGTGGGATCGGGGTCCGAGCGTTCTATGGGTCGAATTAATCGGAGAATGCTTGGGAGGTTGGGGATCATCCCAGTGTGGTCCATTTAAATTTTCGTGGCCATTTGGGTGGAAAAACAGGCGAAACGGCGAGAACGAGGCATTTTTGAGCCAAATCGGTGTGCTATAGCCCATGGTTTTGGGGGTGGCCTCGGGGTCCAGGCGTGCTGGGGCCAAAAATTGATCGGGGCGCGCCAACGAAGTTGGGGATCATCCCAATGTGGTCCGTTTAAATTTTTGTGGCCATTTGGGTAACAAAAACGGGCAAAACGGCGAGAAAGGGGCATTTTTGGGCCAAATCGGTGTGCTATAGCCCACGATTTTGGTGGTTGGCCTGTCGTCCGGGCGTGTTCTGAGCCAAAAATAGATCGGGTCATGCTAGGGAGGTTGGGGATCATTCCAGTGTGGTCCGTTTAATTTTTTTATGGCCATTCAGGTGGACAAATGGGTGAAACAACAAGAAAGATGCATTTTTGGGCCAAATCGGTGTGCTATAGCCCATAGTTTTGGTGGTGGGCCCGGGGTCCGAGCGTGCTGTGGGCCGAAAAATGAGTGTGGCATGCTAGGGAGGTTGGGGATCATCCCAGTGTGGTCCGATTAAATATTTTTGGCCATTCGGGAGGATAAACAAGCAAAACGGTGCGAATGCAGTGTTTTCGAGGCAAATTGGTCTGCTATAGCCCATGATTTTGGGGGTGGGCCTGGGGTACGGGCATGCTGTTGGCCAAAAATCGACCGAGGCGTGCCAGGGAGGTTGAGGATCGTCCCATTGTGGACCGTTTAAACTTTTGTGGCTATTTGGGTGGATAAACTGGCGAGATGGCACGAACGAGGCATTTTTCAAACTAATCGGTGTGCTATAGCCCACAGTTTTAGGGGTGGGCCCGAGGTTCGGGCGTGTTGTGGGCCAAAAATTGATCAGGCCGTGCCATGGAGGTTGGGGATTGTCCCAGTGTGGTCCGTTTAAATTTTTGTGGCCATTTGGGTGGAAAATCAGGTGTAACAGCACGAACGAGAAGTTTTTGAGCCAATTCGGTGTGCTATACCCACGATTTTGGGGGTAGGTCCAGGCGTACTAGGGCTGAAAATTGATCGAGGCATGCCAGCAAAGTTGGGTATCATCCCAATGTGGTCCGTTTAAATTTTTGCGGCCATTTGGGTGGACAAACGGGAAAAACAACACGAATGGTGCATTTTCAAGCCAAATCGGTGTGCTATAGCCCATGATTTTAGTGGTGGGCCTAGGGTCTGGGCAAGTTGTTGGACAAAAATCGATCGGGGCGTGCCAGGAAGGTTGGGGATTATCTCAGTGTGGTCCGTTTAAATTTTCGTGGCTATTCGGGTGGACAAACGAGTGAAACGGCATGAAAGACGTATTTTGGGGCCAAATCGGTGTGCTATAGCCCATGGTTTCGGGGGTGGACCGGGGGTCTAGGCGTGTTGTGGGCCAAAAATTGACCGTGCTCAGTCAGGGAGGTTGGGGATTATCCCAGTGTGGTTTGATTAAAATTTTTGGCCATTCGGGAAGACAAACGGGCGAAACGGCTCTAATCCAACATTTTAGAGGCAAATCGGTCTTCTATAGCCCATGATTTTGGGGGTGGGTCCGTGGTCTGGGTGTGCTGTTGGCCGAAAATTGACCGAGGCATGCCAGGGAGGTTGAGAATCATCCTAGTGTGGTCCGTTTAAATTTTTGTGGCCATTTGGGTGGATGGAACGAACGGGGAATTTTTGGGACAAATCAGTGTTCTATAGCCCACAGTTTTTGGGGTGGGCCCAAAGTTCGGGCGTGTTGTAGGCCAAAAATTGACAGGGGCATGCGAGGGAGGTTGGGGATCATCCCAGTGTGGTCTGTTTTAATTTTTATGCCCATTTGGGTGGACAAACGGGTGACACTGTACAAATAGGGTGTTTTCGGGAGAAATCGGTGTGCTATAGTAGCCCATGGTTTCGGGGGTGGGCCTGGGTTCCGGGCATGATGTGGGTAGAAAATTGATTGGGGCATGCCAAGGAGGTTAGGGATCATCCCAGTGTGGTCTATTTAAATTTTCATGGCCATTTTGGTGGACAAACGGGCGAAACGGCGCGAATGGGACATTTTCGGGCCAAATCGGTGTGCTATAGCCCACGATTTTGGGGGTGGGCTTGGGTTCCAGGCGTGCTGGATCCAAAACTTGATAGGGGCTTTCCAGGGAGGTTGATGATCATCCCAGTGTGGTCCTTTTAAATTTTTGTGGCCATTTGGCTGGACAAATGGGCGAAATGACGCGAACGCGGCATTTTTGGGCCAAATTTGTGTGCTATATCCTACGGTTTTTAGGGTGGAACCATGTTCTGGGCGTGTTGTGGACCGAAGATCGACTGAGAAGTTCCAGGGAGGTTTGGAATTATCCCAGTATGGTTCGTTTAAATTTTTGTGGCTATTTGGATGGACAAACGAGCGAAACGGGGAGAACGAGGCATTTTTGGTCCAAATCGATGTGCTATAGCCCACTATTTTGGGGGTGGGCCCAGGGTTCGGGCGTGCTGTGGGCCAAAAATTGATCGGGGTATGCCAAGGAAGTTAGGAATCATCCAGTGTGGTCCGTTTAAATTATTGTGGCCATTTGGGTGGACAAACTGGTGAAACGGCGCGAACGGGCCATTTTCGGGATAAATCGGTGTGCTATATCCCATGGTTTCAGGTGTGGGCCCGGGGTCCTAGATAGATGATCAGCTACCTGGTTTTCGCAACCTTTTCTATCCTTTACCTCAAAATCAAATTCTTGAAGCAATAACACCCACTGAATTAGCCTTGGCTTAGCATCCTTCTTTGCCATTAAATATCTCAGAGCCGCATGATCTGTATGAACCACCACTTTGGTTCCCAACAAGTAAGCACGAAACTTTTCAAAAGCATAAAAAACTGCTAGAAGCTCTTGTTCTGTGACGGTATAGTTCTTCTGGGCTCCATTCAAGGCCTTGCTCGCATAGTATATTGGAAGAAATAGCCTTTCTCTTTTCTGACCAAGTACAACACCCAAAGCTCCAGGTGCAAATGGTGGAGGAATAATGGCTCCTATGGCTCCGGCTCCATCAAGATCATCATCATCATCGTCAAAAGATGGTTGCATAGCTCGGCGTTCAGGCCTAAACCTAGCTTGACGATCTCTTCTGTTGGCAGGTGTTGCGATCTCAGCGGCATGCCTAGGGTTTAGTAGCTCGTCATCACCTAGATCCTCATCGTCAGGATTTGTTGCTCGCCCAGGGTTATCAATATTCTGTTGATGCACTTGAGCGGCGGCTAGCGCAGCTAGTCTCGCCTGTTCCTGTTGAGCAGCCATCCTTTCAATTTTGTGTTGTGCCTCCATTCTGCCAATACGTTGTGGTTCAGGATTGATAGGTAATAACGGTTGACCAGAACTTCGGGTATGGGGCATGCACTGAATAAAAACCTGCAGTAAACAAAAACAAAAACTAAAAGTAAAAGTACGAGAATCTTTGACCAAAGGGTCTAGTAATTATTACGAACTTAATTGACACTTGTATTCCCCGACAACGGCGCCAATTTTTTATAACGCTTAATCTACAGCTCTCATAAGAGTGTAAAGAGGTCATTGTCAAATATATAACCCAACTGGGTTGGGTATCTATCCCACAGGGAATAGCCGGTCAATGAGTAAGCAAAGATTACTAGACTTTTGGAGCAAGTCTCGTAAAAAGGGGGAATTTTAACGCGCAAGTAATGTAAACAAAGTAATAAAAAAAGCAAATAAAGGAGTAAAAACGGTTTGCTTGGTTGGTTTTTGATCAATGAGAATTGAGAAGTTGGGGTTATGTCCACCTTATGAGTTGTACGTCTCTATTGGCTATGAGTTGTGCGGAATTCAGACATGCATGTGCTTATAGAGAATTGTATTCGATGGTAAAGTCAGGCGTCTTTCGACCTTAACCAGGACTATTTTGCTTTAACTCTTTCGAGCTTAAAGCGTATCTAACAGTACGAATTCTCCAAGAGGTTAATCCAGTTACGGCACTAACTTTTTAACAGGGGTTGGTGCCCTATTACCTTGACATTATCTCTTTTCCAGACATATAACTTTTCTTTCGAACAAGTTAATGCTATACTAGCGTATTCTATGCATTTGCAACCACAAAGAATTTAGATTAAGATGAAGAGAATAATGATATAAGCAGCATACGTGTCACGAATTCACAAACTCATAGCAATAGATAGTATCTCATATGGCTTCCATAACCCCAACAGAGAAGTTTAGTTACCCATGAGTGCGAAGGAAATCACAATAGATATTATTAATATACCACAATAAAAATCTAGTGTAGTAAGGTGTGGTGTGGTGTTTTAGGCGTGAACTCCCTTGCAGAGTAACGTTTCTCTTGTTGTGGAAATTAAGAATTGAATAGATGAATAAAAAGTAGAATTAAAAGTAGAAGAATTGTTTTCAGAGTTAAAAGTAATGGGCGTCTTCCCCAAATCTCTAGCAGAATAGGGTATTTATAATACTCCTATCCTATTCCTACTAAGCTACTGCATTACTTAACCCAATCCTACTGGATTACTGCATCATTATCCTACTCCTAATAATTTACTGCTAGTCCCCAAAGTCTTTAGAATTGCTGTTTTTGCCCGGGACAGATTTTTCATGCGCCACCTTTGGTCCTTGGCGTCCAAGTTTTGCTTTCCTCCTTTCGTGAAGCTTTCTTTGGCGTCAAGTTATCCATAAAATGCTGAATTCTGCATCATTTATACCTGAAAACTTGCTAATCATGTTCGTTAGCTCACTTACAGGAAAAGGGACTAAAAGTGCATGAAATATATAATTTGTCCTCAAAACTTGGCTGAAATATAGGCAAAATATAGCACTATAGGCGTGTAAATTCGTCTATCATCAACACCCCACACTTAAAGCTTTGTTCGTCCTCGAACAAAATATCATGTCCATCTAAACATCTACTTAAGGTTTCACCGTAACAGCACAAAATATTCATCAAGACAGGCACGACAATCATTAACAAAGAGTAGTTTTCTGATAACTACTAGAAACAATTCAGCCTCCAACATAGACTCGTGATGATGGTTAATTCGTATCCAAAAGTTAAGGCACAAAGAATCATACAAGACTACCCAAAACTCATCAACCATGTGTGTCTCACATAAGATATTACCCATAATCACTCACAAGTATTGCATTTTTCAGAACATGGGTATAAGATTATCCTTGCTCTCACTCTCACAAAGAATTCATATGTTGCAACTGATGACCATAGGCTTGCCCATAGTGTAATGCTCCACTAAATATCAGAATGCTAAGCTTAGGATCAAATAGGTCTTCTATAGGTTGTAATGTAGGCTAAGGGACGGGTAGGACTATTTGGGCCAGAAATAGTGACTATGTTCCTAAGCACTTTAATACCTCTCATTATGCCATTAACACTTTCTTTTAACCAACCCTGCTACCTTTCTTTCATCTATCACCCCTTTTCACCTATTTTGTCATTCAAGCATAATTATCTTTTTATTTAATCATAAACACAATTTATCTTTTTGTTTTTCTATTTCTTTTTCTTTTCTCTTTGTTTTTTTTATAACACACCTCCATGATAGCCACTCTTTTTCATAACAAATTCAAGTACCAATACACTCTAAGGCATCACTCTCACCCAATTTCCTCTTATTTTGTCACATGACTTCCCAATTTAAAGCACTTAGGAATTTGGATCAAATTATGGTCTTGAAAAAAAATGGATTAGGCTTACATATGAGGCTGTCAAAGAAAATGGCTTAAAGGCTCAAAGGGGTTGACTAGGATAATGTCCACTGGTAGGTAAAACGAAGGTAAACAAGTATCGGTTGCCAAAGAAATGCCTAAATCATCTCCTAAACTCACACTCTTTATTTCGCTTTACACACACACCAGGAAAGTTCTAGCATCAGTCACAAGCACAGAATATACTATCATCTCACACACACAAGGCACATGGTTAATTTTATTGGGAGCAGTATAGACTCTTGACCCAACAGATGAATGAATTAAACCACACAATTATCACACAGTGAGTCACACTTAGAGCCTAAGTGTCTCAATAGTAATGATTCTAGCACAAACTCTTGTCATAACACCATGCCGCCTATCAGAACAATTTCATGCATCAAAATAAAAAAAATCTACGACTACTAACTAAATCAAACAACCAAACATAAATAACATAAATAAATGCAAATGCAGATAAAGAAGTATAGCATGCAAATACCAGAACCCCACACTTAGACGGGACACACTGCCCTCAGTGAAAAATAAATAAGAAGAACCTGATTAGTCGGACTCATCCTCTATGTCTGGGGTCATACCCCCTGCATCGGAATCGTCATCAGAGTCGTCGTCATCAGAGTTCTCTTCCACGTCGGAGTTTGGCATTCATCGATCATCATCGGTTGGCATGTCGTCATCAAGAGGTTCCTCAAAATATACACCTACTCCACACATCGCCCTCGCATGCTCATTCATTGGGTAGTCATAATCCAACTGTTGGATCTCTGCAGCAGTTGGAACACGACCCCCGCTCATCATGGTAAACTTTATCATGCCATATAAATGGTGGGAGAAGCTTTCGTCGCGAGCATGTCTTTCTGCAGTGGTTAGGTTAACGCCATGCATGGTTTCAGCATCTTTAACCTTTGTGAGGTCAACCTTCTTCGGGTTGTGTGGAAGCTTAAGATCAGCTGGTTCCTCTTCGATGTCTTCCTTCCTCAATATTGCAGTCAACAGGTTGCCAAAGCTGAAGTGGGACCTCTTGTGTAGCCTAGCTTTCCGCATTGTAGATCGAATAATTGCCCCAATGTTGATAGGGACATTCGTCATCAATGCGTACACCAGGAACACTCTATATCATGTTATCTTTTTGTACTGTGTCCCTGGAATGAGGCAAGAGATGACTATTCGCAGCCATATCCTAGCTTCTCTGTTCAAGGAGGCATACGAAAAGGTATTGTGCCGACCGGTATCCTTGTGACGACTCCACCGTGCCATTGATATTGTTCCTCATAGTGTGTGTCTAATTGCCCTGTATGGAGGTCTGCGATAAAGCTCCTTGAATGGTGCGGGATTAATAGATGGCAAGCCTAGAAAGGAGTTGAAGAACTCCGCATTTAGTTGCAGAACTTGGCCCCGAATCTTAACTTTACTCCCTGTAGTTTTTGGCGACCAGTTGGCATAGAATTCTCATGTTAAATCGAGATTGCACTCTCCCATATCTCGGAAGATGAAATCAAGATGTAACGCCATTATTTTAGCCAACATGCGAGGTTCTTTCTTTGCTAGGCTCTCCTTGTGTATCAACTCAATGTGAACATATTTCTTCTCTTTATTGTTCCTATACTATTCTTTTCCTTTCTTCTCAAGAACCCATTTTATTCCAAACATGCGGCGTGGTAATTGCATCGAGGATGATTCTCCTTGCTCTTTTCGGCCTCTTTTCTTGCCTTTTTTGTGAAGTGGTAGCCTTATCTTTGCCTTGTCTTGCTTTGGGTGCCATTGTACCTGAGACTAAAATAATGTTCATGTTAGCATCATCTCGATGGATACAATCTATAAACGAGCAGTAGGGGCACCACCCCACACTTAGTTTGTTGGTACAGACTAGTGAAGTGAAAGTGGTCGACTAGTCAGACTTCATCGACATACGTTTTAGGTGTTATATTCCAACAATAAAATCAGAGCAGTCATACTTCTTGTAATCTTGGCAATACTTTCATGTTTGATATATCAAGACTACTACATAGGGATTGAATCAAGGTATAGTATCTAAATAATCACAACCTCCTATGTCGGTAGGCAACTATAATTCTTATCCCGATGAACAAGTCATTCCAACATGTAAGTATTCAAGTGACAAGATTATGCAATTTTTGTGACCATATTAATTCCGCACAAGTATGACAGTGCATCAAAATCAAATACAAGTTGGGAACAAGTTAAGATCATTCTTACGTATACGTTCACTCACTTGGTTGTATCACAACAATTCAATCACTTTCAAATCACCAATACTACTTCAAGATTTAGCAATTCATAATAGGCTTAGTAGTGTAGTACTTACGGAATATAAATGAAGAACAAAGTAGCACTTACTTGATTGATGACTTTGGATGATGTTCTTGTGAAGAAGAAAAGCAAAAGGAAAATTTTGGAGTGGATTTGGGGACTATAGGCGGCGCTTATGCTAGGTTTCCAATGTGTTTTTGGTTCAAGACTAAGTCTCATATTTATAGGAGAAGGTTGGGTCGGGTTTTGACCCATTTAAAATTGGATTTGGAGACAAGAAATGACCATTGGCGGCGTCTTTTGCTTTGCCTATGCTTGGCATAGGCGGCGCCTTTTGCATAGCATTGTTGAGCATAAGCGGCGCCTATGCCATGGCATTCTTGGGCATAGGCGGCGCCTATGCCATAGCATATGAGATTCAGAGACAAAAGGCATTGGCATAGGCGGCGCCTATGCTATGGCACACTTCGGCATGGGCGGCGCCTATGCTATGGCACACTAGATTCCGAGAGCTTAGGCCATAGTATAGGCCTTGCCTTGTTCGTGGCCTAGTTTTATATAGGAATAGACTTGTTCGTTGCCTATATTTTCATAAGCAATGCCCAATCCATAGCCTTTTTCTTCTTCATCATTAACTTACCACCTTTTACATGCAATACGTCCAAATCAAAATTTGAAACCAATCTCCTCGTTTACGCCTCTTGCACCTACACTTTCTCAAAGACAACAAAAACGATTAGAACAATGGGTTGCCTCCCATCAAGCGCCTTAGTTTTGGTCATGGAACGACTCTTATTTTTGGATTTTTATTTATCAAAAGCAAACACGTAAACGAAAAAAAACCAATAAACGATGGGTTGCCTCCCATCTAGCGCTTGATTTATTGTCGCGGCACGACATAGTTACCTCGAGTACTTAGACTTCGTCGAGATAGATGGTGGCCATATAGTTTATCGAGTCAAGAGGACCGATATATGGTTTTACTCGTTGGCTATTCACCTTAAAGACAACACCATTATCGTTTTCTAGATCAACTACTCCAGTCGAGTAGACTTGGGTAACTTTGTACGGACCAGACCATTTGGACTTTAACTTACCTGGGAATAGCTTCAGTCTGGAATTGAAAAGAAGTACCATATCATCCTTTTGAAAGTTTCGTTGAACAATCCGCTGATCATGATACTTTTTCATCCGTTCCTTGTAGAGGTCTGCTCTTTCGTATGCATGTAGACGGAGTTTATCCATCTCATTCAGTTGCTCCAATCTCAGATTCATGGCATCATCCCAATTCAAATTAAGTTGCTTTAACGCCCACAATGCTTTATGCTCGAGCTGAATGGGCAAGTGACAAGCCTTCCCATAAACTAGTTGGTACGGGGACATGCTAATTGGCATTTTGAATGCAGTCCTATAAGCCCATAGTGCATCGTCCAGCTTCCGAGACCAATCCTTCCTATTAGCATTTACAGTCTTAGCAAGGATTTTCTTGATCTCCGATTGGAAACCTCTACTTGTCCACTAGTTTGTGGGTGATAAGGTGTGGCTACCTTATGTTGCTTGACACCATATTTGGCCAATACGGATTTGAATAGCTTGTTGCAAAAGTGAGATCCTCCATCGCTTATAATAGTACGTGGTACTCCAAAGCGAGAGAAGATATTCCTCTTCAAGAATGCTACAGCACGCTTTCCCTCATTGTTGGCCAATGCTACTGCTTCAACCCATTTTGAAACATAGTCTACAACAACTAGGATATATTTCATTCCAAACGAATTTACGAATGGACCCATGAAATCAATACCCCATACATCAAAGAGCTCTACTTCAAGAATTTTTTACATAGGCATCTCATGGTGTTTTGAAATAGCACCTTGTCTCTGACATTGGTCGCATCTTCTAACAAAGTCATAGGCATGTCTAAATATCGATGGCCAATAATATCCACTTTGTAATACCTTCCTTGCTGTCCGATTACCTGCGTGATGTCCCCCAACTTGGGAAGTGTGACATGCTTCCAATATATTAGGAACCTCTACATGGGATATGCATCGCCGAATAACACCATCCGCGCATCGTCGAAACAAGTATGGCTCATCCTAAAAGTAGTGTTTTACATCATGCATAAACTTCCTCCTTTGCTGGTAAGATAAGTTTGTAGGTATCACATTACTCACCACAAAATTCGCAAAGTCGGCATACCATGGTAACTCTTCCATTATCGTGGCTAAGATATCCTCGTCAGGGAATGCATCATCAATCTCGATATCAGGCTGCGCTATATGCTCGTTCTCGAGTCTAGATAGATGATCAGCCACTTGGTTCTCGCAACCTCTTCTATCTTTTACCTCGAAATCAAATTCTTACAGAAGCAATACCCATTGAATTAGTCTTGGTTTTGCATCCTTCTTTGTCATTAGATATCTTAGAGCTGCATGGTCTGTATGAACGATTACTTTAGTTCCCAACAAATAAGCACGAAACTTCTCAAACGCATACACAACCGCTGGGAGCTCTTGTTCTATGACAGTGTAGTTCTTTTGGGCTTCGTTCAGGACCTTGCTTGCATAGTAGATAGGATGGAATAATTTCTCCCTTCTCTGGCCAAGTACAACGCCTAATGCTACCCCACTGGCGTCACACATGACTTCAAATGGTAAAGACCAATCTAGTGCTACCATGATAGGAGCTTCAATTAGTTTTCCTTTGAGGCATTCAAATGCCTTCAAACAATCTTCATTGAAGTCAAATTTTGTATCTTTCTCCAAGAGTTTGCACAATGGACTAGCAATTTTGGAGAAGTCTTTGATAAACCGTCGATAGAAACCTGCATGACCGAGGAAACTACGGACTCCCTTTACTGAAATTGGGGGTGGTAGCTTCTCAATAACTTCAATTTTCGCTCGATCAACCTCAATTCCTTTTTCGGAGATTTTATGCCCAAGGACGATACCTTCGTTGACCATAAAGTGGCACTTCTCCCAATTCAGCACTAGGTTGAATTCTACACATCTTTGCAACGCCATACTCAGGTTTGCTAAGAACGCTTCAAACGTCTTTCCAACAACTGAAAAGTCATCCATGAATTCCTCCAAAGTATCTTCAACCATATCAAAGAAAATGGACATCATACAACGCTGAAAGGTGGCTGGTGCGTTACATAGCCCGAATGGCATACGTTTGAAGGCAAACATACCATATGGACATGTGAACGTTGTTTTCTCTTAGTCTTCGGGGGCAATACAAATCTGATTATAGCCAGAATAACCGTCTAAGAAACAAAACCATCCTTTCCCCGCTAATCGATCTAGTATTTGGTCCATAAATGGCATTGGAAAGTGATCTTTGAGCGTCCATGAATTTAGCTTTCGGTAGTCCATGCATACTCTCCATCCGGTGATGGGTCTGAGTGGAATAAGCTCATTCTTTTTATTTGCGACCACCTTCATGCCTCCTTTCTTGGGAACACATTGTACCGGGCTTACCCATGTACTGTCAGAGATTGGATACACAAATCCTGCATCTAACCACTTAATAATTTCTTTCTTTACCACTTCTTGCATAGGTGGATTGAGACGCCTTTGATGCTCAATGGTGGGCGTGCAATTTTCTTCAAGCTGAATCTTTTGTGTACAAATCCCAGGTGGAATACCAATAATATCTGCGATGGTCCATCCGATGGCTCTAATGTACTTCCGTAAAATAGCGATGAGAGTTGCAACTTGTTGCTCACCCAAATCTGCCACCACAATGACTGGAAGTGTGTTTCCGCTTCCTAAGAATGCATACTTTAAATGACTAGGCAACTCCTTTAATTCTAACGTGGGTGGCTCTTCAATAGATGGTTTAACTGGTGGTGTAGGTCGATTTTTTAGATCAAGGTCCAACTTCTTGGGAGCATGAGGATATGACCTAAATCCTGTTAGAGCATCAATAGTTTCTTCATAGTTTTCAGCACCCTTACTCTCTCCATTCATGAGCACAACCGCCAATGGGTCATCAATAGTTTGCTCTTCTTCAAGTAATTCTTTCTCATCATCAACATAAACATCCACTACCGAGAATACGTTCAGATCTTTGTGTTGCTTCATTGATTTGCACACGTCAAAGCGAACTACTTCGTCATTTATTCGGAATGAAAGCTCATTAG
Organism: Capsicum pubescens; assembly: GCA_030864215.1. Lineage (NCBI taxonomy): Eukaryota > Viridiplantae > Streptophyta > Magnoliopsida > Solanales > Solanaceae > Capsicum > Capsicum pubescens. The sequence goes on from CM061542.1 coordinate 7,432,069, forward strand.
CTCTCAAATCAATAACCATACTTCCCGTAGCAAGGAAAGGGCGCCCCAAGATTATGGGAACTTCTGAGTCTACCTCACAATCCAAAATAACGAAGTCCACTAGAAAGATGAATGAAGAAACCTTCACCAATACATCACATAGAATACCAACAGGTCGTTTTACCGACCTATCCGCCATTACGAGCCTCATATTGGTTGGAGTAGGATCACCCAACCCCAACTTTTTGTAAATGGATAGTGGCATCAAATTGATGCTGGCTCCTAAATCGCATAATGCCTTGGAAAAATTCAAAGATCCAACGGTACAAGGAATAGTGAAAGCACCGGGGTCAGTCTTCTTTTGAACTAGTGACCGGGTAGCGATTGCGCTGCAGTGATGAACATTATATTTCAACTCATAGCTTGCTGCCCGCTTCTTTGTCAAAAGATCCTTCATAAATTTCGCATACCCAGGCATTTGTTCAAGTGCCTCTTCCAATGGAACATTAATGGTCAGCTGCTTTAACATAGTCATGAATTTGTTGAACTTTGTATCGTCCGCCACCTTCTTCAATCTTTGATGAAAAGGTGGTGGTGGATATGGAATTTTTTTCTCCACGGCTTTCTTCTCCTCTTGCCTTCGTTTTTCAGCCTTTTCAGGCTGCAACATACTCGGTGTACCATCATGGACGTCGTGGGTGGATTCTACGGCAGCTTCTCCTTTTACCTTGTCATCAATGTCTGCTACTTCGTCAACCACTTGCTTGCCTTTTGATGAAGTTTCCAGTACCTTACCACTTCGGGTAGTAATGGCCATGCATGACCCATCATTCCTTGGGTTTTACACAGTGTCGCTAGGTAAGGTGCCAGTCTTTCTTTGATTGAGTGCTGTTGAAAGTTGGCTCAATTGCTGCTCTATTTGCTTGATCGAAGTGGAATATGAATCAACCAATTGCTTCATTGAGGACAAATCATTTATTACCTTCGTTACTCCCGCGCTGGTTGCTTCCACTCCTTTCAACAGTTTAGCCATCATCTCTTCCATATTTCCAGAACTAGATGTGGTGGTGTCACGTCTTCCAGGGGGAACATACAAACCACTTTTGTCATTCTTTTTCTTCCAACTACCTTGGTCCTTGTTTCCAGATTTATCATAATAGTTCCGACCTTGGTTTCCTTGGGTATTACCTCGGAAACCCCCCTGATTGTTCAAGTAGTTGGCCTCTTCATCCGAATCAGATTCGTCTCTTCCTTTTGATGCAATGGATTTGACTTTTTCGGTCTTCCCTGATAATAGATGCTTTGTAAGAAGATCCACTTGTGTCTTCATGTGCGTCATATCTTGATCACGTTCTTCTTCTCTTCTCCTTTGGTCTGCAGTCATGCCTATAGATAAAGTGGGGCTTGCTACCTCAGAATCCCTGGTATGCCAAGCTCTACTTTGCTTCGCCATCCGGTCTAGCATATTGCTTCCCTGACCAAAGGTGAGATCCATGAATGATCCTCCAGCCGCATTTGCCACAACTGGTTTAGTTATTGAATTCAAGGCTCTGTAAAGTATCTCCATTAGGTGAACATTAGTCATGTGATGGTTTGGGCACCTCATTAGCTTTGTCTTGAACCTTTCCCATGTTTCATGAAGGGCTTCAGTTGGAAACTAACGAAAGTTGCTGATTTTATCTCTCATTTGTGCTCTTTTGGATGGCGGAAAGAATCTTTCTAGGAAAGCGTCTCTCAATTGCCTCAGATTTGTAGTAGAATCAGGAGTCAGCCCATTCAACCATAGAGTTGCCTCCCCAGACAGAGACAATGGAAATAAACGTAATTGAATTGTATTCTGACCAACGCCAGGATTGTCAAATGACTGGCATGTAGAAATAAAGTTGATGAGATGCATATTTGGATCATCGCCTGCTAGTCCACCAAATAATCCCTTGAGTTGCAATAACTGAATCATGGTGCTTGTGATGTTGAACTTGGATCCAGGTGCCAATGGTGGAGAAATAATGGCTCATATGGCTCCGGCTCCATCAAGATCATCATCATCATCGTCAAAAGCTGGTTGCATATCTCGGCGTTCAGGCCTAAACCTAGCTTGACGATCTCTTCTGTTGGCAGGTGTTGCGATCTCAGCGGCATGCCTAGGGTTTAGTAGCTCGTCATCACCTAGATCCTCATCGTCAGGATTTGTTGCTCGCCCAGGGTTATCAATATTTTGTTGATGCACTTGAGCGGCGGCTAGCACAGCTAGTCTCGCCTGTTCCTGTTGAGCAGCCATCCTTTCAATTTTGTGTTGTGCCTTCATTCTGCCAATACGTTGTGGTTCAGGATTGATAGGTAATAACGGTTGACCAGAACTTCGGGTATGGGGCATGCACTGAATAAAAACCTGCAGTAAACAAAAACAAAAAGTAAAAGTAAAAGTACGAGAATCTTTGACCAAAGGGTCTAGTAATTATTACGAACTTAATTGACACTTGTATTCCCCGGCAACGGCGCCAATTTTTTATAACGCTCAATCTACAGCTCTCATAAGAGTGTAAAGCGGTCGTTGTCAAATATATAACCCAACTGGGTTGGGTATTGATCCCACAGGGAATAGCCGGTCAATGAGTAAGCAAAGATTACAAGACTTTTGGAGCAAGTCTCGTAAAAAGGGGGGATTTTAACGCGCAAGTAATGTAAACAAAGTAATAAAAACAGCAAATAAAGGAGTAAAAACGGTTTGCTTGGTTGGTTTTTGATCAATGAGAATTGAGAAGTTGGGGTTATGTCCACCTTATGAGTTGTACGTCTCTATTGGCTATGAGTTGTGCGGAATTCAGACATGCATGTGCTTATAGAGAATTGTATTCGATGGTAAATCCAGGCGTCTTTCGACCTTAACCAGGACTATTTTGCTTTAACTCTTTCGAGCTTAAAGCGTATCTAACAGTACGAATTCTCCAAGAGGTTAATCCAGTTATGGCACTAACTTTTTAACAGGGGTTGGTGCCCTATTACCTTGACATTATCTCTTTTCCAGACATATAACTTTTCTTTCGAACAAGTTAATGCTATACTGGCGTATTCTATGCGTTTGCAACCACAAAGAATTTAGATTAAGATGAAGAGAATAATGATATAAGCAGCATACGTGTCACGAATTCACAAACTCATAGCAATATATAGTATCTCATATGGCTTCCATAACCCCAACAGAGAAGTTTAGTTACCCATGAGTGCGAAGGAAATCACAATAGACATTATTAATATACCACAATAAAAATCTCGTGTAGTAAGGTGTGGTGTGGTGTTTTAGGCGTGAACTCCCTTGCAGAGTAACGTTTCTCTTGTTGTGGAAATTAAGAATTGAATAGATGAATAAAAAGTAGAATTAAAAGTAGAAGAATTGTTTTCAGAGTTAAAAGTAATGGCCGTCTTCCCCAAATCTCTAGCAGAATAGGGTATTTATAATACTCCTATCCTATTCCTACTAAGCTACTGCATTACTTAACCCAATCCTACTGGGTTACTGCATCATTATCCTACTCCTAATAAGTTATTGCTAGTCCCCAAAGTCTTTAGAATTGTTGTTTTTGCCCGGGACAGATTTTCCATGCGCCACCTTTGGTCCTTGGCGTCCAAGTTTTGCTTTCCTCCTTTCGTGAAGCTTTCTTTGGCGTCAAGTTATCCATAAAATGCTGAATTCTGCATCATTTATACCTGAAAACTTGCTAATCATGTTCGTTAGCTCACTTACAGGAAAAAGGACTAAAAGTGCATGAAATATATAATTTGTCCTCAAAACTTGGCTGAAATATAGGCAAAATATAGCACTATAGGCGTGTAAATTCGCCTATCATCAACAGCAGCCAATGGATCAACAATAAGCTGCTTCTCTACAGATAATTCTTTCTCATCTTCATAATAAACATCAGCTACAGAAAACACATTCATATCTTTGGGCTGCTTCATTGATTTGCATACATCAAAATGGACCACTTCATCATTCATCCGAAATAAAAGCTCATTAGCTCTTAAATCAATAAGCACACTTCCTGTTGCAAGGAATGGATGCCCCAAGATTATGAGAACTTCAGAATCCACCTCACAATCCAAAATAAAAAAGTCTGCAGGAAAAATAAGGTGGAAACCTTCACCAATACATCATATAAGATACCAACAGGTCATTTTACCGACCTATCTGCCATCACGAGCCGTATATTGGTTGGTGTAGGATCACCCAACCCCACCTTTATGTAAATAGATAGCGGCATCAAATTGATGCTAGCTCCCAAATCACACAATGCCTTAGCAAAATCCAAAGATCCAACCGCGCAAGGAATAGTGAAAGCACCAGGATCTGCCTTCTTCTGAACTAACGATCTTGTAGCGATTGCACTGCAATGATGAACATTATCTGCCAGCTCATAGCTTGCTGCCCGCTTCTTTGTCAAAAGGTCCTTCATGAATTTAGCGTACCCAGGCATCTGTTCCAGCGCCTCCACCAAAGGAACATTAATAGTCAGTTGTTTCAACATAGTCATAAATTTACTGAACCTGGTGTCATCAACTTTCTTCTTCAGTCTCTGAGGAAAAGGTGGTGGTGGAAGAGGAAGAGTTTTCTCCACCACTTCCTTTTTATCATGCTTTCGATTATCAATCTTTTCAGGCTGGTGACGTCTAGGTGTATTGTCATGAACTTTCTCATTCTGATTTTCAGCTTCTACAGAATCATCACAATCTGCTTCAATCACATTCTTTTCTGTATTATCAACCACCTGCTTGCCTTTGGATGGATTTTCCAACACCTTACCACTCCTAGTAGTAATAGCCATACATGATCCATCATTCCTTGGATTTTGCACGATGTCGCTAGGTAGGGTGCCAGCTTTTCTTTGATTGAATGTCGTTGATAGTTGACTCAATTGTTGTTCCAACTATTTTATTGAAGTGGAATGCGAATCAACCAATTGATTTATTGAGGACAAATCATTTTTTACCTCCGTTACTCCCGTGTTGGTTGCCTCCACTCCTTTCAACAGCTTAGCCATCATATCTTCCATGGACATCTTCCCAAAGCCAGATGCCGCAGCCTCACGATTTCCAGGAGGAACATACAAACCACTCCTGTCAGTCTTATTCTTGTATCCGTATTTATCATAATAGTTCCGACCTTGGTTTTCTTGGGCATTGCCTCGGAAACCCCCCTGATTATTCAAATAATGTGCTTTCTCCTCAGAATCGGATTCATCTCCTCCCTGTGATACAACGGCCTTAACCTTTTCGGTCTTCCCTGATAATAAATGCTTGGTAAGAAGATCCATCTGCGTTTTCATGTGAGCCATATCCTGGTCACGTTCCTCTTCTCTTCGCCTTTGTTCTGTCGTCAAGCCAATAGATACAGTAGAGCTTGCTACCTCAGAATCCCTGGTATGCCAAGCTCTACTTTGCTTTGTCATACGATCTAGCATATCACTTGCCTCAATAAAAGTAAGGTCCATGAATGACCCATCTGCAGCATTATCAACCACTGGCTTAGTCACCGAATTCAAAGACCTGTATAATATCTCCATCAAGTGGATATTGGTCATCTGATGGTTTGGGAACCGCATAAGCTTCTTCTTGAACCTCTCCCATGTTTCGTGGAGAGCTTCAGTTGGAAGCTGTCAAAAATTGCTGATCTCATCTCTTAATTGTGCTCTTTTGGATGGCGGAAAGAATCTTTCTAGGAAAGCGTCTTTCAGCTGCCTCCAATTAGTAATAGAATCAGGAGTTAGCCCATTCAACCATAGAGTTGCCTCTCCAGATAGTGACAACGGAAATAAGCGCAGTCGAATTGTATTCTGTCCAACTCCTGGATTGTCAAATGACTTGCATGTTGAGATAAAGTTGATCAGATGCATATTCGGATCATCACCTGCAAGTCCACCAAATAACCCTTTGAGTTGTAATAGCTGGATCATGGTGCTAGTGATATTGAACTTGGCTCCGGGTGCCAAGGGAGGAGGAATAATAGCCCCTGTGGCAACAGCCCCATCTAGATCGTCATCATCATCATCAAAAGGAGCCTGCACAGCTCGGCGTTCAGGTCTTATTTTAGCTTGACAATCTCTCTTTTTCACAGGTGCTGCCACCTCATCTGCACGCCGTGGATTAAGTAACTCATCATCACCCAGGTCCTCATCATCAAGATTTGTTTCCCGACCTAGGTTATCAATATTCTGTTGATGCACTTGAGCAGCTGCCAACGCAGCTAACCTAGCCTGCTCCTGTTATGCAGCCCTTCTTTCAAAGTCACGTTGTGTATCCATTCTGCCAATAAGTTGTGGTTCAGGATTTATGGGTAATAATGGCTGACCAGATCTTCGTGTATTTGGCATGCACTCTACCAAACCTGAACAAAACAAAAACAACAAACAAAAAGTAAAATTCGAGAATCTTTGACCAAAGGGTCTAGTAACTATCACAAACTTAGTTGACAACCGTATTCCCCAGCAACGGCGCCAAAATTTGATTACGCCCAAACTATAGCTCTCGTTAGAAAGTGTAAGCGGTCGTTGTCAAATATAGAACCCAACTGGGTTGGGTGTCGAATCCCACAGGGAATACTTGGTCACTAAGTGTTGCAATTGTTAGTAGACTGTTGGTCGAAAATTCCACGGAAAAGGGGGGTTTTGCTTTAGGCGTGAATTAATAATATCAAAGTAACGAATGAATGATTTGTTTAGTAAAGGTTAATCACAGAGAATAATAAGTTAGGGTTATGTCCACCTTGTAGTTTCTACTTCTCTATTAACTATGAGTAACGCGGAATTTAGACATGCATGCACTTATAGAGAATCGTATTCTAATTCTAAATCCAAGTGTTTCCCAACCATCAAGGATTTATTTCACTTTAGCTCTCCCGAGCCTAAAGTGTATAACGAATGGTACAAATTCTCCAAGAAGTTAATCCGGTTAAGGCATTAACGTGTAAATAGAGGTTAGAAGCCCTATTTCCTTGTCACACTCTCTTTTCCAAACATGTAACTTTTCTTCCGAACAAGCTAATGCTATAATGGCATGTTCTCTATGTTTGCAACCATGAGAATTTAATTAAAACGAAGAGAGTAATGATATAAGTAGCAAACACATCAAGAATTCACAAACTCATAGCAATAGGCTGTATCTTACAAGGTTTTCATAACCCTAACAGAGAAGTTTAGCTACTCATGAGTACAACGGAAATCACCATAGACATAATCATCATACCACAACTTAGAATAATCTTAGCGATGGGAATGATTCTTGGCGTCAAAAGGGGAAGAAGTCGTTCTCCTATCGATGCTCTCGCCTTAGCATTTTTCTCTGTCTAAACTTATAGAATCTGTAAATTGAATAAATAAAAAGTGATCGAATGAATTCAATCAAAGAATGCTGAAAAATTTAGCAAATAGGGTTTTTATAACATCCTTGTCCTACTAAGTTACTGCTGCATCCCTAAGTATTTAGAAATACTGATTTTGCCCGGGACAAGTTCTCCATGCATCACATTCAGTCCACAAGCTTCCAAAAGTTGCCTTCCCTCTTATGTGAAGTTTCCCTTTGCTGCCCAAAGGTCCACAAAGTGCTGAAATCTTCATCATTAATACCTGAAAAACATGCTAATCACATAGGTTAGCTCACTTAAAGGAAAATGGACTAAAAGTGCAGGAATTATATATTTTATCCTCCAAACTTAGCTAAAATATGAGTAAATTATGGTTCTTAGGGGTATAAATATGCCCAACATCAGAACTCCCGGACCCAGCTCCAAAACCGTGGGCTATAGCATACCAATTTGGCCAAAAAATTCTCCGTTCATTTCGTTTCGCCCATTTGTCCACTCAAATATCCACGAAAATTAAATGGACCACACTGGGATGATCCCCAACCTCCCTAGAACACCCCGATCAATTTTTGTCCCACAACACGCTCGAACCCTGGGCCCACCCCCAAAACCATGGGCTATAGCACTCCGATTTGGCTCGAAAATGCCCCGTTCGCATTATTTATCCCGCTTGTCCAACCAAAGGGCCACAAAAAATTAAACGAACCCCACTAGGATGATCCCCAACCTCCCTGGCATGCCCTGATAGATTTTTGGCCCACAGCATGCCCTGACCTCGGGCCCAACCGCAAAACCATGGGCTATAGCACATCGATTTAGCCCAAAAATGTGTTGTTCACGCCGTTTCGCCCGTTTGTCCACCCAAATAGCCATTAAAATTTAAATGGCCTACACTGGGATGATCCCCAACCTCCTTGGCATGCCTCGGTCAATTTTTGACCCACAGCACGCCCGGACCCCGGGTCCACCCACGAAACCGTGGGCTATAGCACACCAATTTGGCCCGAAAAATGCCTCATTCTCGCCGTCTTACCCTTTTGTCATCCCAAATGGCCACAAAAATTTAAACGGACCATACTAAGAAGATCACCAACTTCCCTGGCACGCTTCAACCGATTTTCAGCCAGCAGCATGTCCGGACCCCAGGCCCACCCCCGAAACTGTGGGCTATAGCACACCGATTTGTCCTGAAAATGACCCATTTGCACCGTTTAGCCCATTTTTCCATCAAAATGGACTATACTGGGATGATCCCCAACCTCCGTGGCACTCCCCGATTAATTTTCAGCCTACAACACGCCCGGACCCTGGGCCCACCCCCAAAATCGTGGGCTATAGAACACCGATTTGGCTCAAAAAAGCTCCATTCGCGCCGTTTTGCCCATTTGTCCACCTAAATGGCCACGAAAAGTTAAACGGACCACACTTGGATGATCCCCAACCTACCTGGCATGCCCCGATCTATTTTGACCCACAACACGCCCGGACCCCGAGCCACACCCAAAATCTTGGGCTATAGCACACCGATTTAGCCCGAAAACAGCCTGTTCATGCTGTTTTTCCCGTTTGTCCACCCAAATGGCCACGAAGATTCAAATAGACAACACTGGGACGATCCCCAACCTCCTTGGCATGTCCCAGAAGATTTTTGGCCCATAGCACGCTTGTACCCCGGGCTCACCCCCAAAACCATGGGCTATAGCACATTGATTTAGCCCCAAAATGCCCCATTCGCCAACCACCAAAATAACCCGTCGCCATCCACCAAAAATGCCCCATTCCCCATCCACCAAAAATGCCCCATTCTCTATCCACCAAAATGGCCACAAAAATTTAAACGGACCATACTGGTCAATCCCCAACCACCCTGGCATGCATCAGATGATTTTTGACGCACAGCATGCTCGGTCCCCGAGCCCACCCCCAAAACCGTGGGTTATAGTACTCCAATTTGACCGAAAAATGCCCCATTCGTGCCGTTTTGCCCGTTTGTCCACCCAAATGGCACAAAAATTTAAATGGACCACACAAGGATGATCCTCAACCACCCTGGCACACTCGGTTAATTTAGACCGAAAATGCCCAGTTCTCGTTATTTTGCTTGTTTGTCCATCCAAATGGCCACAAAAATTTAAACGAACCATACTGGGATGAACCCCAACCTCCCTGGCACACCCCGATCAATTTTCAACCTACAGCACGCTCGAAACCCTGCCCTACCCTCAAAATCATGGGCTAGAGCACACCGATTTGGCCTAAAAATTCCTCATTCACGCTGTTTTGCCTGTTTGTCCACCAAAATGGACACAAAAATTTAAACAAACTATACTAGGACGATCCCCAACTTCCCTGGCACACCCCGATCAATTTTTAGCCCACAGAACTTCCGGACCCTGAGCCTACCCCTAAAATTGTAAGCTATAACACATCGATTTGGCCTGAAAATGTCTCATTCATGTCGTTTCACTCGTTTGTCCACCCAAAATGCCATGAGAATTTAAACGGACCACACTGGGATGATCCCCAACCTCCCTGGCATACCCCGGTCAACTTTTGGTCCACAGCACGCCCGGACCCCTGGCCTACCCCTAAAACCATGGGCTATAGCACACCGATTTGGCTCGAAAATGCCCTGTTCGTGCAGATTCTCCCGCTTGTCCAACCAAAGGGCCACAAAAATTTAAACGGACTATAATGGGATGATCCCCAACTTCCCTGGCACGGCCTGGTTGATATTTGGACCACAGCTCGCTCGAACCTCGAGCCCACCCCAAAACCGTGGGCTATAGCACACCGATTTATCCTGAAAATGCCCCAGTCGCGCTATTTCGCCCGTTTGTCCATCCACAGGGCCACAAAAATTTAAACAGACCATACTGGGATGATTGCAAAGTTCCCTATCATGCCTCGGTTGATTTTCAATCAACAGCACGGCCAGACCCCGGGCCCACCCCCAAAACCGTGGTCTATAGCACGCCGATTTTGCCTAAAAATGCCCCGTTTGCACCGTTTCGCCCGTTTGCCCACCCAAATGGCCAGAAAAATTAAATGAACTATATTGGGATGATCCCCAACCTCCCTGGCATACCCCAATAAATTTTTGGCCCACAGATCCCTCAATCCTCGGGACCACCCCGTAAATCGTGGGCTATATCACGCCAATTTGGCCTAAAAATATCCCTTTCGCGTTATTTCACCCTTTTGCCCACCCAAATGGCCACAAAAATTTATACGAACCATACTGAGATGATCCCCAACCTCCTTGGCATGTCCCAGTTAATTTTTAGCCCACTACACACCCGGACCCTTGGCCCACTCCCGAAATCGTGGGCTATAGCACACCAATTTCGCCAGAAAATCCCCAGTTCGCGTCGTTTCTCCTGTGTGTTCACCCAAATAGCCAAGAAAATTTAAACAAATCATACTGGGATGATCCCAACCTCCCTGGCATGCCCCAATCGATTTTTGTCCTACAGCTCCCCCAAAACCCAGGCCCACCCCTAAAACCATGGGCTATAGCACACCGATTTGGCCCAAAAATGCCCTGTTGGCGCCGTTCCCCATTGTTCCACCCACATGGCCACGAAAATTTAAACGGACCACACTGGGATGATCCCCAACTTCCCTGTCATGCCCCAATTTATTTTCGGCCGACAACACGGTCGTACCCCGAACCCACCCCCGAAACCGTGGGCTATAGCATATCGATTTGGCTGAAAATGCCCCGTTCATGCTGTTTCTCACGTTTGTCTCCCCAAATGGCCAAAAAAATTAAAATGGACCATATGGGACGATTCCCAACCTCCTTGGCACACCCAAGTCAATTTTTGTCCCGCAGAATGCTTGGACCCCGGGCCCACCCCCTAAATCGTGGGCTATAATGCACCAATTTAGCTTGAAAATGCCCCGTTCGCACCGTTTTGCCCGTTTATCCATCCAAATGTCCACAAAAATTTAAAAGGACCATACTGGGATGATCCTCAACCTCCCTGGAATACCCCGGTCGATTTTCGGCCCACAGCACGGCCAGACCCCGGGCCAACCCCCAAAACCGTGGGCTATAGCAAACTGATTTTGCTCGACAATGCCCTGTTAGCACCGTTTCTCTCGCTTGTCTAACCAAAGGGCCATAAAAATTTAAACGGACCACACTAGGACGATCCCCAACCTCCCTGGCATGCCCCAATTAATTTTTGGACCGCAACACGCTCGGACCCCTATTCGACCCCCAAAACCGTAGGCTATACCACACCGATTTGGCCCGAAAATGCCCTGTTCGCGCCGTTTTACCAGTTTTTCCACCCAAATGGCCACGAGAATTTAAACGGACAATACTGGGATGATCCCCAACCCCCCTGGCATGCCTAGGTCAATGTTTGGCCCACAGCACGCCAGGACCCCGGGCCTACCCCTAAACCCTGGGCAATAGCACACCGATTTGGCCTGAAAATACCACGTTCGTGTCATTTTGCTCATTTGTCCACCCAAATAGCCATAAAAATTTAAATGGACCACATTGGGATGATCCCTAACCTCCATGACATACCCCGGTCGATTTTCGGCCCACAGCACTCTCGAACCTCGGGCCCACCCTCAAAACCGTGGGCTACAACACACCGATTTGTCTTGAAAATGCTCTATTCGCGTCGTTTCGCCCATTTATCTATCCAAATAGCCACAAAAATTTAAAAAGACCATACTAGAATGATCCCCAACCTCCCTGGCACGCCCCAATCAATTTTTAGCCCACAGCTCCCTTTAACCTCGAGCCCACACCTGAAACCGTGGTCTATAGCAAACCAATTTGGCCTGAAAATGCACCATTGGGATCGTTTCCCCCGTTTGTCCACCCACAGAGCCACAAAAATTTAAACGGACCACACTGGGACAATTCTCAACTTCCCTATCATGCCCCGGTTAATTTTGGGCCGACAGCACGGCCGAACCCCATGCCCACCCCCAAAATCGTGGGCTATAGCACGCCGATTTGGCCTGAAAATACCCCATTTGCGCCATTTCTCCCGTTTGTCCACCTAAATGGCCACGAAAATTTAAACAGACTACACTGGGACGATCCCCAACCTCCCTGGCAGACCCTAGTCAATTTATCACCCACAGCACGCCCGGACCCCGGGCCCACCCCAAAACTCGTGGGCCATAGAACACCGATTAGGCCTGAAAATGCCCCATTCGTGCAGTTTTGCCCGTTTGTACACACAAATGGCCGTGAAAATTTAAATGGACCACACTGGGATGATCCCCAACCTTCCTGGCACACCCCGGTCGATTTTTATCCCACAACGTGCCCATATCCGGGGCCCACCCCCAAAATCGTGGGCTATAGCACACCGATTTGGCTCGAAAAGGCCTCGTTCGTGCCGTTTTGCCCATTTGTCCACCCAAATAGCCACAAAAATTTAAATGTACCATACTGGGACGATCCCCAACCTCCCTGCATGCCCTGATTTATTTTTGGCCCACAGCACGCCCGAACCCAGGGCACACCCCCGAAACCATGGGCTATAGCACACCGATTTGGCCTGAAAATGCCCCGCTCGCGCCGTTTATCCACCCAAATGGGCAGAAAAATTTAAACCAACCATACTAGGATGATCCCCAACCTCCCTGACTCACCCTGGTCGCTTTTCGACCTATAACATGCCCGAAACACGAAACCACCCCCGAAATTATGCGCTATAACACACCAATTTGGCCCAAAAAAGCCCCATTCACGCTATTTCACCGGTTTTTCCACCCAAATGGACATGAAAATCCAAACAGACCACACTAGGACGATCCCCAACCTCTCTGGTCCCCTCAATTGATTTTTAGCCTATAGAACGCCCGGACCACAGGCCCACCTCTGAAACCGTGGGCTATAGCACACCTATTTGGCTTGAAAATGCCCTGTTCGCACTGTTTCGCCCGTTTGTCCACCCTAATAGACAAAACAATTTAAACGAACCACACTGGGATGATTCTCAACCTCCCTGGCACGCCCAGGTCGATATTTGACCCATAACACGCCCGATCCCTGGGCCCACTCCCAAAACCATGGGCTATAGCACACCAATTTGGCCTAAAAATGCCCCATTTCTCCACCCAAATGGCCACAAAAATTTTAACAGACCAATAGGACGATCTTCAACTTCCCTCGCATGCCTTGGTTGATTTTTAGTCCATAGCACGACCGGACCCCTGGCCCACCCCCTAAACCGTGGGCTATAGCACATTGATTTGGCCCGAAAAAACCCGTTTATGCCGTTTCGCCCATTTGTCCACCCAAATGGCCACAAAAAGTTAAACGGATCACACTGGGATGATCCCCAACCTCCCTGGCAAGCCCTGATAAATTTTTGACCCACAGTACACCTAGACCCCGGGCCCACTCCTAAAATCGTGGGCTATAGCACACCGATTTGGCCTAAAAATGCCCCATTTGCGCTGTTTTGCCTATCGGTCAACCCAAATGGCCATGAAAATTTAAACGGACTACACTAGGACAATCCCAACCTCCCTGGTATGCCTCGATCAATTTTTGTCCCACAGCACGCTCGGATCTCGAGCCCACCCCCGAAATCGGGGGCTATAGAACACCGATTTAGCTTGAAAATGACCCATTCGAGCTGTTTCTCTCATTTGTCCATCCAAATGTCCACGAAAATTTAAATGAACTACACTGGGACGATCCCCAACCTCTCTGGAATGCGCCGATAAATTTTTGGCCCACATCACACCCGAACCCCGGGCCCATTCCTAAAACCGTGTGCTATAGCACACAGATTTTGCCCAAAAATGCCTCGTTCACGCAGTTTTGCCCATTTGTCCACCCAAACGGCCATAAATATTTTAATGAACTATACTGAGATGATACCCAACCTATGTGGCATGCTACGGTCAATTTTGGGACCACAACACGCCCGGGCCCCGGGCCCACCTCTAAAATAGTGGGCTAGAGCACGCCAATTTAGCCCGAAAACTCCCCGTTCGCATCATTTCTCCCGTTTGTCCACCCAAATAGCCACGAAAATTTAAACGAACCACACTGAGATAATCCCCAACCTCCTAGGCACGCCCCAATCAATTTTTGGCCCACAGCATGCCCGGAACCCATTTCCACCTCCGAAACCGTGGGCTATAACACACTGATTTGGCCAAAAAATGCCCTGCTTGTGTCGTTTTGCCCGTTTTTCCACCCAAATATCCATAAAAATTTAAATGCACCACACTTGGATGATCCTCAAACCCCCTAGCACGCCTCGGTCAAGATTTTAGCCCACAGAACACTCGCATCCTGGGCCCACCCCAAAAATCATGGGCTATAGCACACCGATTTAGCCCGAAAATGCCCCATTCGTGTCGTTTCGCCCGTTTGTCCACCCAAATAGCCACAAAAATTTAAACGGACCACACTGGGATGATCCCCAACCTCCCTGGAATACCCCAATCGATTTTTAGCCTACAACACGCTCGAACTCTGGGCCCACCCCCAAAATCGTGGGCTGTAGCACACTAATTTGGTCCAAAAATGCCCCGTTTGTGCCGTTTTGCCCGTTTGTCATCCCAAATAGCCACGAAAATTTAAACAAACCACACTAAGATGATCCCCAACCTCCATGGAATGCCCTGGACAATTTATGGCCCAGAGCATGCTCCGACCCCGGGCCCACCCCAAAACCGTCGGCTATAGCACACTAATTTGGCCTGAAAATGCCACGTTCACGCCGTTTCGCCGGTTTGTCCACTCAAATAGCCACAAAAATTTAAAAAAACTACATTGGGACGATCCCCAACCACCCTAGAATACCCTTGTAGATTTTCGCAACACAGCACGCTCGACCCACCCCTAAAACCGTGGGATATAGCACACTGATTTAGCCCAAAAATACCCGATTGCGCCGTTTCGCCCATTTGCCCAACCTCTCTGGCATTCCTCGGTCAATTTTTGGCCCACAGCACCCCTGGATATTGGTCCAACCCCCAAAACAGTGGGTTATAGCATACCGATTTGGCACAAAAATGCCTCATTCGCATCGTTTCATTCGTTTGTCCACCCAAATGGCAACAAAAATTTAAACGAACCATAATAGGATGATCCCCAACCTTCCTGACATGCCCTAGTCGCTTTTCATCCTACAGCATGCCTGTATCCCGAGCCCACCCCCAAAATTGTGGGCTATAATATACCGATTTGGCACGAAAATGCCTCATTCGCGTTGTTTTACCCGTTTGTCCACCCAAATGGCCATAAAATCCAAACGGACCATAATGGGATGATCCCCAACCTCCCTAGTCAGCCTAATCAATTTTAATCCCATAGAATGCCCGGACCACGGGCCCACCCCTGAAACCGTGGGCTACAACACACCGATTTGGCCTAAAAATGCCCTGTTCTCACTGTTTCTCCCGTCTGTCCATACAAATGGCCACGAAAATTTAAATGGACCAAACTGGGATAATCCCAACCTCCCTGGCATGCCCCAATTGATTTTTGGCCCGTAGCACGCCCGGACCTCGAGCGCACCCACGAAATCGTGGGCTATAGCACATCGATTTGGCTTAAAAATGCCCCATTCACACCGTTTTGCCCTTTTGTCAACCCTAATAGACACAAAAATTTAAACGAACTATTCTGGGATGATCCCCAACCTCCCTAGCATGCTCAGGTTAATTTTTGTCCCACCACATGCCCTAACCCCGGGCCCACCCCCGAAACCATGGGCTATAGCACACCGATTTGGCTAAAAAATGCCCCGTTAGTGCCATTTTGCCTATTTATCCACCCAAATTGCCATGAAAATTTTAACGAACCATACTGAGATGATCCCCATCTTCCCTGGCATGTCCTAGTTGATTTTTGGTCCACAGCACGGCCGTATCCCTGGCCCACTCCCAAAACCGTGGGCTATAACATGCCAATTTAGCTCAAAAATACCCGTTCATGCTGTTTTGCCCATTTGTCCACCCAAATGGACACGAAAAGTTAAACGGGACACAATGGGATGATCCCTAACCTCCCTAGAAAGCCCCAATCAATTTACAACCCACAGAACGCTCGAACCCCAAGCCCACCCCTAAAATCGTGGGCTATATCACATCGATTTGGCCCAAAAATGCCCCGTTCACGCTATTTTGCCCGATGATCCACCCAAATAGCCACGAAAATTAAAATGGACCACACTGAGAGGATCCCCAACCTCCCAGGCATGCCCCGGTTTATTTTTGGCCTACAGCACGCCTGGACCCCGAGCCCACCCCCCAAAACCGTGGGCTATAGAACACCGATTTAGCTTGAAAATGTGTCATTCGAGCCGTTTCGACCGTTTGTCCACTCAAATAGTCACAGAAGTTTAAAAGAATCACACTGGGATGATCCCCAACCTTCCTGCCATGCCCCAATAAATTTTTGGCCCATATTACACCTGGACCCCGGGCCCATCCCCAAAACCGTGGGCTGTAGCACACCGATTTAGCCTGAAAATGCCTCGTTCGCGCTGTTTTGCCCGTTTGTCCATCCAAATGGCCACAAAAATTTAAATGAATTACACTGGAATGATCCCTAACCTTAGTGGCATACCACGATCGATTATCGGCCCACAGCACGCCCGATCCCTGGCTCCACCTACGAAATAGTAGGCTATAGCATGCTAATTTTGTTCGAAAATGCCCCGTTCGCGTTGTTTTGCCCATTTGTCCACCCAAATGGCCACGAAAATTAAAACGGACCACACTGGGACGATCCTAACCTCCTTGTCACTTCTCGGTCGATTTTTGGATCACAGCATGACTAGACCTCGAGCCCACCACCGAAACCGTGGGCTATAGTACATCAATTTTGACTGAAAATGCCCCGTTCACCCCGTTTCACCCGTTTGTCCACCCAAATGGCCACAAAAATTTAAATGGACCATACTGGGATAATCCTCAACCTCCCTGGCATACCCCGGTAGATTTTCACACCATAGCACGTTCGTACCCCGGGCCCACCCCCAAATTCATGGGATACCGCACACCAAATTGTTCCGAAAAGGTCCCATTTGCGCTGTTTCGCCCGATTGTCCACCTAAATAGCCACGAAAATTTAAACGCACCATACTTGGATGATCCCCAACCTCCCTGGAATGCCCTGGTCGATTTTTTACCACAGGACACTCACATCCTGGGCCCACCCCTAAAATCATGGGCTATAGCACACCAATTTGGCCCGAAAATGTCCCGTTTGTACCGTTTCTCCCGTTTGCCAACCCAAATGGCCACAAAAATTTAAAAGAACCACACTAGGATAATCCCCAACCTCCATGGCATGCCCTGGTCAATTTTTGGCCCACAGCACGCTCGGACCCCGAGCCCACCCTGAAACCGTCGGCTAGAACACACCAATTTGACCTGAAAATGCCATGTTCGCGCTATTTCGCCCGTTTGTCCACCCAAATGGCCACAAAAATTTAAAAGAACTACACTGAATTGATCCTTAACCTCCCTGGCATGCCCCGATAGATTTTCGCTCCACAGCACGCTCGGACCTCGGGAACACCCCAGAAATCGTAGGATATAATACACCGATTTGGCCCAAAAATGCCCCATTTTCACCGTTTTGCCTGTTTGCCCACACAAATGTCCACAAAAATTTAAACGGACCATACTAGGTTAATCCCCAACCTGGCTGGCATGCCTCGATCAATTTTTGGCCCATAACACCTCTGAACCTTAGGCCCACCCCCAAATTAGTGGGCTATAGCACATCGATTTGGCCCGAAAATGGCCCATTCGTGTCGTTTCATTCGTTTGTCCACCCGAATGGCAACAAAAATTTAAACAGACCACACTGGGATGATCCCCAACCTCACTGGCGTGTCCTAGTTAATTTTTGGCCTACAACCCGCCTGGAACTCGAGCCCACCCCCAAAACCGTGGGATATAGCACACCAATTTGGCTCGAAAATGCCCCATTTGCGTCGTTTCGCCCGTTTGTCCTCCCAGATAGCCACGAAAATTTAAAGGACCATACTGGGATGATCCTCAACCTACCTGGCATGCCCCAATCTATTTTTGGCCCACAGCATGCCTGGACCCCGGACGCACCCCCCGAAACCTTGTGCTATAAATCACCGATTTGACCCAAAAATGCCCCATTCACATCGTTACGCCCGTTTATCCACCCAAATGGCCACAAAAATTTAAACGAACCATACTGGGATGATCCACAACCTCCCTGGCACACCTTGGTCGATTTTTGGCCCACAACACACTCGGACCCAGGGCTACCCCTAAATTCATGGGCTATAGCTCATCGATTTAGCCCAAAAATGCCCTATTTGCGTCGTTTCGCCCATTTGTCCACCCAAATGGCCATAAAAATTTAAACGGACCACACTGAGACAATCTCCATCCTCTATGGCATACCTCAGTCAATTTTCGACACACAGCACCCACGGAAACTGGGCCTACCCCAAAATCGTAAGCTATACCACACCGATTTGACCCAAAAATGCCTCGCCCGTGCTGTTTTGCCTTTTTGTCCACCCAAATGGCCATAAAAACTTAAACGGACTATACTGGGACGATCCCAAACCTCCCTGGTACACCCAGGTCAAATTTTAGCCTACAACACGCCTGGACCCTGGGTCCACCCCCAAAAACCGTGGGCTATAGCACACTAATTTAGACCGAAAATGCCCCGTTCGTGCCGTTTCGCTCATTTGTCCACCTATATGGTGACAAAAATTTAAACAGACCACATTGGGATGATCCCAACCTCCCTGTTATGCCCCGGTCAATTTTTGGCTCACATCACGCTAGGAAACCGGGCCACCCCTGAAACTGTGGTCTATAGCACACCGATTTTTCCTGTAAATGCCCCATTTCTGCTGTTTAGCCCCATTTTTCAACCCAAATGGCCACAAAAACTTAAACGGTCCATACTGAAATAATTTCCAACCCCCTCCCCCCGCCCACCATAGTTGATTTTCAACTGACAGCACGCCCGGACCCCCGGGCCCAACCTCAAAACTGTGGGCTATAGCACAGTGATTTAGCTCAAAAATGCCCCGTTCATGCCGATTCACCTGTTTGTCCGCCCAAATAGACAAGAAAACTTAAACGGACCACAATGGGACGATCCCCAACCTTCCTGACATGCCCCGAACAATTTTTCTTTCACAGCATGCCCCGACCCCGGGTCCATTCCTAAAACCGTCGGCAGTAGCACATCAATTAAGCCCGAAAATGCCCTGTACGCATCGTTTCGCCTGTTTGTCCTCTCAAATAGCCACTAAAATTTAAACAGAACACACTGGGATGATCCCCAACCTTCCTGACACACCCCTGCTAATTTTAGAGCACATCACGCCCGACTCCTGGGTTCACCCCTGAAACTGTGGGCAATAGCACACCAATTTAGCCCGAAAATGCCCCATTCATGCCATTTTGCTCGTTTGTCTACCTAAATGGCCACAAAAACTTAAACAGATAACACTGGGATGATCCCCAACCTCTCTAGAACTTCCCAGTCGATATTCGACCTACAGCACACTTGGATCGTAGACCCACCCCCAAAATACTAGGCAATCGCACACCGATTTGGTCAGAAAATACCCCGTTCGCGCCGTTTTGCCAATTTGTCCACCCAAATGGCCACAAAAATTTAAACGAACTGCACTAGTACTATACACAACCTCTTTGGCATGACCTAGTTGATTTTAGGTCTAAAGCACGCCCGGACCCCGAGCCCACCCCCAAAACCGTGGGCTATAGTACACAAATTTGGCCTGAAAATGCTCCGTTCATTCCGTTTTGCCCGTTTGTCCACCCAAATGGCCGCAAAAATTTAAACGAACCACACTGGGACAATCCAGTACCTCCCTATCATGCCTCGGATAATTTTTGGTGCACAGCACGCCCAGACCCCGGGCCCACCTCCAAAACCGTGGGCTATAGAAAACTGATTTGGTCTGATAATACTCAGTTCGCGCCATTTTGACCGTTTGCCCACCCAAATATCCACAAAAATTTAAACGAACCTCGTTGGGACAATCCCAATCTTCCCTGACATGCCCGGGTCAATTGTCGGCCCACAGCACGCCCAGGCCCACCCCCAAAATCATAGGCTATAGCACATCTATTTGGCCCAAAAATGACCTGTTCAAGTTGTTTCTCCCATTTGTCCACCCAAATGGCCACAAAAATTTGAACAGACCATACTGGGACGATCCCCAACATCCCTGGCATGCCTCGGTCGATTTTTGGCCCACAATACACCGGGACCCCAGGCCCACCCCCGAAACAATGGGCTATAGCACACCAATTTAGCCCAAAAATGCCTCGTTCGTGTCATTTCGCTCGTTTGTCCACCTAAATGGCCACAAAAATTTAAATGGACCACACTGGATGATCCCCAACCTCCCTGGCATGCCTCGATCGATTTTCAGACAACAGCATGCCTGGACCCCGGGCCAACCCCTAAAACAGTAGGCTATAGCACACCGATTTAGCCCAAAAATGCCCCGTTCGTGCCGTTTTCGCCCATTTGTCCATCCAAATGGCTATGAAAATTTAAACAGATAACACTGGGACGATCCTCAATCCCCCTGGCACTCCCCAGTCAATTTTTGGCCCACAGCACGTCCGGACCCCGGCCCACCCCCAAAATGGTGGGCAATAGTACACGAATTTAGCCCGAAAACACCTCGTTCGCGTCGTTTTGCCTGTTTGTCCACCCAAATTACCATGAAATTTTAAATGGACCACACTGAAATGATCCCCAACCTCCCTATCAAGCCTCGACTGATTTTTGGCCCACATCACGCCCGGACCCCTGGTCCCCCTCCAAAACTGTAGGCTATAGCACACTAATTTAGCCTAAAATCGTCCTGTTCGCGCCGTTTTACCTGTTTATCCGCCCAAATGGCCACAAAAATTTAAACGGACCACACTGGGATAATCCCCAACCTCCCTGGCACGCCCTAGTCATTTTTCGGCCCACATCATGCTCGAACCCCTAGCCCACCCTCAAAATCGTGAGCTATAGCACACCGATTTAGCTCAAAAATGCCCCATTCGCGCCGTTTCGCCCGTTTTTTTCACCCAAATAGCCATAAAGATTTAAATGGACCACAATGTGATGATCCCCAACCTCCCTGGCATGCCCCGGTCAATTTTTGGCTCACAGCACGCCCGGACCCCAGGCCCCACTCCCAAAATCGTAGGTTATATCGTTCGCATTTATCCTCTCAAATAGCTACGAAATTTTAAATGGACCACACTGGAATGATCACCAAACTCCCTATCATGCCCTGGTCAATTTTTGTCCCACACCACGCCCATAGCCTAGGCGCACTCCCGAAACCGTAGGCTATAGCACACTGATTTGGCCCAAAAATGCCTCATTCGCGCCGTTTCGCTCAATTGTCCACCCAAATAGCCAAAAAAATTTAAAAGAATCACGATGGGATGATCCCCAACCTCCCTAGCATGCCCCAGTCGATTTTTGGCCCACAGTACGCCCGAACCACGGGCCCACCCCCAAAACCGTAGGCTATAGCACACCAATTTAGCCCAAAAATGCCTCGTTCGTGCCGTTTCGCTTGTTTGTCCACCAAAATGGCCACGAAAATTTAAACGAACCACGCTGGGATAATCCCAACCTCCCTAGCATACCCCATTTTAGTTTTGGCCCACATCACGGCCGAACCCTTGGCCCACCCCCCAAAATTGTGGGCTATGGCACACCGATTTGGCCCGAAAACTCCTCGTTCATACTGTTTTGCTCGTTTGTCCATCCAAATAGCCACAAAAATATAAACGGACCTTACTGGGATGATCCCTAACCTCCCTGGCATGCCTGATCAATTTTTTTCCCACAGGACATCAGACCCCGGTCCCACCCCCAAAATTGTGGGATAGAGCACATCGATTTAGCTAGAAAACGCCCGTTCGCCGCTGTTTTGCCCGATTTCCCACCCAAATGGCCATGAAAACTTGAACGAACCATACTGGGACAATACCCAACCTCCCTGGCATGCCCCGATCGATATTCGGCCCACAGCACTCCTGGACCCTAGGCCCATCCCCAAAATCGTGTACAATTGCACATCAATTGGGTCCGAAAATGCCCTGTTCATGCCGTTTCGCCATTTTGTCCACCCAAATGGCCATAAAAATTTAAATTGACCACACTGGGATGATCCCCAACCTCTCTGTCATGCCCTGGTCAATTTTTGGACCACAGCACACCCGGACCCCCGAGCCCACCCCTGAAACTGTGGGCTATAGCACACCGATTTAGTTCATAAATGCCCCATTTGCTCTATTTTACCCGTTTGTCCATTGAAATGTCCAAGAAAGTTTAAACGGACCATAGTGGGATGATCCCCAACCTCCCTGACACGTCCCAATCAATTTTTGGACCACAGCATGCCCGGACCTCGAGCCCACACCCGAAACAGTAGGCTATAGCACACCGATTTGGCCCGAAAATACCCCATTCGCGTCGTTTTGCCTGTTTGTCCACCCAAATAGCCAAAAAAATTTAAACAGACCTCATTGGAATGATTCCAATCCTCCCTGACACACCCCGGTCATTTTTTGGCCAACAGCACGCTCGAGCCCACCCCCAAAATCTTGGTTAATAGCACACCTATTTGGCCCAAAAATGACCCATTCATGCAGTTTTGCCCGTTTGTCCACCCAAATGGCCACAAAAAATAGAACGGACCACACTAAGATGATCCCCAACATCCCTAGCATACCCCAGTTAATTTTTAGCCCACATCACGCGCGGACCCGGGCCCACTCCAGAAACTGTGGGCTATAGCACATCAATTTAGCCTAAAAATGACCCGTTTGCGCTACTTCGCCCATTTTTTCACCCAAATGGCCATGAAAATTTAAACGGACCACACTGGGATGATCCCCAAACTCCCTGTCATGCCTCGATTGATTTTTGGCCCATACTATGCCCGGACCCCGAGCGCATCCCCAAAACCGTGGGCTATAGCACACCAATTTGGCCCGAAAATGCCCTGATTGTGCTATTTTGCCCGTTTGTCCACCCAAATGGCCACTAAAATTTAAACACACCACACTGGGATGATCCACAACCTCCCTGGCATACCCCGATCGATTTTTGTTCCATATCACGCCCGAACCCCGGGCCCACTCCCAAAACTGTGGGCTATAGCACACCGATTTATCCCAAAAATGCCCCGTTCGTGCCATTCTGCCCATTTGTCTACCCAAATGGCCACTAAAATTTAAATACACCATACTAGGATTATCCCCAACCTCCCTGACACACCCCGGTCGATTTTCGGACCACAAAATGCTCGTACCCCAAGCCCACCCCAAAAATCATTGGCTATAGCACACCGATTTGGCCTGAAAACTCCCCGTTCGTACCGTTTTGCCCTTTTGTCCACCTAAATGGCCATAAAAAATTAAACGGCCCATACTGGGATGATCCCTAACCTCCTTGGCATGCCCCGATAGATTTTTGGCCCACATCACGTTGGACCTGGGCCCACGCCCAAAACCGTGGCCATAGCACATCGATTTAGCCCAAAAATGCCCCATTTACCCTATTTTGCCCGTTTGTCCACCCAAATAGCCACAAAAACTTAAAAGGAACATACTGAGACGATCCCCAATCTCCCTAGCATGCCTCGGTCAATTTTTATCCCAAAGAACGCCTGAACCCAAACCTTCCCCCGAAACTGTGGGCTATAGCACACTAATTTGGCCCAAAAATACCCCGTTTGCGCCGTTTCGCCCAATTGTCCATCCAAATGGCGACGAAAATTTAAACAAACCATACTAGAACAATCCCCAACCTTCCTGGCATGGCTCGGGCGATTTTTGTCCCACAGAACCCCCGTACCTCAGGCCCACCCCCAAAACCCTGGGCTAAGTACACCCATTTGGCTCGAAAATGCCCCATTCATGCCGTTTCGCCCATTTGTCCACCAAACTGGACTCAAAAACTTAAACGGACCACACTGAGATGTTCCCTAACCTCCCTGGCATGCCCAGATTAATTTTTTACCCACAGTATGCCCGAACCCCGGGCCCACCCCAAAACTGTGGGCTACACATCGATTTTGCCTAAAAAAAGCCCCGTTCGCCCATTTGTCCACCTTAATTGCCATTAAAGTTTATATGAACCACACTAGGACGATCCCCAACCTCCTTATCATGGCTCGATTGGTTTTCTTCGCACAGCACGCTGGGACCCCTGACCCACCTCCTAAACCGTGGGCTATAGCACACTGATTTGGCCCAAAATTGCCCCGTTCGCACTATTTTGCCCATTTGTCCATCCTCCATGGCATGCCCCGATAGATTTTTCATGCACAGAATGCCCTAAACCCAGGCCCACTCCCTAAATCGTAGGCTATATCACACCGATTTAGCCCCAAAATGCCCCGTTCGCACCATTTCGCCCGTTTGTCCAACCAAACAGCGACAAAAATTTAAACGGACCACACTGTGATGATCCCCAACCTCCCTGGATTGCCCTAATAGATTTTTTTCCCACAGCACGCCCGAACCCCGGGCCCACTCCCCAAATAGTATGCTATATCCCACCGATTTAGCCTAAAAATGTCTCGTTCGCGCCGTTTTGCCCGTTTGAACACCCAAATAGCCACGAAAATTTAAACAGACCATACTGGGAAGATACCCAACCTCCCTGACATGCCCCGGTCAATTTTTGGCACAACGCACGCCCGGACCCAAGCCCACCCTCAAAATCGTGGGCTATAGCACACCAATTTGGCATGAAATCTCCCCGTTTGTGCCGTTTTGCCTGTTTGTCCACCCAAATGGCCAAAAAAATTTAACCAGGCCACACTGGGATGATCCCCAACCTCCCTGGCATACCCCGGTTAATTTTTTGCCCACAAAATGCTCGGACCTTGATAACGCTCAATCTACAGCTCACGTAGGAGTGTAAAGTGGTCGTTAGCAAATATAGAACCCAACCTGGGTTGGGTATCGATCCCACAGGGAATAGCTTGGTCAACAAGTAAGCAACGATTACTAGACTTTTAGCGCAAGTCTCGTAAGAAGGGGGGTTTGTAATGTGTAACCAAATTAAGAGAGTAAAGCAGAAAATAGCAAAGTAAAAAAAAAGAATGTTTAGTAGGTTGTGAAACAATGAGAATTAAGGAGTTGGGGTTATGTCCACCTTCTGAGTTATACGTCTCTATTGAATATGAGTGTGTTGAATTCAGACATGCATGTGCTTATAGAGAATTGTATTCGATGGTAAATCCAGGCGTCTTTCGACCTATTCGAGGATTATTTCACTTTAACTCTTTCGAGATTAAAGCGTGTCTAACGGTACGAATTCTCCAAGAGGTTAATCCAGTTACGACACTAACTTTTTAATAGGGGATGGGACCCCTACTACCTTGACATTATCTCTTTTCCAGACAGATAACCTTTCTTTCGAACAAGTTAAATGTTATACTGGCGTATTCTTGTGTTTGCAACCACAAAGAATTTAGATTAAGATGAAGAGAATAATGATATAAG
The DNA here is from genome assembly GCA_030864215.1 of Capsicum pubescens. NCBI lineage: Eukaryota > Viridiplantae > Streptophyta > Magnoliopsida > Solanales > Solanaceae > Capsicum > Capsicum pubescens. Next base: position 7,457,933 of record CM061542.1, read on the forward strand.
CAACATACGTGTCACGAACTCACAAACTCACAGCAATAGATAGTATCTCATTCGGCTTCCATAACCCCAACAGAGAAGTTTAGTTACCCATGAGTGCGAAGGAAATCACAATTGACATTGTTGTTATACCACAATAAAGATTTCACGTTTGTAATGGTGTGGTAGGCGTTAGGCGTGAATCCCTTAGCAAAGTAACGTTTCTCTTGTTGTGGAATTTAAGAATAGATGAATAGAAGAAGAAAAATAGAATCAATGGAAGAATGATTGTTTAGAACTAGAATGTCTTAGAAGTAGAATAGAATAGAATTGAATGTAAGAAGATGTCAGAAGATGTCTCTAAATCTCTAGCAAGATAGGGTATTTATAATACCCATATCCTATTCCTACTAAGCTATTGAAATGCTTAACCAAATCCTACTAAGCTAATGAAATACTTAACCCAATTGTACTAGGTTAATGTATCATTATCCTAATCCTAACAAGCTAATGAAATACTTAACCCAAATGTACTAGGTTAATGTATCATTATCCTAATCCTAATAAGTTACTGCTAGTCCCCAAAGTCTTCAGAAATATTGTTTTAGCCCGGGACAGAATTTCCATGCCCCATCTTTAGTCCTTGACGTCCAAGATTGGCTTTTCTCCTTTCGTGAAGCTTTCTTTGGCATCAAGTTATCCATGAAATGCTGAATTCTGCATCATTTATACCTAAAACTTTGCTAATCATGTTCGTTAGCTCACTTACAGGAAAAAGGACTAAAAGTGCATGAAATATATAATTTGTTCTCAAAACTAGGCTAAAATATGGGCAAAATATAGTGCTATAGGCGTGTAAATTCGCCTATCATCAGACCCCGGGACCACCCCCAAAGCTGTGGGCTATAGCACACCGATTTGGCATAAAAATGCCTCGTTCGCATTGTTTTGCTTATTTTTCCACTCAAATAGCCACAAAAATTTAAACGGACCATACTGGAATGATCTCCAACCTCCCTGGAATGCCTTGATCGATTTTTAGCCAAATGCATGCCCAGACCCCAAGCCCACCCCAGAAATCGTAGTCTATACTACACGATTAGGCTCGAAAATGCCCTATTCGCGTCGTTTCACCTGTTTGTCCCCCCAAATGGCCACAAAAATTTAAATGGACTATACTGGGATAAACCTCAACCTCTTTTTCATACCTCGATCGATTATCAACCTACAGCATGCCCAAACCCCAGGCCCACCCCCAACATTGAGGGTTATAGCATATCAATTTGGCCTGAAAATTCACCGTTAACGTCATTTTGCTCGTTTGTCCACCCAAATGTACACAAAAATTTAAAAGGAAAAAACTAAAATGATCCCCAACCTCCCAATCATGCCCCGATCAATTTTAAGCCCACAGCATGCCCGTACCTCAGGCCCACCCCCAAAACCGTGGGCAATAGCAAACCGAATTTGCCCAAAAATATCTCGTTCGCATCGTTCCTCCCATTTGTCCACCCAAATGACCACAAAAAGTAAAACGGGCCACACTGGGATGATCCCCAACCTCCCTGGCAAGCCCAGGTCAATTTTTGGACCACATCACTCTCGAAATTCGAGCCCACCCCCAAAATCGTAGGCTATAGCACATGGATTAGGCCCAAAAATGCCCCATTCGCTTTGTTTCGCCTATTTGTCAACCCAAATGGCTACGAAAATTTAAACGGACTTTACTGGGATGATTCTCAATCTCCCTGGTATGCCCCGGTCAATTTTTGGCCTATAGCACACTCGTACCATGGGCCCAGCCCCAAAACCTTAGGCTATAGCACACTGATTTGGGCCCAAAATGCCCCGTTCACATTGTTTTACCCGTTTGTCTATCTAAATGGTCACAAAAATTTAAACGGACAACACTGAGATGATCCCTAACCTCCCTATCATGCCCCGGTCAATTTGTGGCCCACAGTACGCCAGGAACTTGGGCCCACCCCAAAAACGATGGGCTATAGCACACCAATTTGGCCCGAAAATGGCCCATTCACGCCGTTTCGCCTGCTAGTACACACAAATGGCCATGAAAATTTAAACAGAACATACTTGGACGATCCCCATCCTCCCTGACATTCCCCAGTCAGTTTTTGGCCTACAATATGCCAGGGCCTCGGTCCTACCCCCAAAACTATGGGCTATAACACACCAATTTGTCCCAAAAATACCCCGTTCTAACTGTTTCGACTGTTTGTCCACCCAAATATCCACAAAAATTTAAATAGACCATGCTGGGACTATCACCAACCTCCCTGTCATGTCCTAGTCAATTTTCAACCCACAACACACCCGAACCCCTATCCCACCACCAAAACCATGGGCTATAGCACACTGATTTAGCCTAAAAATACCCCGTTCGCGTAGTATCACCCGTTTGTCCACCCAAATGGCCACAAAAATTTAAACGAACCATACTGGGACAATCCCCAACCTCTCTAGAATGCCTCGATTTATTTTTTGCCAACAGCACGCTCGTACCCTAAGCCCACCCCCAAAATCGGGGGCTATACCACACCGATTAGGCTTGAAAATGCCCCATTCACGCCGTTTTGCCTGTTTGTCCATCCAAATGGCCATGAAAATTTAAAAGAACTATACTGCGATGATCCCCAACCTCCGTGTCATGTGTCGATCAATTTTCGGCCAACAGCACGCTCGAAACCCAGGCCCACCCCCAAAATCGTGGGCTATAGCACGCCAATTTACCCCGAAAATGCCCCGTTCACATCGTTTTGCCCGCTTGTCAATCCAAATGGCCACAAAAATTTAAAAAGACCATACTGGGATGATCCTCAACCTCTCTGGCATGCCCCGACCTATTTTCGGCCCATAGAACGCTCGAACCATGGGCCCACCCCCAAAATCGAGGGCTATAACACATCGATTGGCCTAAAAATTCCCCGTTAATGTTGTTTATCCCACCAAATAGACATAAAAATTTAAACGGACCACACTAGGATGATCCCCAATCTCCCTGGCATGCCCCAATTGATTTTCGGTCCACAGCATGCACGTACCTTGGGCCCACCCCTAAAACCGTGGGCAATAGCACACGGAATTAGACCGAAAATGCCCCGTTCGCGCTGTTTCACCTGTTTGTCTGCCCAAATGGACACGAATATTTAAACAGACCATACTAGAATGATTCCCAACCTCCCTGCCATGCCTTGAACTATTTTTTGCCTTCAGCACACCCAGACCTCGGTCCCACCCCCAAAATCGTGTGCAGTAGCATACCAAATTTGCCCAAAAATGCCCCTTTCATGCTGTTTTGCCTGTTTGCCCACCCAAATGTCAACGAATATTTAAACGGACCACACTGGGATGATCCCCAACCTCCCTGGCATGCCCCACTCTATTTTCAACCCACAGCACGCCCGTATCCCTGGCCCACCTCCAAAACCATGGCCTATTGCACACCGATTTGGCCTAAAAATGCACCATTTTGCCCGTTTGTCCACCCAAATGGCCACAAAAATTTAAACGAACCACACTGGGATGCTCCACAACCTCCCTAGCATTCTCCGATCAATTTTTGGCCCACCGCACGCTCGAACCACGGGCCCACCCCCAAAACCATGGGCTATAGCACATCGATTTAGCCCAAAAATGCCCCACTTACGTCGTTTCTCCCGTTTGTACACCCGAATAGCCACAAAAATTTAAACGGACTACACTGGGATGATCCCCAAACTCTCTTACATGTCTGGGTTGATTTTGGGCCCATAGAACGCCCGAACCCCGGGTCCACCCCCAAAACCGTGGGCTATAGCACAATAATTTGTCCCAAAAATGCCCCGATCATGTCGTTTCGTCCGTTTATAGACCCAAATTGCCACAAAAATTTAAACATACCACACTGGGATGATCCCCAAACTCCCTGGCACACCCCGGTCAATTTTTGGCCAACAGAACGCCCGGACCCCATGCCAACCCCGAAACCATAGTCTATAGTACACCGACTTGGCCCGAAAATGCCCCGTTTGTGCGGTTTCACCCGTTTGTCTACCCCAATAGACATGAAAATTTAAACTGACCATACTAGGATGATCCCGAACCTCCCTATCATGCCCTGGTCAATTTTTGACGTACAAAACACCGGGGCCCCAAGCCCACCCTTGAAACCGTGGGATATAGCAAACTGATTTGGTCCAAAAATGCCCCGTTCGTGCTATTTTGACCGTTTGTCCACCCAAATGGTCACAAAATTTAAAAGGACCATGATCCACAACCTCCCTGGCATGCCCCAGTCAATTTTCAGCCCACATCATGCCTGAACCCCTAGCCCACCCCAAAAATCGTGTGCTATGGAACATCGATTTAGCTCAAAAACTCCCCGTTCGTGCCGTTTCATCGGTTTGTCCACCCAAATGGCCACGAAAATTTAAACGGACCACACTGGGGCGATCCCCAACCTTCCTGGCACACCCCGGATGATTTTTAGCCCACTGCACACCCGGTCCCACCCCTAAAACTGTGGGCTATAGCACATAAATTTGGCTCAAAAATGCCTCGTACGCACCGTTTTGCCTGTTTGTCAACCCAAATGGCCAGGAAAATTAAAACGTACCACACTGGGATGATCCCAACCTCCCTGGCACACACTGATTGATTTTTGGCCTACAACATGCCTGAACCCTGGGCCCACCCCAAAAACCATGGGTTATTGCACACCGATTTGGCCTGAAAATGCTCCGTTCATGCTGTTTCACCCGTTTGTTGACCTAAATAGCCATTAAAACTTAAACGGACAACACTGGGATAATCTCTTACCTCCCTGGCATGCCCCGATCAATTTTTAGCATAAACCACTCCCGAACCCCAGGCCCACCCTCAAAACTGTTGACTATAACACACCGATTTGGCTCAAAAATGCGCCATTCGTGCAGTTTCTCCCGATTGTGAACCCAAATAGCCACAAAAATTTAAACGGATCATATCAGGATGATCTCCATCCTCCCTAGCATGCTTTGATTGATTTTCGGCCCACAGCACACCCAGACCCCGATCCCACCTTGAATTTGTGGGCTATAGCACATCGATTTGGCCTAAAAATGCTCCGTTCGTGCCGTTTCGCCCGTTTGTCCATCTAAATAGACACAAAAATTTAAACGGACCATATTGGAATGATCCCCAACCTCCCTGGCATGCCCCGATTGATTTTTGGCCCACAGCACGCCCGGACCCCAGGCCCACCCCCAAAACTGTGGGCTATAGCACACTAATTTGGCTTGAAAATGCCCCGTTCACGCCGTTTCTCTGGTTTGTCCACCTAAATGAACTCGGAAATTTAAACGGAACACACTGGTATGATCCCCAACCTCCCTAGCATGCCCGGTCGATTTTCTTCCAACAACATGCCCAGACCCCAAGCCCACCCCCAAATTCGTGGAATATGGCACACCGATTTGGCCCGAAAATGCCCCATTCATGTTGTTTTGCCTATTTTTCCACCTAAATGGCCACAAAAATTTAAACGAATCACACTGGGTTGATCCCTAACCTCTCTTTCATGCCTCGATCAATTTTTGGCCCACAGCATACTCGGACCTGAGGCCCACTCTCAAAATCGTGGGCAATAGCACATTAATTTTACCCGAAAATGCCCTATTCGCGCTATTTTGCCTTTTTGTCCACCCAAATAACCACAAAAATTTAAACGGACCACACTGAGATAATCCCCAACCTCCCTGGCACGCCCGATCGATTTTCAAACCACAACATGCCCCGACCCTAGGCCCACCCCCAAAACCGTGAGCTATAGCATACTTATTAGGCCTAAAAATGCCCCGTTCGCGCTGTTTCGCCCATTTTTTCAAAACTCTCGGGCACGACCAGGTCAATTTACAGACTACAGCATGCCTAGACCCCAATCCCACCCTTTAAACCGTGGGTTATAGCACACTAATTTGGCTAAAAAATGTCAGTTCGTGCATTTCACCCATTTGACCGCCCAACCAAACGGACCACACTAGATGCTCCCCAACCTTCCGAGCATGAACAGTTCAATTTTTGACCCACAAAATGCTCAGACCCTGGGCCTACCCCTAGAACCGTGGGCTATAGAAACCGATTTAGCCTAAAAATACCCCGTTCACATCGTTCGCTCATTTATACGCTCAAATTGCCCCACCTAACCAAACAGACTGCACTGGGATTCTTCCAAACCTCTTAGATTTTATTCCCATAACACGCCCGGACCCTGGGCCCACGCCCAAAATCATAGGCTATAGCACACCGATTTGGCCTGAAAATGCCCCATTCGATCCTTTTCGCCCGTTTGACTACCCAAATAGCCTCGCCCAACCAAATGGACCATATTGGGATGCTCCCCGACCTCCCAATCATTACCAGGTTGATTTTTGGCTCACAGTACGCCCGGACCATAGGCCCACCCCCGGAAACATGGGCTAAAGCACACCGATTTGGCTAGATAATACCCTGTTAGCGTAGTTTCCCCTGTTTGACTGCCTAAATGGCCCCACCCAGTCAAAAATACCACACTGGGATGCTTCCTAACCTCCTGGGTACGACTAAGTCTATTTTTGACCCATAGCACTCCCGAACTAGAGCCTAACCCCAGAACCGTAGGCTTTAGCACACCAATTTAGCCCAAAATACCCCGTTCGTGTTGTTTTTCATGTTTGACCAGCCAAATGGCCCCGCCCAACCCAACATACCATACTGGGATGCTCAGTAACCTCCCAATCATAACTGAGTTGATTTTTGGCCCACAACACATCGGACCCCGAACCTACCCATAAAACCGTGGGCTATAACACATCAATTTGGCCCAAAAATGCCCAGTTCGAGCTATTTTGACCATTTTATCATCCAAATATCCCCGTCTAACCAAACGGACCACACTAGGATGCTCCCCAACCTTCTGGGTATGACCAGGTTAATTTTCGTCCTACAGCACTGATGTGCTAGCCTTCTGTTAGCACATTTAAGACTTTTAACTTGAAATAATTCTAAGTTCTTAAGTAATTACTGTTATTTTTAATTATATTTGATGTGATTTTGTAGGAAATTCAAGATGCATGAGAATCTATGAAAGCTACGTCAAGAAGGATGATTTTTGGTGAAAGATACAAAAAATTATGTTCTGAAGATTTTATCGGATGACTTGGTCTGACAAGCTATGAGATTTGTGATAAGTTGTCACATATGTCGTTACACATAGGTAGAGAAAAAGAAAGGTGAAGAATTTCTGGTGATATTTTATGATAAGTTATCAGATTTGTGATAAGTCGTCACACATGGGCAGAAGGTCTGATGACATTCTCCTGGGACGCCCTGACCCCGGCCCCCCAAAATCGTGGGCTATAACACATCAATTTGGCCAAAAAATGCCCCGTTCGCGCCATTTTGCCTGTTTTTCCACCAAAATGACCATGAAAATTTAAACGGACCACACTGGGATGACCCCCCAACTACCCTAGCATGCCTCGATCAATTTTAGACCCACATCACACTCGAATCCCAGGCCCACCCCCAAAACCGTGGGCTATAGCACACCGAATTAGCGTGAAAACACACCATTTGTAATGTTTCACGTGTTTGTCCACCCAAATGGCAATAAAAATTTAAACGGACCATACTGGGATGATCCCCAACCTTCGTGGCATGCCCCGGTCAATTTTAGCTCACAGCACGGCCGAACCCCGGGCCTACACCCAAAACCGTGGGCTATAGCACATCGATTTATCCTAAAAAGGCCTCGTTCGCGCCATCTCACCCGTTTATCCACTCAAATGGCCACAAAAATTTAAACGGTCCATATTGGGATGATCCTCAACCTCCTTGGCAAGCCTCGGTCGATTTTTGGCCAACAGCACGCTCGAACCCTGGGCCCACCCACAAAGTCATGGGCTATAGCAGATCGATTTGCCTCGAAAACACCGCATTCGCGTCGTTTTGCCTTTTTATCCTTCCGAGTGGCCAAAAAAATTTAATCGTACCACAATGGGATGATCCCCAACCTTCCTAGCATGCCACAGTTATTTTTCGGCCCACAGCACGCCCGTACCCCGAGCCCACCCCCAAAACCATGGGCTATAGCACACCAATTTGGCTCGAAAATGCGTCTTTCATGTTGTTTCTTCTGTTTGTCCACCCGAATGGCCACAAAAATTTAAACGGACCATACTAGGATGATCCCCAACCTCCCTAGCATGCCCCGATCAATTTTTGACCCACATCACACCCGAAGTCCAGGCCCACCACCGAAATCATAGGCTATAGCACATCGATTTAGCTCGAAAATGCCCTGTTTGCGCCGTTTCACCCGTTTATCCGTCCAAATGGCCGCGAAAATTTAAACGCACCACATTGGATGATCCCCAACTTCGCTGGCACACCCCAATCAATTTTCGGCACCAGCACGCCTGGACCCCGGGCCCACACCCAAAACCGTGGGTGATAGCACACCGATTTGGCTCGAAAATGCCCTGTTCCCACCGTTTTGCCCGTTTGTCCAATGTCCACCCAAATGGCTACGAAAATTTAAATAGACTACACTAGGACGATCTCCAACCTCCCAGGCATGCCCCGATAAATTTTGGGCCCACAACATCTCGGGCCCCAAGCCCACCTCCAAAATCGTGGGCTAACACACCGATTTGGCCCAATAATGCCCCGTTGGTACCGTTTCTCCCGTTTGTCCTCCCAAATAGCCACAAAAATTTAAATGAACTACACTGTGAAAATTCCCAACCTTCCTGCCAAGCCCTGATCAATTTTTGGACCACAGCACGCCCGTACCTCTGGCCCTCCCCCGAAACCGTGGGCAATAGAACACTGATTTGGCCCGAAAATGCCCCGTTCGCACCGTTTTGCCTGTTTGGCCACCCAAATGGCCACGAAAATTTAAAAGGACCATACTGGGATGATCCCCAACCTCCATGGCATGCCCCAATCGATTATTGACCCACAACACGCCCGAACCCCGGACCTACCCCCGAAATCGTGGGCTAGAGTACACTGATTTAGCTCGAAAATGCCCCATTCGCGCCGTTTTCCCCGTTCGTCCACTCAAATGGCCACCAAAATTTAAACGGACCATACTGGGATGATCCCCAACCTCCCTGGCACGCCTCAGTTGATTTTTGTCCCACAGCATGCCCGGACCCCTAGCCCACCCCCAAAACCGTGGGCTATAGCACACCGATTTGGCTCGAAAATGCCCCGTTCGCACCGTTTCGCTCGTTTGTCCACCCAAATGGCCACAAAAATTTAAACAGACCATACAGGGACGATCCTTAGCCTCTCTGGCATGTCCCGAGCAATTTTCAGCCTATAGCATGCTCGAACCCTAGGACCACCCCCAAAACCGTGGGCTATAGCACATCGATTAGGCTCGAATATTCCCTGTTCTCGCCGTTTAGCCTGTTTGTCCACCCAAAGGGCCACAAAAATTTAAATGGACTGTATTGGGACAATCCCCAACCTCTCTGTCATGCCCCAGTTGATTTTTGGCCCACAGCACACTCGCACCCTAGGCACACCCCCGAAACCGTCGGCTATAGCACACCGATTTGGCCCAAAAATGCCCCGTTCGTGCTATTTTAACCGTTTGTCAACCCAAAAAGTCACAAAAATTTAAACGGACCACACTGGGACGATCCACAACCTCCCTAGCATGCCCTGGTCAATTTTCGGCCCACAGCACGCCCGGATCCTGGGCTCACCCCCAAAACCGTGGGCTATAACACATCGATTTGGCCCTAAAATGCCCAATTCACGCTGTTTTGCCTGTTTATCCACCCAAATGGCCACAAAAACTTAAAAGGACCATACTGGGACGATCCCTAACCTCATTGGCATGCCCTGGTCGATTTTCAGCCCACAGCACGCCCGGACCCCGGGCCCACCCCCAAAACCGTGGTCTATAGCACATTGATTTGGCCAAAAAATGCCTTGTTTGCATCGTTTTGCCCATTTTTCCACTCAAATGGCAACAAAAATTTAAATAGACCATACTGGTATGATCCCCAACCTCCCTAGAATGCCCCGGTCGATTTTTGTCCCATAGAACGCCTGGACCCATGGCCCACCCCCAAAACCATGAGCTATAGAACACCGATTTGGCTCCAAAATGCCTCGTTCGTGCCGTTTCGCCCGTTTGGCCAGCCAAATGGCCACGAAAATTTAAACGGACCATACAGGGACGATTCTCAGCCCCCCTGGCATACCCCGAGCGATTTTCAGCCCACAGCATGCCAGAACCCTAGGCCCACCCCCAAAACTGTGGGCTATAGCACACCGATTTGGCTCGAAAATGCCCCGTTCGCATCATTTTGCCTGTTTGTCCACCCAAATGGCCACAAAAATTTAAACGTACCACATTGGGATGATACCCAACCTCCCTGTCATGCCCCGATTAATTTTCGGCCCACAGCACACTCGGACCCTAGGCACACCCCCGAAATCGTCGGCTATAGCACACCGATTTGGCCCAAAAATGCCCCGTTTGCTCTATTTTGCCCGTTTGTCAACCCAAATGGCCACGAAAATTTAAACGGACCATACTGGGACGATACCCAACCTCCCTAGCATGCCCTGGTTGATTTTCGGCCCACAGCATGCCCGAATCTTGGACTCACCCCTTAAATCGTAGGCTATAACACACCGATTTGGCCCCAAAATGCCCCATTCGCGCTGTTTCTCCTGTTTGTCCACCCAAATGGCCACAAAAATTTAAACGGACCACACTGGGACAATCCCCATCCCCCCTGGCATGCCCTGGTCGATTTTAATCCTACGGCACGCCCGAACCTCAGGTTCAGCCCCAAAACCGTGGGCTATAGCACACCGATTTGGCTTGAAAATTCCCCGTTTATGTCATTTCACCCTTTGTCTACCCAAATGGCCACGAAAATTTAAACAGACCACACTGGAATGATTCCCAACCTTCCTGGCATGCCACGATCAATTTTCGGCCCACATCACGCCCGGACCCCGGGCCATCCCCCGAAACTGTGGGCTATAGCACACTGATTTGGCCCGAAAATGCCCCGTTCATGCCGTTTCTCTCATTTTTCCATACAAATGGCCACAGAAATTTAAACGGAGCACACTAGAACGATCTACAACCTCCCTAACATGGCTCGATCGATTTTTGGCCCACGGCATGCTCGAACCCCGGGCCCTTTGATACAAAAACAGCCCACCAAGATGCCAAAACAGTCCACAAAATGTGAGAAGAACAAGCAACACAAAGGGATACAAGATGACAAGCACAAAAACACACAGATTTGCAAAATAATGAAAGGATAGATAGTGAGACCAAGATTATTACAAGATTAAGAACCAAGTGTATTTCAACACTAACCCTAATGAATGTAACAATCAATACCACACTCTTACGGTGACCGCCAAGGAAATCAACTCACCTCAAGATCCACCATTTCCAAGCAAAGGTCAATATTGGTTTTCCAAGCCCTATACTAAGGATGACTTTTCCAAGCCCTAACTAAGACTACACTAAGGTGGTCTACTCTCAAGAGAGAGGATTTTCAAGTATTTCATATATTCATCATTCAAAAACTAAAGAGAAAAGACCTAATAAGAGACTATATATATCCTAGTTTATTACATAGTATAATGGACCAAAATACCCTTAATGAAATGGGAGGTCATGGATTGTTTCTTTAACATATGCAATTCCCAAAAGAACAAGAGAGTGGGTTAGTAACATGCTCAAACTTTGTTAATTCCTTTTTAAAAAAAAAAACTAAAAACTTTATGGCGTAGATCAGGTTTTGGTAAATAATTTCCAGGTTCCTTTATTAAGCTTATACCAAACTGAATATTATATTTACATTTATTTTCTAATAGAAATACCTTTTTTCCCATTTGACTTAATTAATCTTTCTCAGGACAAACTTATCTACCATAAACTGCTAATTCGTTCTATGAGATATTTAAAGTTATGAAACTTCAACAAAAAAAAGGAATGAACAGATCTCATTACCCTTGGCCTGACGATAAGGACCTTCAAAGATTTATGTAGAAGGTCCACCACCTTAACTTGAAAATATTCTGACTCGCCATTCTTGACCGAAAGGATTATATAGTAAGTTACGCCTCTACAGCCATCTTCGTTAACCCTAATAATCTCATTGACCTCATATGTAGTGTCTTAACATGAATGCACAGGAAATTTCTCATCTTTCTAGAGAAAATAAGGAAAAAGAACAAGTACACAGAAAAATGGCAAGCGTTACTAGAGCATACATTTTTTTTGTTGTACTGCTCAAGTGCCTGTGCGGCATAACCCTTCATCAATTTAACGTTCTCAAAATCTTCCAAGTAGTACCACATTGGGGTTATGGAACGGAATGGAACCGAACAAGGATTATCTTTAATGTCAAATCCCTATCAAAGTAAGAGTCGACCAAATAGAGACAAACATCACTTATTGCAACCAACCAATATGTTCTTGTAAGAAATAAGCTTTGGAAAAAAATCAGCAAGTTATATCATATCAGACAAGCATCCAAGAATTTTATTTTCTTGTAAGTACCACATAAAATGGTGTTGTTTTTCACATTTCATTTATTTTCATTAGCATATCCACATATGATATTCAATCTTTCCCACGATTCTGACATAAGTGAGCATATCAAAACTAGCGAATTCCGATCCCCCCCTCCCTTTTTTTTTTGAGAAAGTAACATCGATCCCCTTTTTCTTTTATTAACATGCTCTATACTAAAAAAGACTCAAAAGTCACTTCCTGCCGAATTGCACCACTTTGGTTTAGGGCCTAGAGATTGTAACAGTTGAAAGCCAAAACAATTGAAGGAGCAGAGAGAGCAATCAAACTTGATGTTTGGCATCCACGTAGTGTTGTTTAATGGTGGTGGTTACTGTTTGACTACCATATGATGACTTCAAAAGAAACAAGAAGATGTAATGCTATAAAATATATATTTAACCCAATGCAGAAGTTATACGGGATTGAAACATGGAATGTCATTAGAAATTTCAGTTCCCAAAAATTCTTCCTTTTTTTGCTAGTTTCAACAATAGCATCCCACAGGTTGGTTCTGGGGAGGGTCGAAGATAAGAAGTTTTGTTTCAGAAAGACACTCGGCTGAGCAATAAGTGAAAAAGAGACATTATCAACAAACAGAAACAGCAGCAAGACGAAACAACAACAAGGCGAAACAACTGGTACATGTATTAATCTAATAGTCTCCTGCGTTTCATTAGACTGAAACTCAATATTATAATCTCCCTAACTGTACTGATGTGCCAAATCGTCTGAACAAGTTATGGATACAACATATTAGAAAATAGGCCAAGGAGTGGCGGACTGACACCCCTTTTTCGGAAAGTTACATTGCGCAGCTAGGCAAAAATGTTACATGTATATACTACATACTGACGCCCGTCGATTCGGGCTTAAGACAACTCGACCAAGGAGGGAGCTTAACTCGATTTCAATAATAGAAGCATAACCTATGACTAATGTATGTAGACCAAGGACTTTGCTTCTTCGTGAATTTACTTCTTTATACCTTGACATCCCTTGGTGAAAGTTGTAGCTCCGCCAATTAGGACCCAACCACATAAGCAAATTCATGTTATAATACCTATTTGACGAAAAGCAGTCTATATAAAAGATGAACTTGATGGAGAAAAGGCCATCTATAGAGCGAAAGGTGAAAAAACACATCTAAAGTATTCCAATTTTTGAATTTCATACCTAAACTATCACCAATTAGTTAGTAAATGTTAATTGTTTGAGTTTCATACCTAAACGGAAACTGACACAGTTGATAGTATAGTTTAGGCATGTAAGTACTGAAAATATCGATCAGGATAGTTAAGGTGTGTTTTGGACCATTAACTCAAATCAATGTATATTCAAATATGCAAACGGTTTTTCTAGTCTAGGCACATAGATAGATGATAAAGCAAATAAGTACCTCGCTCTCCTCAATCTGGTCCACATACTTGTTCCAGCACTCTATATCCCCGGGATTCGGAAAATACCCTACATCTTTGCGGGGAAGAAAATGGTGGCATTTGATGCGGCTTCCATCCATAGGTAATGGATCCAAATTTTAAAATCGCTCGATTCTTCATCTGCATCTGATTCACTGCTCAAGAAGTTCTCCTATTCGCTCGAGTCGGATTCACTTTCATTTTCACCTTCTGATGATGGTGGTGGTGATGATGGAAGCAGTGGCTTTTCACCTTCTGCATCTTCCTCTTCATTCACCTTTTGTTTCTTCACCGACGGCTCACTGTATTTCGATTCGCTTGATGGCAGCGACGACTTTGGTGGTTGCAACATCATGTCAAATCCACAAAGAACCTAAGATTTGGGTATGGAGTATTTCTCCAAATTAACTAATATGGATATTATAAATAATAGTAAAAACTTTTCCTTAAAAAAGAACGTTTATTCTAGAAAAGAAACTAATTGTTGTTTGTTTTTGTGTTTTATAAAGAAAAGTTTACATAAAATATTTTTCTTTACCATATATGATAGAATCCTTAATTTTTATATATTATAAGGTATAAAATATTACAATAGATTAAAAAATAGTAAAAGATGATTTTGTCACTTTTAATGAAGGACAAAAAGTTTAAATTGCTTTTGTTTATTCTAAAAAAGAAATTAATTGTTGCTTGTTTTTATGTTTTATAATGAAAAGTTTACATAAAATATTTTTCTTACCATATATGATAGGATCCTTAATTTTATATATTATAAGTTATAAAATATTACAATAAATAAAAAAATAGTAAAAGATGATTTTGTTGGACTTTTAATACACTAATTTAGGTGTATGCACCTCGTGCGTGTACCTTACTTTAATGAGTTTAAACATTACATTAAATGCAGTATTTGTTTAAATAATAGAAATGAATACAATAATTAAATTCAAAACCTTTTGAACATGTAAAGATGGAGAACTTATTTTATTAGTTATGTGTATTTGTAAATATCTAGATGCAAATAAAATAATTGAAATACATTGACAATCCCTTAAATTACATTGGTGTCTTCAGTCTAGTAAGCAGATGATTAGTGCTTGATAATCTATAAAATTGCACAATTTTACTTGATTTCATCCTAGAAGTGCGAAATTTGACCTGAAGAATCCATGTCACTTTAATCCCTCTTCTTCATCAAATATTCGATATATCTTTTCTACCACTTCAAATATAGCCATTCTCTTCTCCCAAATTCCAAAATGAAGTTTGTATCACAGATTAAAAGAAACAATAAAAATAGTGTCGAAAAAATTGTATTATTATTTAACTACGCATATACAATAATAACATCATTATACATAATATCAACACAACCAAGAATGAAAAGTAAAAACAAAAACAGAAACATGCCTTTAAATTCGCTATTAATCGACACGAATTTTTAAGCCCATGCTGCATGTGAATTTTCCTTCTCTTGCAATTATTCATATATTTGTTGAAGAAGGTAAGAAGATAATAATCTTATAACAACAACAAACATATTCACAGTAATAACTCAAAGTAGAAAGAGAATTCATAACCATTCCACCAAAAAGTTAAAAATAAATGGAATTTAACTCCAAAATATTGCTAATTTTTTTTACTACTTTCTCCATCTTATGATTGCAGGTTGTTTCAATGTCTTAATATAATCTTTCGAAATCTAACAAAAGCGTCTTGAACATAAGAAAATACGCTTTATTTATTGTAATATTGACATACATTAATAGCAAAATTATTCAACAAAAACTTTTTATATATAAAAAAAGATATTTTATTTTTTGCAATAACACACACTAATAGCTGAAATATTTTCCATCAGTAATATAATAAGCAAAATAAAGATGAAATAGTATGCCACTACACAAAGATGATAACAAAATTTGTGTTGTTTTCTCTTTTTGGAGGACAAATATGTTTTGCTTTGTCTGAAAAAAAATTAATTGTTCACAAGTTAAATTTAAATGCTTACGCACCTGTGATCATTGAAAAAACAATACAATTGACTATGTTCCCTTCAAAAAAATAATTTGAATAAAAACACTAAATAAAAAGACAAAGAAATAAAGAAGAAGACTCAATATATGTGTATTTCTACGGACTATATGTGTATAACCTTTTTTCATTGTCATCGTTCCTAGGATTTCTTATATAGTTAAAATAGGTATTTTACTCCAAGAAATTATAGACTCTTACCATATATATCTTTTATTATGTATTTAAAAATTTCTTAATTATTAAAATCTATTTTTTCCTTACTGGCACGCCCCGATCGATTTTCGGCCCACAGCACACCTGGACCTCGGGCCCACCCCCAAAATCGTGGGCTATAACACACCAATTTGGCTCGAAAACGCCGCGTTCGCGCCGTTTTGCCTGTTTGTCCACCTGAATGGCCACGAAAATTTAAATGGACCACACTGGGACGATCCCCAACCTCCCTGGCACACCCCAGTCAATTTTCTGCCCACAGTAAACCCGGACCCCGGGCCCACCCCTGAAACCGTGGGCTATAGCACATCAATTTGGCTCGAAAATGCCCCTTTCACCCGTTTGTCCACCTGAATGGCCACGAAAATTTAAACGGACCACACTGGGAAGATCCCCAACCTCCCTGGCACGCCCTGGTCAATTTTCGACCCTCAGAACGCTCGGACCCCAGGCCCACCCCCAAAATTATGGGCTATAGCACACTAATTTGGCCCGAAAATGCCCCGTTTGCGCTATTTCGTCCGTTTGTCCACCTAAATGGTCACGAAAATTTAAATGGACCACACTGGAATGATCCCTAACCTCCCTGGTACGCCCCGATCGATTTTCGGCCTCAGCACGCCCAGACCCCCAGCCCACCACCTGAATGGCCACAAAACATTAAATGGACCACACTGGGATGATACCCAACCTCCCTGGCATACCCCGGTCAATTTTCTGCCCACAGCACACCCGGACCCCGAGCCCACCCCTGATACCATGGGCTATAGCACATCGATTTGGTCCGAAAATGCCCCTTTCACCCGTTTGTCCACCTAAATGGTCATGAAAATTTAAACGGACCACACTAGGAAGATCCCCAACCTCCCTGGCACGCCCTGGTCAATTTTCGACCCTCAGAACGCTCGGACCCCAGGCCCACCCCTGAAATCGTGGGCTATAGCACACTAATTTGGCCCGAAAATGCCCCGTTTGCGCCATTTCGCCCGTTTGTCCACCCAAATGGCCACGAAAGTTTAAACGGACCACAATGGAATGATCCTTAACCTCCCTGGTACGCCCCAATCGATTTTCGGCCTCAGCACGCCCAGACCCCCGGCCCACCCCCAAAACCGTGGGCTATAGCACACCGATTTAGCCCAACAATTCCCCGTTCGCGCCGTTTTGCCGGTTTGTCCACCCAAATATCCACAAAAATTTATATGGACCACACTGGGACAATCCCTAACCTCCATGGCACGTCTCGGTCGATTTGTGGCTCACAGTACGCTCGGACCTCGAGCCCACCCCCAAAACCGTGGGCTATAGCACACCGATTTGGCCCAAAAATGCCCCGTTAGCGCCGTTTTGCCCGTTTGTCCACCCAAATGGCCACAAAAATTTAAACGGACTACACTAGGACGATTCCCAACCTCCCTGGCATGCCCCAGTCGATTCGCGGCCCACAACACGCCCGGACCTCAGGGCCACCCCCAAAACCGTGGGCTATAGCACACTGATTTGGCCCGAAAATGCCCCGTTCGTGCCGTTTCGCCCGTTTGTCCACCCAAATGGCCACGAAAATTTAAACGAACCAACTGGGACGATCCCCAACCTCCCTGGAACACCCCTATCGCTTTTCGACCCACAGCACGCTCGGACCTTGGGCCCACCCCCAAAATCTTGGGCTATAGCACACCGATTTGGCCCGAAAATACCCATTCGCGCTATTTCACCTGTTTGTCCACCCAAATGGCCACGGAAATTTAAACGGACCACACTGGGATGATCCCCAACCTCCCTGGTACGCTTCGATCGATTTTTGGCCCACAACATGCCCGAACCCCGGGTCCACCCCTGAAATCGTGGCTATAGCACACCGATTTGGCCCGAAAAATGCCCCGTTTGCACCGTTTTGCCCGTTTGTCCACCCAAATAGCCACAAAAATTTAAATGGACCACACTGAGACGATCCCCAACCTCCCTGGTATGCCCCGATTGATTTTCGGCCCACAGGACATCCGAGTCCCGGGTCCACCCCTAAACTGTGGGCTGCACATCGATTTGGCCCAAAAATACCCGCTCGAGCCGTTTCACCCATTTATCCACCCAAGCAAAGATTCAACAATAATACTAAAAAATAATATCCAAAATGTAGTAATTAATAATATAATCAAACCAAGTCACAATTGAACAAAAAAAAAGAAAATAGATAAACCTTAGATTTTTTGCTATTTTATTCAGCGGCAACATGATTGTTTCATCCAACTTTTGGATCAAAACCTTAACTGAAAAAGAAGCATGAGAAAATAATTAAAGGGTGGGGTGGTGGGGTGGATTTATTGTGATCATTTGTTATATAATCTTTATAGCTATTAATTAAAAGTTATAAATAAAGACAAAAAGGCCGATGATAATGAACGCAAAAAGTCTTGAATCAAAAAGATGATGATAATGAATGTAAGGAGACTTAGATCAAAATCAAAATATATAAAAAGTAGAAATAGAAAAGCACGTGTTTCTTGTGAAATTTTTAATTGATTTAGAAATGGTAAATATTATAATTTCTTACCTGAAATAAATAACCCCAAAGCTGATACCTATTTTATTGGATATAGCTGTAGGTTTTATAAAATTTATGAAAATTTTACTATGAAATTTCCATAAAATTCAATAACAAAAATAATTTGATTTATTTCATTAGAAAACATAAACTTCAAATATAAAGAGATTACACTGCGTAAGCAGCACACGTCCTTTTGGACATTTTATTATTGCTCGTCCATAATGAACTTCTAATAGAATTTGAATTTCAAAACTATTAAGGCAAAAGAATTATTTTATAAGGTAAAATTTTAATTAATGTAAAACACCTAATTATAGAGAACAAAGTTAAGATAAAATCTAACCTTTTAAAATACTAAAAATTACACAAATACACAACTTATGTTTTTAATATTACAAAAAATCTCAACTCCCTAAACAAATTACAAAAATCTCACATATACACAGAATGTTATGTATATTAATAGGAAGAAAGAGTAAAGTAATTAAAAAAGTGGGAGAGAATGTAATTACTTTTAAAAGGTTGATATTTATGTTATTTATACTTTAAAATAAGCATATACACCCATATAATGTGGCACGAAGTTTTTGGTCTATTATAGGACGATGTGAGTTATATATCATCCAAAATATCATATTTTTAACACTCAGAACCACTGAATAATGGCCCTTCACAATTAGGAACTCCAAATAATATGACAAAACAAAAAAACATGTTTGCACACAACATCACCACCAATTAAAATAAACAACCTGCAGCATAGGAAAAAGAAAAAAAATCAATTGAGAAGGGCAGAGCTTAAAAAATTATAACTATTATATATATATACATATAAATAGTAGACGATTCATAAACCAAAAAGACATTAATTATATTTTTGAGAAAAATCACATATCCAAAAAATGAGACAAACTAATAATTTTGGAGAAAACTTTTTTTTGGTTGTTGTGTTAAGGTGAATTTTTAAAATATATTTTTGAAAAGGAAAAAGGTGAAAATATGGTTCCTTATATTTGAGCCTGATTTAGATATAATGAGAGGGAGCTTCTTGATATAGTTATGTTTTTTTTTAAAGAGAAAGAGTTGCATGTGATTGAGATATTTGACATGACAAGAGTTGTATGTGATTGAGATATTTGACATGACCACCTTGCATTATGGAAATGCTGACAAAGAGTTTCTTGCATATGTTTATATGAGTTTTAAAGAAAGAGTTTCTTGAATTGTTTTATTGATATGGTGGTCCCGAACTTATGTTTTGAAAACAGTGATTGTAATATGCTAGAAATGGCGCAGAGATGTGACTTGCAAGTCAATGGTATGACGATACCATAAGTATGTATGCCATAACAGAGTAAGAGATTTCAGAGTATATTTTCAGAATATGTTTTTAGAAAATGCATGATTTTAAAAGAGTTAAAAATGTGCTTAAAGAGGGTTAGGTGGTTACCTGAAGAGGGTTTGAGTTCACGTAACTCTTAGCCTGAAACCGTATTTGCCGATAAGGGTAGATTATCATTGTACGCTGGCGACGACCATGTGGCGTAGTAGATACAGAGACTCCGACCCTTGCGGCACACTTGGGTTGGGGGATTGGCTGCCGAGTTAATGACAGTTTTCATATAGCCCATGGAATTTCAGAGTTGTAGGGTATACCACCTAGCGCAAAAGTAAAACAAAGAGTGTCATAGAGTTCAGATGATTTTATAGAGTCTTTTAAATATGCCCATGTGATTTCTTATTAGATGACATATTTACGAACTGATTTAAATTGCTCTCATATATGTTAAATATAAATTGCTATTTTGAATTTGCTCTGCTTACCAGTACATCTGTATTGACCCCCCTTACCTACCTCTCAGGTTCTGAGGCTCAGTTTAGGGTCCTTATAAGCAGTAGATATTTCAGACAACAGAGAAGAGTTCAGTGGTGAGCCTTCTATATTCCAGAAGGCCTAATGTCTTACAGTCATTTATGATTTCTATAGTTTTGGTCTACTGGGGCCTTATCCCAGATATAGTAGAGATTTTGCAGACTGAGTCAGATGTTATTTAGATGTTGTTGAAATGCAGTTTTCATCATTATCTTGAATTCAGAATTGACCATGATTCCGTATTATGTTTTGTTCCGCATCTTCTTTATTATTTATATGAACGTTGTGCATGATTACCAGATAGAGAGGGGCATCCGGGCCTTCATGGTTTGGAATGTTCGTCACGACCAGGGCCTCGGTTCGGATCATGACAAATTTGTAAATAGGTAATGTTATGACCACGCACCAAGTGAGACACAATGTATGCAAGCCTATACATATTAAGCTTTGAAAATAGAACTACTTGTGGATTTCAAGGTGAACCATTTTTAACAAAAAATGTTCACGTGAACTTAGATTTATGGAAGTGATTATTTTAAGAGAGGCTGATTTCAATAAATCGAGGAAATACTTTTGAACTTATGTATCCTTATGTATAAAATTATTAATTGAATTAAAAGTACATTAGAAGGGGCAAAAAATATTCAGATTTCAATTTTCCATTTATATGTTTAAATGGACTAAAGGATTTGTAACAAGAAAATCAAACAGAGGAGGTATACACAAAAAAAATTAGATGATTATGTGAACAATGTCTAAGTCATGAATTCGATGACTCTGATTATAATTAATCATGAAACTATTAAACGGTTGGAGCAACATAGGTCAAAGGTATACTGTTCAATGAAAAAAGATACTAATATTTGACAATGCAATGCATAATTGTTGAAGTTTAGACATAATCAGAATGACCTGCATTACTGTAATTATTTATCTAAAAGTTCAATACACTCATGTGCATGAAACAACATATACTGTACTTGATCGAAGTCCGCCACTGCCGGTGAGGATTCCACCAGTCAACTGCCGCCACCGAACCAGACGGAGAAAGCCCCACAAACATATCAAAGAAGTGCAGCGGCACCTCCGATCAGTAGGTGTTGTTAACGATAGCAGGACCTTGTTGTATTTTAGTTTAAAATAAATTAATCTTTTCTTTAGATGAAGAGGTGTCTATTAGATAAATGGTTGTGTCCTTTCAGTATTTAATTTTCTTACAACATTCCCCCAAAGAGTTATTAAAAGATCAAGTTTTTGATTTCTTATTTTTCAATAGGATTGTTTTCACTATTTGCTTGGTGCAAAAATTCATAGGCTTGTCATATCCACTAAAACTATTTACGTTAAATCCCATAACAATCTCGCAGAAGAGAGGGAGGAAATATCATTTTTAGGAAAGCGTTTCAAGCCTTATAATTTTGATGTTCTTCATCTTTGTATTCTTCTTCGTATATATTTTTATGTTATGTGTTGATGGAACATATTTTCCAACAGACCTCACCATCGCCACTGCCACATGCAGCCGGCGACCACCGCCCCAAGCTACCATCCCCGCTGATGCCGTATATTTAGCTACTTTCTTCGGGAAGTTGTCTCCGGCATGGTCTATTTATCATCGTTATACTCAATCGCTTTCTGCTACGTCGGAAAGATCATGAAGTTGGCGCCGCACTTGTTTGTGGACTTTTGCTTGAGAAATTATCGCAATTCCGTATGATTTTATTTCAATAGCTGAAGCATGTTTCTGTTCCTTCACCTAAAGTATGTTTAGACATCCTTGGTACTTGAAGAATATGATTTATGTGTGATGGAGAGAGAATTCAAATAATTGTGCCTTTTTGGTTTTAACAAATTGTGTTTGGGTGTATTTATGGTAATTTAGCATATTTTACTGATTTGATTTTTTTCTGAAATATCCTTTTTCCTCTTTTACTTCCACTTGATTTGTTTGAATATTTTTTCTTCCTTTGCTGCTTTCACTGTATAAACAACCACAATTCCCCTCCCCATTCTTTACGACACACAACACGAAAGCTGTAAGCAAAAAGTAAAAATTTTACTTTATTATTTTTTGCCTACTTACATTCGGAGCATTGGTCTTGACCCTTCTATGGCAATTCCTACTTGAATCCTGTGCTTCTTGGTTTCTTCTTCTTCTTATTGTTTATTATCGTCAACCGGTATGTCCCTATCGACGTAATTTTCATTCTCTATGTGATATGTTGTGAAAATCATTAGAAAGCATGCCTATAGGAGCTAATTCGAAAATAATTTATTTTCCCGCTTGAGTATGTTGGTATCTAGTTTTCTTTGTGTATGCTGTGGTATTTTGATTGTATTAACAGGTGTCATTGAAGGGTATTTCGGAATTGAAAGAGTCGCTTGGAAATTTGGGAAGGGCGTTTCAATTATTTTTAGTTTAGTTTTATTGGTATGTAATTTATTGTACAATGATGTAATAAATTATGGGGACTCTTTGGGGACGGGGTTTATGTGCTTTATGTGCTACATGAATCACTTACGAAAACTTTGAATTAGGATTGATAACAAACTTATTTTTTTTCCTCCTAGTTAAATTAACTCTCCGATGTATAAAGATCTAGCATGTTATTTTAACCGATGACAAAATGGTTAATGTTCAAACGTCTGTATTTATGTTCCTGCACGATTTCTATTAATTTCCAGCATGTCAATTTTATTTTTCAGCCTCCAAGAATCAATTTTCAATAAAATCATTGTTCAGCGGGATACATATTGCCCAAATGGAACATAAATTGATTCCGAGCATATTAAAAAAGGTAAAAATTACACTTTTTGAAACAAATTTCCAGAATAGGGAAAATGGATTTCCAGCATTGTTTTATTAATTTTCAGAGGTGATTTCCTACATGTTAATTAGCCAGGTTTTGAATCTTGTTTTCTTTGCCCATTTTTTTTTTTTGGTGTTTTGTCTTATCTGTTTTCTGTTTCCTTAATTGGGTATTTCTGTTTTTGGTTAAATATTGTGTCTTTGGTTGGATTGTAGTTATATCTTGATCATTCTACAATTTACTGGACATGTTCCTTTTTGGAGTTTTTTTTTTTGGGGGGGGGGGGGGTCTGCTGTTGAGGCATTTCTGTGTGAAGCTGCTACTGGCATTGTGATTTTTTTACAAGCTAAAGTGTAGCTTTTTAATTAAGTGCTCTCAGAAAAAAACTATTCTCTCCCTCTCATTTTATGTAACGTTATTTTTTTTTTACTCCGTTCCAAAAAATGCCACCTTACTGTAATTAGAATGTTTAGACCACATCTCAAAAGTCTTTCATTGTGCCAAATAAAATAGCAAGTGCAACAGAATAAAGTTCCAAATTTTTGAATTTTATACATGTTAAATATACTTGAGTATACTTTTTGTTGTTTTTGTAGGTATGGGTAAACCTAAAAAAGTCTTCTCATCAAAGGCTGAAAGTTCAGATCTTGCAAAAAAGAATTTCTTCAAAAAGGTAATTAGTTATGTTAAGAATATAAATTTCTTAGTTTTGTTTCTGTCTGAGAGTGGTAAACCCCGTTATATTTTAATATGTTACACCCCTGAAATTAGTGATAATTTATTCACCGTAAAGTTGAAGATAGCAACTCAGTTTTTGATAGCCTAATCACTGTAAAGATGAAAAACTGTCATTTTGTTTAAAAGATAAAGCATTTAAGATTACCAAATATAAGACACCACTTGTTGGCTCTCGGACTTTCAATATACTAATTTAGGTGTACGCGCCTCGTGCGTGTACCTTACTTTAATGAGTTTAAACATTACATTAAATGCAGTATTTGTTTAAATAATAGAAATGAATACAATAATTAAAGAGAAATTCAAAACCTTTTGAACATGTAAAGATGAAGAACTTATTTTATTAGTTATGTGTATTTGTAAATATCTAGATGCAAATAAAATAATTGAAATACATTGACAGTCCCTTAAATTACATTGGTGTTTTCAGTCTAGTTAGCAGATGATTAGTGCTTGATAATCTATAAAATTACACAATTTTACTTGATTTCATCCTAGAAGTGTGAAATTTGACCTGAAGAATCCATGTCACTTTAATCCCTCTTCTTCATCAAATATTCGATATATCTTTTCTACCGCTTCAAAAATAGTCATTCTCTTTCTCCCATAACTCCAAAATGAAGTTTATATCACAGATTAAGAGAAACAATAAAAATAGTGTCTCAAAAAAAAAATTATATTATTATTTAACTATGCATATACAATAATAACATCATTATACATAATATCAACACAACCAAGAATGAAGAGTAAAAACAGAAACAGGCCTTTAAATTTGCTATTAATCGACATGAAATTTTAAGCCCATGCTGCATGTGAATTTTCCTTCTCCTGCGATTTATTCATATATTTGTTGAAGAAGGTAAGAAGATAATAATCTTATAACAACACCAAACATATTCACAGTAATAACTCAAAGTAGAAAGAGAATTCATAACCATTCCAACAAAAAGTTAAAAATAAATAGAATTTAACTCCAAAATATTGCTAATTTTTTTTTTACTACGTTCTCCATCTTATGATTGCAGGTTGTTTCAATGTCTTAATATAATCTTTCGAAATCTAACAAAAGCTTCTTGAACATAAGAAAATACGCTCTATTTATTGTAATATTGACATACATTAATAGCAAAATTAATCAACAAAAGCTTTTTATATATAAAAAAACATATTTTATTTTTTGCAATAACACATACTAATAGCTGAAATATTTTCCATCAGTAATATAATAAGCAAAATAAAGATGAAATAGTATGCCACTAAACAGAGATGATAACAAAATTTGTGTTGTTTTCTCTTTTTGGAGGACAAATATGTTTTGCTTTGTCTGAAAAAAAAATTAATTATTCACAAGTTAAATTTAAATGCTTATGCACCTGTGATCATTAAAAAATAATACAATTGACTATGTTCCTTTCAAAAAAAAAATAATTCGAATAAAAACACTAAATAAAAAGACAAAGAAATAAAGAAGAAGAAGACTCAATATATGTGTATCTCTACGGACTATATGTGTATAACCTTTTTCCATTGTCATCGTTCCTAGGATTTCTTGTATAGTTAAAATAGGTATTTAACTCCAAGAAATTATGGACTCTTACCATATATATTTTTTATTATATATTTATAATTTTCTTAATTATTAAAATCTATTTTTTCCTTACCATATCTTTTAGGATTCCTTAATTATTAGTTCTCCTAATAATTCTTACCATATTTTAGGACTCTTTAATTTTAAATATTATAAAAATATTTCAAGAAAAATAGTGAAAAGACAACTTTGTCTAAAGTAGAGACTTTTAATGAAGGTCAAAAAGTTCAATTCACTTTCCTAAGGGTATTTACACTTTTAATATATTATTATAGATTATAGATATAGATTATAGATTATAGACTAGTTTAAAGTATGTGCTTTGCACGTGGATCTCACGTCAAATAACATAACTATATATAAGAAAAATAAAATCAATTTTTTACATATATTATTCTCCATTTTCTTTGATTTGTCAATAATTTAAAGATATATTTTCCTCTCTAAATCTTCAAAGTGAAATATTACCAATCTATCATCAAAATTTTTACGAATGCATGAAAAACAATACCTAAATTGAAACTTAAGAGTTGTCACAAAATATCCTTAAACTCTAGCTCTTTCTTCATCCTTCAATACACAATAAAAGTGAGACTTCACATTATTTCTGTGGTAATTAAATATATGATTATACTTGTTACCAGAAAAATAATACGCAAGCAACGTGAGAACGATATCCCTCACCTACAACTTTTTCAATCAAAGCTTGTTGCATCGGTGTATATAATCTTAATTATTTGTCACTAAATACTCAAGTTATTATTCGATTGTCTTTTTATTTGTTGAGCGTCTAACTTCAAACATGAATACTAATAGCAGTGGGTTATAAGTGGATTTCAAGTGCATAGGCAAACTCTAGCATTGTGAATCAATATTATAATCATTTATATTAATAAATCATAAGAAAATTTTCTTTTGAAGTTACATTCATAAATTCAAGCTGATTAATTTGTTATATTCACAAAGATTTAAACATTAAAAATAAAGATAATAGGTGGAATCAGATTAGAGAACAGAATGTTACAACTTAGAGACATGAAAGTTTATCTAAACAATATATGCATTTTTTAATATAAAAAAAAAAAGGCAAGATAGATTCAAGTAATCGTTTCTTTATCGGTTTCACCATAAAATTTGTGACCATCAGAAAGCAAAATAATATTCTTGATTATAAAACCATCGTAATAGAAAAAGAAATTTGACCTCTAGAAACAACCAAGTGACTCGACAATAAAAGCTTGTTATTCATGAACAATATACCTAATGTAATAGAAAAGAAAATCTTAAACCGACAGAAATCACAAAGCTCCATGGGATATTGAACAACAAAACTTATTTATGAATATAAAAAAGTTTTTGTTATTCTTAATCAATAAAACCAACGTAATAGAAAAGAAAATTGAGATCTGAAAATCAAATTAAAAATTATTTTAGAGACTCAACAACACAAGCTACTTATAAACATAAAAAAATGATTTGTTATTTATGATCAATAAAATCAATGTAATAGAAAAATAAATTCGAAACTTATAAATCACAAAATTACTCAAAAATGAAATCTTGTCATTCATGATCAATAAATCCAGTGTATCAAAAAGAAAATCTCATAACATAAGCTATTTACAAATATATAAGGGCGATACTTAGGGCTGCTTAACGGTTGGATAATTATGCTTAGCGGTTCGACTTATTGGTTATTGACTTTTAAATATACTAATCCGCTAGCCACCCAATAAGATAACGGTTGGTTCGGTATTGGATTAGCAATTAACGGACGGTTATCGGATGGTGAAATCGATTAATTTAATTACTCAAAAATGAAATCTTGTCATTCATGATCAATAAATCCAGTGTATCAAAAAGAAAATCTCATAACATAAGCTATTTACAAATATATAAGGGCGATACTTAGGGCTGCTTAACGGTTGGATAATTATGCTTAGCGGTTCGACTTATTGGTTATTGGCTTTTAAATATACTAATCAGCTAGCCACCCAATAAGATAACGGTTGGTTCGGTATTGGATTAGCAATTAACGGACGGTTATCGGATGGTGAAATCGATTAATTTAATTACTCAAAAATGAAATCTTGTCATTCATGATCAATAAATCCAGTGTATCAAAAAGAAAATCTCATAACATAAGCTATTTACAAATATACAAGGGCGATACTTAGGGCTGCTTAACGGTTGGATAATTATGCTTAGCAGTTCGACTTATTGGTTATTGGCTTTTAAATATACTAATCCGTTAGCCACCCAATAAGATAACGGTTGGTTCGGTATTGGATTAGCAATTAACGGACGGTTATCGGATGGTGAAATCGATTAATTTAAGAGACAATGAAATATCGAGTGATTATTGATAGCTCCTCCATTTCTCACCGACTAAGTTGTTTGTATACTACGATTGATCTATTTATAAATCTTTTAGGCTTGTTATAGTTATTTAATAGGTTAAAACATAGAATCAAATAAGAATTTTCTTCTAAACCTAAGATGTATGTAGAAACATTTTTAATTACTGGGTCGATAGAAAAATCGAAACTTTAATATTATTTGAATTTTTATGTTTTATATCAAACTTTGTGAAGGGTACATTTGAGTTGTTTCATTTTTGTTGCAGTCCTTTGTGCTGTCAAGAATAATTTATGTTTTGATTTAAGAATTATTTTTAAGTTTTCTTTACATTTTAGAGAGTCTGATTGTGCTTTATGGTTAGATGTTACAAGAAATGACATGTTATTTTCTAAAGTAACAAGTGAATAGAACAATAAATGGAGTTTTATACATTGGATTGACTAAGATACTTGATATATCTGTCATACCCTATTTTTACCTGAGGTCAAAACGAGCATGCCGTTATGGATTCAAAAGAATAAATTAAATACAGAGTCGCCACCTAATTTTTTAAGGAAAAATAGGAAACCTATTTGTTAACATGTATAATTAATGTTTTTTAGTCTACGAAGAAAACCAGTTGAGATTCTAGGTAAGGGTTCAAGTTATCTCGAAGGGAAGGGATTAGCCACCCTTCGAGATCCACAACTGTGATACCCGGCTAGACTAAACTTTTCAAAGAGGGAGGAGATATATAAAATAATGTAAAAGTGTATAAATTACATGTAAAAGAATAGTATTTCTTGTGACATGCATGAAAAGAAATGTATGTTTTATGTACTAAGAAGAAAAATTATTTTTTAATAATAATACTTTTTGATCACATCACGAAGAAAAATAAAAATTCATTTGAAAAGAAAAAGGCTACATAATAGGTGAATGTATGAATTAATTGATTAACTTAATTATTTTATGTAAATATTAACGGTCTAAGTTTTGCCTAAAATTGATGAAATTATGTAAATGAAGAATATCCCCGCCCGACACCCAAAAATAAAGTTTTCACTATTTGGCCCAAAAATGCCCCGTTCGCACCGTTTCGCCCATTTGTCCACCCAAATAGCCACGAAAATTTAAACGGACCAACACTGGGATGATCCCCAACCTCCCTGGCATGCCCCGGTCGATTTTTGACCCACAGCATGCCCAAACACCGAGCCCACCTATGAAATTGTGGGCTATAACACTCTGATTTGGCCCAAAAATGACCCGTTCACGCCATTTTGCCCGTTTGTCCACTTAAATGGCCACAAAAATTTAAACGAACCACACTGGGACGATCCCCAACCTCGCCGGCATGCTCCAGTTGATTTTCGGCCCACAGCACACCCAAACCCCAGGCCCACCCCCAAAACCGTGGGCTATAGCACACCGATTTGGCTAAAAAATGCCCCGTTTGCACCGTTTCGCCCGTTTGTCCACCCAAATGGCCATGAAAATTTGAACGGACCATACTGGGACGATCCTTAACCTCCCTGGCACGCCTCAATCAATTTTCGGCCCACAGCACGCCTGGACCTCGGTCCCACCCCCCAAATAGCACACCAATTTGGCCTGAAAATCCCTCGTTCACTCTGTTTCGCCCGTTTGTCCACCCAAATGACCACGAAAATTTAAACAAACTATACTGGGAAGATCCCCAACCTCCCTGGCACGTACCGGTCAATTTTCAGCCCACAGGACGCTCGAATCCAGTGCCCACCCTCAAAACTGTGGTCTGTAGCACACCGATTTGGCTCGAAAATGCCTCGTTCGCGCCGTTTCGCCCGTTTGTGCAATCAAATGGCCACAAAAATTTAAACGAACCACACTAGGATGATCCTCACCCTCCCTGGCACTCCCCAATTGATTTTCAGTCATAGCACGCCCGAACCTCGATCCCACCCATAAAACCGTAGGCTATAACACACCGATTTGGCCCGAAAATGCCTCGTTCGTGCCGTTTCGCCCGTTTACCCATACAAATGGCAACAAAAATTTAAACAGACCAAACTGGGACGATCCCCAACCTCCCTAGCATGTGCCAGTAAATTTTTGGCCCACAGCATGCCCAGACCCCGAGCCCACCCCCAAAATCGTGGCCTATAGCACACCGATTTGGCCCGAAAATGCCTTGTTCGTGCCATTTCATCCGTTTGTCCACCCAAATGGCCACAAAAATTTAAAAGGACCACACTGGGATAATCCCTAACCTCCTTGTCACACCCCGATTAATTTTTGGCCCACAACACGCCCAGACCCAGGCCCACCCCAAAACCGTGGGCTATAACACACCGATTTGGCCTGAAAATGCCTCGTCCGTGTATGTCGCCTGTTTTTCCACTCAAATGACCACGAAAATATAAACGGACAACACTGGAATGATCTCCAACCTCCCTAGAATACCCTAATCAATTTTTGGCCCACAGCATGCCTGGCCCCGAGCCCACAATGCCCCATTCGCGCCGTTTTGCCCATTTGTCCACCCAAATGGCCATGAAAATTTAAACGAACCACACTAGGATGATACCCAACCTCCCTGGTATGCCTTGGTCAATTTTTGGCCAACAGCACGCCCGAAACCCGGGCCCACCCCCGAAAACATGGGCTATAGCACACTAATTTGGCCCAAAAATGCCTCGTTCGCGTCGTTTCGCCCATTTGTCCACCCAAATGGACACGGAAATTTAAATGAACTACACTGGGACGATTCCCAATCTCCCTGGCATGCCCCAGTCGATTTTCAGCCCACAACATGCCCGAATCCCGAGCCCACCAAAGAAACTGTGGGCTATAGCACACTGATTTGGCCCTAAAATAACCCGCTCATGCTATTTCGCCCGATTGTCAACCCAAATGGCAACGGAAATTTAAAAGGACAATACTGGGACGATCCCCAACCTCGTTGGCATGACCTGGTTGATTTTGGGCCCACAGCACACCCGAACCTTGAGCCCAACCCCAAAACCGTGGGCTATAGCACACCAATTTGGCTCGAAAATGCCTCATTCGCATTGTTTCCCCCGATTGTCCACCCAAATGGCCACAAAAATTTGAACGAACCATACTAGGATGATCCTTAACCTCCCTGGCACGCCCCGGTCGATTTTTGGACCATAGCACGCCTGGACCCCGGGCCCACCCCCGAAATTGTGGGTATAGCACACTAATTTAGCCCAAAAATGGCTCGTTCGCTCTGTTTCGCCTGTTTGTCCACCCAAATGGACACGGAAGTTTAAGCGAACCACAATAGGAAGATCCCCAACCTCCCTAGCATGGCCCAGTCGATTTTTGGCCCACAGCACGCCCGGACCCCGGGCGTACCTCCAAAACCGTGGGCTATAGCACACCAATTTGGCCCGAAAATACTCCGTTCGTGCCGTTTCACCCGTTTGTCCACCCAAATGGCCACGAAAATTTAAACGGACCACACTGGGATGATCCCAAACCTCCCTGGCATGCTCCGGTCAATTTTTAGCACACAGCACGCCCGAACCCCAGGCTCACCCACGAAATCGTGGGCTATAACACATCGATTTAGCATGAAAATGCCTCGTTCGCACGTTTCGCCAGTTTGTCCACCCAAATGGCCACGAAAATTTAAACAAACCACATTAGGATGATTTCCAACCTCCCTGGCATTCCCCGATCAATTTCGGCCCACAATATGCCTGGATCCCGAGCCCACCCTCGAAACCATGGGCTATAGCACATTAATTTGGCCCAAAAATGCCTCATTCATGCCGTTTCGCCCATATGTCCATCCAAATGGCAACGAAAATTTAAACGGACCACACTGGGATGATCTCCAACATCCCTGGCGATTTTAGGCCCACGACATGTGTCACGCCTCAAAATTTCGGAGGGAAGACTAGCACTTGGTGCCACACTTGACTGGACATATAACTTAAAACTCAATCAAATAACATTAGTAGACTGGAAATGACAAGTTTAATCAAGGTAAACACAAATGAAATAATAGTATATCATAAGGACACTTAGACTGTATCTAACCACTTGACCCACATCAACAATCGTCTACAAGCCTCTAAGATGAGAAATATCTACTCACTAGGAGGGACAGACCTCGTAGTATTTACCGATTATACAAACCAAAGTAAGTTCTAGACTCGGCAACTCCACAAGGAATGAAGCATACCAATCATCAGCTGAACTCGATCATACGCAACAAGAACTTCTTTTCCTTCTAATAACCTGTAGGCATGAATGCAGATCCCCCAGGCAATGGGGACATCAGTACGAAAGAATGTACCGAGCATGTAAGGCATAAAGTGACCATATGTAAAATAAGAGCTTAAATGAAGCCATATAGCAATGTATAACCATAAGGGAAAGTATAGAAGATCACCTTTTATTATAACTGCGGAATTATGTATATTACATTCATTACGTTGCTTTACCTTCCTTACTTTATAATCTTTGTAATCAATATAATGCAAATGACCAGCTGATCAGTGGTAAATAACAAATCAGGATCGGCCCATGCTAGGCTTATGCCCCTGAGCTGTCACCTGTAATTACATCAACTGGGATCGTCCCTGTGCTAGGTGATAGAACCCCTCGGGCTTCCACCCATAAACATATCAACTGGGATCAGCCCTGTGCTAGGTATAAGAAGCCCTTGGGCTACCACCCATTCTTCAAATTTCCGTTACTTAGTTTAATTAGCCTTTGAGATTGTTACTTCGGTGATCATAATCCTTTTGAACTGTTGGAACTATAAACATGTGATATAGACATATAGATATATTGTGGCAATAATAATGACAAATGATGTAAAGACAAAAGGGGACTTCAATGTGACATTCAGAAACTCATATGACTCAATGAACTTTATTAGACATGGTAAATATACACAACTAAGCCATGAGGCCATGTGAGAAGTAAGGACTTTAGGTCGATAAATGATCCACTACGGTGTATATAAAAGAAAAGAGAAAAATATTTCTACTTAGCACAAGTTTATTGAAGACAGATCTAGACATCCCAAAATGGTGCTTTCAATTGGTGACACGTAATTTTCTCAAACAAAGAGGTTTGGACTTATATTAAATACTTACTATATGATAACAATTAAAAGGATACATGAGCATAAGAACTATTGAGGCAAGTGAATAGGTACAAATTAGGAACAAAAGCACATTCCAAATAAGGACATAAAGTTGTATGATCAAGCGAACAGGGACTCTACAGGTCACATTATCCTAACGGGACAGAAGCGATATCGAATCAAACCACATATGATCGTATTAATCAAGTAAAGTATACGATCAAGTAAATAACTAGAGGGTATAATTTAACAAATGTCACAGATACATTCGTGGGTAACTAGGGTAAACGTTCTAAGTTATAGGCAAACCTTAGTCTTTTACACATCTTCAACCCAACTATAGCTTGAAAAGTTCAAGTTATTACCCAATTAATTATTTCAAGTTCCTCAAATTATTAAAATTACACACTTTATATTTAATTATATATAAGCACCACTTCATGTCACAATCAAGAATAACTAATGACTTAAAATTGCCCTTACATATATCATGAACCTGATTCTTCCACCAAATACTATTAAATTATAAAAATTTGTAAAATTCAAATTGGATGTCCTTGTGCGAATACGTGTGACTATCGTGTTACCATAAAATAATCGATGTTAGGCTTCTAAGCGCCTAACAGAGGACTAAGGACAACCATAAAAAGGTTGGGGTGTTACAGCATGCCCGAACCCCAGGCCCACCCACAAAACCGTGGACTATAGCACACCGATTTGGCCCTAAAATGACCCGTTCACGCCATTTTGCCCGTTTGTCCACCCAAATGGCCACGAAAATTTAAACAAACCACACTGGGACGATCCCCAACCTCGCTGGCATGCCCCGATTGATTTTTGGCCCACACCACACCCGAACCCCGAGCCCAACCCCAAAATCGTGGACTATAACACACCGATTTGGCTCGAAAAAACTCCGTTTGCACTGTTTCGCCCGTTTGTACACCCAAATGGCCACGAAAATTTGAACAGACCACACTGGGACGATCCTTAACCCCCTTGGTAAGTCCTGGTCGATTTTCGGCCCACAGCACCCCCAGACCCCATGCCCACCCCCAATACTGTGGGATATAGCACATCAATTTGGCCTGAAAATGCCTCATTCGCGTCGTTTTACCCGTTTGTCCACCCATAAGGCCATGAAAATTTAAACGGACCATACAAAGAAGATCCTCAACCTCCCTGGCATACCCTGGTCGATTTTTGGCCTACAGCATGCCTGGACCCCGGGCCCACCCTCGAAACTGTGGGCTATAGCATACCAATTTGGCTCGAAAACACCCTTACGCACCGTTTCGCCCGTTTGTCCACCAAAATGGCCACGAAAATTTAAACTGACCACACTGGGATGATCCCAACCTCCCTGGCATGCATCGATCAATTTTTGGCCCACAGCCAAAAATTCTCACTAAAGATTAGTATATACGCTAGTAGGTCGTACTCTTTTCGTATTCACGTTAGTTTATACAAATTTCCTATACATAAATCACGTCCTACGGTAAAGGAGTAATTAATTCATTTTATAACCGAACTTATCTTCTATTAATGATAATAAACAAGAAAATACGTAAATGGACAAATAATCAAATACGTTGCCCACTAAGATTGCTGCCAAACAATTTTCATACATACAATATCCTGGATATTCTATTAAAAGTAGGCAAGAATTGATAGACATGAAAGAGATTAAAGATATTAACAATTATTAAAATTACACACTTAATATTTAATTATATATAAGCACCACTTCATGTCACAATCAAGAATAACTAATGACTTAAAATTGCCCTTACATATATCATGAACCTGATTCTTCCACCAAATACTATTAAATTATAAAAATTTGTAAAATTCAAATTGGATGTCCTTGTGCGAATACGTGCGACTATCGTGTTACCATAAAATAATCGAAGTTAGGCTTCTAAGCGCCTAACAGAGGACTAAGGAAAACCATAAAAAGGTTGGGGTGTTACAGCATGCCCGAACCCCAGGCCTACCCACAAAACCGTGGACTATAGCACACCGATTTGGCCCTAAAATGACCCGTTCACGCCATTTTGCCCGTTTGTCCACCCAAATGGTCACGAAAATTTAAACAAACCACACTGGGATGATCCCCAACCTCGCTGGCATGCCCCGGTTGATTTTTTGCCCACACCACACCCGAACCCCGAGCCCAATCCCAAACTCATAGGCTATAACACACCGATTTGGCTCGAAAAAGTCCCGTTCGCACTATTTTGCCCGTTTGTACACCTAAAAGGCCACGAAAATTTGAACAGACCACACTGGGATGATCCTTAACCTCCTTGGTACATCCCGGTCGATTTTCGGCCCACTACAAGCCCAGACCCCATGCCCACCCCCAAAACTGTGGGATATAGCACATCAATTTGGCCTGAAAAGGCCTCATTCGCGTCGTTTCGCCTGTTTGTCCACCCATATGACCACGAAAATTTAAACGGACCACACAAAGAAGATCCTCAACCTCGCTGGCATACCCTGGTCGATTTTTGGCCTACAGCATGCCTGGACCCCGGGCCCACCCTCGAAACTATGGGCTATAGCACACCAATTTGGCCCGAAAACACCCTTACGCACCGTTTCGCCCGTTTGTCTACCCAAATGGCCACAAAAATTTAAACTGACCATATTGGAATGATCCCAACCTCACTGGAATGCATCGATCAATTTTTGGCCCACAGCACACCCAAACCTCATTTCCACCCCCAAAACCGTGGGCTATAGCATACCGATTTGGCCCGAAAATGCTCCGTTCGCGCTGTTTCACCCGTTTGTCCACCAAATGACCACGAATATATAAACAGACCATACTGGGATGATCCCCAACCTCTATTGCACGCCTATATCAATTTTTCGCCCACAACATGCCCGTACCCCGTGCCCACCCTCGAAACCATGGGCTATAGCACATCGATTTAACCCAAAAATGCCCCATTCTCGTCGTTTCGCCTGTTTGTCCACCCAAAGGGCCAAAAAAATTTAAACGGACCATACTGGGACGATCTAACATCCTTGACACACACGGATCAATTTTCGAACTACAGCACGCCCAAACCCCAGGCCCACCCCTAAAACCATGGGCTATTGCACACCGATTTGGCCTGAAAATGCCCTGTTCACGTCGTTTTGCCCGTTTGTCCACACAAATGGCAATAAAAATTTAAACAGACCTCACTAGGATGATCCCCAACCTCTCTGGCACGTCCCCAATCAATTTTTGGCCCACAGCACGCCTGGTCCCCATGCCCACCACCGAAACCGTGGGCTATAACACACCGATTTAGCCCAAAAATGCCCCATTCGCACCATTTTGCCTGTTTGTCCACCTAAATAGACACTAAAATTTAAACGGATCACACTGGGATGATCCCCAACCTCCCTGGCATACCCTAATCAATTTTTGGCCCAAAGTACGCTCGGACCTAGGCCCATCCCCAAAACAGTGGGCTATAGAACACCGATTTGGCCCGAAAATGCCCTATTCATGCCGTTTTGCTCGTTTGTCCACCCAAATGGCCACAAAAATTTAAACAAACCATACTGAGATGATCCCCAACCTCCCTAGCAGGCCTCGGTGAATTTTTCACCCACAACACACCCGAAGCCCGGGCCCACCCCCAAAACTGTGGGCTATAACTCACTGATTTGGCCCGAAAATGACCCGTTTTACCTGTTTGACCACCCAAATGGCGACAAAAATTTAAACGGACCATACTGGGATGATCCCCAACCTCTCTGGCATACTCCAGCCAATTTTTGTCCCACAGAACGCACAGACCCCTAACCCACCCCCAAAAATATGGGTTATAACACACCAATATCGCCCGAAAATGCCCCATTCACGCCATTTATGCCCGTTTGTCCACCCAACTTGCCACAAAACTTTAAATGGACCACACTGGGATGATCCATAACCTACCTAACACACCCCGATCAATTTTTAGCCTACAACACGCTCGAACCATGGGTCCACCACCAAAACCGTGGGCTATAGCACACCGATTTGGTCCAAAAATACCCATTTTGCATTGTATTGCCCGTTTGTCCACCCAAATGGCGACAAAAATTTAAATAGACCTCACTGGGATGATCCCCAACCACCCTGGCATGCCCCGGTCAATTTTCGGCCAACAGCACGCTCGGACCCCAGGCCCACCCCCAAAATCATGGGCTATAGCACACCAATTTGGCTGGAAAATACCCCGTTCGCACCATTTCGCCCATTTGTCCTCCCAAATAGCCACGAAAAATCTAAATGGACCACACTAGGAGGATCCCAATAGTGTTTAATCGAAAATCACAAAGGAAAATATAAATTCATTTGTTAAAAGAGAGCTATGTAATATGTGAATGTGAATTAATTGATTAACTTAATTATTTTATATAAATATTAACGGCCTAAGTTTGCATAAACACTAGGTGAAGTCGTATAAATAAAGAAAATTTCGCCTAACACCCAAAAAATAAAGTTTTCACTATAATAACATTTGCACAAATATAAGAATATAAAATACAATACAAAATTAAAAGAGCCTCTTTGACTGCAACTCGTGACGAGTTTTTCCAAAATAACCTGTATAAACACTTGTAAAAAAGTTTTAGTAACAAATAAATAATCATAAATGAGAATGTGTATATTTACGCATTATAAAAAAAATATTTGTTAAAAGTGGGCTCAGATAAAGTCATGACTGTGAAATGGTTGCTTAATTAATGGGTCATCCTAAATCGTTTTGCTACGAAATGGTTGCTCAATTAATTGGTCGTCCTAAATCGTCATGCCAGAATATGAGTTGTAAAATCTTGTGTTGTTATAAAATTTCATCATCGCCCAAAAATGTTTATTTATTACGTAATTGTATACGTAAAATTCGTCTTTTATTTACGGAGGCCTCAAAATTAATAATAATTTTTTTCATTGGCCAACTATTTAGTATCCGTTATTTTATCAGTATAATAAATTATAAAGCTATGACGGAGAAACTAATGCCCAAACACAGTCCCAAAAAACTAATCAAGCCAGCAAAGTGGACCCATGTGATAGACACATGACTAACAACAACAATCAGACATAGCATTAACATATAGTGACAGTAATGATGAAAATAAAGGAACAAAACACAATATAACAATGAAATATCAGCAAGAAATATTCAATAATGACAATAAAAAATTGGAAATGAACGAAAATTCTAAATAGTGATAGTGTTGACGTTGCTTCAACAATGATCGCCGGAGCAACGCCAAAAAATGAGGCATAAGTCGGATTTGGCCATTTTTTTGAACAACAAATGGGGGCGGTTCAATGTTCGGAAAAAAAAGGTCGCTTGCTAGTGACCAAATCCGGTGAGGCGTGGCTAAAAAATAAACAGAAAAGAAAGAGAAAAAAGGGGAAAACAGTAGTAGGGGTCGTGGGTTCATAGTTTCTCAACCAGGTCTGGCTGGTTGGCATTGGTGGTTGCTTCAGCGGCTGGTGAGGGGAGAAATGAGAGGCACGTTGGTGGTGGTGGCATGGCTGGAGATCAAAGCTCACCGGCCATCACCTCCGGCGATCTAGCAGCATAACAGAGGAGGAAGGAGATGGCAGTAGCGGGGTTCGCCGGAGAAGACGGGAGGAAGAGAGATCCTATAGTTGTTGGTGTGTTTTGTTACTGTGTGTGTATGAGTAATGGTGTATATATATGTATTTATGCTAATGATGGTAAAAATGGAACAAAAAACATGAAGGTTCCTTCCTGATCTGTGTCTTCTCCTCCCTTCTCCCTTGTTCCTTCACTGTCCAACCCCTCCCCCATTTATAGATGCAAATCCAGACTTGAAAAGTCCGGATTTGAAACCTATATAATAAAAATATGAGAAAAGGTGTGGAAGATTTGAATGGGATCTTCGATTTTGAAGCCATTAATAGCTACTTGGACCTATTTTTCATCCTTACACGAATTTGGAGCCTTGCTTTTTCTAATTTTTGGTTTAGGTAGTAGAAGAGGCAAGTTTTGGGGAGATTCTCGCATAGGGGCGGCAGCCACGGCTGCCATGGCAGTGCTAGGGTTGCGGTTTTGGCATGAGAGAGAAGGGGAGAAGGAAGATAAGTAAAATGGGGTTAGTGGTTTGTGAATTGAAAGGGAAAAGGGTGATGGTGACCGATCGCTGCATCTTTGGGAGGAGAAACACGTATTTTAGCTTTTTCTGAGAAAGAGAAAAGAATGGATAGAAGCAATTAATGTTTAAGACTTGAAAATCTTGACTACTTTTGGTCCGTCCGATCAAAGATGGGACGGTCCTAAATATCACCTTAAAATAATAATAGTACAAATATTTATGTATGTGTATAGATAAATAAATATATGAAAAAATTTATTCAAAAACCAATTAATTTATGATCCGTTCACTTTTTATCAGTTTGAATTTCAAAAATATATAAAAAGGTAAATTATAATATATATATATATATATATAAACATTTGAAAATTTGGGACCCTCGAATTAGAAAGAAAAAATAGCGAACTAGATTAATCTGTGTCAGTCGAACTTTTTGGACTGATTTTGATCCATCCGATCTTTGATCAGATGATCTTGAAGAGATTACCACTAAAATAATAATAGCAACAAATAAAATAAAATGTATGTACGTATGGATAAATATGTGAAAGGTCGATTTCAAAATGACTATTTTTAATCCGTTCGATATTCAATCGAACGGTTCGAATTTAATTTAAAGAAGAGGAAAAAGGTGAAAAACAAATATACACATAAATAGTCAGTTAAATAAAAATAAATCATATATAAAAAATAACTGAACCTTTTAGGACCTTTCGGGTTGTAAAATAAATCGCCGGATCGAGTAAAATCGTATCTATTTAGGCGGAGTGACGAAGCGAACATAAAAATTGTACTGAGTTTTTGGCTAATTTTGAGGCTTTTGGTTGAAAATTTTAAAATGAGAGTTGGGATCGGGCGAAATAAGAAAATAAAATTGGATTATTGCTAGCCCAAATACTCTTTTCTACTGAAATTAATTTTATCGATGCTTTTCGATATTCTAAAATTATTTTTAATTTTAACGTATACAAATTATAGACATGATTTGTGTATATATATGTAGAAATAAGAATATAATAAAATATATTTTATAAAACAAAAGTATAAATATATATGGTCACAATATCGCTTAAAGAATAAAATTAGAAAAAAATGTGAATGCGATCACTAAAGATATTTTATTTTATTTGTTACAATATTTAATTATATTAAAATATTTTTTAATATGATGGAAAACTAGAGAATTTATAAAAATAGAAATAAAAATATGAGTCTTATTTTTATTTAATTTTAAAATTAGTTAGGGTCAAGAACATCGATAAAATTAATTAGAGGGAAAGAGAGAGCCAAAATTGGGTGTCAACAGTTTCCCCTGAGTGGACAAGGATTTATGTGAAAAACTTTGGACAGTCACGTTGACGTAACCAATTTTGTCTCGGGCAAAACAAAATGTTTGGAAGATTATGGCCGGGCTCTGAGTTTCGAATTGCCAACATATCTCGGACTTAATGAGAAATCAGGCCATTCATAGTTCGAATCATGACAAAATTTTGATAAATATCAAAATTTGCCCCAGTGTAGAATTATGGTGACACTGGGTTCTCTCGAGGATAAAAACAGAAATTTCAGCACGAATAGAATGGATACGAGTGTACTTAACCCTGAATGGTTGTTTGGGGTTGGAAATGAGTAGATGTCGGATAGCAATGTTTGTTGGGGACTTTGAGGAAAAAGGAGATTGCGAATTTTCAAAGATTGCCCCAGTATCGGATTAAGACGACATTGAGTAATGATAATAAGGATCATAAAATGAGAGTTTTGGGTCGAGTTGAGTTGAGTTTCTTCGCCGAAATTTCTGACATAACTAGGGATCCCTGACATTCCACTAGCTTGCCCTAGTTTGTTGCTAAGAGGATAGTTCCATGTTGTACTGCATGTTCTAGTATTGTCTCTGTTTTTGAAGGCAATCTGCCTGGCGGAGTGATAACTGAAATGTAAATAGCCTCCATCGGCTGAGCAATTGCTTGAAAGTAAAAGCCTCCGTCGGCTGAGCAGTAATTGAAATGTAAATAGCCTCCGTCGGCTGAGTAGTTGATGAAATATAAATAGCCTCCGTCGACTGAAATTTAAATAGCCTCCGCCAGCTGAAATGTAAATAGCCTCCGTCGACTGAAATATAAATAGCCTCCGTCGGCTGAAATATAAATAGCCCTCGCCGACTGAAATGTAAATAGCCTCCGTCGGCTGAAATATAAATAGCCTCCGTCGGCTAAAATGCTTGTTGAGGAAGTGAAAGTTGCATTATATGCCCTATTGTTGAGGGCGGGCGTGCCTTGTCCTATTGTTCGGGACGGACTTTCCCTGTCCTATTATTCGGAGAGGACTGCCCTGCCCTATTGTTTGGGGAGGACTGCCCTGTCCTATTGTTCAGGGCGAACAACCCTGTCCTATTGTTTGGGATGGATTGCCCTGTCCTATTGTTCGGGACGGACTGCCCTATCCTGTTGTTCAGGGTGGACTGCCCTGTGTTATGTTAGAGTTTTGTAAACATCTGTTAGTACTTGATGACCGAGTCTTAATGGGGATATCCCTTTAATGCGACCTGCAAAAAAATCAAGAAATTTCTTTTAGAGTTTGAAAGTATTAGCGAATGAATTGATAAAACCTGGCTTCCTGGCTTGTGATATAGATATGATGTTGAGTTTCTAATGGAATGTCGTAAGATACTTGACACGTGCCTCCTTGAGCATTATTATGACCTGGAAGATTCGAGAAGATTCTATAGTGCCTTGGAGTAATTATGGATAAATTAACGATACTTGGATTCTTAGCTTGTGATGGTGAGGCAGCATTTAGGCTTCCAAGATGTTTGAACCTTTATTATAGCGATGTTGTACCTGCTCTCAAATAAAGTTTCTTAGTTTGGGGAGGGGATGTTGATTTTGTGTTGATCGAGAACTCGGCCTAGCAGCTATCTCGTCCTTTAATCTTTCGACAATCGGTAATCTATTCGGGATTAGGAGTAGTGACACTTCCTAACTCCACATAATGTACTTTTACCAGTATGTCTTTTGGTGGGAACTTTCTCTATCTTGATCTTCGTTTTTGGACTTCCATCAAAGTGATGCGGTTGTTGTGGCTTGAGGTGATAAATAAAATTTGAAAAGATGTACAAGATTATGTTGTTGATATGACCGAGCCTGACTTAAGTTGCCTACATATCAAGTCAAAATATAGTTTCGTGTGAGGGGAATCAAGAAAAATTTGGCCACAAGGGTGGGTATGTAGAGAATGGTAAGGTTGATAATCATGCACTTGCTTTGGAAAGCTCATTTGGTCATTTGCTGAAGCGGTGCCTCTTATGTATGAGTCTTCAACATCTTATGGATTTTACTTGTGCTAACGATTAACATCAAAGAATTTCTTAATTTGAGTAATGCTTTTGTAAGTTGTTGGAGTCAATCAAGCATTGAGATTTACATCTCAATGTTTTTCATGTCAGGGTTTCGAGAGGAAGAGTAGTGAACACATTGTATAAGCTATCTTCATATGTAGTCTCGCTGACTTGCATTTTGATGAAAGGAAGAGGCTTGGGTACATGCGCGAGTCTTCTTTGCGTAAACTCTGAATATTTCTTGGGCGCCTCATTGATAGTCTCCTTATATTATGGGCGTCTTCGTATATGAACTCTTTTTGGGTCCACTACATTCGTCCTTTCGTGTACCTTTTTGAAAAGAAATAACTTACAACAACAGACACAACAACCCTTTTGGTTGTTGCATAATTATTTGTCAGATGAATATTTCTTCAAAGTGGGGTGCCCCTTTTGGACACCGATGACACTTTATGCAGAAGGGTCCCCGCGACTGTGGAATCTTATGTTGATGTGGTAACCCTTTTGAGTCACCCATAATTCTTTTGGAATGATGACCTCTCTGGTTATTGCCAATAATTCTTCGCATATGATCTTGGATAAGTCTTGCGCATCTTTTGTATCAATACGACTTATAGATTCCTCTTGAATCGTCAATCTTTTGATTATCTTGCGCATTATTTGATGTTGGATACAAGGTAACTTATAGATATCCTTTGAATTGCTAGCCTTTAGGTAATCTTGCATATATCCGACTTTGGATAAGAGATAACTTACAAATATCCCTCCAATTACTAGCTTTCAGGTGTTCCTGCACATCATCTAACCTTGGACGCAATATGACTTATAGATATCTCTCAAATTGTTAGTCCTTGGGTAATCCTGCACATAATCGATCTTGGATATGATGTGGCTTATAGAGAACCCTTGGACATACCAATTTGAAAATCTCGCATATTCTCCGATAAGGATTTAGTTGCGACTTATGGGTAACCTTCGAGCTATCGATTTTGGGTAACCTTGCATACTATCCGATTAAGATGTTATTGCGTCTTACATATGACCTATGGGCTATCAACTTAGAGATAATCTTGCACACTATCTTATTTCAAATAATATGACTTATAGATGATCCTCAAATTATCAATTTCAAGGGAATCTCATATGTCGTTCGCTTTCAGATGACGACTTAAAGACATACCTTTGAATCATGTGCTTTTGAGGAATTCAAATGTTGATTCATAAGATGATGAAATATCCTAGATGCCAGCATATGCTATCTCGTGTGTCAAAAGATATTGAATGTTGATATCCTCGATTGATGTATTAGTCATAATCCAAGCTTGAATGTTTTTGAGCATATTTTGGAAATCTTTCTTGGGATTGTGGGTATAAATTATCATTCCTTGTTACGTGGACTATCTTTCTGGATATTTAATAAGCATGGGCCACCTGAAGATTTGGTTGACCTCCTTATGACTGACATAATGAGTGTTCGATCCTGCGCTGATCGTCGATGTGATTTCGGAGCATTTGGATTGATAGTATCTTTTAACAATATTTGTAGAGAAGATCTTTGGTTAAGTGGTGGGAGTGTCTTTGGTATTGGCCCTTGGTGCATTTCTTCAATATTATAGATAAGTTGTCCCCTG
This sequence comes from Capsicum pubescens, assembly GCA_030864215.1. NCBI lineage: Eukaryota > Viridiplantae > Streptophyta > Magnoliopsida > Solanales > Solanaceae > Capsicum > Capsicum pubescens. Next base: position 7,502,258 of record CM061542.1, read on the forward strand.
TTGATATCTCGCAACTTTTGTGATGACTTGCGTTATTTGGTACAAATCAACCTTCATCGTAACATTTCCAAGTTGAACGTCCTAGCCTTCGTTGATTTTTGAAGCGTTCTTCAAAATTTTACCCTAGTCTCTTGGAGAGATTTTCTCGATAATTCTTCACTGCGTATCTTGGGATAATCTTGATGGATCATTTTGGGTTTTCTGGATACTACCGCGCTCAAGTTTCGCTCGTCGTTAGGGAAAATAGATTTTTGTATTATAAAGGGACCGAGCCTTATATAGGATGCCTACATATCCCGCCGAGGGAAATCAGGTCACACGTAGTTCCAATTAAAAAAGGGATTTATTCTACTTAGGTACGACCGAACCCGATGAGGGTTGCCTACGTATCTCACCATGAGAAATCAGGTCAGAACGTAGTTCTGTTATATGACAATCAGAGGGGAATCCTATGCCCTCAAATATAGGAATATATTGTCTGCTTCTGAGTTGATCAACTTGGATTCATCTCTATCGTATTCCCGCTAAAGTTAACGCTTCTCTGTAGAGTGGCTTATATGAAGGCCTTACCGTCTTGGCATGGAGGATGGTGTCCCTTATGTCATACATACTCTTCTATTTTCATGACTGGGCATTGGATCAATAGTTGCATTTAGTTGCACTTCGACATATTGGATTACCCTGGCCTTGGTCAAACACTCAATTTTATGCCTTAACCTATTACAATCTTCAGTGTCGTGCCCCTAAAATCCAGTGTGAAAAGCACATCGCTTTCTTTAATCAAACCATTTAGGTAATGGGTTAGGAATCTTCCCAAGCTCGGGTTGCAGCAAATTTGCACCTCTCAATCTTTCGAACAAATGTGTCAATGGTTTAACAAATTGTGTGTGGCTTCGACTGTACTTACCCTTCAAATTTTGTCGAAGCGCAAAAGGCGTCGGATTTTGATAAACTGACAATTGGATTGGTACGCATGCTCGTGATGGATTTTGGTATGTGGGAGCTTAGGGTTGAAGGTAATTTTGTTGGATATCATAGGTATAATGTAGTCTGTGACTCGATATTTGTATCAGTTCGTTATCAGGATTTTGAAGTGATTGGGATGATTCAGGTAATGAGTGGTGTGGTATCACAACAAATACCTCTTCTTTATTCTCCACCTTGGCTCCTTCGATGATCTCTAACCGAGTAGACTCGCTCGAGTTATTTTTCGACTTAATCTTTCCAGAGTTAATTGCCTCTTCAATAAAATTCACCATTTTGACACAGTCAGCAAACTTCTCCCCCAATGTGGACATTATCTTTCAAAATAGACACCTTTTTTACTGCGGATAAAATACTTCGTTAATTCACTTTCTTCCATTGATGGTTGAACTTTTTCCACTTCGGACCTCCATCGTCGAGCATATTCCTGAAATGATTCGAAGGGTTTCTTTTGTACACTGATGAGGGAAAGTCGATCAGGTATGATTTCTGTGTTAAACTTGAAATGATTCATAAAGTCTTTATTCATGTCGCTCCATTTGTGCCAATGACGAGGGTTTTGTTTGGTGTACTAAACGAGATCCTCACCAGATAAACTTCTAATGAACAACTTCATTATGAGCTTCTCATTTTTTCCAATCCCTACCAATTTATCACAATATGCTTTTAAATGAGTATGAGGATCCCCGGTTCCATCGAACAAATCGAACTTAGGTAACTTGAACCCGACTGGCAAATCAATATCTGGATGGATCCATAAATCTTCGTAGTCCAAATGCTCGCTGACTTGAGTTTATTGGAGGTGTTTCATCACTCGCTTTAGATTACGAAGCTCACTTACGATTTTGTCATCTCCCTCTTTTGTCCTTGTACTTATCGGAAGCCTACCTTTAGCAGGCAATGGTGAAAATGGGTGTCTCAGTCACGCACATTGGAGAAATATATCGTTCTTGATAGGTAGAATGATTTGTTTGTTGAATGTTACTAGAAGATATGACGACATTGGGATATGGGGTACAATGAAGAAATTTATGAGAGTTGATGGGTGTGAATGGGGATGATGGATTTACTAAATCAGCAGTCATTGTGGGAGGTTGTACTGACTGATAGCGTTCAGGTATTGGAGTTTCTAGCGACGAAAAATTAGGAGGGCGTAGATGTGTGGGGTCCCTTCCTTGGTGTAGTTCTCCTCTTAATGTCTCGAATTGTTGCTCCAAGAGAAAAATACAGTCTTCCTTATCTGCATCGTCTTGTCTTTTGAAAGTCCCTGATATATTTGCTAGTGTTGGAATACTTCTAGTCAAGTTGACGACATTGGTGTTCATTCTTGGGATATAGCTTAAGTCAGCTAGTTCGATCGATTAACACAATCAACCTCTCTCAGGGGATAATGCAAAAATAAATGAAAGTTAAAGAGTTAGTTCATGTCAATGGACAAGCACATTCAAACAATGTCAAGTAAGCACAACCTATATTGTGGAGTCTCTTTTTGCCAAATGTAGGCCTTCGCTCAGATAAACTGATATAGATGGATCTAGATTCTGACACACTTTGGATTCAAAACAATTTTAAATTTTTCTTGAAGAGGGAATGTATCCAACAAGGGCGGCTAAGAGAGGCCTTGATGATGGAGATAAAGATATATAGTCGGTATGAATTGATAAAAGCGAGCTTAAAAGATGCCTTTAAAAGAGTGAGCATCTCAAGCCTCGTTATTGATGAATGCGGATCTTGAGGCAGAGATATCGAACACAAGAAGAGTATTGACGATGTCTCACGCTCATTGGATGGAAAGAGTTAGAAGTGGGTGAAGATGAATAATATTCCACATCCATTGTCTTGAAGAAGGGTGTCAAATAATTGTAGAGTTTTGAATAATGTTCTACGTCTGTTGACTAAAAAAAGGAATCAAACACTGGAAGAATTCTTGACGACATTCTACTCTAGTTTGGATCAAAAGAAGTTAGACGTAGGCAGAGTTTTTTAGTTACATTCCCTATCTGCGGACTTGAAGAGAAAGTCGAACGAAAGCAAAGCAGTTTTAGAACACTCGACTTTCATGGAATTTGAGAAAGATATTTGTGAAGCGGAGTTTTAACAATGCTCTGTATTCGTGAAAATAGTGTCAAATGTTAGCGAGTTTGGGTAATACTCTATGTTTATTGACGTGAAAATGATGTCGAATGAAGGAAGAGTAAAAGAAGGCCAATTTGATTTTTCGGAATCCATTAATGTTATATATCTGGATTATCTGAATCAGTTCTAACACAAAATATGTCATAAAGGTTTCATAACCTTCTGACGAAAGGGTGGCTTCCTAGTTGTGAAGACGATACCTTGGACCTTCCCGCATAAGGTATATGCAATATGACCTATTACTAGAGTAGGATTTTTCCCTAGATGTTCAAGAATGGGAATGAATATTTGCGAGAAAGTGCACTAATCTAACTGCACCGACTCTGAAACTAAGGAATCCAAAGAAAGTTCGGAGAAGTGCAGTACACCCCTCGCGTGTACCACAGTGTGTGAATTGTGTACGACCAAAGACTCGATAGAAAAATGCAAGTGATAAAGCAGTAACAAGTAGTGTTATTCAAACAAATAAGGAACGCAAGTTTGGATTTGGCTTGCATCTTTTCACACATAGCATGATATAAAAATATGTAAAACAAATAACATAATAAAGCATAAAAATCCTAAACTAAGTATGATAAAAAAAATGTAAAGAATTTATGATCATATTCACATAATTTGCAGTGTAATAGGTAAAGAATTTAATCATATACAAAAAATGTAAAAATACCTCCCTGGATTGAAAATCGAGTCGATCATGGTTAGAACCTCTCCTCATCCCCAGTAGAGTCGCCATTCTGTCGCGCCCCTATTTTTACCTGAGGTCAAAACGAGCACGACATTATGGACTCTAAAAGAGTGAAAATTGTACATAGTCTCCACCTTATTTTAAGGGAAATGAGGAAAACCTTTTTTATTTATTAAAATGCATGACTTGTGTTTTAGTCTACGAAACCAGTTTAGATCCTAGGTAAGGGTTCAAGTTATTCCAAAGGGAAGGGGTTAGGCTTCCTTCAGAATCCACAAGTGCGGTACCCGGCTAGACTAAATTTATCAAAGAGGGAGGAAGTATAAATATTTAAATAATATAAAGTTGTAGGTGTATTAAATATATAAATAAATTTATTTTTATGAAAATATGTACAAAAGTATGTATAAAAATATAAAGATTTCATGTAAAAGGAAAAAAAATATTTTTTGTAACATATAAAAAAAGAAAAGTATCTTTTATATACTAAAAAGGAAAAATATTTTTTAATCAAAAATCACAAAGGAAAATATAAATTCATTTTTTAAAAAAGAGCTATGTAATATGTGAATTAATTGATTAACTTAATTATTTTAAATAAATATTAACGGCCTAAGTTTGCATAAAGACGAGGTGAAGTCATATAAATAAAGAAAATTCCGCCCAACACCCCAAAAATAAAGTTTTCACTATAATAACATTTGTACAAATATAAGAATATAAAATACAATACAAATTAAAAGAGCCTCTTTGACTGCAACTCTCGACGAGTTTTCCAAAATAACCTATATAAACACTTGTAAAAGGTTTTAGTAACAAATAAATAATCATAAATGAGAATGTGTATATTTACGTAATATAAAAAAATATATATATTTTTTGTTAAAAGTGGTCTCAGATAAAGTCATGACTGCGAAATGGTTGCTCAATTAATGGGTCGTCCTAAATCGTTTTGCTACGAAATGATTGCTCAATTAATTGACCGTCCTAAATCATCATGCCATAATATGAGTTGTAAAATCTTGTGTTGTTATAAAGTTTCATCATCGCCCAAAAATGTTTATTTATTATGTAATTATCTACATAAAGTCCGTCTTTTATTTACGGAGGCCTAAAAATTAATAATAATTTTTTTCATTGGCCAACTGTGTAATATCCATTCTTTTATCAGTATAATAAATTATAAAGCAATGACAGAGAAAATAATGCCCAAAAACAGTCCCAAAAAACTAATCAAGCCAGCAAAGTGGACCCATGTGATAGACACATGACTAACAACAACAAACAAACATAGCATTAACATATAGTGACAATAATGATGAAAATAAAGGAACAAAACACAATATAACAATGAAATATAAGCAAGCAATATTCAATAATGACAAGAAAAAATTGAAAATGAACGAATATTCTAAATAGTGGTAGTGTTGACGTTGCTTCAACGGCGATCGCCGGAGCAATGCTAGAAAATGAGGCATAAGTTGGATCTGGCCATTTTTTTCGAAGAACAAATGGGGGTGGTTCAATGTTCGGAAAAAAAAAGGTCGCTCGCCGGTGACCAAATCCAGCGAGGCGCATCTCAAAAATAAAAAGAAAAGAAAGAGGAAAAAGGGGAAAACTGTAGTAGGGGTCGTGGATTCATAGTTTATCGACCAGATCTGGCTTGTCGACATTGGTGGTTGCTTCAGCGGCTGGTGAGGGGAGAAATGGGAGGCACGTTGGTGGTGGTGGCACGGCTGGAGCTCAAAGCTCGTTGACAATCACCTCCTGCGAGTTAGCAGCATAACAGAGGAGGAAGGAGATGACAGTAGCAGGGTTCGCCAGAGAAGACGAGAGGGAGAGAGATCTGATAGTTGTTGGTGTGTTTTGTTATTGTGTGTGTATGAGTAATGGTATATATATGTGTAATTATGCTGATGATGGTAAAAATGGAACAAATAAAATGAAGTTTCCGTCCTGATCTGTGTCTTCTCCTCCCTTCTCCCTTGTCCCTTCACTGTCCAACCTCTCCCCCATTTATAGATGCAAATCCGGACTTGAAAGGTCCGGATTTAAAACCTATACAATAAAAATATGAGAAAAGGGGGGGGGGGGGAGGGGGAAGATTTGAATGGGATCTTCGATTTTGAAGCCATTAATGGCTGCTTGGACCTATTTTCCATCCTTACACGAATTTGGAGCCTTGCTTTTTCTGATTTTTGGTTTTAGGTGGTGGAAGAGGCAAGTTTTGGAGAGATTCTCGCATAGGGGCGGCAGCCACGACAGTGCTAGGGTTGCGGTTTTAGCATGAGAGAGAAGGGGAGGAGAAAGAGAAGTAAAAGGGGGTCAGTGGTTTGTGAATTGAAAGGGAAAGGGATGATGGTGCCCGATCGCTGCATCTTTGGGAGGAGAAACACGTATTTTAGCTTTTTCTGAGAAAGAGAAAAGAACGGATAGAAGCAATTAATGTTTAAGACTTGCAAATCTTGACTACTCTTGGTCCGTCCGATCTAATATAACCTTAAAATAATAGCAGTACAAATATTTATGTATTTGTATAGATAAATAAATATATGAAAAAATTTATTCAAAAACCAATTAATTTCTGATCTGTTTGCTTTTTATCAGTTCGAATTTTAAAAATATATAAAAAGGTAAATTATAATATTAATATATATATATATATATATATATATATATATATATATATATATAAACATTTGAAATTTGGGACCCTCGGATTAGAAAGAAAAATTAACGGACTAGATTAATCTATGTCAGTCAGACTTTTTGGACTGATTTTGATCTGTCCAATCTTTGATCAGATGATCTTGAAGAGATTACCACTAAAATAATAATAGCAACAAATAAAATAAAATGTATGTACGTATGGATAAATATGTGAAAGGTCGATTTCAAAATGACAATTTTCGATCCGTTCAATATTCGATCGAACGGTTCGAATTTAATTTAAAGAGGAGGGAAAAGGTGAAAAACAAATATACAAATAAATAGTCAGTTAAAAAAATCACATATAAAAAATAACTGAACCTTTTAGGACCTTTCGGGTTTTAAAATAAATCGTCAGATCGAGTTAAATTGTATCTGTTTAGGCGTAGTGACGAAGCGGACATAAAAATTGTACTGAGTTTTGGGCTAATTTTGAGGCTTTTGGTTGAAATTTGTAAAATGAGAGTTGTGATCGAGGGAAATAAAAAAATAAATTGGATTATTGCTAGCCCAAATACTCTTTTCTACTGAAATTAATTTTATCGATGCTTTTCGATATTCTAAAATTATTTTTAATTTTAACGTATATAAATTACAGACATGATTTGTGTATATATATATGTAGAAATAAGAATATAATAAAATATAAAATATATATTTTATAAAACAAAAGTATAAATATATATGATTACAATATCGCCTAAAGAATAAAATTAGAAAAAAATGCGAATGCGATTACTAAAGATATTTTATTTTATTTTTTAAAATATTTAATTATATTAAAGTATTTTATATTATGATAGAAAACTAGAAAATTTATCAAAATATGAGTCTTATTTCTTATTTAATTTTAAAATTAGTTAGGGTCAAGAATATCGATAAAATTAATTAAAAGGAAAAAGCGAGCCAAAATTGGGTGTCAACACCTGGTATTCCCCGATCAATTTTTGGCCAACAACACTCCCAGACCCTGAGCCCACCCCGTAACTCTTGGCTTTTGCACACCGATTTGGCCCAAAACACCCCGTTCGCGCCGTTTTGCCCGTTTGTACACCCAAATGGCCACAAAAATTTAAACGGATCACACTGGGACGATCCCCAAACTACCTGGCATGCCCTGATTAATTTTTGCCCCATAGCATGCATGGACCTTGGGCCCAACCCCAAACCGTGGGCTATAGCACACCGATTTGGCCCGAAAATGCCCCGTTCTCGCCGTTTCGCCCGTTTGTCCACCCAAATGTCCAAGAAAATTTAAACGGACCACACTAGTATGATCCCCAACCTCCCTGGCTTGCCTCAGTCAATTTTTGGCCCACTGCACCCCCGAACCCAAATCTCACCCCCGAAACCGTGGGCTATAGCACATCGATTTGGTCCGAAAATGCCCCGTTCACGCTGTTTTGCCTATTTTTTCAACCCAAATGGCCACAAAAATTTAAACGGACCATACTAGGATGATCCCCAACCTCCCTGGCACACCACGGTCAATTTTTAGCCCACAGCATGCCCGAACCCACCTTCAAAACCGTGTTCTATAGCACACTTATTTGGCCTGAAAATGATCCGTTCGCGCCGTTTCGCCCATTTTTCCACCAAAATGGCCACGAAAATTTACCGGACCACACTGGGATGATACCCAAGCTCCCTGTCACGCCTAGGTCAATTTTCATCCCACAACACGCCCGGACCCCGAGTTCACCCCCGAAACCGTGGGCTATAGCACATCAATTTGGCCCAAAAATGCCCCGTTCATGCCGTTTAACTCGTTTGTCCACTTAAATAGCCACAAAAATTTAAATGGACCACATTGGTACAATCCCCAACCACCCTTGCACGCCCCGTTTGATTTTCGGCATACAACACGCCCGGACCCTGGGCCCACTCTTGAAACCGTAGGCTATAACACACTGATTTGGCCAGAAAATGCCTTGTTCGTGCCGTTTCGCTCATTTGTCCACCCAAATGGCCATGAAAATTTATGCGAACCACACTGGGATGATCCCCAACCTCCCTGGCATGCCCTTATCTATTTTTGTCCCATAGCACGCCCGGACCCCGAGCCCATCCCGGAAATCATGGGCTATAGCACACAGATTAGACCCGAAAATGCCCCGTTCGCGCTGCTACACCTATTTGTACACCCAAATGGCCACAAAAATTTAAACGAACCACACTGGAAAGATCCCCAACCTCCCTGGCATACCCCGATCAATTTTTGGCCCACAGCACGCCCGAACCCTGAACCCACTCCCAAAACCATGGGCTATAGCACACCAATTTGTCCTGAAAATAGTCCGTTCGCACCTTTTCGCTCGTTTTTCCTCCCAAATAGCCACGAAAATTTAAACGGACCACACTGGGACGATCCCTATGCTCCCTGGCATGCCCCGATCGATTTTCGGCCCAAAGCACGCCCGGACCCCGAACCCAACCCAAAAATTGTGGGCAATAGCTCACTGATTTGGCCCAAAAATGCCCCGTTTGCGTCGTTTCGCCCGTTTGTCAACCCAAATGGCCACAAAATTTTAACGAACCACACTGAGATGTTCTCCAACCTCTATGCCATGCCCCAGTCGATTTTTAGCATACAGCACGCCCTGAACCCCAGCCCACCCCCAAAACTGTGGGCTATAGCACACCAATATGGCCCGAAAATGCTCCGTTTGCGCCATTTTGCCCATTTATCCACCCAAATGGCCACAAAAATTTAAACAAAAATCACTGGGATGATGCCCAACCTCCCTGCCACGCTCCGATCAATTTTTAGCCCACAGCACGTTCGAACCCCGGTCCCATCCCCAAAACCGTGGGCTATAGCACAACGATTTGGCCCGAAAATAGCCCCTTCGCGACGTTTCACCTGGTTTTCCACCCAAATGGCCATAAAAATTTAAACAAACAATACTGGGATGATCTCCAACCTCCCTGGCAATCCTTGATCGATTTTTAGCTCACAACACGCCCAGACTGTGGGCCTACTCCCAAAACCGTGGGTTATAGCACACCGATTTGGCCCAAAAATGGCTCGTTCGCGTCGTTTTCCCCATTTGTCTACCCAAATGGCAACGAAAATATAAATGGACCATACTGGGACGATCCCCAACTTCCCTAGCACGTCCCGATCGATTTTCGGCCCACAGCACCCCGGACCCCAGGCACACCCCTGAAATCATTTCTATAGCACACCGATTTGGCTTGAAAATGCTATGTTCGTGTCATTTCGCCCGTTTATCCACCCAAATGCCCACAAAAATTTAAATGGACCACATTGGGACGATCCCTAACCTCCCTAGCATGCCCCGATTGATTTTCGACCCACAACACGCCCGGACCTCAGGCCCACCACCAAAATCGTGGGTTATAGCACACCGATTTGGCTCAAAAATGCCTCGTTAATGCTGTTTTGCTCGTATGTCCACCCAAATAGCCACGAAAATTTAAACGAACCACACTGGGACAATCCCAAACCTCCTTAGCATGCCCCATTTGAGTTTCGGCCCATCGCATGCCCGAACCCTGGGCCCACCCCCAAAACAGTGGGCTATAGCACACCAATTTGGCTCGAGAATGCCCTGTTCACGCCATTTCGCCCATTTGTCCACCCAAATAGCCATAAAAATTTAAACAAACTACACTGCAATGATCTGCAACCTCCTTGGCATGCCTCGGTTGATTTTGGGCCCACAGCACACCCGGACCCATCCCCAAAATCGTGGGCTATAGCACACCAATTTGGCCCAAAAATGCCCCATTTGTGCCGTTTCGCCCGTTTGTCCACCCAAATTGCCACGAAAATTTAAACGGACCATACTGGGACGATCCCCAACCCCCTTGGCACGCCCTAGTCAATTTTTGACCCAAAGCATTCCCGGACCCCGGGTCCACCCCCAAAATCGTGGGCTATCTATAGCACACCAATTTGGCTCGAAAATGCCCTGATTGTGCTGTTATGCCCGTTTGTCCACCCAAATTTCCATGAAAATTTAAACGGACCACACTGGGACGATCCCTAACCTCCCTGGCACGCCCCGATCAATTTTCATCCCAGTACACGCACGGACCCCAGGCCCACCCCTGAAACCATGGGGGCTATAGCACAACGATTTGTCCCAAAAATGGCCCGTTCGCGCCCTTTCGACTGTTTGTCCACTCAAATGGACACAAAAATTTAAATCAACCATACTGGGATGATCCCTAACCTCTCTGGCATGCCCCTACCGATTTTTGGCCAACAGCATGCCCCGAGCCTGAGCCCTCCCCCAAATCTGAAGGCTATAACACACGGATTTTTCTCGAAAATGCCCCGTTTGTGCCGTTTTGCCCGTTTGTCCTCCTAAATGGCCACTAAAAATAAAACGGATCACACTGGGATGACCTTTTTCTTCCCTGGAACATCCCGATTATTTTTGGCCCACAGCACGCCCAGACCCCGGGCCCTCCCCCAAAACCGTGGGCTATAGCACACCGACTTAGCCTAAAAATGCCCTATTCATGCTGTTGCACCCGTTTGTCCACCAAAATGGCCACAAAATTTAATTGGAACACCGATTTGGCTCGAAAATGCCTTATTCGTTCGTTTGTCCACCCTAATGTCCACGAAAATTTAAACGGATCATACTGGGATGATCCCCAACCTCTCTGGCACGCCCCGATCAATTTTCAACCAACTATATTCCCGAACCTCGAGCCTAACCCCAAAACCGTAGGCTATAGCACATCAATTTGGCCTAAAAATGCCTCGTTCGCATCGTTATGCCCATTGGTCCACCCAAATAGCCCTGAAAATTATAACACATCACGTTGTGATGATCCCAACCTCCCTGGCATGCCCCGGTTAATTTTTGGCCCACAGCATGCTCGGGCCCACCCCTGAAACCGTGGGCTATAGCACACCGATTTGGCCTAAAAATGCCTCGTTCACGCTGTTTCGCTCGTTTGTCCTCCCAAATGGCCACAAAAATTTAAACGGATCATACTGGGATGATCCCTGACCTCCCTGGCATACCTCGATCAATTTTTGGCCTACAGCATGCCCGAACCCACCCCCAAAATCGTGGGCTATAGCACACTGATTTTTCCCGATAATGCCCCGTTCACGCTGTTTCGCCCGTTTGTCCACCCAAATGCCCACGAAAATTTAAACGGACCTCACTGAGATGATCCTCGACCTCCCTGTCACGTCCCAATCGATTTTTGGCCCACATCACTGATGATAGGCGGATTTACACGCCTATATCAATATATTTTGTCCATATTTTAGCCTAGTTTTGAGAACAAATTATATATTTCATGCACTTTTAGTCCTTTTTCCTGTAAGAGATCTAACGAACATGATTAGTAAAGTTTCAGGTATAAATGATGCAAAAATCAGCATTTTATGGCTTACTTGACGCAAAAGAAAGCTCACAAAGGAAGGGAAGAAAGTTTACACGCCTAAGGACCAAAACTGCTGCATGGAAAATCTGTCCCGGGCTAAAACAACATTTCTGAAGACTTTGGGGACTTACAGACACAAAGCTGGATTTTGACAATGATACATTAACCTAGTACAATTAGGTTATGTATTTCATTAGTCTAGTAGGATTTGGTTATTTATTTCATTAGCTTAGTAGGAGTAGGATATGGGTATTATAAATACCCTATCATGCTAGAGATTTAGAATAAGGAGGGAGGAAGGAGGGAGAACACAATACTTCCTTCCATCCCTCACATCTTCTATCATCTTTTTACATCTTCTAACATCTTCTTATAACTTCTAATCTTCTTAACTTCTCGTCTTACAATTCTTCTAATCTTTCCATTAATTCTATTTTTCTTCTTCTACTCTTCTATTCTTAAATTCCACAACAAGAAAATCGTTACTTGCTAAGGAATCACGCCTCACGCCTATCACTTGATCTACACGCCATTACTCAATATCGTGATATAATAACAATGTCAATCGTGATTTCCTTCGCTTTCATGGGTAACTAAACTTCTCTGTTGGGGTTATGGAAGCCGAATGAGTTACTATCTATTGCTGTGAGTTTGTGAGTTCGAGGCACGTATATTGCTTATATCATTATTCTCTTCATCTTAATCTACATTCTTTGTGGTTGCAAACGCAAGAATATGCCAGTCTAACATTTAACTTGTTCGAGAGAAAAGTTATTTGTCTGGAAAAGAGGTAATGTCAAGGTAGTAGGACACCCTTTCCTATTAAAAAGCTAGTGCCGTAACTAGAATAACCTCTTGGAGAATTCGTACCGTTAGACACGCTTTAAGCTCGAGAGAGTTAAAGTGAAATAGTCCTTGTTTAGGTCGAGAGACGCTTGGATTTACCATCGACTACAATCCTCTATAGGCAATTGCATGTCAGAATTCTACACACTCATAGCCAATAGAGACGTATACCTCAGAAGGTGGACATAACCCCAATGCTTCAATTCTCATTGTTTACAACCAACGTAACAATCTCTCTCTTTTTACTTTATTATTTTCAGCTTTTGTTTACATTAGTTTCAAAACAAGAATCCCCCCTTCTTACGAGACTTGCACCAAAAGTTTAGTAATTTTACTTACTTGTTGGCCAAGTTATTCCCTGTGGGATCGACACCCAACCCAGGTTGGGTTCTATATTTGCTAACGACCGCTTTACACTCAAACGAGAGCTGTTGATTGAGCGTTATCAAAAATTGGTGCCGCTGCCGGGGAATACAAGTGTCAATTAAGTTCGTAATAATTACTAGACCCTTTGGTCAAAGACTCTCGTACTTTTACTTTTAGTTTTCGTTTTTGTTTACTGCAGGTTTTTTGTTCAGTATATCAATGGATGCACAACGTGAAATACCATTCGATGATGATGATGATGATCTTGATGGAGCTGGTGCCACAGGAGCCATTATTCTTCTGCCATTAGCCCCCGGAGACAAGTTCAATATCACGAGCACCATGATTCAGTTATTGCAACTCAAGGGATTATTTGGTGGATTAGCAGGCGATGATCCGAATATGCATCTCATCAACTTTATTTCTACATGCAAGTCGTTTGAAAATCCCGGCGTTGGTCAGAATGCAATTCGGTTACGCTTATTTCCATTGTCTCTGTCTGGGGAGGCAACACTATGGTTGAATGGGTTGACTCCTGATTCTATTACAAATTGGAGGCAATTGAGAGACGCTTTCCTAGAAAGATTCTTTCCGCCATCCAAAAGAGCACAATTGAGAGATGAAATCAGCAACTTTTGTCAGCTTCCCACTGAAGCTCTTCATGAAACATGGGAGAGGTTCAAGACAAAGCTAGCGAGGTGTCCAAACCATCATATGACTAATGTTCACCTAATGGAGATACTATATAGAGCCTTGAATTCAATAACTAAGCCAGTGGTGGACAACGCAGCTGGAGGATCTTTTATGGACCTCACCTTTGGTCAAGCAAGCAATATGCTAGATCGCATGACGAAACAAAGTAGAGCTTGGCATACCAGGGATTCCGAGGTAGCAAGCCCCACTTTATCTATAGGCATGACTGCAGACCAAAGAAGAAGACAAGAAGAACGTGATCAAGATATGGCGCACATAAAAACACAGATGGATCTTCTTACAAAGCATTTATTATCAGGGAAGACCGAAAAAGTGAAAGCTGTGGCGCTAAAAGGAAGAGACGAATCTGATTCAGAAGAAGAGGCCAACTACTTGAACAATCAGGGGGGTTTCCGAGGGAATACCCAAGGAAACCAAGGTTGGAACTATTATGGTAAATCTGGAAACATGGACCAAGGTAGTTGGAAGAACAAGAATGAAAAGAGTGGTTTGTACGTTCCCCCTGGTAGACGTGATACCACCACATCTAATTCTGGAAGTATGGAAGACATGATGGCTAAATTATTGAAAGGAGTGGAAGCAACAAGCGCGGGAGTTACTGAGGTAATTAATGATTTGTCCTCCATGAAACAACTAGTTGATTCTCATTCCACTTCAATCAAGCAAATAAAGCAGCAATTGAGCCAACTGTCAGCAGCACTCAATCAAAGAAAGGCTGGCACTCTACCTAGAAACACTGTGCAAAATCCAAGGAACGACGGATCATGCATGGCTATTACTACCAGGAGTGGTAAGGTGCTGGAAAATTCATCCCAAAGCAAGCAAGTGGCCAAAAATAAGGAAGATGATAACGCCATAGAAGCTGACCAAGACGTCCATGACGTCACCTCTAGAAGGTTGCAGCCTGAAACTACCAAAATTCAGAAGCAAGAGGAGAAGAAAGCCATGGAGAAAACAATTCCATATCCACCACCACCTTTTCCTCAAAGATTGAAGAAGCAGGCGGATGATACAAGGTTCAGCAAATTCATGACGATGTTAAAGCAACTGACTATTAATGTTCCGTTGGTGGAGGCGCTGGAACAAATGCCTGGGTATGCTAAATTCATGAAGGACCTGTTGACAAAGAAGCGGGCAGTAAGCTATGAGCCGACAGATAATATTCATCATTACAGTGCAATTGCCACAAGGTCATTAGTACAGAAGAAGGAAAACCCTGGTGCTTTCACTATTCCTTGCATGGTTGGATCTATGAATTTTGCCAAAGCATTGTGTGATCTGGGTGCTACCATCAATTTGATACCAGTATCCGTCTACAAGAAGTTGGGGTTAGGCGATCCGACACCAACCAATATGAGGCTCGTGATGGCTGATAGGTCGGTAAAACGACATGTGGGTATCTTGAATGATGTGTTGGTGAATGTGTCTACCTTCATTTTTCCTGCAGACTTTGTGATTTTGGATTGCGAGGTGGATTCTGAAGTTCCCATAATCTTGGGACGTCCTTTCCTTGCAACAGGAAGTGTGCTTATTGACATGAGAGATAATGAGCTTTTATTTCGAATGAATGACGAAGTGATTCGTTTTGATTTGTGCAAAGCGATGAAGCAGCCAAAAGATATGGATGTGTTCTTTGTAGATGATGTTCATTATGAAGATAAGAAAGCATTATCTGTAGAGAAACAGCTTACTATTGAGCCATTGTCTGCTGCGCCACTGAAAGTTGAGCATGAGGATAATGAAGATTATGAAGAACTTATGGGTGCTCTAACAGAAATAGAGTCTTATACTCCTAAGCAACCGGATTGTGATCTCAAGAATCAACCAACAGCGAAGACTCCCATTGATGAGACACCAATGCTAGAATCGCAAGATCTCCCCGATTATCTAAGGTATGTGTTCTTGAAAAATAGAAATATACTTCCAGAGAGTGCAAATGATTTAAGTGAACAGCACGTAGAAGCTCTCATCTCTGCTCTGAAGAGATAAAAGAGAGCTATGGGTTGGACTATTGATGATATAATTGGTGAAGAAGATCGCATGCCCACAGGTAAGCCTCATTGTCGTCTAAATCCATTCAGAAAATGACCAACCATCTATCTCGACGAAGTCTAAGTACTCGAGGTAACTTTGTTGAGCCACGACAATAAATAAGGCGCTAGATGGGAGGCAACCCATCGTTTTATCATTTTATCATTTTATCGTTTCTTCTAGTACTTGTTTTGATTTTGATAAATGAAAAATCCAAAAATAAGAGTCGTGCCACGACCAAAACTAAGGCGCTTGGTGGGAGGCAACCCATCGTACTAATCGTTTTCATTTGTTTGAGCGAATATAGGTGCAAGAAGTAGTCAACGAGGAGATTGATTTCAATTGACGATTTGGACGCATTGTATGGTAAAGTTGGTAAGTTAGGAAGGGTGATGCATAAGGCTATGGATTGAGCCTTTCTCATGCCAAAATAGGCTTCGAGGAAGGCTAGGCCTTGGTAAAACTAGGCCACGAACGATGCACAACCTATCCTATAGCCTAAGGTCTCAGAATCTAGTGTGCTATACACTATGTGCCGCCTATTCCTAGGCATGCTTTTGACTATGCGCCGCCTATGCTATGGCATTTGGTCTCAGTATCTTATATGCCATAGACTATGCGGCGCATATGTCTACAAATGCCATAGACTATGCGGCGCATATGTCCCATTATGCCATAGACAATGCGCCGCATATGTCATATCTATGCCAAGCATTATGCGCCGCATATGTGGGATTTTTGTCTCCAAAACCGATTGTAAATGGGTCATAACCCGACCCATTCTCTTCCTATATAAAGGGGACTTAGTTTTATAACACAACACATTGCAAAGTGACCTAAAGGTGCCGCATATTCATCCAAATCCTCTCAAAATTTTCTTTTGCTCTTCCAATTCACAAAACCATCTCCACAAGTTTCAAGCAAGTAAGTACTTTCTTATTCTTCATTTATTTCTCGTAAGTACTACGTTGCTATGGCTATTATGAATTTCTAAATTATATAAGATTGTTGGTGATGTTCATGCGTTTGGATTGTTGTTGCAAAATCATGTGAGTGAACATATACGTAGGAAAATCTTGACTTATTTCCGACTTGAATTTGGTTTCAATAGAATTGTTATGTTATTTGCGGAATTACTATGGTTATGAATATTGCTTAAGATTGCTACTTGGATACTTACATGTTAGGCTATCCCGTTCATCGGGATAAGACTTATAGTGCCTGCCGACATAGGAGGTTGTGATTGTTGAAAGTAACTATATTATGTGGTAACCCCTATGTAGTAGTGTTGTTATATCTAACATGAAAGTAATGCAATGGCTGCAAGTAGTGATACATCACTGATTTTCTTGCTGGAATACAACTCCTAAAACGTATGTCGACGAAATCTGAGTAATCGACCACTTTCACTTCACTGATTTGTGTCAACAAAACTAAGTGTAGGGTGGTACCCCTACTTCTTGTGCATAGATTGTATCCATTGATATTGTGCTACCACTAACACTATTTCTAGTCTCAGGTACAATGGCACCTAAAGCGAGACAAGGCAAGGAGAAGGCTACCACCTCCCAAAAGGGCAAAAAGAGAAGTCGCAAGGACCAAGGAGAACCCTCCTCGCTGCAAATACCTCGACTCACATTTGGAATTAAGTGGGATACTTATGAGGAACTTCTGAGGATGACGACTCTGATGATGATTCCAATGCAAGGGGTATGACCCCAGACATAGAGGATAAGTCTGACCAACCAGGTTCCTCGTATTTATTTTCCACTGAGGACAGTGTCCCGACTAAGTGTGGGGTGGTGGTATTGCATGCTATACTTCTCTATTCGCATCTATGTTTGTTTGCTTTTGTTTCATTTTTGTTTTGTTTTTTTTAGTAGTAAATTTTTTCTAGCTTCGCATGAAATTATTTTGATAGGCAGCATGAGATTATAACAAGAGTAAGTGCTACAATTGTGACTATTGAGACGTTTAGGCTCTAGTTGTGACTCATTATGTGATATTGTGTGGTTCAATTACTTCACTTGTTGGGTCGAGAGTCTATATTACTTCCAATCAAGTCGACCATGTGCCTTGTGTGTGTGAGATAATAGTATATTCTATGTATGTGGCTGATGCTAGAACTTGTCTGGTATGTATGCAAAGCGAAAATAAGGAGTGTAAGTTTAGGATATGATTTAGGCATTTCTTTGGCAACCTATACATGTTTACCTTCAGTTTTACCTACCCATGGACATCATCCTAGTTAACCCTTTTGAGCCTTTAGCCTATTTCTTTGACAACCTTGTATGTAAGCCTAATCCATTTCTTTCAAGACCGTAATTTGATCCCAAAATCCCTAAGTGCTTTAAAGTGAAAAATTCATGTGACAACATAAAAGGAAATTGGGTGAGTATAATGCTATAAATTGAAATGGTTCTTGAATGTGTTATGAAAAGGAAAAAAAATGCTATCATAAAAGGTATGTTGTGAAAAGAAAAAGGAAAAGAAAGCTGAAAACTGAGTTGTGCTTAAAATTGAAAAAAGAGGAGAACAAGGGTGGTAGAAAAAAAGAAAGAAGAAAGGTTGAAAGAAAAAAGTGTCAATGATACAAAGTGATGTATTAAAGCGCTTAGGAACCTAGTCACTATTCTTGGCCAAAATAGTCCTACCCGTCCCTTAGCCTACATTACAACCATCAAAAGACCTACTTGATCCTAATCTTAACATTCCAACATTTAGTAGAGTATTACATTAAGGGCAAGCCTATGGTCATCAGTTGCTACATATGAATTCTTTGTGAGAGTGAGAGCAAGGACATTTTGATACCCATGTTTGAAAAATATGCTATATTTGTGAGTGATTATGGGTACTATATGGTGAGACACACATGGTTGATGAGTTTTGGATAGTTGTATATGATTCTATGCACTTTAACGTTTGCATGTGAGTTGATCACCATCACGAGTCTATACTTGAGGTTAAATTGTTTCTACTTATAATCGGAAAGCTACTCTTTGTTGATAATTGTTGTGCTTGTCTTGAAGAATGTTTTGTGTTGTTGCTGTAAAAACCCTAAGTTGATGTTTAGAAGGACATGATATGTTGTTCGAGGACGAACAAAGCTCTAAGTGTGGGGTGTTGATGATAGGCGGATTTACACGCCTATATCAATATATTTTGCCCATATTTTAGCCTAGTTTTGAGAACAAATTATATATTTCATGCACTTTTAGTCCTTTTTCCTGTAAGAGAGCTAACGAACATGATTAGTAAAGTTTCAGGTATAAATGATGCAAAAATCAGCATTTTATGGCTTACTTGACGCAAAAGAAAGCTCACAAAGGAAGGGAAGAAAGTTTACACGCCTAAGGACCAAAACTGCTGCATGAAAAATCTGTCCCGGGCTAAAACAACATTTCTGAAGACTTTGGGGACTTACAGACACAAAGCTGGATTTTGACAATGATACATTAACCTAGTACAATTAGGTTATGTATTTCATTAGTCTAGTAGGATTTGGTTATTTATTTCATTAGCTTAGTAGGAGTAGGATATGAGTATTATAAATACCCTATCATGCTAGAGATTTAGAATAAGGAGGGAGAACACAATACTTCCTTCCATCCCTCACATCTTCTATCATCTTTTTACATCTTCTAACATCTTCTTATAACTTCTAATCTTCTTAACTTCTCGTCTTACAATTCTTCTAATCTTTCCATTAATTCTATTTTTCTTCTTCTACTCTTCTATTCTTAAATTCCACAACAAGAGAATCGTTACTTGCTAAGGAATCACGCCTCACGCCTATCACTTGATCTACACGCCATTACTCAATATCGTGATATAATAACAATTTCAATCGTGATTTCCTTCGCATTCATGGGTAACTAAACTTCTCTGTTGGGGTTATGGAAGCCGAATGAGTTACTATCTATTGCTGTGAGTTTGTGAGTTCGAGGCACGTATATTGCTTATATCATTATTCTCTTCATCTTAATCTACATTCTTTGCGGTTGCAAACGCAAGAATACGCCAGTCTAACATTTAACTTGTTCGAGAGAAAAGTTATTTGTCTGGAAAAGAGGTAATGTCAAGGTAGTAGGACACCCTTTCCTATTAAAAAGCTAGTGCCGTAACTGGAATAACCTCTTGGAGAATTCGTACCATTAGACACGCTTTAAGCTCGAGAGAGTTAAAGTGAAATAGTCCTTGTTTAGGTCGAGAGACGCTTGGATTTACCATCGACTACAATCCTCTATATGCAATTGCATGTCAGAATTCTACACACTCATAGACAATAGAGACGTATACCTCAGAAGGTGGACATAACCCCAACGCTTCAATTCTCATTGTTTACAACCAACTTAACAATCTCTCTCTTTTTACTTCATTATTTTCAGCTTTTGTTTACATTACTTTCAAAACAAGAATCCCCCCTTCTTATGAGACTTGCACCAAAAGTTTAGTAATTTTACTTACTTGTTGGCCAAGCTATTCCCTGTGGGATCGACACCCAACCCAGGTTGGGTTCTATATTTGCTAACGACCGCTTTACACTCAAACGAGAGCTGTAGATTGAGCGTTATCAATCACACCCAGACCCGGGCCCACCCCCAAAACCGTGGGCTATAGCACACCGATTTGTCTTGAAAATGCCCTGTTCATACCGTTTCACCCGTTTGTGCACCCAAATAGCCACAAAAATTTAAATGGATCACACTAGGATGATCCCCGACTTCCCTGGAACGTCCCGATCGATTTTCAAACCACAACATGCCCGGACTCCATGCCCATCCCAAAAACCATGGGCTATAGCACACCGATTTGGCCCAAAAATGCCTAATTCATGCTATTTCGCCCGTTTGTCCACCCAAATGGCCATGAAAATTTAAACGGACCTTACTGGGATGATTCCCAACCTCCCTGGCACGCCCCGATTAATTTTCAGCCCACAGAACGCTCGGACCCTGGGCCCACCCCCAAAACCGTGGGCTATAGAACATCGATTTGGCTCGAAAATGCCCCGTTCGAGCCGTTTCGCCCGTTTGTCCACCTAAATGGCCATAAAAATTTAAACGGACCACACTAGGATGATCCCCAACCTCCGTAGCACGCACCGTTCGATTTTTGACCCACAACACGCCCGGACACCAGATCCACCCCCAAAATCATGGGCTATAGCACACTGATTTTTCCCGAAAATGCCCCGTTTGTGCCGTTTCACCTGTTTGTCCACCCAAATGGCCACGAAAATTTAAACGGACCATAATGGGACGATTCTCAACCTCCCAGGCACGCCTCCATTGATTTTTGGCCCATTGCACACCCGGACCCCGAGCCCACCCCTAAAATCGTAGGCTATAGCAAACTGATTTTGCCAAAAAATGCCCCGTTCGCACCGTTTTGCCTATTTGTCAATCTAAATGGCCATGAAAATATAAATTGACCACACTGGGATGATCCCCAACCTCCCTGACACACCTCAATCGATTTTTGACCCATAGCATGCCCGAACCCCAAGCCCACCCCCAAAACCGTGGTCTATAACACACCGATTTAGCCCGAAAATGCCCCCTTCGTGCTTTTTAGCTTGTTTGTCCATCCAAATAGCCACGAAAATTTAAACGGACCATACTGGGATGATCTCCAACCTCCCTGGCATGCCCCGGTCTTGTTTAAGCCCACAACATGGCCGAATCCCACGCCCACACCCGAAACTGTGGGCTATAGCACACCGATTTAGTCCAAAAATGCCCCGTTCATGCTGTTTCACCCAGTTGTTCACCCAAATGGCCACAAAAATTTAAACGGACCACACTGGGATGATCCCCAACTTCCCTAGCACGCCCCGGTCGATTTTTGGCTTACCGCACATCCGGACCCCAAGCTCTTCCCCAAAACCGTGGGCTACATGATACAAGAATAATCACGGATATGGGCTTACGAGAGTACACATTGGACCCGACACTTGGTGTGTGCAATTGAAGAGACAAATAGGACTTAATTATGCACCAAAAACCGACCATACTACACTTGGACTACACTCCTTAAGCACCTTTTGTCTTCCCTTCATTAAGGGCTTTTTGGATATTTCACTTATGTTGTAATAAGTCTATAAATAGGCTAGTATAAGGTCTTTATTTCTTTAGTTATTTATTGATATTGAAAGTTGTAACACTTGAACCAAACTCTCTCTAGTGTGAGGAGTGTACCACCTTAGTTTAGGGCTTAGAAAAGCCACCAAATCTGAAATGAGGGTGATGCTAGGATGGAATCGCTAGTATTGCCAAACATTGTTAGAAACCTTGGCGCTTGAGTGGTTCACGCCTTCTTTTGTCATTATAAGAGTGTTGATGTTGCTAATTACAAGTATTAAGGGTCTTAGTGTGCGACATACACTTAGGTTCTTAGTTCTTGTGAGAGTTGATGTCTCACTTCCTATCCTTACACTTCTTGTAATTGTGTTTATGTTCTTTTTCTAGTAAAGCCATGTATTGTTGTTATCTTGTTGTTTTTGTCTTATCATCTCGTGTTCATATTATTGTTGGCTATTTTTTTGGTGTAAATTACACCTTGTATCATCTCGTTCTTGTGGTATTATTGTTGGCCGAGACTTGTTACACTTTTGGTCCTCGGTTTGTCTTGTGTTTTGTGTCTTTTTTCCATATTGTGGGTTAATTTCGTTATCACTACAGCACACCGATTTGGCCTGAAAAACCCTGTTTGCACTGTTTTGCCCGTTTCTCCACCCAAATGGTCACAAAAATTTAAATGGACCACATTCGGATGATCCCCAACCTCCCTGGCACGCCTCGATCGATTTTTGGCCCACAACATACCTGACCCCGAACCCACCCTCCAAATCGTGGGCTATAGTACACTGATTTGGCCCAAAAATGCCCCTTCTACGCCATTTCGCCTTATTGTCCACGCAAATGGACACAAAAATTTGAACAGACCACACTGGGACGATCCCAAACCTCCCTGGAATGCCTCGATCGATTTTTGGCCCACAAAATGCCCAGACCCGAGCCCACACCTTAAATCGTGGGCAATAGCACACCGATTTGGCCCAAAATTGCCCCGTTTCACGCCGTTTCGCCCGTTTTTCCACCCAATTGGCCACAAAAATTTAAACGCACCACACTGATATAATCCCCAACCTCCCTAACATGCCCCAGTCAATTTTTTGCCCATAGCACGCCCGAACCCTGGGCCCACCCCCAAAACCGTGGGCAATAGCACACCGATTTGGCTTAAAAATGCCCAGTTCACTCCGCTTCGCCCGTTTGTCCATGTAAAAGGCCACAAAAATTTAAACATACCTCACTGGGATGATCCCCAACCTCCCTGTCATGCCCCGGCCGATTTTCAGCCCACAGTATGCCCGGACCCCAGGCCCACCCCCAAAACCGTGGGCTATAGAAAATCGATTTGGCTCGAAAATGCCCCGTTCTGGTCATTTCGTCCGTTTGTCCACCCAAAAGGCCACAAAAATTTAAACGGACCACACTGGGACATTCCCCAACCTCCCTGGCATACCCTGAACAAGTTTTGGCCCACAACACATTGGACCCACCCTTAAAAACGTGTGCTATGGAACACCGAATTGGCTTGAAAATGCCCCGTTCGTGCCGTTTTGCCCGTTTGTCCACCAAAATGGCCACAAAAATTTAAACGGACCACACTGGGTTGATCCCAAGCCTTCCTGGCATGCCCCAATTTATTTTTGACATACAGCATGCCCTAACCCTAGGCCCACCCATGAATCCGTGGGCTATAGCACACCGATTTGGCCTGAAAATGCCTCATTCGCGTTGTTTACATCGTTTGAAAAAACAAATGGCCACAAAAATTTAAATTGACCACACTGGGATGATCGCCGACCTCCATGGAAAACCTCGATCAATTATAGTCACACAACACGCCTGAAACTCGGGCCCACCCCCGAAACCGTAGGCTATAGCACACCGATTTGGCCCAAAAATGCCCCATTCACGCCGTTTCACCCGTTTGTCCAACCAAATGGCCAAAAAAAATTTAACTGACCACGCTGGGATGATCCCTGACCTCCCTGGTATGCCCTAGTTGATTTTAGGCCAATAGCACGCCCTAACACCACGTCCATCCCCAAAACCATGGGCTATAGCACACGGATTTATTCCAAAAATGCCTCGTCCGCGCCGTTTCACCCGTTTGTCCACCCAAATGGCCTCAAAAATTTTCACGGACCACACTGGGATGATCCCCAGCCTCCCTGACACGCCCCGGTCAATTTTTGACCCACAGCATGCCCGGACCCCGGGCTCACCCACGAAACCATGGGCATAGCACATCGATTTGGCCCGAAAATGCCTTGTTCATGCTGTTTTATCCGTTTGTCCTCCAAAATGGCCACAAAATTTAAGTGGACCATACTGGGATGATCCCCGACTTCCCTGGCATGCCCTGGTCAGTTTTTAGCCCACAGCACGCCCGGACCCCTCGCCCACCCCCGAAACTGTGGGCTATAGCACACCAATTTTGTCCAAAAATGCCCCGTTCATGCAGTTTTGCCCGGTTATCCACCTAAATAGCCATAAAAATTTAAACGGAGCACACTGAGATGATCCCAACCTCCCTGGCATGCCCCAGTGTAGTATTAGACCACAGCACACTCGAATCCCCGCCCCACCCCAAAACAGTGGGTTATAGCACACCGATTTGGCCAGAAAATGCCCCATTCACGCCGTTTCGCCCGTTAATCTATCCAAATAGCCACAAAAATTTAAACGGACTATATTGGGATGATACCCAACCTCCCTGGCTCGCTTCGGTCAGTTTTCAGCCACAACACGCCCGAACCACGGGCCCACCCCCAAAAACGTGGGCTATAGCACACCAATTTAGCCTGAAAATGCCCCGTTCACGCCGTTTCACCCGTTTGTCCAGCCACAGGGCCACAATAATTTAAACGAACAACAGTGGGACGATCCCTAGCCTCCCTGTCATGCCTTGGTCAATTTTTATCCCACAGCACGCCCGGATCTTGGGCCCATCCCCGAAATCATAGGGTGTAACTCACCGATTTGTCACGAAAATGCCCCGTTCGTGCTGTTTCGCCTGTTTATCCACCCAAATGTCCACAAAAATTTAAACGGACCATACTGGGATGATCCTGAACCCCCTGGCATGTCCAGGTTGATTTTCGGCCCACAACACGCTCGAACCCCGGGTCCACCCCCAAAACCGTGCGCTATAGGACACCGATTTGGCTCGAAAATGCCCCGCTCGAGCTGTTTCGCCCGTTTCTCCACCCAAATGGCCACGGAAAATTAAACAAACTACACTGGGATGATACCCAACCACCCTGGCATGCCTCGGCCAATTTTCGGCCCACAGCATGCCCTGATCCTGAGCCCACCCCCAAAACCGTGGGCTATAGCACACTGATTTGGCCAGAAAATGCCCTGTTCACGCCGTTTAACTCATTTGTCCATCCAAATAACCATTAAAATTTAAACGGACCACACTGGGATGATCCTCAACACCCCTGGCATGCCCCGGTTAATTTTTGGCCGACAGCACGTCGGACCCCAAGCCCACCCCAAAAATAGAAGGTTATAGAATACCAATTTGACCCAAAAATTCCCTGTTCGCGCCGTTTCACCCATTTGTCCACCCAAATGGCCATAAAAATTTAAAATGACCATAATTGGATGATCTCCAACCTCTCTAGCTTGCCTCGGACAATTTTTGGCTCACGGTATGCCCGGACCCCATCCCGCCCCAAAAACCGTGGGCTAAAGAACGCTGATTTGGCCCAAAAATGCCCCGTTTGCACCGTTTCGCCCGTTTGTCCACCCAAATAGCCACAAATTTAAACGAACCACATTTGGACTATTCCCAACCTTCCTGGTACGGCCTGATCAATTTTTGGCCCACATTACGCCCAAATCCCGGGCCCACCCTCAAAACTATGGGCCATAACACACCGATTTGCCCTGAAAACTCCCAATTTGCGTTGTTTCGCCATTTTGTCCACCCAAATTGCCAAGAAAATTAAAACAAACTACTCTGGAACGATCCCCAACCTCCCTGGCACACCCTGGTCAATTTTCATCCTACTGCACGCCCGAACCTCGGGCCCACCCCGGAAATCGTGGGCTATAGCACCCCGATTTGGCCCAAAAATACCTCGTTCATGTCGTTTCGCCCATTTGTCCACCCAAATGGCCAAGAAAATTTAAAAAAACCATACTAGATGATCCCCAGCCTCCCTAGCATGCCCCGGTCGATTTTTCGCCCACAACACGCCCGAACCCCGAGCCCACCCCCAAAACCATGGGCTATAGCACACCAACTTTGATCGAAAACTCTCGGTTCACATTTTTTGCTCGTTTGTCCACCCAAAAAGCCCCAAAAATTTAAATGGACCACACTGGGAAGATCCCTAACTTCCCTGGCATACCTCGGTCGATTTTCAGCCAAGAGCACGCCCAAAATTTTAGTCCACCCCCAAAACCTTAGGCTATAGCACATCGATTTGGCCCGAAAATATCCCATTCGCGCCGTATCGCCCGTTTGTCCACCCAAATAGCCACAAAAATTTAAACGGACCACACTTGGATGATAATCAACCTCCTTGGCATGCCCCGATCAATTTTTAGCCCACAACACGCCCAGATCTCGAGCCCACCCCCAAAACCGTAGGCTATAGCACATCGATTTGGCTCGAAAATACCCGTTCGCATTGTTTCGCCCGTTTGTCCACCCAAATAGCCACGAAAATTTAAACGGACCACCCTGGGATGATCTCCAACCTCTCTGGTACATCTCAATCAATTTTTGGCCCACAACACACACAGGACCACCCCCCGATATCATGGTCTATAGCACACCGATTTGGCCCAAAAATGCCCCGTTCGCACCGTTTCGCCCGTTTGTCCACCCAATTGGCCATAAAAATTTAAACGAACCATACTGGTATGATCTTCAGCCTCCCTGGCATGACTTGATCAATTTTTGACCCATATCATGCACGGACCCCGGGCCCACCCCTAAAACCATGGGCTATAGCACACCGATTTAGCCCGAAAATGCCCCGTTCGTGCCGTTTCACCAGTTTGTCCACCCAAATGGCCACAATAATTTAAACGGACCACACTGGGATGATTCCCAACCTCCCTGGCATACCCCGGTCAATTTTTGGCCCACACCACGCCTGAACCCTGGGCCTACCCCCAAAATAGTGGGCTATAGCACACCGATTTGGACCAAAAATGCCTCGTTCGCCCCGTTCGCCCCGTTTCGCTTGTTTGGCCATCCAAATGGCCACAAAAATTTAAACGGACCATACTGGGACAATCCCAAACCTTCCTGGCACTTCCCGGTCGATCTTCGGTCCACAGCACGCCCAGACCATGGTCCCACCCTAAAAACCGTAGGAAATAGCACACAAATTTGGCCAAAAAATGTCGTGTTCGCGTCATTTCGCCCGTTTGTCCAGCCAAATGGCCACAAAAATTTAAAAGAATCACACTGGGATGATCATCAACCTCTCTGGCACTTCCGATTGAGTTTTGGCCCCAGCACGCCTGGACCCCAGGCCCACCCCTGAAATCGTGGGCTATAGCACACCAATTTGGCCCGAAAATGCCCCGTTCGCATCGTTTCACCCATTTGTCCACCAAAATGACCATGAAAATTTAAATAGACCACACTGGGACGATCCTCAACCTCTTTGGCATGCCCCAATCAATTTTCGACCCACAGCATGCCCAAAACCCAGGCCCACCCCCGAAACCATAGGCTACTATAGCACACTGATTTCTCCTGAAAACACCTCGTTTGTGCAGTATCGCCCGTTTGTCCACCCAAATAGGCATAAAAATTAAAATGGACCACACTGGAATGATCCCCAACCTCCCTAACATGCCCTGTCGATTTTTGGCCTACAACACACCCGAACCCTGGGCCCACCCCAAAAACTGTGGGCTATAGAACACCGATTTGTTCCAAAAATGCCCCGTTCGTGCCATCTCGCTAGTTTATCCACCCAAATGGCCACAAAATTTTAAACGGACCACACTGAGATGATCCTAAACCTCCCTGGCATGCCTCGATTGATTTTCGGCCAATAGCACGCCCAGACCTCGGACCCACCCCCAAAATCATGGGCTATAAAAGACCGATTTGCCTCTAAAATGCTGGATTCGCACCGTTTTGCTCGTTTGTCTTCCCCAATGGCCAAAAAAAATTAATCAGACCACACTGCGATGATCCCCAACCTCCCTGACAGAGCACGGTGGATTTTCGGCTTAAAAAAACGCCCGGACCCGGGTCCACCCCCGAAACCATGGGCTATAGCACACCAATTTGGCCCAAAAATACGTCTTTCATGTCGTTTGACTCGTTTGTCCACCCGAATAGCCACGAAAATTTAAATGGACCATACTGAGATGATCCCCAACCTTCCTACAACTCCCCGATCAATTTTTTCCTAACAATTTGCCCAGACCCTGGGCCCACCACTAAAATTATGGGCTATAGCACACCGATTTGGCCTAAAAATGCACCATTCGTGTCGTTTCGCCCGTTTGTCCAACCAAATGGCCGCGAAAATTTAAACGGACCACATTGGGATGATCTCAAACTTTGCTGGCATGCCTCGATCAATTATCGGCCCCAGCACGCCTGGACCCCGGGCCTACCCCCAAAATCATAGGTATAGCACACCAAATTGGCTCGAAAACTTCTCGTTCGTGCTATTTCACTTGTTTTTCCACCCAAATGGCCACAAAAATTTAAACGGACCACACTAGGACAATCCTCAACCTCCATGGCATAGCCTGATCAATTTTTGGCCCACAACACGCCCGAACCTTAGGCCCACCCCTAAAACCGTGGGCTATAGCACACCGATTAGTTCGAAAAAATGCCCCATTCACGCCATCGTGCCCGTTATCCACCCAAATGGCCATAAAAATTGTAAACGGTCTAGACTGGGACGAGTCTCAACCTCCCTGGCACGCCTCGGTGATGGTTGGGTCCAACAGCATGCCCGGAACCCCAGGCCACCCCCGAAATCATGGTCTATAGCAGACCGAGTTGCCGCGAAACACTGGTATTCGCACCGTGTTGCTTGTTGTATCCTCCCGAAATGGCCAAAAAATTGTAATCGGACCATACTAGAATGATCCCCAACCTCCCTAGCATACCACGGTCATTTGTTAACCCACAGCACTCCCGAACCCCGAGCCCACCCCTGAAACTATGGGCTATAGCACACCGATTGTGGCCCAAAATGCAGCTGTCTTGGTGTTTTATCCGTTTGTCCACCCGAATGGCCACAAAAATTTAAACGGACCACTCTGGGATGATACCCAACCTCCCTGGCATGACCCGATCTAGTGTTGGCCAAGAACACCGCGGACCATAGGCCCACCACCAAAACCGGTGGGCTATAGCACACTGATTTGGGCCCAAAAATGCCCCGTTCTCGCCAGTGTTGTACGTGTGGTTTACCCAAATGGCCACAAAATTGAAACGGACCTCATGGGATGATCCCCAACGTCGCTGGCACCGCCCCCGATCAATGTTCGTCCCCAGCACGCCTGGACCCCGAGGCCACCCCCAAAACCATGGGCTATAGCACACCAATTTGGCTAGAAAATTCCTCGTTCCCCGCCGTTTCACCCGTTGTGTCCACCCAAATGGCCTACGAAAATTGTAAATGGGACCACACTGGGGAAGATCCCCAACCTCCCAAGTATGGCTCCGGTCAATGCGACCCACAGCACGCTCGGACCCCAATCCCACCACTGAAATCATGGGCTATAGCATACCGATTTGGCCCGAAAATGCCCCGTTCGCCGGCGTTTCTCCCATTTATCCTCCCAAATGACCACAAAAAGTGAAACAGAATAGACTCGGGAAAATCCCCAACCGTCCTTCCATGCCCCAATCGAGTTCAGACCACAGCACATCCGACAAACCGTGGGCTATAGCACACTAATTTGGCCCGAAAATGCTCCGTTCGTGCCGTTTCTCTCGTTTATCACCCAAACGGCCACAAAATTTAATCGGACCATACTGGGATGATTTCCAACCTCCATGGCATGCCCCGATCAAATTTTGCCTCGCAGTACGCCCAAACCCCGGGCCCACCCCCGAAACCGTGGGCTATAGTACACCAATTTAGCCTGAAAATGCCCCATTCGCGCCATTTCGCCCGTTTGTCCACTCAAATGGCCACAAAAATTTAAAAGGACCATACTGGATGATCCTTAACCTCTTTAGCATGCCTCGATCAATTTTTAGCCCACAACACGCTTAGACCACGGGGCCACCATCAAAATCGTGGGCTATAGTCCACAGATTTGGCCCGAAAATGCCCCGTTTGAGCCGTCTAGCCCGTTTGTCCACCCAAATGGCCACGAAAATTTAATGGACCATAGTAGGATGTTCCCCAACCTCCCTGGCATGCCCTGATCGATTTTTGGCCAACAGCACGCCCGGACCCCGGGCCCACCCCCAAAACTGTGGGCTATACCGATTTGGCTCGAAAATGCCCTGTTGGTCCTGTTTCACCCGTTTGTCTACCCAAATGGCCACAAAAATTTAAACGGACCACACAGAGACGATCCCCAACCTCCCTAGCATGCCCCGATTAATTTTTGGCCCACAACACGCCCAGACCCCTGGCCTTCCCCCAAAATTGTAAGCTATAGCACACCGATTTGTCCGAAAAATGCCCCGTTGGTGTCATCTCGCCCGTTTATCCACCCAAATGGCCACAAAAATTTAAACAGACCATACTGGGATAATCCTCAACCTCCCTGGCACGCCTCGGTCAATTTTCAGCCAACAGCACGCCCGGACCCCGAGCCCACCCCCGAGCCCTCCCCCGAAATCATGGGCTATAGCAGACTGATTTGCCTTGAAAATGCCCCATTCACACTGTTTCGCCTATTTGTCCTCCCAAATGGCCAAAAAAATTTAATTGGACCACACTAGGATGATCCTAAAACCTCCCTGGCATGCCACAATTGTTTTTTGGCCCACAGCACGCCCGAACCTCGGGCCCACCCTCGAAACCATGAGTTATAGCACATCGATTTGGCTTGAAAATTCGTCTTTCATGCCGTTTCACCCGAATGGCCACAAAAATTTAAACAGACCACACTGGGATGATCCCCAACCTCTCTGGCATGCCCCGATCGATTGTTCACCCACATCATGCCTGGACCCCGGTTCCACCACCAAAACCGTGGGCTATACCACACCGATTTGGCCCAAAAATGTCTCGTTCGCGCAGTTTTGCCCATTTGTCCACCCAAATGGTCGCGAAAATTTAAACAAACCATATTGGGATAATCTCCAACTTTGCTGGCATGCCCCGGTCAATTTTTGGACAACAGCATGCCCGAACCCCTGGCTCAATCCCGAATCCGTGGGCTATAGCACATCGATTTGGCTCGAAAATACCCCGTTCGCACCGTTTTTCCGATTTTGTCCACCCAAATGGCAACAAAAATTAAACGGACCACACAGGGATGATACCCAGCCTCCCTGACATGCCCTGGTCAATTTTCAGCCCACAGCATGCCAAACCCTGGGCCCACCCCCAAAACCGTGGGCTATAGCACACCGATTTAGCTCGAAAATGTCCCGTTCTCGCCGTTTCGCCTGTTTGTCCACCCAAATGGCCACGAAAATTTAAACGGACCATATTGGGATGATCTCCAACCTTCCTGGAATGCCTCGGTTGATTTTCAGCCCACAACACGCTCGGGCCCCAGGCACACCCCCAAAACCGTCGGCTATAGCACATCGATTTAGCCCAAAAATGCCCCGTTCGCACTGTTTTTCCTATTTTTCAAACCAAATGGCCACAAAACTTTAAACGTACTACACTGAGATAATCCCCAACCTCCCTAGCATTCCCCGATCGATTTTTTGCCCACAGCACGCTTGGATCTTGGGCTCACTCCCGAAACCATGGGCTATAGCACACCGATTTAGCTCAAAAATATCCCATTCGCGTTGTTTTGCCTGATTGTCCACCCAAATGGCCACAAAAATTTAAATTGACAACAGCCTCCTTGGCATGTCCTGGTCGATTTTTAGCCCACACCACTATCCGTTTCACCCGTTTGTCTACCCAAATAGCCAAAAAAATTTAAATGGACCATACTGGGATGATCCCCAACCTCCCTGGCATGTCCCGATAAATTTTTGGCCCACATCACACCCATACCCTGGGCCCACCTCCAAAACTGTGGGCTATAATACACCAATTTGGCCTAAATATGCCCCGTTTGTGCCGTTTTGACCGTTTGTCCATCCAAATAACCATTAAAATTTAAACGGACCACACTGGATGATCCCCAACATCCCTGGCATGCCCCTGTTGATTTTTGGCCAACAACACGCCAGGCCCCAGTCCCACCCGCGAAATCATGGGCTATAGAACACCGATTTGGCCCGAAAATACCACGTTCGCGCCGTTTCACTTATTTGTCCACCCAAATGGCCACAAAAATTTAAACGGACAATATTGGGATGATCCCCAACCTCCCTGGCATGCCTCAGTCAATTTTTGGCCCACAATATGCCTGGACCCCATCCCATCGCAAAAACTGTGGGCTAAAGAACGCTGATTTGGATAAAAAATGCCCTGTTCGTGCCATTCATCCGTTTGTCTACCCAAATGGCCACAAAAATTTAAATGAACCATACTAGGACAATCACCAACCTTCCTGGTATGACCCGGTCAATTTTTGGCCTATAGTACGCCCAAATCCTGGGTCCACCCTCGAAATTGTGGGCTATAGCACACAGATTTGGCCCAAAAATGCCCAATTCTCGTTGTTTCGCCCGTTTATCCACCCAAATGGCCACGAAAATTTAAACAGACCAATATGTGACAATCCCCAACCTCCATGGCATGCCCCGATCAATTTTGAGCCCACAGCACACCCGAACCTCGAGTCCACCCCAAAAATCGTAGGTTATAGCACATCGATTTGACCCAAAAATATCCCATTCACGCCGTTTCACCCGTTTGTCCACCCAAATGTCCATGAAAATTAAAACAAACCACACTAAGATGATCCCCAGCCTCCCTGACATGCCCCGGTCGATTTTTGGCCTACAACACGCCTGGACCCCAGGCCCACCCCCAAAACCGTGGGCTACAGCATACCAATTTTGACCAAAAATGCTTGATTCGCGCTGTTTCGCCTTTTTGTCCACCCAAATAGCCCCAAAAATTTAAACAGACCACGCTGGGATGATACCTAACTTCCCTGTCACACCCCAGTCAATTTTCAGCCCACATCATACCCGAAACTTGGGCCCACCTCTAAAACCGTAGGCTATAGCAAATTGATTTGGCTCGAAAATGCCTCATTCACGCTGTTACGCCCGTTAGTCCACCCAAATGGCCACGAAAATTTAAACACACCATACTAAGACGATCTCCAACCTCCTTGGCATGCCCCGGTCAATTTTTGGCCCACATCACGCCCAGATCCCGAGCCCATCCCCGAAACCGTAGGCTATAGCACACCAATTTAGCTTGAAAATACCCATTCATACCGTTTCGCTAGTTTATCCACCCAAATAGCCACGAAAATTTAAATGGACCACACAAGGATGATCCCCAACCTCCTTGACATGTCCCGATCAATTTTTGGCCCACAATTTGCCCAAGCCCACCCCCAAAATCGTGGGCTATAGCACATCGATTTGGCTCAAAAATACCTCATTTGCGCCGTTTCGCCCGTTTGTCTACCCAAATGGCCAAAAAAATTTAAATGGACCATGCTGGTACGATCCCCAGCCTCTCTAGCACGACCCGATTGATTTTTGACATACAACACGTATGGACCCCGAGCCCACCCTTGAAGTCATAGGTTATAGCACACCGATTTAGCCTAAAAACGCCCCATTCGTGCCATTTCACCAGTTTGTCCACCCAAATGGCCACAAAGTTTTAACGGACCATATTGGGATGACCCCCAACCTTCCTGGCACACCCGAATGATTTTTAGCGCACAACATGCTCTAACCCTGGGCCCACCCCTAAAACAGTAGGCCATAGCACACCGATTTGGACCGAAAATGCCCCGTTCAAACTGTTTCGCTCGTTTGTCCACCCAAATGGCCACAAAAATTTAAAAGGACCACACTGGGACGTTTCCAAAGCTCCCTGGAATGCCCCAGTTTATTTTCGTCCCACAGCACGCCCAAACCCCAGGTCCACCCTTAAAACCATGGGTAATAGCAAACAGATTTGGCCCAAAAATGCCCTGTTCGCGCCGTTTCGCTTGTTTGTCCACCCAAATAGCAAAAAAAAATTAAAAGAACCATACTGGGATGATCTTCAACCTCCCTGGCATGCCCCAATCGATTTTCGGTGCACAGCACACCCGAATGCTGGGCCCACTCCCAAAACCGTGGGCTATAGCACATCAATTTGGCTCGAAAATGCCCACTTCGCTCCATTTCACCCGTTTGTCCACCCGATTAGCCACAAAAATTTAAACAGACCATTATAGAATGATTTTCAACCTCCTTAGCATGCCCTGGTCGATTTTTGGCTAACAACACGCCCGAACCCCGGGCCCACCCCCAAAACCGTGGGCTATAGCACACCGATTTGCCCTAAAAGTGCCCCGTTCGCGTCGTTTCACCCGTTTGTCCACCAAAATGGCCATGAAAATTTAAACGGATCACACTGGGATGATCCCCAATCTCCCTGGAATGCCCCAATCAATTTTTGGCCTACAGCATGCCCGGACACCAGGCCCACCCCCGAAACTGTGGACTATAGCATACCGATTTGACCTGAAAATGCCTCGTTTGCGCTGTTTCACCCGTTTGTCCATCCAAATGGCCACAAAAATTTAATCGGACCATACTGGGATGATCCCCTACCTCCCTGGCATACCCCGGTCGATTTTTGGCCTACAGCACGCCCGAACCCCGGGCCCACCCCCAAAACCGTAGGCTATAGCACACTGATTTATCCCAAAAATGCCACGTTTGTGCCGTCTCACCTGTTTATCCATCCAAATGGCCACAAAAATTTAAACGGAGCACACTGGGATGATCTTCAACCTCCCTGGCATGCCTCGAGCGATTTTTGGCCAACAGCACAATCGGACCCCGGGCCCACCCCCGAAATCATAGGCTATAGCAGATCGATTTGCCTAAAAAATGCCGCATTCACGTTGTTTTGCCCGTTTGTCCTCCCGAATGGCCATAAAATTTAATTGAACTACAATGGGATGATCCCCAACCTCCTTCGCATGCTGCGATCGATTTTTAGCCCACAGCACACCTGAACCTCGAGCCCACCCCCAAAACCATGGGCTATAGCACACTGATTTGGCTCGAAAATGCGTCTTTCATGCCGTTTCACCCGTTTATCCTTCCGAATGGCCACAAAAATTTTATCGGACCACACTGGGATGATCCCCAACCTCCCTAGCACGTCCCGATCGATTTTTGGCCCACAGCACTCCCGGACCCTGGGCCCACTACCAAAACCGTGGGCTATAGCACACAGATAAAGCCCAAAAATGCACCGTGCGCGCTGTTTCGCCTGTTTGTCCACCCATATGGCCGCAAAAATTTAAACGGACCACATTGGGATATTCACCAACTTCGCTGTCACGCCCCGATCAATTTTTGACCCCAGCACGCCTAGACCCCGAGACCACCCCTAAAACTGTGGGCTATAGCACTCCGATTTGGTTCAAAAATGTCCCATTCTCGCCGTTTTGCCCGTTTGTCCACCCAAATGGCCACGAAAATTTAAATGGACCATACTGGGATGATCCCCAACCTCCCAGGCATGCCCTGGTCAATTTTCGGCCCACGGCACGCTCGGACCCCGAGCCCACCTCCAAAAATATGGGCTATAGCACACCAATTTGGCCCGAAAGTTCCCCATTCGTGCCGTTTCTCCCGTTTGTCCTCTAAATTGGCCACAAAAATTTAAACGAACTACACTGGGAAAATACCCAACCTTTCTGCCATGCCCCTATCGATTTTCGAACCACATCACGCCCGAACCTCTGGTCCACCACGAAATTCGTGGGCTATAGCACACTGATTTGGCTCGAAAATGCCCCGTTCACACTGTTTCTCCTATTTGTCCACCCAAATGGACATAAAAATTTAAACGGACCATACTAGGATGATTCCCAACTTCCCTAGCATGCCCCGATCTATTTTTGACCCACAACACGCTCGGACCTCGGGCCCACCCCTGAAATCGTTGGCTATATCATATTCGCGTCGTTTCACCTGTTTGTCCACTCAAATGGCCACAAAAATTTAAAAGGACCATACGAGGATGATCCCCAACCTCCTTGGCATACCCCGGTTAATTTTTGGCCCACAGCACGCCCGGATCACGGGCCAACCCTCAAAACCATGGGCTATAGCACACAGATTTGGCCTAAAAATGCCCCGTTCGCATCGTTTCGTCGGTTTGTCCCCCCAATGGCCACAAAAATATAAAAGGACCACACTGGGATGATCCTCAACCCCCTGGTATACCCCGATCAATTTTCAGCCCACAGCACGCCCGGACCCTGGGCTCTCTCCCGAAACTGTGAGCTATAGCACATCGATTTGGTCTGAAAATGCCCCGTTTGCGTTGTTTCGCCCGTTTGACCACCCAAATGGCCATAAAAATTTAAACGGACCACATTAGGACGATCTCCAACCTCCCTGGCACGCCCTGACCCCGGCCCTCCCCAAAATCGTAGGCTATAACACATCAATTTGGCCTAAAAATGCCCCGTTCGTGCCGTTTTGCTCGTTTTTCCACCAAAATAACCATGAAAATTTAAACGGACCACACTGGGATGACCCCCAACTACCCTAGCATGCCTCGATCAATTTTAGGCCCACAGCACGCTCGAATCCCAGGACCACCCCCAAAACCGTGGGCTATAGCACACCGAATTAGCGTGAAAACACACCGTTCGCGCTGTTTCACGTGTTTGTCCACCCAAATGGCAATAAAAATTTAAACGGACCATACTGGAATGATCCTCAACCTTCATGGCATGCCCCGGTCAATTTTAGCCCACAGCACGGCCGAACCCCGGGCCTACCCCCAAAACCGTGGGCTATAGCACATCGATTTATCCTAAAAAGGCCTCGTTCGCGCCATCTCACCCGTTTATCCACTCAAATGGCCACAAAAATTTAAACGGTCCATACTGGGATGATCCTCAACCTCCTTGGCAAGCCTTGGTTAATTTTCGGCCAACATCACGCTAGAAACCCGGGCCCACCCACAAAATCATGGGCTATAGCAAATCGATTTGCCTCGAAAACACCGCATTCGCGTCGTTTTGCCTTTTTATCCTCCTGAGTGGCCAAAAAAATTTAATCGGACCACACTGGGATGATCCCCAACCTTCCTAGCATGCCAAAGTTATTTTTTGGCCCACAGCACGCCCGTACCCCGAGCCCACCCCCAAAACCATGGGCTATAGCACACCAATTTGGCCCGAAAATGCGTCTTTCATGTTGTTTCATCTGTTTGTCCAGCCGAATGGCCACGAAAATTTAAACGGACCATACTAGGATGATCCCCAACCTCCCTAGCATGCCTCGATCAATTTTTGACCCACATCACACCCGAAGTCCGGGCCCACCACCAAAATCGTAGGCTATAGCAATTCGATTTAGCTCGAAAATTCCCCGTTTGCGCCGTTTCGCCCGTTTGTCCATCCAAATGGCCGCGAAAATTTAAACGCACCACATTGGATAATCCCCAACTTCGCTGGCACACCCCGATCAATTTTTGGCACCAACACGCCTGGACCCCGGGCCCACACCCAAAACCGCGGGTGATAGCACATCGATTTGGCTCGAAAATGCCTCGTTCCCACCGTTTTGCCCGTTTGTCCAGTGTCCACCCAAATGGCTACGAAAATTTAAATAGACTACACTGGGACGATCCCCAACCTCTCAGGCATGCCCCGATCAATTTTGGGCCCACAGCAGCTCGAACCCCAAGCCCACCTCCAAAACCGTGGGCTATAGCACACCGATTTGGCCCAAAAATGCCCCGTTGGTACCGTTTCTCCCGTTTGTCCTCCCAAATGGCCACAAAAATTTAAACGGACTACACTGTGAAAATTCCCAACCTTCCTGCCAAGCCCTGATCAATTTTTGGACCACAGCACGCCCGTACCTCTGGCCCTCCCCCGAAATCGTGGGCTATAGAACACTGATTTGGCCCGAAAATGCCCCGTTCGCGCCGTTTTGCCTCTTTGGCCACCCAAATGGCCACGAAAATTTAAACGGACCATACTGGGATGATCCCCAACCTCCATGGCATGCCCCAATCGATTTTTGACCCACAGCACGCCCGAACCCCGGACCCACCCCCAAAATCGTGGGCTAGAGTACACCGATTTAGCTCGAAAATGCCCCATTCGCACCGTTTTCCCCGTTCGTCCACTCAAATGGCCACCAAAATTTAAACGGACAATACTGGTATGATCCCCAACCTCCCTGGCACGCCCCAGTTGATTTTTGGCCCACAGCATGCCCGGACCCCTAGCCCACCCCTAAAACCGTGGGCTATAGCACACTGATTTGGCTCGAAAATGCCCCGTTCGCCCCATTTTGCTCGTTTGTCCACCCAAATGGCCACGAAAATTTAAACAAACCATACAGGGACGATCCCCAGCCTCTCTGGCATGTCCCGAGCAATTTTCAGCCCACAACATGCTCGAACCCTGGGACCACCCCCAAAACCGTGGGCTATAGCACACCGATTTGGCTCGAATATTCCCCGTTCTCGCCGTTTAGCCTGTTTGTCCACCCAAAGGGCCACAAAAATTTAAATGGACTGTATTGGGACAATCCCCAATCTCTCTGTCATGCCCCAGTTGATTTTTGTCCCAAAACACGCTCACACCCTAGGCACACCCCCGAAACCGTCGGCTATAGCACACCGATTTGGCCCAAAAATGCTCCGTTCGCGCTATTTTGATCGTTTGTCAACCCAAAAAGTCATAAAAAATTAAACGGACCACACTGGGATGATCCGCAACCTCCCTAGCACCCCTGGTCAATTTTCGGCCCACAGCACGCCCGGATCCTAGGCTCACCCTCGAAATCGTGGGCTATAGCACATCGATTTGGCCCTAAAATGCCCAATTCACGTTGTTTTGCCTGTTTGTCCACCCAAATGGCCACAAAAACTTAAAAGGACCACACTGGGACGATCCCCAACCTCCTTGGCATGCCCCGGTCGATTTTCAGCCCACAGCACGCCCGGACCCCGGGCCCACCCCTAAAACTGTGGGCTATAGCACATTGATTTGGCCAAAAAATGCCTTGTTCGCGTCGTTTTGCCCATTTTTCCACTCAAATGGCAACAAAAATTTAAATAGACCATACTGGTATGATCCCCAACCTCCCTAGAATGCCCCAGTCGATTTTTCTCCCACAGAACGCCTGGACCCATGGCCCACCCCCAAAACCATGAGCTATAGCACACCGATTTGGCTCCAAAATGCCCCGTTCGTGCCGTTTCGCCCGTTTGGCCACCCAAATGGCCACGAAAATTTAAACGGACCATACAGGGACGATTCTCAGCCCCCCTGGCATACCTCGAGCGATTTTCAGCCAACAGCATGCCAGAACCCTAGGCCCACCCCCAAAACTGTGGGCTATAGCACACCGATTTGGCTCGAAAATGCCCCGTTCGCATCGTTTTGCCTGTTTGTCCACCCAAATGGCCACAAAAATTTAAACAGACCACATTGGGATGATACCCAACCTCCCTGTCATACCCCGGTTAATTTTTGGCCCACAGCACACTCGGACCCTAGGCACACCCCCGAAACCGTCGGCTATAGCACACCGATTTGGCCCAAAAATGCCCAGTTTGCTCTGTTTTGCCCGTTTGTCAACCCAAATGGCCACGAAAATTTAAACGGACCATACTGGGATGATACCCAACCTCCCTAGCATGCCCTGGTTGATTTTCGGCCCACAGCATGGCCGAATCTTGGACTCACCCCTTAAATCGTAGGCTATAACACACCGATTTGCCCCCAAAATGCCCCATTCACGCTGTTTCTCCTGTTTCTCCACCCAAATGGCCACAAAAATTTAAACGGACCACACTGGGACAATGCCCATCCCCCCTGGCATGCCCTGGTCGATTTTAATCCCACGGCACGCCCGAACCTCAGGTTCAGCCCCAAAACCGTAGGTTATAGCACACCGATTTGGCTTGAAAATTCCCCGTTTATGTCGTTTCACCCTTTGTCTACCCAAATGGCCACGAAAATTTAAACGGACCACACTGGAACGATTCCCAACCTTCCTGGCATGCCACGATCGATTTTCGTCCCACATCACGCCCGGACCCCGGGCCGTCCCCCGAAACTGTGGGCTATAATAGCACACCTATTTGGCCCGAAAATACCCCGTTCATGCCGTTTCTCTCATTTTTCCATACAAATGGCCACGGAAATTTAAACGGACCACACTGGAACGATCTACAACCTCCCTAACATGGCTCGATCGATTTTTGGCCCACAGCATGCTCGAACCCCGGGCCCTTTGATACAAAAACAGCCCACCAAGATGCCAAAATAGTCCACAAAATATGAGAAGAACAAGCAACACAAAGGGATACAAGATGACAAACACAAAAACACACGGATTTGCAAAATAATGAAAGGATAGATAGTGAGACCAAGATTATTACAAGTTTAAGAACCAAGTGTATTTCAACACTAACCCTAATGAATGTAACAATCAAAACCACACTCTTACGGTGACCGCCAAGGAAATCAACTCACCTCAAGATCCACCGTTTCCAAGCAAAGGTCAATATTGGTTTTTCCAAGCCCTATACTAAGGATGACTTTTCCAAGCCCTAACTAAGACTACACTAAGGTGGTCTACTCTCAAGAGAGAGGATTTTCAAGTGTTTCATATATTCATCATTCAAAAACTAAAGAGAAAAGACCTAATAAGAGACAATATATATCCTAGTTTATTACATAGTATAATGGACCAAAATACCCTTAATGAAATGGGAGGTCATGGATTGTTTCTTTAACATATGCAATTCCCAAAAGCACAAGAGAGTGAGTTAGTAACATGCTCAAACTTTGTTAATTCTTTTTCTTTTTTTAAAAAAGAAAAAACTAAAAACTTTATGGCGCAGATCAGGTTTTAGTAAATAATTTCTAGGTTCCTTTATTAAGCTTATACCAAACTGAATATTATATTTACATTTATTTTCTAATAGAAATACCTTTTTTCTCATTTGACTTAATTAATCTTTCTCAGGACAAACTTATCTACCATAAACTGCTAATTCGTTCTATGAGATATTTAAAGTTATGAAACTTCAACAAAAAAAAAAGGAATGAACAGATCTCATTACCCTTGGCCTGACGATAAGGACCTTCAAAGATTTATGTAGACGGTCCACCACCTTAACTTGAAAATATTCCGCCTCGCCATTCTTGACCGAAAGGATTATATAGTAAGTTACGCCTCTACAACCATCTTCGTTAACCCTAATAATCTCATTGACCTCATATGTAGTGTCTTAACATGAATGCACAGGAAATTTCTCATCTTTCTAGAGAAAATAAGGAAAAAGAACAAGTACACAGAAAAATGGCAAGCGTTACTAGAGCATACATTTTTTTTGTTGTACTGCTTAAGTGCCTGTGCGGCATAACCCTTCATCAATTTAACGTTCTCGAAATCTTCCAAGTAGTACCACATCGGGGTTATGGAACGGAATGGAACCGAACAAGGATAATCTTTAATGTCAAATCCCTATCAAAGTAAGAGTCGACCAAATAGAGACAAACATCACTTATTGCAACCAACCAATATGTTCTTGTAAGAAATAAGCTTTGGAAAAAAATCAGCATGTTATATCATATCAGACAAGCATCCAAGAATTTTATTTGCTTGTAAGTACCACATAAAATGGTGTTGTTTTTCACATTTCGTTTATTTTCATTAGCATATCCACATATGATATTCAATCTTTCCCACGATTCTAACATAAGTGAGCATATCAAAACTAGCGAATTCCGATCCCCCCCTCCCTTTTCTTTTTTTGAGAAAGTAACATCGATCCCCCTTTTCTTTTATTAACATGCTCTATACTAAAACAGACTCAAAAGTCACTTCCTGCCAAATTGCACCACTTTGGTTTAGGGCCTAGAGATTGTAACAGTTGAAAGCCAAAACAATTGAAGGAGCAGAGAGAGCAATCAAACTTGATGTTTGGCATCCACGTAGTGTTGTTTAATGGTGGTGGTTACTGTTTGACTACCATATGATGACTTCAAAAGAAACAAGAAGATATAATGCTAGAAAATATATATTTAACCCAATGCAGAATTTATACGGGATTGAAACATGGAATGTCATTAGAAATTTCAGTTCCCAAAAATTCTTCCTTTTTTTTGCTAGTTTCAACAATAGCATCCCACAGGTTGGTTCTGGGGAGGGTCGAAGATAAGAAGTTTTGTTTCAGAAAGACACTCGGCTGAGCAATAAGTGAAAAAGAGACATTAGCAACAAACAGAAACAGCAGCAAGGCGAAACAACAACAAGGCGAAACAACTGGTACATGTATTAATCTAATAGTCTCCTGCGTTTCATTAGACTGAAACTCAATATTATAATCTCCCTAACCGTACTGATGTGCCAAGTCGTCTGAACAAGTTATGGATACAACATATTAGAAAATAGGCCAAGGAGTGGCGGACTGACACCCCTTTTTCGGAAAGTTACATTGCGCAGCTAGGCAAAAATGTTACATGTATATACTACATACTGACGCCCGTCGATTCGGGCTTAAGCCAACTCGACCAAGGAGGGAGCTTAACTCAATTTCAATAATAGAAGCATAACCTATGACTAATGTATGTAGACCAAGGACTTTGCTTCTTTGTGAATTTACTTCTTTATACCTTGACATCCCTTGGTGAAAGTTGTAGCTCCGCCAATTAGGACCCAACCACATAAGAAAATTCATGTTATAATACCTATTTGACGAAAAGCAGTCTATATAAAAGATGAACTTGATGGAGAAAAGGCCATCTATAGAGCGAAAGGTGAAAAAACACATCTAAAGTATTCCAATTTTTGAATTTCATGCCTAAACTATCACCAATTAGTTTCATCATTCACTTCCTCTTCATTCACCTTTTGTTTCTTCACCGACGGCTCACCGTATTTCGATTCCCTTGATGGCAGCGACGACTTTGGTGGTTGCAACATCATGTCAAATCCACAAAGAACCTAAGATTTGGGTATGTAGTATTGCTCCAAATTAACTAATATGGATATTATAAATAATAGTAAAAACTTTTCCTTAAAAAAGAACGTTTATTCTAGAAAAGAAATTAATTGTTGTTTGTTTTTGTGTTTTATAAAGAAAAGTTTACATAAAATATTTTTCTTTACCATATATGATATAATCCTTAATTTTTATATATTATAAGGTATAAAATATTACAATAGATTAAAAAATAGTAAAAGATGATTTTGTCACTTTTAATGAAGGACAAAAAGTTTAAATTGCTTTTGTTTATTCTAAAAAAGAAATTAATTGTTGCTTGTTTTTATGTTTTATAATGAAAAGTTTACATAAAATATTTTTCTTACCATATATGATAGGATCCTTAATTTTATATATTATAAGTTATAAAATATTACAATAAATAAAAAAATAGTAAAAGATGATTTTGTCGGACTTTTAATACACTAATTTAGGTGTATGCACCTCGTGCGTGTACCTTACTTTAATGAGTTTAAACAT
Source organism: Capsicum pubescens (assembly GCA_030864215.1). Lineage (NCBI taxonomy): Eukaryota > Viridiplantae > Streptophyta > Magnoliopsida > Solanales > Solanaceae > Capsicum > Capsicum pubescens. The sequence goes on from CM061542.1 coordinate 7,545,937, forward strand.
TACATTAAATGCAGTATTTGTTTAAATAATAGAAATGAATACAATAATTAAATTCAAAACCTTTTGAACATGTAAAGATGGAGAACTTATTTTATTAGTTATGTGTATTTGTAAATATCTAGATGCAAATAAAATAATTGAAATACATTGACAATCCCTTAAATTACATTGGTGTCTTCAGTCTAGTAAGCAGATGATTAGTGCTTGATAATCTATAAAATTGCACAATTTTACTTGATTTCATCCTAGAAGTACGAAATTTGACTTGAAGAATCCATGTCACTTTAATCCCTCTTCTTCATCAAATATTCGATATATCTTTTCTACCACTTCAAATATAGCCATTCTCTTCTCCCAAATTCCAAAATGAAGTTTGTATCATAGATTAAGAGAAACAATAAAAATAGTGTCGAAAAAATTGTATTATTATTTAACTACGCATATACAATAATAACATCATTATACATAATATCAACACAACCAAGAATGAAAAGTAAAAACAAAAATAGAAACATGCCTTTAAATTCGCTATTAATCGACACAAATTTTTAAGCCCATGCTGCATGTGAATTTTCCTTCTCTTGCAATTATTCATTTATTCATTGAAGAAGGTAAGAAGATAATAATCTTATAACAACAACAAACATATTCACAGTAATAACTCAAAGTAGAAAGAGAATTCATAACCATTCCACCAAAAAGTTAAAAATAAATGGAATTTAACTCCAAAATATTGCTAATTTTTTTTACTACTTTCTCCATCTTATGATTGCAGGTTGTTTCAATGTCTTAATATAATTTTTCGAAATCTAACAAAAGCGTCTTGAACATAAGAAAATACGCTTTATTTATTGTAATATTGACATACATTAATAGCAAAATTATTCAACAAAAACTTTTTATATATAAAAAAAGATATTTTATTTTTTGAAATAACACACACTAATAGCTGAAATATTTTCCATCAGTAATATAATAAGCAAAATAAAGATGAAATAGTATGCCACTACACAAAGATGATAACAAAATTTGTGTTGTTTTCTCTTTTTGGAGGACAAATATGTTTTGCTTTGTCTGAAAAAAAAATTAATTGTTCACAAGTTAAATTTAAATGCTTACGCACCTGTGATCATTGAAAAAACAATACAATTGACTATGTTCCCTTCAAAAAAATAATTTGAATAAAAACACTAAATAAAAAGACAAAGAAATAAAGAAGAAGACTCAATATATGTGTATTTCTACGGACTATATGTGTATAACCTTTTTTCATTGTCATCGTTCCTAGGATTTCTTATATAGTTAAAATAGGTATTTTACTCCAAGAAATTATAGACTCTTACCGTATATATCTTTTATTATGTATTTAAAAATTTCTTAATTATTAAAATCTATTTTTTCCTTACTAGCACGCCACGATCGATTTTCGGCCCACAGCACACCTGGACCTCGGGCCCACCCCCGAAATCGTGGGCTATAGCACACCGATTTGGCTCGAAAATGCCGCGTTCGCACCGTTTTGCCTGTTTGTCCACCTGAATGGCCACGAAAATTTAAATGGACCACACTGGGACGATCCCCAACCTCCCTGGCACACCTCGGTCAATTTTCTGCCCACAGTACACCCGGGCCCACCCCTGAAACCGTGGGCTATAGCACATCAATTTGGCTCGAAAATGCCCCTTTCACCCGTTTGTCCACCTGAATGGCCACGAAAATTTAAACAGACCACACTGGGAAGATCCCAACCTCTCTGGCACGCCCTAGTCAATTTTCGACCCTCAGAACGCTCGGACCCCAGGCCCACCCCCAAAATTGTGGGCTATAGCACACTAATTTGGCCCGAAAATGCTCCGTTTGCGCTATTTCATCCGTTTGTCCACCTAAATGGCCACGAAAATTTAAACGGACCACACTGGAACGATCCCTAACCTCCCTGGTACGCCCCGATCGATTTTTGGCCTCAGCACGCCCAGACCCCCGGCCCACCACCTGAATGGCCACAAAACTTTAAATGGACCACACTGGGACGATACCCAACCTCCCTGGCACACCCCGGTCAATTTTCTGCCTACAGCACACCCGGACCCCGAGCCCACCCCTGAAACCGTGGGCTATAGCACATTGATTTGGCCCGAAAATGCCCCTTTCACCCGTTTGTCCACCTAAATGGTCACGAAAATTTAAACGGACCACACTAGGAAGATCCCCAACCTCCCTGGCACGCCCTGGTCAATTTTTGACCCTCAGAACGCTCGGACCCCAGGCCCACCCCTGAAATCGTGGGCTATAGCACACTATTTTGGCCCGAAAATGCCCCGTTTGCGCCATTTCGCCCGTTTGTCCACCCAAATGGCCACGAAAGTTTAAACGGACCATACTGGAATGATCCTTAACCTCCCTGGTACGCCCCGATCGATTTTTAGCCTCAGCACGCCCAGACCCCCGGCCCACCCCCAAAACCGTGGGCTATAGCACACCGATTTAGCCCAACAATGCCCCGTTCGCGCCGTTTTGCCGGTTTGTCCACCCAAATATCCATGAAAATTTATATGGACCACACTGGGACAATCCCTAACCTCCATGGCACGTCTCGGTCGATTTGTGGCTCACAGTACGCTCGGACCCCGAGCCCACCCCAAAAACCGTGGGCTATAGCACACCGATTTAGCCCAAAAATGCCCCGTTAGCGCCGTTTCGCCCGTTTGTCCACCCAAATGGCCACAAAAATTTAAACGGACTACACTAGGATGATTCCCAACCTCCCTGGCATGCCCCAGTCGATTCGCGGCCCACAGCACGCCCGGACCTCAGGGCCACCCCCAAAACCATGGGCTATAGCATACTGATTTGGCCCGAAAATGCCCCGTTCGTGCCGTTTCGCCCGTTTGTCCACCCAAATGGCCACGAAAATTTAAACGGACCAACTGGGACGATCCCCAACCTCCCTGGCACACCCCTATCGCTTTTCGACCCACAGCAAGCCCGGACCTTGGGCCCGCCCCCAAAACCTTGGGCTATAGCACACCGATTTGTCCCGAAAATACCCATTCGCGCTATTTCACCTGTTTGTCCACCCAAATGGCCACAAAAATTTAAACGGACCACACTGGGATGATCCCCAACCTCCCTGGTATGCTCCGATCGATTTTTGGCCCACAGCATGCCCTAACCCCGGGTCCACCCCTGAAATCGTAGTTATAGCACACCGATTTGGCCTGAAAAATGCTCCGTTTGCGTCGTTTTGCCCGTTTGTCCACCCAAATGGCCACAAAAATTTAAATGGACCACACTGAGACGATCCCCAACCTCCCTGGCATGCCCCGATTGATTTTCGGCCCACAGGACATCCGAACCCCGGGTCCACCCCGAAACTGTGGGCTATAGCACACCGATTTGGCCCAAAAATACCCCGCTCGCGCTGTTTCACCCATTTATCCACCCAAGCAAAGATTCAACAATAATACTAAAAAATAATATCCAAAGTGTAGTAATTAATAATATAATCAAACCAAGTCACAATTGAACAAAAAAAAAGAAAATAGATAAACCTTAGATTTTTTGCTATTTTATTCAGCGGCAACATGATTGTTTCATCCAACTTTTGGATCAAAACCTTAACTGAAAAAGAAACATGAGAAAATAATTAAAGGGTGGGGTGGATTTATTGTGATCATTTGTTATATAATCTTTATAGCTATTAATTAAAAGTTATAAATAAAGACAAAAAGGCCGATGATAATGAACGCAAAAAGTCTTGAATCAAAAAGATGATGATAATGAATGTAAGGAGACTTAGATCAAAATCAAAATATATAAAAAGTAGAAATAGAAAAGCACGTGTTTCTTGTGAAATTTTTAATTGATTTAGAAATGGTAAATATTATAATTTCTTACCTGAAATAAATAACCCCAAAGCTGATACCTATTTTATTGGATATAGCTGTAGGTTTTATAAAATTTATGAAAATTTTACTATGAAATTTCCATAAAATTCAATACCAAAAGTAATTTGATTTATTTCATTAGAAAACATAAACTTCAAATATAAAGAGATTACACTGCGTAAGCAGCACACGTCCTTTTGGACATTTTATTATTGCTCGTCCATAATGAACTTCTAATAGAATTTGAATTTCAAAACTATTAAGGCAAAAGAATTATTTTATAAGGTAAAATTTTAATTAATGTAAAACACCTAATTATAGCGAACAAAGTTAAGATAAAATCTAACCTTTTAAAATACTAAAAATTACACAAATACACAACTTATGTTTTTAATATTACAAAAAATCTCAACTCCCTAAACATATTACAAAAATCTCACATATACACAGAATGCTATGTATATGTCGGCTATGTTATGTATATTAATAGGAAGAAAGAGTAAAGTAATTAAAAAAGTGGAAGAGAATGTAATTACTTTTAAAAGGTTGATATTTATGTTATTTATACTTTAAAATAAGCATATACACCCATATAATGTGGCACGAAGTTTTTGGTCTATTATAGGACGATGTGAGTTATATATCATCCAAAATATCATGTTTTTAACACTCGGAACCACTGAATAATGGCCCTGCACAATTAGGAACTCCAAATAATATGACAAAACAAAAAAACATGTTTGCACACAACATCACCACCAATTAAAATAAACAACCTGTAGCATAGGAAAAAGAAAAAAAAATCAATTGAGAAGGGCAGAGCTTAAAAAATTATTACTATTATATATATATATATATATATATAAACAGTAGAGACGATTCATAAACCAAAAAGACATTAATTATATTTTTGAGAAAAATCACGTATCCAAAAAAGGAGACAAACTAATAATTTTGGAGAAAACTATTTTCGGTTGTTGTGTAAGGGTGAATTTTTAAAATATATTTTTGAAAAGGAAAAAGGTGAAAATATGGTTCCTTATTTTACATGTTATTTCCATTTTTTTCTTAAACTCTTATTCAATTATCTACCAACATTAAAATAAAATCCATTATATTTTTTCTTCCAAAATCGCTAGGGTTAAAATATACTAATTAGTTTTCTTTCCATATACTTTAGGATTTCTTAATTTTAAAATTTAAATATTATAAATATGAAAATAGTAAAAAGACAATTTTGTCTATTGCGAAAACTTTTAATGAAGGGCAAAAAATTCAAATAAATTTTCTAAGGGTCTTCACACTTTTAATATATTATATTGATATAGATATAGATAGATTATAGATATAGATTATAGATATAGATATAGATATAGATATAGATATAGATATAGATATAGATATAGATATAGATATAGATATAGATATAGATATAGATATAGATATAGATATAGATATAGATATAAATATAGATATAGATATAGATATAGATATAGATATAGATATAGATATAGATATAGATATATGTGATAGTTGATTGTGCAAACCTTCCATCATAACAAAAAGCAAAAGTCGGGAAGAAGAAAGACCACATGACACATATTTACATAGAGAGCTCAAATGTCCCAACCTTCAATTAAAATACAATTATATCTTGCATTTTAATTTGTAGATTTATACGTGATTTCTGGTTGGAAGTTGTGATCTTGAGTTTCCCTAATGTGATGGCATTTAGGGATTATTATGTGAATCTCCCGCGCGTCCTTATAGGCAGCAAACACTCTCTGCGCTTCCGGCAACACAATAAGTTAGAAAGCAAGTACTTTGGGTCATTTAAGGTTCTGAAGTGAATTGATTGAGTTGCGTGCATAGGAACCCCGGGAAAACAAGTCATCTCTGGATAAGTTACACAAATGATGGTCCATAGGAGAAATTTCGTAACACCCCGCATTCTCGAGCTAGAAAATAAACCGTCGTTCCTACGTGCGTAAGCTCAAATTCCATGCTTTATATTTAAATTCATATTCCATGATCTTTCTCCTAGTATATGAAAAGCTTATGAGGTGAAAAATGTTCATAGAAGTGGCCAAAAGCAAGGTTGACGCTAAGAACCTTTCATTCATCCAAAATTGGATATTCGATTCTACAAGGGTCTACTTTAAATGAGTATAAATCTTGATACACATCGAATTTTGCATCTCAAAACCCACCAAATTGTATTTAATTGAATTAGCTTTCCAACGATACCAATTTCGCTAAAATCCGATAACCGAGCGAAAAGTTATGACATTTTTTGTGTGAAGCAGTAAGCTGACGCGATGTCGACACGACGCGTCGGCCTACGCGTTACGGAAATTTTTTTCATGCCAAATCAGTTTCTAATTGATCTAGGGGAGTTTTAGTCATTTCTCCTCACCCAAATTTCGTTTATAACACCGAATTTAAGCCCTAGAACAACATTTGAGCCCCAAAATTCACATTCTCCTCAAATTAAAATCATCTTCTCTTTCCCCAAAGATTCAAGAACTCATCCCTAAGATCAAGAATTCCAAGAAAAGGATCAAGATCTAGGTTCCATTCTTCTAACTACGAAATCTAAGGTACGTGGGGTTTATCCTAAAACTACATGGGCTTATTGAAAACACTCAATTATGATTTAAAGATCATCAAGCATGAATTTGTTAAAGGGGTTTTGAAATTCATGATTTTATTTTACTTTATGCATGTTTAATGATATTGTTGTTTTTCCCTTTAGGCCTTATCCCCTTAAATTGATTTACACATATATGTATATGTATGAAGAATTGAAATTTAAGATTTTGTTTGAGAGCATAAATTATGAAATCCCTCTCCTGTGATAAATTCAAGTTTTTGATCTCATTGTGAATGATTTGAAATGCATGATTTATGGTTTGAAAATAGTTTTCTCAAAACCATAGTATTTGAGCCTGATTTAGAGATAATGAGAGGGAGCTTCTTGATATAGTTATGTTTTGTTTTAAAGAGAAAGAGTTGCATGTGATTGAGATATTTGACATGACAAGAGTTGTATGTGATTGAGATATTTGACATGACCACCTTGCATTATGGAAATGCTGACAAAGAGTTTCTTGCATATGTTTATATGAGTTTTAAAGAAAGAGTTTCTTGAATTGTTTTATTGATATGGTGGTCCCAAACTTATGTTTTGAAAACAGTGATTGTAATATGCTAGAAATGGCGCAGAGATGTGACTTGCAAGTCAATGGTATGACGATACCATAAGTATGTATGCCATAACAGAGTAAGAGATTTCAGAGTATATTTTCAGAATATGTTTTTAGAAAATGCATGATTTTAAAAGAGTTAAAAATGTGCTTAAAGAGGGTTAGGTGGTTACCTGAAGAGGGTTTGAGTTCACGTAACTCTTAGCCTGAAACCGTATTTGCCGATACGGGTAGATTATCATTGTACGCTGGCGACGACTGTGTGGCGTAGTAGGTACAGAGACTCCGACCCTTGCGGCACACTTGGGTTGGGGGATTGGCTGCCGAGTTAATGGCAGTTTCCATATAGCCCGTGGAATTTCAGAGTTGTAGGGTATACCACCTAGCGCAGAAGTAAAACAAAGAGTGTCATAGAGTTCAGATGATTTTACAGAGTCTTTTAAATATGCCCATGTGATTTCTTATTAGATGACATATATACAAACTGATTTAAATTGCTCTCATATATGTTGAATATAAATTGCTATTTTGAATTTGCTCTGCATACCAGTACATCTGTATTGACCCCCTTTACCTACCTCTCAGGTTCTGAGGCTCAGTTTAGGGTCCTTATAAGTAGTAGATATTTCAGATAGTAGAGAAAAGTTCAGTGGTGAGCCTTCTATATTCCAGAAGGCCTAATGTCTTACAGTCATTTATGATTTCTATAGTTTTGGTCTACTGGGGCCTTATCCCAGATAGAGTAGAGATTTTGCAGACTGAGTCAGATGTTATTTAGATGTTGTTGAAATGCAGTTTTCATCATTATCTTGAATTTAGAATTGACCATGATTCCGTATTATGTTTTGTTCCGCATCTTCTTTATTATTTATATGAACATTGTGCATGGTTACCAGATAGAGAGGGGCATCCGGGACTTTATGGTTTGGAATGCTCGTCACGGCCAGGGCCTCGGTTCGGATCGTGACAAATTTGTAAGGAGGTAATGTTATGACCACACACCAAGTGAGACACAATGTATGCAAGCCTGTACATATTAAGCTTTGAAAATAGAACTACTTGTGAATTGCAAGGTGAACCATTTTTAACAAAAAATGTTCACGTGAACTTAGATTTATGGAAGTGATTATTTTAAGAGAGGATGATTTCAATAAATCGAGGAAATACTTTTGAACTTATGTATCCTTATTTATAAAATTATTAATTGAATTAAAAGTACATTAGAAGGGGCAAAAAATAGTCAGATTTCAATTTTCCATTTATATGTTTAAATGGACTAAAGGATTTGTAACAAGAAAATCAAACAGGGGAGGTAAACACAAAAAAATTAGATGATTATGTGAACAATGTCTAAGTCATGAATTCGACGACTCTGATTATAATTAATCACGAAACTATTAAACGGTTGGAGCAACATAGGTCAAAGGTATACTGTTCAATGAAAAAAGATACTAATATTTGACAATGCAATGCACAATTGTTGAAGTTTAGACATAATCAGAATGACCTGCATTACTGTAATTATTTATCTAAAAGTTCAATACACTCATGTGCATGAAACAACATATACTGCACTTGATCGAAGTCCGCCACTGCCGGTGAGGATTCCACCAGTCAACTGCCGCCACCGAACCAGACGGAGAAAGCCCCACAAACATATCAAAGAAGTGCAGCGGCACCTCCGATCAGTAGGTGTTGTTAACGATAGCAGAACCTTGTTGGATTTTTGTTTAAAATAAATTAATCTTTCCTTTAGATGAAGAGGTGTCTATTAGATAAATGGTTGTGTCCTTTCAGTATTTAATTTTCATCACTTCTATATATATCCTACCTCTTGAGATTTCCAATAGGATTGTTTTCACTATTTGCTTAGTGCAGAAATTCATAGGCTTGTCATATCCACTAAAACTATTTACGTTAAATCCCATAGCAATCTCGCAGAACAGAGGGAGGAAATATCATTTTTAGGAAAGCATTTCAAGCCTTATAATTTTGATGTTCTTCATCTTTGTATTCTTCTTCGTATATATTTTTATGTTATGTGTTGATGGAACATATTTTCCAACAGACCTCACCATCGCCACTGCCACATGCAGCCGGCGACCACCGCCCCAAGCTACCATCCCCGCTGATGCCGTATATTTAGCTACTTTCTTCGGAAAGTTGTCTCCGGCATGGTATCTTTATCATAGTTATACTCAATCGCTTGCTGCTACGTCGGGAAGATCATGAAGTTGGCGCCGCACTTGTTTGTGGACTTTTGCTTGAGAAATTATCGCAATTCCATATGATTTTATTTCGATAGCTGAAGCATGTTTCTGTTCCTTCACCTGAAGTATGTTTAGACATCCTTGGTACTTGAAGAATATGATTTATGTGTGATGGAGAGAGAATTCAAATAATTGTGCCTTTTTGATTTTAACAAATTGTGTTTGGGTGTATTTATGGTAATTTAGCATATTTTACTGATTTGATTTTTTTCTGAAATATCCTTTTTCCTCTTTTACTTTCCCTTGATTTATTTGAATATTTTTTCTTCCTTTGCTACTTTCACTGTATAAACAACCGCAATTCCCCTCCCCATTCTTTACGACACACGACACGAAAGCTACATGTAAGCAAAAAGTAAAAATTTTACTTTATTATTTTTTGCCTACTTACATTCGGAGCATTGGTCTTGACCCTTCTGTGGCAATTCCTACTTGAATCCTGTGCTGCTTGGTTTCTTCTTCTTCTTATTGTTTATTATCGTCAACCGGTATGTCCCTATCGACGTAATTTTCATTCTCTATGTGATATGTTGTGAAAATCATTAGAAAGCATGCCTATAGGAGCTAATTCAAAAATAATTTATTTTCCCGCTTGAGTATGTTGGTATCTAGTTTTCTTTGTGTATGCTGTGGTATTTTGATTGTATTAACAGGTGTCATTGAAGGGTATTTCGGAATTGGAAGAGTCGCTTGGGAATTTGGGAAGGGCGTTTCAATTATTTTTAGTTTAGTTTTATTGATATGTAATTTATTGTACAACGATGTAATAAATTATGGGGACTCTTTGGGGACGGGGTTTATGTGCTTTATGTGCTACATGAATCACTTACGAAAACTTTGAATTAGGATTGATAACAAACTTATTTTTTTTCCTCCTAGTTAAATTAACTCTCCGACGTATAAAGCTCTAGCATGTTATTTTAACCGATGACAAAATGGTTAATGTTCAAACGTCTGTATTTATGTTCCTGCACGATTTCTATTAATTTCCAGTATGTCAATTTTATTTTTCAGCCTCCAAGAATCAATTTTCAATAAAATCATTGTTCAGCAGTTTAAATACTTTGCAACATAAATTGATTCCCAGCCTATTAAAAAAGGTAAAAATTACACTTTTTGAAACAAATTTTAGGGCAAATGGATTTCCAGCATTGTTTTATTAATTTTCAGAGGTGATTTCCTACATGTTAATTAGCTAGATTTTGAATCTTGTTTTCTTTACCCATTTTTTTTTGGTGTTTTGTCTTATCTGTTTTCTGTTTCCTTAATTGGGTATTTCTATTTTTGGTTAAATATTGTGTCTTTGGTTGGATTGTAGTTATATCTTGATCATTCTACAGTTTACTGGACATGTTCCTTTTTGGAGTTTTTGTTTGGGGGGGTCTGCTGTTGAGGCATTTCTGTGTGAAGCTGTTACTGGCATTGTGATTTTTTTACAAGCTATAAGTGTAGCTTTTTAATTAAGTGCTCTCGGAAAAAAACTATTCTCTCCCTCTCATTTTATGTAACGTTATTTTTTTTTACTCCGTTCCAAAAAATGTCACCTTACTGTAATTAGAATGTTTAGACCACATTTCAAAAGTCTTTCATTGTGCCAAATAAAATAGCATGTGCAGCAGAATTGTCGGACTTTTAATGAAGGACAAAAAGTTTAAATCACTTTTGTTTATTCTAAAAAAGAAATTAATTGTTGTTTAAACGGACCACACTGGGACGATCTCCAACCTCCCTGGCATGCCCCAGTCGATTTTAGGCCCACAGCATGTGTCACGCCTTAAAATTTCGGAGGCAAGACTAGAACTTGGTGCCACACTTGACTGGACATATAACTTAAAACTCAATCAAATAACATTAGTAGACTGGCAAGGACAAGTTTAATCAAGGTAAACACAAATGAAACAATAGTATATCATAAGGACACTTAGACTGTATCTGACCACTTGACCCACATCAACAATCGTCTACAAGCCTCTAAGATGAGAAATATCTACTCACTAGGCGGGACAGGCCTCGTAGTATTTACCGATTAGAAAAACCAAAGTAAGTTCTAAACTCAAAAAATCCGGAAGGAACGAAGCATATCAATCATCAGCTGAACTCGATCATACGCAGCAAGAACTTCTTTTCCTTCTAATAACCTGCAGGCATGAATGCAGAGCCCCCAGAAAATGGGGACATCAGTACGAAACAATGTACTGAGCATGTAAGGCATAAAGTGACCATATGTAAAATAAGAGCTTAAATGAAGCCAGATAGCAATGTATAACCATAAGGGAAAGTATAGAAGATCACCTTTTCTTATAACTGTGGAATCATGTATATTACATTCATTACGTTGCTTTACCTTCCTTACTTTATAATCTTTGTAATCTATATAATGCAAATGACCAGCTGATCAGTGGTAAATAACAAATCAGGATCGGCCCATGCTAGGCTTATGCCCCTGAGCTGCCACCTGTAATTACATCAACTGGGATCGACCCTGTGCTAGGTGATAGAACCCCTTGGGCTGCCACCCATAAACATATCAACTGGGATCGGCCCTGTGCTAGGTATAAGAACCCCTCGGGCTGCCACCCATTCTACAGATTTCCGTTACTTAGTTTAATTAGCCTTTGAGATTGTTACTTCGGTGATCATAATCCTTTTGATCTGTTGGAACTATAAACATGTGATATAGACATATAGATATATTGTGGCAACAATAATGACAAATGATGTAAAGACAAAAGGGGACTTCAATGTGACATTTAGAAACTCATATGACTCAATGAACTTTATTAGACATGGTAAATATACACAACTAAGCCATGATGCCATGTGAGAAGTAAGGACTTTAGGTCGATAAATGATCCACTACGGTGTATATAAAAGAAAAGAGGAAAAATATTTCTACTTAGCACGAGTTTATTGAAGACAGATCTAGACATCCCAAAATGGTGCTTTCAATTGGTGACACGTAATTTTCTCAAACAAAGAGGTTTGGACTTATATTAAATACTTACTATATGATAACAATTAAAAGGGTACATGAGCATAAGAACTATTGAGGCAAGTGAATAGGTACAAATTAGGAACAAATGCACATTCCAAATAAGGACATAAAGTTGTATGATCAAGCGAACAGGGACTCTACAGGTCACATTATCCTAACGGGACAGAAGCGATATCGAATCAAACCATATATGATCGTATTAATCAAGTAAAGTATACGATCAAGTAAATAACTAGAGGGTATAATTTAACAAATGTCACAGATACATTCGTGGGTAACTAGGGTAAACGTTCTAAGTTATAGGCAAACCTTAGTCTTTTACACATCTTCAACCCAACTATAACTTGAAAAGTTCAAGTTATTACCCAATTAATTATTTCAAGTTCCTCAAATTATAAACAAGTGTATTTGATACCTCCTTAATTCTCAGTAACTCCCATACATTGATATGAATCAATATTAACATCTAAAGTACCCTTAGTTTGTGCAAATCATACTAAGTCCGTGAAACAGTGAATCTGGACAGCCCTACTATTCAGTGTTGCAACTTAGTTTCGAATAGGTAGACGGCGGAACCAAGCTTAATAACCTTCATGAAAGTTATAGGTATGTGTCTTGGGGTCTCAAAGAGTCCATAACCACTGCAAAATACACTTTATAAAGGAATATATCAGTGAAATACTAACAGCAGCACATAGAGGGTTTCTAAACTAAAGAATTGGACAGAACTGGTACTCCCCTGGCGTTCACTGTTTCGGAGCCCATAAAAGCAGAATCAGCTTTTGAAATAAGAACATAAGTTGTAGACCTACGCGTCATCTTTCCAAAACATATTTATATACTTCAAACGGATCACTACACACCGAGATACGCTAGATTTACTAAACCTTATACAATTTCACAATGTTTAAAGTTACTCACACCCTATGATATATCTAGACCCCCAATATTTTTCCTATTGATGTTCTATTGCATATGAACTACTCTTATGCCTAGAAATTCTCTATTTCCTTACTTCCAACCTACGCACTACTTCCATATTAACATGAGCTCTCAACAAGGGATAACCATTTCAAACGAATGTGAACAATGTAATCTGGAGGTTCTACGAAATGACCCTCAATAGTAGTACACTCGATTCACAATCTTGGAATCAAGAATTGTACAATGAGAACAAGGTAATGGCCTCTACCTACATGTTCATAATTTTTCACGTACAACTACCACAATTCAATTTTCCTTTTTAAGGCATTAGTATCCACCGACATAGTGGTAATGCGAATGTTAGTATCCAATCGTCCATAAAAGAAACAGATAGATCGCTTTGTGGATCAACAAGACCATTGTGATATCTAGAACCACAAGTACAGTAGGAACACATATATGTACTGAATAAAACTCTACCATTATCCTGTGCAAAATAATGATCCCAAGCTATAACAAAAATTAACTCTTTCCTAATTCAACTTGTTAGGAAACTATCTTCTGGTGAAGAGCCTCACAAATGGTCCATTTGTATAAATCAGGTCCCAAGTTGATATTTAATATTAAAGGGTCTATACACATGTTTATGAAGAGACCATATCAACGTACTCGTGTATGTAACAATGTTTCAGAATAGAAATAAATATAGGTGACGGTTGATTGGAAACATAACAAAATGGTCGAGAACATATTGTCCGATGACACAGAATCTTATGATCCTATTATTTTCCTGTAGACTAGGGAAAGGTGTTTTTAATGTATTCCTAGGTATTAAATTTCCTCATTGAAGCACAAAATACGACTAGCCCCCAGCCAAAATTAAAACCATTTAGCCATTGACCTCCAATACATTCTAAATCAGGTAATATATCATTGCCAATACCGTTAAATTACCATGTATATCATATATGATTTTGCTCTATTTAGCCAACTAGTAAATTAATATAAACTCGTCACGGTACACATATAATGATTATTTTCCTATTACTCTTATTCATTTTACACATACACTTGCACATATTTAAGAAACTACATACGCAACAATGCATACAAATTGCTTTATTAAAACTAGTAACACCCTCAGTGGTTAATAGAATATACTTTCCATCATATTCGTAACTATTCTCCTACAAAGGTTGCACATATCCCTTCCCCCTTTCTTCTTAATGACATCACCGGACAGGGATTCTTTTACAAGAACAACGCCCACAGCAATTTGGAAACACCCAATCGTCAACTATTTTGATACAACGATAGACCAAAAAGTTATATATATCTGATGAAATCATGCCAAGGAAAGAAAGGAATAGCCTTAACATACCTCAAGTTCGCGCTCAAACAACTTGATGAAGATAATTGAATTTTCCTCCAAAGATCAAATACAATCTCCTAATATCTTTCCTTCCAATTAATGAAACTTCTAAATGATTATCCTCATAAGTGTGTGCGCATAAATAACATTCATTTGCCCACAATAATTATAGAAACTTGCAGCCAAAATGTTTGGATTAAAAGAAAATGAACTCATGTACTTTGACTGAATTAACCGAGAATCCATGTGCATATACTAACACTTAAGAATGGTATCAATGTTATTTTTAATGAAATAGGTTAACAGGTTACATATGTATATACATATATGTGAAAAGCATTTACTTATTATTTTATTAAATTATGAGATAAGTACCAATTGCTGCCACATTGATTACTATAATTGTTATCCATGCCTTACACCCCCACGTGGAGGGTAGGTGGCAACATTTTAAAGTAAAAATCACCTATCCAACTAGAATATTACGTACGTATTCGGATATTGCATAAATTCGTGATAAAATAAATATAATATATTTTATATATATTATAATAAAAAAATAATATTTATGTATCTTGAATAGAACCTACCTCCTATAATAATAATAATAATTTTCCAATACGATTACTATCTCTATTAAAATTCTCACTAAAAATTAGTATATACGCTAGTAGGTTGTACTCTTTTTGTATTCACATTAGTTTATACAAATTTCCTATATATAAATCACGTCCTACAGTAAAGGAGTAATTAATTCATTTTATAACCGAACTTATCTTCTATTAATGATAATAAACAAGAAAATACGTAAATGGACAAATAATCAAATACGTTGCCCACTAAGATTGCTGCCAAACAATTTTCATACATACAATATCCTGGATATTCTATTAAAAGTAGGCAAGAATTGATAGACATGAAAGAGATTAAAGATATTAACAATTATTAAAATTACACACTTTATATTTAATTATATATAAGCACCACTTCATGTCACAATCAAGAATAACTAATGACTTAAAATTGCCCTTACATATATCATGAACCTGATTCTTCCACCAAATACTATTAAATTATAAAAATTTATAAAATTCAAATTGGATGTCCTTGTGCGAATACGTGCGACTATCGTGTTACCATAAAATAATCGATGTTAGGCTTCTAAGCGCCCAACAGAGGACTAAGGACAACCATAAAAAGGTTGGGGTGTTACAGCATGCCCGCACCCCAGGCCCACCCATAAAACCGTGGACTATAGCACACCGATTTGGCCCTAAAATGACCCGTTCACGCCATTTTGCCCGTTTGTCCACCCAAATGGCCACGAAAATTTAAACAAACCACACTGGGACGATCCCCAACCTCGCTGGCATGCCCCGGTTGATTTTTGGCCCACACCATACCCTAACCCCGAGCCCAACCCCAAAATTGTGGGCTATAACACACCGATTTGGCTCGAAAAAGCCCTGTTCGCACTGTTTCGCCCATTTGTACACCCAAATGGCCACAAAAATTTGAACGAACCACACTAGGACGATCCTTAACCTCCTTGGTACGTCCCGGTCGATTTTCGGCCCACAGCACGCCCAGAACCCATGCCCACCCCCAAAATTGTGGGATATAACACATCAATTACGCCTGAAAAGGCCTCATTTGCGTCGTTTCGCCCGTTTGTCCACCCATATGGCCACGAAAATTTAAACGGACCACACAAGGAAGATCCTCAACCTCTCTGGCATACCCTGGTCGATTTTTGGCCTACAGCATGCCTGAACCCCAGGCCCACCCTCGAAACTATGGGCTATAGCACACCAATTTGGTCCGAAAACACCCTTTCGCACCGTTTCGCCCGTTTGTCCACCAAAATGGCCACGAAAATTTAAACTGATCACACTGGGATGATCCCAACCTCCCTGGCATGCATCGATCAATTTTTGGCCCACAACACGCCCGAACCCCATTTCCACCCCCAAAACCGTGGGCTATAGCATACCAATTTGGCCCGAAAATGCCCCGTTCACGTCGTTTCACCCGTTTGTCCACCACTTTTCTACTGAAATTAATTTTATCGATGCTTTTCAATATTCTAAAATTATTTTTAATTTTAATGTATACAAATTACAGACATGATTTGTGTATATATATGCAGAAATAAGAATATAATAAAATATATATTTTATAAAACAAAAGTATAAATATATATGGTCACAATATTGCTTAAAGAATAAAATTAGAAAAAAATGCGAATGCGATCACTAAAGATATTTTATTTTATTTGTTAAAATATTTAATTATATTAAAAAAAAATTTAATATGATGGAAAACTAGAGAATTTATAAAAATAGAGATAAAAATACGAGTCTTATTTCTTATTTAATTTTAAAATTAGTTAGGGTCAAGAACATCGATAAAATTAATTAGAGGGAAAGAGAGAGCCAAAATTGGGTGTCAACAGTTGCCCCTGAGTAGACAAAGATTTATGTGAAAATCTTTGGACAGTCACTTTGACATAACCAATTTTGTCTTGGGCAAAACAAAATGTTTGGAAGATTATGGCCGGGCTTCGGGTTTCGAACTACCAACATATCTCGGACTTAACGAGAAATCAGGCCATTTATAGTTTGAATCATGACAAGATTTTGATAAATATCAAAATTTTCCCTAATGTAGAATTATGGTGGCATTGGGTTCTCTCGAGGATAAAAATAGAAATTTCAGCACGAATAGAATGGATATGGGTGTACTTAACCCTGAATGGTTGTTTGGGGTTGGAAATGAGTAGATGTCGGATATCAATGTTTGCTGGGGACTTTGAGGAAAAAAGAGATTGCGAATTTTCAAAGATTGCCCCAGTATCGAATTAAGACGACATTAATGATAATAAGGATCATAAAATGAGAGTTTTGGGTCGAGTTGAGTTGAGTTTCTTCGCTGAAATTTCTGACATAACTAGGGATCCCTGACATTCCGCTAGCTTGCCCCAGTTTGCTGCTAAGAGGATAGTTCCATGTTGTACTGCATGTTCTAGTATTATCTCTGTTTTTTGAAGGCAATCCGCCTGGCGGGGTGATAACTAAAATGTAAATAGCCTCCGTCGGCTGAGCAATTGCTTGAAAGTAAAAGCCTCCGTCGGCTGAGCAATAATTGAAATGTAAATAGCCTCCGTCGGCTGAGTAGTTGATGAAATATAAATAGCCTCCGTCGGCTGAAATTTAAATAACCTCCGTCGGCTGAAATTTAAATAGCCTCCGTCGGCTGAGCAATTGCTGAAATGTAAATAGCCTCCATCAGCTGAAATATAATAGCCTTCGCCTACTGAAATGTAAATATCCTCCGCCAGCTGAAATGTAAATAGCCTCCGTCGGCTGAAATGTAAATAGCCTCCTTCGGCTAAAATGTTTGTTGAGGAAGTGAAAGTTGAATTATATGCCCTATTGTTGAGGGTGGGCTTGCCTTTTCCTATTGTTCGGGACGGACTTGCCCTGTCTTATTGTTTGAAGAGGACTGCCCTGTCCTACTGTTTGGGGCGGACTGCCCTGTCCTATTATTCGGGGCAAACAACCCTGTTTTATTGTTTGGGATAGATTGCCCTATCCTATTATTCGGGGCGGACTGCCCAGTCCTGTTGTTCGGGGTGGACTGCCCTGTGTTATGTTAGAGTTTTGTAAACATTTATTAGTACTTGATGACCGAGTCTTAATGGGGATATCCCTTTAATACGACCTGCAAAAAAATTAAGAAATTTCTTTTAGAGTTCGAAAGTATTAGCGAATGAATTGATAAAACCTGGCTTCCTGGCTTGTGATATAGATATGATGTTGAGTTTCTAATGGAATATTGTAAGATACTTGACACGTGCCTCCTTGAGCATTATTATGACCTGGAAGATTCGAGAAGATTCTTTAGTGCCTTGGAATAATTATGGATAAATTGACGATACCTGGATTCTCAGCTTGTGATGGTGAGGCAACATTTAGGCTTCCAGGATGTTTTAACCTTTATTGTAGCGATGTTGTACCTGCGCTCAAATAAAGTTTTGTAGTTTGGGAAGGGGATGTTGATTTTGTGTTGATCGAGAACTCGGCCTAGCAGCTATCTCGTCCTTCAATCTTTCGACAATCGGTAATTTATTTGGGATTAGGAGTAGTGACACTTCCTAACTCCACAAATGTGCTTTTACCAGTATGTCTTCTGGTGGGAACTTTCTCTATCTTGATCTTCGCTTTCGGACTTCCATCAAAGTGACGCGGTTGTTGTGGCTTGAAGATGTACAAGATTATGTTGTTGATATGACCGAGCCTGGCTTAAGTTGCCTACATATCAAGTCAAAATGTAGTTTCGTGTGAGGGGAATCAAGAAAAATTTGTCCACAAGGGTGGGTATGTGGAGAATAGTAAGGTTGATAATCATGCACTTGCTTTGGAAAACTAATTTGGTCATTTGCTGAAGCGGTGCCTCTTATGTATGAGTCTTCAACATCTTATGGATTTTTCTTGTGCTAACGATTAACATCAAAGAATTTCTTAATTTGAGCAATGCTTTTGTAAGTTGTTGGAGTCGATCAAGCATTGAGATTTGCATCTCAATGTTTTTCATGTCAGGGTTTCGAAAGGAAGAGTAGTGAACGCGTTGTATAAGCTATCTTCATATGTAGTCTCGCTGACTTGTGTTTTGATGAAAGCAAGAGGCTTGGCTTATGTTGATGCAGTAACGCTTTTGAGTCACCCATAATTCTTTTGGAATGATGACCTCTCTGGTTATTGCCAATAATTCTTTGCATATGATCTTGGATAAGTCTTGCGCATCTTTTGTATTAATACGACTTATAGATTCCTCTTGAATCATCAATCTTTCGATTATCTTGCACATTATTTGATGTTGGATAAGAGGCAACTTATAAATATCCTTTGAATTGCTAGCCTTTAGGTAATCCTGCACATATCCGACTTTGGAGAAGAGATGACTTACAGATATCCCTCCAATTACTAGCTTTCAGGTGTTCCTGCACATCATCCAACCTTGGACGCAATATGACTTATAGATATCTCTCAAATTGTTAGTCCTTGGGTAATCCTACATATAATCTATCTTGGATATGACGTGGCTTATAGAGAACCCTTGGACATACCAATTTGATAATCTCGCATATTCTCCGATAAGGATTTAGTTGCGACTTATGGGTAACCTTTGAGCTATCGATTTTGGGTAACCTTGCATACTATCCGATTAAGATGTTATTGCGTCTTACAGATGACCTATGGGCTATCAACTTAGAGATAATCTTGCACACTATCTTATTTCAAATAATATGACTTATAGATGATCCTCAAATTGTCAATTTCAAGGGAATCTCATATGTCGTTCGCTTTCAGATGACGACTTAAAGATGTACCTTTGAATCATGTGCTTTTGAGGAATTCAAATACTGATTCATAAGATGATGAGATATCCTCGATGCCAGCATATGCTATCTCGTGTGACAACAGATATTGAATGTTGATATCCTCGATTGATGTATTAGTCATAATCCAAGCTTGAATGCTTTTGAGCATATTTTGGAAATCCTTCTTAGGATTGCAGGTATAAATTATCATTCCTTGTTACGTGGACTATCTTTCTGGATATTTAATAAGCATGGGCCACCTGAAGATTTGGTTGACCTCCTTATGACTGACATAACGAGTGTTCGATCCTGCGCTGATCGTCGATGTGATTTCGGAGCATTTGGATTGATAGTATCTTTTAACAATATTTGTAGATAAGATCTTTGGTTAAGTGGCGGGAGTGTCTTTGGTATTGGCCCTTGGTGCATTTCTTTGATATTATAGATAAGTTGTCCCCTGTTGATATCTTGCAACTTTTGTGATGACTTGCGTTATTTGGTACAAATCAACCTTCATCGTAACATTTCCAGGTTGAACGTCCTAGCCTTCGTTGATTTTTGAAGTGTTCTTCAAAAATTCACCCCAGTTTCTTGGAGAGATTTTCTCGATGATTCTTCACTGCATATCTTGGGATAATCTTGATGGATCATTTTGGGTTTTCTGGATACTGCCGCATTCATGTTTCGCTCGTCGTTAGGGAAAATAGATTTTTGTATTATAAAGGGACCGAGCCTTATATAGGATGCCTACATATCCCACCAAGGGAAATCAGGTCACACGTAGTTCCAATTACAAAAGGGATTTATTCTACTTAAGTACGACCGAACCCGATGAGGGTTGCCTACGTATCTCACTATGAGAAATCAGGTCAGAACGTAGTTCTGTTATATGACAATCAGAGGGGAATCCTATTCCCTCAAATATAGAAATATATTTTCTGCTTCTGAGTTGATTAACTTGGATTCATCTCTATCGTATTCCCGCTAAAGTTAGCGCTTCTCTGTAGAGTGTCTTATATGAAGGCCTTACTGTCTTGGCATGGAGGATGGTGTCCCTCATGTCATACATACTCTTCTATTTTCATGACTGGGCATTGGATCAATATTTTCATTTAGTTGCACTTTGACATGTTTGATTACCTTGGCCTTGGTCAAACACTCAATTTTATGCCTTAACCTATTACAATCTTTAGTGTCATGCCCCTAAACTCCAGAGTGAAAAGCACATCGCTTTCTTTAATCATACCATTTAGGTAATGGGTTAGGAATCTTCCCAAGCTCGGGTTGCAGCAAATTTGCACCTCTTAATCTTTCGAACAAATGTGTCAATGGTTCAACCAATTGTGTGTGGTTTCGACTGTACTTACCCTTCAAATTTTGTCTAAGCACAAAAGGTGTCGGATTTTGATAAACTGACAATTGGATTGGTACGCATGCTCGTGATGGATTTTGGTATATGGGAGCTTAGGGTTGAAGGTAATTTTGTTGGATATCATAGGTATAATGTAGTCTGTGACTCGATATTTGTATCAGTTCGCTATCAGGATTTTGAAGTGATTGGGATGATTCAGGTAATGAGTAGTGTGGTATCACAACAAATACCTCTTCTTCATTCTCCACCTTGGCTCCTTCGATGATCTCTAACCGAGTAGACTCGCTCGAGTTATTTTTTGACTTAATCTTTCCAGAGCTAATTGCCTCTTCAATAAAATTCCCCATTTTGACACAGTCAGCAAACTTCTCCCCCAATGTGGACATTATCTTTCAAAATAGACACCTTTTTTTACTGCGGATAAAATACTTCATTAATTCACTTTCGTCCATTGATGGTTGAAATTTTTCCACTTCGGACCTCCATCGTCGAGCATATTCCTGAAATGATTCAGAGGGCTTCTTTTGTACACTGATGAGGGAAAGTCGATCAGGTATGATTTTTGTGTTAAACTTGAAATGATTCATAAAGTCTTTAGTCATGTCGCTCTATTTATGCTAATGACGAGGGTTTTGTTTGGTGTACCAAACGAGAGCCTCACCAGAAAAACTTCTAATGAACAACTTCATTATGAGCTTCTCATTTTTTCCAATCCCTACCAATTTATCACAATATGCTTTTAAATGAGTATGAGGATCCCCGGTTCCATCGAACAAATCGAACTTAGGTAGCTTGAACCTGACTGGCAAATCAATATCTGGATGGATACATAAATCTTCGTAGTCCAAATGCTCGCTGACTTGAGTTTATTGGAGGTGTTTCATCGCTCGCTTTAGATTACGAAGCTCACTTACGATTTTGTCATCTCTCTCTTTTGTCCTTGTACTTATCGGAAGCCTACCTTTAGCAGGCAACAGTGAAAATGGGTGTCTCAGTCACGCACATTGGAGAAATATATCGTTCTTGATAGGTAGCATAATTTGTTTGTTGAATGTTACAAGAAGATGTGACGACATTGGGATATGGGGTACAATGAAGAAATTTATGAGAGTTGATGGGTGTGAATGGGGATGATGGATTTACTAAATCAACAGTCATTGTGGGAGGTTGTACTGACTGATAGCGTTCAGGTATTGGAGTTTCTAGCGATGAAAAAATAGGAGGGCGTAGATGTGTGGGGTCCCTTCCTTGGTGTAGTTCTCCTCTTAAAGTCTCGAGTTGTTGCTCCAAGAGAAAAATACAGTCATCCTTATCTGCATCGTCTTGTCTTTTGAAAGTCTCTGATATATTTGCTAGTGTTGGAATACTTCTAGTCAAGTTGACAACATTGGTGTTCATTCTTGGGATATAGATTAAGTCAGCTAGTTCGATCGATTAACACAATCAACCTCTCTCAGGGGATAATGGAAACATAAATGAAAGTTAAAGAGTTAGTTCATGTCAATGGACAAGAACATTCAAACAATGTCAAGTAAGCACAACCTATATTGTGGAGCCTCTTTTTGCCAGATGTAGGCCTTCGCTCAGATAAACTGATATAGATGGATCTAGATTCTGACACACTTTGGATTCAGAACAATTTTAATTTTTTTCTTGAAGAGGGAATGTATCCAACAAGGGCAGCTAAAAGAGGCCTTGATGATGGCGATAAATATATATAGTCGGTATGAATTGATAAAAGCCAGCTAAAAAGATGCCTTTAAAAGAGTGAGCATCTTAAGCCTCGTTATTGATAAATGCGGATCTTGTGGCAGAAATATCGAACACAAGAAGAGTATTGACGATGTCTCACTCTCATTGGCTGGAAAGAGTTAGAAGTAGGTGAAGATGAATAATATTCCACATCCATTGTCTTGAAGAAGGGTGTCAAATAATTGTAGAGTTTTGAATAATATTCTACCTCTGTTGACTAAAAAAAGGAATCAAACATTGGAAGAATTCTTGATGACATTCCTCTCTAGTTTGGATCAAAAGAAGTTAGACGTAGGTAGAGTTTTTTAGTTACATTCCCTATCTGCGGACTTGAAGAGAAAGTCGAACGAAAGCAAAGCAGTTTTAGAACACTCGACTTTCATTGAATTTGAGAAAGATATTTGTGAAGCGGAGTTTTAACAATGCTCTATATTCATGAAAATGGTGTCAAATGTTAGCGAGTTTGGGTAATACTCTATGTTTATTGACGTGAAAATGATGTCGAATGAAGGAAGAGTAAAAGAAGGCCAATTTGATTGTTCTGAATCCATTAATGTTATATATCTGGATTATCTGAATCAGTTCTAACACAAAATATGTCATAAAGGTTTCATAACCTTCTGAAGAAAGGGTGGCTTCCTAGTTGTGAAGACGATACCTTGGACCGTCCCGCAAAAGGTATATGTAATATGACCTATTACTAGTGTAGGATTTTTCCCTAAATGTTCAAGGGTGGGAATGAATATTTATGAGAAAGTGCACTAATCTAACTGCACCGACTCTGAAACTAAGGAATTTAAAGAAGGTTCGGAGGAGTGCAGTACACCCCTCGCGTGTACCACAGTGTGTGAATTGTGTACGGCCAAAGACTCGATAGAAAAATGCAAGTGATAAAGCAGTAACAAGTAGTGTTCTTCAAACAAATAAGGAACGCAAATTTGGATTTGGCTTGCGTCTTTTCACACATAGCATGATATAAAAATATGTAAAACAAATAACATAATAAAGCATAAAAATCCTAAACTAAGCATGATAAAAAAAATGTAAAGAATTTATGATCATATTCACATAATTTGCAGTGTAATAGGTAAAGAATTTAATCATATACAAAAAATGTAAAAATACCTCCCTCGATTGAAAATCGAGTCGATCATGGTTAGAACCTCTCCTCATCCCCAGTAGAGTCGTCATTCTGTCGCGCCCCTATTTTTACCTGAGGTCAAAATGAGCACGACGTTATGGACTCTAAAAGAATGAAAATTGTACAGAGTCTCCACCTTATTTTAAGGGAAATGAGGAAAACCTTTTGTATTTATTAAAATGCATGACTTGTGTTTTAGTCTACGAAACCAGTTTAGATCCTAGGTAAGGGTTCAAGTTATTCCGAAGGGAAGGGGTTAGGCATCCTTCAGAATCCACAAGTGCGGTACCCGGCTAGACTAAATTTATCAAAGAGGGAGGAAGTATAAATATTTAAATAATATAAAGTTGTAGGTGTATTAAATATATAAATAAATTTATTGTTATGAACATATGTACAAAAGTATGTATAAAAATATAAAGATTTCATGTAAAAGGAAAAAAAATATTTTTTGTAACATATAAAAAAAGAAAAGTATCTTTTATATACTAAAAAGAAAAAGTATTTTTTAATCAAAAATCACAAAGGAAAATATAAATTCATCTTTTAAAAGAGAGCTATGTAATATGTGAATGTGAATTAATTGATTAACTTAATTATTTTATATAAATATTAACGGCCTAAGTTTGCATAAAGACGAGGTGAAGTCATATAAATAAAGAAAATTCCGCCCAACACCCCAAAAATAAAGTTTTCACTATAATAACATTTGTACAAATATAAGAATATAAAATACAATACAAATTAAAAGAGCCTCTTTGACTGAAACTCTCGACGAGTTTTCTAAAATAACCTATATAAACACTTGTAAAAAGGTTTTAGTAACAAATAAATAATCATAAATGAGAATGTGTATATTTACGTTTTATAAAAAAAAAATATTTTTTGTTAAAAGTGGGCTCAGATAAAGTCATGACTGCAAAATGGTTGCTCAATTAATGGGTCATCCTAAATTGTTTTGCTACAAAATGATTGCTCAATTAATTGGCCGTCCTAAATCGTCATGCCAGAATATGAGTTGTAAAATCTTGTGTTGTTATAAAGTTTCATCATTGCCCAAAATATTTATTTATTATGTAATTATCTACGTAAAGTTCGTCTTTTAGTTACGGAGGCCTCAAAATTAATAATAATTTTTTTCATTGGCCAACTGTGTGATATCCGTTCTTTTATCAGTATAATAAATTATAAAGCAATGACAAAAAATAATGCCCAAAAACAGTCTCAAAAAACTAATCAAACCAGCAAAGTGGACCCATGTGATAGACACATGACTAACAACAACAAACAGACATAGCATTAACATATAGTGACAGTAATGATGAAAATAAAGGAACAAAACACAATATAACAGTGAAATATCAGCAAGCAATATTCAATAATGACAAGAAAAAATTGAAAATGAATGAAAATTCTAAATAGTGATAGTGTTGACGTTGCTTCAACGGCGATCGCCGGAGCAATGCCAGAAAATGAGGCATAAGTTGGATCTGGCCATTTTTTTCGAAGAACAAATCGGGGTGGTTCAATGTTCGAAAAAAAAAGGTCGCTCGCCGGTAACCAAATCCAGCGAGGCGCGTCCCAAAAATAAAAAGAAAAGAAAGAGGAAAAAGGGGAAACTATAGTAGGGATCGTGGATTCATAGTTTATCGACCAAATCTGGCTGGTCGGCGTTGGTGGTTGCTTCAGCGGCTGGTGAGGGGAGAAATGGGAGGCACGTTGGTGGTGGTGGCGCGGCTGGAGCTCAAAACTCGCCGGCAATCACCTACGGTGAGTTAGCAGCATAACAGAGGAGGAAGGAGAGGGCAGTAGCGGGGTTCACCGGAGAAGATGAGAGCGAGAGAGATCCGATAGTTGTTGGTGTGTTTTTTTATTGTGTGTGTATGAGTAATGGTGTATATATGTGTAATTATGCTGATGATGGTAAAAATAGAACAAAAAAAATGAAGGTTCCGTCTTGATCTGTGTCTTCTCCTCCCTTCTCCCTTGTCCCTTCACTGTCCAACCTCTCCCCCAATTATAGATGCAAATCTGGACTTGAAAGGTCTGAATTTAAAACCTATACAATAAAAATAAGAGAAAAGGGGGGGGGGAGATTTGAATGGGATCTTCGATTTTGAAGCCATTAATGACTGCTTGGACCTATTTTCCATCCTTACACGAATTTAGAGCCTTGCTTTTTCTGATTTTTGATTTTAGGTGGTGGAAGAGGCAAGTTTTGGGGAGATTCTCGCATAGGGGCGGCAGGCATGGCTTCCATGGCAGTGCTAGGGTTGTGGTTTTAACATGAGAGAGAAGGGGAGGAGGAAGAGAAGTAAAAAGGGATCAGTAGTTTGTGAATTGAAAGGGAAAGGGATGATGGTGACCGATCGCTGCATCTTTGGGAGGAGAAACACGTATTTTAGCTTTTTCTGAGAAAGAGAAAAGAACGGATAGAAGCAATTAATATTTAAGACTTGCAAATCTTGACTACTCTTGGTCCGTCCGATCTACTATCACCTTAAAATAATAACAGTACAAATATTTATGTATTTGTATAGATAAATAAATATATGAAAAAATTTATTCAAAAACCAATTAATTTCTGATCATTTGCTTTTTATCAGTTCGAATTTCAAAAATATAAAAAAAGATAAATTATAATATATATATATATATAAACATTTGAAATTCGGGACCCTCGGATTAGGATGAAAATTTAGCGGACTAGATTAATCTATGTCAGTCGAACTTTTTGGATTGATTTTGATCCGTCCGATCTTTGATCAGATGATCTTGAAGAGATTACCACTAAAATAATAATAGCAACAAATAAAATAAAATGTATGTACGTATGGATAAATATGTGAAAGGTCGATTTCAAAATGACTATTTTTGATCCGTTCGATATTCGATCGAACGATTTGAATTTAATTTAAAGAGGGAAAAGGTGAAAAACAAATATACAAATAAATAGTCAGTTAAAAAAAATCATATATAAAAATTAACTGAACCTTTTAGGACCTTTCGGGTTTTAAAATAAATCGTCGAATCGAGTTAAATTGTATCTGTTTAGGCGTAGTGACGAAGCGGACATAAAAATTGTACTGAGTTTTGGGATAATTTTGAGGCTTTTGGTTGAAATTTGTAAAATGAGAGTTGGGATCGGGGGAAATAAAAATATAAAATTGGATTATTGCTAGCCCAAATACTCTTTTCTACTGAAATTAATTTTATCGATGTTTTTTGATATTCTAAAATTATTTTTAATTTTAACGTATACAAATTACAGACATGATTTGTGTATATATATGTAGAAATAAGAATATAATAAAATATAAAATATATATTTTATAAAACAAAAGTATAAATATATATATGGTTACAATATCGCCTAAAGAATAAAATTAGAAAACAATGCGAATGCGATCACTAAAGATATTTTATTTTATTTTTTAAAATATTTAATTATATTAAAATATTTTATAATATGATAGAAAATTAGAAAATTTATCAAAATATGAGTCTTATTTGTTATTTAATTTTAAAATTAGTTAGGGTCAAGAATATCGATAAAATTAATTAAAAGGAAAAAGCGAGCCAAAATTGGGTGTCAACACCTGATATGCCCCGATCAGTTTTCGGCCAACATCACTCCCGGACCCTAAGCCCACCCCGTAACTCTTGGCCTTTGCACACCGATTTGGCCCAAAACGCCCCGTTCGCGTCGTTTTGCCCATTTGTACACCCAAATGGCTAAAAAAATTTAAACGGACCACACTGGGATGATCCCCAAACTACCTGGCATGCCCCGATTAATTTTTGGCCCATAGCATGCACGGACCTTGGGCCCAACCCCAAACCGTGGGCTATAGCACACCGATTTGGCCCGAAAATGCCCCGTTCTCGCCGTTTCGCCCGTTTGTCCACCCAAATGTCTATGAAAATTTAAACGAACCACACTAGTATGATCCCCAACCTCCCTGGCATGCCCCAATTGATTTTTGGTCCACTTCACACCCGAACCCCAATCTCACCCCCGAAACCGTGGGCTATAGCACACCGATTTGGCCTAAAAATGCCCTGTTCACGCTGTTTCGCCCATTTTTTCAGCCCAAATGGCCACGAAAATTTAAACGGACCATACTAGGATGATCCCCAACCTCCCTGGCACACCACGGTCAATTTTTATCCCACATCATGCCCTAACCCACCTTCGAAACAGAGTTCTATAGCACACTGATTTAGCCTAAAAATGACCCGTTCGTGCCGTTTCGCCCATTTGTCCACCAAAATGGCCACAAAAATTTAAACTGACCACACTGGGACGATACCTAAGCTCCCTGTCATGCCTAGGTCAATTTTTATCCCACAACACGCCCGGAACCCGAGCCCACCCCTGAAACCGTGGGCTATAGCACATCGATTTGGCCCAAAATGCCCCGTTCGTGCTGTTTAACTCGTTTGTCCACCTAAATGGATACAAAATTTAAATGGACCATATTGGGACAATCCCTAACCACCCTTGCACGCCCCATTTGATTTTCGGCATACAGCACGCCCGAACCCCGGGCCCACCCTCGAAACCGTGGGCTATAACACACCAATTTGGCCAAAAAATGCCTTATTCGTGCCGTTTCGCATGTTTGTCCGCAAATGGCCATTAAAATTTAAGCGAACCACACTGGGATAATCCTCAACCTCCCTGGCACGCCCTTATCTATTTTTGACCCATAGCACGCTCGGACCCCGAGCCCATCCAAGAAATCATGGGCTATAGCACACCGATTTGAACCAAAAATACCCCGTTCGCGCTGTTACACCCATTTGTCCACCCAAATGGCCACAAAAATTTAAACGAACCATACTAGAAAGATCCCCAACCTCCCTGGCATACCCCGATCAATTTTTGGCCCACAGCACGCCCGGACCCTGAACCCACTCCCAAAACCATGGGCTATAGCACACCAATTTGTCCAGAAAATAGTCCATTCGCACCATTTCGCTCATTTTTCCTCCCAAATAGCCACAAAAATTTAAACGAACCACACTGGGACGATCCCCATGCTCCCTACCATGCCCCGATCAATTTTCGGCCCAAAGCACGCCCAGACCCTGAACTCACCCCAAAAACTGTGGGCAATAGCTCACTGATTTGGCCCAAAAATGCCCCGTTTGCATCGTTTCACCCGTTTGTCACCCCAAATGGCCACAAAAATTTTAACGAAACACATTAGGATGTTCCCCCACCTCCCTTCCACGCCCCAGTCGATTTTTAGCATACAGCATGCCCTGAACCCCAGCCCACCCCCAAAATCGTGGGCTATAGCACACCAATATGGCCCGAAAATGCCTCGTTTGCGTCATTTTGCCCGTTTATCCACCCAAATAGCCACAAAAATTTAAACAAAAATCACTGGGACGATGCCCAATCTCCCTGCCATGCTTCAATCGATTTTTGGCCCACAGCACATTCGAACCTTGGGCCCATCCCCAAAACCGTGGGCTATAGCACAATGATTTCGCCCGAAAATAGCCCGTTCGCGCCGTTTCGCCTGGTTTTCCACCCAAATGGCCATGAAAATTTAAACAAATCATACTGGGATGATCCTCAACCTCCCTGGCAATCCTCAATCGATTTTTAGTCCACAACACGCCCAGGTTGTGGGCCTACTCCCGAAATTGTGGGTTATAGCACACCGATTTGGCCCAAAAATGGCTCGTTCGCGTCGTTTTTCCTATTTGTCCACCCAAATGGCAACGGAAATATTAATGGACCATACTGGGATGATCCCCAACCTTCCTAGCACGTCCCGATTGATTTTCATCCCACAACACCCCAGAACCCAGGCCCACCCCCGAAATCGTTTTCTATAGCACACCGATTTGGCTTGAAAATACCATGTCCGTGTCGCTTCGCCCGTTTATCCACCCAAATGGCCACAAAAATTTAAATGGACCACATTGGGACGATCCCTAACCTCCCTGGCATGCCCCGGTTGATTTTCGACCCACAACACGCTCGGACCTCAGGCCTACCACCAAAATTGTGGGCTATAACACATCGATTTGTCTCAAAAATGCCTCGTTAATGCCGTTTTGCCCGTATGTCCACCCAAATAGCCACAAAAATTTAAACGGACCACACTGGGACAATCCCAAACCTCCTTAGCATGCCCCATTTGATTTTTAGCCCATCGCACGCCCGAACCCTGGGCCCACCCCCAAAACAGTGGGCTATAGCATACCAATTTGGTCCGAGAATTCCCCGTTCGCGTCATTTCGCCCGTTCGTCCACCTAAATAGCCACAAAAATTAAAACGAACTACACTGTAATGATCCCCAACCTCTTTGGCACGCCTCGATTGATTTTGGGTCCACAACACACCCGGACCCACCCCCAAAATCGTGGGCTATAGCACACTAATTTGGCCTGAAAATGTCCTATTTGCGCTGTTTCGCCCGTTTATCCACCCAAATGGCCTTGAAAATTTAAAAGGACCATACTGGGATAATTCCCAACCCCCTTGGCACGCCCCGATCAATTTTTGACCCATAGCATGCCCGGACCCCGGGTCCACCCCCAAAACCGTGGGCTATCTATAGCACACCAATTTGACCCGAAAATGCCCCGTTTGTGCTGTTATGCCCGTTTATCCACCCAAATTACCATGAAAATTTAATCAGGCTACACTGGGACGATCCCCAACCTCCCTGGCACGCCCCGATCAATTTTCAGCCAAGTACACGCACGGGCCTCGGCCCACCCCTAAAACCGTGGGCTAAGCACATCGATTTGTCCCAAAAATTGCCCGTTCGCGTCGTTTCAACTGTTTGTCCACTCAAATGGACACAAAAATTTAAACAGACCACATTGGGATGATCCCTAACCTCTCTGGCATTCCCCTACCGATTTTTGGATAACAGCATTCCCCGACCCCGAGCCCTCCCCCAAAACCACAGCTATAACACACAGATTTTGCTTGAAAATGCCCCGTTCGCTCCGTTTCTCCCGTTTTTCCTCCTAAATGGCCACTAAAAATAAAACGGACCACACTGGGATGACCTTTTTCTTCCCTGGCACATCCCGATTATTTTTGGCCCACAGCACGCCCAAACCCCGGGCCCTCCCCCAAAACCGTGGGCTATAGCACACCGACTTAGCCCGAAAATACACCATTCACACTGTTTCTCCCATTTGTCCACCAAAATGGCCACAAAATTTAAATGGAACACCGATTTGGCTAAAAAATGCCTCGTTCGTTCGTTTGTCCACCCTAATGTCCACGAAAATTTAAACGGATCATACTGGGATGATCCCCAACCTCTCTGGCATGTCCCGATCGATTTTTAACCAACTGTATACTCGAACCTCAGGCCCAACCCCAAAATCGTAGGCTATAAAACACCGATTTAGCCCAAAAATGCCTCGTTCGCATTGTTTTGCCAATTGGTCCACCCAAATAGCCTCGAAAATTTTAACACACCACGCTGTGATGATCCCAACCTCCCTGAAATGCCCCAGTTGATTTTTGGCCCACAGTACGACCGGGCCTACCCCTGAAACCGTGGGCTATAGCACACTGATTTGGCCCGAAAATGCCTCGTTCACGCTGTTTCGCTCGTTTGTCCTCCCAAATGGCCACAAAAATTTAAACGGACCATACTGGGATGATCCTCGATCTCCCTGGCATACTCCGATCAATTTTTGGCCTACAGCATGCCCGAAACCCGAGCCCACTCCCAAAATCGTGGGCTATAGCACACTGATTTTGCCCTATAATGCCCCGTTCACGTCGTTTCGCCCGTTTGTCCACCCAAATAGCCAAAAAAATTTAAACGAACCTCACTGAGATGATCCTCGACCTTCCTGTCACATTTCAATTGATTTTTGACCCACATCACGCCCAGACCCGGGACCACCCCTAAAACCGTAGGCTATAGCACACAGATTTAGCTTGAAAATGCCCCATTTGTATCATTTCGCCCGTTTGTGCACCCAAATAGCCACAAAAATTTAAATGGACCATACTAAGATGATCCCCAACTTCCCTGGAACGTCCCGATCAATTTTCAAACCACAACATGCCCGTAGCCCGTGCCCACCCCAAAAACCATGGGCTATAGCACACCGATTTGGCCCAAAAATGCCTAATTCGTGCTATTTCGCTCGTTTGTCCACCCAAATGGCCATGAAAATTTAAACAGACCACACTGGGATGATTCCCAACCTCCCTGGCACACCCCAATTAATTTTCGGCCCACAGCACACTCGAACCATGGGCCCACCCCCAAAACCGTGGGCTATAGCACATCGATTTGGCTTGAAAATGCCTCGTTTAAGCCGGTTTGCCCGTTTGTCCACCCAAATGGCCACAAAAATTTAAACGGACCATACTGGGATGATCCCCAACCTCCCTAGCATGCACCGGTCGATTTTTAACCCACAACACGCCTGGACACCAGACCCACCCTAAAATCATGGGTTATAGCACACTGATTTGGCCTAAAAATGCCCCATTTGCGCTATTTTGCCCGTTTTTCCACCCAAATGGCCACAAAAATTTAAACGGACCACACTGGGATAATACCCAACCTCCCTAGCACGCCTCGGTTAATTTTCAGCCCACAGCACACCAGACCCCAGGCCCACCCTCGAAACCGCGGGCTATAGCAGACTGATTTGACCCAAAAATACCCCATTTGCGCTGTTTCGCCTGTTTGTCCACCCAAATGGCCACAAAAATTTAAACGGACCATAATGTGACGATTCTCAACCTCCTAGGCACGCCCCCATTGATTTTTGGCCCACCGCACACCCGGACCCCGAGCCCACCCTTAAAATCGTTGGCTATAGCGAACTGATTTTGCTAAATAAATGCCCCGTTGGCACCGTTTCGCCCATTTGTCAATCTAAATGGCTATAAAAATATAAATTGACCACAATGGGATGATTCCCAACCTCCCTGACACACCTCGGTTGATTTTTGACCCACAGCATGCCCGAACCCCAAGCCCACCCCCAAAACCGTGGTATATAACACACCGATTTAGCCTGAAAATGCCCCCTTTGCGCCGTTTTGCCCGTTTGTCCATCCAAATAGTCACAAAAATTTAAACGGGCCATAATGGGATGATACCCAACCTCCCTGGCATGCCCCGATTTTTTTTTCAGCCCACAACATGCCCAAATCCCAGGCCCACACTCGAAACTGTGGGCTATAGCACACCAATTTGGTCTAAAAATGCCCCATTCACACCGTTTTACCCTTTTGTTCACCCAAATGGCCACAAAAATTTAAACGGACCACACTGGGATGATCCCCAACCTCCCTAGCACGCCCCGGTCAATTTTTGGCTCGCCGCACGTCCGGACCCCAGGCCCTCCCCCAAAACTGTGGGCTACATGATACAAGAATAATCACGGATATGGGCTTATGAGAGTACGCGTTGGACCCGATACTTGGTGTGTGAAATTGAAGAGACAAATAGGACTTAATTATGCACCAAAAACCGTCCACACACTACACTTGGACTACACTCCATAGGTGTATTTTGTCTTCCCTTCATTAAGGGATTTTTGGACATTTCACTTATGTTGTAATAAGTCTATAAATAGTCTAGTATTAGGTCTTTATTTCTTTAGTTATTTATTGATATTGAAAGAGGTAACACTTGAACCAAACTCTCTCTAGTGTGAGGAGTGTACCACCTTAGTTTAGGGCTTAGAAAAGCCACCAAATCTGAAATGAGGGTGATGCTAGGATGAAATCGCTAGTATTGCCAAACATTGTTAGAAACCTTGGCGCTTGAGTGGTTCACGCTCTCTTGTGTCATTGTAAGAGTGTTTGTGTTTCCAATTACAAGTATTAAGGGTCTTAGTGTGTGACATGCACTTAGGTTCTTAGTTCTTGTGAGAGTTGAGGTCTCACTTCCTATCCTTACACTTTTTGTAATCATGTTTGTTTTCTTCTTCTAGTAAAGCCGTTTATTGTTGTTATCTTGTTGTTGTTGTCTTATCATATCATTTTCATCTTGTTATTGGCTGTTTTTTTGGTGTAAATTACACCTTGTATCATCTCGCTCTTGTGGTATTATTGTTGGCCGAGACTTGTTCCCCTTTTGGTCCTCGGTTTGTCTTGTGTTTTGGGTCTTGTTTCCATATTGTGGGTTAATTCCATTATCATTTGGTATTAGATCTAAGGCTGGTTGTGTTCCTACACTACCAATCTTGGGCTCTCTAAGTCGAAAAAAAAAGAGGTGTTGAAAAGCTGAAAATTCCAAAAAGAAGCAAATCTGTCCATTCTTGTTGTCTAGGTCGAAATTATGTCTTCTTGTTGTTTTGGCCGAGATTTGTGACTAGTTTTCTTGTGATTTTTGTGTGTTTTGTGTGTTCTAGTGTTATATCTTTGTTTCCTAACACTAGAATAGGTGTCTAAGGTCGAAAATCTCTCAAAAAGAGTTTTTTTCTTGAGTTTGGTGTTCTTGGCCGAGAAAGTTGTTGTTCTTGTTGTTGTCTTGGCTGAGATTTGTTCTTTGAGTTTATATCTAGGTATATTTCGTGAGTCTTGAGTGTTATTAGTGTTGTTTTGTTCTTCCCTAACACTAATAGAGTCAAGATATAAGTTGAACTCCTACTTGTGTTGTTGTTGTGCGGATTCAAAAGTTGGGCCGAATTGTTGTTGGTGTTGTTGTGGTGGATTCAAAATTTGAATTTTTAAAGGTGTGTTGTTGGTATTGTGGTTGTGGATTTGAGTTGAAAGAGGTGTTGTTGTTGTTGGGAGGTTCAACTTGAACCTTGGTCTTCAAATCTTGTTGAAGGTTCTTGGTGTTCTTGTCCAATCTTCATGTTTTGAGACAAGAAGAACCTTCAATAAGTAGTGTTTGATCTTAAGACTAAGTGGAATAGTGTAGTCTTCTTGTTTATCTTGAAACAAGTTCCAAGACTATACCAAAGTAGTAAGGGACAAAGAGGGCTTTCAAAAATACTAGTTACCAAAAGGGAGTAAGGGGACTTTTCAAGACTAACCAAAAGAGGAAAGAGCCAACCACCCTTCAAAAAGGTGTTTGCCCAAAAGGTGCAAAGAAAGTCAACCTATTTTGAATGTGGAAAAATCTCTAAAACTTGTGTATTTACCCTCCAAAACCGAATTCACTCTTCCATAAGTTGGAAAAACACTAAAATTTTCAAATGAAACAACTATTCCAAGGCTTCCACATCACTATCCGCAACTAATCAAAGGTTGTTACGTCACCCCTTTGTACAACTAACTTTTTCTGTTTTGTAGGTAACTTCTTGGCCATAATGGAAGCCATTTTGGCGCACCTTGATGTTATTTCCCTAGACATGGCGAAGGCGAATGCGGGCCTTGAAAAAATTAGCTCAGATATGTCTACTGTACTTGAGATGTTGGAACGAGTGGAGAGTCAAAGGAACTCTCGTGCTTCTACTCCCGAAACCTTACCTCAAATGATCAATCCTCCAAGACCACCACCAAAGTGACATAGACGTAAGCCAAGCCATCAAATGCCCTCCAATCCGAGACCTAAATAGGTCACTTCCCTCTCAATTTGATCAAGTCCAACAAGAGGGACTTGGAAGCCAATTTCATCCCATCCAAGATCTACAACCGAAGCTCCACAATACCAAAATAATCCTCTCAACCAAAACTCCACTTCCCAAAAACCGATATGTCCGTAGAAAGGAGTATGGTAGAAAGGAATATAAGGGACATGGAGTCAACAATGATGCTTATATGATGGAAGAAAAGTTGAGGGGAAGAATTAGGGAACCACAAGGAACCCACCACCAATAAAGGAGTTGGGGTGTGTTTTGGATGTGATTGAAGACAAGCTCAAGATGGAGAGGAAGCCGAGGTTCAAAATGAAGATGTTGGCCGAGACTTGTGTTATTGAGCCCTCGGCTTCCTCATGTGTTTTGCGGACTATTTTGTGCCATCTTCATATTTTGTGGACTATTTTGAGTGATTTTATTAAAGTGGCCAATTGCATGAAGTGAAGCCCTGAATTTGTGCGAAAATTCCTCTTAAGATGGAGAGGATGATACAAGAATAATCACGGATATGGGCTTATGAGAGTACGCATTGGACCCGAGACTTGGTGTGTGCAATTGAAGAGACAAAGAGGACTTAATTATGCACCCAAAACCGTCCATACACAACACTTGGACTACACTCCTTAGGCGTCTTTTGTCTTCCCTTCATTAAGGGCTTTTTGGACATTTCACTTATGTTGTAATAATTTTATAAATAGGCTAGTATAAGGTCTTTATTTCTTTAGTTGTTTATTGATATTGAAAGTGGTAACACTTAAACCAAAATCTCTCTAGTGTGAGGAGTGTACCACCTTAGTTTAGGGATTAGAAAAGCCACCAAATCCGAAATGAGGGTGATTCTAGGATGGAATCGCTAGTATTGCCAAACATTATTAGAAACCTTGGCGCTTGAGTGGTTCACGCCCTCTTTTGTCATTATAAGAGTGTTGGTGTTGCGAATTACAAGTATTAAGGGTCTTAGTATGTGACATACACTTAGGTTCTTAGTTCTTGTGAGAGTTGATGTCTCACTTCCTATCCTTACACTTCTTGTAATCGTGTTTATGTTCTTTTTCTAGTAAAGCCGTGTATTGTTGTTATCTTGTTGTTGCTGTCTTATCATCTCGTGTTCATCTTATTGTTGGCTGTTTTTTGGGTGTAAATTACACCTTGTATCATCTCGTTCTTGTGGTATTATTATTGGCCGAGACTTGTTCCACTTTTGGTCCTCGGTTTGTCTTGTGTTTTGTGTCTTGTTTCCATATTGTGGGTTAATTCCGTTATCACTACAACACACAGATTTGGCCCGAAAAAGCCCTGTTTGCACTATTTTGCCCGTTTCTCCACCCAAATGGTCACAAAAATTTAAATGGACCATATTAGGATGATCCCCAACCTCCCTGGAATGCCTCGGTCGATTTTCAGCCACACCATGCCAGACCCCGAATCCACCCTCGAAATTGTAGGCTATAGTACACTGATTTGGCCCAAAAATGCCCCTTCTATGCCATTTCTCCCTATTGTCCACACAAATGGCCACGAAAATTTGAACGGACGATACTGGGACGATCCTAAACCTCCTTGGCATGCCTCGGTCGATTTTTGGCCCACAACATGCCCGGACCCGGGCCCACACCTTAAATCGTGGGTAATAGCACACCGATTTGTCCCGAAATTGCCCTGTTTCGCCCGTTTGTTCACCCAATTGGCCACAAAAATTTAAACGGACCACACTGGTACGATCCCGAACTTCCCTAACATGCCCCAGTCAATTTTTTGCCCATAGTATGCCCGAACCCTGGGCCCACCCCCAAAACCGTGGGCAATAGCAGACCGATTTGGCCCAAAAATGGCCAGTTCACTCCGTTTCGCCCGTTTGTCCATGTAAAAGGCCACAAAAATTTAAACAGACCTCACTGGGATGATCCCCAACCTCCCTGTCATGGCCCGATAGATTTTCAGCCCACAGCATGCCCGGACCCCAGGCCCACCCCCAAAACCGTGGGCTATAGAAAACCGATTTGGCTAAAAAATGCCCTGTTCTCGTCATTTCATCCGTTTGTCCACCCAAAAGGCCACAAAAATTTAAACGGACCATACTCGAACATTCCCCAACCTCCCTGGCATACCCCAGACAACTTTTGGCCCACAGCACATCGGACCCACCCTTAAAAACGTGTGCTATGGCACACCGAATTGGCTTGAAAATGCCTCGTTCGCGCCGTTTCGCCCGTTTGTCCACCCAAATGGCCACAAAAATTTAAACGGACCACACTGGGTTGATCCCAAGCCTTCCTGGAATTCCCCAATTTATTTTCGACATACATCATGCCCTAACCTAGGCCCACCCATGAATCCGTGGGCTATAGCACACCGATTTGTCCTGAAAATGCCTCGTTCGCGTCGTTTACTCCGTTTGTCCACCCAAATGGCCACAAAATTTAAATGGGCCATACTGGGATGATTGCCAACCTCCCTGGAAAACCTCGGTTAATTTTAGGCCCACAGAACGCCTGAAACCTGGGCCCACCCCCGAAATCGTAGGCTATAGCACACTGATTTGGCTCGTAAATGCCCCATTCACGCCGTTTCACCCGTTTGTCCAACCAAATGGCCACAAAAATTTTAACGGACCATACTGGGATGATCCCTGACTTCCATGGCATGCCCTAGTTGATTTTCGGCCAATAGCACGCCCTAACACCATATCCACCCCCAAAACCATGGGCTATAGCATACGAATTTATTCCAAAAATGCCCCGTCCGTGCCGTTTCACCCTTTTATCCACCCAAATGGCCACAAAAATTTTAACGGACCATACTGGGATGATCCCCAACCTCCCTGACATGCCCTGGTCGATTTTTGACCCACAGCATGCCCGGACCCCGGGCCCACCCATGAAACCATGGGCATAGCACATCGGTTTGGCCCGAAAATGCTTTGTTCATACTATTTTGCCCGTTTGTCCTCCAAAATGGCCACAAAAATTTAAGTGGACCATACTGGGATGATCCCCGACTTCCCTGGTCAGTTTTTTGTCCACAGCACGCCCGGACCCCTTGCCCACCCCCCGAAACCGTGGGCTATAGCACACCGATTTTGTCCAAAAATGCCCCGTTCACGCAGTTTTGCTTGTTTATCCACCTAAATGGCCACAAAAATTTAAACGGAGCACACTGAGACGATCACAACCTCCCTGGAATGCCCCAGTCTATTTTTGTCCCACAGCACACTCGGATCCCCGCCCCACCCCCAAAACAGTGGGTTATTGCACACCGATTTGGCCAGAAAATGCCCCATTCGCGCCGTTTCGCCCGTTTGTCTACCCAAATGGCCACAAAAATTTAAACGGACTATATTGGGATGATACCCAACCTCCCTGGATCACTTCGCTATATTTTCAGCCACAGCACGCCCGAACCATGGGCCCACCCCCAAAACCGTGGGCTATAACACACTAATTTAGCTTGAAAATGCCCCGTTCGCGCCGTTTCACCTGTTTGTCCACCCACAGGGCCACAATAATTTAAATGAACCACAGTGGGATGATCCCTAGCCTCCCTGGCATTCCTCGGTCAATTTTTATCCCACAGCACGCCCGGATCCTGGGCCCATCCCTGAAATCATGGGGTATAGCTCACCGATTTGTCACAAAAATGCCCAGTTAGTGTTGTTTCGCCTGTTTATCCACCCAAATGTCCACAAAAATTTAAACGGACCATACTTGAACGATCCCGAACTCCCTGGCATGTTCAGGTTGATTTTTAGCCCACAGAACGCTCGAACCACGGGCCCACCCCCAAAACCGTGCACTATAGGACACCGATTTGGCCCAAAAATGTCCTGTTCGTGCTGTTTCGCCCGTTTGTACACTCAAATGGCTATGAAAAATTAAACGAACCACACTGGGATGATACCCAACCTACCTGGCATAACCCGACCAATTTTCGGCCCACAGCATGCCCTGACCCCGAGCCCACCCCCAAAACCGTGGGCTATAGCACACTGATTTGGCCAGAAAATGCCCTGTTCACGTCGTTTAACTCGTTTTTCCATCCAAATAACCATTAAAATTTAAACGGACCACACTGGAATAATCCCCAACATCCCTGGCATGCCCCGATTAATTTTTGGCCGACAGCACGTCAGACCCCAGGCCCACCCCCAAAATTAAGGGCTATAGAAGACCAATTTGACCCGAAAATGCCCCGTTCGTGCCGTTTCACCTGTTTGTCCACCCAAATGGCCATAAAAATTTAAACGAACCATAATTGAATGATCTTCAACCTCCCTAGCATGCCTCGGTCAATTTTTGTCTCACGGTATGCCCGGACCCCATCCCGCCCCAGAAACTGTGGGCTAAAGAACGCTGATTTGGCCCAAAAATGCCCCGTTAGCACCGTTTCGCCCGTTTGTCCACCCAAATGGCCACAAATTTAAACGAACCACACTGGGATGATTCCCAACCTTCCCGGTATGGCCTGATCAATTTTTTTCCTACATTACGCTCGAATCTCGGGCACACCCTCAAAACTGTGGGCCATAGCACACCGATTTGGCCTGAAAACTCCGAATTCGCGTTGTTTCACCATTTTGTCCACCCAAATTGCCACAAAAATTTAAAAAGACTACTCTGGAATGATCCCCAACCTCCCTGGCACGCCCTGGTAAATTTTCATCCCACAGCACGCCCGAACCTCGGGCCCACCCCAAAAATCGTGGGCTATAGCACCCTGATTTGGCTCGAAAATACATCGTTCACGTTGTTTCGCCCGTTTGTCCACCCAAATGGCCAGGAAAATTAAAAAGGACCATACTGGATGATCCCCAGCCTCCCTGGCATGCCCCGGTCGATTTTTGGCCCACATCACGCCCGAACCCCGAGCCTACCCCCAAAACCGTGGGCTATAGCACACCAACTTTGACCGAAAACTCTGGGTTCACATTTTTTGCCCGTTTGTCCACCCAAAGAGCCCCGAAAATTTAAATGAACCACACTGGGAAGATCCCTAACTTCCCTGGTACACCCCGATCGATTTTCAGCCAAGAGCACGCCCAAAATCCGAGCCCACCCCCAAAATCTTAGGCTATAGCACATCGATTTGGCCCGAAAATACCCCATTCGCGCTGTATCGCCCATTTGTCCACCCAAATAGCCACAAAAATTTAAACGGATTACAGTTGGATGATACTCAACCTCCTTGGCATGCCCCGGTCGATTTTTAGCCCATAGCACGCCCAGATCTCGAGCCCACCCCCAAAACCGTGGGCAATAGCACACCGATTTGGCCCAAAAATGCCCAGTTCACTTCGTTTCGCCCGTTTGTCCATGTAAAAGGACACAAAAATTTAAACGGACCTCACTGGGACGATCCCCAACCTCCCTGTCATGCCCCGGTCGATTTTCAGCCCACAGCATGCCTGGACCCCAGGCCCACCCCCAAAACCGTGGGCTATAGAAAACCGATTTGGCTCAAAATGCCCCGTTCTCGTCATTTTGTCCGTTTGTCCACCCAAAAGGCCATAAAAATTTAAAAGGACCACACCGGTACATTCCCCAACCTCCCTGGCTTACCCCGGACAATTTTTGGCCCACAGCACATCGGACCCACCCCTAAAAATGTGTGCTATGGCACACCGAATTGGATTGAAAATGCCCCGTTCGCGCCGTTTTGCCCGTTTGTCCACCCAAATGGCCATGAAAATTTAAACGGACCATACTGGGTTGATCCCCAACCTCTCTGGTACGTCTCGATGGATTTTTTTTCCACAACACGTACAGGCCCACCCCCAAAATCATGGTCTATAGCACACCGATTTTGCCCGAAAATGCCCCATTCGCGCCGTTTCACCCGTTTATCCACCCAATTGGCCATGAAAATTTAAACGAACCATACTAGTACAATACTCAGCCTCCCTGGCATGCCTCGATCAATTTTTTACCCACAGCATGCACGGACCCCGGGCCCACACCTGAAACCATGGGATATAGCACACCGATTTAGCCCGAAAATGGCCCGTTCGCGCCGTTTCACCAGTTTGTCCACCCAAATGGCCACAATAATTTAAACGGACCACACTGGATGATTCCCAACCTCCTTGGCATATCCCGATTAATTTTTGGCCCACAGCATGCCCGAACCCTGGGCCCACCCCCAAAATAGTGGGCTATAGCACATCAATTTGGACCGAAAATGTCTCGTTCTCCCCGTTTAGCTCATTTGTCCATCCAAATAGCCACAAAAATTTAAACGAACCATACTGGGACAATTCCAAACCTCCCTGGCACTTCCCAGTCAATCTTCGGTCCACAACACGCCCAAACCATGGTCTCACCCTAAAAATCGTAGGATATAGCACACAAATTTGGTCCAAAAATGCCGCGTTCGTGTTATTTCGCCCATTTGTCAAGCCAAATGGCCACAAAAATTTAAAAGGACCACACTGGGACGATCGTCAACCTACCTGGAAATCCCCAATCGAGTTTTGGATCCAGCACGCCCTGACCCCAAGCCCACCCCCAAAATCGTGGGCTATAGCACACCGATTTGGCCCGAAAATGCCCCGTTCGCGTCGTTTCGCCCGTTTGTCCACCAAAATGGCCATGAAAATTTAAATAGACCATACTGGGATGATCCCCAACCTCCTTGGCATGCCCCAATCAATTTTCAACTCACAGCATGCCCGGAACCCAGGTCCACCCCCAAAACCATGGGCTACTATAGCACACCGATTTCTCCCGAAAACACCCTATTTGTTCAGTGTCGCCCGTTTGTCCACCCAAATGGGCATAAAAATTAAAACAGACCACACTGGGATGATTCCCAACCTCGCTGGCATGCCCCTATCAATTTTTGGCCTACAACACGCCTGGACCCCTGGGCCCACCTCAAAAACTGTGGGCTAGAGAACACTGATTTGTCCCAAAAATGCCCCGTTCGTTCCATCTACCCAAATGGCCACAAAAATTTAAACGGACCACACTGGGATGATTCTCAACCTCCCTAGAATTCCTCGGTCGATTTTCGGCCAACAGCATACCCAGACCCCGGACCCACCCCCAAAATCATGGGC
The DNA here is from genome assembly GCA_030864215.1 of Capsicum pubescens. Classification (NCBI taxonomy): domain Eukaryota; kingdom Viridiplantae; phylum Streptophyta; class Magnoliopsida; order Solanales; family Solanaceae; genus Capsicum; species Capsicum pubescens. The sequence continues at coordinate 7,588,847 of CM061542.1, forward strand.
TATAGAAGACCGATTTGCCTCTAAAATGCTGGATTAGCGCCGTTTCGCCCGTTTTTCTTCCCGAATGGCCAAAAAATTTAATCGAACCACACTGGGATGATCCCCAACCTCCCTGACTGAGCACGGTTAATTTTCGGCCCACAACACGCCTAGACCCCCGGTCCACCCCCGAAACCATGGGCTATAGCACACCGATTTGGCCCAAAAATACGTCTTTCATGCCGTTTCACTCGTTTGTCCACCCGAATAGCCACAAAAATTTAAATGTACCACACTGAGATGATCCCCAACCTTCCTGGCATGCCCCGATTGATTTTTGGCCAACAACTTGCCCAGACCGTAGGCCCACCACTAAAATCATGGGTTATAGCACATCGATTTGGCCTGAAAATGCACCATTCATGCCGTTTTGCCCATTTGTCCACCCAAATAGCCACAAAAATTTAAACAAACCACATTGGGATGATCCCCAACTTCGCTGGAATGCCTCGATCAATTTTCAACCCCAGTACGCCTGGACCCCGGGCCTACCCCCAAAATCGTTGGTATAGCACACCGAATTGGCTCAAAACCTTCTCGTTCGTGCTGTTTCACCTGATTTTCCACCCAAATGGCCACAAAAATTTAAACGGACCACACTGGGACAATCCCCAACCTCCATGGCACGGCCTGATCAATTTTTAGCCTACAGCACGCCCGAACCTCGGGCCCACCCCTAAAACTGTGGGCTATAGCACACCGATTAGTTCGAAAAATGCCCCGTTCGTTCCATCTCGCTCGTTTATCCACCCAAATGGCCACAAAAATTTAAACGGTCCACAATGGGATGATCCTCAACCTCCCTGGCACGCCTCGGTCGATTTTTGGCCAACAGCATGCCCGTACCCCAGGCCCACCCCCGAAATCATGGGCTATAGCAGACCAATTTGCCTCGAAAACACTGCATTCGCACCGTTTTTCTTGTTTATCCTCCCGAATGGCAAAAAAAATTTAATCGGACCACACTGGGATGATCCCCAACCTCCCTAGCATGCCACAGTCATTTTTCAGCCCACAGCATGCCCGGACCCCGGGCCCACCCCCAAAACTATGGGCTATAGCACACCGATTTGGCCCAAAAATGCATCTTTCTTGTTGATTCACCCGTTTGTCCACCTGAATGGCCATAAAAAATTTAAACGTACCACACTGGAATGATCCCCAACCTCCCTAGCATGACCCGATCTATTTTTGGCCCAGAACACGCCCGGACCACAGGCCCACCACCAAAATCGTGGGCAATAGCACACCGATTTGGCCAAAAAATGCCCCTTTCTCGCCGTTTTGCCTGTTTTTGTTACCCAAATGGCAACAAAAATTTAAATGGACCATATTGGGATGATCCCCAACTTCGCTGGTGCGCCCCGATCAATTTTTGGCCCCAGCACACCTGGACCCCGAGGCCACCCCCAAAACCATGGGCTATAGCACACCGATTTGGCTCGAAAATGCCTCGTTCCCCGCCGTTTCGCCCGTTTTTCCACCCAAATGGCCATGAAAATTTAAATGGACCACACTGGGATGATCCCCAACCTCCCAAGCATTCTCCTATTAATTCGACCCACAGAACGCTCGGACCCCGATCCCACCACTAAAATCATGGGCTATAGCACACCGATTTGGCCCGAAAAATGCCCCGTTCGCGTCGTCTCTCCCAGTTATCCTCCCAAATGACCACGGAAATTTAAACAGAATAGACTGGGAAAATACCAACCTCAGAATAGACTGGGAAAATACCAACCTTTCTGCCATGCCCCGATCAATTTCGTACCGCAGTACATCCGAACCTATGGGCCACCCCCAAAACCGTGGGTTGTAGCACACTAATTCGGCCCGAAAATGCTCCGTTCGCACTGTTTCCCTTGTTTATCCACCCAAACGGCCAAAAAATTTAAACGGACCATACTGGGATGATTCCCAACCTCCATGCCATGCCCCGATCAATTTTTGGCTCACAGTAACCCCGAACCCCGGGCCCACCCCCAAAATCGTGGGCTATAGTACACCAATTTAGCCCGAAAATGCCTCATTCACGCCATTTCGCCCGTTTGTCCACTCAAATGGCCACAAAAATTTAAAAGGACCATACTGGGATGATCCCTAACCTCCTTATCATGCCTCGATCAATTTTTGGCCCACAACACGCCCGGACCACGGGCCCACCATCAAAATCGTGGGCTATAGTCCACAGATTTGGCCCAAAAAATGCCCCGTTTGTGCCGTTTCACCCGTTTGTCCACCCAAATGGCCACGGAAATTTAATGGACCATAGTAGGATATTCCCCAACCTCCCTGGCATTCCCTGATCAATTTTTGGCCAACAGCACGCCTGGACCCTGGGTCCACCCCCAAAACCGTAGGCTATAGCACACCGATTTGGCTCGAAAATGCCCTATTGGTGCTGTTTTGCTCGTTTGTCTACCCAAATGTCTACAAAAAATTAAACGGACCACACAGGGACGATCCCCAACCTCCCTAGCATGCCCCGGTTAATATTTGGCCCACAACACGCCCGAACCCCTGGCCTTCTCCCAAAATTGTGGGCTATAGCACACCGATTTGTCCCAAAAATGCCCCGTTGGTGCCATCTCGCCCGTTTATCCACCCAAATGGCCACAAAAATTTAAACAGACCACACTGGGCCGATCCTCAACCTCCCTGGCACGCCTCGATCAATTTTCGGCCAACAGCACGCCCGGACCCCAAGCCTACCCCCGAAATCATGAGCTATAGCAGACTGATTTGCCTTGAAAATGCTCCATTCACACTGTTTTGCCTGTTTGTCCTCCCAAATGGCAAAAACAATTTAATCGGACCATACTAGGATGATCCCCAACCTCCCTGGCATGCCACAATTATTTTTTGGCCCACAGCACGACCGAACATAGGGCCCACCCTCAAAATCATGAGTTATAGTACATTGATTTGGCTTGAAAATTCGTCTTTCATGCCGTTTCACCCGTTTGCCCACCCGAATGGCCACAAAAATTTAAACATACCATACTGGGATGATCCCCAACCTCTCTGACATGCCCCAATGGATTTTTGACCCATAACGTGCCTGGAACCCGGTTCCACCACCAAAACCGTGGGCTATACCACACCAATTTGGCCCGAAAAGGCTCCGTTCGTGCAGTTTTGCCCATTTGTCCACCCAAATGGTCGCAAAAATTTAAACAGACCACATTGGGATGATCTCCAACTTTGCTGGCCTGCCCCAATCGATTATTGGACCACAGCATGCCCGAACCCCTGGCTCAATCCCGAAACCGTGGGGTATAGCACATTGATTTGGATAAAAAATACCCGGTTCGCACCGTTTTACCGATTTGTCCACCCAAATGGCCACGAAAATTTAAACGGACCACACAGGGATGATACCCAGCCTCCCTGGCATGCCCTGGTCGATTTTCAGCCCACAACATGCCAAAACCCTGGGCCCACCTCCAAAACCATGGGAAATAGCACACCGATTTAGGTCGAAAATGCCTCGTTCTTGCTATTTTTCGCCTGTTTGTCAACCCAAATGGCCACAAAAATTTAAACGGACCACATTGGGATGATCTCCAACCTTCCTGGCATGCCCCAGTCGATTTTCAGCCCACACCATGCTCGGACCCCAGGCACACCCCCAAAACCATCGGCTATAGCACACTGATTTAGCCCAAAAATACCCCGTTCGCGCTGTTTTTCCCGTTTGTCAACCCAAATGGCCACAAAAATTTAAACGTACTACAATGAGATAATCCCCAACCTCCCTAGCATGCCCCGATCGATTTTTCACACACAGCACGCTCGGATCTTGGGCTCACCCCCAAAACCGTGGGCTATAGCACACCGATTTAGCCCAAAAATATCCCATTCGCGTTGTTTCGCCTGATTGTCCACCCAAATGGCCACAAAAATTTAAATTGACCACAGCCTCCCTGGCATGCCCTGGTCGATTTTTAGCCACCACTATCCATTTCACCAGTTTGTCCACCCAAATAGCTACAAAAATTTAAATGGACCACACTGGGATGATCCCCAACCTCTCTGGCATGTCCCGGTCAATTTTTGGCCCACAGCACACCCGTACCCTGGGCCACCTCAAAAACCATGGGCTATAGCACACCAATTTGGCCCAAATATGCCCTGTTTGTGTCGTTTCGACCGTTTGTCCATCCAAATAACCATTAAAATTTAAAAAGACCATACTGGGATGATCCCCAACATCCCTGGCATGCCCCAGTTGATTTTTGGCTAACAACACGCCGGGCCCCAGGCCCACCCGCAAAATCGTGGGCTATAGAGCAACGACTTGGCCCGAAAATACCCCGTTCGCGTCGTTTCACTTATTTGTCCACCCAAATGGCCACAAAAATTTAAACAGACCATATTGGGATGATCCCCAACCTCCCTGGCATGGCTCAGTCGATTTTTGGCCCATAATATGCCTGGACCCCATCCCATCGCAAAACTGTGGGCTAAAGAACACTGATTTGGCTCGAAAATGCCTTGTTCGCACCATTCACCCGTTTGTCTACCCAAATGGCCACAAAAATTTAAAACGAACCATACTGGGATGATCCCCAACCTTCCTGGTATGTCCCGGTCAATTTTTGGCCTATAGTACGCCCAAATCCTGAGCCCACCTTCGAAATTGTGGGCTATAGCACACAGATTTGGCCCAAAATGCCCAATTCTTGTTGTTTCGCCTGTTTATCCACCCAAATGGCGACAAAAATTTAAATGGACCAATCTGTGATGATCCCCAACCTCCCTGGCATGCCCCGGTCAATTTTGAGCCCACAGCACCACCCGAACCTCGAGCCTACCCCAAAAATCGTGGGCTATAGCACATCGATTTGGCCCGAAAATATCCCATTCACGCCGTTTCGCCCGTTTGTCAACCCAAATGTCTATGAAAATTAAAACAAACTACACTGAGATGATCCCCAGCCTCCCTGACATGCCCCAATCGATTTTTGGCCCACAACACGCCTGGACCCTGGGCCCACCCTCAAATCGTGGGCTATAGCACACCAATTTTTTACAAAAAATGCTCGATTCGCGTTGTTTTGCCTCTTTGTCCACCCAAATAGCCCCAAAAATTTAAACGGACCACACTGGGATGATACCTAACTTCCCTGTCACGCCCCAGTCAATTTTCAGCCCACAGGACACCCGAAACTCGGGTCCACCTCCAAAACCGTAGGCTATAGCAAACTGATTTGGCCCGAAAATGGCACATTTGCACTGTTACGCCCGTTAGTCCACTCAAATGGACACGAAAATTTAAACACACCATACTAAGACGATCTCCAACCTCTTTTGCAAGCCCCGGTCAATTTTTGGCTCACATCACACCCAGATCCCTAGCCCATCCCCTAAATCATAGGCTATAGCACACCGATTTGGCTCGAAAATGCCCATTCGCACCGTTTCGCTCGTTTATCCACCCAAATAGCCAGAAAAATTTAAACGAACCACACAGAGATAATCCCCAACCTCCCTGACATATCCCGATCAATTTTTGGCCCATAACATGCCCGAGCCCACCCCCAAAATCGTAGGCTATAGCACACCGATTTGGCTCAAAAATACCTCATTTGCGTCGTTTCGCCCGTTTGTCTACCCAAATGGCCACAAAAATTTAAACGGACCATACTGATACGATCCCCAGCCTCCCAAGCACGCACTGATCTATTTTTGACCCATAGCAGCATGTACCCTGGGCCCAACCTTGAATTCATAGGCTATAGCACACCGATTTAGCCCGAAAATGCCCCATTCGTGCCATTTCACCAGTTTGTCCACCCAAATGGCCACAAAGTTTTAACGGACCACACTGGGACGATCCCCAACCTCCCTGGCACACCTGGTCAATTTTTAGCGCACAACATGCTCTAACCCTGGGCCCACCCCCAAAATAGTAGTTCATAACACACTGATTTGGACCGAAAATGCCCCGATCACCCCGTTTCACTCATTTGTCCACCCAAATGGCCACAAAAATTTAAAAGGACCACACTGGGACGATTCCAAAGCTCCCTGGAATGCCTCAGTTGATTTTCGGCCCACAGCACGCCTAAAGCCCAGGTCCACCCTTAAAACCATGGGTAATAGCAAACAGATTTTACCCAAAAATGCCCTGTTCGCGCCGTTTCGCCTGTTTGTCTACCCAAATGGCAAAAAAAATTTAAAAGGACCATACTGGGACGATTTTCAACCTCCCTGGCATGCTCCGATCGATTTTTGGTGCACAGCACACCCGAAAGTTGGGCCCACTCCCAAAACTGTGGGCAATAGCACATCGATTTGGCCCGAAAAAGTCCACTTCGCTCCATTTCGCCCACTTGTCCACAAAAATTTAAACAGACCATACTAGGATGATTTCCAACCTCCCTAGTATGCCCTGGTCGATTTTTGGCCAACAACACGCCTGAACCCCGGGCCCACCCCTAAAATCGTGGGCTATAACACACCGATTTGGCCCGAAAGTGCCCCGTTCGCGTCGTTTTGCCCGTTTGTCCACCAAAATGGCCATGAAAATTTAAACGGACCGCACTGGGACAATCCGCAATCTCCCTGGAATGTCCCAATCAATTTTTGGTCCACAGCACGCCCGGACCCCAGGACCACCCCCGAAACCGTGGGCTATAACACACTGATTTATCCCCAAAATGCCCCGTTTGTGCCGTCTCACCTGTTTATCCACTCAAATGGCCATAAAATTTTAAATGGAGCACACTGGGATGATCTTTAACCTCCCTGGCATGCCTCGGACAATTTTTGGCCAATAGCACAATCGGAACCCGGGCCCACCCCCAAAATCATAGGCTATAGCAGACCGATTTCCCTCGAAAATGCCGTATTCATGCTCTTTCGCCTGTTTGTCCTCCCGAATGGCCATAAAATTTAATCGAACCACACTGGGATGATCTCCAACCTTCTTCACATGCCGCGGTCAATTTTTGGCCCACAGCACGCCCGAACCCCGGGCCCACCCCCAAAACCATGGGTTATAGCACACTGATTTGGCTCAAAAATGCGTCTTTCATGCCGTTTCACCCGTTTATCCACCCGAATGGACACAAAAATTTAAACGGACCATACTGGGATGATCCCCAACCTCCCTAGCATGCCGATCGATTTTTGGCCCACAGCACTCCCGGACCCTGGGCCCACTACCGAAACCGTGGGCGGTAGCACACTGATTTGGCCCAAAAATGCACCGTGCGTGCTGTTTCGCTTGTTTGTCCACCCATATGGCCGCAAAAATTTAAATGGACCACATTGGGATATTCACCAACTTTGCTGTCAGGCCCCGATAAATTTTTGGCCCCAGAACACCTAGACCCCGAGCCCACCCCTAAAACTGTGGGTTATAACACTCCGATTTGGCTCAAAAATGCCCCATTCCCGCCGTTTTTCCCGTTTGTCCACCCAAATGGGCACAAAAATTTAAATGGACCATACTGGGATGATCCCCAACCTCCCAATCATGCCTCGGTCGATTTTTGGCCCATAGCACGCTCGGACCCCGAGCCCACCTCCAAAACTATGGGCTATAGCACACCGATTTGGCCCGAAAGTGCCCCATTCATGTCGTTTCTCCCGTTTGTCCTCCAAATTGGCCACGAAAATTTAAACGGACTACACTGGGAAAATACCCAATCTTTCTGCCATGCCCCGATTGATTTCCAAACCACAGCACGCCCGAACCTCTGGTCCACCCCCAAAATCGTGGGCTATAGCATACTGATTTGGCTCGAAAATGCCCCATTCACACCGCTTCTCCTATTTGTCCACCCAAATTGCCATAAAAATTTAAACGGACCATACTAGGATAATTCCCAACCTCCCTAGCATGCCCCGGTCCATTTTTGACCCATAGCACGCTCGAACCTCGGGCCCACCTCTGAAATCGTTGGCTATAGTACACCGATTTGGCCCGAAAATATCATATTTGCGCCGTTTCGCCCGTTTGTCCACTCAAATGGCCACAAAAATTTAAATGGACCATACTGGGATGATCCCCAACCTCCTTGGCATGCCCCGGTTAATTTTCGGCCCACAGCACGCCCGGACCACAGGCCGACCCTCAAAATCGTGGGCTATAGCACACAGATTTGGCCCAAAAATGCCCCGTTCGCGTCGTTTCACCTGTTTGTCCCCCCCAATAGCCACGAAAATATAAAGGGACCATACTGGGATGATCCTCAACCACCTGTCATACCCCGATCAATTTTCAGCCCACAGCACGCCCGGACCCTGGGCTCTCTCCCGAAACTGTGGGCTATAGCACACCGATTTGGTCTGAAAATGCCCCGTTCGCCGCTGTTTCGCCTGTTTGTCCACCCAAATGGCCACAAAAATTTAAACGAAACACACTAGGATGATCTCCAACCTCCCAACCTCTGTGGGCTATAGCACATTAATTTGGCCCGAAAATGCCTCGTTCGCGCTGTTTCACCCATTTTTCCACCAAAATGGCCATGAAAATTTAAACAGACCACACTGGGATGACCCCCAACCACCCTAGCACGTCTTGATCAATTTTAGGCCTACAACACTCTCGGATCCCAGGCCCACCCCCAAAACCGTGGGCTATAGCACATCGAATTGGCCTGAAAACTCCCCGTTCGCACTGTTTCACCTATTTGTCTACCCAAATGGCCATAAAAATTTAAATGGACCATACTGGGATGATCCCCAACCTCCGTGGCATGCCCCGGTCGATTTTGGCCCACAGCACGATCGAACCCTGGCCTACCCCCAAAACCATGGGCTATAGCACATTGATTTGTCCTAAAAACGCCTCATTCGCGCCATCTCACCCGTTTATCCCCTCAAATGGCCACAAAAATTTAAACGATCCACACTGGGACAATCTTCAACCTCCCTGGCAAGCCTCTATTGATTTTTGGCCAACAACACGCCCGGACCCCGGGCCCACCCATAAAATCATGGGCTATAGCAGATCGATTTGCCTAAAAAACACTGCATTCGTGTTGTTTTGCCTTTTTATCCTCCCGGGTGGCCAAAAAAATTTAATCGGACCACACTGAGATGATCCCCAACCTTCCTAGCATGCCACAGTCATTTTTCAGCCCACAACACGTCCGTACCCCGAGCCCACCCCCCAAAATGATGGGCTATATCACACCAATTTTGCCCGAAAATGTATCTTTCATGTTGTTTCATCCGCTTGCCCACCCGAATGGCCACAAAAATTTAAACGGACCACACTAGGATGATCCCCAACCTCCCTAGCATGCCCCGATTGATATTTTTCCTACATCACACCCGGAGTCCGGGCCCACCACCGAAATTGAAGGCTATAGCATATCGATTTAGCCCAAAAATGCCCCATTTGCGCCGTTTCACCCGTTTGTCCATCCAAATGGCCGCGAAAATTTAAACGCACCACATTGGATAATCCCCTACTTTGCTGGCACGCCCCGATCAATTTTCGGCACCATCACGCTTGGACACTGAGCCCACACCCAAAATTGTGGGCGATAGCACACCGATTTGGCTCGAAAATACCCCGTTCCCACCGGTTTGCCCGTTTGTCCAGTGTCCACCCAAATGGCTACAAAAAGTTAAATGGACCATACTGGGACGATCCCCAACCTCCCAGGCATGCCCCGGTCAATTTTGGGCCCATAGTAGCTTGGACCCTAAGCCCACCTCCGAAATCGTGGGCTATAGCACACCGATTTGGCCCAAAAATGCCCCGTTGGTAACGTTTTTCCCGTTTGTCCTCCCAAATGGCCATAAAAATTTAAACGGACTATGCTGTGAAAATTACCAACCTTCCTGCCAAGCCCCGATCAATTTTTGGACCATAGCACGCCCGTACCTCTGGCCCTCCCCCGAAACTGTGGGCTATAAAACACTGATTTGGCCCAAAAATTCCCCGTTCGAGCCGTTTCGCCTGTTTGGCCACCCAAATGGCCAAGAAAATTTAAACGGACCATACTGGGATGATCTCCAACCTCCCTGGCATGCCCCGATTGATTTTTGACCCACAGCACGCTCGAACCCCGGGCCCACCCTCGAAATCGTGGGCTAGAGTACACCGATTTAGCTCAAAATTGCCCCATTCGCGCCGTTTTCCCCCATTCGTCCACTTAAATGGCCACCAAAATTTAAACAGACTATACTGGGACGATCCCCAACCTCCCTAGCATGCCCCAGTGTATTTTCGTCCCTGGCATGCCCGGACCCCTAGCCCACCCCCAAAACCGTGGGCTATAGCACACCGATTTAGCTCAAAAATGCCCCGTTCGCACCGTTTCGCCCGTTTGGCTACCCAAATGGCCACAACATGCCCGAACCCTGGGACCACCCCTAAAACCGTGGGCTATAGCACACCGATTTGGCTCGAATATGCCCCGTTCGTAACGTTTAGCCTGTTTGTCCACCCAAAGGGCCACAAAAATTTAAATGGACCATATTGGGATGATCCCCAACCTCCCTGTCATGCCCAAGTTGATTTTTATCCCACAGCATGCTCGGACCCTAGGCACACCCCCGAAATCGTCGGCTATAGCACACCGATTTAGCCCAAAAATATCCCGTTCGCGCTGTTTTGACCGTTTGTCAATCCAAAAAGTCACAAAAATTTAAACGGACCACACTGGGACGATCCGCAACCTCCCTAGTACGCCCTGGTCAATTTTTGACCCACAGCACACCCGGATCCTGGGCTCACCCCCGAAACCGTGGGCTATAGCACATCGATTTGACCCTAAAATGCCCAATTCACGCTGTTTCGCATGTTTGTCCTTCCAAATGGCCACAAAATCTTAAAAGGACCACACTGGGATGATTCCCAACCTCCTTGGCATGCCCCGGTCGATTTTCAGCCTACAGCACGCCCGGACCCCGGGCACACCCCCAAAATCGTGGGCTATAACACATTGATTTGGCCAAAAAATGCCTTATTCGCGTCGTTTTGCCCATTTGTCCACTCAAATAGCAACGAAAATTTAAATAGACCATACTGGTATGATCCCCAACCTCCGTGGCACGCCTCGATCGATTTTAGGACCATAGCACGCCTGGACCCATGGTCCACCCCCAAACGTGAGAAACGACATGAACGGGGCATTTTCAACCAAATCGATATGCTATAGCCCACGGTTTTGAGGGTGGGTCCGGGGTTCGATCGTGTTGTCGGCCGAAAATAAATTGGGGCATGGCAGGGAAGTTGGGGATCATCCCAGTGTGGTCCGTTTAAATTTTTGTGGCCATGTGGGTGGATAAATGGGGAACGGCGCCAACAGGGCATTTTCGAGCCAAATCGGTGTGTTATAGCCCATGGTTTTTGGGGTGGGCCTGGGTTTTGTGGGAGCTGTAGGACAAAAATCGATTGGGGCATGCCAGGGAGGTTGGGGATCATCCCAGTATGGTCTATTTAAATTTTCTTGGCTATTTGGGTGGACACACAGGAGAAACGACGCGAATTGGGGATTTTCTGGCGAAATTGGTGTGCTATAACCCACGATTTCGGGGGTGGGCCAAGGGTCCGGGTGTGTTGTGGGCTAAAAATTAACTGGGACATGCTAGGGAGTTTGGGGATCATCTCAGTATGGTTCGTATAAATTTTTGTGGCCATTTGGGTGGGCAAAAGGGTGAAATGACGCGAAAGGGATATTTTTAGGCCAAATTGGCGTGATATAGCCCACGATTTATGGGGTGGCCCCGAGGATCGAGGGATCTGTGGGCCAAAAATTTATTGGGGCATGCCAGGGAGGTTGGGGATCATCCCAATATAGTCCGTTTAAATTTTTCTGGCCATTTGGGTGGGCAAACGGGCGGAATGGTACAAACGAGGCATTTTTAGGCAAAATTGGCGTGCTATAGACCACGGTTTTGGGGGTGGGCCCGGGGTCTGGCCGTGCTGTCGATTGAAAATCAACCGAGGCATGATAGGGAACTTTGCAATCATCCCAGTATGGTCTGTTTAAATTTTTGTGGCCCTGTGGATGGACAAACAGGCGAAATAGCGCGACTGGGGCATTTTCAAGATAAATCGGTGTGCTATAGCCCATGGTTTTGGGGTGGGCTCGAGGTTCGAGCGAGCTGTAGGCCAAATATCAAGCAGGTTGTGCCAGGGAAGTTGGGTATCATCCCAGTATGGTCCGTTTAAATTTTTGTGGCCCTTTGGTTGGACAAGCGGGAGAATCTGCATGAACGGGGCATTTTCGGGCCAAATCGGTGTGCTATAGCCCATGGTTTTGGGGGTAGGCCAGGGTTCCGGGCGTTCTGTGGACCAAAAGTTGACTGGCGCATGCCAGGGAGGTTGGGGATCATCCCAGTGTGGTCCATTTAAATTTTCATGGCATTTTGGGTGGACAAACGAGCGAAACGGCATGGATGAGCCATTTTCAGGCCAAATCGATGTGTTATAGCTTACAATTTTAGGGTTGGGCTCAGGGTCCGGAAGATCTGTGGCCTAAAAATTGATCGGGGCATGCCAGGGAAGTTGGGGATCGTCCTAGTATAGTTCGTTTAAATTTTTGTGTCCATTTTGGTGGACAAACAGGCAAAACAGTGCGAATGAGGCATTTTTAGGCCAAATCGGTGTGCTCTAGCCCATGATTTTGAGGGTAGGCCAGGGTTTCGAGCGTGCTGTGGGTCAAAAATTGATCGAGGCATGCCAGGGAGGTTGGGGTTCATCCCAGTATGGTTCATTTAAATTTTTGTGGCCATTTGGATGGACAAACAAGCAAAATAATGAGAACTGGGCATTTTCGGTCTAAATTAACCGAGTGTGCCAGGGTGGTTGAGGATCATCCTTGTGTGGTCCATTTAAATTTTTGTGCCATTTGGGTGGACAAATGGGCAAAACGGCACGAATGGGGCATTTTTCGGTCAAATTAGAGTACTATAACCCACCGTTTTGGGGGTGGGCTCGGGGACCGAGCATGCTGTGCGTCGAAAATCATCTGGGGCATGCCAGGGTGGTTGGGGATTGACGAGTATGGTTCGTTTAAATTTTTGTGGCCATTTTGGTGGATGGAGAATGGGGCATTTTTGGTGGATGGCGAATGGGGCATTTTTGGTGGATGGCGAATGGGGCATTTTGGTGGTTGGTGAATGGGGCATTTTGGGGCTAAATCAACGTGCTATAGCCTATGGTTTTGGGGGTGGGCCCGGGGTCCAAGCGTGCTATGGGCCAAAAATCTTCTGGGACATGCCAAGGAGGTTGGGGATCATCCTAGTGTTTTCTATTTGAATCTTCGTGGCCATTTTGGTGGACAAACGGGCAAAACAACAGGAATAGGCCATTTTTGGGCTAAATAGGTGTGCCAAAGCTGATGATTTTGGGGGTGGGCCCGGGGTCTAGGAGTGTTGTGGGTCAAAAATCATTCGGGGTATGCCAGAGAGCTTGGGGATTATCCCAGTGTTGTACATTTGAATCTTCGTGGCCATTTAGGTGGACAAACGGGCAAACCGGCGTGAACAGGCTATTTTCGGGCTAAATCAGTGTGCTATAGCCCAAGATTTTGGGTGTGGCTCGGGGTCCGGGGGTGTTGTGGGTCAAAATAGATCGGGGCATGCTACGGAGGTTGGGGATCTTCCCAGTGTGGTCCGTTTAAATTTTTATGGCCAGTTGGGTGGACAAGCGTGCGAAACGACACAAACGGGGCATTTTCAGGCTAAATTGGTGAGCTACAGTCCACGGTTTTAGGGGTGGGCTCGTGGTCCGACCTTGCTGTGGGCGAAAAATTGATGGGGCATGCCAGGGAGGTTGGGGATCGTCCTAGTGTGGTCCATTTGAATTTTCGTGGCTATTTATGTGGACAAACAGGTGAAACGGGACAAATGGGGCATTTTTCGGGCTTAATCGATGCGCTATAGTCCATGATTTTTAAGGTGGGCCTGGGGTCCGGGAGTGCTGTGGGCTGAAAATTGACCAGGGCTTTCCAGGGAAGTTAGGGATCATTCCAGTGTGGTCTTTTTAAATTTTCGTGGCCATTTGGGTGGACAAATGGACGAAATGGTCCAAACGAGGCATTTTCGAGTTAAATCTGTGTGCTATAGCCCACGTTTCAGGGGTGGGCCTGGGGTCCCGTCATGTTGTGGGCTAAAAATCGACTGGGGTGTGCCAGGGAGGTTGGGCATCATCCAAGTGTGGTCCGTTTAAATTTTCATGGCTATTTGAGTGGACAAATGGGCAAAACGGTGCGAACGGGGCATTTTTGGGCCAAATTGGTGTGCTGTAGCCTACGGTTTTGGGGGTGGGTTCAGGGTTTGGGTGTGCTGTGGGACGAAAATCAATCGGGGTATGCTATAGGGAGGTTGGGGATTATCCTTGTGTGGCCCGTTAAAATTTTTGTGCCATTTGGGTGGACTTACGGGTGAAACGACATGAACGGGGCATTTTTGAGCAAAATCGGTGTGCTATATAGCCCACGGTTTTGGGGGTGGCCCCGGGGTCCAAGCGTACTGTGGGCCAAAAATTGATCATGGCATATCAGGGAGGTTGGGGATCGTCCCAGTGTGGTCCGTTTTAATTTTCGTGGCCATTTGACTGGACAAACTGGCAAAATGGTACAAACCGGGCATTTTAAGTCCAAATTGGTGTGCTATTGCCTACAGTTTCGGGGGTAGGCCCAGGGTCCGAGCGTACTCTGGGCTAAAAATTGATCGGGGCATGTCAGGGAGGTTGGGGATCATCTAAGCGTGGTTCGTTTAACTTTTCGTGGCCATTTAAGTGGACAAATGGGCAAAACGGCGCGAATGGAGCTTTTTCGAGCCAAATCGGTGTGCTATAGCTCAGAATTTTGGGGGTAGGACCAGGGTACGGGCGTGTTGTAGGCTAAAAATTAATCAGGGAGTGCCACGGAGGTTGGGGATCATCCCAGTATAGTCCATTTTGATGGAAAAATGGGCTAAACGGTGCAAATAGGTCATTTTCAGGACAAATCAGTGTGCTATAGCCCACAGTTTCGGGGGTGGGCCTGGGGTCCGGACATGCTACTGGCTGAAAATCGGTTGAAGCGTGCTAGGTAAGTTGGTGATCTTCTTAGTATGGTCCATTTAAATTTTCGTGGCCATTTGGGATGACAAAAGGGTAAAACGGCGAGAATGAGGCATTTTTTGGGCCAAATTGGTGTGCTATAGCCCACGGTTTCGTGGGTGGACCCGGGGTCCGGGCGTGCTGTGGGTTAAAAATTGATCGAGGTATTCCAAGGAGGTTGGGGATCATCCCAGTGTAGTCCATTTAAATTTTAATGGCTATTTTGGTGGACAAACGGGCGAAACGACGTGAACAACATATTTTTGGGCTAAATCGGTGTGCTATAGCCCATGGTTTTGCGGTTGGGCCTGAGGTCAGGGCATGCTGTGGGCCAAAAATCTATCAGGGCATGCCAGGGAGGTTGGGGATCATCCCAGTGGGGTTCGTTTATTTTTTTATGGCCCTTTGGTTGGACAAGAGGGATAAATAATGCGAACGGGGCATTTTCGAGCCAAATCATAGTGCTATAGCCCATGATTTTAGGGGTGGGCCCAGGGTTCGAGCCTGTTGTGGGACAAAAATTGACCGGGGTGTGCTAAGGAAGTTGGGGATCATCCCAGTGTGGTCCATTTAATTTTCATGGATATTTGAGTGGACAAATGGGCGAAACGAAATGAACGGAGAATTTTTTGGCCAAATCGGTGTGCTATAGCCCACGGTTTTGGAGCTGGGTCCGGGAGTTCTGATGTTGGGCGTATTTATACCCCTAAGAACCATAATTTACCCATATTTTAGCTAAGTTTGGAGGATAAAATATATAATTCCTGCACTTTTAGTCCATTTTCCTTTAAGTGAGCTAACCTATGTGATTAGCATGTTTTTCAGGTATTAATGATGAAGATTTCAGCACTTTGTGGACCTTTGGGCAGCAAAGGGAAACTTCACATAAGAGGAAAGGCAACTTTTGGAAGCTTGTGGACTGAATGTGATGCATGGAGAACTTGTCCCGGGCAAAATCAGTATTTCTAAATACTTAGGGATGCAGCAGTAACTTAGTAGGACAAGGATGTTATAAAAACCCTATTTGCTGAATTTTTCAGCATTCTTTGATTGAATTCATTCGATCACTTTTTATTTATTCAATTTACAGATTCTGTAAGTTTAGACAGAGAAAAACGCTAAGGCGAGAGCATCGATAGGAGAACGACTTTTTCCCCTTTTGACGCCAAGAATCATTCCCATCGCTAAGATTATTCTAAGTTGCGGTATGATGATTATGTCTATGGTGATTTCCGTTGTACTCATGAGTAGCTAAACTTCTCTGTTAGGGTTATGGAAACCTTGTAAGATACTATCTATTGCTATGAGTTTGTGAATTCTTGATGTGTATGCTACTTATATCATTACTCTCTTCGTTTTAATTAAATTCTCATGGTTGCAAACATAGAGAACATGGCATTATAGCATTAGCTTGTTCGGAAGAAAAGTTACATGTTTGGAAAAAAGAGTGTGACAAGGAAATAAAGCTTCTAACCTCTATTTACACGTTAATGCCTTAACCGGATTAACTTCTTGGAGAATTTGTACCATTCGTTATACACTTTAGGCTCGGGAGAGCTAAAGTGAAATAAATCCTTGATGGTTGGGAAACACTTGGATTTAGAATTAGAATACGATTCTCTATAAGTGCATGCATGTCTAAATTCCGTGTTACTCATAGTTAATAGAGAAGTAGAAACTACAAGGTGGACATAACCCTAACTTATTATTCTCTGTGATTAACCTTTACTAAACAAATCATTCATTCGTTACTTTGATATTATTAATTCACGCCTAAAGCAAAACCCCCCTTTTCCATGGAATTTTCGACCAACAGTCTACTAACAATTGCAACACTTAGTGACCAAGTATTCCCTGTGGGATTCGACACCCAACCCAGTTGGGTTCTATATTTGACAGCGACTGCTTATACTTTCTAACGAGAGCTATAGTTTGGGCGTTATCAAGTTCTGTAGGCCAAAAATTGATGGAGCATGCCAGGGAGGTTGGGGATCGTCCAAGTATGGTCTGTTTAAATTTTTGTTGCCTTTTGGGTAGACAAATAGGTGAAACGGCACGAACGGGGCACTTTCGGGCCAAATCGGTGTGCTTTGGCCCACGGTTTTGGGGGTGGGCCCGGGGTTCGGCCATTCTGTGTACCAAAAATCGACTGGGGTATGCCAGTGAGGTTAGGGATCATCCCAGTGTGGTCCTTTTAAATTTTCATGAGAATTTGAGTGGACAAACGAGCAAAACGACACAAACGGGGCATTTTAGGGCCAAATCAGTGTGCGGGCCAAAAATTAATCGGGGCATGCCAGGGATGTAAGGGATTATCCCAGTGTGGTCCGTTTAAATTTTTATGGCTATTTCGGTGGAAAAAGGGGGGAAATGGCACAAACGAGATATTTTCGGGGTAAATCAGTGTGCTCTAGCCCACGGTTTTGGGGGTGGGCCAGGGGTCCGAGCGTGTTGTGGATTGAAAATCGATTGGGGCATGCCAGGGAGGTTGGGGATCGTCCCAGTATGGTACGTTTAAATTTTTGTTGCTATTTGGGTGGAGATACGGGAAAAACTACAAGAATGAGGCATTTTCGAGCCAAATCGGTGTGCTATAGCCTACGATTTTGGGGGTGGGCCTGGGGTACGGGCGTGCTGTGGGATAAAAATTGACTGGTCATGCCAGGGAGGTCGAGGATCATCCCAATGTGTTGGGGATAGTCTTAGTATGGTCCGTTTAAATATTCGTGGCCGTTTAGGAGGACAAATGGGAGAAAAGACGGGAATGGGGCATTTTTTGGGCCAAATCGGTGTGCTATAGCCCACGATTTTGTGGGTTGGCCTGGGGTCCAGGCATTCTGTGGGCCGAAAATTGATCGACCGTGCCAGGGAGGTTGGGGATCATCCCAGTGTGGTCCGTTAAAATTTTCATGGCCATTTGTGTGGACAAATGGGCAAAACATCACGAACAGGGCATTTTTGAGCTAAATTGGTGTGCTATAGCCCTCGATTTCACAGGTGGACCCGAGGTCTAGGCGTGCCGTGGGCTAAAAATTGACCGGGGTATGCCAAGGAGGTTGGGGATCATTCCAGTGTGGTTCATTTAAATTTTTGTGTCCATTTGGGTGGAAAAACAGGAGAAACAGCGCAAATAGGGCATTTTCGGGCTAAATCAGTGTGCTATAGCCCACAGTTTCGGGGGTGGGCTAGGGATCCGGACGTGAGGTGGGCTAAAAATTGATAGGGGCGTGCCAGAGAGGTTGGGGATCATCCCAACGTGGTTCGTTTATATTTTTATTGCCATTTGGGTGGAAAAATAGGGGAAACGATGGGAATGGGGTATTTTCGAGCCAAATCGATGCACTATAGCCCACGATTTTGGGAGTGAGCCCGGGGTCCGGGCATGTCGTGAGAAAAAAATCGACCGAGGAGTGCAGGAGAGGTTGGGGATCATCCCAGTGTGGACTGTTTAAATTTTTGTGGCCATTTGGGTGATCAGACGGGTGAAACAACGCGAATGGGGCATTTTTGAGCTAAATCGGTGTGTTATAGCCCACGATTTCAAGGGTGGGCTAGAGGTCCGGGCGTGCTGTAGGCTGAAAATCGACCGATGCATTCCAGGGAGGTTGGGGATCATCCCAGTATGGTATGTTTAAATTTTTGTGGCCATATCAGTGGACAAACGGGTTAAATCGGTGTGCTATATTCCACGATTTTGGGGGTACGCCTGGGTTCAGGAAGGGTTGTGAGCCAAAAATCGACCAGGGTATGCCAGGGAGGTTGGGGATCATCCCAGTGTGGTCTATTTAATTTTTGGTGGTCCTTTGGTTGGACAAGCAGGAGAAACGGCGTGAATGGGGCATTTTCGGGCTAAATTGGTTAGCTATAGCCCACAGTTTCTGGTGTGGGCTCGGGGGTTCGGGCATGCTGTGGGCCAAAAATCGACTAGGGCATGCCAGAGAGGTTAGAGATTGTCCCAACATGGTGCTTTTAAATTTTTGTGGCCATTTGGATAGACAAATGGGTGAAACGGCGCGAATAGGGCATTTTCAAGCCAAATCGGTATGCAATAGCCCACGGTTTTGGGTGTGGACCCGGGGTTTGTGCGTGTTGTGGGCCGAAAATCGATCGGGGCATGCCAGTTCGGTTGGGGATCGTCCTAGTGTGGTCCGTTTAAATTTTCATGGATATTTGGGTGTTTAAACGGGAAAGACGGAGCGAAGGGGGCATTTTTGGGTCTAATCGGTGTTCTATAGCCCACGATTTTAGGGGTGGGCCCAGGGTCCGGGCGTACTGTAGGCTGAAAATCGATCGAGGTGTGTCAGGGAGGTTGAGGATCATCCCAGTATAATACTTTTAAATTTTTGTGGTCATTTGTATAGACAAACGGGTAAAATAGCACAAACGAGGTGCTTTCGGGCCAAGTCGATGTGCTATAGCCCACAATTTTAGGGATGGAAATGGGGTTCGGGTGTGCTGCGGGCTAAAAATCGATTGGGGCATACCAGGGAGGTTGGTGATCATCCCAGTGTGGTCGGTTTAAATATTCATGGCAATTTGGGTGGACAAACGAGCGAAATGGCAAGAATGGGGTATTTTCGGGCCAAATCGGTATGCTATATCCTACGGTTTTGAGGGTGCGCCCGGGGTCCGAATATGACATAGGACAAAAATTGACCGTGGTATGCCAGGGAGGTTGAGGATCATCCAGTATGGTTTTTTTAAATTTTCATAGCAATTTGGGTGGACAAACTGGAGAAACGGCGTGAATGGGGCAAATTTCGGCCAGATCGGCGTGTTATAGCCCACGATTTTAGTAGTGAGCCCGGGGTTCGGGCGTGTTGTGGGCTGAAAAATGTTTGAGGCATGCCAGTGAGGTTGGGGCTCATCCTAGTATGGTCTATTTAAATTTTTTGGCCATTTAGGTTGACAAACGGGCGAAATGACGTGAACTGGGCATTTTCGGGCTAAATCAGTGTGCTATAGCCCACAGTTTTGGGGGTGGGCCCGTGGTCCAAGCATGCTGTGGGCCAAAAATCAATTGGGGCATGTTAAGGAGGTTGGGGATCATCCCAATGTGGCCTGTTTAATTTTTTTTTTTCCATTTGGGTAGACAAACGAGCGAAACGGCACGAACGGGGAGTTTTTTGGCCAAATAGATATGCTATAGCCCATAGTTTTGGGGTACCCCTAGGGTCCGGGTGCGATGTGGGCCGAAAATCGATCGGGGCATGCCATGGAGGCTGATTATCCCAGTATGGGCTGTTTATATTTTTATGGCAATTTGGGTGGAGAAACAGGCGAAACGGGGCATTTTAGGGCTACATCGGTGGGCTATAGCCCACGGTTTTAGGGGTGGGCCCGGGGTTCGGGCGTGTTATGGGTCAAAAATCGACAGAGACATTCCAAGGAGGTTAGGAATCATCCCAGTATGGTCCGTTTAAATTTTTATGGCCATTTGGGTGGGCGAACGAGCGAAACAGCGTGAACGGGGCATTTTCGAGCCAAATTAGTGAGCAATAGCCCACGATTTTAGGGGTGGGCTTGTGTTCGGGCGTGCTGTGGGTCAAAAATTGATTGGCGCATGCTAGGGAGATTGGGAATCAACCTAGTGTGGCCTGTTTAAATTTTCGTGGCCATTTGGGTGGACAAACGGGCGAAACAATGCGAATGGGGCATTTTTGGGCCAAATCGGTGTGCTATTGCCCTCAGTTTTGGGGGTGGATCCGGGGTCCAGTCATGACGTGGGCCAAAAATTAACCAGGGCATGCTAGGGAGGTTGTAGACCATCTCAGTATGGTCCATTTAAATTTTTTCGTGGCCATTTGGATGGACAAACGGGTGAAACGGTGCGAACGGGGCATTTTTGGGCCAAATCAGTGTGCAATATCCACGATTTAGGGGTAGGCCCGGGGTCCGGGCATGCTGTAGGCCAAAAATTATCCAGGCCATGCCAGGGAGGTTGGGGATCATCCTAGTGTGGTCCATTTAAATTTTCGTGGCTATTTGGGTTGACAAACGGGCAAAACGGCATGAGCAGAGAATTTTTAGGTTAAATTGGTGTGCTATAGACCACGATTTCGGGGGTGGGCCTGGGGTCCAGGTATGTCGTGGGATGAAAATTGACCGGGGCATGCCAACGAGGTTGGGAATCATCCCAGCGTGGTCTGTTTAAATTTTAGTGGCCATATGGGTGGACAAATAGGCGTAACGGGATGAACAGAGCATTTTCGAGCCAAATCGGTGTGCTATAGCCGACGATTTTAGGAGTGGGCCCAGGGTCCGGGCGTGTTGTGGGCCAAAAATTGACCGGGGCATGCCACAGAGGTTGGGGATCATCCCAGTGTAGCCCGTTTAAATTTTTGTGGCCAGTTGGGCGGACAAGCGGGAGAAACAACACGAACGGGGCATTTTTTGGCCAAAATCGGTCTGCTATAGCCCATGGTTTCGATGGTGGGCTCGAAGTCCGTGAATGCTGTGGGCCAAAAATTAATGTGGCATGCTTGGGAATTTAGGGATCATCTTGGTGTGGTCCTTTTAAATATTCGTGGCCATTTGGGTGGACAAACGAGCAAAATCGCGCGAACGACGTATTTTTTAGCCAAATCAGTGTGCTATAGCCCACGATTTTGTGGGTGGGCTTGAGTTCTAGCGTGTTTTGGCTCGAAAATCGATCGGGATATGCCAAGGAGGTTGAGGATCATCCCGGTGTGTTCCATTTAAATTTTCATGGGTATTTGGGTGGATAAACGGGCGAAACGACGCGAACGGGGCATTTTCGGGATAAATCGGTGTGCTATAGCCCACGATTTTGGGTGTGGGCCTGCTTCCAGGCGTGTTGTAGGCCAAAAATTAATCGGTGCATGCAAGGGAGGTTGAGGATCGTCTCAGTGTAGTCCGTTTAAATTTTTGTAGCCATTTGGGTAGACAAATAGGAGAAACAACGTGAACGGGGTATTTTTGGCCTAAATTGGTGTGCTATAGCCCACGGTTTTAGGGGTGGGCCTGGGGTCCGGGCTTGCTGTGGGCCGAAAATTGACCGGGGCATTCCAGGGATGTTGGGGATCGTCTTTGTGAGGTCCGTGTAAGTTTTTGTGGCCATTTGGGATGAGAAATAGGTGAAACAGTGAGAACAGGATATTTTTGGGCCAAATCGGTGTGCTATAGCCCACGATTTTGGGGGTGAACTCGGGGTTCGAGCATGCTGTGGGCCAAAAATCATTTGGGTCGTGCCAGGGTGGTTGGTGATCATCCCAGTGTGGTTCGTTTAAATTTTTGTGGCTATTTGTGTTGACAAACAAACGAAACAGCGCGAACGGGGTATTTTTGAGCTAAATTGGTGTGCTATAACTTACGGTATCGGGGGTGGGACCGAGGTCCGGAAGTGTTGTGGGCCAAAAATCAATTGGGGCGTGTTAGGGAGATCGATTATCCTCCCAGTATGGTTCATTTAAATTTTTATCGCTATTTGGGTGGACAAACGGGCAAAACGGCACGAACGGGGTGTTTTTGGGCCAAATCGATGTGCTATAGCCCACGGTTTCGGGGGTGGCCCTAGGGTCCGAGCGTGCTGTGGGCTGAAAATCAATCGGAGCATACCAGGGAGGTTGAGGATCATCTCAGTGTGGTCCGTTTAAATTTTTGTGGTAATTTGGGAGGACAAATGGGCGAAATGTGGCATTTTGGGCTACATCGGTGTGCTATAGACCACGGTTTTGGGGGTGGGCCTGAGGTTCGGGCGTGTTATTGTCCGAAAATCAATCGGAGCATACCAAGGAGGTTAGGGATCATCCTAGTGTGGTTCGTTTAAATTTTTGTGGCCATTTGGGTGGACAAACGGACGAAACGGTGCGAACGGGGCATTTTCAGGCCAAATTGGTGTGCTATAGCCCACGGTTTTGAGGATGGGTCCAGGATCCGGGCGTGCTGTGTGATGAAAATCAATTTAGGCATACCAGGGAGGTTGGGGATCATTTCATAATGGTCCGTTTAAATTTTTGTGGCCATTTGGGTGGATAAACGGGAAAATAGAATATTTTTGAGCCAAATCGGTGTGCTATAGCCCACGATTTTGGGAGTGTGTTCGGGTCCGAGCGTGCTGTGGGCTGAAAATCGTCTGGGGAGGCCAGGGAGGTTAGAGATCATCCCAGTGTGGTCCGTTTAATTTTTCGTGGATATTTGGGTGGACAAACGAGCGAAACGACATGAACGGGACATTTTTTGGCTCAATCAGAGTGCTATAGTTCACAGTTTCGGGGGTGGTTCTGGATTCCGGGCGTGCTGTTGGCCAAAAATTAACCGGGGTGTGTCAGGGAGGTTGGGGATCATCCCAGTGTGGTCCGTTTAAATTTTCGTGGCTATTTGGGTGGACACAGGAGCAAAATGGTGCGAACGGGGCATTTTCAGGCCAAATAGATGTGCTTTAGCCGACGGTTTTGGGGGTGGTCTTGGGGTACGGACGGGCTATGGGCAAAAAATTAACTAGGGCATGCCAGGGAGGTTGGAGATCATCCCAGTATGGTCCGTTTAAATTTTCGTGGCCATTTGGGTAAACAATCGGGTGAAATGGTGCGAATGGGGCATTTTCAGGCTAAATCGGTGTGCTATAGCCCACGATTTTGGGGGTGGGCCTGAGTTCCGGGCATGTTGTGGGCCGAAAATCAACCTGGGCATGCCAGGGAGGTTGGGTTTTGTCCCAGTATGTTTCATTTAAATTTTTATGGCCATTTGGGGGGACAAACGGGTGAAACAGCGCGAACGGGGCATTTTGGGGCAAAATCGGTGTGCTATTACCCATGATATCAGGGGTGGGCCCAGGATCTAGGCGAGTTGTTGGATAAAAATTGACCAGGCCGTGATAGGGAGATTAGGGATCAGTCTAGTGTGGTCCGTTTAAATATTTGTGGCCATTTGGGTGGACAAATGGGAAAAACGGTATGAACGGGGCATTTTTGGGCCAAATTGGTCTGCTATAGCCCACAGTTTTGGGAGTGGGTCCGGGATCCGAGCGTGTTGTGGGACAAAAATCAACCAGAGCGGACAGGGAGGTTGGGGATCATCCCAGTGAGGTGCGTTTAAATTTTGGTTGCTATATGGGTGGACAAAGAAGCGAAACGGCATGAACAGGGCATTTTCGGGCCAAATCAATGTGCTATAGCCCACGGTTTCGGGGGTGGACTCGGGTTTCGAATGTGTTGTGGGCCAAAAATTGACCAGGGCATGCCAGGGAGGCAGGGGATCATTCTAGTGTGGTTCGTTTAAATTTTCATGGCCATTTGGGTGGACAAACGGACGAAACAATGCAAACAAGGCATTTTCGGGAGAAATCGGTGTGCTATAGTTCACGGTTTCGGAGTTAGGCTCGGGGTTCGAGCGTGCTGTGGGTCAAAAATTAATCGGGGCATGCCAGGAAGGTTGGGGATAGTCCCAGTGTGGTCCGTTTAAATTATCATAGCCATTTGGGTGGACAAACAGGCAAAATAGCACGAACGGGGCATTTTCGGGCCAAATCGATGTGCTATAGCCCACGGTTTTGGGGGTGGACCTGAGATCCGGGCATGCTGCGGGCAAAAAATTGACTGGGGTATTCCAGGGATGTTGGGATCATCCCAGTGTGGTCCGTTTAAATTTTTGTGGCCATTTGGGTGGACAAACGTGCGAATCGGCGCGAACGGAACATTTATGGGCCAAATTGGTGTTCTATAGCCCACGATTTTTAGGGATGGGCCCATGGTCCAGGCGTGCTGTAGGCCAAAAATCAGCCAGGGGGTACCAGGGATGTTGGGAACCATCCCAGTGTGATCCGTTTAAATTTTCGTGGCCATTTGGGTGGATAAATAGGCGAAACGGCTTGAACGGGGCATTTTCAGGTCAAATCGGTGTGCTATAGCCCACGGTTTTGGGGTGGGCCTGGGCTTCGATCGTGCTGTGGGTCAAAAATAAATCGAGGCATGCTAGGGAGGTTGGGAATTATCCCAGTATGGTCCATTTAAATTTTTGCGGCCATTTGGGTGGACAAACGGGCAAAACGGCACGAAAGGGATATTTTTGGGCCAGATCGGTGTGCTATAGCCCACGATTTTAGGGTGGGCTCGGGGTGCGGGTGTGTAGTGGGCCTAAAATTGATCGGGGCATTCAAAGGAGGTTGGGAATCATCCCAGTGTGGTCTATTTAAATTTTCATGGCCATTTGGGTGGACAAACGGGCAAAACGACGCATTTTTAGGCCAAATCGGTGTGCAATAGGCCATGGTTTTGGATGTGGGCCAGGGATACGGGCGTGCTGTGGGTTGAAAATAGAGTGGGGCATGCCAGGGAGGTTGGGGATCATCCCAGTATGGTCCGTTTAAATATTCGTTGACATTTGGGTGGACAAACAGGCAAAACAGCATGAACGGGGCATTTTTGGGCAAATTCGGTATGCTACTGCCCACAATTTTAGGGGTGGGACCGAGGTCTGGGTGTGCTGAAGGCCAAAAATAGTTCAAGTCATGGCAGGGAGGTTGGGAATCATTCTAGTGTGGTCCGTTTAAATATTCGTGTCCATTTGGGCAGACAAACAGGTGAAACAGCGCGAACGGGGCATTTTCGGTCTAATTTTGTGTGCTATTGCCCACGGTTTTAGGGGTGGGCCCAAGATACGGGCATGCTGTGGACCGAAAATCAATTGGGGCATGCCAGGGAGATTGGGGATCATCCCAGTGTGGTCCGTTTAAATTTTTATGTCTATTTGGGGCGACAAACAACATTAACGGGGAATTTTTAGGCCAAATCGATGTTTTATAGCCCTCAATTTCAGGGGTGGGCCCATGGTTCGAGCGTTCTATGGGCCAAAAATAGGTCAGGGCATGCCAGAGAGGTTGAGGATCATCCCAGTATGGTCTTTTTAAATTTTTGTGGCCATTTGGGTTGACAAGCGGGCAAAACGACGTGAACGGGGCATTTTCGGGCTAAATTGGTGTGCTATAGCCCACGATTTTGGGGGTGGGCCTGGGTTTCGAGCGTACTGTTGACCGAAAATTGATCGCCACATGACACAGAGGTCGGGGATCATTGCAGTATAGTTTGTTTAAATTTTCATGGCCATTTGGGTGGACAAACAGGCAAAACGAGGTGAATGGGGCATTTTCAAGCCTAATCGGTGTGGTATAACCCCCGGTTTTGGGGGTGGGCCTTGTGTACGAGCGTGCTGTTGGCAAAAAATAAATTGAGGCATTCTAGAGAGGTTGGGAATTATCCCAGTATGGTTCGTTTAAATTTTTGTGGCCATTTGGATGGAAAAACGGGTGAAACTACGTGAACGGGGCATTTTTAGGCTAAATCGGTGTGCTATAGCCCACGGTTTTGGTGCTGGGCTAGGGGTCCGGGTGTGTTGTGGGTTGAAAATTGACCAGGACATGCCAGGGAGGTTGGGGATCATCCCAGCATGGTCTGTTTAAATTTCTGTGGATATTTGGGTGGAAAAACGGTTGAAACGGTGAGAATGGGGTATTTTTGGGATAAATTGGTGTGCTATAGCCCATAGTTTTGGGGATAGGACCGAGGCCCTAGAATATTGTAAGCCAAAAACTGACTGGGGAATGTCAGGAAGGGTGGGGATCGTCCAAGTATGGTCTGTTTAAATTTTCATGGCCATTTGTGTGTACTAGCAGGAGAAACGACGTGAATGGGCCATTTTTAGGCCAAATCGGTGTGCTATAGCCCAAATCGGTTTGCTATTGCCTACGGTTTTGGGGGTGGGCCCGAGGTCCGGGTATGCTGTGGGCCTAAAATCGACCGGGGCATGATAGGGAGGTTGGGGATCATTCTAGTTTTGTCCTTTTAAATTTTTGTGTACATTTGGGTGGACAAACGAGCAAAATGACGTTAACGGTGAATTTTCAGGCCAAATCGATATGTTATAGCCCTCAATGTTGGGGGTGGGCCTGGGGTTTGGGCATGATGTAGGTCGATAATCGATCGAGGTATGCAAAAGAGGTTGAGGTTTATCTCAGTGTGGATCGTTTAAATTTTTGTGGCCATTTGGGTAGACAAACAGGCGAACCGGCGCGAACAGGGCATTTTCGAGCCTAATCGTGTAGTATAGCCTACGTTTTCTGGGGTGGGCCTGGGGTCTGGGCATGCATTTGGCTAAAAATCGATCAAGGCATTCCAGGGAGGTTGGAGATCATTCCAGTATGGTCTGTTTAAATTTTTGTGGCTATTTGAGTGGAGAAATAAGCAAAACAATGCGAACGAGGCATTTTTATGCCAAATCGGTGTGCTATAGCCCACAACTTTGGGCGTGGTTCTGGGGTTCGAGCGTACTGTGGGTCGAAAATCGACCGGGGCGTGCCAGGGAGGTTGGGGATCGTTCCAGTGAGGTCTGTTTTAATTTTTGTGGCCATTTGGGTGGACAAACGGTCGAAATAGCATGAACTTGGCCTTTTCGGGCCAAATCGATATGTTATAGCCCGTGGTTTCGGGGGCGGGCTCGGGGATCGGGCGTGTTGTGGACTAAAAATTGACCCGGGCATGTCAGGTAGGTTGGGGATCATCCCATTATCGTCCACTTAAATTTTTATGGCCATTTGGGTGTACAAGTAGGTTAAACGACGTGAACAGGGCATTTTCGGGCCAAATCGGTGTGCTATAGCCCATAATTTTGGGGGTGGGCCCGGGTTCCGAGTGTGCTGTTAGCCAAAAATTAATTGGGGCATGCCAGTGAGGTTGGGGATCATCCCAGTGTAGTCCGTTTAAATTTTTGTGGCAATTTAGGTGGAAAAATCAGAGAAACTACGTGAATAGGGCATTTTTGGGACAAATCAGTGTGCTATAGCCCACGATTTTGGGTTGGGCCCGAGGTTCGGGTGTGCTGTGGACCAAAAATTATTCGGGGAATGCCAGGTAGGTTGGGGATCATCCCAGTGTGGTCCATTTAAATTTTTTGGGTCGTTTGAGTGGACAAACGGGCGAAATAGCGCGAATGGGGCATTTTCGGGCCAAATCGGTGTGCTATAGCCCACAGTTTCGAGGGTGGCCCGGGGTCCGGGCATGCTGAAGGCTGAAAATCCATTTGGGCCTGACAGGGAGGTCGGGGATCATCCCAGTGTGGTCCGTTTAAATTTTTATAGCTATTTAGTTGGACAAATAGCTGAAACGGCATAAACGGGGCATTTTGGGCCAAATTGGTATGCTATAGCACATGGTTTCGGGGGTGGGCTTGGGGTACGGGCGTGCTGTGGGCGAAAAATTGATCGGGACATGTCAGGGAGTTTGGGAATCATCCCAGTATGGTCTATTTAAATTTTCAATGTCATTTGGGTGGACAAAAGACAAAACAGTACGAACGGAGCATTTTTGGGCCAAATCGGTGTGCTATAACCCACGATTTTGGGGGTGGGACCATGATCCGGGTATGCTGTTGGACGAAAATTATCCTAGGCATGCCAGGGAGGTATGGGATCATCCCAGTATGGTCCGTTTAAATTTTTGTGGCTATTTGGGTGGACAAACGGGCAAAACAACACGAGCAGGGAATTTTAGGGCCAAATAATTATGCTATAGCCCACGGTTTTAGGGATGGGCCCGGGGTCCGGGCGTGCTATGGGCTAAAAATCGATCGGGGCATGCCAGGGAGTATTGGATTATCCCAGTATGGTCCGTTTAAATTTTCATGGCCATTTGGGTGGACAAACATGTGAAACTATGCGAACAGGGCATTTTCGGGCCAAATCGATGTGCTATAACCCACGATTTTGGGGTTGGCCCTGGGTCCGGGCGTGCTGTGGGCAAAAAATCAATCGAGATGTTCCATCAAGGTTGGGGATCATCCCAGCGTGTTTCGTTTAAAATTTTATGGACATTTGGGTGGACAAACATGCAAAACGGTGTGAACGGGGCATTTTTGAGCCAAATCGGTGTGATATAACCCACGATTTTTGGAGTGGACCCGAGTTTCGGGCGTGCTGTGGGCCGAAAATTGATCGGGGCATGCTAGGGAGGTTGGGGATCGTCCCAATATGGTCCGTTTAATTTTTTGTGGCTATTTGGTTAGAAACATGGGTGAAACAATGTGTATGGGGTGTTTTCGGACCAAATCACTGTGCTTTAGCCTACGATTTCGGGGGAAGGCCTGTGGTCCATGCGTGCTGGGGGCCAAAAATTGATCAGGGTGGATCAGGGAGGTTGGGAATCATCGCAGTATGGTACGTTTAAATTTTAGTAGCTATTTGGGGGGATAAACGGGAGAAATAGCGTGAACGACTCATTTTCAGGCCAAATCAGTGTGATATAGCCTGCGGTTTTGGAAGTGGGCCCGGGGTTCGGGCGTTCTGCGGGTCAAAAATTCATAAGGGTATGCCAGAGAGGTAGGGAATCATCACAATATGGTCTGTTTAAATTTTTATGGCCATTTGGGTGGACAAACTGGCGAAACGATGTGAACAGGGCATTTTCGAGATAAATCAGTGTGCTATAGCTCACGAGTTTTGGGGTGGGCTTGGGGTTCGGGCATGATGAGGGACAAAAATCTATCAGGGCATTCCAGGGAGGTTGGAGATCATCCCAGTGTGGTCCGCATAAATTTTTTTGGCCATTTGGGTTCACAAACGGGTGAAACAACACGAATGGGGCATTTTCATGCCAAATCGGTGTGCTATAGCCTACGGTTTTGAGGGTAGGCCTGGGTTTCGGGTGTAATTTGAATCAAAAATCGATTAGAGTGTGCCAGGGAGGTTAGGGATTATCCCAGTGTGGTCCGTTTAAATTTTGATGGCCATTTAGGTCGACAAACGGGCAAAACGGCATAAACAAGGCGTTTCGAGCCAAATCAATGTGCTATAGCCACGATTTTGGGTGTGGGCCCAGAGTCTGGGTGTGCTGTGGGCCAAAAATTGACTGGGGCATGCTAAGGAGATTAGGGATCATCCCAGTGTGTTTTGTTTATATTTTTGTGGCTATATGGGTGGACAAATAGGCAAAATGACATGAATGGGGCATTTTCAGTCCAAATCGGTATGCTATAGCCCACGGTTTCAGGGGTGGGCTTGGGTTTCGAGCGTGTTGTGGGCCAAAAATTGACCGAGGCATGCCAGGGAGATTGGGAATCATCCTAGTATGGTATGTTTAAATTTTTGTGGCCATTTGGGTGGACAAACAAGCAAAACGCTGCGAATGGGGTATTTTTGGGCCAAATCAGTGTGGTATAGCCCACAGTTTCGGGGGTGGACCCAGGGTTCGGGCGTTCTGTGGGTCGAAAATCGACTGAGGCATGCAAGGAAGGTTGGGATCATCCCAATGTGGTCCGTTTAAATTTTTGTGGCAATTTGGGTGGATAAACAGGCAAAACGGCATGTACGGGGCATTTTCGGTTCTAATCGGTGTGCTATAGCCCACGGTTTTGGGGATAGGCCCGGGGTTCGAGCGTGTTGTGGGCTTCAAATCTATTGGGGCATGCCAGGGAGGTTGGGGATCATTCGAGTGTGGTCCGTATAAAGTTTTTTGGCCATTTGGGTAGACAAATGGATGAAACATCGCAAACAAGGTGTTTTCGGACCAAATCGGTGTGTTATTGCCTACGGTTTTAGGGGTGGGCCCAAGGTCTGAGCGTGATATTGGCCGAATATCGACTGGGGCATGCAAAGGAGGTTGGGGACCATCTTAGTGTGGTTCATTTATGTTTTCGTGGCCATTTGGGTAGAAAATGGGCTAAACAGCGCGAATGGGGCATTTTCGGGCCAAATTGATATGCTATAGCCTACAGTTTTGGGGGTGGGCAAGGGGTCCAGGCCTGCTGTAGGTCAAAAATTAACTCGATCGTGCCAGGGAGCTTGGGGATCATACCAGTTTGGTCCGTTTAAATTTTTGTGGCCATTTGGGTGGACAAATGGGAGAAACGGTGCGAACGGGGCATTTTTGAGCCAAATCAGTGTTCTATAGCCCACGGTTTTGGGGGTGGGTTCGGGTCCGGGTGTGCTGTGGGCCAAAAATTGATCGGGGCATGCCAGGGAGGTTAGGGATCATCCCAGTATGGTTCGTTTAAATTTTTGTGTCCATTTGGTTGGAGAAACAAGCGGAACAACGCGAACCGGGCATTTTCAGGCCAAATCAGTGTGTTATAGCCTACGGTTTTGGGGGTGGTCCCAGGGTTCGTGCGTGCTGTGGGTGATGTTGGGCGTATTTGCACGCCTAAGAACCATAATTTACCCATATTTTAGCTAAGTTTTGAGGACAAAATATATAATTCCTGCACTTTTAGTCCATTTTCCTGTAAGTGAGCTAACCTATGTGATTAGCATGTTTTCAGGTACTAATGATGAAGATTTCAGCACTTTGTGGACCTTTGGGCCGCAAAGGAAAACTTCATGTAAGAAGGAAGGCAGCTTTTGGAAGCTTGTGGACTGAATGTGATGCATGGAGAATCTGTCCCGGGCAAAATCAGTATTTCTTAATACTTAGGGGTGCAGCAGTAACCTAGTAGGACTAGGACAAGGATGTTATAAAAACCTTATTTGCTGAATTTTTCAGCATTGCTTTTCAGAATTCAGTCGACACTTTTTATTTATTCAGTTTACAGATTCTGTCAGTTTAGACAGAGAAAAAAACTCTACAAGAACGGCTAGAGAGGAAATCACGTCATTCTCATAGTGACGCCAATACATACCCATCGTGAGATTGTTATCTTTTTGGTATGATGATGATGATGTCTTCGTTGTTTTCCTTTACAACCATGAGTAGCTAAACTTCTCTGTTAGGGTTATGGAAGCCTTTTGATATACTATCTATTACTATGAGTTTGTGAATTCTTGATGCGTATGCTACTTATATCATTACTCTCTTCGTTTTAATTAAATTCTTGTGGTTGCAAACATATAGAATACTCCATTATAGCATTAACTTGTTCGAGAGAAAAGTTACATGTTTGGAAAAGAGAGTGTGACAAGGAAATAGGGCTACCAACCCCTATTTACACATTAATGCCTTAACCGGATTAATCTCTTGGAGAGTTCGTACCATTAGTTATACGCTTTAAGCTTGAGAGAGTTAAAGTGAAATAATCCTTGATGGTTGAGAAACACTAGGATTTACCATTAGAATACGAATCTCTATAAGTGCATGCATGTCTGAATTCCGCATTACTCATAGTTAATAGATACGTAGAACTCATAAGGTGGACATAACCCTAACTTATTTTTCTCTGTGATTAAATCTTACTAAATAAAGCATTCTGTTGTTACTTTAATAGCATTAATTCATGCCACAATCCAATCCCCCCTTTTCCGTGGAATTTTCGATCAACAGTCTACTAATAATTGCAACACTTAGTGACCAAGAATTCCCTGTGGGATTCGACACCCAACCCAGTTGGGTTCTATATTTGACAGCGACCGCTTACACTCTTATGAGAGCTGTAGTTTAAGCGTTATCAAATTTTGGCGCCGTTGCCGGGGAATACGGTTGTCAACTAAGTTTGTGATAGTTACTAGACCCTTTGGTCAAAGATTCTCGAATATTACTTTTTGTTTGTTGTTTTTGTTTTATTCAGGTTCTGTTGAGTGCATGCGAAATACTCGTAGTTCTGGTCAGCCATTATTACCCATAAATCCTGAACCTCAACTTATTGGCAGAATGGATGCACAGCGTGACATTGACAGAAGGGCGGCTCAACAGAAGCAAGCTAGATTAGCTGCACTGGCAGCTGCTCAAGTACATCAACAGAATATTGATAACCCAGGGCGAGCAACAAATCCTAATGATGAGGTCCTGGGTGATGATGAGTTACTGAATCCTAGGCGTACTGATGAGGTGGCGGCACCTATGCATAGGAGGGAATGTCAAGCTAGAATGAGACCTGACCGCCGAGCTGTGCAGGCTCCTTTTGATGATGATGATGACGATCTGGATGGAGCTGGTGCCACAGGGGATATTATTCCTCCACCCTTGGCACCCGGAGCTAAGTTCAATATCACTAGCACCATGATTCAGTTATTGCATCTCAAGGGTTTATTTGGTGGACTTGCAGGCGATGATCCGAACATGCATCTGGTCAATTTTATTTCAACATGCAAGTCATTTGACAATCCAGGAGTTGGGCAGAATGCAATTCGGTTGCGCTTATTTCCATTGTCTCTGTCTGGGGAGGCAACTCTATGGTTGAACGGGATAACTCCTGATTCTATTACTAATTGGAGGCAACTAAAAGATGTTTTCCTAGAAAGATTATTTCCGCCATCCAAGAGAGCACAGTTAAGAGATGAGATCAGCAATTTCCGACAGCTTCCAACTGAAGCTCTCCACGAAACATGGGAGAGGTTCAAGAAGAAGCTTATGCGGTTCCCAAATCATCAGATGGCCAACATCCACTTGATGGAGATATTATATAGGTCTTTGAACTCAGTGACAAAGCCAGTGGTTGATAATGCTACAGGTGGGTCATTCATGGACCTTACTTTTATTGAGGCAAGTGATATGCTGGACCGTATGACAAAGCAAAGTAGATCCTGGCATACCAGGGATGCTGAGGTAGCAAGCTCTACTTTATCTGTTGGCATGACTGCAGAGCAGAGGCATAGACAAGAGGAACGTGACCAAGATATGGCTCACATGAAAACGCAGATAGATCTTCTTACCAAGCATTTATTATCAGGGAAGACTGAAAAGGTTAAAGCCGTTGTATCACAGGGAAGATATGATTCCCATTCTGAGGGGGAAGCAAATTACTTGAATCATCAGGGGGGTTTCCGAGGCAATGCCCAAGGAAACCAAGGTCGGAACTATTATGATAAATCTGGATACAAGGACTGCGATCAAGGTGGTTGGAAGAATAAGACTGACATGAGTGGTTTGTATGTTCCTCCTGGAAACCGTGAGGCTGTGTCATATGGCTCTGGAAAGATGTCCATGGATGATATGATGGCTAAACTGTTGAAAGGGGTAGAGGCAACCAATATGGGCGTTACTGAGGTAAAGAATTATTTGTCATCAATAAATCAATTGGTTGACTCGCATTCTACTGCAATAAAACAGCTGGAGCAACAATTAAGTCAATTATCAGCGACATTCAACCAAAGAAAGGCTGGCACGCTACCCAGTGACACTGTGCAAAACCCAAGGAATGATGGATCATGTATGGCTATTACTACCCGGAGTGGTAAAGTGTTGGAAAATCCATCCAAAGGCAAGCAGGTGGTTGATGATATAGCAGAGAATATTAATGAAGCAGAGTTTGAAGATGTCGTAGAAGCTGAAGTGAGTGCTCATGATGTTACACCTAGACGACACCAGCCTGAAAAGAGTGATAATCGGAAGAAAGATAAAAAGGAAGTGGTGGAGAAAACGATTCCTCTTCCACCACCACCTTTTCCTCAGAGACTGAAGAAGAAGGCTGATGACACTCCTGAAAAGGTTGATAATCGGAAACAAGATAAAGCGGAAGTGGTGGAGAAAACGATTCCCCTTCCACCACCACCTTTTCCGCAGAGACTGGAGAAGAAAGTTGATGACACCAGGTTCAGTAAATTCAAGACTATGTTGAAGCAGCTGACTATTAATGTTCATTTGGTGGAGGCGCTGGAACAAATGCCTGGGTATGCTAAATTCATGAAGGACCTTTTGACAAAGAAGCGGGCAGTAAGCTATGAGCTAGCAGATAATGTTCATCATTGCAGTACAATTACCACGAGGTCTTTAGTACAGAAGAAGGAAGATCCTGGTGCTTTCACTATTCCTTGCACGATTGGATCGTTAGATTTTGCTAAGGCATTGTGCGATTTGGGAGCTAGCATCAATTTGATGCCGCTATCTATTTACAGAAAGTTGGGGTTGGGTGATCCTACACAAACCAATATGCGGCTCGTGATGGCAGATAGGTCGGTAAAATGGCCTGTTGGTATCTTACATGATGTGTTGGTGAAGGTTTCCACCTTCATCTTTCCTGCAGACTTTGTTATTTTGGATTGCGAGGTGGATTCTGAAGTTCCCATAATCTTGGGACGCCCTTTCCTCGCAACTGGAAGTGTGCTTATCGATTTAAGAGCTAATGAACTTTTATTTCGGCTGAATGACGAAGTAGTCCATTTTGCTGTATGCAAATCGATGAAGCAGCCTAGAGATATGAATGTGTTCTCTGTAGCTGATGTTTATTATGAGGATGAGAAATAATTATCTGTAGAGAAGCAGCTTACTGTAGAGCCATTGTCTGAGGTGTTGTTGAATTTTGAGCGTGAGAAGGTGGAAGAATATGAAGAAACCATTTGTGCTCTAACAGGAATAAGGCCCTATTCTCATGCTCCTAAGAAGATGGACTTTGATCTTAAGAATCGACCGTCACCAACAGCGAAGACTTCCATTGAAGAGCCACCATTGCTAGAATTGAAAAAGCTCCCCAGTCACCTAAGGTATGCGTTCTTGGGAAGTGGAAATACACTTCCGGTGAGTGTTGCGGCTGATTTAGGTGAACAAAACATAGAGGCTCTTATCTCTGCTCTGAAGAGGTACAGGAGAGCTATGGGTTGGACTATTGATGATATAATTGGTATCCCTCCTGGGATATGTATTCACAAGAGTCATCTCGAAGAAGATTGCATGCCTACAAGTAAGCATCAGTGTCGTCTGAATCCATTCAGAAAATGATGCACCATCTATCTCGACGAAGTCTAAGTAATCGAGGTAACTATGTCGTGCCGCGACAATAAATCAAGCGCTACATGGGAGGCAACCCATCGTTTTTAGTCATTTTGTTTTCCTAGGAGTTTGTTTTGTTAAATAAAAATCCAAAAAGAAGAGTCGAGCCACGACCAAAACTAAGGCGCTTAGTGGGAGGCAACCCATTTTTCTAATCGTTTTTGTTGTTTTTGATTAAGTGTAGGGGAAGATGTATAAAAGAAGAGCTTGGTCTCAAATTTTGATTTGAAAGTGAGCAATGTTAAAGGTGGTAAGTGAGTAATGAAGGAGAAAAAGGATTTCGGTTAGGCATTGCCTATACAAATCTAGGCAATGGACAAGGCAAGGCCTATGTAAATCTTGGCAATGGACAAGGCAAGGCCTATGCCATTGCCTTTGCTCTTTGAATCTACAATGCCATAGCATAGGCGCCGCCTATGCTCAACTAGGCTTTGCTAAAGGCGCCACCTATGCTAAGCATAGGCAAAGCTAAAGGTGCCGCCTATGCCATTGCCTTTGCTCTCTGAATCTACAATGCCATAGCATAGGCGCCGCCTATGCTCTACTAGGCTTTGCTAAAGGCGCCGCCTATGATAAGCATAGGCAAAGCATTAGGCGCCGCCTACTTATGCTTTTTGGTCTCCTAACCCAATTTTTCATGGGTCAAACCCGACCCAAGCCTTGGTCTATAAATAGAACTTCAACCTTGAGACAAAATCACATTGTTTGCTCAACCTAGGCGCCGCCTAACCTTCCCAAATCTCTCAAAACTTTTCTTTTTGCTCATCTAACCTTGCAAGATCATCTTCCAAGTCCATCACCAAGTAAGTTCTTCTTTTATATTCTGTAGTTATTACAATACTGCGCCTATAATGATTTGATAAATCTTGAAGTGGTGTTGGTGATTTGAATGTGGATGGTTTGTTATGATACATCTAGTTGAGTGAAAGAATACGTGTGTGTGTTCTTGACTTTGTTCCGATTTGTATTTGATTGTTATACACTGTCATCTTTTTGCAGAATCGAAATGGTAAAGTTAATTACATAATCTCGTAAGATGAAAGCTTGAATGTTTGAATGACTCGTTCATCGAGATAAAGATCATGATTGAATACAAGCATGAGATGTTGTGATTATTTCTATGCCATAACTTGATACGATCCCTATGTAGTAGTCTTATTCAAAAGGTGCATTAATCCAAACATGAAAGTCTAGTTAAGATTACATGAAATAGAGTTGTAAAGAGTAGTTAAGATTCCATGAAAGTATGACTGTGCTTAACATATTGTTGAAACATATCGTCTGCATGTATGTCGATGAAGTCTGAGTAATCGATATCATTCACTTAATTAGTTGGTGCCAACAAATTAAGTGTGGGGTGGTGCCATTATTGTTTATTTGTCGATCAAATTTTCCGAGATAAGCTAACATGACTTTATTTTAATTTCATTTGGGTAGTGGGACTGGGGTTCGGGCGTTCTGTGTACCAAAAATCTATTGGGGCATGCCAGGGAAGTTGGGGATTGTCACAGTTTGGTCTGTTTAAATTTTCGTGGTCATTTGGGTGGACAAACGGGCAAAACAGCGCGAACAGGGCATTCTAAAGCAAAATTGGTGTGCTATAGTCCACGGTTTTGGGGGTGGGCTTAAGGTTCGGGCATGATATTGGCCAAAAATTGACCGAGGTATGTCAGAGAGGTTAAGGATCGTCCCAGTGTGGTTTGTTTAAATTTTTGTGGCCATTTGGGTGAACAAACGGGCAAAACAGCGCGAACGGGGTGATTTTGGGCCAAATCGGTGTGCTATAGCCCACGGTTTCGGGGGTTGGTCAGGGGTCCCGGCGTGCTGTGGGACGAAAATCAATAGGGCCATGCTAGGGAGGTTGGGGATTTTCCTAGTATGGTCCGTTTAAATTTTAATGGCTATTTGGGTGGACAAACGGGTGAACGGGACATTTTTAGGCCAAATCGGTGTGTTATATCCCACGATTTTGGGGGTGGGCTCGGGGTTCGGGTATACTGTGGGAAAAAAATTGATCGGGGCATGCCAGGGAGGTTGCGGATCATCCCCGTATGGTCTGTTTAAATTTTTGAGTCCATTTTGGTGGACAAATGGGCAAAACGGCACGAATGAGGCATTTTAGAGCCAAATGAGTGTGCTATAGCCCACGATTTCGGGGGAGGGTTTGGGTCCGGGCGTGGTTTGAGCTAAAATTTATCGGGACATGCCAGAGAGGTTGGGGATCGTTCCAGTGTGGCCCATTTAAATTTTTTATGGCCATTTGGGTGGACAAATGTGCGAAATGGCACTAACAGGGCATTTTCGGACCCAATCGGTGGGCTATTGCCCACGATTTTGGGGATGGGCCCAGGGTCCTAGCGTGTTGTGGGCCTAATATCGACTATGGCATGTTAGGGAGGTTGGGGATCATCCCAGTGTGGTTCGTTTAAGTTTTTGTGGCTATTTGGGTGGACAAATGGGAAAAACAGCACGAACGGGGCATTTTTGAGCTAAATCGATGTGCTATAGGCCACGGTTTTGGGGGTTGGCTCGGGTCTGACGTGCTATGGGATGAAAATTGATCGGGGCATGCCAAGGAGTTTGGAGATTATCCCAGTATGGTCCATTTAAATTTTCGTTGCCATTTGGGTGGACAAACAGGTGAAACGATACAAACGGGGAGTTTTCGGGCAAAATCAGTGTGCTATAGCCCATGATTTCGGGGGTAGGCCCAGGGTCCGAGCGTGTTGTGGTCCAAAAATCGACCGAGGCATGCCAGGGAGGTTGCGGATCATCCCAGTGTGGTCTGTTTAAATTTTTGTGGCCATTTGGGTGGACAAACGAGAGAAACGATGCGAAGGGGGTATTTTCGGGCCAAATCGGTGTGCTATAGCCTACAGTTTTGGGAGTGGGCCCAGGTTCTGGGCGTTCTATGGGATGAAAATCGACTGGGGCATGCCAAGGAGGTTGGGTATCATCCCAGTGTAGTCTGTTTAAATTTTCAGAACCATTTGGGTGGACAAACGAGCGAAACGGCGCGAACGGGATAGTTTTGGGCCAAATCTATATGCTAAAGCTCATGGTTTTGGGGGTGGGTAAATAGGGCGAAATGGTACGAACAGGGGATTTTCAGACCTAATCGGTGTACTATTGCCCACGGTGTTGGGGATGGGCCTAGGGTCTTGGCGTGCTGTGGGATGAATATCGATCGGGGCATGCCAGGGAGGTTGGGGATCATCCCAGTGGGGTCCATTTAAGTTTTTATGGCCATTTGGGGTGGGCAAATAGCAAAACAGCGCGAATGGGCATTTTCGGGCTAAATCGATGTGCTATATCCCACGGTGTCGGGTGCGGGCCTGGTGTCCAATATTTTGTAGGCCAAAAATTGATCGGGCGTGCTAGGGAGGTTGGGTATCATCTCAGTAAGGTCCGTTTAAATTTTTGTTTTACCTGTTTGTCCACCCAAATTTTTGGGACCATTTGGGTGGACAAACAGGTAAAACAGCACGAACGGGGTATTTTAGGGCTAAATTAGTGTGCTATTGCCTACTTTTTTTGGGGTGAGACTGGGTTTCGTGCTTGCTATAGGCCAAAATTCGACTGGGACATACCAAAAAAGTTGGGGATCATTTCAGTGTGGTCCATTTAAATTTTTATGGCCATTTAGGTGGACAAACGGGAGAAACGACAAGAATGGGGCATTTTCAGGCCAAATCGGAGTGCTATAGCCCACGATTTTGGAGGTGGCCTCGAGGTCCGAGAGTGATGTGAGATGAAAATCTACCGGGGCATGCCAGGGAGGTTAGGAATCATACCAGTGTGGTCCATTTAAATTTTAGTTGCCATTTGGGTGGACCAATGGGCAAAACAGGGCGAACGGGGCCCCAAGGTACGAGCGTACTGTGGGCGAAAAAATGATCGGGGCATGCCAGGGTGGTTGGGGATCATCCAATATGGTCCGTTTAAATTTTTGTGGCTATTTCGGTGGACAAACTGGCAAAATTGGGCAATTTTTGGAAAAATCGACGTGCTATAGGCCACGGTTTTGGGGGTGGGCCCAGAGTTCAGGCGTGCTGTGGTTCGAAAATCGATCGAGGCATGCCACGGATGTTGGGGATCATCCCAGTTTGGTTTGTTTAAATTTTTGTGGCCAGTTGGGTGGACAAACGGGTAAAATGGTGCATACAGGGTATTTTCAGGCCAAATCGGTGTGCTATATCCCAAAGTTTGGGGGATGGGCTCGATTCCAGGCATGTTGTGGGCCGAAAATAAACAAGGGCGTGCCAGGGAGGTTGGGAATCATCCCGGTATGGTCCATTTAATTTTTTGTGGCCATTTGGATGGACAAACAAGCGAAACGGCGTGATATGGGCATTTTCGGGCCAAATTGGTGTGCTATTGCCCACGGTTTTGGGGGTAGGTCAGGGGTCCGACCATGCTGTGGGCCAAAAATTGATCGGGGCGGCCAGGGATCATCCCAGTATGGTTCGTTTAAATTTTCTTGGCCATTTGGGTGGACAAACGGTGTAACGGCGCGAATGGGGAATTTTCGTGCCAAATCGGTGTGCTATAGACCATGGTTTTAAGGGTAGGCCCAGGATCCTGGCGTGTTGTAAGCCAAAAATTGACCGACGCATGCCAAAGAGGTTGGGGATCGTCTCATTGTTGTCCATTTAAATATTTGTGGCTATTTGGGTGGACATACGAGCAAAATGACGTGAACGGGGCATTTTCGGGCCTAATCAGTTTCGAGGATGGGCTCGAGGTTCGAGCGTGCTGTTGGCCAAAAATTGACCGGGGCATGCCAGGGAAGTTTGGATCATCCTAGTATGGTCCGTTTAAATTTTCATGGTCATTTACATGGACAAACAGGCAAAACAACGTGAACGGGGCAATTTCGAGAGAAATTAATGTGCTATAGCCCACGGTTTTGGGGGTGGGCCTGGGGTTCGTGCGTGCTATGGGCCAAAAATTGATCGGGGTATGTCAAGGAGGTTAGGGATCATTACAGTATGGTCCGTTTAAATTTTTGTGGCCATTTGGGTGGATAAACAGGCAAAACGGCATGAACGGTGCATTTTTTGGGCCAAATTGATGTGCTATAGCCCACGATTTTGAGGGTGGGCCTGGGGTCTGGGCATTCTGTAGGCCAAAAATTGACTGGGGCATTGTAGAAAGGTTGGGGATCATCCCAGTATGGTCCGTTTAAATTTTTGTGGCCATTTGGGTGGACAACTGAGCAAAACAGCGCTAATGGGGTATTTTTAGGCCCAATCGATGTGTTATAGCTCACGGTTTTGGGTGTGAACCCGGGGTCCAGGCGTGATATGGGAAAAAAATTGATTGGGAATACCAGGGAGGTTGGGGATCATCCCAGTGTGGTCCGTTTAAATTTTTGTGGCCATTTGGGTGGACAAACGGGCGAAACGGTGCGAATAGAGAATTTTCAGGCCAAATCGGTGTGCTATAGCGCACGGTTTTGGGGGTGGGCCAGGGGTACGGGAGTGATATGGGATGAAAATTGACCGGGGCATTCCAGGGAGGTTAGGGATCGCCCTAGTGAGGTCCGTTTAAATTTTAGTTTCCATTTGGATGGACCAATGGGAAAAACGGCGCAAACGGGGCATTTTCGGGCTAAATCGATGCGCTATAGCTCACAGTTTCTGGTGTGGGCTTGAGATTCGAGTTTTCTGTGGGCCAAATATTGACCGGGAGATGCCAGAGAGGTTGGGGATCATCCCAGTATGGTCTTTTTAAATTTTTGTGTCTATTCGGGAGAACAAATGGGAGAAACGGGGTGAACAGAGCATTTTTTAGGCTAAATCATTGTTCTATAGCCCATGGTTTTGGGGGTGGGCCCGAGGTCAGGGCGTGTTGCAGGCCAAAAATTGATTGAGGCATGTCACAGAGGTTGAAATCGTCCCAGTGTGAACCATTTAAATTTTCATGGCCAGTTGGATGGATAAATGGGCAAAATGGCGCAAACGGGGCATTTTCAGGCCAAATCGATGTGTAGTCCATTTAAATTTTCGTGGCCATTTAGGTGGACAAACGGGCTAACTGGCGTGAACGGGGCATTTTCGGGCCAAATCCGTGTGCTTTAGCCCACAGTTTTGGGGGTGGGTCCGGGGTCTGAGCGTGTTGTGGGCCAAATTCGATCGGGACGGATAGGGAAGTTGGGGATCATCCCAGTGTGGTCTGTTTAAATTATTGTGGCCATTTAGGTGGACAAATGGGTGAAAAAATGTGAAAGGATTGTTTTCGGGCCAAATCAGTGTGCTACAGCCCACGGTTTCGAGGATGGGCCTAGGGTTTGGGCGTGTTGTAGGTCGATAATCGATCGGGGCATGCTAGAGAGGTTGTAGATCACCCCAGTGTTTTCCGTTTAAATTTTTGTATCTATTTGTGTGGAAAAATGAGCAAAACAACGTGAATGAGGTATTTTCAAGCTAAATCGGCGTGCTATAGCCCACGGTTTCAGGGGTGGGCCTGGGGTCCGGACGTGATGCAGCTTGAAAATCAACTGGGGCATGCTAGGGAGGTTAGGGATCGTCCTAGTGTGTTCTTTTTAAATTTTACTTGCCATTTGGATTGACCAACGGGCGAAACGGTGCAAACGGGGTATTTTAGGGCCAAATCGGTGTGCTATAACCCATAATTTGGGGGGTAGGCACGGGGTTCGGGAGTTCTATGGGCCAAAAACTGATCGGGGTATGCCAGGGAATTTGGAGATCATCCCAGTATGGTCCGTTTAAATTTTTGTGGCCATTTGGGTGGAAAAACGGGTAAAATGACACGAATGGGGCATTTTCGGGACAAATCGGTGTGCTATAGACCATGGTTTTGGTGATGGGCCAGGGGTCCGAGCGTTCTGTGGGACAAAAATTGATCGGGTTCCATGGAGGTTGGGATCATCCTAGTGTGATCCGTTTAAATTTTCGTGGCCATTTGGTTAGACAAACGGGCGAAACGACACGAACGGGGCATTTTAGGGACGAATCGGTGTGCTATAGCCTACAATTTTGGGGTTGGGCCTAGGTTTCTGGCGTATCATGGGTCGAAAATCAATCGGGGCATACCAGAGAAATTGGGAAATGTCCCAGTGTGGTTTGTTTAAATTTTTGTGGCCTGTTTGTTGACAAACGAGCAAAACAGCGCGAAAGGGGAATTTTTGAGCCAAATCGGTGTGCTATAGTCCATGGTTTCAGGAGCTATAGGCCAAAAAACCAACCGAGTCATGGCAGGAAGATTGGAAATCATCTCAGTGTGGTCCGTTTAAATTTTTGTGGCTATTTGGGTAAACAAACGGATGAAACGGCGTGAACGGGGCCTTTTTCGGCCAAATCGATGTGCTATGGCCATAATTTTAGGGGTGGGACCAGGTGTGCTATGGACCAAAAATTGATCGAGGCATGCCAGGGAGGTTGGGGATCATCCCAGTATGGTCCATTTAAATTTTCATGGCCATTTGGGTGGATAAACGTGGGAAATAATGGGAACGAGGCATTTTCGAGCCAAATAGGTGTGCTATAGCCCACGATTTTAAGGGTGAGCCCGGTGTACGGGCATGCTGTGGGCCAAAAAATGATCGGGGCATGCCAGGAAGGTTGGGGATCATCCCAGTGTGTTCCGTTTAAATTTTTGTGACCATTTGGGTGGACAAACAGGCGAAACAGTATGAATTGAGCATTTTCGAGCTAAATCGGTGTGCTAGAGCCCACGGTTTCGGGGGTGAGTCTGGGGTACAAGCATGTTGTGGGCCAAAATTCGATCGAGGCATCCAGAGAGGTTGGGGATCATCTCAGTATGGTCCGTATAAATTTTTGTGGCTATTTGGGTGGACAAATGGGCGAAACGACCCGAACGGGGAATTTTCGGGGTAAATTGGCATGCTATAGCCCATGGTTTTGAGGGTGAGCACGAGGTTCGGGCGTGTTGTAAGCCAAAAATTGACTGGCACAGGCAAAAGAGGTTGGGTGTCATCCCAGTGTGGTCTGTTTAAATTTTTGTGGCTATTTGGGTGGACAAACGAGCGAAACGGCGCGAATGGGGCATTTTTAGGGCAAATCGGTGTGCTATAGCCCACAATTTCGGGGGCGGGTTCGGGGTTCGGGCGTGATGTTGGCCAAAAATAAACCCGGGCGTGCCAGGGAGGTTGGGATCATCCCAATATGTCCGTTTAAATTTTCATGGCCATTTGGGTTGACAAACGGGCGAAACGACGTGAACGGGGCAATTTCGGGAGAAATCGATGTGCTATAGCCCACAGTTTCGGGGCGTGCCAGGGAGTTTGGGAATTGTCCCAGTGTGGTCCGTTTAAATTTTTGTTGCCATTTGGGTGGACAAACGGGCGAAACGACGTGAACGGGGCATTTTTTTGCCAAATCGATGTGCTATAGCACAAGGTTTCAGGGGAGGGCCCGGGGTCTGGGCGTTTTGTGGGCTGAAACTTGACTAGGGCATGCCTGGAAGGTTGGGATTGTCCCAGTTTGGTCTGTTGAAATTTTCGTGGCCATTTGTATAGACAAACGGGTGAAATGGCGCTAATGGGGCATTTTCAAGCCAAATTGGTGTGCTATAACCCACGATTTTGGGAGTGGGCCAGAGGTCCGGGTGTTCTGTGGACTAAAAATTGACTGGAGCGTGCGAGGGAGGTTAGGTATTGTTCTAGTATAGTCCGTTTAAATTTTAGTTGCCATTTGGGTGGACAAACGGGAGAAACGGCACAAATGGGGCATTTTTGGGCAAAATTGATGTTCTATAGCCCACGATTTTGGGGGTGTCCCTAAGATCCGAGCATGATATGGGCCGTAAACTGACCAGGGCATGGCAGGGAGGTTGGTGATCGTTCTAGTATGGTCCGTTTAAATTATCGTGGCCATTTGGGTGGAAAAATGGGCAAAACAGCGCGACCAGAGCATTTTCGGGCCAAATTGATGTGCTATAGCCCACAGTTTTGAGGGTGGGCCCGGGGTCTGGGAATTTTTTAGGCTGAAAATCTATCGGGGCATTCCACGGTGGTTGGGGATCGTCCTAGTGTGGTTCGTATAATTTTTATGGCAAATTGGGTGGACAAACGGGCGAAAAAACGCGAACGGGGCATTTTCGGGCCAAATAAGTGTGCTATAGGCTATAGCCCAGGGTTTTAGGGGTGGGCCCGGGTCCAGGTATGTTGTGGGCCAAAAATTGACAAGGGCGTGCCAGAAAGGTTGGGGATCATCTCGGTGTGGTCCGTTTAAATTTTTGTGGCCATTTGGGTGGACAAACGGGTGAAACTACGTGAACGGGGAATTTTTGG
This sequence comes from Capsicum pubescens, assembly GCA_030864215.1. Taxonomy (NCBI): domain Eukaryota; kingdom Viridiplantae; phylum Streptophyta; class Magnoliopsida; order Solanales; family Solanaceae; genus Capsicum; species Capsicum pubescens. The sequence continues at coordinate 7,633,824 of CM061542.1, forward strand.
GCCAAATTGGTGTGCTATAGCCCACAACTTTGGGGGTGGGTTCGGGATCAGAGCGTGTTGTAGGCCAAAAATCGACCGAGGTGGCTAGGGAGGTTAGAGATCATCCCAGTGTGGTCCGTTTAAATTTTTGTGGCCATTTGGGTAGACAAACGGGCAAAACGGTGCGAACGAGGCATTTTCGGGTTAAATTGGTGTGCTATAGCCCACAATTTAGAGGGTGGGCCTGGGGTCCGGGCGTGTTGTAGGGTAAAAATCGACCGGGCCATGCTAGAGAGGTTGGGGATCATCCTAGTGTGGTCTGTTTAAATTTTTGTGGCTATTTGGGTGGAGAAACGAGCGAAATGGCGTGAATGAGGCATTTTTAGGCAAAATCGGTGTCCTAAATTGCCCACGGTTTTTGAGGTGAGCTCGGGGTTCGGGCGTGATGAGGCCTGAAAATCGACCGGCATGTGCTAGGGAGGTCAGGGATCATCCAGTGTGGTCCGTTTAAATTTTAGTGGCCATTTGCGTGGACCAACGGGTGAAATGGCGCGAACGAGGCATTTTCGAGCCAAATCGATGTGCAATAGCCCGTGATTTTGGGGGTGGACCCAGCATTCGGGAGTGCTGTGGGCTGAAAATTGATCGGGGCGTGCCAGGAAAGTTGAAATTATCCTAGTGTGGTCCATTTAAATTTTTGTGGCCATTTGGGCTGACAAACGGGCAAAATGGAACGAACTAGGCATTTCCAGGCCAAATAGGTTTGCTATAGCCTATGATTTCAGAGGTGGGCCTGGGGTCTGGGCGTGTTGTTAGCCAAAAATCGAACGAGTTCCAGGGAGGTTGGGATCATCCCAGTATGGTCCGTTTAAATTTTGTGGCCATTGGGGTGGACAAACGGGCGAAACGGGGCATTTTCGGGCCAAATAGGTGTGCTATAGCCCACGATTTCGAGAGTGGGCTTGGGTTCCGAGCCTATTGTAAGCTGAAAATATACCGACGCATGCTAGAGAGGTTAAGGATAGTCTCAGTGTTGCCCGTTTAAATTTTTGGGGATATTTGGGTGGACAAACGAGCGAAACGGCACGAATGGGGCATTTCGGTCCAAATCGGTTTATTATAGCCCATAGTTTAGGGGGTGGGCCCTAGGTCCGGGCGGGTTGTTGGCCAAAAATTGATCGTGGCATACCAGGGAGGTTGGGGATCATCCCAGTGTGGTCCAATTAAATTATCGTGTCCATTTGGGTTAAGAAACGGGTGAAACGGTGCGAACGGACCATTTTTGGGCTAAATCGGTGTACTATAGCCCACGGTTTCGTGGGTGCGCCTAGGGTCTAGGCGTGTCATAGGCCAAAAATCATCCGGGGCATGCCATGGAGATTCGGGATCATTCCAGTGTGGTTCGTTTAAAGTTTTTGTGGCTATTTGGGTGGATAAATGACCGAAATTGGGCGAACGGGGCATATTTGTGCCAATTGGTGTGCTATAGCCCACGGTTTTGGGGGTGGGCCCGGGTTCGAGCGTGATGTGGTTCAAAAATCATCTGAGGCATTCTAGGGAGGTTAGGGATCATCCCAATATGGTCCGTTTAAAATTTATTTGCCATTTGGGTGGGCCAAAGGGAGAAACGGCGCGAACGGAACATTTTCAAGCCAAATCGGTGTGCTATAGCATACGGTTTTGGGGGTGGGCCCGAGGTACGAGCGTGTTGTGCACCAAAAATTGATTGAGGCATGCCAGGGAGGTTGGGGATCGTCCCAATATGGTTTTTTAAAATCTTTGTTGCTTTGGGTTGACAAACGGGCATAACGACGCGAACGGGAAATTTTTGGGCCAAATTATTGTGCTATAGCCCACGGTTTCAGGGGTGGGCCCGGGGTTTTGGCGTGTTGTGGGCCGAATATCAACCAGGACGTGCCAGAGAAGTTGGTGATCGTCTCAGTGTGGTCCGTCTACATATTTTTGGCCATTTGGGTGGACAAACGGGTGAAAAGGCACAAACGGGGCATTTTCGGGCCAAATCTGTGCCATAACCCCGGATTTTGGTGGTGGGCATGGGATTCGGGCTTTTTATGTGCCAAAAATTAACTAAGGCATTCCAGGGAGGTTGGAGATCATCCCAGTGTGGTGCATTTAAAATTTTGTGGCCATTTGGGTGGACAAATGGGAAAAACAGTACGAATGGGGCCTCTTCGGGCCAAATCGGTATGCTACAACCGATGGTTTCTAGGGTGGGCTGGGGGTCCGGGCATGCTGTGGGGCAAAAATTGATCGGGGCATGCCAGGGAGGTTGGGATCATCTCAGTATGGTCCGTTTAATTTTTTGTGGTCATTTGGGTGGACAAACCGACAAAACGGCATGAACGAGGTATTTTCGAACCAAATCGGTTTGCTATTACCCATGTTTTTGGGTTTGGGCCCTGCTTTCGAGCGTGTTGTCGGCCAAAAATTAGTCTGGGCGTGCCAAAGAGGTTGGGTATCATCCTAGTTTGATCTATTTAAATTTTTTTATCTATTTGGTTGGACAAATGGGCGAAACGGCACAAATGGGGCATTTTTTAGCCAAATCAATATGCTATGTAGCCCACGATTTTGGGGGTGGGGCTTGCGTTCGGGCATTTTTTGGATCGAAAATTGACCAAGGCATGCCAGGGAGGTTGGGATCGTTCCAGTATGGTTCGTTTAAATTTTCGTGTCCATTTGACTGGATAAACGGGTGAAACAGTGTGAATGGGGCATTTTTTTGCCAAATCGGTGTGCTGTAGCCCACGATTTTGGGGGTGGGCTCGGGTTTCGATCGTTTTGTTGGCTGAAAATCAACTAGGATGTGCCAGGGAGGTTGGGGATCATCTCAGTATGGTCTGTTTGAATTTTTAGGCCATTCGGGTGGACAAACGGGTGAAACGATATGAATGGGGCATTTTCGAGCCAAATCGGTGTGCCATAATGGCCCACAGTTTCGGGTGTGAGCCCGGGGTCCGAGGATGTTGTTGGCTGAATATAGACCGAAGCATGCTAGGCACATTGCGGGTCATCCCAGTATGGTTCTTTTAAATTTTCATGGCTATTTGGGTGGATAAACGGGCAAAACAGCGTGAGCGAGGAATTTTTTAGCCTAATCAGTATGCTATAGCGCTCGGTTTAGAGGGTGGGCCTAGGGTTCAGGTGTACTGTGGTCTGAAAATTGATCAGAGCATGCCAAGGAGGTTCGCGATCATCCCATTTAGGTTCGTTTAAATTTTTGTTGCTATTCGGGTGGACAAACTGGCGAAATGGTGCAAATGGGGCATTTTTGGGCCAAATCGATGTGCTATAGCCCACGGTTTTAGGAGTAAGCCTGGGGTTCGGGTATACTGTAGGATGAAATGTGATCAGGGTATGCCAGGGAGGTTGGGGATCATCCCAATATGGTCCGTTTAAATTTTATGGCCATTTTGGTGGACAAACGGGTGAAACGGCGCGAACGGGGCATTTTCGAGCCTAATTAGTGTGGCATAGCCCACGATTTTGGGGGTGGACCCGCGGTCCGGGTGTGCTGTGTGCAAAAATTGACCGGGGCATGCCAGGGAGGTTGGGGATCGTCCTATTATGGTCTGTCTCAATTTTGATGGCCATTTGGGTGGACAAACGAGAAAAATGGCATAAACGAGGCATTTTTAGGCCAAATCGTTGTACTATTACCCATGGTTTTAAGGGTGCTGTGGGTCAAAACATGACTGGGGCATGCCAGGGAGGTTAAGGATAGTCCCAATGTGGTCTGTTTAAATTTTTGGGGCCATTTGAGTGGACAAACACGCAAAACAGCGTGAACAGGCCATTTTTTGGTCTAAATCAATGTGCTATAGTCCACAATTTCAGGGGTTCGCCTGGGGTCCGGGCGTGCTGTGGTCCAAAAATCGACTGGGGCATGCCACAAAGGTTGGGGATCGTTCCAGTGTGGTCCGTTTAAAATTTTTTTTCCATTTGGGTGGACAAACGAGCGAAACAGCATGAATAGGGCATTTTTAGGCCAAATCGGTGTGCTATAGGCTACGATTTTAAGGGTGGGCTTAGGGTCCGGGCATGATGTAGGCTTAAAATCTACCGGGGCATGCTAGGGAGGTTAGGGATCATCCCAGTCTGGTCCGTTTAAATTTTAGTTGCCATATGGAGGACCAACGGAAGAAATGGCGTGAATGGTGCGTTTTCAAGCCAAATCGATGTGCTATAGCCCACGGTTTTGAGGGTGGGCCCAAGGTCCGGGCGTGTTGTCAGACAAAAATCAACCGAGGTGTGCCACAGAGATTGGAGATCATCCCAGTGTGGTATGTTTAAATTTTCGTGGCCAGTTGGGTGGACAAACGGGCGAAACAGCGTAAACAGGGCATTTTTGGGCCAAATCAGTGTGCTATAGCCCACGGTTTTGGGGGTGGGCTCGGTTCCAGGCGTGTTGTGGGCCAAAAATCATTCGGGACATGCCAGGGTGATTGGGGATCATCCCAGTGTGGTTTGTTTAAATTTTCGTGGCCATTTGTGTTGACAAACGGGTGAAACGGCGTGAATGGGGTATTTTTGGGCCAAATCGGTGTGCTATAGCATACAGTTTTGGGGGTGGGCTCAGGGTACGGGCGTGTTGTGGGCCGAAAATTGATCGAGGCATGCTAGGGATGTTGGGGATCATCCCAGTGTGGTCCGTTTAAATTTTTGTGGCAATTTGGGTGGACAAACGGGCAAAACGAGGCATTTTCAGGCTACTTCGTTGTGCTATAGCCCACGGTTTCGGGGGTGGGCCCAGGGTTCGGGCGTTTTGTGGGATGAAAATCAACTGGGGCATGCTAAGGAGGTTAGGGATCATTCCAGTGTGATCCGTTTAAATTTTTTTGGGCATTTGGGTGGACAAACGGGCGAAACAGAGCGAACGGGGCATTTTTGGGCCAAATCGGTGTGCTATAGCCCACGGTTTCGAGGTTAGGCCAAGGGTCCGGGTGTTCTTTGGGCTGAAAATCGATTGGGGCATGCCAAAGAGGTTGGGGGGATCATCCCAGTATGGTCCATTTAAATTTTCATGTCTAGTTGGGAGGACATGTGGGCGAAACGACACGAACGGGGCATTTTCGGGCCAAATCGATGTGATAAAGCCTTTAGTTTCCTGGGTGGGCTCGGGGTTCAGGCATGCTGTAGGCTGAAAATCTACTTGGGCTTGCCAAAGAGGTTGAAGATCATCCCAGTATGGTCCGTTTAATTTTCGTGGCCATATGGGTGAACAAACGGGTGAAATGGCATGAACAAAGCATTTTTGGGGTAAATCTGTGTGCCAGCCTATGGTTTTGGGGGTGGGCCCGGGGTCCGGGCGTGTTGTAAGCCAAAAATCATATGGGGCATGCAATGGAGGTTTAGGATCATCCTAGTGTGGTCCTTTTAAACTTTTGTGGCTATTTAAGTGGACAAACGAGCAAAACGGAGCGAACGGGGCATATTCGGGCCAAATCGGTGTGATAAAGCCCACGGTTTTGGGGGTGGGTTCGGGGTTCGGGCGTGTTGTTGGTCAAAATTTGACCAGGATATGCCAGGGAAGTTGCGGATCGTCCCAGTGTGGTCCGTTTAAATTTTCATGGTTATTTGGGTGGACAAACGGGAAAAACGATGTGAACGGTGCATTTTTGAGAGAAATTGGTGTGATATAGCCCACGGTATTGGGGTTGGGCCCAAGATCCAGGCATGTTGTGGTCATTAATATTTATTGGGGCATTCCAGGGAGAATAGGGATAATCCCATTATGGTCCATTTAAATTTTTGTGGCTATTTGGGTGGACAAACGGGCAAAACGGCATGAATGGGGCATTTTCGGGCCAAATCGGTGTGCTATAGCCCACGGTTTTGGGGGTGGGCTCGGGGTTCGGGCTTACTGTGGGCCGAAAATCTAATTGAGAGTGTCAGGGAGGTTAGGGATGGTCTTAGTGCGGTCCGTTTAAATTTTTGTGGCCATTTGGGTGGACAAACAGGCAAAACAACGCGAACGGGTCATTTTCGGGTCAAATCGGTATGTTAAATCTCACAATTTTTGGGACAAAAATCAACCGGGGAGGCCAGGGAGGTTGGGATCATCCCAGTATGGTCTGTTTAAATTTACATGGCTATTTGGGTGGATAAACGGGCGAAACGGCACAAACAGGGCGTTTTCAGGCTGAATCAATGTGCTATAGCCCACGATTTCGGGGGTGGGCTCGGGGTCTGAGCTTGTTGTGGGCCAAAAATCAACCGGGGAATACCAGGGATGTTGGGATCATCCTCGTGTGGTTCGTTTAAATTTTGTGGCCATTTGTGTGGAGAAACAAGCAAAATGGTGTGAACGGGGCATTTTGGGCTAAATCGGTGTGCTAAGCCCTCAGTTTCTGTGGTGGGCTCGGTGTCCAGGCGTGTTGTTGGCCAAAAATTTAACGGGGCATGCTAGGGAGGTTGGGGATCATCCCAGTGTGGTTTGATTAAATTTTTGTGGCCATTTGGGAGGGAAAATGGGCGAAATTAGGTGAACGGGTCATTTTTGGGACAAATTGCTATGCTATAGCCCACGGTTTTGGGGCTGGGGCTGAGGTCCAGGCGTGCTGTAGGCTGAAAATTGATTGGGTCATGCCAGGGAAGTTTGATATCATCCCAGTATGGTTCGTTTAAATTTTCATGGCTATTTGGGTGGACAAATGGGCACAACAGCCCGAACGGGGCTTTTTCGGGCCAAATCGGTGTGCTATAGCCCACGGTTTCGAGGGTGGGCCCAGGTTCCGGTTATTCTTTAGGCCAAAAATTGACCAGGGCGTGCTAGGAAGGTGGGGTATTATCCCAGTGTGATTCGTTTAAATTTTTAGGGTCATTAGGTGTACAAACAGGCCAAACTACGCGAACGAAGCCCACAGTTTTGGGGGTAGGTCCGGGGTATGGGCTTGTTGTAGGCCAAAAATCGATTGGGCCATGCCTGGGAGATTGGGAATCATCCTAGTATGGTCTATTTAAATTTTCATAGCCATTTGGGTGGACAAACTGGTGAAGCGGTGCGAACGGGGCATTTTCGGGTCAAATCGGTGTGCTATAGCTCACGGTTTTGGGGGTGGACTCGGGGTCTGGGCATGTTGTGGGCCTTAAATTGATTGGGCTATGCCAGGGAGGTTAGGGATGGTCCCAGTGTGGTCCGTATAAATTTTTGGGACCATTTGGGTGGACAAACAGGTAAAACAGCACGAACGGGGTATTTTTGGGCTAAATTAGTGTGCTATTGCCTACTGTTTTTGGGGTGGGACTGGGTTTCGTGCTTGCTGTAGGCCAAAAATCGACTGGGACATACCAAAAAAGTTGGGGATCATTTCAGTGTGGTCCATTTAAATTTTTATGGCCATTTGGGTAGACAAACGGGAGAAACGACATGAATGGGGCATTTTCAGGCCAAATCGGAGTGCTATAGCCCACGATTTTGGAGGTGGTCTCGAGGTCCCAGCGTGATGTGAGCTAAAAATCTACCGGGGCATGCCAGGGAGGTTAGGAATCATACCAGTGTGGTCCATTTAAATTTTAGTTGCCATTTGGGTGGACCAATGGGCAAAACAGGGCGAACGGGGCCCCAGGGTACGAGCGTACTGTGGGCGAAAAAATGATCGGGGCATGCCAGGGTGGTTGGGGATCATCCAATATGGTCCGTTTAAATTTTTTTGGCTATTTCGGTGGACAAACTGGAAAAATTGGGAAATTTTGGGCAAAATTGACGTGCTATAGGCCACGGTTTTGGGGGTGGGCCCAGAGTTCGGGCGTGCTGTGGTTCGAAAATCGATCGAGGCATGCCAAGGATGTTGGGGATCATCCCAGTTTGGTTTGTTTAAATTTTTGTGGCCAGTTGTGTGGACAAACGGGTAAAATGGTGCATACAGGGTATTTTCAGGCCAAATCGGTGTGCTATATCCCAAAGTTTGGGGGGTGGGCTCGATTCCAGGCATGTTGTGGGCCGAAAATCAACAAGGGCATGCCAGGGAGTTTGGGAATCATCCCGGTATGGTCCATTTAATTTTTGGTGGCCATTTGGATGGACAAACAAGCGAAACGGCGTGATATGGGCATTTTCGGGCCAAATTGGTGTGCTATTGCCCACGGTTTTGGGGGTAGGTCAGGGGTCCGAGCATGCTGTGGGCTAAAAATTGATCGGGGCGGCCAGGGATCATCCCAGTATGGTTCGTTTAAATTTTCTTGGCCATTTGGGTGGACAAACGGTGTAACGGCGCGAATGGAGAATTTTCGTGCCAAATCGGTGTGCTATAGACCATGGTTTTAAGGGTAGGCCCAGGATCCTGGCGTGTTGTAAGCCAAAAATCGACCAACGCATGCCAAAGAGGTTGGGGATCATCTCATTGTTGTCCATTTAAATATTTGTGGCTATTTGGGTGGACAAACGAGCAAAATGACATGAACGGGGCATTTTCGGGCCTAATCAATTTCGAGGATGGGCTCAAGGTTCGAGCGTGCTGTTGGCCAAAAATTGTCTGGGGCATGCCAGGGAGGTTTGGATCATCCTAGTGTGGTCCGTTTAACTTTTCATGGTCATTTACATGGACAAACAGGCAAAACAACGTGAACGGGGCAATTTCGAGAGAAATTAGTGTGCTATAGCCCACGGTATTGGGGGTGGGCCTAAGGTTCGTGCGTGCTATGGGCCAAAAATTGATCGGAGTATGTCAAGGAGGTTAGGGATCATTACAGTATGGTCCGTTTAAATTTTTGTGGCCATTTGGGTGGATAAACAGGCAAAACGGCATGAACGGTGCATTTTTTGGGCCAAATTGATGTGCTATAGCCCACGATTTCGAGGGTGGGCCTGGGGTCTGGGCATTCTGTAGGCCAAAAATTGACTGGGGCATTGTAGAAAGGTTAGGGATCATCCCAGTATGGTCCGTTTAAATTTTTGTGGCCATTTGGGTGGACAACTGAGCAAAACAGCGCGAATGGGGTATTTTTAGGCCCAATCGATGTGTTATAGCTCACGGTTTTGGGTGTGAACCCGGGGTCCAGGCGTGATATGGGAAAAAAATTGATTGGGAATACCAGGGAGGTTGGGGATCATCCCAGTGTGGTCCGTTTAAATTTTTGTGGCCATTTGGGTGGACAAACGGGCGAAACGGTGCGAATAGAGAATTTTCAGGCCAAATCGGTGTGCTATAGCGCACGGTTTTGGGGGTGGGCCAGGGGTATGGGAGTGATATGGGATGAAAATTGACCGGGGCATTCCAGGGAGGTTAGGGATCGCCCTAGTGAGGTCCGTTTAAATTTTAGTTGCCATTTGGATGGACCAATGGGCAAAACGGCGCAAACGGGGCATTTTCGGGCTAAATCGATGCGCTATAGCTCACAGTTTCTGGTGTGGGCTTGAGATTCAAGTGTTCTGTGGGCCAAATATTGACCGGGAGATGCCAGAGAGGTTGGGGATCGTCCCAGTATGGTCTTTTTAAATTATTGTGTCTATTCGGGAGAACAAATGGGAGAAACGGCGTGAACAGAGCATTTTTTAGGCTAAATCATTGTTCTATAGCCCATGGTTTTGGGGGTGGGCCCGAGGTCAGGGTGTGTTGCAGGCCAACAATTGATAGAGGCATGTCACAGAGGTTGAGGATCATCCCAGTGTGAACCGTTTAAATTTTCATGGCCAGTTGGATGGATAAATGGGCAAAATGGCGCAAACGGGGCATTTTCAGGCCAAATCGATGTGTAGTCCATTTAAATTTTCGTGGCCATTTAGGTGGACAAACGGGCTAAATGGCGTGAACGGGGCATTTTTGGGCCAAATCGGTGTGCTTTAGCCCACAGTTTTGGGGGTGGGTCTGGGGTCCGAGCGTGTTGTGGGCCAAAATCGATCGGGACGGATAGGGAAGTTGGGGATCATCCCAGTGTGGTTTGTTTAAATCTTTGTGTCCATTTAGGTGGACAAATAGGTGAAAAAATGTGAAAGGATTGTTTTCGGGCCAAATCAGTGTGCTACAGCCCACGGTTTCGAGGATGGGCCTAGGGTTCGGGCGTGTTGTAGGTCGATAATCGATCGGGGCATGCTAGAGAGGTTGTAGATCACCCCAGTGTTTTCCGTTTAAATTTTTGTATCTATTTGTGTGGAAAAATGAGTAAAACAACTTGAATGAGGTATTTTCAAGCTAAATCGGCGTGCTATAACCCACGGTTTCAGAGGTGGGCCTGGGGTCCGGACGTGATGCAGCCTGAAAATCAACTGGGGAATGCTAGGGAGGTTAGGGATCGTCCTAGTGTGTTCTTTTTAAATTTTACTTGCCATTTGGATTGACCAACGGGCGAAACGGTGCAAACGGGGTATTTTAGGGCCAAATCGGTGTGCTATAGCCCATAATTTGGGGGGTGGGCACGGGGTTCGGGAGTTCTATGGGCTAAAAACTGATCGGGGTATGCCAGGGAATTTGGAGATCATCCCAGTATGGTCCGTTTAAATTTTTGTGGCCATTTGGGTGGAAAAACGGGTAAAATGACACGAACGGGGCATTTTCGGGACAAATCGGTGTGCTATAGCCCATGGTTTTGGTGATGGGACAGGGGTCCGAGCGTTCTGTGGGACAAAAATTGATCGGGTTCCATGGAGGTTGGGATCATCCTAGTGTGATCCGTTTAAATTTTCGTGGCTATTTGGTTAGACAAACGGGCAAAACGGCGCGAACGGGGCATTTTAGGGACGAATCGGTGTGCTATAGCCTACAATTTTGGGGTTGGGCCTAGGTTTCTGTCGTATCATGGGTCGAAAATCAATCGGGGCATACCAGAGAAATTGGGAAATGTCCCAGTGTGGTTTGTTTAAATTTTTGTGGCCTGTTTGTTGACAAACGAGCAAAACAGCGCGAAAGGGGAATTTTTGAGCCAAATCGGTGTGCTATAGTCCATGGATTCAGGAGCTATAGGCCAAAAAACCAACCGAGTCATGGAAGGAAGATTGGAAATCATCTCAGTGTGGTCCGTTTAAATTTTTGTGGCTATTTGGGTAAACAAACGGATGAAACGGCGTGAACGGGGCCTTTTTCGGCCAAATCGATGTGCTATGGCCATAATTTTAGGGGTGGGACCAGGTGTGCTATGGACCAAAAATTGATCGAGGCATGCCAGGGATGTTGGGGATCATCCCAGTATGGTCCATTTAAATTTTCATGGCCATTTGGGTGGATAAACGTGGGAAATAATGGGAACGAGGCATTTTCGAGCCAAATAGGTGTGCTATAGCCCACGATTTTAAGGGTGGGCCCGGTGTACGGGCATGCTGTGGGCCAAAAAATGATCGGGGAATGCCAGGAAGGTTGGGGATCATCCCAGTGTGTTCCGTTTAAATTTTTGTGACCATTTGGGTGGACAAACAGGCGAAACAGTATGAATTGAGCATTTTCGAGCTAAATCGGTGTGCTAGAGCCCACGGTTTCGGGGGTGAGTCTGGGGTACAAGCATGTTGCGGGCCAAAATTCGATCGAGGCATCCAAAGAGGTTGGGGATCATCTCAGTATGGTCCGTATAAATTTTTGTGGCCATTTGGGTGGACAAATGGGCGAAACGACCCGAACGGGGCATTTTCGGGGTAAATTGGCATGCTATAGCCCATGGTTTTGAGGGTGAGCACGAGGTTCGGGCGTGTTGTAAGCCAAAAATTTACTGGCACGGGCAAAAGAGGTTGGGTGTCATCCCAGTGTGGTCTGTTTAAATTTTTGTGGCTATTTGGGTGGACAAACGAGCGAAACGGCGCGAATGGGGCATTTTTAGGGCAAATCGGTGTGCTATAGCCCACAATTTCGGGGGCGGGTCCGGGGTTCGGGCGTGATGTTGGCCAAAAATAAACCCGGGCGTGCCAGGGAGGTTGGGATCATCCCAATATGTCCGTTTAAATTTTCATGGCCATTTGGGTTGACAAACGGGCGAAACGACGTGAACGGGGCAATTTTGGGAGAAATCGATCTGCTATAGCCCACAGTTTTGGGACGCGCCAGGGAGTTTGGGGATTGTCCCAGTGTGGTCCGTTTAAATTTTTGTTGCCATTTGGATGGACAAACGGGCGAAACGACGTGAACGGGGCAGTTTTGTGCCAAATCGATGTGCTATAGCACAAGGTTTCAGGGGAGGGCCCGGGGTCTGGGCGTTTTGTGGGATGAAACTTGACTAGGGAATGCCTGGAAGGTTGGGATTGTCCCAGTTTGGTCCGTTTAAATTTTCGTGGCTATTTGTATAGACAAACGGGCGAAATGGCGCTAATGGGGCATTTTCAGACCAAATTGGTGTGCTATAACCCACGATTTTGGGAGTGGGCCAGAGGTCCGAGTGTTCTGTGGACTAAAAATTGACTAGAGCGTGCGAGGGAGGTTAGGTATAGTTCCAGTATAGTCCGTTTAAATTTTAGTTGCCATTTGGGTGGACAAACGGGAGAAACGACACAAATGGGGCATTTTTGGGCAAAATTGATGTTCTATAGCCCACGGGTTTGGGGGTTTCCCTAAGATCCGAGCGTGATATGGGCCGTAAACTGACCAGGGCATGGCAGGGAGGTTGGTGATCGTTCTAGTATGGTCCGTTTAAATTATCATGGCCATTTGGGTGGAAAAATAGGCAAAACAGCGCGACCGGAGCATTTTCGGGCCAAATTGATGTGCTATAGCCCACAGTTTTGAGGGTGGGCCCGGGGTCTGGGAATTTTTTAGGCTGAAAATCTATCGGGGCATGCCACGGTCGTTGGGGATCGTCCTAGTGTGGTTCGTATAATTTTTATGGCAAATTGGGTGGACAAACGGGCGAAACAACGCGAATGGGGCCTTTTCGGGTCAAATCAGTGTGCTATAGGCTATAGCCCAGGGTTTTAGGGGTGGGCCCGGGTCCAGGTATGTTGTGGGCCAAAAATTGACAAGGGCGTGCCAGAAAGGTTGGGGATCATCCCGGTGTGGTCCGTTTAAATTTTTGTGGCCATTTGGGTGGACAAACGGGTGAAACTACGTGAACGGGGCATTTTTGGGCCAAATTGGTGTGCTATAGCCCACAACTTTGGGGGTGGGCTCGGGATCAGAGCGTGTTGTAGGCCAAAAATCGACCGAGGTGGCTAGGGAGGTTAGAGATCATCCCAGTGTGGTCCGTTTAAATTTTTGTGGCCATTTGGGTAGACAAACGGGCAAAACGGTGCGAACGAGGCATTTTCGGGTTAAATTGGTGTGCTATAGCCCACAATTTAGAGGGTGGGCCTGGGGTCCGGGCGTGTTGTAGGGTAAAAATCGACCGGGCCATGCTAGAGAGGTTGGGGATCATCCTAGTGTGGTCTGTTTAAATTTTTGTGGCTATTTGGGTGGAGAAACGAGCGAAATGGCGTGAATGAGGCATTTTCAGGCAAAATCGGTGTCCTATATTGCCCACGGTTTTAGAGGTGAGCTCGGGGTTCGGGCGTGATGAGGCCTAAAAATCGACCGGCATGTGCTAGGGAGGTTAGGGATCATCCAGTGTGGTCCGTTTAAATTTTAGTTGCCATTTGGGTGGACCAACGGGTGAAATGGCGCGAACGAGGCATTTTCGAGCCAAATCGATGTGCAATAGCCCGTGATTTTGGGGATGGACCCAGGGTTCGGGAGTGCTGTGGGCTGAAAATTGATCGGGGCGTGCCAGGAAAGTTGAAATTATCCTAGTGTGGTCCATTTAAATTTTTGTGGCCATTTGGGCTGACAAACGGGCAAAATGGAACGAACTAGGCATTTCCAGGCCAAATAGGTTTGCTATAGCCTATGATTTCAGAGGTGGGCCTGGGGTCTGGGCGTGTTGTTAGCCAAAAATCGAACGAGTTCCAGGGAGGTTGGGATCATCCCAGTATGGTCCGTTTAAATTTTGTGGCCATTGGGGTGGACAAACGGGCGAAACGGGGCATTTTCGGGCCAAATAGGTGTGCTATAGCCCACGATTTCGAGAGTGGGCTTGGGTTCCGAGCCTATTGTAAGCTGAAAATATACCGACGCATGCTAGAGAGGTTAAGGATAGTCTCAGTGTTGCCCGTTTAAATTTTTGGGGATATTTGGGTGGACAAACGAGCGAAACGGCACGAATGGGGCATTTCGGTCCAAATCGGTTTATTATAGCCCATAGTTTAGGGGGTGGGCCCTAGGTCCGGGCGGGTTGTTGGCCAAAAATTGATCGTGGCATACCAGGGAGGTTGGGGATCATCCCAGTGTGGTCCAATTAAATTATCGTGTCCATTTGGGTTAAGAAACGGGTGAAACGGTGCGAACGGACCATTTTTGGGCTAAATCGGTGTACTATAGCCCACGGTTTCGTGGGTGCGCCTAGGGTCTAGGCGTGTCGTAGGCCAAAAATCATCTGGGGCATGCCATGGAGATTCGGGATCATTCCAGTGTGGTTCGTTTAAAGTTTTTGTGGCTATTTGGGTGGATAAATGAGCGAAATTGGGCGAACGGGGCATATTTGTGCCAATTGGTGTGCTATAGCCCACGGTTTTGGGGGTGGGACCGGGTTCGAGCGTGATGTGGTTCAAAAATCAACTGAGGCATTCTAGGGAGTTTAGGGATCATCCCAATATGGTCCGTTTAAAATTTATTTGCCATTTGGGTGGGCCAAAGGGAGAAACGGCGCGAACGGAACATTTTCAAGCTAAATCGGTGTGCTATAGCATACGGTTTTGGGGGTGGGCCCGAGGTACGAGCGTGTTGTGCACCAAAAATTGATTGAGGCGTGCCAGGGAGGTTGGGGATCGTCCCAATATGGTTTGTTTAAATTTTTGTTGCTTTGGGTGGACAAACGGGCATAACGACGCGAACGGGAAATTTTTGGGCCAAATTGTTGTGCTATAGCCCACGGTTTCAGGGGTGGGCCCGGGGTTTGGGCGTGCTGTGGGCCGAATATCAACCAGGACGTGCCAGAGAAGTTGGTGATCGTCTCAGTGTGGTCCGTTTACATATTTTTGGCCATTTGGGTGGACAAACGGGTGAAAAGGCACAAACGGGGCATTTTCGGGCCAAATCTATGCCATAACCCCAGATTTTGGTGGTGGGCATGGGATTCGGGCTTTTTATGTGCCAAAAATTAACTAAGGCATTCCAGGGAGGTTGGGGATCATCCCAGTGTGGTGCATTTAAAATTTTGTGGCCATTTGGGTGGACAAATGGGAAAAACAGTACGAATGGGGCCTCTTCGGGCCAAATCGGTATGCTACAACCGATGGTTTCTAGGGTGGGCTGGGGGTCCGGGCATGCTGTGGGGCAAAAATTGATCGGGGCATGCCAGGGAGGTTGGGATCATCTCAGTATGGTCCGTTTAATTTTTTGTGGTCATTTGGGTGGACAAACCGACAAAACGGCATGAACGAGGTATTTTCGAACCAAATCGGTTTGCTATTACCCATGTTTTTGGGTTTGGGCCCTGCTTTCGAGCGTGTTGTCGGCCAAAAATTAGTCTGGGCGTGCCAAAGAGGTTGGGTATCATCCTAGTTTGATCTATTTAAATTTTTTTATCTATTTGGTTGGACAAATGGGCGAAACGGCACAAATGGGGCATTTTTTAGCCAAATCAATATGCTATGTAGCCCACGATTTTGGGGGTGGGGCTTGCGTTCGGGCATTTTTTGGATCGAAAATTGACCAAGGCATGCCAGGGAGGTTGGGGATCGTTCCAGTATGGTTCGTTTAAATTTTCGTGTCCATTTGACTGGATAAACGGGTGAAACAGTGCGAATGGGGCATTTTTTGGCCAAATCGGTGTGTTGTAGCCCACGATTTTGGGGGTGGGCTTGGGTTTCGATCGTTTTGTTGGCTGAAAATCAACTAGGATGTGCCAGGGAGGTTGGGGATCATCTCAGTATGGTCTGTTTGAATTTTTAGGCCATTCGGGTGGACAAACGGGTGAAACGATATGAACGGGGCATTTTTGAGCCAAATCGGTGTGCCATAGCCCATAGTTTTGGGTGTGAGCCCGGGGTCCCAGGATGCTGTTGGCTGAATATAGACCGAAGCATGCTAGGCACATTTCGGGTCATCCCAGTATGGTTCTTTTAAATTTTCATGGCTATTTGGATGGATAAACGGGCAAAACAGCGTGAGCGAGGAATTTTTTAGCCTAATCAGTATGCTATAGCGCTCGGTTTAGAGGGTGGGCCTAGGGTTCAGGTGTACTGTGGTCTGAAAATTGATTAGAGCATGCCAAAGAGGTTCGCGATCATCCCATTTAGGTTCGTTTAAATTTTTGTTGCTATTCGGGTGGACAAACTGGCGAAATGGTGCAAATGGGGCATTTTTGGGCCAAATCGATGTGCTATAGCCCACGGTTTTAGGAGTAAGCCTGGGGTTCGGGTATACTGTAGGCTGAAATGTGATCAGGGTATGCCAGGGAGGTTGGGGATCATCCCAATATGGTTTGTTTAAATTTTGTGGCCATTTTGGTGGACAAACGGGTGAAACGGCGCGAACGGGGCATTTTCGAGCCTAATTAGTGTGGCATAGCCCACGATTTTGGGGGTGGACCCGCGGTCCGGGTGTGCTGTGTGCAAAAATTGACCGAGGCATGTCAGGGAGGTTGGGGATCGTCCTATTATGGTCTGTCTCAATTTTGGTGGCCATTTGGGTGGACAAACGAGAAAAATGGCATAAACGAGGCATTTTTAGGCCAAATCGTTGTACTATTACCCACGGTTTTAAGGGTGGGCCTGGGGTCCGGGCGTGTTGTGGGTCAAAACTTGACCGGGGCATGCCAGGGAGGTTAAGGATAGTCCCAATGTGGTCTGTTTAAATTTTTTATGCCATTTGGGAGGAAAAATGGGCAAAACGATGCAAACAGGGCATTTTTGGGCAAAATCGGTGTGATATAGCCCACTGTTTTGGGGTTAGGCCCGGGACCGGTATGCTGAGGGACAAAAATTGACTGAGACATTCCAGGTCAGTTAAGGATCATCCTAGTATGGTCTGTTTAAATTTTAGTGGCCTTTCGGGTGGATAAACGAGCAGAACATCGTGAATGGGGCATTTTCGAGCTAAATCGATATGCTATAACCCACAGTTTTGAGGGTTGTCCCGGGATTCGAGATTGCTATAGGCCAAAAATCGATCGTTCTATGACAGGGAGGTTGGGTATCATCCCAGTGTGGTCTGTTTAAATTTTCATGGCAAATTGGGTAGACAAATGGGCGAAACGGCGCAAACAGGGCATTTTTGGGCCAAATCAGTGTGCTATTGCCCACAGTTTTGGGGGTGAACCTAGGGTTTGGGCGTGCTGTAGGCCAAAAATTGATCGTGGTATACCAGGGAGGTTGGGTATCATCCCAGTGTGGTCTATTTAAATTATTTTGGCCATTTGGTTGGACAAACAGATGAAATAGAGCGAATGGGACATTTTCAGGCCAAATCGGTGTGCTATAGCCCACGGTTTTGGGGGTGGGCCTGGGGTCCAGCATGCTATAGGCCAAAAATCAACCGAGACATGCCAGGTCAGTTAAGGATCATCCTAGTGTGGTTCGTTTAAATTTTTATGGCCATTCAGGTGGACAAACTGTCGAAACGACGTGAACGGGGCATTTTCTGGCCAAATCGATGTTCTATAAGCCACGATTTTAGGGGTGGGCCCAAGGTCCGAGCTTGCTTTGGGTGAAAAATCATCCGGGGTGTGCCAGAGATGTTGGGGATCATCCATGTATGGTCCGTTTAAATTTTTGTGGTTATTTGGATGGATGAACAGGCTAAACAGTGCAAATGGGACATTTTCAAGCCAAATCGATGTGCTATAGCACACGATTTTGGAGGTGGGCCCGAGGTCCGGGCATGCTTTGCGCCAGAAATAATCGGGGTGTGCCAGAGAGGTTGGGAATTTTCTATTGTGGTCCGTTTAAATTTTTGTTGCCATTTGTGTGGACAAATGGGAAAAACGGCGGGACCGGGGTATTTTCGGGCAAAATTATTGTGCCATAGCCCATGGTTTCAAGGGTGGACATGGGGTCCAGGCGTGCTGTGGGCCAAAACTCAACCAGCGCATTCCAAGGAGGTCGGTGATCATCCCAGTGTGTCCCATTTAATTTTTTGTGGCCATATGGGTCAATAAACGGGCGAAACGGCGTGAATGGGGCGTTTTCAGGCCAAATCGATGTGCTATAACCCACGTTTTTGGGTTTGGGCACGGCTTCTGGGTGTGTAGTGGGCCAAAAATTGATCGGGGAATGCCAAGGAGGTTGGGGATAATCCCAGTGTGGTCCATTTAAATTTTCGTGGCAATTTGGGTGGACAAACGGGCGAAAAAGCACAAACGAGGTATTT
The DNA here is from genome assembly GCA_030864215.1 of Capsicum pubescens. Taxonomy (NCBI): domain Eukaryota; kingdom Viridiplantae; phylum Streptophyta; class Magnoliopsida; order Solanales; family Solanaceae; genus Capsicum; species Capsicum pubescens. Next base: position 7,652,078 of record CM061542.1, read on the forward strand.
TTAGCAAAATCTGTGTCGTAACCCATGATTTTGGGGGTGGGCCCTGCGTCCGGGCGTGTTGTGCCCAAAAAATTGATCGAGGCATACTAGGGAGGTTGGGTATCGTCCCAGTATGGTTCGTTTAAATTTTTGTTGCCATTTGGGTGGACAAACAAGAGAAATGCCACGAACGGGGAATTTTTTTGCCAAATTGGTGTGCTATATCCTACGATTTTGAGGGTTGGCCCAGGTCCGGGCATGCTGTGGGCCAAAAATCAATCGAGGCGTGCCAGGGAGGTTATGGATCATCCCAGTATGGTCCATTTAAATTTTCGTGGATATTTGGGTGGACAAACGGGCGAAACAGCGTGAACGGGGAATTTTCGAGCAAAATAGGTGTGCTATGGCCTACGGTTTTGGGGGTGGACTCGGGGTTCGAGCATGCTGTGGGCCAAAAATTGACTAGGGCGTGCCAGGGAAGTTGGGGATCATCCAGTGTGGTTTGTTTTGATTTTTGTGGCTATTTGGGTGGACAAACGGGCGAAACATCGCGAATGGGCATTTTCAGGACAAATCGGTGTGCTATAGCCCACGGTTTTGGGGGTGGGCTGGAGGTCCGGCGTGCTGAAGGACGAAAATCAACCGGGGCATTCCAGGGAGGATGGAGATCATCTCAGAGTGGCCAGTTTAAATTTTCGTGGCTATTTGGGTGGACAAACAGGCGAAATGGCGCGAACAGGGCATTTTTGAACCAGATCAGTGTGTTATAGCCCACGGTTTTAGGGGTGGACATGGGGACCGGGTGTGCTGTGATCGAAAAATCGAACGGGGCATGCCAGGGAGGTTGGGGAACATCCTAGGGTCGCCCATTTTAATTTTTGTGGCTATTTGGATAGAAAAATGGGAGAAACGACGCGAACGGGACATTTTCGAGTATGATGTGGGTCAAAAATTGATCGGGGCACCCAGGGAGGTTGGGTATCATCCCAGTGTGGTCAATTTAAATTTTCATGGCTATTTGGGGAGATAAACGGGAGAAACAATGCAAACGGGGCATTTTTGGGTTAAGTCGGCGTGCTATAGCCCATAGTTTTGAGGGTGGGCCCAGGGTCCAGGCGTGTTGTTGGCCAAAAATCCACCAGGGCATGCCGGAGAGGTTGGGGATCATCCCAGTGTGGTCCGTTTAAATTTTTGTGGCTATTTGGGTGGACAAAGGAGCGAAACGGCGTGAACGAGGTATTTTTAAGGAAAATCGGTGTGCTATAGCCCACGTTTTTGGGGGTGGGCCCAGGGTTTGAGCATGATACGGCCTAAAAATCGACCGAGGAGAACCAGGGAGGTTATGGATTATCCTAGTATGGTCGGTTTAAATTTTAGTTGCCATTTGGGTGGACCAATGAGTGAAGCGGCGCGAACTGGGCATTTTTGGGCCAAAGCGGTGTGCTATAGCCCACGATTTTGGTGGTGGACCCGGGTTTCGAGCGTACTGTGGGCCAAAAGTTGATCAGGGCATGCCAGGGAAGTTGGAGATCTTCCCAGTGTGGTCCATTTATATTTTCGTGACCATTTGGGTAGACAAACGGGTGAAACGACACGAACAGGGAATTTTTGGGCCAAATCGGTCTGCTATAGATCATGGTTTTGGAGGTGGGCCCGGGGTATGGGCGTGTTATGGGTAAAAAATCAATCGGGTTCCAGGGAGGTTGAGGATCATTCCAGTGTGTTCCGTTTAAATTTTTGAGGCCATTTGGGTTGATAAATAGGCAAAATGGTGCGAACAGGAAATTTTCGGGCCAAATCGGTATGCTATAACCCACAGTTTTGAGGGTGGGCTCGGGGTCCGGGTATGTTGTATGTTGAAAATAGACCACCGCGTTCCAGAGAGGTTGGGGATCATCTCAGTGTTGTTCGTTTAAATTTTTGTGGCTATTAGGGTGAACAAACGAGCGAAACGGCGCGAACGGGGCATTTTTAGGCCAAATCGGTGCACTATAGCCCACGGTTTTGGGGGTGGGCCCAGGGTCCGAACGTGATGTTGGCCAAAAATTAACCGGGGCATGCCAGGGAGGTTGGCGTCCCAGTGTGTTCTATTTAAATTTTCATGACCATTTGGGGGGACAAATGGGTGAAACGACGCGAATGAGGTAATTTTGGGAAAAATCGGTGTGCTATAGCCCATGGTTTCGGGGGTGGGCCCGGGGTCTGGGTGTGCTGTAAGGCAAAATTCGATTGGGGCATGCCAGAGAGGTTGGGGATCATCCTAGTATGGTCCGTTTAAATTTTTGTGCCCATTTGGGTGGACAAACGGGCAAAATGGCATGAATAGGGCATTTTTGGATATAATTGATGTTCTATAGCCCATAGTTTTAGGGTTGGGCATAGGGTCCGGGCGTGATGTGGGCTGAAAATGGACCGGGGCATGCCAGGGAGGTCGGGGATCATCCTAGTGTGTTTCGTTTAAACTTTCATGGCCATTTGGGTGGACAAACGGGCGTAACAGCACGAATGAGGCACTTTCAGGCCAAATCGATGTGCTATAGCCCACGGTTTTGGGGGGTGCGCCCAGGGTTCGGGCGTGATGTGGGCTGAAAATTGACCGGGGCATGCCAGGGAGGTTGGGGATCATCCCAGTATTGTCCGTTTAAATTATAGTGTCCATTTGGGTGAAGAAAATGGGTGAAACGGCGCGAATGGAGAATTTTCAAGCTAAATCAGTGTTCTATAGCCCACGGTTTCGGGGGTGGGCCCGTGGTCCGAGCGTGTTGTAGGCCAAAAATCGACCGAGGCATGCCACAGAGGTTGGGGATTGTCCTAGTATGGTCAACTTAAATTTTTGTGGCCAGTTTAGAGGACAAACGGGCAAAACGGCACAAATGGGGAATTTTCAAGCAAAATCGGTGTTCTATAGCTCACGGTTTTGGGGGTTGGTTCGGGTCCTAACGTGTTGTTGGCTGAAAATCGACAAGGGCATGCCAGGGAGGTTGGGGATTATCCTAATGTGGTTAGTTTAAATTTTTGTTGCTATTTGGGTGGACAAATAAGCAAAACAGCGCGAACCGGACATTTTTGGGCCAAATCGATTTGCTATAGCTTACTGTTTCGGGGGTGGGTCCGGGGTCCGAGCGTGCTATTGGCTGAAAATCAACTGGGGTGGCGAGGTAGGTTGGGGATCATCCCAGTGTGGTCCGATTAAATTTTTGTGGCTATTTGGGTGGACAAACAGGCAAAACGGCGTGTACAGGGCATTTTCGAGCCAAATCGACATGCTATAGCCCGTGGTTTTGAGGGTGGGCCTGGGGTCCGGGCCTGTTGTAGGTAGAAAATTGACCGGGGTATTTCAAAGAGATTAGGGATTGTCGCAGTGTGATTTTTTAAAATTTTTGTGGCTATTTGGGTGGACAAACGTGCAAAACGACGCGAACGGGGCATTTTAAGACCAAATCGGTGTGCTATAGACCACGGTTTTGGGGGTGGGCACGGGATTCGAGCGTGATGCAAGTTGAAAATTGACTAGAGCATTCCAGGGAGGTTAGTGATTGTCCCAGTATGGTCCGTTTAAAATTTAGTTACCATTTGGGTGGACCAACGGGCTAAACGGCATGAACGGGATATTTTTGGGCCAAATCAGTATGCTATAGCACACGGTTTTTGGGGTAGGACAGAGGTTCGGGCGTGCTGTGCGTCAAAAATTGACCGGGGCATGCCAGGGATGTTGGGGATTATCCCAGTGTGGTCCATTTAAATTTTCATTGCTTTGGGTGGACAACGGGCATAACGACGCGATCGGGGCATTTTCAGGCCAAATTGTTGTGCTGTAGCCCATGGTTTCAGGGATTGACCCAGGGTTCGGGCATGTTGTGGGCCAAAAATCAACCAGGGCATGCTAGGGAGGTTGCCGATCATCCCAGTGTGGTTCGTTTAAATTTTTGTGGCCATTTGGGTTGACAAACGGGTAAAACAGTGCAAACAGGGCATTTTTAGTCCAAATCAGTGTGCTATAGCCCATGATTTCGGGGGTGGGCTCGGGGTTCGAGCATGTTGTGGGCCAAAAATTGACCAGGGTATGCTAGGGAGGTTGAGGATCATACCAGTGTGGTCTGTTTAAATTTTTTTGGCAATTTGGGTAGACAAACGGGGAAAATAGTGTGAATGGGGCCTCTTCAGTCCAAATCGGTGTACTATAGCTGACGGTTTCTGGGGTGGGCAGGGGTTCTAGGTATACTGTGGTCCAAAAATCGATCGGAGAATGCCAGAGAGATTGGAAATCATCTCAGTATGGTCCGTTTATATTTTAGTGGCTATTTGGGAGGAAAAATGGGCAAAATAGCGTGAACGGGCCATTTTTGGGCCAAATCGGTGTGCTATTACCCACGTTTTCAGGTTTGGGCCCGACGTTCGGGTGTATTGTTGGCCAAAACTTGACCGGGGTGTGCCAAGGAGGTTGAGGATCATCTCACTGTGGTTCATTTAAATTTCTGTGGCAATTTGGGTGGATAAACAGGTAAAACAACGCGAATGGGGCATTTTTAGGACAAATTGGTATGCTATATAGCCCACGGTTTTGGGGGAGGGCCTTGTGTCCGAGCGTTTTGTGGCCCAAAAATTGACCGGAATGTGCCAGAGAGGTTGGGGATCATTCCAGTATGGTCCGTTTAAATTTTTATGGCCATTTGGGTGGACCAACGGGCGAGACGGCGCAAACGGGGCATTTTTGGGACAAATCGATGTGCTATAGACCACGATTTTGGGGGTGGGCTCGGTTCCGAGCGTGCTGTCGGCTGAAAATTGACTAGGGCATGCCAGGTAGGTTGGGGATAATTCCAGTGTGGTCTGTTTAAATTTGTGTGGCCATTCGGGTGGACAAACGGGCGAAATGGTGCGAACGGGGCATTTTTGGGCCAAATCGGTATGCTATAGCCCACGGTTTCAAGTGTGAGCCTGGGATCCGATCATACTGTGGGCCGAATATAGAACGAAACGTGCCAGGGAAGTTGGGGATCATCCAAGTGTGGTTCGTTTAATTTTTCATGGCTATTTGGGTGGATAAACGGGCGAAACAACGTGAACGGGGCATTTTCGAGCAAAATCAGTGTGCTATAGCCCACGATTTCGAGGGTGGAACTAGGGTTCAGGCGTGCTGTGGGCTAAAAATCGACCGGAGCATGCTAGGAAGGTTCGGTATTGTCCTAGTCAGGTCCGTTTAAATTTTTATGACCATTCGGGTGGACAAACGGGCAAAACAGCGTGAATGGGGCATTTTCGGGCAAAATCGGTATGCTATAGCCCACGGTTTTGGGGGTGAGCCTCGGGTTCGGATGTTCTGTGGGCTAAAATTTGATTGGGTCCTGCCAGGGATGTTGATGATTGTCCCAGTGTGGTCCGTTTAAATTTTTGTTGCCATTTTGGTTGAAAAATGGAGGAAACGGGGCATTTTTGGGCCAAATCTATGTGCCATAGCTCACGATTTCGGGGGTGGACCCGGGGTCCGGGCGTGTTGTGGGCCAAAAATCGACCGGTGCGTGCCAGGGATGGTGGGGATCGTCCAGTGTGGTCCGTTTGAATTTTTGTAGCCAATTGGGTGGACAAACGAACAAAACGACGCAAATAGGGCATTTTTGGGCCAAATCGATGTGCTATAACCCACGATTTTGGGGTTGGGCCTGGGGTCCGGGCGTGCTGTGGGCCAAAAATCGACCAAGGCATGCCAAGGAGGTTGGGGATCGTCCTAGTGTGGTCTGTTTAAATTTTTGTTGCCATTTGGGCATAAAAATGGGCAAAATAGTGCGAACGGGGCATTTTTTGGAAAAAATCGGTGTGCTATAGCCCATGGTTTTGGGGGTGGGCCCGGGGCAAAATAGTGCGAACGGGGCATTTGAGTTTTTCTTCAAGTTTTCGGTCCCTCACTATCTTTCAGACACTAACACTTGGTTTTTCAAGTACACATGGCACCTAAAGCTTCAATGAATATGGTTTCACCTATGAGGCAAATGGATGACTCCTATGAGAGCAGCATCTTGATAGAAGAATAACCAGTTACTCAAACCAGAGTTGCCCCAACCAGAGTGACTCGGCTAGTGACTAGGGGACAGAAGTATATTGTAACATCTACTATCATTAGAGACACACTAGGCGTACCCTTTGCAGACCATTCATAGTAAAGCAGATGGCCTACTTCTACTCGGCTGAGAGCTCATCCACAAACTTAAAGCCCAGTACCCTAACCAATGGTAAAGAAGGCTAGGAGGTCACCTTCATATTCTCCCTAGTCTAAGGAGGGAGATGATGAGGATGATAATGGTGATGATAATAAGGAGGAGATGGATTCTGAGTCACGTTCAATAGAAATTACACAGGATCCCCTGTCTGAAGAGGGGTCACAAGATGAGGATGAGTCTGAGGCAGTAGTTCAGGAGCAATAATCAGCCATACCTTAGTCTGAGGAGGGTACCGACCAAACTTTACATCAGGTACCACCACCAGATACAGAGCCACTAGCTCAGATATATTAGCCTTTCAATCCTACATATATCTCGATCAAGCCTATTAATGAGGTAAACTCGGGATGGTGTATAGAAGGGCTTTGACTACTGTAAGAGAAAGATAATTTTGTGATCAAGATCGGCCATCCCAAAAGGAATATTTATAAGGAGAGATGGATCGAGTTGTTTGGGTTGACTGGAGAACCATTGTTGATGATTTTATTTGACAGGTACCAGTTGGGGTGGATAACTCGACCCCTAGGTTCATACATTCCAGAATTAGTACGGGAGTTCTATGCCTCAGTTAGAGCAGCTGCTTATGAGAGGGGACACGGTTTATATTTCAGCAACGTCCATCCATCAAGTTCTGTTTAGCCTAGGTTATGCAGCTCTTGCGTCTATATCTAAGTGTGATCATCATTTGAGATTTAGCACATGACAAATGTGCCATGAGAGAAGCTAAGCACAAGAGTGAGAGAGTAGGTTTGGCAAGATAGATTGCTGATAAAATTATACCTCTCTATGAGGATGTCCCTTAGGTTGAGGGGAAAGGTGTGATTAAGAAGGCGGCATTGAATTTCGCCGCAATATTCTGGGGGCTATTAGTGTATTATCAATTATGTCTGACGATAATGGATAACTTTCTTTCTTGGGATGGTACATTACTTATTGCGAGTATTGCAGACGGTTATGATATTGATTTTTTGGCCATCATCATATATGAGATGCATGAGCGGGCATTTGGGGAGACTACCACACTGCACTTTCCTTAATTTATATAGTTGTTATGTGATGAGGTCGGTGTGCTAGATATTTTAGGTGTTGATATGAGAGTAGAGGCGATGGGCGTGGCCTGAAATAGTATGATCAAGGATTCGACTAACCCGGTCCTAGCACAGAGATCCCATACGCCTCTATTAGTGATTTGGCCTAGTCTGAGGGCCCATCAGTCCCTGCAGATCCTATTCTATAGAGGGAGTTCATGTGGTTTTTAGTATAGATTTTGAGATGAAGGAGTAGAGAGAGGACCTCGAGATGAGTACATAAGGAAAGGGGACCCCATCCACATCCACTTCAGTTCCATCTTTCTATTTGGATCCAATTGGGACATCTGCATTGCCTTCTCACCCTTCTACTATAGTTGCTGCTACAGGTATGGTTCTTGTATTGCATAAGTTTTGTAGAGCTTTTTTGCAACAGTTTATTGAAAAATAATAAAAAGGATGTACACATCTATTATAGCTTATGAAATATATGTTTGATTATTTCGAACATACCTTACATATATTTGTTCTAAAATACGTCACATTAAACCATGACTAGTAATAAATAAAGTTATTTAACTATAATTAAATTTTAATTAATAAGTTTGATTATAATATAAAAATAGATAACAATTAACTTGTTCATCAATAAAATAGGTAACAAGAAACTTAATAAATACAACATAGTACAAAAATATTTTCAACAGATGACTCATCTGTTGCAACTGATGGGTCATCTGTTGCAATAAATCAAACCAGTAGCGGTTTGATTTCTTTCAACAGATGAATCATTTGTTTCAATAAATAGGTCATCTATTGGAAAGAATCAAAATAGTCTTGTTAGTGGTTTGATTTCTTCCAACAGATTACTCATCTATTGAAAAAGATGGTCATCTGTTGAAATAAATCAAACCAGTAGCAAGTCCTATTTTTATTTAGTCCAACGGATAACCTAAATATTGCAATAGATGGGTCATCTATTAGAATAAATCAAACTAGTATCAAGACCTATTCTTATTTCTTCCAATATATGTCTCATTTGTGCAACACATAGGTCATCTATTGGAATAAATAAAATTACTAACAAGACCTATTTTGATTTCTTCCAACGGATGACTCATCTGTTGGAAGAAATCAAACCACTAGCAAGACTTATTTTCATTTCTTCTAATACATGACTCATCTATTATAACAGATGCCTATATCTACTTGACAATTTCAAATGGATGAGTCAGTTGTTGCAATAGGTTAGTCATCTATTAAAATATATATCTATATTTATTTTACTAATTTGATATAAAATGTTTAATATTAAACCATGATTAGTAATAAATAATTTAATTTAACTATGATTGGCTTTAAATTTATAAGTTCAATTACAATCTCAATGAATTACATAGTAATTACATGATCAACTAAGTGTATTTATCCTAAATAGAGTAATCAATTGATTAATTTGGTGTGAAATGCTTCATATTAAATCATGATTAGTCATAAACAAATTGATTTAACTATAATTAGTTTTAAATGTATAAGTTCAATTACAATCTCATTGAGTTACATAGTAAATACATGATTAACTAAGTTTATTTGTCCTAAATAGAGTGATCAATTGACTAATTTGATGTGAAATGCTTCATATTAAACCATGATTAGTAATAAATAAATTGATTTAACTACAATTATCTTTTAAAATATAAGATCACTTACAATTACAATAATTACATAGTAATTATGTGATCAACTAAGTGTATTCGTCCTAAATAGAGTGATAAATTAACTAATTTAATGTGAAATACTTTATATTAAACCATGACTAATAATAAATAAATTGATTCAACTATAATTAGCTTACAATTTATAAGTTCAATTACAATCTTAGTGAATTACATAGTAATTACACGATAAACTAAGTGTATAAACTATTGTAATATATTAGAACCTATTGCAAAAGTTGTCTATATTAGTTTGACAATTTCCAATAGATGGGTAATTTGTTGCAACAGGTTAGTCATATGTTGCAACAGATGTCTATATCTATTTTATAATTACCAATAGATAGGTCATCTATTGCAATAGGTTAGTCACCTATTGTAAGATTTCTATATCTATTTGATAATTTCCAATAGATGGGTCATCTATTGTAGCAGTTAGTCATCTGTTGTACTAGATGTCTATATTTGGTTGATAATTTCTAACAGATGGGTCATATGTTGCAATAAGTTAGTCATCTATGGATACAGATGTCTATATTTTTTTTGATAATTTCCAATAGATGAGTCATTTGTTTCATTACATTAGATATCTATATTTATTGGATAATTTCTAATAGATGAGTCATCTATTACAACAGGTTAGTAATCTATTAATTGCCATAAATGTCTATATCTGCTTGATTTTTTCTAATAGATGAGATATTCATTGCAACAGATAATGCATCTATTGTAATATATGAATTATCTATTTGATTATTTCCAACAAATGAGTCATCTATTGCAACAGATAATGTGTCTATTGTAATTATTGAACTTAGTAATCTATTTTTAGTAATAATTGATAAGTTTTGAAAATCTAAGGATAAACAGAATTCATGACACAATAAATGGACATAAATTAAAATACTAAACTATTATCATCACCAATTATAAATATAATTAACTAAAATACTAAAAATAAAACATTGTCATTACAAATATTGTTACACGTCCAGATAGACAAATTACAACCTACATCAGGGCTGCTAAATTTTACATGCTACCCCAACAACTCAAACCTCTTATATCCTTGCCACTGTATTATCATTCAATAAGGTCCTTGGAGGTGTCATCCAGTGTCAGTTATCAAATTCTTAATAAATTCAAGAGAGTACGACCCACACGCAACACCAGTCTTATTTATGGTAAGGTCCTATTTTCAACCTTCAAAAATCCATGGTTATTGAGCAACTTTTCTGGCAAGTGATTCATTACGCCATTTTTCTTAAACAGTTATGGGAACAACTTCAACAAGGATCCATGCAAATCAAAAATTTCCACTCGTCAAAACCCAGTATGTTGCATTCATAAACATTTATGACTCTCTAATTTATGATGATCTCAACAGTCACAAAATGTTTATTCTTCAATCTCATCTATGTAAGAATTCTCTTTGCCCCAGTCCAATCCATGTCACCTAGATATGGCTCTTCTCTCTAAAATAGTCAATTTTGTTCTCATCTTGTTCAAACTTAAAATGTATCTCCTTCATTTTTCTGCCTTCAAGAGTTGTCGCTTCTTTGTTGAGTTTGTTGTACTACTTAAGAAGTTATCGTATAAGTTGAGGTTTGTGATCCTAGACCCAAGATCATACTAATTAGTGAATTTAATGTATTGATTTGCTTTCAGACACTTATTCTATTTCTATTCCTTCATATATAACGGCTTCAGCTGAGTTAAGATGACTCAAGGAACAAGTTAAGGATCTTCTAGACAAAGGGTTTATTTGTCCTAGAGTTTTTATATTAGGTGCGCTGGTGTTGTTTGTGCGCAATAAGGTTGGTTCTCTTCGTATGTGCATCGACTACAGGCTGTTAAATAAAGTAACGGTTAAGAACAAATATCCTCTTCCTAGAATAGATGATTTGTTTGACCAGTTACAAGGTGCCAAGTTCTTTTCCAAGATAGATCTTTGATCTGGGTACCATCAATTGAAGATAAGGAAGGTGGATATCCCTAATATAGCTATTCGCACTCGGTGTGGGCATTATGAGTCTTTGGTGATGTCATTTAGATTGACAAATGCCTCGGCAATATTTATAGATTTGATGAACAAGGTATTTCGACAGTATTTAGACCTCTTCATCATTGTGTTTATTAATGATATTCTAGTGTATTCAAAAGGTAAGGTGGATCATGCTAATCACTTCTATGTGGTGTTACAGACCTTAAAGGAACAATGGTTATATGTTAAGTTCTCTAAGTACTAGTTTTGGTTGAATATTGTGACTTTCTTAGGTCATATTATTTCTAGTGAACGGATCATGGTGAATCCGCAGAAGGTGGTTGTGGTGAAGAAGTGGCCTAGACCTACGACTCCATCTGATATTCGGAGCTTCTTGGGTTTAGCCAAGTATTATAAGCAATTTATGGAGAATTTTTTATCGATAGTTGTTCCTTTGACTAAGTTGACTCAAAAGAAGGTTGTCTTCTTGGTCGGATGCGTGTGAGGGGAGTTTTGAGAGGTTAAAGGATAAGTTGACTTCGGCTCCAGTTCTGACCTTGCTAGAAGGCAATAATGGGTTTGTGGTTTATTGTGATGCATCTCGGGTTGGTCTTAGTTGTGTGTTGATGCAGCATGGGAAGGTAATAGACGATGCTTCCAAGTAGTTGAAGTTGCATGAGAGAAACTATCCTACTCATTATTTGGAGCTATTGGCCATTGTTTTTGCTTTGAAAATATGGCAGCATTATTTGTATAGTGTTCACTTGGATATCTTTTCTGATCACAAGAGTTTACAGTATGTGTTCTTGCAGAAAGAGCTTAGTCTTAGGTAGAGAAGATGGCTTGAGCTTCTCAAGGACTATGATATGAGTCTTCACTACCTTCCAAGTAAAGCTAACGTGGTTGTTGATGCTCTTAATAGGTCTTCCATAGGTAGTTTGGCTCATGTGGAATAAGGAAAATGAGAATTAGTGAAGGATATTCATTATTTTGCAATTCTTGGGGTTTTTCTCTTGGACTCCAAGGATGGTGGTGTGATGGTGAAAGAAGTGGTTAGATCGTCTCTTAGTGTGGAGATTAAGGAGAAGAGAAGCAAGAGTTAGATTTTGCCTGGATAAAAATCAAAGGTGGCGTTTATGGGCAAAAGATGGTGGATTTTGAGATTAGCGGTGATGGTATTTTGCGGTACCAAGGAAAGTTGTGTGTTCTTGATATAGATGGTTTGAGGCAAAAGATCTTGCCTGAGGCGCACGATTCGTGCTATGTTTTTCATCCTGGTTCTACTAAGATGTACTGTGATCTCAAGGAGATCTATTGATGGAGTGGCATAAAGTGGGACATGGTTCCCTTTGTATCCAAATGCATAGTGTGTCAACAAGTTAAGGTTGAGCACATGAGGCCTGATGGGTTGTATCAAGAAATTGAGTTTCCTAAATGGAAGTGGGAGGAGATAAATATGGATTTTGTTATCGGTATTCCTCGGTGTCAAAACTATTTTGATTCAATTTAGGTCATCGTGGATAGGATAACAAAGTCTGCACATTTCTTGCCTATGTAGACTAACTTTTTAGTGGAGGATAATGCGAAGCTTTATCTTCAAGAGATTGTGAAACCGCATGGTGTGCCTATTTCAATTATTTCCAATTGCGGTACGCAATTTACGTCCCACTTCTAGTGGTCTTTCCATAAAGGGTTGGGGACTACGGTGAGTCTGAGTACTACTTTTCATCCCCAGTCAGATGGGCAGGCGGAGAGAACTATTTAGACATTAAAAGATATTCTTTGAGACTGTGTGATTGATTATGGTGGCACTTGGGTGGAGTATCTACCTTTGGTAGAGTTTTCTTACAACAACAGCTATCAAAAGATTATTGTATTGCTCTTTTTGAGGCGTTGTATGGTACAAGATATAGATCTTCTATTGGTTGGTTTGACCTCGATGAGGCTGACTTGTTTGGTCCAAATTTGGTTTGTTAAGCTATGGAAAAGGTAAAGGTAATTTCGGATAGGCTCAAGGCTACCCAAATTTGTCAAAATCCCTATGTGGATGATAGGCATAGAGACTTGGAGTTTGCAGTTAAGGATAAATTTTTCCTTAAGGTGTCTCATATGAAGAGAGTAGGGTAGTTTGGCAAAAAGGGAAAGATCAGTCCTCAATACATTGGTTCTTATGAGAGTTTGCAAAAAGCAGACAATGTTTCTATGAGTTGGAGTTTCCATCTAGCTTGAGTTTGGTTCATCTAGTATGCCATGTTTCTATGTTGAGGAAGTGCGTTGGTGATTTGTCTTCGATTGTTGCTTTGGAGGGGTTGGATATCTCGGATTCTCTATCTTATGAAGAGGTTTCGATTGAGATATTAGATAGGCAAGTTTGTAGGTTGCAGACTAAGGATGTGGCTTTGGTTAAGGTTTTATGGTGGAACCAAAAGGTGGAAGAGGCCACGTGGGAAGCGGAGGAGGATAATAAGTCCAAGTATCCGCTCTTTTTTTCTGCTTCTAATATTCGTGCGCAAGGTATGTGTTTTTGAACATATCTTTATTTTCTGAGTTTGTTAAAGGAAGAGTTGCATCTTTGTTTTCTATTTTGTAAAGGTAAGAGTAGAGACATCAAAAGGTGAGATTGATGTTTAATAATGCAAATGACTCTGTGTGTGGATAATGAAAATAACTCTTTGTGTGGTTACCCCTACCTTATCCATCATTCAGGGATAAATGTTCCTAGTAGAGAAGACTGAAGCATCCCAGGTGTGGACCCTTAGAAAATTTCCTGAAATCTCGTTCTACGAACCTAATACGATTCATGGTACGAGCCATATGTTGGGGTACAAGTGGTGAATTCCTATCGTAAGCTGACCAGTGTTAGTTGGTGGGATGGTTTTGGTCACTATAATGGATACGACTTAGGGGTGAGTGTCGTATGGTTGGGTACGAGTCGTATAGGTCACACATAAGGTGGACAGTATTTAATCCTCCTGGTGTTGCATTCTTCCAGGGTTACAAATCATGGGTAAGGATTATTTATTGATGTTATGATTTAGACGGATGAGTTGTATACTGGACAGTGTTTGATCCAAGGTTGAGTTTTGGTTATGATTGGGTGGGTATCAACCGTAAGGTAGGTTATGACTCGTAAGGGGGTTAGTCATGACTCTGTGTTGGGTTTTTATGGGATTTAAGTGGGGGTATTCTGGACATTTACCTACTTACCCTAATAAGGACCCACTACTTCTAATAAACTTAGGAGGTTGTTTACCCTATTATCTTATTCTTAAACACTTACAAACTCTTCTTAAACATATCATAATTCTCTCAAGAACTTTTGGGACAAGGAGCTAGGGTTTTAATTAAGGGATTACTTTGGGGCTAGTCTTGGTGAATTCTTTCCATCAATCTTCTTGGTTTATGGAATGATTCTCTTCCCTAATTATAATTTCAATTAAAGTCATGGTTACATGGTTGATTTCATGGTTTTTCTCTTGCATGATTATGGCTTTGAACTATTGATTTGGGGGTTTCAATATTAAATGCTTGGTTATGAATTCCTATGGTTTTAATTATGTTTTCTATGCATTAACGGTGGTTTTGAACAATTGAACTGCATGGTAATGGTTTAATGGTAATGGAATTTGGTTTTGGTTATATTATGCCCCCAAGGTGTTTGATAAAATGCTTATAAGGTATGTTCATTGGATTGGCTTATTTTAATGGAACTCTTGCTTGTTTTCGGCTTATATATGAAACCTTAAATATTTTAAAATGGTTTACAAAGGCTTAAGTCTAATTGGTTATGCTTGTGGAGAACATAGAAGTCTCTCAAGAGGTTTAATATGGCTAATGATAGGGCACTTGAATGTCCCCTTAATCTAAATGGTTTGTCTATGGATAATGCTTGCAAGTATGCTGGTATGATGATACCACTGGTTTATTGAATAAACTTGGTTAATAAATAGATAATTCGATTGTTTGTTAATGGTTTTAACTAGTCATTAATAACAGAGAGTGTAAGCTAAGCCGTGGAAGGTGGCGGTCCCGGGGGATCAAAACCTAAAACTCATATTTGTCGATATAAAGGGTCTTCAATGTCCACGTGGGAGTTCCACGTTTATATTGGAGGGATGCACTAGTCATCCCAGGGATATTACCTGGTCGTGCGGCTACACACACTGAGACCCTTTCAATAGGCGGAGCTGAACCCATATGGCCCATGGGTGGTAGGACGGCTAAGATGCACAACCCTGGTAAAGGTTTTAAATGGCTTCTTAAACCCGGTCCCTTTTCCCAGCACTTATATATATATATATATATGGTTGTTTGCATTGGATGGTTTTCACTTGGATTTGATAACTGGCATTACTTTGTCCTTATCCCGAGTTTATGCTAGTGTTCACCTACTAACCCATCTACTGGCGGTTGTATACCCACGCTATGCAGGAATCGAACGTTCGACTCCTCCTTCATAGTACTTGATTCAGGAACAGCTAATTGGATTAAAGTGGCGAGCTTCCATCCTTTCAGAAGGCATTATTTCATGTTGGACATTCTTAAACACTTTACTTTCTTTTCGGATATTGGTTTTGGCCATGGTTGGGGGCATGTCCCAATCGAATATTTGTATTTTTTTAGATAGAGGCTTTGTGGTACTTCTGGGGGTTGGTATGGACGGGATCGGTATTAGTGTCGACCTTGGCATTAGAATAAGCTGGGAGGCTGGCATCATCGGACATAATTTATCACTTCTCCATCGTATTACATTTTGGGTTTGATTATCATAATATGTTTGATACTTTCTAAATGGTTTGGTATAGACCGGATGGTTGTTTTGGTATGGTTAGACTCGGCTGGGTCGGTCATGGTTGTGACCCTATCCCAGAGTCTTCATGAGAGAATTACTCAATCTTGTTATATGCTAAAAATTCATCTCATCCAAGGTTGTATACAGTGGTTAGGTTAGGTTAAGGGGGAGGTCCCCGGTCCTAGTTGGACTTGGGATGCCCATTACGACAAGGCCTCGGTTCGGGCTGTGTCAGAACGCTAGCATGTAACTCAAGGATAAGTGACAAAATAACATTATCAATCAACAACAAGTCAATATATCACATTCATACACTTTTCCATACATATAGGAATATCTCGTGCCACACAAAGGAACAAGTCTTATCAACATGCTTCAAGCGCTCATTCATCATTCATAAGGTCGAAGACTACAAACCTCTACACTGATAGCTTTAACCATTCCCAATAGACAAAGGACTTTAACCCTATTCACATTATCATTAGACATGGGACTCTAACCATGCACACACATTCAATAGTCAAGGACTTTAACCACCCACATTTATCCAAACAAGGGACTTCAACCACACAACATTCATCTTGGTAAGGGACTCCAACCTCTTGACATTCATTCATAAGGTACTCTAACCTCATGTCTCACTTGGACTCTAACGGCAAGCTGTTTCCTTTGGCAAGGAACTTAGACCTCAAGAGATCTCTTCAAGCAAGGTACTCTAACCTCTAGCAATATTATTAGGCAAGGGACTTTAATCTCGAGCCATTCATAAGGCAAGGGTCTTCAACCTCAAGCCATCACATGAGAAAAGGGACTTTGACCTTAAGCAATCACAACTATAATTAGCTGACATTTGGGACTTTAACCCTTTGCCCATGCATCAAGCCGTATACCCAATAGTCCACTCCAAATGGAGACTACCCTTTATACGATTGAATTACATATGACTCGTATGAATGGGGTACGATCAAGGGAAGGTCATGTCATGTAAAAAATAATATGGTACCCTAACATGATTTCCAAGGTACGAAAAGGGAAGGGAAGAGTGGATACGACCCATATCCATGGATACGACTCAAGCTCCCAGTCGTACCCAACTTAGAGACACAAAAATAAAGTTATTTTTCAATGGTTCAAGACCTAGGTGTTTCAATTCTCCCACACTTGGTTCATTCGTCCGCGAATGAAGGGTTAGGCAAGTATAAACACAAGTTAACGCATAACATGCATCAAACCGACCCATACACAAGTTAGAAACAAGCATTCAACAAGGATACAACACAACATATATCATAATCATCATCAATCAACCATTTCATTTCATTAGTCTTGGGACTCAAACCCATTACTTATCAAACACTTACTCAAACCCATTACTTATCAAGAACTTACTCATTTCACAACTTTGGGACTTCAACCCATCAACTTTCAAAGATATAAAGTAACTCAAAGCATTGGGGACTTTAACCCATTCTCTATCAAAGATATGAATCAATTCAAGGCACTAGGGACTTAAACCCATCACAACAAGACACACATAGTTTCAAGCATTAGGGACTCGACCCACAGTCTAACAAGGCACAAATGAATTCAAACTTGGGGACTTTAGCCCATTATCTAAACAAGACATAACTCAATTTCAAACATTGGGGACCAATCCATTGTATATCAAGACATAAATTAAAGAAAAGAGATTAACACATACCTCCGTCATAAGCTTTCGGAATGGGAAACAAATGTGGGTACTTGGACTTCATGTCCTCTTCCGCCTCCCAAGTAGCTTTCTTAAACTTTTGGTTTCTCCATAGAACATTCACCGAAACCACTTCTTTTGTTCACAACTGGCGAACTTGCCAATCCAAGATCATCACCGGGACCTCCTCATAGGACAAAGATTCTGAGATACCAACATCTTCTGAGGAAATAACACAGGAAGAATCACCCAAACATTTCCTCAACATAGAGACATGGAAAATCGGGTGAATAAAGTCCATACTAGAAGGCAACTCTAACTCGTAGGAAACATTGTCAACCCTCTTCACAATCAAGTAGGGCACAACATAGCGTGGACTAAGCTTCCCCTTTTTGCCAAGCCACATCACTCCCTTTATGGGAGATACTTTCAAGAATACCGAATCACCAACACAAAACTCTAAGTCCCTATGCCTCACATCTGCATAGAACTTTTGGCAACTTTGAGAGGTTTTCAATCTATCACGAATCAACTTTACCTTCTCTAAGGATTGGTGATCTAAATCAAGGATAAGCAGCTTACCCTCACCAACTTTGTACCACCCAATAGAAGACCGACATCTCCTTTCATGCAATGCCTCAAAAGGCACCATGCCAGTACTAGAGTGGCAACTATTATTATAGGAGAACTCAATCAAAGGTAAGTGGTCATACTAACTACCACCATAATCAATCACACAAGCCAAAAACATATCCTCCAATGTTAGGATAGTTCTCTTTGCTTGCCCATCCGTTTGCGGGTGGAATGCGGTACTAAGGCCCACCTTAGTTCCCAAACCTCTTTGGAACAACTTCCAAAAGCAGGATGAAAATGGAGGACCATGATCCAAGATAACAGACAACGGAGTACTGTGCAACTTTATGATCTCTGCAAGATACAACTTAGCATAATCTTTCGCCGAGAAATTAGTTCTCACGGGCAAGAAATGGGCGGACTTGGTCATGCAATCCTCAATGACCCAAATAGAATCACATTGATTTCAGGATCTAGAAAGACCAATAATGAAGTCCATATTGATTAACCACCACTTCCACTCGGGCAACATAATTTCTTTGTACAAACAATCGGGCCTCAAGTGCTCAACTTTCACTTATTGACACACCATATACTTGGCCACATAGCTAGCCACATCACGCTTCATATTACTCCACTAATAGAACTCACTAAGGTCATGATACATTTTGGTGGAACCAGGATGAACAATATAACGGGCTCCATGAGCCTCGGCCATAACCACTTCTCTCAATCCATCAACGTTGGGATTTCATAGCCTACCTTGGTATCTCAAGATACCATCACCACCAATCACAAAGTCTGTGTCTTTGTGTTGACCCCTATTACTCTTGATCTTCATCAAGTCAGGGTCCAATACTTGCTTCTCTTTTATCTCAACAACAAAAGACGACTGAGATACTAGAAGCATAAATACACCACCATTCTCAGAGTTCAAAAGTCAAACTCCAAAACTAGCCAAACGATGAATGTCCTTTACTAATTCCCTCTTGTCCTCATCTATTTGGGCCAAAATTTTAATGGACACACGGCTAAGAGCATCGATGACTATATTTGCCTTTCCGAGATGGTAATGAAAACTCATATCACAGTCTTTAAGTAGCTCGAGTCACCTTCTTTGCCAGACATTCAACTTTTTTTAAGTAAACACATATTGAAGTCTCATATGATTAGAAAAGATGTCGACATGAACACCATAGAGATAATGTCTCCAAATCTTTAACGCAAAGACCACGGATAATAACTCTAAGTCATGGGTGGGGTAGTTCTTTTTATGGACTTTTAATTGCCTTGAATTATAGGCCACCACCCTACCATGTTGCATCAACACGCAATCAAGACCGATATGAGAAGCATCACAATAGACCACAAAACCATCACTACCCTCGAGCAAGGTCAAAATTGGAGTCGAAGTCAATTTATCTTTAAACTTTTCAAAACTACCATCACTCGCATCGGACCATGAGAACTTGACCTTCTTTTGGGTCAACTTGGTTAACGGGGCAGCTATAATGGAAAAACTCTCCACGAACCTTCTATAATAATCGGCTAGACCCAAGAAGCTCCAAATATCGGTTGGAGTCATAGGTCGAGACCACTTTTTAACCACCGCACCCTTTTGGGGATCCACCATGATCCCTTCACTAGAGATGACATAAATAAGAAAAGTTATGGATTTCAACCAAAATTCACACTTGGAGAACTTGGCATACAAACGACCATCCTTCAAAGTTTGTAACACGGCTTGGAGGTGATCTACATGGTCTGCCTCACTCTTAGAATACACTAAGATTTCATCCATAAAGACAATGAAGAACGTGTCGAAGAACGGATGGAAGACCCTATTTATCAAATCCATGAATGTCGTCGGGGTATTGGTCAACCCAAAGGATATGACAAGAAACTCATAGTGACCATACCGGATTCTAAAAGCAGTCTTAGGGATATTTGCATCCTTAATCTTCAGCTGACAATAACCTGAGCTGTGATAGAGCTTATAGAAACACTTCCCAACCTGAAATTGATCAAACAAATTATCGATCCTAGGAAGAGGATATTTATTCATTACGATCTCTTTGTTCAACTGACTATATTCAATGCACATATAAAAAAAACCATCCTTCTTGCGCATGAACAACACGGGAGCACCTACAGAGACATACTAGGGTAGATAAAACCTTTATCTAAGAGGTCTTTCAATTGCTCCTTAAGATCTTTTAGCTCTGTCGAAGCCATTCTATAAGGAGGGATGCAAATCAAACGAGTTTTCGAAATGAGATCAATCCCAAAATAAATTTCCCTATTGGGAGGAACACGGGGAAGATCATTGGGAAACTCATTCGCTACGAGAATGGATTCTAGAGAAGGCTCTTCCGAGTTAGAATGTTTAACTCAGACCAAGTGATACGAATACCCCTTCGCAATTAACTTCTGAGATTTAAGATAAGAAATGAATCTTCCCTTAGGAACTAGAGAACCACCTTCCCATAAAATGACCAACTCATTAGGGAATTTGAATATGACCCTATGGGTCCGACAATCTAAGGAAGCATAGCAAGAGTGCAATCAATTCATCCCCAAAATGACATCAAAATCAACCATGTCTAACTCTATCAAGTCTATAAGAGTATCTCTATCACCGACTGATATCACACACCCCCAATAGACCTTTCTAACAATTACCTGGTCTCCAACCGAGGTAAAAATAGAGAAAATAACCAATAGACTCTTGGGACCATCAAGTGCACATCCACATTGGGGTCACATAAGAAAGAGTAGACCCTGGATCAAGCAAACAATACACATTATTAGAGAAAAGTCTCAACATACCCATGAAAACATCAGAGACGCTTCAGAATCCTGGCAAGTAGCGAATGCATACAAGCGGTTCTGGACAGCACCGGTGCCAAAAATAGAACCAGAGGAAGACATAGAACCCTTTGGTGTGGGAGAGGGTAGAGTAGAAATAGGGGCCCTATTGGCCCAAGAATCTTCTAGAGATAAGCACTCACCCTGCATATGACCAATTTGACCACAATGAAAACATTAATTTCTCCCCTTCTCACACTGACCATGATGACTCTAACCACAGAATCTGCAAGGGGGCGGGGTGGAGCTGACTCAGCACCACTAGTCTGGAATTTGGCACCCTGTGCTCGAAACTCGCCACTAAACTAAGACCGATAATCACCTGACGACTTTGAGTAAGGAGAGTGTACAATAGATGAGGAGAACGAACCCAAACTCCTCCACTTCTTTCATGGATACTTGCCACCACTTTTCTTGGAAGGCTTAAATTTCCTTCCTTTCTTCTTACTAAGCTCAACTTATTTCTTTTTCTCATCCTCTACTTTGTGCATATACACAATCAATCTAGATATATCCATGTTCTCAATCAACAAAGTTGCCTTGCTTTCGAGAACTAACTCACGGGACAATCCCAAGACAAACTTGTGCATCTTATCCCTTATGCTAGCAACCATCTAAGGAGCATGCCTTGACAATTGATTAAATTTCAAGGCATACTCTTGAATGGACATCCTCTCTTGCTTTAAGTTCATAAACTCTTCCGCATTTTCTTTTCTCAACTCTTGAGGAAAGAAGCGGTCTAAGAAAGCCATGGATAAATACACCCTTGAAGCTGGACTAGCATTAAAGTTTCTAGATAACTCCCACCATTCATACCATTGGTACGCTACATCTTTCAACTGGTAGGAAGAAATCTCAACACCCTCAATTTCTGAAGCATATATGATTCAAAAAATCTTCTCTATTTCATCTACGAAACCTTGAGGATCTTCCTCAACTTTCAAACTAGTGAACATAGGAGGGATCAACCTTATAATTTGTCCAACTCTTATGGCCTCAAAAGAAATGATAGTCAGAGCACTACTCTCTGATTGAGAGGATACCAATTGAATCAAGAGACTGATGGAGCGACAGAACTCCACATTAGTAGCATTCCCTTGAGGGGACTGGGAGGAGAGTCACTCTCATAAAAAGGATTAGGGGTGGAACCCCACGAAGATGGCCAGATGCCATAGCCCTAGCCCGGGTATGAATACCAGAAGTTAGACGAGCTTTGTCTATAGGACCCCCATTCGAAACCGAAGAGTTTTTCTGAATCTCAGATCTTCTTGGAGACATGATCTAAAAGATAGCAAACGAAATCAGAGGTATCTAAAACCTTAGACTTTATAGCATAAGATTTAAACACAAGAAAGGGAAACATTCCTAAGATGTCTCATAGCCCCCCTTTTATAAGTGTGGCGCACTTCGCATTCATTAAGAAGACTCTACTTGACACGAAATTGTGAACACTCAACTGACCATGAACCTAGGCTTTGATACAAACTTGATACGACCCGAACCCCGAGGGCCATGTCGTATGGGCACCCCAAGCTCACATGAATCAAAGGTCACCCCGATAACCCAACCTAAATATCTCATCATACAATAGGAGTTGAGGAAACTCCAACTCACAAGTCAAGATTGTGGAAATAATATCATAAGTCAATATTAGACACATAATGTCTAACTCATACCAAAGTTCACAGTTGTTCACAATACCTCTATACAAAACCGAAGTCAATAAATGTATATATCAAGAAATGCCCCCGACAAAATCCAAACCAAGTCTTAATGAGACCAAGTCTAAACATAAAATACCAAAAGGTCCATGTCTTTTGAAGTAAGGAAGCTCACCACTTCAAGTCAATGCACGAACTTCTCAATCACCTAATCACTGCGCGGGAAGAGAAGAAAATGTGTCTGACCCTATGTCGCATGGGGACATAGCACTCGAAGATGGTTAGCGGTAGGAACGCAAGAATGTAACTCAAGGATAAGTGATAAAATAACATCATCAGCCAACAACAAGTTAATATATCACATTTATACACTTTTCCATACATATAGGAATATCACATACCACACAAAGGAACAAGTCTTATCAACATGCTCCAAGCACTCATTCATCATTCATGAGATGGAGGAATACCACCCTCCATACTTATAGCTTCAACCATTCCCAATAGACAAAGGGTTTTAACCCTATTCACATTATCATTATACATGGGACTCTAACCATGCACATACATTCAATAGTCAAGGACTTTAACTATCCAAATTCATCCAAACAAGGTACATTAACCACACAACATTCATCTAGGCAAGGGACTCCAACCTATTGCCTATTCATTAACAAGGAACTCTAACCTCATGTCTCACTTGGACTCTAACCACAAGTTATTTACTTTGGTGAGGCACTTTGACTTCAAGAGATCTCTTTAAGCAAGGAACTTTAACCTCGAGCAATATCATTGGTCAAAGGACTTCAACCCCAAGCCATTCATAAGGCAATGGACTTCAACCTCAAGTTATTCATAAGGCAAGGTACTTCAACCTCAAGCCATCACATAAGGCAGGGGACTTTGACCTCAAGATATTACAACTATCATTAGCTGAAATTTGGGACTTTAATCCTTTGCCCATGCATCAACATAAATTCAATACAATATTTAAGGACTTGAACCATTTTAGCTAATTCAGCACTATACATAACCACATGGTCCTTATGAAAGCCTTCAATTCTCTACCATTTCAATAGGCAATGTCTTCACTTAATTCAATATACAATTATATTTATGGTCATCAAGACCCTTACAACAAATCATATTTTAATAAAAATCTTATATTATTTTCTCACCTCACTTGGGTTCAACACACAATTTAAGTTCATCTTTATATCTAGGGACTTTACCCTCTCATTAGTCATCAACCAACAAGATTATCAATTTTACCACACATGGTTCATAATTTCTTTAACATATCATTTATAAAGAATTCATGCTTATTGTGTTATTGCCGTAGTTCAATACATCACCAACATATGACTAGATAATTTACTTAAATATTTTCATAAACACCTTGGGTGCACACCTTCAACAAGGCTATTTCCATGGTAGATATTATCAATATTAGGGTTACTCAAGACCCTCATGTTAAACCACATACAACAAGCACCCACATATGATCATCATCAATATCACATATAACTATAAGTCTAAGAAAGATTTAATATTATACATTAATAGGCAACAAAACTTTTTTCATTTGATTTCAAAACCACCATGAACACTTAATAATCCAAGTGTGAAATACATGGGTTTAGAGATATTTAAAAAGGGTAAGATATACATTCCCTAAACAAGATGAGACACCAATAATCTTGGCTCTTTCTTGCAACTACATGAGCTTCCTCCAAACCCTGGCCACCAATCTTGCTTCAAGAAGCTTTTAGAGTATTTTGGAGTTCTTGAGTCTTGTAAATAAGGGATTAGGAGGCCACAATGCCTTATATAGTGAAGGGGATTAGGGTTTTAGGCAAGGTAAATGACCACAAAGCCCTTAGTTAAAAGCTGAAAAGTGAACTCACCCAGGGGGACGATTCTCCCAAACAATTCCCTTAGTAATCATACCCTAGGGTACGAGTAGTACCCTAACTTATACTCTAGGCTTCTCCTAGGGCAAACATACTATTGTGGGTATGAGTGGGAACCCTTGATTCATAACCAAAGGGTACGACTCACCCCCTAGTCGTATACACAAATCGTATAGTCAATAGTCCACTCCAAATAGAGACTACCCTCTATACGATTGAGTTACATATGACTCGTATGCATGGGGTACGGTCAAGGAAAGGTCATTTCTTATAGAACCCAGTATTCTAACCTAACATGTTGTCCAAGGTACGAGAGGGGGAGGGGAGAGTGGATACGACCCATATCCATGGGTACGGCTCAAGATCCTAGTCGTACCTAACTCAAAGACACAAAAATAAAGTTGTTCTTCAATGGTTCAAGATCTAGGTGTTTCATTAAGCCTAAATTACCATGATTTTTCATTGATTTTATGTTAATCTTTTACTTAATGCTCATTTGTGTAGGAAAAGTTGAAAAGGGAAGATGAGCAAGTCATTTAAGTCAAAAAAAGGTTAAATGTGAAATAAAAGAGTCAAATACTATAAATCAAGCCTAAGAATCAACCCTTAGTTACCGCGATCGCGGCCTAAGGGTCGCGATCGCGACCAGTCAATAAGTCAATCGAAGAGCGATCACGATATGACTACCGCGATCGCGGGAGTCACAAACGCAGTGAAGAGGTGGAAATCGAGGTAGAGCAGAAAAGTTTCAAGGTCATTTTTATAATATTTGGAAAATGTGGAATTGGGGCTCAAATAAGGGTTTTAAGCTCATTTTTCACCATCTGGATCCTATCTTTCATCTTCACTTTTTATCTCATCTCTTGGGAGCTTGAAGCAAAATTTTTTACTAACCTTAAGCTAAGATTACATTAGAGTAACTCCTAAGTGAAGGATTAGAAAATTTCCATTAAAGATTCATTGAAATTTAAAGTGTGGTTTGAATTCTCTTTATTCTTCATTAATCAAATTGATGGAGATTTTGGTATGTTTTTGTTTATTATCTTTATGAGTTTCTAGTTCTTCCTCTTGGGGTTATGTTTGAATAGGGTGCAAGTATGTATGGGTTGTGATTATTAGCTTTAATTCTTAAGTTAATGTTGTTGGGTTTCACAAATGTTTGATCATAAAATAGAATTTGTTGGTGAAAGCCACAATTTTCCTAAACCCCACATCATCCTTGAAAGAGGGATGTGGGTAGTATAGATCCTACATCATCCTTGAAAGAGAGATTTAGGTGACATGAGCATTTGTGAACAATAAGATAGATAATAGTTATTCCCTTTATATTGTCTTAGAAATAAGGATAAATTATGGAATTGTTATATCTTAGGCGTCATCCTAGAAATAGGGATGCCCAATTAAGGCTTTTTGATGATTGGTTAATCACACCCACGAGGTATTCAAAAGAATCTGTGGGTGATAGTTTGATGCTTTGTTGAAAGACTAGTAACGAAATCCCTAACCGAGCCTACCCAAGCATGCCTTAGCTAAGATTTGAAGTTGATTTTTATGTACCCACATACTAGTTGCCTCTAGTAAAACATATCCCCAAGATTCATTCCTAATTGATTATGCTCTAATTATTCTTAGTCTCGAATTAGTCCTTTGGAAGCCCAAGAATTGTCTTATACTTTTGAAAACATTCAAAATCCCCCAAAATATTTGTATAATATATTTGAATTTAGCAAGTAACTTTAATTTTGAACTTATTTATTCTCCACTCACATTTTTCCTCATGGATTCGACCCCGACTCAAAGTTGGGTAATTATATTGACAATGACAGTCTTGCACTTAAATTGACGTGTAAGTTGAGTGTTATCATTCGCCTCCTTCTCTTTCTTCATAAGCTTTGTAGAAATGATGTGACTATTCTCTTCAGCCATTTTTTATCTTGATTTTCTCCTTTCATTATATGTTTTCTTCTTCTTCCAAATATATTCAGCTTATTCATATCTCATTTTTGTTATTTTGATTTTTCTTCGAACTTTTAAGTTAGATTTTTTTTCTTTTGCTAATATCTCAATAAAATAAACAACTTCATGGCAACTCTTAATGCTTCTTTCATGGCATATAGGACGAATTATTCGATTACGAAGAGAATCAACAATCACAGATGGACAATATATCAAATCTAGATTGGATTTACAAGTTTGAGGTCTCTGTTACAAATATGAGTTCTAGATTAGAATGATTTCATGGATTTATGAATATTTTTTCTCTTTTTGTTGTGATGATTTTGATATTGAAATAGAGATTTAGTAATATATATAAGAAGATTTTTTCTTGTGTAAATGTATATAGTTCATGTTTATACACATTTATACAATGTTGATATATTGTTTAAACATTATATATATATGTGTGTACTTTGTATAATTATGTATATTATTGTACAATTGTACATACAACATTATATATCATTATACAATAACATACAGATTTATAAAAAGTATATAAATTTGTATATTAGGTTGTGTAAACACTTTTATACAATAAGATGAACTGCACTCCTTATTTTTAGACTAAAGCTAAAAAAAGAAAAAAAAAATAGAATGATTTTACAAATCAAGACAAAGAAGACTTTTTGAATTATTTAACACGAATAATGGTTAAGCATGAAACATGTAAATCAGCCGGTGGATCAACACACTTATCAAAGAAGTCAATTCTACTAGAACCAACTGATGCATAAGGAAAAGTAATCTTGTGACTTCTCACTTTCTTGAGGAGATGGTGCCAAAAATTTGACTGGGACAAACTGAAATCAAAGAATCATAAGTTGTTGTTGTAGACATGCTTTTCAATTTTGGACTATAAAATTGAATGTAAATTTTGAGTTATTATTTTGCAGTGTAAGTTAATTATATGTATATTTTTTAAATTATCTCAAAAGAAAAAAATAATAAAGTATAGAGGAGGATTGAGCCCCTTTTTTATGTTTTTTTAGGAGAACTGGCCAAGGAGTCAGCCCTAGATTGAGATTTGAGAAGGAGATTGACAGAAAAGACGAAAAACAGAGAATGAAAAGGGAAAATATAGAAACATAAATACATAACAAAAGTCAATGGATAAACTATGCAAATATTGGTGTTGCCAATTATTTCATTTTCTTTTTTGGTTTACGAATTATTTACATTTGGTTTCATGTTTTTGTTTTTTGAATAGAAAAAACTTTTTTAAAAAACATTTGCTCTTCTGTCTTTCGAAAGAATAAAAATAAATGTACAATAATTAATTATAATTAGATTAATATAATTACATACTAAACCCTATCAAACATATAAAATTGAAAATTTTCTCCAAAAAAAATTTTATTTGTCATTTCATTAATATATTTTAAAATATTATGTTATGATTGAAAAATTCATCTCGGCCACACCGTATGAAGCGTGGATTTCGCTAGTTATAAGATAAATCAAAATTACTTTTTTTTCACCGTATGTAAAATTTATAAATAAATAAATTTTTAAAAAAAATTTCCACAACTCCTATTGTTGAACCACACGTCATGTTCACCTTTTCTGCCTTCTTCTCATTGACAAATTATTATTTAATAGAGAAAAAAACTTCAATTTCTCTAGTTTCATTGAACTAGAACTGTAGAAAGAATGAAGTTCCAAGCTAATTCTCATAGATCTGACAGCCCGGTACTTTATTAGAGATTGGAGTCTACCTTACAGTAACATACACAACTGTGTTTCTCAAAGACCATTTAACAAGTTGCATTCTAATTACAATGGACCTTATTAGATTCTTGACAAGTTTGCCCAGCGGTTTACAAACTCCTCTAATACCCATGATCCTGTATCCAAATACTCATGATTCTTGGCAGAGGAACAACGAAAAAGTTAAAAATAAGGTTGTACTCAAGTTCTACCATAGGGATCTTGAAGCTCTATCATCTTCCTTCTTTTGACCCTTGTAGTCAAGGCCCATGTTTGAGTTGAGGGTGTACTTGATATGCAGTAATGAGTAATAAGTGGTACAAGTGTTTTAAATTAAAGGATCTGGTGTATAATATTTGAGCATCGGAGCTGATTTAGAGTTGAAGGGAGCTCATTATAAGTTGCAAGTCTACCACTACTTCAAAAGGCAGTCCAATTGTGAAAACTACATAAAAGAAACTTGTCAAATTGTTGATCACTTGATTGTTGTTGAAGTGTGTGACCATCTCATCTAAAAATTTAAGCCGTTAGAGAGGACCCACTTTTATTATTTAATTTTTTTATAGATAAAACACGTGGAAATTCTTTTTAATAATGGGTGACGGTGAGATTCAATCTTAGGACATCTGCGTGCTCTGATACCATGGTAAAGTGTGTGAATCTCATCTAAAAATTTAAACTGTCAGAGAGAGCACATTTTTATTATGTAATTATATTCTCAACAATTTCGTTGAGGATTAATGAGAAAAATTATGAAGTTCCTTTGCAGAGCCAAACTGAATGTTCGACCTGAAGAACTAACTTCGTGCACTAAATCCTCTAAACAGTTTAAAAAGGAAAAAAAAATTGCTCACAATTTACTAAATTGCAAAACAAATCCTCAAATTGTCAATATAATCACTTGATTTTCTTGGGGATTAATGAGGAAAATTATCGAGTTCCTTCGCAGACCCGAACTTCACCTGAAGAACTAACTCCGTGCACTGAATCCTCTTAACCACTTAAAAAAATCTAAAATTGGTCAGAATTTACTAAACTGTGAGACAAGTTACCTCCACTCTTTAGCATAAGGTGCTCAGTACAGTGCAAAGCTGGACACAAGCACGAAAATTATGCACATTGAGAATATTAGATTTCCATCCATGTTTCTTTCTGGAGAATAGTTTCTTATAGTTTTACATAAATCCTGGATTACTAAGAGCTTATCTCGCAATCCTAATTAACAATGTATGTAGAATCTCTCAAAAACTGTAAAAAAAATTAACTTTTAAAAAAAACAAGAAAAATTGTTTGGACCGTAAAACACCAATTTACACATTTTATTTACGCTTATATTTTCACTGTTGATACGATTGTAAGGTGCTATCAGTTCACAATGCAGAAGACCAAATTCTAATTTGGAGGGAAAGATGAGAACAATATTCTTACTCCTTTGTAGTCCAAGGACAAACAAAATAAGTATCTTCAGAGACAAAAAAAAAACAATGAGCAAATGTCATTGCATGATCACTAATTAGGTAGAAGCTACATGCATTTTCATCTTTTCAGGACTTGAGCTCCTGAAATGATGGAGGAGCATCATGCCATAACAGGTTTTACAGCATCTCATTGGTGGATCTCATGGAAGAAAATTTAAAACTGAGAAAAGCAGATTATTCATGTGGATCAGCATCAACCATGCCTATGCGTAGACTTCAGAATCAATCTGCTCAATATTTGGGAATATGTGTCTCAAAGTACTTGTGTAGTTCGGAGATTGCGCCTGCAACCATAATACGAAGCATTAGGCAGTTATCAGAGAACTAAGCTTTTACCTTTGTGACGTAAAAGATCTAACTAATCAAAAAAAATTGAGAAATCTCCGGCAAGCATTAAATTTAAGTTCAACCTTACATCTGACGTGCCAAAAATAATACCAAACACATTCCAAATATACCTTGATTCTGGAAAAAAAGTACAAAAAGTATCTAATCTTTAGACAAGTGAAGTTGCTCCAGTGGCCAAAGCATTCCATTTCAACGAGGAGGTCGAGTTCGATTCACCACTCTCTGTAAACCCATCTTTCTAGGATTATTTTACAAGGTAAGACCCAGTAGCTCATCTTGTGTAGTCCAGGATTGATTCATAAATTCATAGACACAAGGCGAAGTCTCACATTCGCCTGAATTTGGCCATCTACCAGAATGCAAAAGCACTAGGAGCCCAAGTCCATCATGCTGCTGAAATTTCCAAACGAATAAGAAGTTTGGCATACAACTCAAATATAAAGCCAACTCACAGACAAGGAATCCACCCTTTCTATCCTGTTGTTCACCCTGCAATTAAAGACAGATCCCTTCCAGCCATCAAAAGTTCAGTCTCACCTTGTTTGACTATAACCTTACAAAATGTTTCTTTCTGAAATATTGTGCCTCAAACTCATCAAGCAGGCATCCCAGTGCTGCTTCCATAATTTTGGCTGCCATGCCCAGGATCCATATCTTTGGACTTTTTCCAGTGCTTAGGGCTTGCACCCTATGTTCAGATTTTATATAATCTTTCATGCTCTCCTGAACGTGTAGAGCTTTCATAACCTATCTTTTATCAGCTTGGAGTTCGACATGCCCTTACAAATTCTTAGGTTCCAACACCCACAACTTCTTAGGGTTTAGAGTATACTTGCCAAATCTCCATTGTTATATCTTCCAACGTGCTCCTTTTTTAAGTATTGTGCTTCTATACTTCGATGTAATAATCAAAGCTTTGTATGTTAATTGATTAAGAAAAGTCAACTCAAGGGGATTTAACACTTTCATTCTCAACATCTTGGGGTGTCAAGGGAGAATAATATCTCCTCTGTGCTTTCGGGTAATTAAAGTAGTTATATCATTCAACCAGGATGTCTCTAATTCAAAGAGCAATCAGCACCGATTGGTGTGTTCGTGTGTATTCATGACTTGAATATTGTCTCATCTTTCAGCATCCTGTTTAAGAGATAAATCTAGAAGTTGACAACACTTTTAGGGAGGTGAGCTGAATAGATAAATTGTTGGAAATCTAAAAGGAACTATACAGATAATTCACTAAGCATGAAATTATACAGAGCAGAAGACAGAGATCTGCAGGACATTAATCAACCATGGATTCTGCACAATTCAATGATGCGCTTTGATACAGCAAGTTCAAGAATTAATAGATTGGATTATGAAGTGATGTACAGGAAATATAAGGTGTCATTTGTTTTTTGAACAGTAGGATGTCTGAATCTGAAAATATATATGAATATTAGATGTATATAGATTTGGATACTGAACAATTAACATGATTTGTTTTCTCAACATCTGTATAAAAACAAAGAGCATCATACCCAGTATAGTCCCACAAGTGGGATAAGGAGAGAGTAGCGTGTACGCAGATCTTACCTCTACCTTGACAGGCAGAGAGGTTGTTTCCGGTAGAACCTCGGCTCAAAGAAAGCAAAAACACAACACTTATGAAGACATAAGCAGTCGCAACAACAGGATAGTAAGAACACTGAGGCATGGAAGACAACTAGTAATAGAAACTAAGAACAAGAAATACGAAAATAGTAAAATAATAAAAATATCAAAAATAGTACTAATACAATCAGACTCTGTAACGTCCCCTCGTTATAACAACATTTCACTATAACGGCCAGATTTTCTCCGAAATAGATTTTTCACGTTACATTTTACTAGAGCAACATTCTATCGATAACAGCAATGGCGTTTATTAGTGGTACACTTTTAAAATTCTCTCTCTATAACAACATACTCAAATAAAAGCTTTATGTAACATTAGTATTTTATAAAAAACTTATATGTACGGTATAAAATAAAATATTAAAATATTTGTGGTAATCATTAAGCTAAGCAAATTGTAATCTTTTTTAAGTTCTTCAATCGTTGTACTTTAGGGCAACATAACTTTAATGCCTAAAGATTCCGTAATATCATGACAAATCACTTGGAGGTAGAGATTCGCACAATTACAAGGTAAAAAGAATAAAACGTTACAAATGGATACTATATCTTATATGAAGTTTGACACGTCACTTCCAATACTTGAAACGCACACTGATGAAGAGATTATTACACAACTCATTGGAGTGGAATATTTGTGTCTTGTAGTTTCTTGTTTGTAGTGTTTTGGTTTTGTTGGTGATTTCGGATAAATAATTTATAGTATTAATTTATGGGTGTCTTGTTTCTTGTCTGTTGTGTGTTTTTATGTTTTTTGTTTGTTATATTAGTGTTTGTCTCGAGTCGGGGGTCTATCGGAAACAGCCTCTCTACTTCATCTGAGGTAGTGGTATGGACTGCGTACAGTATACTCTCCTCAGACCCCCGCTTTGTGGGAATACACTAGGTATGTTGTTGTTGTTACATCAAGCTCGAAATATTTAAACTTTTCATTAATTTTAAATGCATACGATCCTTAGATTTCCGGACCCTGTACATCGCGGGAGCTTTAGTGCTCCAGGCTGCCCTTTTTTTATGATCCTTAGATTTTAATTCTTTGTCGGTACGATATATCTAGTTATGAATTTTTCTAGTAATGCATTAGTCCGTTCAATAGTGAAATATGAAAATCAATTGCGATTTTAAATTTAACAATTATTTTATTTTCATTTATAACATAAAAAGTACAAAAAAATAGTTTTTATATTTTTATTTATAACAATTAAATAAGATTTAAATATCAAATGTCCCTATATATGTGTAACAACACCTCTATGTAGTAGTCAACTTTTTCAGACAAACACTGCCACTATAGAGAGGTTTGATTGTGCTACTTGGACAGACAAGACGCAAAACTATAAACTATTTTTCCATTCGAATCCTCGACCTCCACACCCTCCTATCTGGGTTTATTTCCTTGGTAAGCTGAAGGTTTTCCATGTCCTTTCAAATTACCTCTCCCAAATATTCTTTGATCTACCTTTACCTCTCCTCGGGCCCTCCAGCGTCAACACACCTCCTGATTGAGGCGTCTGTGCATCTCTTCTTGACATGCCCGAACCATCTCAGCCTCTCCTCCCAAATCTTGTCCGCCACAAAGGTCACTCCACCTTGACCCAAATATCTTTATTTTTAACCATCTCTCTTATTAAGCCCACCACATCCATCGCCAATATTTTCATTTCTACAACTTTCATCATCTTATGAAGATGTGCGTTCTTGACTAGCCAACACTGCTCCATACAACAAATACAGTCTAACAATTACTCTGTAGAACATACCGTTAAGTCTTAGTGGAACCTTCTTAATACATAACACACCATACGTTAGCTCCCACTTCAACAATCCTACAACAATGCGACACGTAACATCCTCGTCAATCTCCCCATTGCCTTGGATAATAACCCCCGGTACTTGAAACTCCTTTTCACGGAGATGACTTGAGAATCCAACCTCACTTCCAAGTATACTACACGAGGCACCTCACTAAACTAGCAAACTCTGTGTACTCTATGCCAACCTAAAACCTTTACTCAAGGGATTGTCTCCACGCCTCCATCTTCTTGTTGACTCTACTGCACATCTCGTTAATATGAACAATGTCATCAGCAAATAACATGCACCAACGCACCTCCCCTTGAATGTGTCATGTCAAAACAACAATCATCAAAGCAAATAAAAAGAGCTAAAGGTCTATCTCTGAAGGGGAGCCTTGAAGTAATTGGTAAAGTTGTTGTCATGTAATCAGGAGGTCACAGATTCAAGCCTTGAAAACAGCCTCTGGCAGAAATGCAAGTTAAGGTTACGTACATTACACCCTTGTGGTGGGGCCCTTCCTCGGACTCTGCGCATAACGGGAGATTTAGTTCACCGAGCTGCACTTAGTCTATCTCTGATGCAACCCAATCGAGACTAGAAAATGACTGAAGCCTCCTCTTATTATTCTTGCATGTGTCTTAGCAACAAACATTCCTTAATTGCCATGATTGAAACATCTCTAGTCTCCGAACATCTCCATAGAACCTCTTAAAACTTTATCGCATGCCTTTTCCAAGTGGAAAAAGAGACAAATTTACCCCTCTACTTTGAAAAATTGGCTAAATATACCTTCGTCATACTTTGGGTCAAATTTATCCTCATTGTCATACTTTGAGGCCAAATTTACCCGTTTACTTTGGAAAATTGTTTAAATATACCTTTAGTCATATTTTGGGGTCAAATTTACCCCCGATGTCATATCGGGGTCAAATTTACCCTAGTTAAAAAACTTTTCACATGTACCCTTTCTTTAATAGAAAAGTTCAAATCAACGGTAAATGCCCCATTTTTTAAAAAGATATAGCACACTCTAATCTAATCTGTCTGACCCGACACGAGCCACAAAAAGGACAAATAAATATACCCCCTTCAGTTCTATTGGTCAAATTTTTCCAACGAGATTAAGTCACTGGATATTTATCCGTGCATAGCTCATGAAAAATTGATCTGTATCAGTGCAAAAACAAAGAAATATAGCCCTCTCTCAGTTCATGGATCTACATGACTGCGTCAATGCAGAGCTCATGAAAAATGGCACCGACGGTCAAATGCAATAGATTAGGAGGCCCACTGAATATTTCTCTGGATGATTGAGTTAAGAAGTCTCCTTATGTGCCATCTCTCCATTCATGTCTTCATATGCAATTTAGTTCTGTACAAATTTTTCATCATTTTATTTGCTCAAAAAACTTATTCACTGATTTTAGAATCTCAATGCATATAGAATTGCATACCAAAATTTGAAATTTGAATATAACTAAACAGGAGCAGAGTTTGAAATAGAAATTTTAACTAGATATATGCTTCTACGTTATCCTATTCCATTTTACTTTTTTCTCATTTGTAAACAACCTACCACTGTTGCACGTTGAAAGAGAAATATTTTTATTCGTTGGAAAAATTAGACCAACATAACTGAGGGAGGGATATATTTGTTTGTGTATTTTTGTGGGTCCAATCAAGCGAATTAGATTAGGGTGTGATTTATTTTTAAACAATGGCCAATTTAACGTTGATTTGGGCTTTTCTGTTAAAAGAAGGGTACAAGTGAAAAGTTTCTTAACAATGAGGGTAATATGGCTCCAAAGTATGATATCGAGGGTAAATTTGGCCCCAAGGGGTATATTTAGCCAATTTATCACAGTAGTCTTTTTTCTTGTCCATATACTGCTCCACCAATCTCCTCACAAGGTAGATGGCGTTCTTAGTCAATTGACCTGGCTCGAAACCAAATTGATATTTAGAAATAAACACATTCCTCCTCAGCCTCTCCCAAACTTTCATAGTGTAACTTAGCAACTTGATACCCTTATAGTTATTGCAATTTCAAATATATCACCCTTGTTCTTGTCCTACGGAATCATAGTACTCCACCTCCACTCCTCAAGCATCTTCATCATCCTAAATATGGCATCAAACAACCCAGTCAACCAATCCAAACCCGCTTTGCCCACGTTTTCCAAAACTTTGTTGAAATCTTGTCTAGCTTAGTCGTTCTACCCCCATCTTATGCATGGCCTTCTTTACTTCTTCTCCCATAATACTCCTACAATATCCAAAATTTCAACAACTCTTAAGAGTGCTCTAAATCCCCCAACACAATACTTTTGTTCTCATTTTCATTCAATAAGTTGTGGAAGTATGTCTGTCATCTACGTAAGATAAGTCCCTCCGCCACCAATACATTACCCTCCTCATCCTTGATGTACGACACTTGATTGACAGCAGGTTTTCCTCTCTTGCACCTTGACAAACCTATACAATTTCTTGTCCCCATCTTTGGCCCCTGGCTCTTCATACAAGCGTTCAAATGTTGCCATCTTCGGCTCTATAACTGCCAACTTTGCCTCGTTCTTTGCCACCTTATACCGCTATTTATTTTCCCTCTTCTGCTCCTCGTCTGACCTCCTACTAGCTTCATGTACGTCGCCTTATTTGTTTACACCTCCTCCCAATTCCTCTACCAGTCCCCTGGATAAACCTTTCAAGACCCCTAACACCTCTTTAGTTGTTTCTCTTATGCAATTCGTTATCCACGACCCTACTACTCGCATCCCCACTCCCCCTCCAAGCCCCCACCATCTCCAACTTCTCCCCAGCTACTGAGATATACCCTTAATCAAGGCACCGCACTTGATCTTTGGTTGACCATACATGCCTATCTTTTTCCTCTCCTTTTTAATCTCCAAGTCCATCACCAAGACTATCACACTTACTCTCCCAGGATAACCTTTCAATCTTACTCCTATCATACTTCCTCAAGAGTAGGTAGTCAATCTGAATCTTGGCCACCGCACTCTAGAAGGTAACAACTCCCCTCCCTCTTTTGAAAACTCGTGTTAGCTATCACAAAACCATAAGCTCACGCGAACTCTAACAACGAAGTTTCGCCTTCATTTCTTTCTCCAAAACAAAAACCATCATGTACGTTA
The DNA here is from genome assembly GCA_030864215.1 of Capsicum pubescens. Taxonomy (NCBI): domain Eukaryota; kingdom Viridiplantae; phylum Streptophyta; class Magnoliopsida; order Solanales; family Solanaceae; genus Capsicum; species Capsicum pubescens. Next base: position 7,688,635 of record CM061542.1, read on the forward strand.
TCGTATTCCCTAGTTGTGGTCCCCATGTGATCATTGAAATCTCCACCTAGCAGTAGTTTCTCGATGAGCGAGATAACTCAGACAACCATGTCCAGATTGTCCTCGACGCATCTTTTTGATCTCATCATCCAAGCCCGTTTGAAGCATGTACGCACCGCAACGTTCAATGTAAGCCCTCTATTAAGTGCAAACGAAGAAGCCCTAAAAGTACCTTTTATCATATAGGGCCTAAAGTCTACCCTTCATGACAACAGAGGTTCAAGAAGGAGGAATAAAGATCTAGATTAAGAGCAATGGTTATTAACTTGACGAGAATACAATTTGAGCTTCAACTATCCAATAATGTATATGCTACTTTACCCATAAGCAGTGGGAGTACTGGGAGTCCAGGAAAATCTTTTTTTGAATGGTAACATTTTCTATATATATGCATAGACATCAGAAGAAAAGATTGTATTGGATGGAAACCAAAATATAGAGAAAAAGGAAATTTAAATCAACATTTCTTGTTCTACTTACAAGGAACCGAATACATCTAAAATTGTCATAAGATCAACTGTGTTCTCAAATTTACAACAAAAACTAAACTCCTTAATTTTCTGCAAGGTGCCACTTGTGTCTTCAAAACATCTTGAGTTCCTCACCTTCATATCATCCACCAAATGCTTGATTTGATAATTTTTCATCATTATTTTATTTGTATCGTTTCCCCCCTTTGTTCTAGCATGTCGAAACTTCAATTTCAGAAGTTCTAGGAATTACGCATCTAATTATCTCTGAGATTGATGAGCAGATTGCATAGTTGGCTAGTCATTCTGCAATATGAAAACAGAAGATTGATTGTCGTTGCATCCTTCCCACAGAACTAGCATATTGAACAAAGTTGTATTCCCCTATTTCTGAAATTATCCTAAGCCAAAACAACCTCTCAAACTACGAATAATAGCAACATACCCACCGTAATCCCACAAATGGGGTGTGGGGAGGGTATGTGGACATAGACTTTACCCCTACCTTGTGTAGATATAGGTTGTTTTGATAGACCTTCGACTAAAGAAAAGCATAAACACAGTAGATATGGAACATACACAATAACAACAAGATAGTAAGAGAACCGAAGCAGAAGAAACAAAAAGTAGTAATAGGAAACTAAAATAGGAAATAGGAAAATAATAAAATAATAAAAATAACAAAAAATACTACTGGTAAGGAAAAATAAAATGTGTAACTACCTATTACTAGACTTCCATCAAATCCTCAACCTCCAACCCTCATATCAAGGGTCGTGTCCTCGATGGATTGAAGACTCGTCATGTCCTGCTTGATCACCTCTCCACAATACTTCTCCCTTACCTATACCGCTCCCCAGACCCTCCAACATTAGTCTCTCACACCTCCTAACTAGAGCATTTGTGCCTCTTCTTTTCATTTGCCAAACCATCTCACCATCACCTCCCGCATCCTGTCCACCACGGAGCCACTCCCACCTTATCCTGAATATCTCCATTTCTCCATTTCTGACCATATCTCTCTCCTAGTAAACCCACACATCCATCTCAACATCCAAGCTTCTAATTAACAATAAAGTAAAACATATCACTTTATATGGCACCTTAACTTAATTAATATGTTTCCAAGGCCAAAAGGTTGAGTTAAGAACCTACTTGATTCAAATCTTTATAAGTTGAACCTACGTTGCTCGGACTCGGTGCAGGTGTCCAATACGGGTACGGATCTAGAGGTCGGATCCTTCACGGACTCAATTTAAAGATTCGAGGATATGAATCTAGGGATGAATACGAGTGTGGAGATTCGGTGAAAAATAATTTAAACATTTAAAAATAGAGATACTATGTGGAAAACTTGAGAGAAAATATTGTTCAAGAAGAAAAATCTGAAAGGAGATAAAAAGAAAAGCAATAACATAGAAATTTATATATACAAGGTATTCTATTTTCTTCAATTTCACCTTAACTTTTGTTTTGATTACAGAATTTCTTAAATCTATCCAAACTTTCCAAGTGATTTTGGTCAACGTATCCAAAATTAGTTAACCAGATCGGGTACAGATCCCACACCCACACCCATGTCGCGTCGACATGGATGCGGCACCAAAAGTGAAGAGTCCAAGGAACTTAAAGTTGAACTACCGTGTATAAATTCGACTACTATGATGTAACCACTTAAGTATATCTGCACCCTCCTGCAACCCATTACATTGTTCTAGAGTTTTAAAGAATTCTATTATCCTTGCTTTGCCATCAAGAAATTTCTTCCTTTTCTTTCTTCAAACTCCATGAACAAGTTCTCTTTTTCGGTGATCTTTTCTTCATTCGAACATCTTTTTTGTAGTATATCATCCAGTGCAATGATTTAATTTTGGATAACAGTTTTATCCCCCTCTAAGTTGTAAATAATTGTTTAGGCTCTATTCTCTCAATTTGCTTTTTAGAGCTATGAGCTTCCTTACAAGAATTTAGTCCGGTCTGCCTTAATGTAAAGGAAGACCACCCCTGCTTTACTTTATCACTAAAACACTTTGTCTCCAACAACCAATTTTTTGAAATAAGATTTGGTTAGGTCCCAGTTACCACAATTTAAAACTAGGAAAGAGTGGTCAGAACTGATTTTGGATAGAATTTCTTGCTTAATATTTCTGAACATATCATCCAAATCCTCAAACAAGGAACCTATCAATTCTCGATAATATTTCCTAATTATTACCCCTTTCTAGCTGTGTAATTGCCCCATTCCAGTTGTGGATCAACCAGCTTCATGTCATCAATAAAGTTTGAGAATTTTGTCATTTGTCTGGTGCTTGTAGTGCAGTTCCTCTTTTTGGAGGGAAATCAAACTGTGTAATCACCATTCACCACCTAATACTCAACGTTTATTGAATCTAACCCGTGTGTAAACAGCCTCTCTGCCTCCAAAAGGTACAGGTAAGGTGTGTGATACAAGCCAAATAGCCATCTATACTTTTGAAGACATCATTGGAGGCCAATGTATAAAGACTCAAGACTTGGTCACCTCGCGGACACAAGAACATGCATGAAGGACTCGTTTTGAGCATGACATAAAGCAAACCCGTGTGTGGAAGATTGTGTGGGGGCTTACCTTTGATGCCAACCCGAGACCACAAGTGTTAAAGCATGACCCCACGGTTTTGGAGCATTGAAGAAGCACCCTTCATTAAAAGTATTTTGGGGATTACAATTGTTAGAAAGACACTCCATGGCCGCCCCTTTTATTAAGAGTATTGTGGTCATTTTTGTTATGTAATAAGTTAGGATATAAATACACTTATTAGCCTTACTTTAGGGGTTGTTGAATGATATTGAAAGAATTAGTCTCCTCTAGAGAGAGAGTGAAACCGAAACTAAGGTGACACATAGTGTGGATTCACTTGCGTTGCATTTTTGCTTAGAAACGTGGGTGCTTGAGGAGAGTGAGTTCCCTCTTGTGCCTACATAAGAGCTTGGTGTTGATTATACGGGTTGTAGGGGTCTTGACATTTGATACACGTCTTGGTTCTAAGGTTCTTGTATAATTTTATGTCAAGTTACTATCCATCCTTTATTTATTGTACTGTTGTTGTGTTTCGTATCTTGTCTTCCTTATCTCGTTTCTTTGTGTTGTTGCCTCATTTATTGTTATCTTATTTCCAGCTTTGTTCGTGTTTTGTGGCTGTTTTTAGTGTTCCGTACTCGTAGCCGTATCATTTGGTATCAGAGCAAGGATTGATTTCGTTCCTACGGAATCAATCTTGGGCTTGTTAACTCGAAAATCACAAAAAAAAGGTGTTGAAAAAACAAAAATCCAAAAAGAAACATTATGTCCCGTTTTTGGTCTTTGGCCAAAATTTTGAACTTAAATTTAGAAAAATTTTATGTGTTTTGGTTGTTTCTAGTGTTAGCCCCTTCTTCACTAACACGAATTGAGTCTAAATCCGAATTTTGAGCCATTTTCGAGTTGTTCTTGGAATTTGAAGGTTGCTGTTTTTTTGAGGATTGGTGGCTTGAAAATGTGTTGTTGATGTTATTGTTGAAGATGTGGGTTTGAAAACGTGGTGTTGTTGTTGTGGAGTTCAACGTGAGCTAAAAGAAACAAAAATCATTCAATTTGGAGCTCATTTGGTTTGGTTTCCATTCTTGAATGTTCTTGTTGTTCTTCATGTTATGTTGAAAAAGAATCCTCAAAGGAGGTAGTTTGATCTAAAAATCAAGTGAAAGAAAGAGTGGTCTTTGTTTGTCTTGGAAACATTTCTAAAACAACAACAAAGAAGAAAGTAGACAATAGGTCGTTCAAAAAGCCTTATTCTTAAAGGGAGAAAGGGCATTTTTCAAGGGCGACAAAAGAGGGAAGGAGACAAGACCCTCAAAAAGGTTGTCTTGCCAAAAAGGTGCAAGAAAGTCAAAGCCTCTTGAATTTTGAAAAAGGGCTCCAAAGTCTTGTTTGGCCTACTATAGCCGAAAATCCATTCTTCCAAATTGGAGATTGAACAATTCAAGTTGAGAAACAAAAAAATTCAAATTTCAACAACTCCTGACGCCCAATCCAAGGTTGCCACGTCACCACCCTCCAAAACGACCTAAGGCTCAAAATTTCGAATTTCTTTGTTTCTTTTTCTTGTTCCTTTCGTTTCATTTATTGATTCTAGTACTAATTGACAAGCTAGTAATCACCTACTAGGTTGTAAGTTGGTTTTGAGTCCGTTTTGTTCATGTTTGCGTTTCTCGTGTGCTTTTATCTTTTTGATTCGTTGTAAATCCTTGGCTCAAGTCCGAACCAGATTTCATTTGAGTCTTTCAAACGAAAATCCACTCCGGACAAGAGTAGAACTCACCCCTCCACGTCTCACGGAGTACAAGCCAACTTACAACACTTGTGAGACCAAGTGTGAGGTATCCAAAGAGAGGAGAGTGCGGTGAGGATACTTTGGAGCTAACTAGTTTGTTGTTGTTTTTGTTGCTGTCTTTCTTAGGTATCATGGGTGATACTTTCAAGGCCGCTTGTGAAGATTTCAAACGAAACCTTGAAAAGCTATGCCAGATATCCACACTTAGACCACCAAATCCAATTCCTCTTGTCCAAGCACCACTTAATCGGAAACTCCCTTGTGATGAGAGCTCCCCAAAGAAGAAAGTGGGTTGCCATGATACACTCCAAGGTGAAGGCCGAAACTCATGTGAGCCACAAGGTAAAGATGCTATCTCCTACACTCCTATAAACTTAGAATGTTGTGATGTGGCTAGTAATAACCAAGTGGATGTAGTTGGTGGATTGCCTAGAGGAAAATGGCATGAGTCTTCCCTTTGTGATACTCTTGATATTGCTAGGTTGCATGAAGATCCAATTATTGTTGTGTAAGAAAGCAAGCACTAGTTGATCCTATAGATGACAAAATTGATTATTCTCGTAAGAATGAATTGAGTCCACCTAGTGCTAGCACTTGTAACTTGAATAAGGTCCCAATGCCAAGTGATGAGAGTATTCACACACTAGTTGACCCTTGTGAAAACCAAGGTGAGTCTACGTTGATACGTGAGTTGCCAACAACTAGTGAGAGTGTGCAAAATGATCAATCGGGTGAAGATGACCTTGATTTGCTTGAATGTTTAGGAAACCCGAATTGTGATTGTTCTTGTGAAGATGGATTTGATTGTGATCCATTTGCTACCCGTGGTGGTTTGTATCTATGTGGGGATTACTCTTGTGGAAGAGAAGGTGGTGCGTGTTTAGAAATTCCATCTACTTCTTCTCCATGTATTTCTTATGTTGGGCATACTCCTAGTGGAGATCTTAAAACTAGTAGTAAGTGCATGCATGAGAACCCTATATTTGAAGATGACTTGTGAAACACCTTTCTCAACCCTCTTTTTGCTCATGATATTTCCAATGGTGATAAAGAGGGTATGCCTAATTTTGAGGATGGCACCGTAGGGGCAAGTGAGAAGGGCCGAGACCTAAGTCCTTGGCTACTTCTCCAATTTGACCCCGGTAATCTCTTAGGATGTGGAGCTTGTTATACATCCAAATTGTTGCTTGGTCTACACGACAAGCAAGGCTTGAAAGAGGATGTTGGTATCCTTCCCTATAATGGAAAGTCTTTCTTGGGGGGAACCCACATTGTGCAAGGGAAAGAACTCCAACCAAGATGAAGGGTTAAAGAAGGGGAGTCATGAAAGGCTCCAAGAGGGTTCACCATTGTGTGTTTCCATTCTTGACCAAGGTTTTATCACTTGTAGGTCAAGAAGAGAGTCTTCTCTTGAAACTAGGGTTGTGCAAAAACCGAACTGACCGATAAACCGAACCGATAAAAATGTTATTGGTATTGGGTTATCGGGTTGACGGTTTTTTATTGGTTTTATAAAAAAAATTATTGGGTAAACGATTCGGTATCGGTTTTAGCTTATTTGGTTATCGGTTTAACCGATAACCCAATAAGGATACACTAAGTTATTGTTTTATCCCTATTTATGTTATATATATAAATCTCTCTCTCTCTTTATCTATCTCTCTCTATATAGAGAGAGAGATGTGTATGTATATAGATTATATGCACTATTAATTTACAATTCAGCGATTCACAAAGTATTAACCTATTCAAGGCAACAAAGGCACAATATAAAGTTCGGCTATTATCATAATCAAAAGCTTGAAGTATTTAAAGCTACCAACAATTAGGATTCAATTTTTTTCCTAACTAACATTCAGTTCAAGTTTGAAGATTCTTGTAAACTAAAATGCATTGCGTAGGTTTTGGCGGTAATTAAGATTTCATTTTTTTATGTTAGTTGTTGCTATTTCTATTTTATAAGTATTTTCTTATTGGTTAAACCGAAAACCGAACTGTTAAGGACCAAAAACCGATAAACCGAAACCGATAAGAAAATATCTTATTGGTTGGTTATTGGTTTTACATATTTAAAAACCGAAAATCGATAAACCGAACCAATAACACATAAAACCGAACCGACCGATGCACACCCCTACTTGAAACTACTTTGGATCAACCCCATTTGTGTGATACCCTTCTTATATATGTGTGTAGACATGGTGGCTTCCATATCCAACTCCTTCGTGCATTTTTCAATAGATTTCTAATGTTTAACACGAAGGATCCTTGGCTATATTTCAAGTGTGTACCAACTTGGCATGATGATGTTATTTGTTGCACTAACCCTATCCCTCATGCCATGAGGATGTTGTGCTTGTTTGTCCTTTCCTTGATTTTGAAGGTATGGATTCGAGGTCAAATCCTTTTCAAGGAGGGGAGGATGATACGAGCCAAATGGCCATCTATGCTTTTGAAGACATCATTGGAAGCCAACACATAAAGACTCAAGACTTAGTCACCTTGCAGACACAAGAACATGCATGGAGGACTCGTTTTGAACATGACATAAAGCAAACCCGTGCGTGGAAGATTGCATGGGGGCTTACCTTTGATGTCAATCCAAGACCACAAGTGTTTGAAGCATGACCCCACGGTTTTGGAGCATTGAAGAAGCACCCTTCATTAAGGGTATTTGATCACATTTTGATGAAACCATAGAGATGCATTCATTTCCCCCTCTATCTCCTCTTCATGTGACCGTGTGTTTAAAGGCTCCACTTCCTCAACAAGCCGGATGTCTGGTTTTGCTGCCACGATCAGCTGTATGTCTCCTTTGTCCCCTAGACTATCAACTCGTACTCCCTTACCATATTAGTCATGGTATCTTCGAAAACATCAGCTTCTTCACATGTTGCTATCTATTTTGAGTCTTGAACGTGCATTTCTTCTTCCTCTTCTTGGTTATCGTGTTTACCAGAACATCATTGTTGAAATATTTACCTCAATTTCATCAATGATTGAGTTGATTTCCATTGAGATGGACGAGATAAGCTGGGTGTGTAAGACGACCTGAACCTCATTAAATAATACTGAGCCTGAAGAGGAAGAAGCAGCCCCACTTATTGATTAGAGTTTTGGACCGGCCAACGACCCAGCTCTTCTAAAATTAGTGATCCCTAGTAGTTAGCTCGTGCATCATCATCCCCTTCATCCGGCTCTAAATTGAAAATAGGTTAAAATATTTCAGATCCCACATGTGTGTCCCCACTCTATATCACAGTTTTATCACCTATCAAGCAATACAAACCCTAGAACAAGAGACAAAGTTTGTACAGAATCTTATGAAAGAACAAAATCACTAGTTGAAAGAGTGACAAAGATCCATTTTGAGAGGAGGGATGCATAAACCAGAAAGCCCCAGAAAGAAGTTCTAGACGAAGGAAGAGAGAATCTAAGGATCTGGAGAAGAAACTTCAAGTTCGAGTACAAGCAAATATACAACAATAACAACATACCCAGTAAAATCCCACAAGTGAGGTCCGGGGAGGGTAAAGTGAACGCAAACCTCACCACTACCTCAAGGAGGTAGAGAGACTAAGTACAAGCAAATATACAACCAAAAAAAAAAAAGGGAGAAAGACAATTGATGTCAGTTAATACTATAAGGATGTGCTAAGGTTTAAAGACACACTTACACAGGGATTTCGCTCAAGGTAAATGGTTGTTAGCTTCTCTCTAGCACCAGCAATAGCTTTTGCCAGTCCTTCCAGTGATGCTATATTGTTGTCATTAAGCCACAAATCTTCTAATCTGCAATACGAACCAAAAAGTGAACATGAAGATGATGACAATTCCTACCATAAAAGGAGTAATTCACACATTTGGAATTGCCAGGACAGCTTTCATACTTTGTCAAGTTCTCGATGTCATTAATTTCTGTAAGCTTATTTGCTGATACATCTAAGACCCGCAGGTTTACCAAGGTAGACAAACCTTCCATTTTCGCAATACCATTATGGCTCAAGTATAATTCTTCAAGGGCAACACATCCCTGCAGATTGAAAACAACACAACAGCTCACTCTTAAAACGAAATCGTCTACAATGAACAAAGCACAACTATTGGGTATAAGGACCTGAAATCCATTCATGGAAGTTAAACGGTTGCTCTGCAGGCTGATCTTTTTAATGCATTTCAAACCGCACAAATTAACTGTTCGAATACGATTGCGACCGAGCCATAGCTCTTGCAGGTTTTTCATATTTTCCAGAAGCTCCATAACCTGTATCAAGAAACAAAGCACTTCAAAGGTGTCTAATGAGCCAGAGAAGCTACATAGTATACTCACATTTACAAATATATTTGACTTCAGGCAGATTTTTTTTTAATTGTCCTGCCGCTATTGTAAAACTTTTAGGATAAAAATTACAAGTGTAGACTGCTGATAACTATATAATTTCTTTTGAAGTCACCTTTAAGAGAAACTAACCCGTAATCTATTGGACCCAAGTTCGAGTATTTGCAGCTCATGGAAGTGCTCTATCTCCTCCATCTTGGTGACATCATTTTTAGACACATATAGTTCTCTGAGTGTACTGGAGACCTTGGACAATCCATTAAGTGATGATATCTCATTGAAAGAAACATCAAGTACCAGAAGCTTCTTGAATATCGCAACATCGGGAATTTTCTTCAGCTTATTGTCCCTAAGCACTAGCTCCTGAAGAAGACAGTTCGAGAGGCATGATTTCAGATAACTTTAAAAGGCCTATTGTAGTCGCATCTACGACCAGACTATCGTACAAGAAGTAAAACAGGGAAAAGTTCAAGTCTGGAAATAAGCTGTTGTCACTCAACATTCATTCTATTTAATCTTTGATTCGTTCAAAGCTATATAAACCAAAAATAAAACGATGAAAAACTGCTAAGTTGTTGCGTTACAGACTAGTATTCAACTTGCAGAGGTGGACTCTGTTAAGCTTCTCTGACTAACCAACACATAATATCACTAAAAAGGCTAAAGAGGAAATTTTTTCCTACTCCTAAGAAATAGAAACTTTTTCCCCCAAGGATTTTATGTACATATTACCAAGTTGATACAGAAGAAGGTACAGAACTTAGCAGCAAACTATATAATCCAATACTACGGGGGTGTTTGGTCATGAGAATTCACTTTTTTCCAGAAAATTATTTCACTTTAGTGAAAATTGTAGTGTTTGGCCATAAGAATTCCAAATACAATCCCAAATTGTATTTGGAAAAGTGAAAACAAGTGAAACTTGTTTTCACTTTTTTCACTCACTTATCTCATAAAAAGTAAAAAACAACTCCAATTTATATTCATGGCCAAAAACAACTCCAAACTCCAACTTCAACTCCAATTCCAACTCCAATTTCAAAAAGTTGTAGTTTTCATGGCCAAACACCTACTACATATTATCTACTGGCAAGTATAAAAAGTCCAAATACTTATCCATCATATCTAAAATGTTGCTATAACACCAAAAGCATAATTTTTAATGCATTTATTTTTTACTCTAGAAATCTGTAAGTTCTTCCCATCAAAGCATGCACTGTTTCTTTCCAGCCATAAGGTCCACATTATGCAATTGGAAATAGTTCTCCATATTGGCTTTAATCTCTTTTTAACCTCTTGTGATTGTCACACTTCCAACAAGCTACTAATTTTCTCTGGTAACACCAAAGATATGCCCATCATGCTAAAGAAAGTTCCCAACATTGTCCTGAAAATCTGCAATGCAAGAAAAGATGTCCACCTGTTTCCTCCTTTGAATTGCAGAAATAGCATCTGATGCACAAGGAAAAACCTCTTCTTTGTAACTTGCTCTGTGTTTTGGCTGCTAGCAACCAAAAAACTATGCTTTTGCAGGTGCTCCGGTTTTCCAAATCATCATCCATAGCCAGTTAGGAATTCCCTGATAAACTGTTGCAACAACATTTTGTAGCAGCTATTGACTGAGAATACATTATCCCTACTGTTAACCCAAACTAGCCTGTATGCTTTGTCTTGTTCAATTGAACATGAATTCAGTTGTTGGAAGTAGTTGGCAAAAACTATCTATTTCCCAACCATTTTAGATTTCTTCTAAGAGTAACAGAAACTAAGGTCATTTTTTAAAGCAAAATAAGACTGGAGAAGAGCAGAGACTGGAGAAGAGCAGAAAACGACCTTTGTATTAAGAGATCCAATGCCCACTCGTGAGATTATACTCGGTATGTTGTTGTTGTTGTTGTTGTTGCTGTTGTTGTATTCAACTCTCTGCCCACATTCCCTCCCAGCCGCTGAATTGGAGTGTGAAATAAGGTGGGAAAAAAAAAGACACCACTCAACATACATAAAATTCTGAGATGCACCCAGCAAAGCCCCTCCAACCATGATGGTGCAACTACAACATATCACTTAGAGAGAGAAAATGCTCTGGGACACATTAATCGAGGCTAGAAAAGACCTTTTCTTTTCCAGCTAAAACCTGGGCTTTCCAGCTTCTTTTTTGGAGAATTCAAATTTAGAGCAACATGGGGGAGAACAGAGTCTACTTTGCAGCTTGATTCAAGTCATATGATATCATGAGAACCAAAATGAGGGTGGATGTATGGTTTGGCTGAGGGAAAAGGAGCAGGAATCTGATGCGTACAACTACATTTAGCAAGAAAACCATGGACTGTTTATGATTTGCATTGCAGGAAGGATCAAAAGACAAAGAGGGTGTTTGGATTGACTTATTTTTAGGTGCTTTTGGCTTTTAAGCACCTTTTTATTTTTGGAGATGTTTGCCAAAGACAAAAAGTGCTACCTATTTTTGGCTTTTGGCTTTTGGCTTTTAAGTCACTTTAAAAAAGCCCATCCAAACACCCTATTAGAAGAGCACATGAGAAGATGGAATCTTAAGGAACAACAACTTTATTCTTCTATTCGGGATAAACAAGTTTGGCAGATTCTTTAGCATTGTGACATTACAAGGAGAAAACATATCAGTCATTATTATCCCAGAAGTTACAATTGATGTTGGGTGGAGGGATATTGCTATTTAGATTGCCAGCTTTCTTTCCACCTTCTCAATGACTCCCATCAATATAATTATAACCGACGCCTAAAGACTCACCCTAATAAGTAGTTGTAGGAAGCTAAATGCACCCCAATGATACAGAGGACTTTATTGAAGGATGGCTAACACTGATAGTATAGCAAGGATAGAGAGGTTATAACAACCAATAAGCTAATAAAGAAGGATCACATGAAGTACAAGCTTTACAATGGCCACTCTGAATGGGAGATCAAGTCCTTAAGAAAAGTAAATGACACCTCAATAAGGAGGGGGGTAAACAAGAAGGGGGCGAGTGGTAAATCATTCACCAAATAAATTCACACAGGTGTTTATAGGAATTGGAGAGAAAATGGAGGTACTTCTTCCACAGGACAGCAAATGCCCACAGAAGAGCCAACTCCATCGACAAACTGAGAGTTAGAGGTGAAGTCATTACAGAATCCGAAGAGATCAAAAAGGAAATAGTGGACTACTATGAGAGGCTATACACAGAGTCAGAAGACTGGAGGCCGCAGTTAGATATGAGAGATTGCCCTAGTATTGATGCTGAAGATCGCAACTTCATGGAGGCTCCTTTTGAAGCTCAAGAAATATTGTACAGCACAAAGGCTTGTGCTGGGGACACAGCCCCCGGGCCTGATGGCTATTCAATGGACTTCTTCAGCCAGTGTTGGGATATCATCCGTCATGATTTGATAGCTGTTGTTCAGAACTTCTATATGGAGGGGATATTTGAGAAAAGTATGAAGGCCACCTTTATCGCATTGATTCCTAAAAAGGTAGGGGCTATAGAGTTGACTGATTTCAGGCCCATTAGCTTGGTAGGAGGGGTATACAAGATCATAGCCAAATTGTTGGCCGAAAGATTGAAAAAAGTCACTCATAAACTAATAGACAGGCAACAATGGCCTTCATCGAAGGAAGGCAAATAATGGATACAGTGATGATAGCGAATGAACTGGTGGATTCAAGAGTAAAGAGCAACCAACCTGGTATCCTATGCAAACTTGACATTCAGAAAGCATATAATCACTTGAATTGGAGCTTTCTTGTGAATATACTACTGAAGATGGGGTTTGGGACAAGATGGATAAGATGGATCAAGCAATGTATCAGCACAGTCAGATTTTCAGTTCTGATTAATAGAAACCCCAATGGTTTCTTCCCTTCTCAGAGAGGTTTGAGGCAATGGGATCCTCTTTCTCCTTTCTTGTTCATACAAGCAATGGAAGGATTGAGCAATCTCATCAATACAGTAAAATCTAAGGGGTTGATCAGAGGATTTCAAGTAGAGAACAGGGCGGAGAACAACCTAGAGATCACGACACACTAGTGTTTTGTGAAGCTGTAGGAGAACAATTCTTAGTGCTAAGGGCCATTTTCATAATTTTTGAAGCAATTTCAGGGTTACACATCAATTGGGATAAAAGTTACATTTACCCCATCAATGAAGTAATAGAGATTGAAGAACTGCCCGACACTTTGGGGGGACAAGTGGGGGAGTTACCCACAACTTACCTGGGAATGCCTCTAGGAGCAAAAAGCAAATCAAAGGGAATTTGGAGCGGAGTGATAGAGAAGTGCGAAAGAAGGTTGGCATCGTGGAAAAGTCAATATTTGTCCAGAGGGGCGAGATTGACTCTAGTAAATAGTGTAATTGATGCTTTACCAACCTACATGATGTCAGTATTTCCAGCTCCAGCCAGTGTGATCACCAGAATTGAGGTAATCAGAAGAACCTTTTTCTAGAAAGGCAACGACGATAAAAGAAAAAATCATTTAGTCAAGTGGGAGGAGATGACAAAAAACAAGAAGATAGGGGTGTGGGCATAAGAGATCTAAAGACCCAAAATCGAAGTCTAATGATGAATGGCTATGGAAATTTGCATCTGCAGAGAATTATTTTATGGAAGGAAGTGATCATTGCCAAATATGGCATGGAGGATAAGTGGATGACAGTAAGGGTAGATTCGCCATATGGATCCAGCGTATGGAGGTCCATCAGGAGTTTATGGGATATAGTGTTAGAAAGATCAAGCTTCAAAGTTGGAAACGGCAGAAAGATTTCCTTCTGGAAAGACAGATGGTGTGGCCAGTACTCATTGTGGCCAATACTCATTGAGCCGAATGTTCCAAGATCTTTATAATCTATGCCAACTGCAGCAAGCAACAGTAGCTGAATTGTGGACTGGCCAGGAACTTATATTTCAGGAGAAACCTGAACGATTGGGAGATAAGCTGGATAGCAGAATTCTATGTCACAATTGCACAAATCAACAATCTATCTGGGGAAGAGGACTCAATGGTATAGAAGGCGGAAAGTAATGGATGCTTCACTGTAAAATCTGCCTACAGAGATCTCAACACTACAGGTGTCTCGGAAACAGAATGGCCTTGGAAGATGATATGGAGAACCAAGATACCTTACAAAGTTAAATGCTTCACTTGGTTGCTGGCCAAGGAGGCGGTTTTGACACATGAGAATCTGAACAAAAGAGGCTTTCATCTATGCTCCAGGTGTTTTTTGTGTGAAAAACAGGTAGAGACAGTCAACCATCTCTTTTTACATTGCAAGTGGACTGACCAGCTATGGCAAATGTTCATCAATATGAGGAAATTAATATGGGTGAAACCAGGAAGAATTAAAGAGGTGTTGAAGTGCTGGAATAGGGATGGAAATGCAGCTAAAGAAGAGGAGAAATGGAAGATTGTCCCCGCAAGTATATGGTGGACAATATGGAGGGAAAGAAATCAAAGATGTTTTGAAGGGAAACGGAGCAACATTCAAAGATTTAAGTTTAATTGTTTGGCCCTGTATTATTTTTGGTGTAAACAGGTAGTCTTAGATCAGTCAGAAGCTATTAACACAGCTATAGATTGGTTGTAATCTAGAAGATATAGGTCTCTATGTAACTACAACACTTTTGTAGGGGAACTACATTATTTTGATGTAGTGGACCTGTGGATATATATAGATTAACTGTTACTTTTCTCAAAAAAAAAAAAGGTCTTTTGACTTGGTGCACAGTGCCTGATGCAATTTCAATGGTAGATAATTAAGCAGAGAATTGTTATGAGTTAGTGCTTTCAATGCAAGCATGGGCAGGATATGGATCACACGTCACTACATTACAACTTTACTTGTATATAGGTGTTTTCTTTGTTTAACATGTTATGGTATTCTTAAGAATACTGACAAGCTAGAGGTCATAGAAGCTGGTAGGTAAAGGAAAGTAACTTGGAGAACGACACCGATGTGCTTCTTTTGGATCTTTTATTTTTTTAATAACCATGGTGTCCAGGCCATCTTGTGCACACCTCAACTAATTCCATGGAATGTCTGTCACCTCCCACCAGCAACAGGTACCAGGTAACCCTTACCTGTCCACCAAGGCTAGGATAGATGGGAAGAAATCACCAAGTGTTTGTCCTGTTGGGAATTGAACCTGAGATCTCATGGTGTTGAAACCAACTTCATTGAACCACTAGACCACACCCTTGGGTGCTTCTTTAAGATCATATGGATAGAATATGGATAGAAAGAAATAGGAAATTATTGATTATCCAAAGAAATAGGAAATAATTCTAAAACAATGAGAATGGTGTAAAGACATTTTACTCACCTCTTTTTTTTTTTATAATGGTGGTGCTCAGACCAGCTAACACCCAGAGGTTTGCTTTTATTTCATTATACTGTTAGCATAACAAGAGAATCTCTTTCGTATGGAGAGTTAGGTTAACTTGTTAAATAATGTGGTTGAGCAACACAAACATTATGAACATATTTTTCAGGCAGACTTGGTAGTCCATTAAGGAAATACTTTGGGTGTATCCAAAAAAAAAAAAACATGTAAGCAAACTATCTTTGAATCACGGTTCATTAAGGTCCATCAATTTTATCCAAAATAAGCCTACACTACTCAAATACAATTTAGGTTAGATAGTCAGTTGCAGTCACAGTGAATTTCATTAATCAAAGTTGTAAGCATACTGATAAGGTTAGACAAGAAATCACCGTTGTTCAGCATTTTACCTAGACCAATGAATAAGCAGTTATAACTCATGCATTATACTGGAAACTCTATGTAATTTAATGCTCCAGTAAAAACGTTTCACCCTTTCTATTTGAACATCACCGCTATCACTGGAAAAAAATATTATTGAAATGCGCATAGCATTGGTGTGGGGTGGTTGAAATGGAAGCTAGCATCTGGTATCTTATATGATAAGAAGGTGTCACTAAAACTTAAAGGTGAGTTCTACCGAATAGTAGTTAGACCAACTTTGTTGTATGGGGTGTAGTGTTGGGCTTACAAAGAGAGGTATGACCAAAAATAAAGATATTCAGGCCAAGGTGGAAGTGACCTCCGAGGCGGACAAGATGTGGGAGTCTAGGCTAAGATGGTCAAGGCATAACAAGAGAAGATGCGCAATCACCTCAATGATGAGGTGTAAGAGGTTGACACTGAAGGTCTTGAGAAGAGGTAGAGGTAGATTGAAGAAGTAAAGAGGAGGGGTGGTCAGACAGGACATGCTAAGCCTTCAGCTTACCGAGAACACGACCCTAGATAGGAGGGCGTGGAGGTCGAGAATTTGGGTAGAAGATGGGTAGTAAACAGCTTCGCATCTTGTCTCTCCGGCTAGTAATCTTAGTAGTATTTTCGGTATTTTTATTATTTTACTATTTTCGTATTTCACTCTTAGTTTTATATTACTATTTATTGTCTCGTATGCCTCTATTTTCTTACTATTTTGCTATTGATACTATTTATGTCTTAATAAATGTTTTTTTTTTGCTTTCTTTGAGTCGAGGGTCGATATGATACAACCCCTATACCTTCCAAAGTAGGGGTAAGGTCTAGGTACACTCTACCCTCTATAGACCTCACTTGTGGAACTATATTGGTATGTTGTTGTCTAATGGTGGAATTAATATGAAAAAGATCCCCTAAAATAGTAATCAAAATTTTAAAAACAATCTTCTGGTACATCCATTTTATGAACCAATTGAAGCCTACACCACTTTCAAGTATATATCAGGTTAGATAGCAAGTTGCGACCTCGTTGAATTCATGAATCAAACAGCAAGCTAGGTTACTGCTACCACAATACATGCAGGCAAAGATTCATCATTGTATCTTTCTAAGTAGCTACAGGTCATGCGGATATGCTCATAAAATCTCTCTTTTTGTAGAACTAGAACCAATCAGTCAACGCGGATACGCTCATAAAATCTATCTTTTTGTAGAAGCAATCAGTCAACTACGTCTCAATTACAAATCAATTGAGGTTTTCTGTATGCATAAACTGCTCTATTCAGGTCAATTTTATACTTAGACAAATTGATTTTCTCCAAAACTGGCTCATCCCTACACATAGGCATTCAAGTCAAGTATGATGGTAAAGAAATATTAGACATGTAATAATAATAATCCTTTAAAAGGAGTACAGGATATAAATGAATGAATAGATACATACCTCGAGGTGAGAGATGAGGTGGGAAGAGGAAAGAGGCTCAATGGCAGCATCGGTAATGAGGTTCTGACGAAAAGAGAGTTTTTTGAGGTTAGGGAGTTGGGGAATACGGGGGTCTAAAGCGGACAAACGATTGGTTGTCAAGTCTAACTCGGTGAGACTCAAAGGGAGCTCCACTGATTCCAGGTCGTGTAGCTGGTAACTCGTAAGATCAAGTAACGTTGGTGATGCTTCCTCCGACATTCCTAGGTTTTTCTCACTTTGATGGAGAAGGAAAATTTGTAGAAGCAATCACTCAACTATGTCTCAATTACAAATCAATTGAGGTTTTCTGTATACATAAACTGCTGTATTCAGGTCAATTTTATGCTTAGACAAATTGATTTTCTCCAAAACTGGTTCATTCCTACACAGGCATTCTTCAAGTCAAGTATGATGGTAAAGAAGACATTTAAAAATAATAATAATAATAATAATAATCCTTTAAGGGTGTGTTTGGTATGATGGAAAATATTTTCCGCGGAAAATGTTTTCTTGGAAAATATTTTCCTGGAAAATAAGTTAGTTTTCTACTTATTTTTTCATGTTTGGTTAGTGAGTGTAAAATATTTTCCGAAAAATATTTTATGGTGTTTTGGTTGGTGATTAGAGACTATTTTTTAGAAAAATATTTTCTAGTGTTTGATTGGTGAGTGAAAAAATATTTTTTTAGAAAATACTACTAACTGTTAATTAGTATATCAGTGCCTCTAGCAACTTAATAATTTGTAAGAACTAATTTAAGCATAACAAATAATATCAATATCGAATACTAAAATATTACAATCACTAAATTTAAGCAACTATTAATTAGCAAATATTGATGACACTTTTCAATATTTTGTCAGGACAATCTCAAGATACTACAATCAATAAAAATATAACGAAACAACAAGCTTATTCAACCTCGTGAAACAAGTTACATCAATGACAAAATGAAATATGCAATTAGCAAAAGTAACACAGGTAAGTCTTCCTCTATGCATATGAAAATAACAATACATTCAACGAACATTGAAAATAAAAAAAATTCGGGCTTCACTATTTTTTATTTCAAGCAGTGAACAATTGAAGCAAATCACAGTGAAAAATATTTCTGAGTAATGTAAATTTTGAGAAATATGAATTTTTTGAGTCATGTGAATATGAGTGTTGTTGGGGTGGGGAAGAGGGGTGAGGGTGGGGTCATAAGTCATATTTATCATTTTCTGAAAAATGACTTCCCTTTTCCTTCAAATTAAGGAAAATGAGTTGTTATGAAAAATGTTTTCCAAATATTTTATTGCAACCAAACAAGAGAAAATAGGAAAACATTTTCCATCATACCAAACACACTCTAAAAGGAGTACAGGATATAAATGAATGAACGAAAAAGGCCTAAAATGCCCTTTAACTATCTAAAATGATGCAAAAATATCCTCAATCTACCTATTGGGCCTAAAATATCCTTCAACTATCCAAAATGGTGCAAAAATACCCTCTCTGTCTACCTATAAGGCCTAGTTTGCCCTTTTAATTTATAGATTAGGTTATTAAAGGACATTTTTGGCCCAATAGGTAGATGGAGTACATTTTTACATCATTTTATATAGTTGAAGGGTATTTTAGGCCCTTTTTCGTATATACTATATAAATTTTTTATAAAAATTTAATAAAGATAAATAAAAATAAAAATTAAATTTAAAAAGCGACGGACAACGTCGCTTTACAAAAAAATAATTTTTATTTAGTTTTAAAAAAAACGACGTTGTCCGTCGCTTTTTGAAAAAATAAAAAAAAAATAAAAATAATTACAAATTACGACGGACAACGTCGCTTTTCTAGAATTAATATTTTAAAAAATAAAAATTATAGAGACGTTGTCCATCGCTTTTAATAAAAATAAACAAAAATAAAAATTAAATTTAAAAAGCGACGGACAACGTCTTAACATTAAATTTAAGTCCAAAAATGTCTCCTCCTTTTAACAAATTCTGATGTGGAATATATATTTTTTTAAAATTAAATACATGACATTCACTACTAAAAAGCCAAAAAGCGATGCAAAAAAAAAGCGACAAACTGTGTCGCTTTAAAAAGTGACGAGAAAAGCGACACTGTCCGTCACTTTTTTAGTTTAATTTTATTTTTTATTTATTTTTAATTAAAATTGACAGTCCATCGTTTTTTTCTTTGCGGATTATTGTGCCAACTAATTAATAAATAATTTATAATTTTTTTTAATAAATGCGACGGATAGCGTAGTAATTTATTTATAAATAATAATAATTAGTTTTTGAAAAGCGACGTAGTCCGTCGATTTTTAAATTTGATTTTTATTTTTGTTTATTTTTATTAAAAGCGACGGACAACGTCGCTATAATTTTTATTTTTTAAAATATTAATTCTAGAAAGCGACGTTGTCCGTCGCAATTTGTAATTATTTTTAAATTTTTTTTTTTACTAAAAGCGACGGACAACGTCACCTTTTTAAAAACTAAAGAAAAATTAATTTTTTGTAAAGCGACTTTGTCCACCGCTTTTTAAATTTAATTTTTATTTTTGTTTATTTTTATTAAATTTTTATAAAAAAAAATTATAATATATACGAAAAAGGACCTAAAATGCCCTTCAACTAACTAAAATGGTGCAAAAATGCCCTCCGTCTACCTATTGGGCCTAAATGCACTTCAATAACTTAATCTGTTAAATAAAACGGCAAACTAGGCCCTATAGGTAGACGGAGAGGGCATTTTTGCACCATTTTAGATAGTTGAAGGACATTTTAGGCCCAATAGGTAGACGGAGGGCATTTTTGCACCATTTTAGATAGTTGAAGGGCATTTTAGGCCCTTTTTCGATGAATGAATAGATACATACCTTGAGGTGAGAAATGCGGTGGGAAGGGGGAAGAGGCTCAATGGCAGCATCGGTAATGAGGTCCTAACGAAAAGAGAGTTTTTTGAGGTTAAGAAGTTGAGGAATACGGGGGTCTAAAGCGGACAAACGATTGGTTGTCAAGTCTAACTCGGTGAGACTCAAAAGGAGCTCCACTGATTCCAGGTCGTGTAGCTGGTAACTCGTAAGATCAAGTAACATTGGTGATGCTTCCTCCTACATTCCTAGGTTTTTCTCACTTTGATGGAGAACGAAAAATTTGGCTAACCGAACTATAAGTTTTTTCAAGAGAAAAATGAGCTCATAGATCCGCCAAGTGGCAGTTTTTAAGCATAAAATTAAAAAAATATTTTAAGATAAAACTAAAAATATTATAACAAAAATTTTGAATCGAAAAATTAATTTTTGAATTTGAAATATATTATTTTAATAGCTAGAAGAGAGTTTATTTAATAATAATAATAAGTAATAAATAGTAGTAGTAGCCATAAACAAGTTGTATGCTTTTAATTTGAAAAAAATGGTAATTTTTAGAATAAAATTTGATAGTATTGTAATAAAAAAATTTAATTAAAGGATATTCAATGTTTGTATTAAAAATATTAAGATTGTAGAAGCATTAAAAAAATTCATTATTTTAAAGTTAGGAACGCATAGTTGAAAAGTACCAAATAAATTCTAACTATTTCATTTAATAATAATAATAATAATAATAATAATAATAATAATAATAATAACTACACTAGCAAGTGAAGTTACAAAAACACACACTTTGTTAAAATATTCCCGCCTTGCACCTTGCTTTGCCAATAAGTCCGCTACCCAATTCTGCTCCCTATAAGTGTGGTTGACTGGAGGGTCCCCCAATCTCGATAGTAATGACCTGCATTCATAGATAGATGGATCATATAACAAGTTACCATAAGAAAGCATATGAATAATTTCCTTAGAGTCAATGCAGATTTCAAGAGGTTTGAGGTTCTGCTCAAGGGCTAACTTCAGGCCTTCTTTCAAGGCCATTAGTTCCATAAGGTTATTGGTGGCATGGGTGAAGCTTTTGCTGAACCCAATGACCCAATCTCCTCTGCAATTCCTAATGACTCCTCTTATCCCACATTTACCAGGGTTGCCAAGGCAAGACCCATCAGTAGTTGCAGGGGGTATCCATTTGATAGAGTGTTGGCCTTGAGAAGGGTGTCAGTGAAGTTACCTGGGTGGTGGTATTCCACTGCTTCAGCATGAGAAATGTTAAAGCTTGGCTGGGAGTTTGTGTTGTGAAAGTTATTATTGTTTTTTATTTTCTAGAGATGCCATGGGCAGAAGGGGAGAAGAGTGCTCCAAGGAGTGTTATTATCATACCATTTTTTCTGTAAGATTTTCTAAGTATTAGACCAGTTACTGGTGTCAAATATGGCTAATTGAAGATGGGTACCTCCTTTATAATTAAGGATAAGCGTGTGCCAAAAGGATTTGGCCAAGGTACACCTAAAAAAGATGTGTTGCTGGTCTTCAGGGATATTGTTGCAGTATGACAAATATTTCTAATGTTTAGTCCTCTTCTGGAAAGAGTGGCCTGGTGGGAGGGTTGTTATGATGCAGGAGTCAAAGGAATGTTTTTATTTTATTAGAGGTTTTGAGCTGCCATATCCGGCTAGAAGAGATGAGGGTTGTTTGCGGATTTGCCTTAAGGCTGGATAGATAGCGGTAAGCACTATTGCAATAGAAGGTACCATTACCTCTTAGTCTCCAAAGGGGAGTGTCCTGATTCAGATGGTTGTTGAGGAGTAAGGTACTTTGAATGTTAGAAGTGATACTTGGGGGAATTTCAAAAGGTAGGTGAGTAAAGTCTCATCTCCTATCCCTCCAGATATACTTCACCATGATGTTATCGGGGTTGTGAGTGTTAGGGCCCTGGATAATGGTGGATGAGGCGCATCCCAGGGATCCATCTATTATCCCATGCTCTAACCCTATCTTCATTCTTAATAGCCTAATGGACAACATCCTTACATTGATTCCACCATCTATGGATGATGTTCCAGGTCATGGAACCCTTAATATCACTCTTGCTTCTTTTGGCATATTTGGAGAGGAAGATGTTGGCCCAAAGGGAATTGGGGTTGGAATACATCCTCCAACCTAGGTTGTATATTAAGGAGTCATTCTTGATTGCAGTTGATTGCATGTCAATCCCCCTATCCTTCTTAGGGAGGGTAAGGGTGTCCCATTTGACCATATGCATTTTCCTCTTAGCATTACTGGTATCCCAAATGAAGTTTCTCTAGGCTTTGTCAATAAGGTTGTGATAGGTTCTAGGGAGGTAGATTATTGCGTGACATGCTGGCTTAGGAAGATTTAGCAAGGGTAGTCCTGCCAGCCATGTTCAGAAATTTAGTTTTCCACCCTGCTATCTTGCTATTTAGGTTGTCAATGATGAGTTGGAAGTCCCCTCTCTCAGGTTTTTTATGGAAGATAGGGAACCCTAGGTATTTACCAAAAGAGTTGGAGTGATGGATGCCTGGGATGGAGGAGAGGTTATTTTAATGCTCAAGGTCACAATTATTGGAGAAGATAACCTTAGATTTAGCATGGTTGACTCTTTTCCCAGAGTAGGAGTTGAAACTATGAAGGATCTTATTAATGGTATGACAGTTCTTAGAGTCAGCTCTTGCAACAAAGGTCAGGTCATCAATAAAGAAAAAGTGAGAGATGCGAGGACCCTCCTTAGAGATGGAAACAGGGGTCCATTGAAGGGTGTCAACTTCAGAGTTGATTCTCCTAGAAAGAAGTTCCATACATAGGATGAAGAGGTAGGGTGACATGGGATCACCTTACCTGATACCCCTAGAAGTAGTGAAAGGGATGGTTTTACCCCCATTGACAAGAATAAAGATGGATGAGGTTGAGATACATGAGATGATAAGGTTGCTAAGGTGGTTAGGGTAGTTGAAAAGGAGAGAGCTTGCCTGATAAAAGACTATTTGATTCTATCAAAAGCATTCGTAAGGTCTATTTTAAGGATCATATTAGCCTTCTTGCCCTTTATTTTGGAGAAATGACTAATATATTCCTGGACAATAATGGCATTGTCAGAGGCTCTCCTTCTAGCCATAAAGCTAGCTTGGTTTTCACCAATGATGTTAGCAATCAAGGGTTTTATCCTGGTGGCTATGATTTTGGTGATAACTTTATACTGGGTATTGCAGAGGCCTATAGGTCTAAAATTTCTTAGGGAAGTGGCATTTCTGCATTTAGGGATGAGACATAGATAAGTAGAGTTGACCTTAGGGTCCAAGGAGTAAGTAGTGAAGGTATCTTGGCAGAACTTGACAAGGGGGCAAGGATATCCCAGAACTTTTTGTATAAGAAAGGGTGTATGTCATCCGACCCAGGAGCTTTATTGGGCTTGAAGGAGAAGACAAGTTTTTTAATCCCTTTAGGAGAGGGAACAACCTGAAAAATGTCATGATGGGATTGGCTGATGGATCCCTTTTAATTTCTTGAACTTAACATTCTGTGCTCCCCTAGCATTCCACACTATACAGTTCTTCATCTTGAATTGGGGTGGGTAGAGGGGTTCCAATGCTTGCCCTTCCCCATGAGAAAAGATGAGGCTGACAAGAGGGAGGCCTTTCTCTTCTTGTTGGAAGGAGTTAGTATGACCTTGAGGCTCCCTTCTATCATATGGTTTGCCAAATATACTCTTAGATCTAAGTATGCTAACCCTATGGGAATCAAGATTATCACAATTTCTTGGACAGGCTCTGTGAACTCTAGCTTTAGAGGTTCTCCCAGGTTGAGTACCTCTATTCTTGGGATCCTGAGCTGTGAGAGGAATTCCTCCATGTATCTGTTGTTTGATCTCAGAGCTTTCAGTGTATTTAGTCTATCCAATCTCTCTAAAGTTAGGTGAGGAGGGGTTATGGTCAGGGATGGGGCCTGGACCTGGCTGGGGGAGGCAGGGTTTCCCCTAGTGAGAGTCACAAAAGCTGGTCCCTAGAGCCTTAATGTTGGGTTGGGAGGTGGAAAGAAAGGGAGGTTAAGAATTAAGTGGTTCAGAATACTGGACAATGATTCTGTTTTTAGCTTTTCCTGTAATGGGGAGTTGATCACCTAGAATAGGGCAGCCATCCATACATTTGCCCAAACGTTTGCAATCCATAGTTTAGACTTTCCATGTACAGAAGTGCCAGGTCTGGGGGTCCTGAATAAAGATGGTGATTTGTCTTCCTTTCTATTCCAGGTGTAGGGGAACTATCTGGTTGGATAGATAAATTTCCAACCAGGATGTTGGTTGGTGGTCCGGAGACAGGGGAGCTGTTGAGATGGTGGTTGTAATTGGGTTTGGAGAGCCCATGGTCGGTAGTCTGAAGAGAGTCTAACATGGTTTTTTCAGGGTATATAGTATTGAGGTGTGTGGGGGATGGGAGGTGAGAGGTTGCTTCTTCGAGAACATCACCAATATTAAATACTTTGTCCACGCTTTGGGCAGTTCTCACCAAATCACTGCGGGAAGTGGAAAGGTTTCCCGTCGTTGGGACTATAGGCTCATCATTGCCTAAGTCCAGGTGTCTAGATGGGGTCCCACATTAGGAGGCCTCTTTCTTTTTCATTTCCTCAGGAGTGGGAATGTTGGGAGTATTAAAATTTTGGGATTTTAGAGAGAATGGGTTGGGTTCTTTGGGAGGAGATTGGGCCTGAAGAGGTGGCCTATGGGAAGGAGAGAATTGAGGCCCCTTAACAAGCATGGTCCTATTTGGGCCATAGACCTCAGCTGAAGTCTCGTGGGCCTGGGATTTTTTTGGCCCATTCGTGTCCCTACAAAATCTTTTATCCCTTGTGGACGTAGGAGCTTCCCCTTGGGCTAGCCCACCCACAATAGGCCCAGAAGAGGTGAAAAGAGGGGGTCTTTCCGGCGATGACTTCGGCGCCCTGAGGTTAACAAACTTATCGATCGTCGCGTTGTAGGTTTTAACCTTCACGGCGGGTGTACCCTTGCTGAGTGTCGTATGATTTTTTGCCGGCTGATTTTTCTTTTTGACAAAGAAGACTGTTTACCAATCATTGGTCTATTCTATGATCTCCGTTTGCGCCTGCGATGAGCTTGTTTCCACCAAGTGTTCGGGTTTTTTTTGGCTCAGGCATAAATGAGCAGTTGGTACTGTTGTGACCTAGTCGCCCATAGTTCTTACATAAGAAACCCTCCCCCTCGTAGATGAGGGGCTGAGAGTGGTGACCGATGGAAATTGAGGCTATAATTACGGTGTTCAGGGGGATTTAAACACAGATCCTAGCGTATCTACCCCGCAGTGTGGCTGAGGCGCAACGTCTACGTTAAGCAGGTTCCCAATATAATACCCCGTACTTTTACCTAGCTTAAATTCGTCCTAAAAATGTCCAAGACTTGATTTAAAGATGGATACACTTTTATTCTAGGGGGATTTTAAAGATTTTGACTTTTTGTTACGTGGGAAATTGAATAAGCTTTCCATCGATACCAAATTCGCCCAAATCCGACACCCGGGCGAAGAGTTAGAGCTATTTTAGTAAGACAGTGTACCACCTGGTACTTTAGCGCGTCACGGATCCAGCCAAAATGACAATTGTCAAAAACCAGTAAGGCTCCGCGATATTGGCGCATCGCGCTAAGGCTCAATTTCAGAATTGTCAATTTCCAATGCACCAACACGATTCCACCGCGTCGCAATGGCATTCCAGTTCACACCAAGGTGGCAACGCGATTTCCACCACATCGCGCCACCAACCAGTTTCCCAATTGTCCAGTTTCTAGTGAGCTGGCGCGATTTCACCGCGTCGCACCAGTATGTAAAATTGAGATTTTTCAGGTTCCGTCATTTAATTCCAGGGACCATTTGGTAATTTCCCAAAGCCCCTAATCATCTTATATACGGGATTTAAACCCTTAATAGACAAAAATTGCTTATTTATTTTCACTATTCCTCAAGAACAAAAACATTCTCTCTCAAATATAGAAAACCCTAGCTCCAAGTTTCAAAAGCAAATCTCAAGAATCCCTCCAAGAGTCTTCAAGAACTTCAAGAATCTAGATTTCCAGGTATGCGGATGTTAATTCTTGGGTTCCTTTCACCCAAGAAGTTCAAGAATCTCTTTTCTAAATTCAAGATTATAGATTTATGAGTTTTTAAAGATTTATGTGAATATAAGTTGAAGTTCATATTGTTGATATGTTTTGATTCATGTTTTGATCATAAAGATTCAAGCTTTGGCCCTAGTATGTGTTGAATATGCGTTGTTCATGATGAAACCCTTTCAAGTTGTATGTTGACTAATTGTTCATGAGAATTTGGTGTAGAAATTGTGATATAACCAAAGCATGCTCCCCATATGTTTTATAAAATGCTTGTGTTAAGGAAATTGGGCCATTGTAGTATGATGACTAGAAACCCCCAATGTTGGATAAGTCTTGCATGCTAAGTGTTTGTTGAAAAGCCTTAGTGAATGAATTGTGACATGTTAGCATGAAATTTCCCCAATTATGTGCTCTTTAATGCATGTGAAGTGTTGGGTGCAATATCATGTTGAACGAAATATGAGCCAATAACATGTTTTCCTATACTAGTACATGTTTGTGATTTCCAAGTGCTTGAAGAGATGCTTTAATGATTGTAGTGGTGAATGAAAGTCCATGGTCATGATTATTCAAGTATGGTTATGTTTTACTTTTATGTTATCGAGTCCTGGAGATATTTATACCCGAAACTTAGCTGCTTGTCTAGAGTTGAGTCAGTCTCAAGATAATCTCAGTAGTGCTATGATCAAAAGAATTCAGTCAGTAACAGAACATTAATAAAACTCAGTAATCTCAGTATTCAATCTAATCAAGCTCAGTATTCAGTTCAGACCTCAGTAGTATCCAGTATTTAGTCCAAATTTCAGTAAAGCTCAGTAAGTTACAGAACTCAGCCGTATTCAGACAGAAAGTAGAATTCCAAAGTATTTCGTTAGATAATGAAACCAAGTGAACTCAGTCCGATCAGTCACATAAGATAATCAATAACAGATTCAGCTCAGTCCCAAATAGTATAAGAATCAGTTCAGTGTCTTTCAGTTGGGAGTAGGAACTAGCACCGAGAGAGTAAAGGAATGACGGTTTCCCTGTTAGAGAGGCAGAGTCGTTAGTAACAGTCCTTGAACTCCAGATCTGCGTAGCCAGCGCAGGACCAGGAGTCACCCGTTAGATTAAAGGCTTGATTATCATGCTGCCTTAGGCTTGACTTCCTGTTTAGGGTCAACTCGTTAGATAGGCTTGACCATAGAAGTGTCTTTACCCGTGGCACGGTACTGACACCCTTCCAACTGGGGTTACAGGTTGGACCCCACTAGTTCAGATTCGGGGCATGTCGGTTAAGTGAGAACTCCCACAGTTACAGTTTCAACTTCAGATTCAGTCTCAGTCAAGATCTCAGATAAGTCTTCAGATTTAGGGCCGTCATATACGGTCACACAGCTCAGTAAGGAACTTAGATAGTTCCACAGATTCAGAGATCACCCACTAGATAGGCTTGATCTCAAACTCAGTCAGTTATTATTACTATCATTATCAGTATCAGAAGATCCAGAGATCACCCGTTAGATAGGCCTGGTCTCAAACTCAGTCAATCATTATCATTATTAAAAGACTCAGAGATCACCCGTTAGATAGACATGATTTTATTTCCATTAAGAGATATTAGTAAAACTCAAAATTCAGTTATTAGTGGACTTAGATATCATTATTAGTAAGCTCAGTTGACAGAAGTCTTGCTATGGCACCTAAAGAAAAGAGCCTCAAACTTACAAAGAAGGAACAACAGAAGAGTGTACGCCGGAGACTCATCGATGAGGAGTTTGATTATAAGGAGGAAGAGCCTCTGCTCAGAAAGCGAAAGAAGTAAAGACCTAAAAAAACTCCACCACCCTCACCAATTGAGGTGGAGGAGAGTGAAGAAAGTGATACTGAGCCAACAAATTTCGAGCATACAACTTCTGAGCAGACGACCTCTGAGCAACAAGAGTTTGAACATGCTGCATCTGAAGAGCATGATTCAGATCACCCTGAGTCTGAGGATCATAAGTCTGAGGGACCAACCATTGAGTCCCCTTCTACTGAGCCACAAGATGATACGACTCTCCAATTCGGGGAACTATGGTCAAATGCAAGAATCCTGAAGTCCGAGATGGCACTAGATAACTGATTCCCAAGGCTTAGAATATTTTTTTTGATAGGCTACGCAAAACCAACAAAAGAGCTGTCAAGATGCCAATCTTTGAGGAGAAGAGAATCATCACTAAGGTGTTGAGCAGGTACCCAGAGGTGGAGCAGAAATTTCATAGTTATGATTTAGGATGGACTACACAAGGAGGGAATGCATTCTGCCCTACACTAGTTAGGGAGTTCTATGAGAACTACCAAGCTCGTTTAGAAAACATGTGCAAAGAAGGAGAGAAAATAGCTAACCAATCTTTGTTGGACAAAGTTCCGGTGCAGGGAGTAATGGTGGATGTTTCTGAAGCAACAATCAACAGGTTCCTTCACGGCCAAAATTTCACTCCTCAAACTACTTTACTTACTTTCTATACCTGATTGAAGCATCGGGAAAATCAAAAAACTTGGTTAGCCACACTCATAGCAGATGGAGAACTTGAATGGCTGACTAACCCAGGTGAAAGAATCTTCAAAGCCTCACTAACTGCAGAGGTAAGATTTTGGTGGGGTATTGTGCATATTTGGTTGATGCCCACAGACGGTGATAATATTCTCGGGGATGACAGAGCAATATTAGTCATAATTTTTGTGGCTAACCTCAATTTGAACTTTGGAGAGATTATTGCCGAAGAGATAAAAATTCGTGTCTCAAGGTCTAATACAGCATATCCCTTCCTTTGCTTAATTACAAAGTTGTGCAGGGCAGCCAATGTGCCTAAGATTGTTGGTTTAGAAGAAGAACTCCTTGCCAAGAAGACCCACAATCTGATCCAAAATGAGAAAATTAGCCGAGGCTAATGTTTAATAGGGGTGCAGAGATTCTCACCGATCCATCGATCACAGGTACTAGTGCAGTGCCTAATGCAGAAATGTCAGATTTTAAAGCCGTACCTCCAACATCCATAATAATGGCAGAATCATCAGTGCCCAGAACTGAGACAAATCGCTCAGTTGTTATGCCTACAACAGAATTTGCCTTCACTCCGATGAATTTCAAGAGGGTAGCAAAGCAGTCCAAGTGGTACGAGGCTCAGCTTAAACTCTTTTGCCAAGCAATTCGCAGTTGTAGTTGACAAAAAAGTTAAGGCTGCGCTCGAGCCTTACACGGCCCTATCGAGCCGGATTGATGAATTAGAGAACCGCTTTAATGCACGGTCGAGGGAGAGGTCAGACCCAGAGATGGCACTACTGAGGTCAGAATTGGCCAAAGTGAAGGCGGAGGTTAGAAAGTTATAGCAACACCGACTTATGATGTCATCAGAGCCGGCAGTGGAGGAGTTTGAGGGAGAAATCCCATTGTTTGATCTCACCGAGGAATCGGTAAAGAAAAAAAAGAAAAGTAAGAAGAAAAAAAGGGAAGAGAGAGAGGCCCGACAGTGGTAAAGAGCGAAAAGTAGAAAAGAGGGCAAGAAAGAAGAATGAAAAGGAGGAGATGAAAAGGGCAAGAATCGAGTCCTTAGTTGATAATGAGAAATGAGAGGCAACCATCCGAGCAAGAGCAGCCGGTGCCTCTACTAGTAGGCCTTCCGAGACTGAGAGGTCAGCTGCGTCAGAACTGAAAGAGGCTCCAGAGGGAGATAAGACAGCTAAGGATGCAGCAGCAGGGTCAGAGACCCAGAATCCACATGCTTAATTGTCTCCAGGTATACCCTAAACCTTAGTTTAGTTTTGTTTTAATTTTAAGTTGAGGGTGTAGGGTAGGTTGTTGTTGTAACATATTTTGTAGTGACTAGGAGAAATACAAGTACAGAAAGCAATTGACATATTTTTGATTGATTTTTTAACACCTCTCCAATGTTTTGTTTGAATAACTGTGTGAATTGCATTTACTTGTGACTATTTTGAATCTTGTTATGACATTAGTTTTAGTTTCTTGATGATCACTGCTGAATAATTGCATGAACTAGATAAGTCGTAGCTTGTGATATACTTGTGTGCCATGTGTGTGCAAGCAACTACTTAGTTCCCTCTGTATGCTGAAGCCAGAACTTGCCCGGTTAGTCTTACTTAGGTTGAAGGATAGGTGTTAGGAAAGGATCATAGGCCGTTTTGATTTTAGCTCACTTTATCCTAAATGACCTTACCTATGTGCATAATATCCCTTGATCCATGTTTTGAACCTGAATTGACCATTTCTTTCTTATGACACCTTTCACCTACCCATTTATACCATAATGAACCTGTTTTGGCCCTGGTCCTCCTTGGACACTGTGCACCTTGACCTAGGCAAACAGCCTAAGTTGAGGGTGGCTATCATAGGGGCTCGTGGTGTAAAATAAGTGTGAAGAAGGGTAGAATAAAAGAAAAGGAATAAAAGTTGGGTGCTGTAGAAAAAGAATGAGAAGAGAAACAACAGTGAAAAAGAGAAAAAAAATGATAATAAAAACAACACCCATCTTGAATATGTGTGATCAAGAAAACAAAAAAGAGAAAGAGGTTAATAAGTGAACCCCAAGAGATTAGTGTAGTGTCAAGGGGAGGCATAGTCACTCTAAATGTCCTTGAATATCATACCAGCCCCTAGCCCACATTACAAGCCTAAGAGAAGTCCTATAGTGATCCTAGCTGGCCTATCTGAAGATCTGGATAATGAAAATAAGGGCAAGCCTATGGTACTTGGCATACACTGATTGGAACTTCATTTGGAGAGTGAGAGTATTTTGATTATCCCCATGTTTACATCTTTGGTTTCTGATATAAGTAGATGGGAATTCCTTTGTTGTGAGGGCACACTGGTATTGTTGCTAGCTACTTGCTTGTTTAGGTAGTGTAACATTGGTACATGCATGGTTGTTGTTGCTAAGATTGATTCCATAGCTTGAGTCTTTTGTGTTGCATTATTGTTTTTCAGTGGTAGACACAGTTGGTTTTAATTTAATTGACCTTGGAGCTGGTAACTATGTTTTGAGCTTAAATGAATAATTGACTGCCAAATGTACTTTATGTTCTCTTAGTTGTGCTGAGTTGCTTGAGGACAATCAATTGCTTTAAGTTGAGGGTGTTGATGTGTGAGCAAATGCTAACACCTTTAAGGCTTTTAATCGAGAATAATTGCGAAGTTTTAAGCAACTTTTGTCGTTTTTGATTTGGTTATGTTTGATTTTGCAGTTTAAGCTGATATGATAGAGAACCAACAAGAATGGAAGCAAATAATTTCAAATCTGAAGAAATTTGAAGAGAAGTGTGGCTAACGACATTTGTGATAAATCGTCAGCCCTGTGATAGGCTATCAGAGTTGTCGTCAGCCTGAACCAGAGAATGAGAGTTGCAGTAAAAGTCGTGACGACACTTTGTGATAAGTCGTCAAGGGACTGATAAGCTGTCAAGAATTTCATCAACCTAAGGCAGGACTGAAGAACTGAAACAGAGTCTTGACGATATTTTGTGATAAGACGTCAGAGGTGTGATACGTCGTCATAAATATCGTCAGCCTTAGGCAGAAGATTATCAATTTGGAAGAGGATTTGACGATATTTCTGATATGTCGTCAGCCTCCTGATAAGGCGTCAGGCCTTGTCGTCAGCCTTAGACAGAACTTGGTGAAATCGAAGAGGGTCTGACGACATTTCTGATAGGCCGTCAGACCTCTGATAAGGCGTCAGAATTGGGCGTCACCTGTCAGAGAAATTTACTGAACTTTGTGATTTTTGTTTCCATAATTAGGCTTAATTATAAATAACAGCTTTTAGGGTTTTCTAATTATCTGGCAATAGATGCTCTTGGAGATTTTCTCTCTCTGCTTCTTGACTTTAACAACACAACTATTTGGGGAGATTAAGATTATTATCTTTTGAGACTTTTCTCTTGTGATATAATTGGAGGAACACTTGTTATTCATATCTGTAAGTTTATCTTTCAAATCATGAATTCAACTATTTGTTTCGCTTGTTACATCATGAGTGGCTAAATTCCATTAACCTAAATTATGGGATCTAGGGTTAGGTCTTAATAAGGTGCTAAGTGTTCAAGATACGAAAGGTGGTAGAATTTCTTGATAATTTTGAAGTTTTAATTAACGTCAGTTGGTTGCAAACAGTAGACACACCTGCTTTGATTTGCTTGAGAAAGAAATCAAATATAGTAGGAAGTGAATTATCAACAGGAGCTCAGAAATACTTCATTTAATAATCAGCGTTGTAACAAGGTTGGTTAACCTGGGGTAAAATCTGGGTAGTGAATATAAAATCCCTAAGTCTGAGAGGATTAAGGAATTAAACGCTTAAGTAGGTCGAGAGACATTTAAGCATAACGTCGATAAAGATAGCTTGTTGTCCTACCTACCATGAGAATCTTGAACCACTATTAGCATCTGTCAAGTACCGAAAGCCCTAGTAAACATAATTCTGGTTATTTCATAAACTCTTGATTATAAACACATAAATTAAAGTGACCAACAATTACTCGTTAAACTTAAACGCCCCATTTCAGGAAACATTAAACTAGCAGTGGATTACATCGCAAACGACTTGAGTTCACACCTTATTTCCTGTGGGATTTGACCCCAACCTAGTTGGGTTTTATATTGACAACGATCGCTTACATTCTCATTGAGAGGTTTTATATTGACAACGATCGCTTGCATTCTCAATGATCCCCAAAACCGTGGGCTATAGCACACCGATTTGGCCCGAAAATACCCCGTTTGCACCGTTCCGCCTGTTTGTCCACCCAGATAGCCGCGAAAATATAAACGGACCACACTGGGCCAATCCCAACCTCCCTGGCATGACCTGGTTGATTTTTGGCCTACAGCACGCTCGGACCCTGGGCCCACCCCAAAAACCGGGGGCTATAGCATACCGATTTGGCCTGAAAACATCCCGTTCGTGCTGTTTCGTCAGTTTGTCCACCCAAATAGCCATGAAAATATAAATGGACCACACTGGGATGATCCCAAACCTCCCTGGCATGCCCCGATTGATTTTTGTCCCACAACACACCTAGACCCCGGGCCCACCCCAGAAACCGTGGGCTATAGCACACTAATTTGGCCCGAAAATGCCCCGTTCACGCCGTTTTGCCCGTTTGTCCACCCAAATGGTCACAAAAATTTAAACAGACCACACTGGGACAATTCTCAACCCTCTTGGCATGCCTCAATCGATTTTTGGCCCATAGCACGCCCGGATCCCCGTCCCACCCCAAAAACCGTGGGCTATAGCACACCGATTTGGCCCGAAAATGCCCCGTTTGCACTGTTTCTCCCGTCAGTACGTGCAAATGGCCACAGAAATTTAAACGGACCATACTGGGATGATCCCCAACCTCTCTGGCATGCCCCAGTTAATTTTTGGTCCACAGCACGTCCGGACCCTGGGCCCACCCTCCAAAACCGTGGGAAATAGCACACCGATTTAGCTTAAAAATGCCTCGTTTCTGCCGTTTCGCTTGTTTGTCCATCCAACTGGCCACAAAAATTTAAACGGACCACACTGGGATGATCCCCAACCTCCCTGACATGCCTCGGTTGATTTTTGACGCACAACACGCCCGAACCCCTGGCCCACCCTAGAAACCATGGGCTATAGTACACCGATTTGGCATGACAATGCCTCATTTGTGCCATTTCGCTCGTTGTCTACCCAAATGGCCACGAAAATTTAAACAGGCCACACTGGGACATTCTCCAACCTCCCTGGCACGCCCTGGTTGATTTTCGTACCACAGAAAGCTCGAACCTCGGACCCACTTCTAAAACTGTGGGTTATAGCAAACCAAATTAGCCCAAAAATGCCCCGTTCATGTTGTTTTGCCCGTTTGTCCACCCAAATAGCCACGAAAATTTAAAAGTATCATACTGAGATGATCTCCAACCTCTCTGTCACGTCCTGGTTAATTTTTGGCTCACAGCACGCCTGGAACCCAGGTCCACCCTGGACCCAAAAACCGTGGGCTATAGCATACCGATTTGGCCCGAAAATGCTCTGTTCACGCTGTTTCGCCCGTTTGTCCACCCAAATGGCCACGAAAATTTGAACGGATCACACTGGGATATTTCCCAACCTCCCTGGCACGCGCCACTAAATTTTTGGCTCATAGCACGCTCGGACCCGGGCCCACCCTCGATACCGTGGACTATAGCACACCCATTTGGCCCGAAAATGTCCTGTTCGTTGTTTCGCCTGTTTGTCCACCCAAATGCCCACAAAAAATTAAACGGACCACACGAGGACGATCCTCAACCCCTCTGGCATGCCCCGACCAATTTTTAACCCACAGCACGCCCGGACCCCAGGCCCACCCCCAAAACTGTGGGCTATATAACACACCGATTTGGCCTGAAAATGCCCCGTTCACCCCTATTGCCCGTTTGTCCACCCAAATAGCCACGAAAATTTAAACGGACCATACTGAGACGATCTCTTACCTCCATGGTATGCCCCGGTCGATTTTTAGACCACAGCGCGCCCGTACCCCAGGCCCACCCCCAAAATCATGGACTATAGCACATCAATTTGGCCCGAAAATACTCCGTTCGCTCCGTTTCGCCCGTTTGTCCACCCAAATGGTCACAAAAATTTAAACGGACCACACTGGGACAATCCCCAACCTCCCTGTCACGCGCCGATTGATTTTCGGCCCACAGCATGCCCAATCAGCCTGAAAATGGCCTACCCCATAAACCATGGGCTATAGCACACCGATTTGGCCCAAAAATGCCCCATTTGCGCCATTTTGCCCTTTTGTCCACCAAAATGGCCACGAAAATTTAAGCGGACCACACTGGGACATTCTCCAACCTCCCCGACATGCCCTGGTCGATTTTTGGACAATAGCACGGTCAGACCCCGGACATACCCCTAACAATGTGGGTTATGGCACACCGATTTAGCCCAAAAATGCCCCGTTCGCTTCGTTTCGCCCGTTTACCCACCCAAATGTCCACGGAAATATAAACGAACCATACTTGGATGATACCTAACGTCCCTGGCACGCCCCGATTGATTTTCGGCCAACAACACTCCTGGAACCATGGACCACTCCCAAAATCGTGGGCTATAGCACACCGATTTAGCCCAAAATGCCCCATTCGCGCCGTTTCACCCGTTTGTCAAACCAAATGGCCACGAAAATTTAAACAGACCACACTGGGATATCTCCAACCTTCCTGGCATACCCCGGCCAATTTTCAGCCCACAGCACGCTAAGACCCCAGGCCCACCCCTAAAATCGTGGGTTATAGCACACCTATTTGGTCCGAAAATGCCCCGTTCGCGCCGTTTCGTGCGTTTGTCCACCCAAATGGCCATGAAAAATTGAACGGACCACACTGGGACATTCCTCAACCTCCCTGGAATGCCCCGGTCAATTTATGGCCCATAGCACTCTCGGACCCCAACCTACCCCCAAAACTGTGGGCTATAGCACACCGATTTGGCTCGAAAATGCACCATTCGTGCCGTTTTGCCCGTTAGTCCACCCAAATGGCCTTAAAAATTTAAACGGACCACACTGGGATAATCCCCAAGCTCTATGGCATGCCCCGATCAATATTTGGCCCACAGCACGCCCGGACCCCGGGCCCACCCCAACACCATGGGCTATAGCACACTGATTTGGCTCGAAAATGCCTGTTCATGCCGTTTCGCCCGTTTGTCCACCCAAATGGCCACGAAAATTTAAATGGACCACACTGAGATGATATTCAACCCCTTGGCATGCCCCGATCTATTTTCGACCGACAGCACACCTGAAACTCGGGCCCACCGCTGAAATCATAGGCTATAGCACACCGATTTTTCTTGAAAATGCCTTGTTCGCGCCGTTTCTCTCGTTTGTCCACCAAAATGGCCATGAAAATTTAAATGGACCACACTGGGACTATCCCCAACCTCTCTGGCACGCCCCGATTGATTTTTGGTCCACAGCACGCTCGGACCCTGAGCCCAACCCTAAAACCGTGGGCTCTAGCACACCGATTTGGCCTAAAAATGCCCCGTTCACGCCGTTTCATCCGTTTGTGTAACCAAATGACCACAAAAATTTAAACGGACCACTCTGGGACGATCCCCAACCTCCCTGGGATGCCCTAACCAATTTTTGACCCACAGCATACACGGACCCTGGGCCCACCTCCAAAATCGTGGACTATAGCACACCGATTTGGCCCAAAATTGCCCCGTTCACACTGTTTCTCCCGTTTGTCCACCCAAATGTCCACGAAAATTTAAACGGACCATACTGGGACGATCCCTAAACTCCCTGGCACTCCCCGACCGATTTTTGTCCCACAGCATATCCAGACCCCGAGCCCATCCCCGACACCGTGGGCTATAGCACACCAATTTGTCCCGAAAATGCCCCATTCGTGCCGTTTTGCCCGTTTGTCCACCCAAATGGCCACAAAAATTGAAATGGACCACACTGGGATGATCCCCAACCTCCCTGGCATGCCCCGATCGATTTTTGGCCCATAAAATGTCCGGACCCCGAGCCCATCCCCGACACTGTGGGCTATAGCACACCGATTTGGACAGAAAATGCCCCATTAGCAATGTTTTACTCGTTTGTCCACCCAAATATCCACGAAAATTTAAACGGACCATACTGGGATGATCCCCAATCTCCCTGGCACACCTCGGTCGATTTTTGGCCCACAACACGCCCAATCTACCCAAAAATAGCCCACCCCCAATACCGTGTGTTATAACACACCGATTTGGCTTGAAAATGCCCCGTTCACGTTATTTTGCCTGTTTGTCCACCTAAATGGCCACGAAAGTTTAAACGGACCACACTGGGGCGAATCTCAAACTCCCCAACATGCCTCGGTCGATTTTCAGCACTTAGCACGCCCGAACCCTGATCCCACCCCCGAAACTGTGGGCTATAGCACACGGATTTAGCCCAAAAATGCCCCGTTCATGCCGTTTCGCCCGTTTGTCCACCCAAATGGCCATAAAAATTTTAACGGACCATACTGAGGCGATCCCCAAACTCACTGGCATGCCCTAATGGTTTTTCGGCACACAGCACGCTCGGACCCCAGGCCTACCCCCGAAAGGTGGGCTATAGGACACCAATTTGGCCCGAAAAATCTCCATTTGCGTTGTTTCCCCGTTTGTCCATCCAAATGGCCACAAAAATTTAAACGGACCAAACTGGGAAGATCCCCAACCTTCCTGGTATGCCTCGATCGATTTTCAACCCCCATCACGCCCGAACCCTGGGCCCACCCCTAAAACTGTGGGCTATAGCATATCGATATGGCCCAAAAATACCCCGTTCGCGCCAGTTTGCCCGTTGGTCCACCCAAATGGCCATGAAAATTTAAACGGACTACACTGGGATGATCCCCAACCTCCCTGGCATGCCTCGATCTATTTTCATCCAACAACACGCTCGAACTCCGGGCCTACCCCTAAAAACTTGGGATATAACACATCGATTTGACCCAAAAATACCTCGTTCACGTTTTTTGCTTGTTTGTCCACCCAAATGGCCAAGAAAATTTAAACGGACCACAATGGGATGATCCCCAACCTCCCTGGCATACCCCGATCAATTTTTGACCCACAGCACGCCCGGACCCCGGGCCCACCACCTAAAATCGTGGGCTATGGCACACCAATTTGGCCTGAAAATGCTCCGTTCGTGCCGTTTCGCCCGTTTGTCCACCCAGATAGCCATAAAAAATTAACCGAACCATACTATGACGATCATAAACCTCTCTAGCTTGCCTTGGTTTATTTTTAGCCCACAACACGCCTGGACCCCTGGCCCGCCCCCAAAACCGTGGGCTATAACACACCTATTTGGCTTGAAAACTCCCCGTTCATGTCGTTTCACCTGTTTGTCCACCCAAATGGCCACGAAAATATAAACGGATCATACTGGGATGATCTCAAAACTCTTTGGCATGCCTCAGCCAATTTTTGGCCTATACCACGCCCAGACCTCAGGCCCACCACAGAAACCGTGGACTATAGAACACACTAATTTAGCCCGAAAATGCTCCTTTCACTCCGTTTTGCCCGTTTGTCCTCCCAAATGGCCACGAAAATTTAAACAGACCACACTGGAACGATCCCCAACCTCCATGGCACGCCCCAGTTAATTTTCAGCCCACAACACGCCCAGACCCCGATCCCACCCCAAAAACCATGGGCTGTAACACACTGATTTGGCCCAAAAATGCCCCGTTTGCATTGTTTCTCCTGTCAGCACGCCCAAATGGCCACAAAAATTTAAAAAAAACATACTGTGATGATCCCTAACTTCCTTGGTATGCCCCGAGCAATTTTTGGCCCACAGCACGCCTGGACCCTGGGCCCACCTTCCAAAACCGTGGGCAATAGCTCACCAATTTGGCTTAAAAATGCCTCTTACCCGCCGTTTCTCTCGTTCATCCATCCAAATGGCCACAAAAATTTAAACGGACCACACTAGGATGATCCCCAACTTCCCTGGCACATATCAATCAATTTTTTACGCACAGCACGCCCGGACCCTAGGCACACCCCAGAAACCGATTTGGTCTGAAAATGTCCCGTTCGCTGTTTCGTTCGTTTGTCCATCCAAATGGCCACAAAAATTTAAAAAGACCGCATTGGGACGATCCTCAACCCCCTGGCATACCCTACTCAATTTTCAGCCCACAGCACGCCCGAACCCCTGGCTCACCCTCGAAACCGTGGGCTATAGCACACCGATTTGGCCTGAAAATGCCCCATTCACGCCTTTCGCCCATTTGTCAACCCAAATTGCCACGAAAATTTAAACGGACCACAATGGGATGATCCCCAACTTCTCTGGTATGCCTCGATCGATTTTCAGCAAACAATACGCCCGAACCCTGGGCCCACCACCGAAACCGTGGGCTATAGCACACCAATTTGGCCTGAAAATACCTCGTTCGGGCAGTTTCGCCCATTTGTCTACCCAAATGTCCACGAAAATTTAAACGAACCACACTGGGAAAATCCCCCACCTCCCTAGCATGCCCAGTCGATTTTTGACCCACAACACGCCCGAACTCCAGGCCCACCCCAAAAAATGTGAGCTATAACACAACGATTTGACCCAAAAATTCCCCGTTCGCATTGTTTTACCCGTTTGTCCCCCCAAATAGCCATAAATATTTAAACGGACCACACTAGGATGATACCGAACCTCCTTGGCATGCCCTAGTCAATTTTTAACTGACTGCAGACCCGAACCCCAGGCCCACTCCCAAAATCGTGGGTTATAGCACACCTATTTAGCCTAAAAATGACCTGTTCGCGTCGTTTCGCCCGTTTGTCTACTCAAATAGCCACGAAAAATTAAACAGACCACATTGGGACAATCCCCAACCTCCTTGGCATGCCTCGATCGATTTTCAGCAAACAGCATGCCCAGACCCCAGGCCCACCCCCAAAACCGTAGGCTATAGCACACCGATTTTGCCCGAAAATGCCCGTTTCACGCCGATTTGCCCGTTTGTCAATCCAAATGGCCACAAATATTTAAACAGACCACACTGGAATGATCCCCAACCTCTCTGGCATGCCCCGATCAATTTTTAGCCCACAGCACGTCCGGTACCGGGCCCACCCCCGAAACCGTGGGTTATGGCACACCAATTTAGCTCGAAAATGCCCCGTTCGTGCTGTTTTGCCCGTTTGTCCACCCAGATAGCCACGAAAATTTAATCGGACCACACTGTGATGATCCCCAACCTCCTCGGCATACCTTGGTCAATTTTTAGCCCACAAAATGCTTGAACCCCTGGCCCGCCCGGACCCAGGCCCACCCCTAAAATCGTGGGCTATGGCACACCAATTCGGCCTGAAAATGCCCCATTCGCGCTGTTTCGCCTATTTGTCCACCCAAATGGCCATGAAAATATAAATGGACCACACTGGGACGATCCTCAAACTCCTTGGCAAGCCCCGGTCTATTTTCTGCCTACAACACGCCCAGACCCCAGACCCACCCCAGAAACCGTGGGCTATAGCACACCAATTTGGCTTGAAAATACCCCGTTCATGCCTTTTGCCCGTTTATCCACCCAACTGGCCACGAAAATTTAAACGGACCATACTGGGATGATACCGAACCTCCCTAGTACGCCTCGATCGATTTTTGACCCACAACACACGCGGACCCCGGGACCACCCCCAAACCGTTGGATATAGCACACCGATTTGGCCCAAAAATGCCCCGTTCGTGCTGTTTCGCCCGTTTGTCCACCCAAATAGCTATGAAAATTTAAACAGACCACACTGGGATGATCCCCAACCTCCCTGGTACGCCCACAGTATGCTCGGACCCCGGGACCACCCCCAAAACTGTGGTCTATAACACACCGATTTGGCCTAAAACGCTCCGTTCGCTCGTTTGTCCACCCAGATAGCCACAAAAATATAAATAGACCACATTGGGTTGATATCCAACCTCTCTGGAATGCACTGGTTGATTTTCGGTCCACAGCACGCCCGGACCCTGGGCCCACCCCCAAAACCGTGGACTATAGCACACCGATTTGGCCTGAAAACATCTCGTTCATGCAGTTTCACCGATTTGTCCACCCAAATAGCCATGAAAATATAAACGGACCACACTGGGATGATCCAAACCTCTCTGGCAGGCCTCGATCGATTTTTGGCCCACAGTACACCCAGACCTCGGGCCCACCCCAAAAACCATGGGCTATAGCACACTGATTATGCCCGAAAATGCCTCGTACATGTTGTTTTGCCCGTTTTCCCCCCAAATGGCCACAAAAATTTAAAGACCACATTGGGACTATCCCCAACCTCCCTGGCATGCCCCGATCAATTTTCGGCAAACAGCACGCTCGAATCCCGGTCCCACCCCCAAAACCCTAGGCTATAGCACACCGATTTGGCCTAAAAATTCCCCGTTTGCACCATTTCTCCCATCAGCACACCTAAATGGCCACGAAAATTTAAACAGACCACACTGGGACTATCCCAAACCTCCCTGGCATACCTCGGTCGATTTTTGACCCACAACACGCCTGAACCCTGGGCCCACCCTATGAAACTGTGGGCAGTAGCACACCGATTTGTCTTAAAAATGCCTCGTTCCCACCGTTTCACTCGTTTGTCCATCAAAATGGCCACAAAAATTTAAACGGACCACACTGGGATGATCCCCGACCTCTCTGGCATGCCCCGGTTGATTTTCAAGGCACAACATGCCTGGACCCCAGGCCCACTCCAGAAACCATGGGCTATAGCACACCGATTTGGCACGAAAATACCCCGTTTGCGTCGTTTCGCCCGTTTGTCCACCCAAATAGCCACGAAAATTTAAACGAACCACACTGGAACATTCTCCAACCTCCCTAGCACGCCCTGGTTGATTTTTGAACCACAGCATGCTCGAACCCCGAACCCACCCCTAAAACTGTGGGTTATAGCACAATGATTTAGCCTAAAAATGTCCCGTTCGTGTCGTTTCTCCCGTTTATCCAACCTAATGGCCAGGAATATTTAAACGAACCACACTGGGATGATCCCCAACCTCCCTAGCATGCGGATTTGGCCCAAAATTCCTCGTTCGCACCATTTCACCCATTTGTCCACCCGAATGGCCACAAAAATTTGAACGGACCACTCTGGGACATTCCCCAACCTCCCTAGCACGTCATGGTAAATTTTTGGCCCATAGAACGCTTGGACCTTGGGCCCACCCCCTATACCGTGGGCTATAACACCCCGATTTGACTAGAAAATGTCCCATTCGCCGTTTTGCTCGTTTGTCCACCCAAATGGCCACGAAAATTTAAACAGACCACACTAGGATAATTTTCAACCCCCTGGCATGCTCCGATCGATTTTCAACCCACAGCCACCCGGACCCCAGGCCCACCCCCAAAACCGTGGGCTATAGCACGCCGATTTGGCCTAAAAATTCCCCGTTCACGCTTTTTACCCGTTTGTCCTCCCAAATGGCCACAAAAATTTAAACGGACCACACTAAGATGATCCCTAACCTCTCTGGTATGCCCTGATCGATTTTCGGCCCACAGCATGCCCGAACCCCAGGTCCACCCCCAAAACCGTGGGCTATAGCACATTAATTTGGCCTAAAAATGCCCCGTTCGCACCGTTTCTCCCGTTTGTTCACCAAAATGGCCACGAAAATTTAAACGGACCACACTGGGATGATCCCCAACCTCCCTGGCATGATCTAGTCGATTTTCAGCCCACACCACGCCCAATCAGCCTAAAAATAGCCCACCCCAGAAACCATAGGCTATAGCACACCGATTTGGCCCGAAAATGTCCCGTTTGTGC
This sequence comes from Capsicum pubescens, assembly GCA_030864215.1. Taxonomy (NCBI): domain Eukaryota; kingdom Viridiplantae; phylum Streptophyta; class Magnoliopsida; order Solanales; family Solanaceae; genus Capsicum; species Capsicum pubescens. The sequence goes on from CM061542.1 coordinate 7,731,409, forward strand.
CGTTTCGCTCGTTTGTCCACCCAAATGGCTACAAAAATTTAAGCGGACCACACTGAGACGTTCTCCAACCTCCCTGACATACCCTGGTCTATTTATGGACCACAGAACGCTCGGACCCCGGACATACCCCAAAAACCGTGGGTTATAGCACACCAATTTAGCCCAATAATTCCCCGTTTGCTTCGTTTTTCTTGTTTGTCCACCGAAATGGTCTCGAAAATATAAACAGACACACTGGGATGATACCCAACGTCCCTAGCATGCCCCAATTGATTTTCAGCCCACAAAACACCCGGACCCCGACCCCACTCCCGAAACCGTGGACCATAGCACACCAATTTATCCCGAAAATGCCTCATTCGCGTCTTTTGCCCGTTTGTCCACCCAAATGGCTACAAAAATTTAAACGAACCACACTGGGACATCCCCAACCTCCCTGGCATGCCCCGGCCAATTTTTGGCCCACAACACGCCCAGACCCCAGGCCACCCCTAAAATCGTGGGCTATAGCACTCCGATTTGGCCCAAAAATGCCCCGTTCGCGTTGTTTCACCCGTTTGTCCACCCAAATGACCACGAAAAGTTGAACGGATCACACTGGGACATTCCCCAATCCCCTAGCACATCTCGATCAATTTTTAACCCATAGCACGCTCGGACCCCGGGCCCAACCACAAAATTGTGGGCTATAGCACATCGATTTGGCCTAAAAATGCCCCATTCGCGCTGTTTCACCCGTTAGTCCAAAAAAATGGCCATGAAAATTTAAACGGACCATACTGGGATGATCCCCAACCTCCCTGGCACGCCTCGGTAAACTTTTTGCCCACAGCACGCTCGAAGCCCGAGCCCACCCCCGACACCGTGGGCTGTAGCACACTGATTTAGTCCAAAAATGCTCGTTCGTGCCAATTCACTCATTTGTCCACTCAAATAGCCACGAAAATTTAAACAGACCATATTGGGATGATCCCCTACCTGCCTAGCACGTCCCGATCAATTTTCCACCCAAAGCACGCCTAAAACCCGGGCACACCCCCAAAACCGTGGGCTATAGCACATCGATTTAGCCCAAAAATACCTCGTTCACGCCATTTCTCCCATTTTTCCACCCAAATGGCCACAGAAATTTAAATGGACCACATTGGGATGATCCCTAACCTCCCTGGCACGCTCCAATTGATTTTTGACCCACAACAAGCCCGGACCCCGAGCCCTTCCCCAAAACCGTGGGCTATAGCACATCGATTTAGCCCAAAAATGCCTCGTTCACGTCGTTTCTCCCATTTGTCCACCCAAATGGCCACGAAAATTTAAATGGACCACACTGGGATGATCCCTAACCTCCTTGGCACGCCCCAATTAATTTTTGGCCCACAGCGCGCCCGGACCCCGAGCCCTACCCCAAAATCATAGTCTATAGCACACCGATTTAGCTCAAAAATGCCCCTTTCACGCCGTTTTGCCAGTTTGTCCAGCCAAATGGCCACAAATATTTAAACGGACTACTCTAGGACTATCCCGAACCTCCCTGGTATGCCCAGATCAATTTTTGACCCACAGCACGCCCGAATCCCGGTCCCACCTCCAAAACTGTGGGTAGCACACCGATTTGGCCCGAAAATGCTCAGTTCATGTTGTTTCGCCCGTTTGTCCACCCAAATGGCCACGAAAATTTAAACGGACCATATTGGGATGATCCCCAACTTCCCAGACACGCGCCGACCAATTTTCAACCCAAAAAATATCCGAACCCCGGTCCCATCACCGACATCATGGGCTATAGTACACCAATTTAGCCCAAAAATACCCCGTTCGCGTTATTTTGCCCGTTTGTTCATCCAAATGGCCATAAAAATTTAAACGAACGACGCTGGGACAATCCCCAATCTCCCTGGCACGCCCTGGTCGATTTTTGACCCACAACACGCCCGGTCCATGAGCCTACCCCCGACACCGTGGGCTATAGAACACCGATTTAGCCCAAAAATGCTCCGTTCGCACCATTTTGACCGTTTGTCCACCCAAATGGCCACGAAAATTTAAATGGACCACACTGGGATGATCCCCAACCTCCCTGGCATGCCCCAATGATTTTTTGGGCCACAGCATGCCCGGAACCTGGGCCCACCCCCGAAACCATAGGCTAAGCACATCGATTTAGCCCAAAAATGCCTCGTTCGCGCTGTTTTGCTCATTTTCCACCCAAATGGCTATGAGAATATTAATGAACCACACTGGGATGACCCCCAACCTCCCAGGCATGCCCCGGTAGATTTTCAACCCACAGTAATGTCACGCCCCAAATCCCATTGGAGCGGACTGGCACCCGTAGCCGAGGAGGCCCGGGAGAACCCGTTCATAACCTATACTTTCACATTTACATTACTTATGAAAATTAGAAATTTGGGCAGCACTTCGTTGTAAATAGAAGAAAACAGTACCTGTATCAGCCCAGCAGACACGCATATATATATATATATAAACAGTAATTGGCCGTCAGAGCCATCACGTCTATCAACCAAACACTCCTATGGCTGTACAATATGTCTACAAAAGCCTCTACAAAGATACACAACTGAGTTAGGGTCGGGACAAACTCCCGCCCACAAAAGACTTTTATACAAATATAAAAAATACATATAGAAACGACTTGGGATGCCCCGAAACAATTGGAGCTCACCACTATCAACAGAATATCCTGGCTCTTACTGCGGAGGTGTACGACCTGAAGTACCTGTTCCTGCAGGCATGAATACAGGTCCTCCGTGAGGGACGTCAGTACGGAAATATGTACTGAGTATGTAAGGCAGTGAGTATCAAGATGAGATACAAAAGATCAACAGAACCCAGATACCAGTGAATAAACAGTATGAGTAGACCACACTTAAAAGAGCTGATGGGATACCTGCACATTACTTTCATATCATTACTTCCCGTATTCCTTATCAATACATAACATATGTCATACAATGGCCAACTGATCAGTGGTACTAATACAATACATCAGGGACCATCCCTGGAATAGCATATATACATAATCTTTATAATACAATGGCCAACTGATCAGTGGTACTAATACAATACATCATATCATCAATTTAAAATAAAGACATTCCATTCCTTACTTCAATTAATCTTTGAGATTGGTTACTTTGTGGTCACACCTTATGGAACTTGAAACCATGATACCTCAATAGGAAAAACAAATAAATAGGTAATCAATATCATGAAAATGAAGTAGAGAATCATGGATACCTCATTAAACCATTTCGGAGTCAACAATAGTATATGGACATTTTTTTTGACTAGCCGGACATCTTAAAAGTGAAAACAAGTTCAATTGGTAGTGTCGAAGATCATATGATGTTATTATGTGTCATGTGTCGTAGGACAATGTTGGAAGCTTACTTGAGAGTGCCATGGGTCATTATTCATGCCAAAGATTAGATAGAGTATGTCTTACATACCTTGATATAACCACTTCAATACAAGTCCAACTTGACTTCCCGTACTCTTCGAACACTTATCTACAATAAGTCATTTGTGGCAAACTAGTATTAGCAACCAAACCTTACCATTTAGGTATTAACTTCACCAAATAATGTCTAGGAAGTAATCCTTTAACTCATCAATAAGAGTGCTACATACATCCTCTTATACTCTTATTACATTCACATATCATGCATTTTCATGCAATATCCCTCAACATCACTCTTAGCCTTTATTTCCCCTCTTAATCACCATCCAATACCAACATGATCACTAGGCATACATAACCACTAATATAATGATATATCACCACAATTCATCCTCCATAATCCAATACAACAACTTCCATAATTTACTACTAACAATTTATACAAAACAATTCATAACTATGTTTCTAGTTATCTTCCAACATCAAGACAATACTCATAATCCTTTATCAATACTTATTCATGGATAAGAATCAAGAATAAACAATATTCATACCTTAACAATGAACTCTTGTATTTAGGATCCTCCTTACATAACCATGGGGTGCTTCTCGAAGCTTTCGAGATGGTGAACACAACTACGGAACCAATTCGAATTTTCTACGGTTGAATCACAAAATATTTGAAGTTGAAATTAGGCTAGGGTTTCACCTTCTCTTAATAATTGGATGATATATGATATATATGAGGCTAAGTGTATGTTTATAAAGACCAATTTTCGTCCAAGAGGTAATAGAAAATGACCATTTTGCCCTAAAAATTTAAATAAATCTGAATCTGTCCCCAGTGGACAGTTTTGACAGGCTGAAGTAAATCGATCATAACTCTTTGCTCCGGTATCGTATTTGGGTGAAACCAATTGCATTGGAAATATAATTCAAAGGGATTTCATTTTAATATAAAGTACACCACCCAGTTCTTCCTGTATAAGGAGTTATGGTCGTTTAAAGTTGACCCAAAAATCTGTCCCAAAATTCTTTTTTTTTTTGATAGGCTGTAGTAAAACGGGTATAGCTCCTTACTCAGACATTGGATTTGGATGAAACCAATTTCATCGGAAATAAGACTCTCGGAGATTTTCGTCGATATATAGCAGCTCACACATTTATTTTTGTACAAGGAGTTATGATCGTCTAAAGTTGATCCAAAAAAAAAATTGCCTAGCTGCAGTAATTTTCCTGCAGATTTACTGTTCACAGGCTTCCCGGCCACCGTTTTGAAATTTCGAATGTGCTCGCTTATATGAAATACTCCTTTGTTTAGGGAAAACTTTATATCGTTGGAAATCTTATTCCAATACCTACACATACAACTATTGACGGGATACTTCCGAACACCATAAACTTAATTTAACCCATACGCAAGCCTTTAGGACTCCATATAATCGCGATAAGTATACGAAAAAAATTTACGGGGTGTTACATTCTCCTCCCCTTAAGAACATTCGTCCTCGAATGTTAGCATAGTTACTCAATTAAGACATGTCCAAGCTTACAATTAACATATTCATCATCATAACATACTTGCATAAAAATAAACACTTACTTGTTATTGTTCTTCTTCCGTGTCATGAACTTCCTCCTCATCGTTGAATAGGTAAGGGTACTTAATCTTCATCGCTTCCTCGGCTTCCCATGTGATCTCCTCAACTTGTTGATTCCTCCAAAGTACTTTTACCAGTGCTATCTCTTTTTTCCTTATCTTTTTAATTTGGCGATCAAGAATAGCAATATGCATTTCTTCAAAAGTGAGATCTTCTGTAACTTGTACATCTTCCGTAGTAGTGATGTGCGATGGATCTCCGATGTACTTGCGAAGCATCGAAACATAAAATATGGGATGAACTGCTGAGAGCTCTTGAGGTAGCTCTAACTCATAAGCAACTTGTCCAAATCTTTGAATGATCTTGTACGGACCTATGTATCGTGGGCTTAACTTTCCTTTCTTGCCAAACCTCATCACTCCTTTCATTGGTGATACTTTCAAGAATACCCAATCGTCGATAGAAAACTCAAGTACTCTTCTTCTAACATCCGCATAAGATTTGTGTCGACTTTGAGCTATTTCAAGCCGTTGTTGGATCACTTTAACCTTCTCCATTGCTTGATAAACAAGATCCGGTTCAAACAAGACCGCATCACCTGCTTCAAACCATCCTATTGACGATCTACACTTTCTTCCATACAATGCTTCATATGGTGCCATTTTGATACTTGAATGATAGCTATTATTGTAGGTAAACTCGATAAGAGGTAGGTGATCATCCCAGTTGCCTTTGAAATCTAATACACATGCTCGTAGCATATCTTCAAGTGTCTGGATGGTACGTTCCGCTTGTCCGTCCGTTTGAGGATGAAAAGTCGTACTTAGATTTACTTGTGTCCCCAAACTCCTTTGAAAAGACTTCCAGAAATTCGAGGTAAATTGGGCTCCTCGATCAGATATAATGGAAATTGGAACTCCATGTAATCGAACGATCTCCTTAATATACAACTTCGCATACTTTTCCGCCGTATAAGTTGTCTTAACTGGTAAGAAGTGCGCGGATTTGGTAAGCCAATCAATGATCACCCATATGGAATCAAACTTCCAAAATGTACGAGGCAAACCCATGATGAAATCCATATTGATCTTGTCCCACTTCCAGACTGGAAGATCTATACATTGCATGTAACCACCGGGTTTCTGGTGTTCTACTTTGACTCTTTGACAATTCGGACATTCAGCTACAAATTCGGCAATATTCTTCTTCATGTCATTCCACCAATATATTGCTTTCAAATCTTGATACATCTTAGTCGACCCTGGATGGATGGAATACCTTGAACAGTGTGCTTCTGTCATAATTCTCTTTCTTAGCTCAACTGCATCAGGTACACATAAACGATTCTGACACTGAAGCACTCCTTCTCGCGTAAGCTCAAATGCCTTTGTCGTGCCACTCTGCACATCCTCCTTAAGCTGCAATAAAATTGGATCTGCATACTGCTTCTCTTTCACTTCAGCTATCAATGAAGATTCCGCTGCATTACGTACAATAACCTCTTCATCTGGAGTTTCGAGAAGTCGAACTCCCAAATTAGCTAGTTGGTGAAGATCCTTAATCATCCCCTGCTTTTCTATAGATGCCATTTTAGACTTACGACTCAGTGCATCCGCTACCACATTCGTTTTCCCTGGATGATACAAGATATCAACATCATAATCTTTCAACAATTCAAGCCATCTCCGCTGCCTCAAGTTTAGATCTTTCTGACTGAAGATATATTGCAGGCTCTTATGATCAGTATATATGTCAACATGAACCCCATATAAGTAGTGGCGCCATATCTTCAAAGCAAATACAACTGCAGCTAGCTCAAGATCATGCGTGGGATAATTCCTCTCATGTGGTCGCAACTGTCTAGAGCCATAGGCTTTTACTCTACCATGTTGCATTAATACGCATCCTAAGCCAATTCTTGAAGCATCACAGTACACTGCATACCCTTCTGTGCCTTCAGGAAGTACCAATACTGGTGTAGAAGTCAACTTGCTCTTCAGATCTTGGAAACTCTTTTCACAGGCATCATTCCATTGAAACTTAGAGGCTTTATGCGTCAACTTAGTCAAGGGTGCAGAAATAGAAGAAAAACCTTCAACAAACCTTCTATAATAACCTGCCAACCCGAGGAAACTACGAATCTCCGTAGGCGTCGTGGGTCTTGGCCAATTCTTCACAGCCTCAATCTTTTGAGTGTCAACTTTTATGCCTTCACTGGATACAATATGGCCCAAAAATGCCACTGACTTGAGCCAAAACTCACATTTAGAAAACTTCGCATACAGCTTACGATCACGAAGAATCTGCAACGCCTGCCTTAAGTGATTAACATGATCCTCTTCTGATCTAGAGTAGACCAGAATATCATCTATGAAAACTATCACGAACATATCTAGAAACAGCTTAAACAGCTTATTCATCAGATCCATAAAAACTGCGGGTGCATTTGTCAGCCCGAATGACATAACCAGGAATTCATAATGACCATACCGTGTTCGGAAAGCTGTCTTGGGTATATCTTTATCCTTGACTCTCACTTGATGATAGCCTGATCTCAAGTCAATCTTGGAAAAACACTGGGCACCCTACAACTGGTCAAATAAATCATCAATTCGGGGAAGAGGGTATTTATTCTTGATAGTCACCTTATTCAATTGCCGATAGTCAATACACATCCTCAGCGAACCATCTTTCTTACGCACAAACAATACTGGTGCTCCCCAAGGGGACATACTAGGCCTGATGAATCCCTTCTCTAGCAAGTCTTTCAGTTGCTCTTCTATCACCTCTACCGTGACCCATAGGTTGTGCACCCCTACTCAAAGGAGGCACCGATGATGACGCAACAGCTGATCCGGTAGGTCGTGTTATACCACCTGTGGTCCTGCATGGGCAATCTCTAGCCATATGCCCCGGCTTACCGCACCAAAAGCAAACTTGAAGTACATCCATGGATCCTTTGTGTTGAACATAAAAAACTTAGTACAAATGGCACAAAGGAAGTGGTCACCACCATTAAAAAGAGATAAGGGAGAACCTTGTCTTCCTTCCTTAGCACCCACAATCAAACATTGCTTGTCGTCTTGACCAAGTATTAAGTGGAGAGTGTCGAGATTTCCACATTCCAATAGGGTGCCGAGATCAAATGGAAAAATTAGCCAAGGACCTAAGCCGAGGCTAGCCCTTCCTTCCCCTACAATGTCACTCCCACATTCATACGCAAAAATATTTTTATACACATGATCTCTATGAACAAAACTAATTGCAATGTTTTTACCACACAAGATGTTCAAAGAGACATGCACATTATCAAGATCAATTCTATAGACACCATCACTAACTTGAGAATTTTTAAGCACTCCATTTACATGCTCAAGTAGTGAACTACATTTAAGAGTAAATTGATCATCTTGCACACCAAGAGTACTACCAAGAGTACTCATTTCCGAGACTACACATTCCTTGCCCATAAGAGTGCTCTCATCTTCCAAGAAGAGATTTCCATCTTTAGGAGGAATGTTGTCACACCATAGTGGGTTAGCATATCAGATATAGCCTTCAAGGCAAGCTATACCATCATTTTTACCACTAGGTCCATTAGGAGCGTTTATATCATCTTCAAACAAGACATTAAACCTAAAGAGATCATAATCTATCTCACAGACAGATTTGGAACTAGCAAGTGCTTCACTCTCTATAAGTTCACTATCAAGTACCAAAGATATTTCAATCTTCTCTTTACCTTGGCGTGGGTTGGGGCAGCCCACCTCTTTCTTCGGGAAGCTTTCATTGCAAGGTGCTTGGACAATTGAATTTTGTGGGTAGAGTTTGGGTAGCAATTGCCGTATAATTTCAACGTACCGTTTCATGTCTTCAATATTGTCATTGATGCGATCACATGTGGCATTGAAATTATGGGCAGCCATTATACCTAACAAAAAGGCACAACAAACAAAGAAAACAAACAAACTTGTTAGATAAAAAATGCCTCACCACACTCTCACTCTCGGTTTTACCTCACACTTGGTTTCACAAGTGTTGAAAGCCAGTTTGTACTTTGTGAGTGATTGAGGGTCGAGTCTACTCTTATCCCGGAATGGATTTTTGTTTGAAACTCAAACGAAATCTTGTAGGACTTGAGTCAAGAACTAACAACGAATTCAAAACGATAAAAGTACACAACAAACGTAAACACAAACAAACGGACACAAAACTAACTTACAAGCTAGTAGGAGATTACTAGGTTATCAATTAGTGTTCGGACCAATCAAACGAAACTACGGAACAATAAAAAGAAACTAAGAAAATCTAAAATTTGAGCTCAAAAATATTGCGTGAACAGTAGCAGTGATGATGTGACAACCACGTATTGGTCTCGGTCCCACACAACCTTTGTTGTCCAATTTCAAGTCTTGGTCAATTTTTCAATTTGGACTTAGGTGGAATTTGTTTAAGGGGGGGAATTCAAACAAGTCTTGGAGCCCTTTTCAATTTCAAGTTTTCAAGACTTGACTTTATTGTACTTACCCTTAAAACATGGATCCTTAAATCATGAAAAAGTGTTGGAAAGTGGTTGAGACTTAATTGATAGGTCTTTGTTGGTTGTAGTGTCTTTCAAGACTAACAAATAATACACCTTTTTCCTTCAACTTTTTAGATTTAATATTCACTTTATCTTCAACAATATATGAAGGTGGTGATGAACATCAAGAACAACAACAACAACACCAAGAACTACAACAATAATCTTCAAGAATACCAACAATTTTCACACGGCCACTCCCAAATTCCACAATAACAATATCTCCAACACTTGGCCAAGACAACTACACTTTCAACAAAATGGTTCTCAATCCACCAATTAACAACAATATCACGTGGACAAGCTTATAACAACAACAAGATGAAAGCCACAAGGCCAAAACAGTCCACCACAACAATGTTCAACAACAAATCGGTCAAGTCCAAGTTCACGAAAACAACACCAATAATGTAAGCTCAAACTTAGATTTAGACTCAAGAGTGTTAGAAATGAAGAAAACTAACACTAGAAACAACAAAACAAGTAAAAATCTCGGCCAAGACACAACAATAACACAATTTCGGCCAAGAACACAAAATGGACAGATTTGCTTCTTTTAGATTTTTCAGTTTTCTAACACTTTTTTTTTAATTTTCTATCAAGCAAGCCCAAGATTGATCTTGTAGGAACAATATCTAGCCATGCTTTGATACCAAATGATACGCGAATTACAAGGACAACACGAAACACACTTCAAAATCAGTCCACAAGATCAAAGATCCGAGGACCCTTTTGAAGACCAACTCTCGGGTTTAACATATACAACAAGAATACAAGATACAAGAGTGTATTTTAACACCAAAACAGCTACAAAACATGATGAACAAGATGAACAACAATAATACAAGTTTTGGATTCAATGAAGGGCCAAAAACAGTCCACTACACAACACATACACGATTTGCAAGAAAGTAAAAGATAGTAACTTGACATACAATATTCACAAATCTAAGAACCCTAACAATGAGAAAGGACCCTAAGACAAATGAATAGCAACATCAAGTTCTTACTTGGACCAAGAGGGACTCATGAACCTCAAGACCTAAGTTTCCAAGCAAACAAACAACAAAAGTGATTCCACCCTCTCGTTGTTACCTAGTTCCAAGTTTCAAATTTGCCTCAAGGAATGAGGACTTTGTCTTTCTAAGTTATACAATATTCATATTCATAAAAAATCTCCTAAAAAATGACCTAAAAGGTTCCTTAGATAGTAGTTTACAAACAAGGTGTGAAATGTCCAAAATGACCCCTTAGTCTCAAGTCTTCAAGTGGGTGCCCTTGGAGAGCATTATATGGACGATTTTGGACCCTTTTTAAGTCCTCATTTGCACTTTACTTTCATACTCCAAGTCTCGAGTTCAATACATCTCACAAACATGCATCCTCGTGGTCGTACTCGTATCAGCTATAGTACACCGATTTGGCCTGAAAATGCCCTGTTTGCACCGTTTCTCCCGTCAGCACGCCCAAATAGCCACAAAAATTTAAGTGGACCACACTTGGATGATCCCCAACCTCCCTGGCATGCCCCGACCGATTTTTGGCCCAAAGTATGTCCAGACCTCGGGTCCACCCCTAACACCGTGGGCTATAGCACACTGATTTGGCCCGAAAATGCCCCATTCGCGTTGTTTCGCCTGTTTGTCCACCCAAATGGCCATAAAAATTAAACCGACCACATTGGGACCATCCCCAACCTCCCTGACACGACCCAGTTAATTTTGGCACACAGCACACCTGGACCCCGAGCCCGCCTTCGAAACCGTGGGAAATAGCACACTGATTTGGCTTTAAAATGCCCCATTTTCGCTATTTCGCTCGTTTTTCCATCCAAATAGCCACAAAAATTTTAACGGACCACACTGGGATGATCCCCAACCTCCCTGGCATGCCTCGGTTAATTTTTGGCCCGCAACCCGCCCGGACCTACCCCTGAAACCATGGGCTATAGCACACCGATTTGGTTCGAAAATTCCCTGTTTACGCTGTTTCGCCCATTTATCCACCCAAATGGCCACAAAAATTTAAACGGACCACACTGGGATGATCCCCAACCTCCCTGGTCAATTTTCGAACCACAGCACGCCCGGACCCCAGGCCCACCCCTGAAATTGTGGGTTATAGCACACCGATTTAACCTAAAAATATCCCGGTCGCGTTGTTTCAACTGTTTGTCCTCCCTAATGGTGCCGAAAATATAAACAGACCATACCAGGATGATCCCCAACGTCCCTGGCACGCCTCAGTTGATTTTCAGCCCACAACACGACCGAACCCTGGGACCACCCATGAAACCGTAGGCTATTGCACACCGATTTAGCCCGATAATGCCTCATTCACGCCGTTTTGCCCGTTTGTCCACCCAAATGGCCACGAAAATTTAAACGGACCACACTGTGATATACCCAACCTCTCTGGCATGCCCCAACCAATTTTTGGCCCATAGCACGCCTAAAACCCAGGCCCACCCCAAAAATTGTGGGCTACAACACACCAATTTGGCCTGAAAATGCCCCGTTCACGCTGTTTCGCCCGTATGTCCACACAAATAACTATGAAAATTTGAACGGACCACACTGGGACATTCCCCAACCTCCCTGGCATGCCCTGGTCAATTTTTGGCCCATAGCACTCCCGGACCCTGGGCCCACCTCCAAAAACGTGGGCTATAGCACACCAATCTGGCTCAAAAATACTCTATTCGCGTCGTTTCGCCCGTTTGACCACTCAAATGGCCACAAAAATTTAAACGGATCATACTGAGATGATCCCCAATCTCCCTGGCACACCCTGGTCAATTTTTGGCCCACGTCAAACCCGGAACCCAGCCCACCCCCAAAACCGTGGGCTATAGCACACTGATTTGGCCTGAAAATGTCCCATTCGCACTGTTTTACCCGTTTGACCACCCAAATTGCCACAAAAATTTAAACGGACCATACTGGGATGTTCCACAACCTCACTGGCATGCCCTGGTCGATTTTTGGCCCACAGCACGCCCGGACCTAGGGCCTACCCCGGACACTGTGGGCTATGGCACACTGATTTGGTACAAAAATGCCCCGTTCGCGTCGTTTTGACCGTTTGACCACACAAATGGCCACGAAAATTTAAATGAACCATACTGGGAAGATCCCCAACCTCCCTGACATGCCCCAGTCAATTTTTGGCCCATGGCATACCCGGAACCCGGGTCCACCACAGAAACCGTGGGCTAAGCACACCGATTTAGCCTGAAAATGCCTCGTTCGCATTGTTTTGCTTAATTTTTCACCCAAATGGCTACGAAAATTCAAATGGACCACACTGGGATGATCTCTAACCTCCCTGGCATGCCTCAATCGATTTTTGGCCCACACCACACCCAGATTCTGGGCCCACCCCAGAAACCGTGGGCTATAGCACACTGATTTGGCACGAAAATGCCTCGTTCACTCCGTTTTGCCCGTTTGTCCACCCAAATGGCCACTAAAATTTAAACGGACTACTCTGGGACAATCCCCAACCTCCCTGGCATGCCTCGATAGATTTTCAGCCTACAACACGCTCGAACCCCTGGCCCACCTTCGAAATCGTGGGCTATAGCACACCGATTTGGCCCAAAAATTTCCCATTCATGCCGTTTCGCCCGTTTGTCCACCCAAATGGCTACAAAAATTTAAACGGACTACATTGAGATGATCCCTGGCATTCCTCGATCGATTTTTAGCCCACAAGACATTTGAACCCCGGGCCCACCCCCAACACCGTGAGCTATAGCACACCGATTTGGCTCGAAAATATCCTGTTCGTGCCGTTTTGCCTGTTTGTCCGCCCAAATGGCCACAAAAATTTAAACGGACCATACAAGGATGATCCCCAACCTCTATAGCATGCTCCGGTCGATTTTCGGCCCATATCACGCCCGGACCATGATCCCACCCCCAAAATCGTAGGTTATAGCACATTGATTTAGCCTAAAAATGCCCCATTTGGACCGTTTTGCCTATTTGTCCGCCCAAATGGCCACGAAAATTTAAACAGACCACACTATTACGATTCCCAACCTCCCTGGTATGCCCCGATCGGTTTTCAGCCACAACATGCATGGACCCCAGCCCTACACACAAAACCGTGGCATATAGCACACCGATTTAGCCCGAAAATGCCCCGTTCGTGCGGTTTCGCCCATTTTCCACCCAAATAGACATGAAAATTTAAACGGATCACAATGGGATGATTCCAATCTCCTTGGTACGCCCCGGTCGATTTTTGGCTCACAGCACGTCGGACCTCTGGCCCACCCCCAAAAGTGGGGGCTATAGCACACCGATTTAGCTCGAAAATGCCCCATTCAAACTATTTCGCCGGTCTGTCCACCCAGATAGCCACAAAAATATAAACGGACCACACTGGGGTAGATCCCCAACCTCCCTGGCATGCCCTGGTCAATTTTTGGACCACAACACACTCTGACCCTGGGCCCACCCCTGAAATCATGGGTTATAGCACACCGATTTGGCCTGAAAATGCACTGTTCGCGCCGTTTCGTCGGTTTGTCCATCCAAATGGCCATAAAAATATAAACAGACCACCCTGGGACGATCCCCAACCTCCTTGGCACGACCCAATTGATTTTTGGCTTACAATACATCCAGACCCCGGGCCCGCCCCAGAAATCGTGGGCTATTGCACATTGATTTGGCCCAAAAATGCCCGTTCACGCTGTTTTGCTCGTTTGTCCATCTAAATGGGCATGAAAATTTAAACAGACCACACTGGGACGATCTCCAACCTCCCTGGCACGCCCAGATAGATTTTTGGCCCGCAGCACGCCCGGAACCACCCTTGAAACCATGGGCTATAGCACACCGATTTGGCCCAAAAATGCCCCGTCTGCGCTGTTTCGCCCATTTGTCCACCCAAATGGCCACAAAAATTTAAACAGACAACACTGGGATGATCCCCAACCTCCCTGGCATACTCCGGTCGATTTTCAAACCACAGCTCGCCTGGACCTTGGGCCCACCCCAAAAACCGTGGGTTATAGCACATCGATTTTGCCTGAAAATATCCCGTTCACCTTGTTTCACCCGTTTGTCCTCCAAAATGGCGCCAAAAATATAAACAGACCATACTGGGAAGATCCCAAACGTCCCTGGCATGCCCCAGTAAATTTTCGGCCCACAACACAACCGGACCGTGGGCTATACACTGATTTAGCCGGAAAATGCCCCATTCACGCAGTTTTGTCTGTTTGTCCACCCAAATGGCCATGAAAATTTAAACGGACCACACTGGGATATCCTCAACCTCCCTGCCACGCCCTGGTCAATTTTTGGCCCACATCACGCCTGCAGCCCAGGACCACCCCAAAAATCGTGGGCTACAGCACACCAATTTGGCCTTAAAATGCCCCGTTCGCGCCGTTTAGCCTGTTTGTCCACCCAAATGGCCACGTAAATTTAAAAAAACCATACTAGGACATTTCCTAACCTCCCTAGCATGCCCTGGTCAATTTTTGGGCAATAGCACCCCTGGGCCCACCTCCAAAACCATGGGCTATAGCACACCGATTTGGCTAAAAAATGCCCAGTCCACGGCGTTTTGCCCGTTTGACCACCCAAATAGCCATGAAAATTTAAAAAGATCACACTGGGATGATCCACAACCTCCCTGGCACACCCCGATCGATTTTCGGCTAACAAAACGCTCGGACCCCAAGCCCACCCACGAAATCGTGGGCTAGAACACACTAATTTGACCCGAAAATGCCCCATTCACGCCGTTTTGCCTATTTGTCCGCCCAAATGACCACACAAATTTAAACGAACCACACTGGGAAGATCCCCAACCTCCTTGGCACGCTCTGGTTGATTGTTGGCCCACAACACGCCCGGACCCCGGGCCTACCCTGACACCGTGGGCTATACACCGATTTGGCACAAAAATACCCCGTTCACGCCGTTTTGACCTTTTTGTCAACCCAAATGGCCACAAAAATTTAAATGGACCACACTGGGATGATCCCCAACCTCCCTGGTACGCCCCGGTCAATTTTGGGCCCACAACACGATGGATCCTGAGCCCACCCCAAAAATCTGGGTTATAGCACACCGATTTGGCCCAAAAATACCCCGTACGCACCTTTTTGCCCATTTGTCAACCCAGATAGCCACGAAAATATAAACGAACCACACTGGGCCAATCCCAACCTCCCTGGCATGCCCTAGTCAATTTTTGGCACATAACACTCCCGGGTATATCCCCGAAGCCGTGGGCTATAGCACACCGATTTGGCCTGAAAATGCCCCGTTCGCGTTGTTTCGCTGGTTTGTCTACCCAAATGGCTATGAAAATATCAACGAACCACACTGGGACGATCCCTAACCTCCCTGGCACACTGCGATCGATTTTCGGCCTACAACACACCCATACCCCAGGCCCGCCCCAGAAACCATGGGCTATAGCACACTAATTTGGCCCAAAAAAGCCCCGTTCACGCCGTTTTGCCCATTTGTCCACTCAAATGGCCACGACAATTTAAACAGACTATACTTGGATGATCCCCAACCTCCCTGGCACATCCCGGTTGATTTTCGGCCCACAGCACGCCCGGAGCCCGATCCCACCCCAAAAACCGTGGGATATATCACACCGATTTGACCTAAAAATATCCCATTTGCACCGTTTCTCCAGTCAGCACGCGCAAATAGCCACAAAAATTTAAATGGACCACACTGGGACGATCCCCGACCTCACTGGAATGCCCTGATCGATTTTTGGCCAACAGCACACTCGGACCCTGGGCCCACCCTCCAAACCCATGGGTAATAGCACACTAATTTGGTTTGAAAATGCCTCGTTCCCGCTGTTTCGCTCGTTTGTCCATCCAAATGGCCACAAAAATTTAAACGGACCATGCTGGGATGATCCCCAACCCCCTGGAACGCCCCGATTGATTTTTGATGCACAGCACGCCCGGACCCCAGGCCCACCCCAGAAACCATGGGCTATAGCACATCGATTTGGCATAAAAAATGCCCCGTTCACATCGTTTCGCCCGTTTGTACACTCAAATAGCCACAAAAATTTAAATGGACAATACTAGGATGATCCCCAACCTCCCTGGCATGCTCCGGTCAATTTTTGGCCCACAACACGCCCAGAACCCAGGCCCACCCCCAGAAGCGTGGGCACCGATTTAGCCTAAAAACATCTCGTTCGCTGTTTCGCCCATTTGTCCACCCAAATGGCCACGAAAATTTAAATGGACCACACTCGGATGATCCTCAACCCCCTGGCATGCCTCTGTCGATTTTCAGCCCACAACACGCCCGGACCCAGGCCCACCCCCGTAACCGTGGGCTATAGCACAACGATTTGGCCTGAAAACGTGTCGTTCATGCCTTTTGCCCATTTGTCCACCCAAATGACCACGAAAATTTAAACGGACCACACTGAGATGATTCCCAACCTTCCTGGCACGCCCCGGTCAATATTTTGACCACAACATGCCCAATCGGCCTGAAGATGGCCCATCTCAGAAACCATGGGCAATAGCACACTGATTTGGCCCGAAAATGCCCGTTCATGCCGTTTCGCCCGTTTGTCCACCCAAATGGCCATGAAAATTTTAACGGACCACTCTGGGATGATCCCCAACCTCCCTAGCATACCCCAATCAATTTTTAGCCTACATCATGGCTTAATCTCGGGCCCACCCCCAAAACTGTGGGCTATAGCACACCAATTTAGCCTGAAAATGCCTCGTTTGCTCCGTTTCTCCCATTTGTCCACTAAATGGCCATGAAAATTTAAATGGACCACACTGAAATGATCCAAACCTCCCTGGCATGCCCTGATTGATTTTTGGCCCACAGCACGCCCGTACCCCGAGCCCAACCCCAAAACTGTGGGCTCTAGCACACCAATTTGGTCCAAAAAATACCCCGTTCACGCTATTTCACCTGTTTGTCCACCCAAATGGCCACTAAAATTTAAACGGACTACTTTGGGACGATCCCCAACCTCCCTGGCATACCCCAATTGATTTTTGGCCCACAGCACGCCCGAACCCCGGGACTTCCTCCGAAACCGTAGGCTATAGCACACCGATTTAGCTCGAAAAAGCCCCATTCACACCGTTTTAACCGTTTGTCCACCCAAATGGCGACAAAAATTTAAACGGACCACACTAAAATGATCCCAACCTCCCTGGAATGCCCCATCCAATTTTCGTCCCATAGCATGTGTGGACCCCAGGCCCACCTCCAAAATCGTGGTCTATACGACACCGATTTGGCCCGATAATGCCCTGTTCATGCTATTTTGCCCGTTTGTCCACCCAAATAGCCACAAAAATTTAAACGGACCACACTGGTATGATCCCCAACCTACTAGACACACCCCGAGCCTACCCCTGACATCGTGGGCTATAGCACACCGATTTGGCCCGAAAATACCCCATTCGCGTTGTTTTGCCCGTTTGTCCATCCACTTGGCCACAAAAATTTAAATGAACCATACTGGGATAATCCCCAACCTCCCTGGCATGCCCTGGTCGATTTTTGACCCACAGCACGCCCGGACCACGGGCCTACCCCCGACACCATGGGCTATAACACATCGATTTAGCCCAAAAATGCCCCGTTCGCATTGTTTTGACCGTTTGTCCACCCAAATGGCCACAAAAATTTAAACAGACCACACTGGGATGATCCTCAACCTCCCTGGCAAGCCCCGATGATTTTTTGGTCTACAGCACGCCCAAAACCTGGCCCACCCCCGAAACTGTGGGCTAAGCACATCGATTTAGCCTAAAAATGCCTCGTTCGCGCCGTTTTGTTCATTTTTTCACCCAAATGCTACGAGAATATTAATGGAACACAATGGGATAACTCCCAACCTCTCAGGCATGTCCCGGTAGATTTTTAGCCCACAGTACGCTCGGAACCCGGGCCCAACCCCAAAACCGTGGGCTATAGCACACCGATTTTTTCCCAAAATGACCCGTGTGTGCTGTTTCGCCCGTTTGTCCACACAAATGGCCATAAAAATTTAAACGGACTACACTGGGATAATCCCCAACAACCCTGGCATGCTCCGGTAGATTTTTGACCCACGGCACGCCTGGACCCCAGGCCCAACGCCAAAATCGTAGGCTATAGCACATGGATTTGGTTCGAAAATGCCCCATTTATGCCGTTTCGTCCGTTTGTCCACCCAAATGGCCACAAAAAATTAAACGGACTACACTGGGATGATCCCCAACCTCCCTGGCACGCCCCGGTCGATTTTTGACCCACAACACGTCCGAACTCCGAGCCCACCCTCGACACCGTGGGCTATAGCACAACGATTTAGCCCAAAAATTCCCTGTTTGCATCGTTTCTCCCCTCAGCACCCCCAAATGGCCACAAAAATTTAAACGGACCACACTGGGACGATTCCCAACCTCCCTGGCATGCCCCGACCAATTTTTTTCCCAAGGTATTTCCGAACCCCGGGCCTACCCCCAACACCATGGGCTATAGCACACCGATTTGGCCAAAAAATGCCCCATTTGCGTCGTTTCGCCCGTTTGTCCACCCAAATGACCACAAAAAATTACATCGACCATATTGGGACGATCCCCAACCTCCCTGACACGACCCAGTTGATTTTGGCACACAGCACGCTCGGACCGCGAGCCCACCTCCAAAATCATAGGAAATAGCAAACTGATTTGGCTTGAAAATGCCCTATTCTCGCCATTTCGCTCGTTTGTCCATCCAAATAGCCACAAAAATTTTAACGGACCACATTGGGACGATCCCCAACCTCCCTGGCATGCCTCGGTTGATTTTCAGCCCGCATCCCGCCCGAACCTACCCGTGAAACCATGGGCTATAGCACACCAATTTGGTTCGAAAATGCCCTATTTGCGCCGTTTCGCCCATTTGTCCACCCAAATGGCCACAAAAATTTAAACGGACCACACTGGGACGATCCCCAACCTCCCTGGCACGCTCTGGTCAATTTTTGAACCACAGCACACCCATACCCTGGGTCCACCCCTGAAACTGTGGGTTATAGCACAACGATTTAACCTAAAAATGCCCCGTTTGCGTTGTTTCGCCCGTTTGTCCTCCCAAATGGCACCAAAAATATAAACGAACCATACTAGGACGATCCTTAATGTCCTTGGATCGCCTCAGTTGATTTTCAGCCAATAGTATGATCGGACCCTGGGACCACCCTTGAAATCGTGGGCTATTGCACACCGATTTAGCTCGAAAATGCCCCATTCATGCCATTTTGCCCGTTTGTCCACCCAAATGGCCACAAAAATTTAAACGGATCACACTGGGAAATCTCGAACCTCCCTGTCCTGCCCCAGTAAATTTTTGGCCCACAGCACGCCTGGAACCCAGGCCCACCCCAAAAATCGTGGGCTATAGCACGCCAATTTAGCCTAAAAATACCCCATTCACGCCATTTCGCTCGTTTGTCCACACAAATGGCCACAAAAATTTGAACGGACCACACTAGGACATTCCCCAACCTCCCTGGCATGTCCCGGTCAATTTTTAGCCCATAGCACGCCCGAACCGTGGGCCCACCCCCAAAACTGTGGGCTATAGCACACCAATTTGGCTCGAAAATTCCTCATCTACGCCGTTTCGCCGGTTTGACCACCCAAATAGCCACAAAAATTTAAACGGATCACACTGGAACGATCCCCAACCACCTGGCATACCTCGGTTGATTTTTGGACCACGTCACACCCGGATCCTAAGCCCACCCCTAAAACCGTGGGCTATACCACACTGATTTAGCTCGAAAATATCCCATTCGCGCCGATTTACCCGTTTGTCCACCCAAATTGCCACAAAAATTTAAATAGACCACACTGAGATGATCCACAACCTCCATGGCATGCCCTGGTCAATTTTCAACCCACCGCACGCCTGGACCTAGGGCTTACCCCCGACACCGTGGGCTATGGCACACCGATTTTGTGCAAAAATGCCCCGTTCGCGCCGTTTCGACCATTTGACCACCCAAATGGCCAGAAAAATTTAAACAAACCTTACTGGGACGATCCCCAACTTCCCTGGCATGCCCCAGACAATTTTCGGCCCATAGCATGCCCAGAACTCGGGCCCACCCCCGAAACCGAGGGCTAAGCACACTGATTTAGCCCGAAAATGCCTCGTTCGTGTCGTGTTGCTAATTTTTCAGCCAAATGTCTAAGAAAATTCAAATGGACCACACTGGGATGATCCCTAACCTCCCTGGCATGCCCCGATCGATTTTTGGCCGACACCACACCCAGATCCTGGGCTCACCCTAGAAACAGTGGGCTATGGCACACTGATTTGGCACGAAAATGCCCAGTTCATGCCGTTTTGCCTGTTTGTCCATCCAAATGGCCACTAAAATTTAAACGGACTACTCTGGGACAATCCCCAACCTCCCTGGCATGCCTCGATTGATTTTCGGCTTACAACACGCCCGAACCCCAGGCCCACCTCCAAAACCGTGGGCTATAGCACATCGATTTGGCCCGAAAATGCCCCATTCATGCCGTTTTGCCCGTTTGTCCACCCAAATGGCCTCAAAAATTTAAACGGACTACACTGGGATGATCCTCAACCTCTCTGGTATGTCCTGGTCGATTTTTGGCCTACAGAACATCCGGACCCCGGGCCCACCCCAACACCGTGGGCTATAGCACACTGATTTGGCCTGAAAATGTCCTGTTCGCGCCGTTTTGCCCGTTTGTCCACCCAAATGGCTACAAAAATTTAAATGGACCACACTAGGATGATCCCCAACCTCTTTAGCATGCCCCGATCGATTTTTGGCCCACATCATGCTCGGACCCCGGGCGCACCTCCGAAATCGTAGGCTATAGCACACTGATTTAGCCCAAAAATAGCCCCTTTGCACCGTTTTGCCCGTTTGTCCACCCAAATGACCACAAAAATTTAAACGAACCATACTAGGATGATCCTCAACCCCCCTGGTATGTCCCAATCGATTTTAAGCCACAACACGCCTGGACCCCGGGCCCACCCCCAAAACTGTGGGATATAGCGCACCGATTTGGCCAAAAAATGCTCCATTCATGCGGTTTAGCCCATTTGTCCTCCCAAATAGCCATAAAAATTTAAACGGACCACACTGGGATGATCCCCAACCTCCTTGGTATGCCCAGATCAATTTTTGGGCCCACCCCCAAAACCAGGGTATAGCACACCGATTTGGCTCGCAAACACCCCATTCGAACTATTTCACCCGTTTGTACACCTAGATAGCCACGAAAATATAAACAGACTACACTGGGATGATCCCCAACCTCCATGGAATGCTCTGGTTGATTTTTGTCTCACAACACGCTCGGACCCCAGGCCCACCCCTGAAACCATGGTCTATAGCACACCGATTTGGCCTGAAAACACCCTATTTATGCCGTTTTGCTGGTTTGTCCACCCAAATGGCCATGAAAATATAAATGGACCACCCTGGGACGATCATCAACCTCTCTGGCAAGCCCCAATAAATTTTTGGCCCATAACACACCCAGACCCCAAGCCCACCGCAGAAATCGTGTGCTATTACACATTGATTTAGCCCGAAAATGCCCCGTTCACGCTGTTTTGCCTGTTTGTCCACCTAAATTGGCATGAAAATTTAAACAGACCACACTGGGATAATCCCCAACCTCCCTAGCACGCCCCAATTAATTTTTAGCCCGCAGCACACCCGTACCCCCCGAAACCATAGGCTATAGCATATCGGTTTTGCCCAAAAATGCCACATTTGCTTTGTTTCGCCCATTTGTCCACCCAAATGGCCACAAAAATTTAAACGGACAACACTAGGATGATCCCTAACCTCCCTGGCATGCTTCCATTGATTTTTGGACCACAACACGCCCGAACCTCGGGCCCACCCCTGAAACCGTAGGTTATTGCACACCGATTTATCCTGAAAATAACCCCTTCATGTTGTTTCGCCCGTTTGTCCTCCCAAATGGCGCCAAAAATATAAACAGACCATACTGTGAGGATCTCGAACGTCCCTAGCACACCTCAGTAAATTTTTGGCCCACAACACAACCGGATCGTGGGCTATAGCAAATCGATTTAGCCCAAAAATGCCCCATTCGCGCAGTTTTGCCCGTTTGTCCACCCAAATGGCCACGAAAATTTAAACGGACCATACTGGGACATCCCCAACCGTCCTGGCATGCCCTAGTCAATTTTTGGCCCACAGCACGCCTGCAACCCAAGTCCACCCCAAAAATCATGGGTTATAGCACACCAATTTGGCCTGAAAATGCCCCGTTCGCGCCGTTTTGCCTGTTTGTCCACCCAAATGGCCACGTAAATTTGAACGGACCATACTAGGACATTCCCCAACCTCCCTAGCACGCCCTGGTTAATTTTTGGCCCATAGAACGCCTGGGCCCACCCCCAAAACCATGGGTTATAGCACACCAATTTGGCTAATAAAATGCCCAGTCCGTGCCGTTTTGCCCGTTTGACCACCCAAATGGCCATGAAAAATTAAATGGATCATACTGGGATGATCCTCAACCTCTCTGGCACACCCCGGTCGATTTTCGGCTGACAAAATGCCCGGACCCCAAGCCCACCCCCAAAACCGTGGGCTATAACACACTGATTTGGCCTAAAAATATCCCATTCACGCCGTTTTGCCCGTTTGTCCACCTAAATGGCCACAAAAATTTAACCGGACAACACTGGGATGATTCCCAACCTCCCTGGCATGCCCTAATTGATTTTTGGCCCACAGCATGCTCGGACCCTGGGCCTACCCTGACATCATGGGCTATAGCACACCAAGTTGGCACAAAAATGCCCCGTTCGTGCCGTTTCGACCTTTTTGTCCACCCAAATGGCCACAAAAATTTAAACAGACCATACTGGGGAGATTCCCAACCTCCCTGGCATGCCCGAGTTAATTTTTGGACCACAGCACGCTCAAAAACTAAGCCCAGCCCCGAAACCATGGGTTAAGCACGCCAATTTAGCCTGAAAATGCCTCATTTGTGATGTTTTACTCATTTTTCCACCCAAATGGCTACAAAAATTTTAATGGACCACACTAGGAAGATCCCCAACCTCCCTGGCACGCTTCGATAGATTTTCAGCCCACAGTTCGCCCGTACCCCAGGCCCAAACCCGAAACCGTGGTATTTAGCACATCGATTTGGCCCGAAAATGCCCCATTTGTGCCGTTTAGCCCGTTTGTCCACCAAAATGGCCACAAAAATTTAAACGAACTACACTGGGATGATCCCCAAACTCCCTGGCATGCGCCGATAGATTTTTGTCACACGGTACGCCCGGACCCCGGGCCTAACCCCAAAACCGTGAGCTATAGCATATCGATTTAGCCCAAAAATACCCCGTTTGTGCTGTTTCGCCCATTTGTCTACCCAAAAGGCCACAAAAATTTAAACGGACTATACTGGGATGATACCCAACCTCACTGGCACACCCTAGTTAATTTTCGGCCCACAACACGTCCGAACTCCGGGCCCACCCCCGACACCGTGGGCTATAGCACACTGATTTGGCTCGAAAATGACCTGTTCATGTTGTTTCACCCGTTTGTCCACCCAAATAGCCACGAAAATTTAAACGGACCCCACTAGGATAATCCCCAACCTCCCAGGCATGCCCTGGTTGATTTTTGGCCCACAGCACGTCCGGACCCCGGGCCAACCCCTGATACCACGGGCTATAGGACATCGATTTGGCCTGAAAATATCCCGTTTGAGATGTTTCTCCCGTTTGTCCACCCAAATAGCCACAAAAATTTAAACAGACTACACTGGAATGATCCCCAACCTCTCTAGCATGCCCCGATCGATTTTTGGCCCACATCACCCGAACCCCCAGCCCACCCCCAAAATCGTAGGCTATAGTATACTGATTTAGCCCAAAAATCCTCTGTTCGTGCTGTTTTACCTGTTTTTCCACCCAAATGGCCACAAAAATTTAAACAAACCACACTGAGAGGATCCCCCACTTTCCTGGCACGCCCTGATTGATTTTCAACCCACAACACACCCGAACCCGAGACCCACCCCCGAATCTGTGGGCTATAGCACACCGATTTGGCCTGAAAACGTTGCGTTCGTACCATTTCCTTCGTTTATATACCCAAATGGCCAAAAAATTTAAACAGACCACACTAGGATGATCCCCAACCTCCCTGGCACGCCCCGATTGATTTTTGGCCCACAGCACGCCCGTACTCGAGGCCCAATCCCAAAACCATGGGCAATAGTACACCGATTTGACTCAAAAATGCCCCGTTCGCACCATATCGCTCGTTTGTCCACCAGATGGCCACAAAAATTTTAACGGACCACCCTGGGATGATCCCCAACCTCTCTGGCATGCCCTGGTCAATTTTCAGCCCACAACACGCCCGAATCCCGGGCGCACCCCTGAAACCGTGGGTTATAGCACACCAATTTGGCCTGAAAACACCCCGTTCGGGATGTTTCACCGATTTGTCTACCCAAATGGCCATGAAAATATAAACGGACCATACTGGGATGATTTCCAACCTCCCTGATACGCCCCGGTTGATTTTAGGCCCACAGGACGCTCGTACCCCCGGACCACCCCCAAAACCGTCGGCTATAGCACACCAATTTGCCCCGAAAATGCCCCATTCACGTTATTTTGCCCGTTTGTCCACCCAAATGGCCACAAAAATTTAAAAAGACCACACTGGGATGATCCCCAACCTCCCTAGCATGCCCTGGTTTATTTTCGTCTCACAGCACGCCCGGACCCCAGCCCACCCAAAAATCTGTGGGCTATAGCACACCAATTTGGCCCAAAATTTCCCCGTTTGCACCATTTCTCCCATCAGCACGCCCAAATAGCCACAAAAATTTAAACGGACCATACTAAGATGATCCCCAACCTCTCTGGCACGTCCTTGTTTATTTTTAACCCACAACACACCCGGACCTTGTGCCCACCCTCCAAAACCATGGGCAATAGCACACCAATGTGGCTTGAAAATGTCTCGTTCCTGCCATTTCGCTCGTTTGTCCTTCCAAATGGCCACAAAATTTTAAACGGACTAAACTAGGACAATCCCCAACCTCCCTGGCATGCCCCGATCGATTTTTGATGTACAACATGCCTGGATCCCAAGCCCACCTAAGAAACCAAGGGCTATAGCACACCGATTTGGCACGAAAATCCGCTGTTTCGCCCGTTTGTCCATCAAAATGGCCACAAAAATTTAAATGGGCTACACTGGGACATTCTCCAACCTCCCTGACATGCCTTGGTCAATTTTTTAACCACAGTATACTCGAACCCCAGACCCACCCCTAAAACCGTGGGTTATAGCACGCCGATTTAGCCCAAAAATGCCCCGTTCGCGTTATTTTTCCCGTTTGTCCACTCAAATAGCCACAACACTTTAAGCAGACCACACTGGGATGATCCCCAATCTCCCTGGCATGCCCCGATTAATTTCTGTCCCACAGCACGCCCGAAACCCAGGACCACCACCAAAAGCGTGGGCTATAGCACACCGATTTAGCCCGAAAATGCCCCGTTCGTGCCATTTCCCACGTTTGTCCACCCAAATGGCCACAAAAATTTGAACGGACAATATTGGGATATTCCCCAACCTCCCTGGCACGCTTCAGTCAACTTTTGGCCCATAGCACGCTCGAACCCCGGGCCCACCCCCGATACCGTGGGTTATAGCACACCGATTTGGCCCGAAAATATCCCGTTCGCTATTTCGCTCGTTTGTCCACCCAAATGGCCATGAAAATTTAAACGGACCACACTAGGACGATCCTCAACCTCCTTGGCATGCCCCGGTCGATTTTCAGCCCACAACACACCCGGACCCCAGGCCCACCTCCGAAACCGCAGGCTATAGCACACCGATTTGGCATGAAAATGCCCCGTTCACGCCTTTTGCTCGTTTGTCCACCCAAATGGCCATGAAAATTTAAACGGACCACACTGGGATGATCCCAACCTCCCTGGTATGCCCCGATCAATTTTTGACCCACAGCATGCCCGGACCCCGGGCCCACCCCCAAAACCGTGGGCTATTGCACACCGATTTGGCCCGAAAAGTCCCCGTTCGTGCCGTTTTGCCCGTTTGTCTACCCAAATGGCCAAAAAAATTTAAACGGACCAAACTGGGATGATCCCCAACCTCCCTGGCACGCCCCGACCGATTTTTGACCCACAGCATATCCGGACCTCGGGCCCACCCCCAACACCGTGGGCTATAGCACACCGATTTGGCCCAAAAATATCCCGTTCACGCCGTTTTGCCCATTTGTCCACCCAAATGGCCATGAAAATTTAAATGGATCACACTAGAAAGATACCCAACCTCTCTGACTCACCCCGGTCGATTTTGTCCCACAGCATTCCCGGACTCCGGGCCCACCCCTGAAATCATGGTCAATAGCACACTGATTTGGCTTGAAAATGCCCCGTTCTCGCCATTTCACGCGTTTATCCATACAAATAGCCACAAAAATTTAAATGGACCACACTGGGACGATCCTCAACCTCCCTGGCTCGCCTCGATCGATTTTTGGCTCGCAGCACGCCCGAACCCACCCCCAAAACCATGGGCTATATCACACCTTTGGCCCAAAAATGCCTCGATTATGCTGTTTTTCCCAATTATGTCACAACTCAAAAACGAGGGTCATGATGACACTTGTTGCGGTGTACCTTGACAAGTAAGCCTATCACCCAATCTGATACGAATAGAGAAAAAGACAGAAATACCCTAAGGTAAGGCTTCTAGAATGAAGTCGAACCATATAAATAATCATAACAATGCGGAAAGAACTTATCCAAACTACTACTCATGCCCAAAACCATATGTCAATAGTGTAAGAACTACTAATACAATCCAAGCGTCAAATACATCGGAAAAATAACCACAAAGGAATAATAACTGTCTCTGAATACTCGTAAAGACATTACTGGTATAGAAAGATAGAGGTGAATTTTGGATGCATGAATATCCAACCGCAACCTTGGAAGCTCCAACAATCGCCGAATCAAGTAAGCTGAGGCGTACTCGAGCTAGGACCTGCACCGAAAGGGCGCAGTAGGCATGCGTACGGTCCACTTGTACTCAGTAGGTATCATAGGCCGACCAAGAAAAGTGGTAAATAAAGCATACAAAATATGCACTAAGGGCACGTCACCTGCAAGTAACAGTTTTAGTATATCTCACATATATTACAAAAACACACCAAGATGTAGAACCCAAGTATACATTATGTCACATATAAATAGAATAAGAGAGAACATGTAGATACAAGATCATCAAATACAAGTAAAGGAAGGTAAGACAAATACATAGATGACAAGTCAATAAGGCAATACTGTTGACACCTAATTTTCGCCCTCCATAATCCAATTTAATTTTGAGTTTCTTTGATTTTCAAATAAAATCACAACAATTATTTTTCCCAAATAAATGCATTTTAAAATAGGTATTTGGGCTAAATTTTTCATTTAAGTGATAATTATATATTTTAGTATTTGCATTTACGAGATTGTATAAATGATGTCATTTAAATGAACATTTTCATCAAAATTGGACTTTAAATTAAGGATTATTTGGAAAATAAATTTAAATAATTAAATCTTGATTTAAATATAATTTATTCTTACAAATAATTTATTTGGAGAAATACTTGTGTGGTTTTATTAAACCAAGAAGCTCGAGATTGAACAAGGGATTAATTCGTATCTAATTTCAATTGAATTTAGTCAATCTATTTAAATTTGGATCTTAATTGAAATCAATTCGGCCATAATTTCAATGCAATTGGTCGATTGAGTTTAATTAGGCTAAATTTTAAATGAAATTGCCTAAAGTCTTTTTTTTTTTGGCTATTTAATAAATAGCCTAACCTATCCATATCCTAATTTAATTGATGGTTGTTTTAAATTAATCCCCAATTTCCCAAGCCCAACACGACAACCCAATAATTGTTAACCCAACCCACCAACCCCTTTTTCTTCTAATTAAACCTAACAGCCTATTTAAATAGCAGTCCAACCATGCTCCAGCCCAACTCACAATCTTGACCCGTCCCAAACATCCCTCTTCTCTCTTCCATCAGCTATACCAATAGCGTACAATAGCACATCCAAACGACAACTCCTCTAACCTATTTTCCATACCCAAATCACCAACAACAATCGACCTTCAGCAAAAAAACATCAAAAATCGACCCAGGAAAACTTTAACAAGTTTGTTCTTGTCTAAAAGCCTCCCTCTTTGCTTGAATTTGTGCATTCTCACGTGATTAGCACAATATTTAACATGAAATCACCTCAAAGCTTCTAGAAATGGGTGAGTTGGCTCACCCCTAACGTCCAAATTCCATGAATCTCGGGACTATTGGTACGATTTCGTACGAATGTGGCTGGTTTCCATTCGTTTTTGGTGAAATTCGTTTTACCCAAATAGGATTGGTCCACGGATGATGAATTCCTATCAAGAAAACAACGAAAGGAGTACTACTGATTGACGAAAACAGGTTGTGGAGGGGAAATTTTTGAATTGGAAATTCAAAATTCCTTTTTCCGAATTCCTAAAATACCCCAATTCTATCTTCTATATAAGTATCCTTTGGGTCATTGTTTTAGGGTTCAAAAATTCTTGAAAGGTTTTGAGGGGATTTTTCTCTTCTTTCCAGGTTGGGAATTTGGGGTTTGAAAGGGGGGGATTCTCTTTCTTTTGGGTCACTGTTTTTAGAATTTGAAATTGGGAGTTGGGAAAAAATTGATAGAAAATCGAGGGGGGTGAAAATTTTTTGTAGAAATCCTGAGGGTTGAAAATTGGTCGAGAGGGCTAGTCGTCGATTGCTCGAAACTCTAGAGAAGTTGATTTTCGGTGGTGTTAAAATCCGATATTATCTTGAAAGTCTTGTTTTGCTGCCATGAAATAGGTAACTCCCCGCTCCATTTAGTTTCCTTTATTTCTTCTTCATCTCACCATTCTGTAGATATAATGATATTTGTGATAATCTTCTGTGCTGGGAATTAGCTGTTGTAGAGGCTTTGAAGGCTATAGGTTCTGGTGAAAGATGTGTTTATTGCATGATATATGACTTTCATCATCTTTAGTTTGAATTCATGATTTGCCATTTATTCGAGGCATTTTTGATTGAGCTAATACTCTCATTTTGTGTGCTGTTGGTGGCAATAGCCGGATTTTGAATTAAAGTTTGTATCTTTGATTGTATTCCCTAGTCCTAGCCATGTGTTGATCTATTTGTAGTTGATATGTAAAGGTATTTCAACTGTCATTATTATTAGATAGTATCGCAGTTGTCGAGCTGGCATGTTGCTGGTAGAGTTACCTCTCAAGAGTCTTTGGTTTCTCATAAGCCAAGAGGACGATGAGTAAGATCCAAAATACGCTAGGAAGTCAAAGGATCCCTCGATAGCCATGTCGTTCGAACGAGAAGGAGGACCGTAATGATGTGTTGACTTATTTGTCATTACTGTGTGACAGTCTCAGATTGTTTTTTTCTATTTAACTGGTAACACCACCCGAAGGACTGCCTCGAGAGCTCATCTGGCTTTCCAATGCCAAAAGAAACAATGAGATATGTCCAAAGTCATACCAGAAATCGTATAATTCTCCGATGACCATTTTAATTGTTAAAAATCTCGTATTTTAGAATTCGTTGAAAAGAGGATGGAAGTGAGAACAATACCCCTGCCCCTCCCCTGCTTTAATTTGAAAGTTGAGCCTATTTTGGTATCAAAATTTGAAATTTATTTTCCGTTCTTCCTTTAGATTTTTATCCAGTTTGGTTTTTTCTTTTGTTAGAATGATAAATGCGATATTGCCCTGTTGATTTACTAAACACTTGAGTATGCCTGTTCGAAAAGGATGTTTCAATTCTGTTGTTACATTATGTACGCAATTTGTGTTTAGACTAAAGATTCTCGATGATTTTTCTTGGTCAAGAAAGAAGGGATGAAGTCATAGTCCCTTTTACTCTTGAAAGCGAGGTTGAGATGTGAAGTAGAGTATTACAGTTATCTACTCCCATTTTCGAGAGTCTACTGCCAGTGTTTCCTTTTGGTGCATCCAGGATCCCTAAGTGCTTTCCCGCCCTTGTTTACTTTGTTCGGTTATCACGTAATAATTGTCGTAATCACCCTATGATTTTATATACCGAAAGGAGTTCATTAAAGTGCGATTTACATTCTGCTAGGTTGTTTTCCTCTAGTCCTGTTGATATCCCCTTAAATTTTAGTTTAAAAATTAATTCAACTTCTCTTTCTGTTACTGCTTGGAAACCTGCTAGTCATCCATGCTACTGTTTTGCCTTTATGAGCATATCTCGGTATTCACTAATCGACTTATAATTATTAAAAATCCATGTCATAATATGTCCTCAATCGGTTAGGTACTGGGTTCCCCGTATCCTTTTCCTTCATTATATTGATACCATGTTAGTTACTTTAATTCTTCTACCTTGATTGCGCTTATTATGTGAGATGATATGTGTGTCCTATCATTCCCAATTATTTTTCGATTATTTGTTAGGACTCCTGTTTCTTTACTTATGTAGTGAATATGTACAAATTTCCTTCATGTTTTCTTTCCTCTTTAGTTGATCATGTATTAATATGTTCTTTATTTTCTTGCTTTGCATGAATCTATCTTGGAGTCCTAAATGGACTCTTTCCCTTTGCATTCCCTAATGGGCCCAAGAGGCCTACCTCGTTGAACTATGCCCAAGAGAAGGTCCAAAAGCCCATCGTTTGGCGTATGGATACGAGAAGACGGGAGGAAAGGAAATGGATTAAAGTCCTACGTTCGAAGCGGCTAAGAGACAAAAGTCTCATCTGTTATTTTTATTTTAGTTTATTTATTGTTGTCTTTATGTATTTTATTTATTTTATTTATTCATTTGGGCCTCGAAGCCAAAGTTGTATTTAATACAGGTGAAGTGAAAACTCGAGCCGAAAAGGGCTCGAAAACATAGAATTAGGACAGGTAAAAAATGGGTCAAAAACCCAACTAGATTAGGACAGGGTCGACGGTTTGGGCTTAGCCTAAATCACTACTTCTCCCCTTTTCCCTTTTTCTATTTGCTTACTTGCTTTACTTGTGTTTTGCAAACCTAGTAAAATCCTTGGTCAAGTCGCTAAAAAATTAGTTTTGCATAAACACCAGAATATTCCTAAAATCGCTTTTCTTTTCAAAAAAAATAAAACTTTTTTCAAGGTTAATCAAAGACTATTTTCAAACAGTCCGGATAACCGCAAGTTAGCGGAGGTTTTAGGTGCCTAACACCTTCCTAAAACGTTAATAGGAACCGCTTATCTAGAATCTCTAACTTAAAACGATTTTTCTGTTTTGAATCGTTTGAAAGTATTTTTAAAGTTTTCTTAATTCTTTTTCAAAATTAAGTGGCGACTCTTCTCAAAAAGTCAAAATTTCCGCAAAACAAAAATGGCGACTCCGCTGGGGATTTTTAACTAGGTTCTAACCAAATATTTGATTTCGTCTTTTGATTAACTCTTTATGTGTTTGTATGTTTTTATTCTGTAAAGTTTAACTATCGCATCTCATAAGATATTCCTGCATTATTTAAACTGTTTTGGGGTTTCGTGGATGTCCCGGCCCCTGTTGTTCAATTCCAAAATGTGTTGGAAATACGAACGATTTATTAGCACGTGAGTCGTCTGATGGTTGTTCGTATTTTCAAACTCAAGTTGTCCGCTTGAGAACCAGTGTTCAAACCCACTCTACACACTTAGGATAGAACGAAACCAAAACCTTATTTTAGGCATGAGCCTAGGACGATCCAATACCCGAGCGGGGTATTGAGCCCATTAGAAAACTCGTCCTCCATCTATTGACCCCGATTCAATTACAGACGAATCATATTTATGTGTTGAAAAAAATATATGCTTGTCTAATTCAATCTATTACCCTCTGGGGACTGGGGAAGGCTTATCTTTGCCAGTTTCCATGTAGGATATGCTTAACCGCATTCCCCCAAAAAGTTCACGATGGTTACTAAACCCGATGATTTCTTGAAACCATGGTGGGATCACATGAGCACAGAAGAGAGAAAGATTGTTAGAACACACATCGAGCATCTGCCTTCTTTGATCGAGATGGACGCTTCGCCTGAAATGATCCATGTACTAATAACTTTTTGGGATGATCATAATATGGTATTTCGCTTCGGGGATGTTGAACTGACTCCTACCATTGAAGAGGTATTGATTTGTTATGAGAGTACTAAAATGTGTTTTAACAGAAGGGAGACACCTGATAAGAACATTTTAGTCCCAGTTGTATGGGATCGTCAAAAGATCAAGGAGGTATTTTTAACTGACGACAACACCTGGCTAGAAGAACGTGATGGAGCAAATATCACTTTTCATGAGTTGTATCATCAGTTCGGAAGATTCAATGCTTTTCACAAATTTGGACATAAATTTGAGTCAGAAGCAAAATGGAAGGAGACGAGAGCCTTTGCGTTCGCGGTAGGCCTACTTGGAACCATGGTGTTCCCATAGGGGGAAAATGGCACAATTCATCCAAGGGTTGTCTCAGTGACCCATGCACTCTTCTTTGGAATGAAGTACAATTCTAAAAAGGTATTCCACAACTTAGCTCCCATGATTGTCACCGACATATATTGATCTTTGGGAAGATGTCAAGTCGAGAACCATTTCTTTCAAGGCTGCAACCTTATATTGCAACGGTGGATGATGATGCATTTGGTGAAAAATCCTAGAACGGTACAACCTGATCACAAAACAAGATGGAATTTGCTAGAATCACACGACATGTGGTTGTTTTTACACAAGTTCAAAAGGGAAGCATCTCATGAATTTTGGTTTAAGACTCTTGGAGAATTAAGAGATAACGATGTGCAATGGTCCATTAACTATCTTCGTTCAGGGAAATACACTATTCAAGAGGGCGAGAGTCCTTTTCTAGCGCTTTTGGGTCTCAGGGGAACCCGTCCCTACAATCCTGGCAGAGTTCTTAGGCAATTCAAGATCAAGCAGGAGACACCTCAAATCGATTCTATGCTCAGATTCTTCACCGAGTATGATGAAAGCGAGCCCCCGCTCAAAGACTACATGATAAACGGATGGAGAAGAAAAAGGTGAACGAAAGTCTCTTTTCATATAGGGTATGAACCTAAAGTCAGCGACACTTACAAGGAGTGGTTAAAAAAGAGCCTCGCCGAAGCATTGATTTCGGGGCCAAACGTGCCCACTCGGGTCGTGGATGTAGAATCCGAGCATCAGATCCGACTCCAAAGGCTTCAAGATGAGTTTCAGAAAAGTGAAATCACGCACCGACAGATGCATGTAGAAGATGCTTTAACAATACGTATGTTGAGGGAAGAGTTGAAAAGAGCTAGGCAAGAGGCTGATGATGCTAGGCAATGTTTAATCGATTTGGATGATAGCATGTCCTCCCAACTCGATAGTATAGGAAAAATGACTTACGATAGCAAAACACAGTTATGCGGGAGTCATCTGATCATCAATAGGTATCAAATAGCACAGGAGGTGAACAAGGCAAAGGCAGACGAAGGAGCCTCCGGTAGCTAGTTTTTATATTTCTCCTGCATGGGAACTTATCTTCTTTCATGTTTTTCCCTTTTTCCCTAAAGATTGTATCCCTCTTTTGTTATCTTTTGTAGGCATTTATGCCCTTTTTCGTGTCTATATAAGTTGGGGGATAATGGATTGACTTTAAGGAAACATATATTTTCTTCAAAATCGTTAGGCCTGAACCCTTGGCTCAAAAAGGGTCACCCCAGTTAGGATATACATTATTATAATATTTTGTATAATATAATTGTCTTATGTGCTTATGTGTATTTGTTTGAATCAAAGGCAAGTTTATCCGTTATGCTCCTATGGATGAATTTGGCTATGACTCAAACAACTCTACGTGGTTATTTCTTGTCAAATATTTTGCATTACTTATCACATACGAAAACTAACACATCTGCCATTGAGTTGTTTTACTTTACAGATAATAGAAACTACTCTGTGTTGATATAAGCTGGAAGAACATCCCTACTTCACCCGGTCAAAAGCGCGCAAAATCCCATCCTCTGACCATCATTTAATAATGACTGGAAATGATGAAGAAAATGCATTGACCATCAGTGACAATGTAATAGCGGAACAGAATGAGATGATTGCGAAGCTTGCAAGAAAGTTAGAAATGCTTCAGGAGGAAATAAATCGCACTCAAGATTTGGCTAACCTGGCCATCACTGTCAATGCTCCCGCTCCTGGAGGACACGGGACTCCACTCCAAATTTCTTCTCTCAGTACGCCTATTCTCGAGAATCAGCCAAATAACGCATCATCCATTTTGCTTCTCAAATTGTCCAAAACACCAATCGCGAAAATAACCCAGATGTCTATCATCCACAAAATCCATCTCTAACCCCGCAAAACCCATCTCCAAATTCATTCCCAAATCCCCAAAACCCATTTGCAAATCAACAAAATTCATGCCCAAATCCACAAGATTTACTCCCAAATCCACAAAATCCATCCCCAAATCTTCCATCGAATCTATCCCCGAATCCACGTTTCCAAATTCGCAAAATCCTTCTTAGATGCCACCAAAATACTCGCAAATTCTACAAAACCTTTCTAAATTTCAAAACGTCCTCCCCATCTACCAACCAACTTCCTTTCATCCGCAAAATCAAGCCTCCCTGCCAAATCCTCCTTATGCCATCATATCCCTCGACATCTATAATCCCCTTTCTAATCCCGAGATGGACCATTACGAAGAAAAGAAAAAAGAGTGGAGGACCGAGCATGAAATGAAGTTGCTAGCTATGAATGAAGATATCACGAGGATAAAAAAATCTCATGGATCGAGGGACCACGATGATTTAGGGTACGATGACTTATGTGTTCACCCTGGAGTAGATCTACCAGAAGGGTACAAGGTCCCTAAGTTTGAAGTGTTCAACGGTACCAAAAACCCAATGGCCCATCTGAGAAGGTATTGTGATCAAATGGTAGGGGTAGGGAAAAATGAAGCATTATTGATGCGTTTGTTCAGCCGGAATTTAAATGGCGAAGCCTTAGAATGGTTCATGTCTCAGGAACTAAAAAAATGGACTGGTTGGAGAGCATTGGCCAAGGGTTTCCTTGACAGGTTTGTATTTAACAGTGAAATAGTCCTTGACCGATATTCACTAGATTGGATCAAATAGAGAAGTGATGAGTGTTTCCGAGACTATGCTTTCCGTTGGAAGAAAGAAGCTTCCAAAGTGCAACCCCCCATGTCTAAGAAAGAAATGGTATCTATGTTCTCTTGCGCTCAAGAAAGAGAATATTATACCAGGATGGTGTCCGCTGTCAGGGCGACTTTTGCAGATTTGGTAAAAATAGGAGAATCGCTAGAAGAAGGTATTTAGACAGGAAAAATTATCAAGACCCCAACATTGTCTGGGACTGCTATGTTCTCGAAGAAGAAAAAGGAGGTTGTGGGCACGATTTCTGCTGATTCTATTGCAAAAATAAAAAAGAGGTTCAACTCTAGAAATATTTTCTCTTCTCTGCCGTCACCAAACTTTCAGCATGTATTCTACACTCATCCCCAATACCAAGCTCCACTCCCAAATGTCCAACCTTAGTACCAAACTCCACTCCCAAATGTCCAACCCCAATACCAAACTCTACTCCCAAATATCCAACCCCAGTACCAAGATCCGCTCCCAAATGTCCAATCTCAATGCCAAGCTCCACAGCTAAATATTTTTCCCCAATACCAAGTTTCACCACCGAATTATCAGCCTCATGTCCAATCCACTATTCCAAACAACCGAACAAATATCCAAGCACCTCCAAATTATCATCAAGTTCCTTCTCATGCAAACCAGAAACATTATAACCGTCCGCGTCCAAACATCGAAAAGAAACCTCCCCGAAACTTCACGCTGCTGGCTGAAAGTCGTACCAAACTATTTGAAAGATTAAAGAATGCCTGTCATTTACAACCGATCCAGCCAAAGCCTGTCAATCCCAGCTCTCGATTTTATCATCCTGATCAAAATTGTGCCTATCATTTAGGAGCAGTATGGCACAGTACCGAGGACTGTATTAGCTTGAAACATCAGATACAAGTTCTGATTGATCAAAAGGTCATCACGCTTCAGTCACCGACGCCAAATGTCAACAGTAACCCATTGCCTAATCATGGGGGACCTACAGTTAACATGATTGAAATAGAAGGAGAATGGGCGTCTGGCAAGACTATTATTAAGGTGAATTTAAAAAAGTGCAAAAGCGCTGAAAAGATAGAGAGAGCTTTGGCTGCCTTAAGAGTCAATGAGAAATCCCCATTTATAGTGATGACGGCCCCGACTCAAGTGTACACTCCCCCGCCAAGGAAGGAATTTATTGTACAGACCGCTGCTGTCCAAGGGATGACGCGATTAGGATGATGCTACATTCTTGAAAAATTGACCAACAAAAAGGATTCACAAAAAAAGCCAATCACTGAAGGGGAGACTGAGGAATTTTGGAGGCATATGCAACCAAAGGACTATTCAATTATCAAACATTTAGAGAAGACTCCTGATCAAATTTCTGTTTTGGCATTATTAATGAGTTCGCAATACCACCGACAGGCTTTATCGAAGGTCTTGGATGAAGCGTATGTTCCCACAGGGACGAGTGTTGAGAACTTGGCTGCGATGATAGGAAATATTGTGGGAAGTCATCGCATATCATTCAGCGATAAAAAGTTACCATTTGAAGGAGTGATGCATAACAAGGCCTTGCACGTCACTGTTATTTATCGAGACAACATGATTAATCAGGTATTGATAGATGACGGATCTGGTGTGAACATTTTTTCTCTCTCCAAATGGGCTATGACTTGGGAAAAAATTGCCAAAGCCACGTAAATGTAAGAGAATTTGATGGAAAGCAGAGAGATACCATAGGTGAAATTGATTTGTACATCCAAATGAGACCTGCTGAATTCAAGACTAAGTTTCATGTTATGGATATTCATCCTAGTTACAACCTGCTCTTGGGAAGACTATGGATACATGGTACAAAGGCAGTTTCATCACCTTTTCATCAGTTATTGAAGTTTATTTGGGAGGATCATGAAATGGTTATCCAAGGGGAAGGAAGCCGAGCGAATCATCCCAATGGTTATGTGCCGGTGATTGAAGATGTTCCAAAGGGTAGTAGCTTCTATACAGTGGAAATTGTAAATGCTGTAGAAAAGAATCTGATGCTCAAAGCTCCAATGCCTTCTGTCTACAAAATGGTTGGGACTGTGATATTGAGAAATGGGTTCGAGCCTGGTCAAGGTTTGGGTAAGAATCTACAAGGAATTATTAAGCTCGTTATGATCCCAGAGAAAGCCTTTAAGTATGGGTTAGGATATCGGCCTACCAAGGAGAATGAGATTGAGAATAAGTCAAAGGCGAGTCTGTTTAGGCCCTTACCACTCCTGTACCAGTCATTTCCCGTGTGTGAGATATCGAATGATGAAGGTCTTGGGGATGGGATAGGAGATCTGTTCGAAGGATACAATGCTCTACTAGATGATTTCCCAAAGTCCGGTGGGGTGAAGAAGATTGCACCAGGGGAGGCCTTGCAAAACTGGACCTCCACCCCATTCATAACTCGTCACCCATCGTGTTAGATGAAAGAGCAATTACTAATAGTTTTTAAAATCGGTGATGATTCGGAGGAGGCCCCGCGATCCACCCTTTATATCTCAAATTTCCTTTTCGTATTTTTACTACTTTCAAAAGGCATGGGCTTGTGTCTGCACGAGTCATGAGCCATATTTTGTAATTATCTCTCAAATTTTGATGAAAGGCTTTCCTTTATTTTAAAAAAAAAATTATTTTTCGAAACACCACTATTCGCATATTTTATTATTATCTTGTTATCATCTAACTTGGTTTGTTTATTTATTACAGTAACAGTAACTCAAAACCTGTCAATGTCATGTCATGTCAAAGCATAGACGAACAAAATAAGGGGAATGATAATAATTGGAAGGAAGGTGATGAGAAACGATTAGTTGAAGATATAGAGGAGTTTGAGAACCAAGAGAAGCCCAACCTAGAGGAAACTGAAACAGTCTACCTAAGAGATTATGATGAAATCAAAGAAACAAGTGTCAATGTCCACCTGGCGAAAGCACAAAAGAGAGAGCTCATTCACCTATTGCGGGAATACATTAACTTGTTTGCCTGGTCCTATGATGATATGCTGGGATTAAGCACCAGCATTGTGTCGCATAAGTTGCCGATAAATCCTGAGTTTGATCCAGTCAAGCAAAAAATGTGGAAATTCAAGCCAGATTTAAGTCTAAAGATCAAGGAAGAAGTGACAAAACAAATCCTATCTAAGGTTGTGGAGGTCACAAAATATCCGACATGGCTAGCCAATATTGTCCCGGTGCCGAAGAAGGACGGCAAGATTCGAATTTGTGTTGACTATAGAGACTTGAATAGAGTCATTCCTAAAGATAATTTTCCGCTGCCCAACATCCACATCCTCATTGATAATTTTGCAAAACATGAAATGCAGTCTTTTGTTGATTGTTTTGCTGGGTATCATCAGATATTGATGGATGAGGAAGACGCAGAAAAGACTACTTTTATTATGCCCTGGGGTGTTTATCATTACAGGGTAATGCCTTTTGGCCTCAATAATGCGGGTGCAACATATATGAGAGCTATGATGATAATTTTCCATGATATGATTCATAAAGAGATTTAGGTATACGTGGATGATGTAATTATCAAATCCCGCGAGAGTTCGGATCATCTGACCCATGTGGAGAAATTCTTCAACAGATTAAGAAAGTACAATTTGAAGTTAAATCCTGCTAAGTGTGCTTTTGGTGTGCCATCAGGGAAGTTACTGGGATTCATAGTCAGCAGGAGAGGCATCGAGCTAGACCCATCCAAAATCAAGACAATTCAGGATTTGCCACCGCCGAGGACCAAGAAGGAGGTTATGAGTTTCATGGGCTGTTTGAATTACATTAACAGGTTCATTGCTCAGTCAACAGTCATATGCGAGCCAATTCTCAAGATGTTGAAGAAAAATGCATGGAATGAGCGGACAGAAGAATGTCAGAGAGCTTTCGACCGCATCAAGGAATATTTGTCTGCACCGCCGGTTTTGGCTCCGCCCAGAGAAGAAATTTCATTACTGCTTTACCTATCAGTCTCAAAAAATGCTTTCAAATGTGTCCTTGGACAACATGATGAGACCGGTAGGAAAGAGAAAGCCATCTACTACTTGAGTAAGAAGTTTACACCATATGAAGCCCGTTACACTCTCGTAGAAAGGACATATTGCGCTTTGACTTGGGCCACACAAAAGTTGAGGCATTATCTGTCGTCATACATAACATTCCTTATCTCGAGAATGGATCCATTGAAGTATATATTCCAGAAAGCCATGCCCATGAGAAAGCTAACCAAATGGCAAATTTTGTTGAGTGAGTTTGACATTGTATATGTAACTCAAAAGACAATCAAGGGGAAAGCTTTATGAGCCACTTCGGACTTATTTCCCAGATGAGGAAATTTTATTCGTAGGAGAAAATATTACAGAAATTTACCTCGGATGGAGGTTATTCTTTGATGGGGCGGTCAACTTCAAAGATTCAGGAATCGGAGCAGTTTTGGTGTCAGAAATGGTTCAACATTATCCGGTAACTGCTAAGTTGCGTTTCCCATGCACCAACAACATGGACGAATATGAAGCTTGCATCTTAGGTCTCAAATTGGCACTTGATATGGGAGTTCGTGAATTGCTAGTCATTGGGGATTCAGACTTACTGGTTCATCAGGTACTAGGAGAATGGACGGTAAAAAATTCCAAGATTACTTCTAATGTGGAGCTGGTGCAAAATTATGTGGAAAATTCAAAGAAGTTGATTTCAGACATATCCCAAGGATGCAAAATGAGTTTGTTGATGCTTTGTCCACTATATCCTCCAAGATTCAGCACCTGAATTAAAGTTACATTGATCCTTTGGAAATAAGCTTGAAGGAGCAACCCGCCCATTGTGCACACGTCGAAGAGGAGCCTGATGGGAAGCCATGGTATTATGACATCAAAAGATATTTAGAATCTGGAATATATCCTGAAGAGGCCAGTAACAACCAAAAGAACAGAATCTGGCGTTTGGCGAAGAACTATTTTCCAAGTGGGGAAATCCTTTTTAGAAGGACTCCAGATTTGGGATTCTTAAGATGCATCGACGCTGCAGAAGCCAATAAATTGATAAAAAAAAGTACACACTGGAGTTTGTGGTCCCCACATGAACGGGTTCTCCCTTGCTAGAAAGATCCTGAGAACCGATTACTTCTGGATGACTATGGAAACTTATTTGTAGCAGGTATGTGCAGAAGTGTCCAAAATATCAGATGCACGGAAATTTGATTCGAATGACTCCACATGAGCTTCATGCAATGAATTTACCTTGGCCTTTCGTAGCTTGGGGCATGGATGTTATTGGACCAATAGAGCCACCGGCATCGAATGGGCATAGATTTATTTTGGTTGCTATTGACTACTTTACTAAGTGGGTCGAAGCTGCTTCATATAGAGCCGTCACTAAGAAAGTGGTTGCAAATTTTGTCAGGAATAGCTTGATTTGCTGATTTGGAGTGCCAGAATCGATCATTACTGATAATAGGGCAAACTTGAATAGTCACTTGATGAATGAGATTTGCGATCATTTTAAAATAGTGCATCGCAACTCGACCGCATATCGTCCACAGATAAATGGGGCCGTGGAAGCTTCCAATAAGAACATCAAGAAGATCTTGAGAAAGATGATTGAAAATAATAGATCATGGCATAAGATGTTGCCTTACGCTTTGCTAGGGTATCGCACGACAGTTCGAACCTCCACCGGGGAGACTCCTTATCTATTGGTTTATGGGAATGAAGTTGTGATACCTGCTGAGGTTGAAATACCTTCCCTAAGGATTATTCAGGAAGCCGGACTAAGAAACAAAGAATGGGTTCGCGCGCTCGCTATGAACAACTCATGTTGATTGATGAAAAGAGAATGGTTGTTGTGTGTCATGGTCAGCTATATCAGCACAGGATGATTCGTGCCTTTAACAAGAATATAAGAGCTTGAACATTTGAGGTTGGGCAATTAGTTGTCCAATGCATAATCTCTCACCAAGAAGAGTACAAGGGCAAGTTCGCTCCAAATTGGCAAGGGCCATACATAGTTCGCAAGGTACTATCTGAGGGGCTCTGATTTTGTCTGAGATGGATGGT
Source organism: Capsicum pubescens (assembly GCA_030864215.1). Classification (NCBI taxonomy): domain Eukaryota; kingdom Viridiplantae; phylum Streptophyta; class Magnoliopsida; order Solanales; family Solanaceae; genus Capsicum; species Capsicum pubescens. Next base: position 7,773,379 of record CM061542.1, read on the forward strand.
CAAGAGTGGACCAAACCAATCATTCTGATGCAGTAAAAAGATATTATGTTTGAACGACATTCTAGTTTTTTGTGTTTCCTTAGTTTACTTGTAATCGCCTTTGTAGTAATGTTGTTTTCTATTGTGTAACTGCCTAGAGTCCCTTTTCTTTATCTACGAACTACGTTTGACCTGAATTCCCAAGAAAGGGATACGTAGGCAGCCTATGTCGGCTTCGGTCAACCCCTTAGGAAAATTTGTACTTTCCCTTTATGTATGAGCTACGTTTGACCTGAATTCCCAAAAAAGGGATACGTAGGCGGCCTATGTCGGCTTCGTTCAACCCATTAATTTCTTTCTGTAGATCCCTAGCGTAGTCTTGAACTATGTTTGACCTGATTCCTGCTCCAACGGGATATGTAGGTTCCCCAACGGCTCACTCATTAACCCCAGGAAATGGAAACTGGGGCAGAATTTTTGAGAAGAAATCTCAAAAATTCGCAAGAGAAGATCAACATCCAACAAAGAGAATGAAGATCAGCAAAGACTTCAGATCCGCTCAAGATGATATCATCTCAGACTGCTTTAAACTGGGGCAAAAATTTTGAGGGAGGCCTCAAAATTTCCACCAAATACTAGAATATATTTCAAATTCCCCGGCACCAGAGGTTAAAGCCAAGCTTTTGAAGCCACCAACTGTGAAAAAGTCTAGGTAGACTCAATTTCTGGCTATGACAAGAACTATTTGACGAACCCTCCAACAATGATCATGAGTTTTAGAAATCATCCATCAGATATAGTCAAAACCACGAGGAAGACGTTCGTTGAGCTAGTACATGACATGACTAACAGATATTTTCTGAAGCTTTTACAGATACTTTCGAAACTATTTGCTAAAAATAAGACTACTTTTGAAAAAAAAAATCTTTACAAATCTTTTACTTAGTGATTGCCTAGGCGTCTATGGGAGCAGGGACCCAGGGTAGAGGTACAAATATGATGGGGCACCTGAAATATGGCGAGGAGCAAATCAAGGATCGAAGAAGGTCGACACGGAGTAGTTTTATTCAAACTAATCATTTCTCTGTGGATGTAGGGATCGATACACAAAAATGAGCGTTTCTTTCGAAAAATCCCCAAGCAATTCGGAGCCATGCCAGAGCATATAATTCTTAAGACCCATTTGTCGATGACCTTTTGAATTGTCCATATCATTTCTTGAGATCATGGAAGAAAAACAAAGGCGTCTTCTTTTCTTTACAAACATTGTATTTAGAATTTTTCTCAAAAGATGGTCACTAGCAAAAGTGACTTTGTTTCTACTAATTGTCTATCTTGAGTACAGGTACATGTTGAAAGCAAGACGCAGACAAACGAACTCAACTAAAACTGTTTTCAAATCGCCAAGAGGGCCATTCATATCATTTCCAAGAGGGCCATTGCATATCATTGCCAAGAGGGCCATTCATATCATTGCCAAAAGGGTCATTTCATATCATTGCCAAGAGGGCCATTTCATATCATTTCCAAGAGGGCCATTTTATATCATTTCCAAGAGGGCCATTTCATATCATTGCTAAGAGGGCCATTACATATCATTGTCAAGAAGCCCATTCATATTATCGCCGAGAGGGCCATTGCATATTATTGCCAAGAAGGCCATTCAATATCTATTGACACACAAGACATAAACGCTGGCGTCGAGGATATCATCATCATTTAATATCTATTGACATGCTAGACACAAATGCTGGCGTCGAGGATATCTCATCTTTTTATGAATCAACATCTGAATGCATCAAGAGCACGTGATTTAAAGGAATGCCTTTAAGTCGCTATCTGAAGACGAGCGATTTATAAGATTTCCTAGAAATTAATAATCTGAGGGTCATCTATAAGTCATATTATTTAAAATAGGATAGTGTGAAAGATCACCTATGAGTTGATAGCCTGTAGGTCATTCGTAAGCCACAACGATATCCTAACCGGATAGTGTGCAAGATCGCCCTAAAATCGACAGTCTAAAGGTTATCCATAAGTCACAACTGAATCCTTACCGGAGAATATGTGAGATTATCAAATTGATATGTCCAAGGGTTCTCTATAAGCCGCGTCATATCCAAGATCGATTATGTGCAAGATTACCCAAGGACTAGTAATTTGAGTGATATCTATAAGTCATATTATATCCAAGGTCGGATGATGTGCAGGAATACTTAAAAACTAGCGATTGGAGGGATATCTGTAAGCCATCTCATATCCAAGGTCGGATAATGTGCAAGATTACCTAAAAGCTAGAAATTCAAAGGATATCTGTAAGTCACCTCGTATCCAATATCAAATAATGCACAAGATTATCCAAAGATTGATAATTTAAGGGAAATTTATAAATTGATCATCGGCTATAACCGGAGAGGTTATCATTCCACATACAACAAGTGATATAGGTAACCAAAAGGGTTGCCACACCAGCACAAGATTACACGGTTGCAGGGACCGCTCTGCATAAAGTATCGCCAGTGTCCAAAAGGGCCACCCCACTTTAAAGACATATTCAACCGAAAAATGTCATAATTATACAACAACCAAGATGGTTGTTGTATTTGTCGTTGCCAGTTATTTAATTCCAAACAGGTTCATGGAAGGACGACTTTGCTTCTTAGGCAACAACTCACGTGGAGATATGGTAAAAAAGCATATGCCCCTTTCGTGAATTATGTTTAGCACTAACAACTTTGTTTGAGATATTGTCGAGAGGATGAAAATCTCAAATTAAACCAACAGGTGCGGAAGACTCCAAAAAGTACGCAGCACAACATGAAACTCTTTCTTAGCAGCAAAATAGGACATAGTCTAGAGAGAGACGTCAAACTCTTTGAACGCGAGCTAAAGGATGATCGCCACCACCATCCAACCACACCCCTATTAGAAGGCATGTGGGTATTTTGGAATGTTCAAAGTCTCAGCTTCAACTCTGGGATATTTCTTAACTCATGCCGAGGGTAACCTTCTCTTTCTTCCAAATTTGAGTGATAGGACTCCTAGAGTTTTGGAAATTATGACCCGGTAAATTCTTAACTATGGATGTGAAGAGCTCCACGTTCATGGTTAAGAGGTTATAAGACTTTTTTCCGCAACTCGATCAACTTGTCACTCATCTTGAGCCAAAGATCGTCTGAAATAAAAGACTATCTTTTCTACCGATTGAGTCAAACTACAAGCAGTCTGATTCCCTGAGTTTTGGGGATATATAGGTTGGGCTCTATGTAGAAAACTCGATTGCATTCCAACCTTCCCCCAAATATCTTCATTCCTCAGCTTCTCGGTTTTATTAAAAACTCCAAAACCAAGAGAACTGGTGAATTTTCTAAAAAATCATGCTTTAAATCAAGTTTTATGAACTACAAGTGGCCTGAATTCTCATGTAACCTGGGATATGTAGGAAACCTGATACCAAGGTTCAGCCATAACTATGAAACTCGTGCGAAAGTCAACCTCCTCCAGATTCGAATTTGTGGTCGGACAAAAATTAGGATCCTCAACCTCCCTTTGCCCAGGATTACTTACATTCATCCTACCCAAAGGAATGGGGAAGTTGTTGACACCTAATTTTTTCCTCCATAATCCAATTTAATTTCGAGTTTCTTCGATTTTCAAATAAAATCACAACAATTATTTTTCCCAAATAAACGCATTTTAAAATAGGTATTTGGGCTAAATTATTCATTTAAGTGATAATTATATATTTTCGTATTTGCATTTATGAGATTGTATAAATGATGTCATTTAAATGAATATTTTCATCAAAATTGGACTTTAAATTAAGGATTATTTGGAAAATAAATTTAAATAATTAAATCTTGATTTAAATATAATTTATTCTTACAAATAATTTATTTGAAGAAATACTTATTTGGTTTTATTAAACCAAGAAGCTCGAGATTGAACAAGGGATTAATTCGTATCTAATTTCAATTGAATTTAGTCAATCTATTTAAATTTGGACCTTAATTGAAATCAATCGGCCATAATTTCAATGCAATTGGTCGATTGAGTTTAATTAGGCTAAATTTTAAATGAAATTGCCTAAAGTCTCTTTCTTTTTGGCTATTTAATAAATAGCCTAACCTATCCATATCCTAATTTAATTGAGGGTTATTTTAAATTAATCCCCAATTCCCCAAGCCCAACACAACAACCCAACAATTGTTAACCCAACCCACCAACCTCTTTTCTTCTAATTAAACCTAACAGCCCATTTAAATAGCAATCCAACCAATCTCCATCCCAACTCACAATCTTGACCCATCCCAAACATCCCTCTTCTCTCTTCCATCAGCTATACCAATAGCGTACAACAGCACATCCAAACGACAACTCCTCTAACCCGTTTCCCATGCTCGAATCAGCAACAACAATCGACCTTCAGCAAACAAACATCCAAAATCAATCCAGGAAAACTCAAACTAGTTTGTTCTCGTCCAAACGCCTCCTTCTTTACTCGAATTTGTGCATCCTCACGTGATTAGCACGATATTTGACACGAAATCACCTTGAAGCTTCTAGAAATGGGTGAGTTGGCTCACCCCAATATCCAAATTCCATGAATCTCAAGACTATTGGTACGATTTCGTACGAATGTGGCTGGTTTCCATTGTTTTTTGGTGAAATTCATTTTACCCAAATAGGATTGGTCCACGGATGATGAATTCCTATCAAGAAAATAATGAAAAGAGTACTATTGATTGACGAAAATAGGCTGGGGGGGGGGGGGGGGATTTTTGAATTGGAAATTCAAAATTCCTTTTTTTGAATTCCTAAAATACCCCAATTCTATCTTCTATATAAGTATCCTTTGGGTCATTGTTTTAGGGTTCGAAAATTCTTGAAAGGTTTTAGAGGGATTTTTCTTTTCTTTCTAGGTTGGGAATTTCGTGTTCGAAAGGGGGGGATTCTCTTTCTTTTGGGTCACTGTTTTCAGAATTCAAAATTGGGAGTTGGGAAAAAATTGATAGAAAATCGAGGGGGTTGGAAAAATTTCGTAAAAATCCTGAGGGTTGAAAATTGGTCGTGAGGGCTAGTCGTCGATTGCTCGGAACTCTAGAGAAGTCGATTCCTGGTGGTGTTGAAATCCGATATTAGCTTGAAAGTCTTATTTTGCTTCCACGAAAAAGGTAACTCCCCGCTCCATTTAGTTCGTTTCATTTCTGCCTCATCTCACCATTCTGTAGATATAATGATATTTGCGATAATCTTCTGTGCTGGGAATTAGCTGTTGTAGAGGCTTTGAAGGACATAGGTTCTGGTGAAAGCTGTGTTGATTGTATGATATATGGATTTCATCATCTTTAGTTTGAATTCATGATTTGCCATTTATTTGAGGCATTGTTGATTGAGCTAATGCTCTTATTTTGTGTACTGCTAGTGGCAATAACCGGATTTCAAATTAAAGTTTGTAGCTTTGATTGTATTCCCTAGTCCTAGCCATGTGTTGATTTATTTGTAGTTGATATGTTAAGGTATTTCAACTGTTATTATTACTGGATAGTACCGTAGTTGTCGAGCTGGCATATTGCTAGTAGAGTTACCTCTCAAGAGTCTTTGGTTTCTCATTAGCCAAGAGGACGATGAGTGAGGTCCAAAATATGCTAGGAAGTCCAAGGATCCCTCGATAGCCATGTCGTTTGAACTTAAAGGAGGACCGTAATGATGTGTTGACTTATTTGCCATTACTGTGTGACAGTCTCAGATTGTTGTTTTTTGTTTAACTGGTAACACCACCCGAAGGACTGACTCGAGAGCTCCTCTGGATTTTCAATGCCCAAAGGAACAATGAGATATGTCCAAAGTCATACCAGAAATCGTATAATTCTCTGATGGCCGTTTTAATTGTTAAAAATCTCGTATTTTAGAATTCGTTGAAAAGAGGATGGAAGTAAGAACAATACCCCTGCCCCTCCCCTGCTTTAATTTGACAGTTGCACCTATTTTGGTATCAAAATTTGAAATTTATTTTCCGTTCTTCCTTTAGATTTTTATCCAGTTTGGTTTTTCCTTTTGTTAGAATGATAAATGCGATGTTGCCCAGTTAATTTATTAAACACCTGAGTATGCTTGTTTGAAAAGAATGTTTCAATTCTGTTGTTACATTATATATGCAATTTGTGTTTAGACTAAAGATTCCCGATGATTTTTCTTGGTCAAGAAAGAAGGGATGAAGTCATAGCCCCTTTTACTCTTGAAAGCGAGGTTGAGATGTGAAGCAGAGTATTACAGTTATCTACTCCCATTTTCGAGAGTCTATTGCCAGTGTTTCCTTTTGGTGCATCCAGGATCCCTAAGTGTTTTCCCGCCCTTGCTTACTTTGTTCGGTTATCACGTAATAATTTCTGTAATCACCCTATGATTTTATATACCGAAAGGAGTTCATTAAAGTGCGATTTACATTCCGCTAGGTTGTTTTCCTCTAGTCCTGTTGATATCCCCTTAAATTTTAGTTTTGAAATTAATTCAACTTCTCTTACCGTTACTGCTTGGAAACCTACTAGTCGTCCATGCTACTGTTTTGCCTTTATGATCATAACTCGGTATTCACTAATCGACTTTTAATTATTAAAAATCCATGTCATAATATGTCCTCAATCGGTTAGGTATTGGGTTCCCTGTATCCTTTTCCTTCATTATATTGATCCCATGTTAGTTACTTTAATTCTTCTACCTTGATTGCACCTATTATCTGAGATGATATGTGTGTCCTATCATTCCCAATTATTTATCAATTTTTTGTTAGGACTCCTGTTTCTTTACTTATGTAATGAATATGTACAAATTTCCTTCATGTTTTCTTTCCTCTTTAGTTGATCCTGTATTAATATGTTCTTTATTTTCTTGCTTTGCATGAATCTATCTTGGAGTCCTAAATGGACTCTTTCCCTTTGCATTCCCTAATGGGCCCAAGAGGCCCACCTCGTTGAACTATGCCCAAGAGAAGGTCCAAAAGCCCATCGTTTGGCGTATGGATACGAGAAGACGGGAGGAAAGGAAATGGATTAAAGTCCTACGTTCGAAGCAGCTAATAGACAAAAGTCTCATCTATTATTTTTAGTTTAGTTTATTTATTGTTGTCTTTATGTATTTTATTTATCTTATTTATTCATTTGGGCCTCAAAGCCAAAGTTGTATTTAATACAGGTGAAGTGAAAACTCGAGCCGAAAAGGGCTCGAAAACATAGAATTAGGACTGGTGAAAAATGGGTCAAAAACCCAACTAGATTAGGAAAGGGTCGGCGGTTTGGGCTTAAAAGCCTAAATCACTACTTCTCCCCTTTTCCCTTTTCCCTTTTTCTATTTACTAACTTGCTTTACGTGTGTTTTGCGAACCTAGTAAAATCCTTAGTCAAGTCGCTAAAAAACTGATTTTGCATAAACACCAAAATATTCCTAAAATTGCTTTTCTTTTAAAAAAAAAACTTTTTTCAAGGTTAATCAAAGATGATTTTCAAACAGTCGGATAACCGCAAGTTAGCGGACGTTTTAGGTGCCTAACACCTTCCTAAAAGGTTAATAGGAACCGCTTATCTAGAATTTCTAACTTAAAATGATTTTTCTGTTTTGAATCGTTTGAAAGTATTTTTAAAGGTTTACTTAATTCCTTTTCAAAATTAAGTGGCGGCTCTTCTCAAATACAACACAACATAAACACAATAAAGTAAGTTCAATGTATATGATAATGAGGATGATGATGATGCACGAGGTTGTCGCACAACCTCCGGGATCGTCGCACAATCCCCGTACACATATACGTAGCTAAATCTTCCTTACGTAGGACCCATGGAGGTTCGTCAACCAATACACAATCCACATATCTCATATCTCCTTTCCGGTATATCCCTTGGAAAGAGTTTTATAAGGTGTTACAATATTTTTAAAAAGGTGTTGCTAGTGTTTCTCAGATGTTGCCACGGTGGTACCAATGTTTCATGAATGAGTATGATATGAAGATGTAATGCTCACAACCAATCACAATAAGTATTTCCACAACCAAACACATGATAGATTTCCACAACCAACCATAATGATACATTTCCACAACCACATGAGCCATTATTCACTCGTTATTTTCATTTCATCCATGAATTTCCACATGCCTCATATGCCAATAAAGTATGAATATAATCACAATACACCAATGGTGCCACATTAAAAAATACAATACAATTACTCGCATGTATTCAAGGCTATCAATGTCACATAGGACCCCACACGGTCAAATATATCACATAATATTTCAATTTCGACCCTCGATTTGGAAAATTGTGATTTCAGGTTTCGGGGGTCAATTTTGTGAAAATGAATTTTTTTGGAAAATATGGTAGCGCCATCGCATCTAGAACGTCGAATTTAGTGTGGTTGCATAATTCATTTACATAAATCGGACTCCGAACGAATCTCGGGCACCCCGTCGAAGTCCACTAGGACTTAGAAGAAAAAAAAGAATGCACAGTTATTGCAGAAAAATCTGCAATATATAGCAGATTTCTTTCACTATTTTTGGCCCATTTTGCTCATTTTTTTCATCTTGCCTCTTGAGACTTAAATCCTAAATATTTTGGAGGCTTAAAAGTGAAGTTTGTGGGAGCTTGGGAAGCTAGATTAACACCTATTTCTTGATTATATTATGGAATTAAGAAATGGCCACGAAAATTTAAATGGACCACACTGAGACTATCGCCAACCTCCCTGGTATGCCCCAGTCAATTTTTGAACCACAGCATGCCCGGACCCGGGCCCACCCCTGAAACTGTGGGCTATAGCACACCGATTTATCCTGAAAATGCCCCGTTCGCGTTGTTTTTCCTGTTTGTCCTCACAAATGGCGCCAAAAATATAAACGGACCGTACTGGGACGATCCCCAAAGTCCCTGGTATGCCCCAGTTGATTTTTGTCCCACAGCACGACCTGACCCTGGGACCACCCCTAAAATCGTGGGCTATAGCACGCCGATTTAGCCCTAAAATGCCCCATTTGCGCCGTTTTGCCCATTTGTCCACCCAAATGGCCATGAAAATTTAAACGGACCACCCTGTGACATCCCCAACAACCCTGGCACGCCCCGGTCAATTTTTAACCCACAGCACGCCTGGAACCCAGGCCTACCCCAAAAATCGTGGGCTATAGCACACCAATTTGGCCTGAAAATGCCCCATTCGCGCCGTTTCACCCGTTTATCCACCCAAATGGCCACAAAAATTTGAACGGACCACACGGGGACATTCCTCACCCTCCCTGACACATCCTGATCAATTTTGGCCCATAGCATGCCCGAAACCTGGGTCCACCTCCAAAATCGTGGGCTATAGCACACCGATTTGGCTCGAAAATGCCCCGTCTGCGCCATTTCGCCCGTTTGACTACCCAAATGGCCACGATAATTTAAACGGATCAGACTGGGATGATCCCCAACCTCTCTGGCACACCCCAATCGATTTTCGACCCACAGCACGTCCGGAACCCAGGCCCACCCCCGAAACCGTGAGCTATAGCACACTGATTTAGCCTGAAAATGCCTCATTCACGCCGTTTTGCCCGTTTATCCACCCAAGTGGCCACAAAAATTTAAAAGGACCACACTGGGACGATCCCCAACCTCCCCGGCATGACCTGGTCAATTTTAGGCCCACAGCACACCCAGATCCCAGGCCTACCCCCGACACAATGGGCTATAGCACACCGATTTGGCCCCAAAATGCCCTGTTCGCATTGTTTCGATCATTTGTCCACCCAATTGGCCACAAAAAATTAAACAGACCACACTGGGATGATCCCCAACCTCCCTGGCATGCCCCGATTAATTTTCAGCCCACAGCACGCCCGTAATCTGGGCCCAACCCCGATCCACTCAAATGGCCATAAAATTTTAAACGAACCCCACTGGAACGATACCTAACCTCCCTTGCATACCTCAGTCAATTTTTGGTCCACAACATGCTTGGACCCCGAGCCCACCCCCAAAACCGTGGGCTATAGCACACCGATTTGGCCCAAAAATGTTCCGTACGCACCATTTCGCCTGTTTGTCCATCCAAATGGCCACAAAAATTTAAACGGACCACACTGGGATGATCCCCAACCTCCCTGGCATGCCCCGGTCGATTTTTGTCCTATAGAACACTCGGACCCTTGGCCCACCACCAAAACCGTGGGCTATAGCACACTGAATTATCCCAAAAATGCCCCGTTCTTACAATTTCGCCTGTTTGTTCAGCAATATGGCAACGAAAATTTAAGCTGACCACACTGGACGATCCCCAACCTTCCTGACACGCCACGATCGATTTTTGACCCACAGATCGCCCGGAGCCCGGGGCACCCCCAAAATCGTGGGCAATAGCACACCAAATTAGCCCGAAAATGCCCCGTTCATGCCGTTTTGCCCGTTTGTCCGCCCAAATGGCCACAAATATTTAAACGGACTACACTGGGATGATCTCCAACCTCCCTGGTATTCCCCGATCTATTTTCATCCCACAGCACGCTCGGGCCCCTAGCCCACCCCCAAAATCATGGGTTAGCACACCAATTTGGCCCAAAAATGCCCTGTTCATGCTGTTTTGCCCGTTTGTCCACCCAAATGGCCACAAAAATTTAAACAAACACACTGGGACGATCCCAACCTCCCTTGCATGCCCCGGTCAATTTTTGTCCCACAGAACGCTCGTACCCCGAGCCCACCCCCAAAACCGTCGGCTATAGAACACCGATTTGACCCTAAAATATCTCGTTCACGCTGTTTCGCCAGTTTTTCCACCCAAATGGACACGAAAATTTAAAAGGACCACACTGGGATGATCCCCAACCTCTTTGGCATACCCTGATTAATTTTTGGCCCACAGTACGTCAGGACCTGGGCCCACCCCCAAAAACGTAGGCTATAGCTCACCAATTTGGCTCGAAAATGCCCTGTTCGTGCTGGTTTACCTGTTTGTCTACCCAAATGGCCACAAAAATTTAAACGGACCACACTAGGATGATACCCAACCTCTCTGGCACGCCGCGATCAATTTTTAGCCTACAGCACGCCCGAACCCCCAGCCCACCCTAGAAATCGTGCATTATAGCACACCGATTTGGACCGAAAATGCCCCATTCGCACCGTTTCGTCCGTTTGTCCACCCAAATGGCGACAAAAATTTAAATGGACTATACTGGGACGATCCCCAACCTCCCTGACACGCCCTGATCGATTTTCGGCGCACAGCACGCCCGGACCTCGGGCCCACCACAAAAACAATGGGTTATAGCACACCGATTTGGCCCAAAAATGTCCCATTCCCGCCGTTTCACCCATTTGTCCAGCCAAATGGCCACGAAAATTTAAATAGACAACACTGGGATGATCCCCAACCTCTCTGGCATGCTCCGATCGATTTACGGACCATAGAACGCCTGGACCCCTGGCCCACCACCGAAACCATGGGCTATAGCACACCGATTTAGCCCGAAAATGCCCCGTTCGCACTGTTTCGCCCGTTTGTCCACCCAAATGGCCATAAATATTTAAACGGACCACACTGCGACGATCCCCAACCTCTCTGGCATGCCCCAATCGCTTTTTGACCCACAACACGCCTGGACCCCGAGCCCACCCCAGAAATCGTAGTCTATAACACACTAATTTAGCCCAAAAATGTCCCATTCACGTTGTTTTGCCTGTTTGTCCACCCAAATGGCCACGAAAATTTAAACGAACTACACTGGAATGATCCCTCACCTCTCTGGCATATCCCGATCGATTTTTAACCTACAGCACGCCTATACCCGGGCCCACACCAAAAACCGTGGGCTATAGCCCACCGATTTGGCCTGAAAATGCCTCGTTCACGCCATTTTCCCCATTTGTCAAACAAATAGACACAAAAATCTAAAAGGACCATACTAGGACAAGCCCCAACCTCCCTGGCACGCCTCGGTCGATTTTTGACCCACAGCATGCCCGAACCCCGGGCCCACCCCTGAAACCTAGGGCTATAGCACACTAATTTAGCCCAAAAATGCCCCATTCGCGCCGTTTTAATCGTTTGCCCGCCCTAATGGCCACGAAAATTTAAACGGACCACACTAGGACGATCCCCAACCTCCCTGGCACGCCTCGGTTGATTTTTAGCCCACAGCACGCCCAGACCCGGGCCTACCCCTAAAACCGTGGGCTATAGCACACCGATTTGGCTCAAAAATGCCCCGTTCGCACCGTTTCGCCCGTTTGTCCGCCCAAATGGCCAAGAAAATTTAAACGGACCACACTGGGATGATCCCCAACCTCCCTAGTATGCCCGGTCAATTTTTGGCCCGCAACATGCCTGGAACCCAGGCCCACCCCCAAAATCGTGGGTTATAGCACACCGATTTTGCCTGAAAATACCCCGTTCGCACTGTTTCGCTCGTTCGTCCACCCAAAAGGCCACGAAAATTTGAACGAACCAAACTGGGACATTCTCCAACCTCCTTGGCATGCCCCGGTCAATTTTTGACTCATAGAATGGCCGAACCCCGGGCCCACCCCCAAAACCGTGGGCTATAGCACACCGATTTGGCCCAAAAATTCTCCATTTACATCGTTTTACGCATTTGACCACCCAAATGGCCGTGAAAATTTAAACGGATCACACTGGGACGATCCCCAACCTCCCTGGCACGTCCCGATCAATTTTCGGCCCATAGCACGCCCGGACCCAAGCCTATCCACGAAATCGTAGGCTATAGCTCACCGATTTGGCCCGAAAATGCCCCGTTCGTACCGTTTCACCCATTTATCCACCCTAATGGCCACAAAAATTTAATCGGACCACACTGGGAAAATCCCCAATCTCCCAGGCACGCCTCAATCAATTTTTGGCCCACAGCACGCCTGGGCCCCAGGCCAACCCCCAAAACTGTGGGCTATAACACACCGATTTGGCCCAAAAATGCCCCGTTCGTGCAGTTTTTCCTGTTTGTTCACTCAAATAGCCATGAAAATTTAAATGGACCACACTGGGATGATCCCCAACCTCTCTGGCATTCCCCAGTCGATTTTCGGCCCACAACATGCCCGGACCCCGGGCCCATCCCCGAAATTGTGGGCTATAGCACACCTATTTTGCCCTTAAATTCTCTATTCGTGTTGTTTCACCCGTTTGTCCACCCAAATGGCCACAAAAATTTAAAGGGACCACACTGGGACGATCCCCAACCTCCCTGGCACGCTCCGGGCGATTTTTAGCCCACAACACACCCTAACCCCGGGTTCACCCCCAAAACCGTGGGCTATAGCACACTGAATTAGCGTCGTTTCATCCGTTTGTCTTCCCATATAACCACAAAAATTTAAACGGACCACACTGGATGATCCTCAACCTCCCTGACACGCTCCGATCAATTTTCGACCTACAGACCGCTCGGACCCTGGGGCCACTCCAAAAATCGTGGGCAATAGCACACTGAATTAGCCCAAAAATGCCCCGTTGGCGCTGTTTCGCCCGATTGTCCGCCTAAATAGCCACGAATATTTAAACGGACTATACTGGGACGATCCCCAACCTCCCTAGCATGCCCCGGTCTATGTTTGGCCCACAGCAAGCCCGAACCCCTTGCCTACCCCCAAAACTGTGGGCTATAGCTCACCCATTTGGCTCGAAAATACCCCATTCGCGCCGTTTCACCCGTTTGTCCACCCAAATGGCCACAAAAATTTACACGAACCACACTGGGACGATTCCCAACCTCCCTGGCACGCCCCGGCCAATTTTTGCCCTATAACACGTTCGGACCTCGGGCCTACCCCTAAAAATGTGGTCTATAGCACACCGATTTGGCCTGAAATGCCTTGTCTGCACCGTTTCACTCGTTTGACCACCCAAATGACCACGAAAATTTAAACGGATCACACTGGAACGATCCCCAAGTTCCCTGGCATGCCTCGATCGATTTTTGGCCCACAGCACGCCCGGACCCAGGCCCATCCCCAAAACTGTAGGCTATATATAGCACACCAATTTGGCCCAAAAATGCCCCGTTCGCGCCATTTTGCCTATTTATCCACTCAAATGGCCGCAAAAATTTAATCGGACCACACTGGGATAAATTTCAACCTCCCAGGCACGCCTCGGTCGATTTTTGGCCCACATCACGCCTGGGCCCCGGGCTAACCCCCAAAACCATGGGCTATAGCACACTGATTTGGCCCAAAAATGCCTCATTCGCGCGGTTTTACCTGTTTGTCCGCTTAAATAGCCACGAAAATTTAAATGGACCATACTGGGATGATCCCCAACCTCCCTAGCATTCCCCGATCGATTTTTGGCCTACAAGATGCCCGTACCCCGGGCTCACCCTCGAAATAGTGGGCTATAGCACACCTATTTTGCCCTTAAATGCTCTATTCGCGCTGTTTCGCCCGTTTGTCTACCCAAATGGCCACAAAAATTTAAAGGGACCACACTGGGACGATCCCCAACCTCCCTGGCACGCCTCAGACGATTTTCGGCCCACAGCACACCCGAACCCCGGGCTTACCCCCAAAACCGTGGGCTCTAGCACACCGAATTCGCCTGAAAATGTCCCATTCATGCCATTTTATCCGTTTGTCCGCCCATATAGCCACAAAAATTTAAACGGACCACACTGGATGATCCCCAACCTCCCTGACACGCCCCGATCAATTTTCGGCCTACAGACCGCCCGAACCCTGGGCCCACTCCAAAAATCATGGGCAATAGCACACTGAATTAGCCCAAAATGCCTCATTTGCGCTGTTTCGCCCGTTTGTCCGCCTAAATAGCCACGAATATTTAAACGGACCACACTGGGACGATCCCCAACCTCCCTGGAACGCCCCAGTCTATGTTCGGCCCACAGCACGCCCAGACCCCTTGCCCACCCCCAAAACCGTGGGCTATAGCTCACCGATTTGTCTCGAAAATGCCTTATTCGCGTCGTTTCACCCATTTGTCCACCCAAATGGCCACTAAAATTTACACGGACCATATTGGGACGATCTTCAACCTCCTTGTCATGCCTCGATCGATTTTCGGCCTACAGCACAACCGGACCCCGAGCCCACCCCCAAAATCGTGGGCTATAGCACACCGATTTGGCCCAAAAATGCCCCGTTCATGCCGTTTCGCCCGTTTGTCCACCCAAATAGCCACAAAAATTTAAACGGACCACTCTGGGACGATCCCCAACCTCTCTGGCATGCCTCGATCGATTTTTGACCTACAGCATGCCCGTACCCCGAGCCTACCCCCGAAACCGTAGGCTATAGCAAATCGATTTTGCCTGAAAATGCCCTGTTCGCGCCATTTCGCTCGTTTGTCCACCCAAATGGCCACAAAAATTTAAACGGACCACACTGGGATGATCCCCAACCTCCCTGGCATGCCCCGGTCGATTTTTGGCCCACAGCACGCCCAGACCCGGGCCTACTCCCAAAACCATGGGCTATAGCACACCGATTTGGCTAAAAAATGCCCCGTTCGAGCCGTTTCACCCGTTTTTCTACCCAGGGCATTCCAGGAAGACCGGAGAGTGGCTTAGTGTTGTTCGTTTGTGTGGGCGGGGTCATTTGGGTGGTCAAACGGGTGAAATAATGTAAACAAGGCATTTTTGGGCATAATCGGTGTGCTACAGCCCACGGTGGGATGGGCTCAGGTCTCGAGCTGAATTTGAGAAAAAATTTACCGACGGCCTATGAAGCAGATCAGGGTGGTCCGGCGGGGCCGCATAGGCCATTTTATATGTCAAATTGGTGAAACGACACTAACAAACCAATTTTGGCGACTTTCGGTGGGTATTAGCTCACGATTCGAGGGTGGTCCGTCCCTCGGGACCGAATCTGTGGAAAATCAATCGGCAACCCCCCGATGGTCTGTGGAGTGGAGAACACCTTCCTTCAACATATAATTACGCTCTTTTGTATAGTGAACGTAACACAAGGAAGAAAACACCCTTTATATAGATATAGTATTTCTTCCATCTAGTAAATAAGGGAGCAGGGGATACTAAGTAAGATAGATAAATAACTTTGAAGCTACAAATGTTATATAAGTTATTTTAAATAAACTTATTGTCATATTCTTTCCACTAACTCATGCACAGTAAAACCTATAATATGATGTGCGTAAATAGGCATAAAGATGCCACTCACATAAAGAAGAGGAAAGGCTGAATAGTTTTTGTAACTTAACAAGTTTCAAAAATAATGCTTAGTATAGTGATACTTATCATGCAACAGAAAGACATTCAATATGAGCAAATATCAATTAAATGTTAAAATGCTCGACATGAACCTATATTCATATACTCAAAAAATACGTGTCGAAAAGATGTATTTTTTAAGATGTCCATCGAAAACTCTTAGCTATTCGAGACAACTTCTCTATCTTTATGAGAAGTTAAGCGTACACTCTATGTATATGTATATCTAATCGCTAGTTACGCACTTGATAATTCCAATCAGGGGTCTATTAGAAACTCTCAGCAATCGAAAATAATATTTGTATATCTATGAAGGGTGGAAACAACATTTCTATCTCTAGGAAGGGTGGTGTAGAGTTTCCGTACATTATCTTCCCCAGGCCTCTTTATTCCTACAATGTTGGAATAAAATATGTATGTTTTATCATTCCCAAAACTCTATATCTCTATAAAATGTAGGAATGTACAAAAATCGAACCAACCGATAAATCAAATCAATAAAAATGTTATTGATTTATTGTTATTGGGTTATTGAGTTAATGATTTTTTAATGATTTTATAAAAAAAATTATTGAATTATTGGTTCAGTTCAATTTTTTCTTATTAGGTTATTGAATAAACCAACAATCCAATAAGAATCAATATATATATATATAAAGGAGAAACAAGACAAGGATGATGCGGCACCTCTCTATGGCCACCAATTCTATTTATCTTTTTTCTCCTTTTTTTGAATTTTTTTCACCATTTTCTGCATTGATCAATTTATTTAATAAATAAAAAAATTATTATATTTATTATATTTAATTATATCTCATGAGTTACAAAAAAACTCCATCCATTTACATTCTCTATTTAAGTAACATGTCCCTTCAACTTTCTTCTATCAAATTCTTATGACTTGAACAATCTATATATAGGCAATGTTTTACTTAGAAGACAACATTGAACTTTGTAGCAATGGTTGATCACAAAAGAAGAAAATTAAAGTTAGCAAGTTTTCAATATATGTGGTTTTGAGCATTGAACACTTTACTTTGTATGATTTAGAATTGATTGAATTTTACAGAATATTTCACATTAAAGTTAGTAAGTTTTCAATATATGTGGTTTTGAAGTTTGGAAATTTTACTTTGTATGATTTAGAATTGATTGAATGTTACTGAATATTTCACATTTATAATCATTTGCTAATCATGCACTCAAGTTCAATGAAGTTCATATTTTCACTTTCTTATTTTGTATCTATAGTTAAGTTTATCTTGTGATATTTATCCATGTGTTCATGAATATTCTTTGATAGTAAAATTTATATTTATGTCATCTTCAGCGTGTTCAAATGAATCTGTTTCAAGGGCAAATGATATGGCGATATTAAGATTAAAGAGTGTTGAAAGAAGAAGATCAAAGGATGGCACACAGAAAATAGAGTTTGTTAACTAGACTCGCTGTTATTCTTGACGGAATCATCGGTACTATTGTCATTGCCAATTTCATCTTAGTCCAAAATGATCCATTCAAGTAAAAATACTAGATGTGTGATTCTCTGATTTAAGATTGTGATGTTTGCTCCACCTTTTTCGTAAGATCGTATGCAAATAATTTTAGTGAATATAACAAGCCTTCTGTATCTAAACAAATAGTGGAATATTGTTCAGAGAAGCAAGAAGTATTCTTTGGGCAGAAGAGAAGAAGACAGAAAAGTTATTGTTCTTTGGAAAGAAAAATCAATTGAACAAGCTGAAATTTTTTTATATTTATAGTATAACTATTTTTCTCTCTCTCTTAACGTCTCAAAATTTTATTGCATTTTTGTTCTACGAGAGTTGATTCGACCAAATCTGAAATATATTAGATGTATATAGATTTGTCATTTTCAAAAATAATGTTTAAAGATTTGGAAATTAACTACACAATTTGTGAGATGGAACTTTTTTCCCTTTAACAAAATAGTAGTGAAATATAGCACAATTCACATATGAAAATAATAAGGTGACAAAAAAATTTCCATCGAAAAATATGTACATAATTGCTCTATGATTTTACTTTTTAACCAAATCCAGTGAAAGGAGATATTTACAATTTGAATAAAAAACAAATGCAGCTAGTAGGTGTAAAGTTTTGTTGTTTAGAAGCTAATGGAGGTGATATACATGTTCTTGATTACTTGCATAGTCTAAGACCTCAAGAACATGGTGCATTACCATAAAGAGGTGGATTCAGAATTTATATTTGATGGATTCAATTTTTAATTTTTTTTATCATGACTACAAAGTTCAATGTTGTCTTCTGAGTAAACCATTGCCTATATAGAGATTGTTCAAGTCATAACAATTTGATAGAAGAAAGTTGAAGGGACATGTTACTTAAATAGAGAATGTAAATGGATGGAGGTATTTTTGTAATTCATGAGATATAATTGAATATAATAAATATAATAATTTTTTATTTATTAAACAAATTGATCAATGCAAAAAATAGTGAAAAAATTTAAAAAAGGAGGAAAAAGATAAAATAAAAATGATGGTCATAGAGAAGTGTCACATCATCCTGTCTTGTTTCTCCATTATAGATATATATTAATTTATTGGTTATGGAGGAAATTAAGAGGTTTTTAAATTTTTAATATTTAATTTAACATAAGATAAATTAATAGGATGAAGTAGGAAAAAATACAAAAAAAAAAAGAGAAAAATGTAAAATAAAAATGAATGAAAAACAATTAAATAAAAATGGATAAGATGAAAGGACTTATGTAAATTCTCTAATTAATAGCAGATGAGGGGATTTATGTAACAGAAAAAATCTTTGATTATGTATAACGTTTACTTATCACTACAATAACTATAAATATTCTTATTTACATAATTAACCCATTATGTATAAAACAACAAATAAATAAGACTAGATAAAACAAGCTCGAATTAAGTATATGATTTACCTTCAATTACGATTTCTAATAAATATTATCATTTATAATACTTAAATAATATTTATGAAAAATATTTAAGCATGAATAAAAAGTTAGAGTTCTTACGTGTTAAGTATCTTTCTTCTCAATAATTTTTCTTCATTCGATAAAATAGCTCATCAAAATTTTATTATTATAAAAAAAAATTATATAAATTAAACAACGTCTTACACATCGCGCAAACCTATTCACTAGTATATATATATATATAATTTTAATTACACACTCTTATTCTTCCAAGTTCCAGCTCACAATTGAAACATTTCAAGATTTTTGACAAAGACAAGTGTCCATAGAAACCAACAAAAATCATACTACCATACAAAAAAACATGATAAACTTGAAATACATAACAATACCCCACAATCATCCAACACTCCCAAACAAAAAAGCCAACTCATACCTAAGAATCAGATAAATAAATCCAAACAAAATATTATAGTAACAAAAAAAAAAAAGTAAAAATACAAAATAGACACATAAAAGTTCATCCAAATTTTGTAGGCTTTTTTTTTCACTTTGGAGGATTTTTTTTCACAACAGTAACAGGACATGTTGCATTTTGCACCAAATAATTGCTCACACTTCCAAGTAACACCCTGCATTTATAAAACAGTGGCAAATTAACCCCTAATATTGTTAATTAAAAAAACGAGTAAAGCATCTAGTTCCTCTTTGAACTATGACCAAATTTGTTATAATACATCCCAACTTTACGAGAGTCCTATTATCCTCTGAACTCAATTTTAGCATATTTTTGTCACCCTTTTGTGCTGATGTGGCACCTTTTGTCAACTTTTTTAGTTGACGTGGCACATTTGACATGAACCTCATTTTATGTAATAAAAGTGTCATTTCAGCACAAAAGGGTGACAAAAATACGCTAAAATTAAATTAAGAGGTAATAAAACCCCTGTGAAGTTGGAGTGTTTCGTAGCAATTTTGATCATAATTAGAGGGGGTGTTTCGTAGCAATTTTGGCCATAGTTAGAGGGGTACTGAATGTTTATATAAATAAAAAGATTTAGTTTAAATAAATGTCAGTAAAATATGTTAATAAATAGTCTAAGAAGTCATAGGACTCTCGCAAAGTTCTAGGAAGGTCATAGGACGGACTTCGGCAAAATTCAAACGTATTACAGCAAATTTCGTTAAAGCTTAGATATATTTCAGACCATTTTCCCCTCAATATTTATTTATGTTGATTTGAAGTTGAACAAAACAACAATTCAAAGGAAGACAACTTTGATCTCTAGAAAAGAATTTAAGTTATATATATTTTTGAAAACAATTTTTCAGTTACGTTATGTTATAGTTCTCTATGATAGCATTTTCGATATACCAAATAAAAATCTCATACAAACGATATCGTTATAGAGAAATTTTAACTGTAATTACCTTTTAAGGACTCCTAAGCCTCTGCTTCCAATTACAAGTGAATCAAGTTTGAGATTTTCTGCAGCATCACAAAGTTTCTCTCTTGCATCTCCCCAATACACCTTTGACACTACTGTCACCTGTATTTTTCGTAACCGCTTAGACTTTTAGATGAGCTGTCACATGCTTCGACATGATATCAGAACAAGTAAACTTCCCACTCATGAAAAAATTAAGGGTATTTTTCGAAAAGAAACAAATAAAAGTTGAAAAAGACACGTGTCATTTCATTAAATCATCACGATAGAATTAGAGGGAGCAAAGATCAAAGCGAAGCTAGTAAATCGCTAATACTTGCATCAAGATAAACGATATACATCACACACATAAGGATATGAGGATTTTTTTTGAAAAGAAATAAATAAAAGTTCAAAAGAACACGCGTCATCGACTAAATCATTGCGATAAAATTAGAAGCAGCATGTCACCAAATCACTAATATTTGCATCAGGATAAACAATCTACATCACACACGGGTTCCTTTAAGATATGAGGGTTTTTTCGAAAAGAAATAAATAAAAATTCAAAAGGACACGTGTCATTGACTAAATCATCACGATAGAATTAGAAGAAGCAAAGAGCAAAGCGAAGCCACTAAATCACTAATACTTGCATCGGACTTGCATCGGGATAAATGATCTACATCATACTCAGGAGAATATGAGTTGATAATGACACGTGCCATTTCATTAAATCATGCCACTAAAATCACTAATACTTGTATTAGGATAAACGATCTACATTACACTCAGACTCATTAAGGATACGATCCTTTCTGAACCTTGTGTGAAGACGGAATGTTTTGTGCATCGAACTGAACAAAGAGCAAAGAGAAGAACAATAAAGAGGAGAAGTTGAATTATTAGTTACCTTTTTATGCTTGGAAACAGGTTCAAGCATATCAAGAACCTCTTTATCTGGATTTAATCCATAGTACTTAGACACATTAATCTGTTTAAATTCATCCAAAGGTATCAAAGCTGCAAAAAATAAAAAAATAAAAAATAAAAAAATTCAGCACCAAATATATCCAATTAATCACAATGAATAACAACAACATACTCAGTATAATCGCATAAGTAAAATCTTGAAAAGATAATGTGTACGCAATCTTACTCCTTGCCTTCGTAAAGTTGGGGAGTTTTTAATAGATTCTCGACTTAAGAATGAACAATATATCCAATATAATCTCACGAGCAGAATATTGAGAGGATAGTGCGTACATACACAACCTTATCTTACTATATCTTGAAGATAGAAAAATTGTATTCGATATACCTTGACCTCAAAAATTAATCAATTACAATACCAACTATATACACAGTAAAATCCCACAAATGAGGTCTGACAAGGTTAAAATAACACAGACCTTACCATTACCTCAATACGGTAGAGGTTTATAAGTTTCTGAAAGACCCTCGACTTAAGTGTAACAAATCCATTAGGTACAAAAAAGAGAGAAACAATGAAGAAAATACAACAACTAACGAGAAAATCATGCAAAGTCCATAAAAAACAATAATCAACTGCAAAATATAGTGAAATAATCGAAACATAATAAACGACAACAGAAAATTAATCAATTAAAACAACAACTATATACTCAGTAAAATCCCACAAATAAAATGAGAAAAGGATAAAATAATGTAGACCTTACTATTACCTCTAGAAGGTAAACGAGTTAGTTTCTGAAAGAAACTCGACTTAAGTGTAACAAATCCATTGTTTCTAACCATGCAAAGTTTACCCGAAAGAAACAATAATCAACTATAAAATAGTGAAATAATCGAAACACAATAAACAACAACGAAAAATTAATCAATTAAAACACCAACAATATACTCAGTAAAACCCCACAAAAATGAGGTCTGAGAAGGATAAAATGAACGCAAACCTTACCACTACCTCGAGAAGGTAAACAAGTTAATTTCTGAAGGACCCTCGACTTAAGTGTAACAAATCCAGACCCTCGACTTAAGTATAACAAATTCGTTTAGATAAATAATGAAGAAAATATAACAACTAATAAGAAAACCATGCAAAGTCTATCATAAAGAAACAACAATCAACTCTGAAATAGTGAAATAATGGAAACACAATAAACAATAATGAAAAATTAATCAATTACAAATTTAAAAATAAAAAATAAAAAAAGAACTTACGTGAACCAGTGTCTTCAAAGAGTTGTTTGCTAGTTGGATCAATATTAGAAGAAAGAACATGAATAATAATAATTGTATCACCTTCATCAATTAAATTATCAATTGCCCATTTTAGAGCTATTTTGCTTGTTGATGAATAATCCATACCAATTCCTATTGTACGTGCTTTTCTCATTTTCTTTTTTCTCTCTTTTTTTGAATTTTTTTTTCTTTGATATTTTTCTTGTTTAACTATAGGGAATGTTTATATATTTATATGAATTTTTTTTTGGTATGAAAAGTTCTTGAAGGACCTAGAAGGTGGTGAACTTGACATTTTTTCTTTTAGAAAGAAAAAGAGTTGCATTTGTATTTGTTAATAAAGACAGATTCTAAAGTTTGAATTTTTAAGGGAAAAGGCATCGTTTTCATTCCAAACTATATTTGAAAAATTGAAGTCACACCTAAATTATATTAGTGACCTATTACACACCTAAACTATAAAAAAGTGAAACTATTTACACCCTGTTAGGCTACCACCACTTGCATGGTGTAGTGTTTTACACGCGCTGCCACGTCAGCACCACGTCAGTAAAAAGTATCATTTTTTTATAGTTAAGGTGTGTAATAGGTCACTTATATAGTTTAGGTATGGATTCGACTTTTCGACTATAGTTTGGGGTGGAAACGATGCCTTTTCCCTTAATGTTTTTAGTCGTTTACTTTTGTTATTTAATAGGTTGGACGCACTTAAAATAAGTGTAACACACGCGCCTTAGAATGGGGGTCGCGGGGAGGTAATAATATCACTCTTATATAGTTAAGGTGTGTAATAGGTCACTTATATAATTTAGGTGTGGCTTAGACTTTTCTTGTATAGTATGATGTATTTTCCCTATTTTGACCAATGAGAGTTGTGGTGGGGTGATAAGTACGATACTTTTTAATTTTTAGAGATCTCGGGTTTAAGTTTGATACTCAAATTTGAAAATATGAAATTATTTTATTAGGAAGTGTTTTATCTTCAATGTAGAACTTCTTCGCATAAATTTAAATTTAATTAAGTTTCAATGTGTATTTCGAATACCGAACGAGAAAAAAAAAAGAAGTTTGAACAACTTTATATTAAAGTTTGAGGTGGAATAAAAACTAGCCCATGGTTTGAATTATTGGATTTAAAATATAATATTTTATATGTTTGATATTATTTCTTTTGGCTAAATATATGTCGTTTGAACTTAAATTATTTTCTTTTCAATAATTGAGTAATTTCACCCTTGGCAAATTTTTAATTTTATGATATTACGATAATGTACAATAATTTATTTAATGTAATTTAGTAAGATTTGATAAGAAAAATATACGTAAAATCTTATTCTTATCTTGAAGGTAGAAATATTATATATTTTTAATAATTCCTCGACCTTTTTTTATTTTCTCCACTCTTTTACTTTCTTCATAACTTTCTTTTACTTGATATTCAGATTTTGTTTTGAAGCGTTAGCTAACTTGAACTCACGTCACTTAAGACTTTCTAAAGAAGAAAGTGTTCTCTATCCAAAAGCTTCTAACTAATTGAACTTGAACTCAAAATTTAAATTACGATAACAATATATCTAGTGGAATCGCACAAAATGAAGTTTGATAAAATAAAATATACGTAAATCTTATTCTTAAATTGAAGATAAAAAGATCATTTTTAAATTTTAAATAAATAATAATCTAATCATATTCATTTCACCATAACGCTTGATGATTATTTTATTATTTATTAAAGGAAGAAAAATGATGAATAATGATTAAGAAAAAAAGCAAAGTATATGTACCGTTCTTTTGTGAAATGACAAGGGAATATATATAGTTAGGTGTCATAAAGCTGTCTTAATCTTATTTAATACTTACTAAAATAATTTAATGTCATTTTCATCCATTTTAATTTCCCTTTTTTCTGTGATTAATAAATCCTCATAATTTCTAAATTATTTTTATATTGATGTCAAAAAATAAAGGAATATGATTAGTGAATTATTTAATTTATCTTCTAAGAATGTAACATATGTGTTTATGTTAACCAAGAAAAACAAGTTGGTGGATTATTATCTAAACTTCTAACCTACTCATCTGCCTTGTTAATCAATAATTATGACCTCATAATGTTTTTATTTTTAATTTGGTGATCGATATCTATTTTAAAATTTGATCGACATAAATTTATATCATAAAAGGTATCGTAAAAAGAAAAATAATTTTTAATAAGAATTTTTCAGTTTTCATAGCTTAAATTCAAGATTTTTAATTAATTAGAGAGGAAGGATTTTATCTATTTTTTTAATTTATTTTCTGTTGTTTAATAAATAAGCAAAAAGTATTATATCAAATTAAACTTGTGAAATAACATTTATGAAATTCGTTTTTTCATCATTCTTTTTATTTATTTAAAATTTGTGAACAATCAAACTTGAAATAATTGAAATTATTCCCTACTAAACACAATCTAATTCTACATAATTTGGATAATAATTCTTGTCTTTATATATGAGTAAGCTTCTAGAGACAAGATCACTACAAAATAGAAGTGCAAATTTTTCATGTTCCCTTATTCTAATTCATAATTTAAGGGCCATAACATATATTTTATATTTAAATGTGAAATATTATTCTATTATACAGTATTAAATTATACATTATAAAATATATATTATATACTTTTTTTTGTTTCAATTTTTTGGCTTGATTCAAAGAACCACGATTAAAATAAACAATATTTAATATATTCAAATCTAGAATATTCATTTTTTATTTGAAGTAGAATCTAGAATGTTAGAAATTTAAAATATTTAGATTTAAAACGAAAAGTGTATTACTTAATGAATAATTTAGCTAAATTGAAATGTCAAGCTTATCTTTTCTTTGAATTTTTTAAAGGCAAACGTCTTTCAAAAAATTCCAACTGTCCCTTCTAAATTAAAATATCATTTTAATAAATAATATATACACTAAGACATGAAAAAATTAATTCTTAAAAAAGGAATTTTGATTAATTTATGTTGAATTTTTATTGAAGAATAGACAATCATACAGCCTTCTAGATTAACAAGTTGGATAAAGAGACTTTTAAGTCTTTATTTTAATCAAATTAAACATTGAAAACTTGTATAATTAATCATTTTGTATCTAACTGGTAATTAAAGGCTTTGATGTGAGCGCAATCGGTAAAATTATTGTCATGTGATTAGAAACATCAGAGATGCACAGTACATGAGCCTCGTCTAACGAACAGCGATTTTCGGTTCTTCACTTCAAGGAGTAAAGTCGTTGTCCAACCCTATCTATATAAAAGAAAAATAATTGATCACTAGGTTCCGAGCAATTTTACCTTCTTTCCATTATTCAACGCTCATGTATTTCCTTTTTCCCACTCTTTTAAAGCTTTCAATAAAGCCTTCTTAGCTGTAGAAGCAGCAATTGATCTGTTGAAAAGTTCCTGCATAAGTTGTCGGATCCTCAAAAGAAAGCTTTTAACGGGATGCGCCATTCAAGTCGCACTGGTCCAAGTCCTGGAAACAGCTTCTTGCAAAAAGTTTGAGATAAAATTATGTATAATAAATCATAATGAACTCAATCAAACAAAAATCCTTTTTAAAATGGGAAACAATTAATAAGAATTCAAAACTTTTTATATGAAATATGTGGATCATATTTTGAATTAAAAAGAATTAATATTTCAATTTCTTATATGATAATCTCAAATTTTAAATTATTCAAATAGCCAATTCATGTAAAATCCATATTTGGGCCTTGCTCAATTTTCAATAAACCATTATGTGCATGTGGCAACAAAAGTAACTTAGAAGTAATGTTGAAGATAACCACGAGGGTTGGTGTGGTGGTTCAGCACCTCACCCCTTAAGTAAGAGGTTGGGGGTTCGATTCCCACCTCTGGCGAATGGAGCAAACTTTGTGGCCAGTTTGAATTAGTCTCACGGCTACCGGCTGTGGGAATACCTTGGGAAACCAAAAAAAAAAAAAAAGATAATATCTTTCTTATTATTTATTTAGTGACACCAACATCTCTTTGGTCACTAATTTTTTGTTTTTAAGGTAGAAACCTTTGTAATAATATTTACTTAAAACTATCGTCAGACTTTTCTGTAACAATCGTCCTTTCTAACGATATTTTATTATTGTATCGAAATAAGAGATATTATAGAAAAATTTGGATCATAAATGTATACTTTCATATGCAACTACATTTCTTTCATCCCTTTTTACTTGGTACATAGCTTGATACAATTATTATTGGACCTTGCAGTGGTGAAGTCAGAATTTTCGCTAAGGGGGTTCATAAGTGAATATAAAAACTAATCGAAGGGGGTTCAACATCTAATATATATACATAAAAAATATTTTTAACCATGTATATATAACATAATTTTTCGCCGAAGGGGGTTCGGATGAACTCCCTGACCATAGAGTAGATCCGCCACTGGGACCTTGTCCGATATCTCACATAAGATAGAAGATTATTCAAGATCATAGAACGATATCACTCCATCCTTAAAGAGTTGACGTGAGACGATCAATATAACACTCGCACGCCTAGGCCTATCAATTGGAGTGTAGACAATATGATATAGTGATTCGATATTAAATATATTGAGAATTGAACTGAATCTTATATTGAGTATTGAGATGAGTTTTACTCTGATATCGTAATGAAGAAATGGACATTGGAGCTAACTCAATCCTAAAACTTAGCTCATGATGTAAAGATATCCAAGGCCGTGAAAAATAAAATCATCCCATCCTAAATAATCGACGTGGGACTCGTTTTACTCTTTAAAGTGAAACTTCACGATGCAAATTAATCTAAATTAGTTGAATTATAATATCTTCGAATGCTTTTTTTCAACTTCAATTCAAATACTTCTCTTTTCCAAATTTTATCATTATTTGTCCAAACACTTAAATAATTTGTTGGCACCCTGCGAATTATTTCAAAACATTTAGTTCAAATATCAACATTGCTAACTGAAAATTAAGGTCACGTTACAAATTAACAAAATGAAAATTTCTTGTACTTGTCCATCTTAATGTTGAGATAATTAAACAAGCATTTTGTGTCACTTCAAAGAACAGACAAAAGAGGATAGTTTGGTGCAGTCAACTTCCGCTATGCACAAAGTTTGGAGAGGGTTAAAATACAAAAAGAGTTATTGTATGTAGTCATAGATATCATGTATCAGTGGCGGAGCAGAATTTTTACTAAGAAGGTTCAAAATAAAAAGATGTAAAACTAATCGAAAGGGGTTCAACATCAACTATATATACATAAAAAATAATTTTAACGATGTATAAATAGTATAATTTTCTGCCGAACGAAATTCGAACCCTTTAGCCATAAGGTGGCTCCGCCTCAGGATTACACCTAAGGGGGTCCAATATTTGAAGAAAACATAGTTGAAAGGGGGTTCAACACTTACTATAGATACATAAAAATAATTTTAATCATGTATAAATGGTATATTTTTTTTATCGAAGGGGGTTCAGATGAATTTCCTACCAAAGGGATGGCTCCGCCCCTGTCATGTACTTCTGCAAGAAGTTTTTTTATAGCTCAAACTTATGACCTCCAGGTCACACGGCATCAATTTTATCAGTTATGCCAAAAATTTCCTATTTCAAAAGAAAAGATAAATTGTAAAAAGTATTTTAAAAATAGGTTTGGTCATTAATTTAAAGTGGAGATCATAGAGAAGTTGGCAAATCAATTCACTAGCAAGTACCATAATTGTATTGCTACCAAACCTATGAGACCTAATTAAAGATGTAATATTTGACATTAACATGTGAAAAATCTAATGCTAATATTTGGACCAATTTCAACAGTCTATATATAGATCAACTTTTTTAATCAACAAGATGACTTAATGGACTATAGAAAAAATTCAATGAAATTAATAAGATTCTTGCAACATTTCCTTGTCATTTTCTTATTTATTTGAGTTAATGGTTTTTTTTATTATTTTTTTATCTGTCTAAATTATCACTATCTTTGTATTAAAATGTGTCTTGATTTTGAGTTGGCCAAATAGTTGTTCCAAATCTATAACATGCGCGTATAGGCCAACTTAGTGTGTGTTTAGTTTAAAAAAAGTAGTAATATTTGAGATATGAAATTCACGAAAAAAATAATAGTTTAGATAGGTAAATAGAGCAATGGATAACTGAATTATGAAAATTGAGAAAAAGTGATAGGTTTATATTAGGTCTTTTTTTACAATTAGCTCTATTTATTTGTGTCTACTAGGATGACTATTTAAAGTTTTATTTTGATAAATTGAGAAAGCACATTTTTGAAAATAGACAAAGTTCTATGGAGTGGATGAAACGGAGGCTCGCCTTTGAAATCTTATGTGATAAAAAGGTACCTCTTAAACTTAAAAGGCAAGTTCTACAGAGTGATGGTTAGACCGGTTCTATTGTATGGAGCAGAGTGTTGGCCTGTCAAGAAGACCCACATCCAGAAGATTAAAATGGCGAAGATGAGAATGTTTCGGTGGATGCGTGGGTGTACTAGGAAAGATACGATTAGAAATGAAGTTATTCAAAATAAGGTGAAAGTGGCTTCGGTGAAAGCCAAGACAAGGGAATCAGGGTTGAAATGGTTCGGTCATGTGATGAGGAGGGGCACGGATGCCCCAGTGCGAAGGTGTGAGAGGTTGGCTAGGGATGGTTTCAAGTGAGGTACAAGTAAACTGAAGAAATATTAGAGGGAGGTGATTAAACAAGACATGAAACAGCTCTAGCTTACCGAGGACACGACCCTAGATAGGAAGCTGCGGAGGAGGCGGATTAGAATAGAAAGTTATTATTATTTCAAGATGTTGTATCGTTTGTTGTATTACTTGATGAATCTTGCATATGGTATTATTGGATGTGGTGATTTCTATCATATCTTGTTCTTTTACTATTCCTTGTCTAGATTGTTTTATCTTTGAGTCGGGAGTCTATCGAAAACATCTTCTCTATCTCAACTTTGAGGTAGTGGTATGGACTGCATACATTTGCCTTTTCCAGACCCCACTTGATCAGAATATACTGAGTATGTTGTTGTTGTAGACAAAATAGGCTTAAATGAATACAAAATATCAACGGTTATTCCAAATTTAAAAGAAACTAATCGTAGCGATATGATGCATGGATGAAATTCCTCGATCGATTTTAATTAATAGTAGGAGATTTCATGTTCGAAACTTGAAAATAAATTATTACTTAATTGGGAATCCTCTCCTTTTAATAATCTTAAACAACAAATCTAGGTTAATTGAATTCTACATGGTGGAATTTAAATTAATCCATTTAATATGTACAATAAAGCATTGAATAATTAAATAAAATAAT
The DNA here is from genome assembly GCA_030864215.1 of Capsicum pubescens. NCBI lineage: Eukaryota > Viridiplantae > Streptophyta > Magnoliopsida > Solanales > Solanaceae > Capsicum > Capsicum pubescens. The sequence goes on from CM061542.1 coordinate 7,803,545, forward strand.
ATTAATAAAATAATTTTTTTAAAAATGATAAGTTGATGAGTCGCGTTCTCCTTCCTAACGTCCGTTCAAAAGTCGACATTTTTTTTTGTTTAAACTCCACTCTCTTAAAAAAGCGCGTGAGATAATATTATTAGAGATTTTTTTCATCATATTAATATAAAAAAATTATAATTTATAACTTTTTTCATATAAATTATAACAATCACATTCATATAAATTTTAGAGTTGATGTCATATGAACAGGAAATCGCAAATTCAAGTTCTGAAAACTGTTTCTGATAGAAACGTAAGATAACGCTGCGTATTGTGGTGAGCTCCTTCCCCAGACCTGTACATAGCGAACGTTTTAGTACATTGGGTCGTCCCTTTTTTTTTGCTACTTCAATTTAATTTTGAAGTTTAATCAAATTAACCTCGAAAAGTGAAATAATACAATAACAACAACAACACCGATAACAATATACTCAGTAAAATCATACAGATGAGGTGAGAGAAGTGAAATAGTGATTAAAAAAATAAAAATAAAGGAAGTATTTATTATTTCGTAAAACGTGTATCACATAAACATTATACAAATAAAGATGAACGAAGATAGTAATTCTCTACTCCTCAACTCCCTCTAAAAAGCACATGAACTCCAACCCCATCCCTTTTAGTATTAGATAAAAAAGTATAAATTCTGACAGTTTCGAGCTTAATTATAGAAAAACTTAATATTTTATATAATTACAGAAAATTTCGATTTTGAATTTAGAAAGATACATATTAGCTCTCGATACATCTCATGAAGAAATATTTTTTTCTTTTGCAAAGATACATAATTAGTTTCTAATATATTTTTTCTAATTTTGAATTTATCGATATATATATATATATATATATATATATATATATATATATATTACAAAGATGCAACAACATAAAAGTGTTGCATGTTTTTATGTGTTTTATTTGTTATATTGGTATCTGTCCTGAGCCGAGGATTTATCAAAAATAACTTCTCTACTTCATCTAAAGTAGTGGGATAGACTGCATACACTTTAACCCTTTCTAAACCCCACTTGATAAAAATACACCGCGGATGTTGTTGTTGTATACATAATTAGCTCTCAATCTATTTTTTATTTATTTTATGTCTATGGAGATATATGAAATTTTTGTAATTACTTTATATTATTACAACAACAACAACAACAATAATATATCCACTACCTAGCGGGGGCTGGAGAGGGTAGAATGTACGTAGTCCATATCACTTTCTCAGATGAAGTAGAGAGACTGTTTTCGATAGACCCCCGGCTTAGAATCAATAACAATATAACAAATACAAACATAAATGCATATAAACTTGTACAGTATGCAAAATAAACTAACAATGCTAGCCACAAGATAATACTAGAGCCACACGCTAATACTAAAACTATAAATCCAAAACCATATACAACACTCAACACCACGAACAAGAAACTTCAGACACAAATAAAGAACACTCCCTTATGTTACCGATGCACTCCCACCCCCTAATCCTCTACCCTAATCCACTTCCTCCACACCTTCCTATCAAGGTCATGTCCCCGTAAGCTATAACTATTTCATATCATGCCTAATCACCTCTCAATCACCTCCCTCCAATATTTATTCGGCCTACCTCTACCCCACCTAAAATCATCCATAGCCAGTGTCTCACACTTCCGCACTGGAGCATCTGAACTTTTCCTCGTCACGTGCCCGGACCAACATAACCTCACTTCTCGCATCTTGTCCTTCACTGAAGTCACTCTCACCTTTTCCCAAATAATCTCATTCCTCACCTTATCTTTCCTGGTATGACTACACATCCATCGCAACATCTCATTTCCGCCACCTTTAATTGAATGTGAAATTTCTTAACTGACCAACATTCGGCTCCATACAATAATTACTTTATATTAATTTTTTTCAATAAAATAATATTAGTACTATACTCCTAACTCCATATCTATATTTCCCCATTTTCATTTCACACTTGTAATATCAATCGAGATCTGTGCTCCCCCTACCCCTACCCCCACCCCCCTTTACCCCCTACCCCCACATATACACAAAATTGTACTCCTTTATTATATAGTAACACATTGATGTGCACAAAATTAGTGAAGGAAATGGAGAAGAAGATGGCGATTTACGTCGTCGTTTTGGTAATTGTGTGTTGTGCATCGCCAGCGAGATCCGACGGTTCAGATCATAAGTATAAAGCTGGTGATTCCGTTCCACTTTATGCTAATAAAGTCGGTCCTTTTCATAATCCTAGGTAATTCATTTCATTTAATTAAATAATGTGTTGTTAGATCTCAAGGAATTTGATTAAAATTATGTGATTTTATTCGTTGAAAATGTGGTTTATTTGTGATCGGTGAAGTGTCGGTAGTTATGAAAATGTAGGAGTTTCGTTGATTTTGAGCTGAATTAGTTATAGTACAATGTTGAAAAAGTTATGCTTTTTTGTTCATAAGCTTAAATTTAAGTTAATTTATTGAACTAATTGATTATTTAAATGTATCGTTGTTAGATCTCTTACTTTGTTTTTTTATTGTGAAGCTGAATTTGATTAATTTTGTGATTTTATTCGTTGAAATGTGTTTTTTTGTGATCGGAAAAGTGTCGGTGGTTATGAAAATGTAGGAGTTCGGTTGATTTTGAGCTGAACTAGTTACAGTACAATGTAGAAAAGTTATGATTTTGTGTTAATTATTTATATAGCGAAGCTGAATTATACATTGTGTTTGCTTAAGCTAGGAAAAATTATGGGATTTTCTGGTTGAATTTTTTTTTTTGTCGGTGGTTATGAAAATGTGAATTTTTTGCTGAATTACTTATTGTAGAATGTAGAAAGAGCTAAGATTTGGTGAAAAATTATGTGAATTTCTCGTTGAAATGTGTTTTTTTTGTTTTTATTGTGATCGGAAAGTTGTCGGTGGTTATAAAAATGTGAGATTTTTGCTGAATTACTTATTGTACAATGTAGAAAGGGCTAAGATTTGGTGAAAAATTATGTGATTTTCTCGTTGAAATGTGTTTTTTTGGGGGTTTAATTGTGATCGGTAAGTTGTCGGTGGTTATAAAAATGTGAGATTTTTGCTGATTTTTGTTGATTGCTGGTGTTTGAGCTGAACCTACTTGTTGTAGAATGTAGAAAGAGCTAAGATTTGGTGAAATTTTGAGATCTCTTTATTCTATCTGGCATGATCAAGCTAGATACTATGTGATTTTCTTGTTGAAATGTGCTTTTTTTTTGGTTTTATTGTGCTTGGAAAGTTGTTGGTGGTTATAAAAATGTGAGATTTTTGCTGAATTACTTATTGTACAATGTAGAAAGCTTTAGTCTATATGGCATGATCAAGCTAGAAACTATGTCATTTTGTGGTTGAAATGTGCTTTTTTTTTTTTTTTGGTTTTATTGTGTTCGGGAAGTTGTTGGTGGTTATAAAAATGAGAGATTTTTGCTGAATTAGTTACTGTACAATGTAGAAAGAGCTATGATTTGGCGAATTTTTGAGATCTCTTTATTCTATATGGCATGATCAAGCTAGAAACTATGTGATTTTCTCGTTGAAATATTTTTTTTTATTTGTTTTATTGTGCTCGGGAAGTTGTCGGTGCTTATTAAAAATGTGCGATTTTTGCTGATTTTTTGTTGATTGCTGGTGTTTGAGCTGAACGTACTTATTGTACAATGTAGAAAGAGCTAAGATTTGGTGAATTTGAGATCTGTTACTTCTTTCTTAATTGGGCAGATGAATTTGATTAACTATGTGATTTTCTGGTTGAAATGTGGTTTTTATTGTGATCGAGAAGTTGTCGGTGGTTATAATGTGAGATTTCTGCTGATGCCTGTGTATAACTGACCTATTTACGATGTATGGAGCTGAGTTAACAAAATTTACTCTTTTGCTTGATTAACCTAGAAAAAAACTATGTGATTTTCTTGTTGAAATGTGGTTTTATTGTGATCTGGAAGCTGTCGCTGGTTTGATAGTGTAAGATTTTTGTTGATTTGTTGATTGCCGGTGTTTGAGCTGAACCTATTTATTGTACAAATGTAGAAAGAACTGAGATTTGGTGAAATTGAGATTTCTTTCTTTCTTTTATTGTTTTTATTTTTGCGGCTTTATTGTGCTTGGAAAGTCGTCCATGATAATAAAATGTAAGATTTAGTGAAATTGAGATCTCTTATTTACAATGTGGGACGCGGAGTTAAAACTGTATTTTGTTTGGCATGATCATGCTAGAAGCTATGTGATGTCTCGTTGAAATGTGGTTTTATTGTGCTTGGAAAGTTGTCTGTGGTTATAAAAATGTAAGATTTAGTGGTTATAAAAAGTGTGAGCTGACCTGCTTATTGTGCAATATGAAAGAGCTACGATTTGGTGAAATTGAGATCTCTTCCTTTAAAGCTGAATTATACATTGTATTTGCTTTCCGCACGATGTGATTTTCTTGTTGAAATGTGGTTTTATTGTGCTTGGAAAGTTGTCGGCGGCTATAAAAATGTAGGATTCTTGTTGAATTTTGTTGATTGCTGGCGTCTGACCTACTTATCGTACAAATGGGTGATAGTAGTAGTAATAGTGAAGAACATTTAATTTCCATGTCTTTCTTTTCCCCACAAGTTTTGATGTTCAAATTCTTTGGAAACTAATAGCTGCCTATGGCTCTGCATATATCATGTATGAACATGTCTCTATTCTGTGTTTTAAAAACTATCTGGGTAATAACTAATGGCTTGTTATGTTTTGGATTATCCTTCCAGTGAAACATACCGGTTCTTTGATCTTCCTTTTTGTACTCCAGGTATGTAACGGGTTCATAAGTTTGCTTTATCAAGTTACCCTGTAAACTTTAAGTTTCAATTTACTGTGGGATGTTCTTGCAGATCACGTAAAAGAGAAAAAGGAAGCTCTTGGTGAGGTCTTGAATGGTGACCGATTGGTCAGTGCTCCTTACAAGCTTGACTTTTTGTATGACAAGGACTCGGAAATAGTTTGCAAGAAGAAATTGTCCAAGGAAGAAGTTTCTCAATTCCGTAGCGCTGTTGCTAAAGACTACTACTTCCAAATGTATTACGATGACTTGCCCATTTGGGGTTTCTTAGGGAAAGTTGACAAGGAAGGAAAAGCTGACCCCAGCGAGTACAAATATTACCTGTTTAAACATCTTCATTTCGAGATCTTTTATAATGATAATCGTGTGATTGAGATCAATGCACGAACTGATCCTAATGCCCTGGTAGATATCACAGAGGATAAAGAGGTTGATGTTGACTTCATGTACTCTGTAAAATGGAAAGAGACAAAAACACCTTTCGATAAGAGGATGGAGAAGTACTCACAGTCTTCATCGTTGCCACATCACTTGGAAATCCATTGGTTTTCAATTATCAATTCCTGTGTGACAGTTCTTCTCTTAACTGGTTTTCTTGCCACAATTCTTATGCGGGTCCTTAAGAATGACTTTGTCAAGTATGTAGGAATTTAGTTAAGTTTGTTTGTTACGTACTTCTGTTGGTCTTTTGGAACAAAATTTTGTCTGTAGTCTTTGGCTCAACGTTATTCATATTTTCTTATATAGATATGCACATGATGAGGAGACAGCTGATGACCAAGAAGAAACTGGGTGGAAATACATCCATGGTGATGTTTTTAGGTACCCAAGTCACAAATCCTTGATGGCGGCAGCACTTGGTAGTGGCACCCAGCTATTCACACTGTAAGTATTTTCTGAATGGTTTACTCTGAAAAATAAAGTTTTCAGTAGAATAGTCAAAACGTTCTTCCAATTTGTATTTAATTAACAGCTTCCTACTTGGTAATTAGGAAATATGTCATCTCAAGCATGCCTTTGCTAACTGTCTTTTTCCTTCCAATTCGTAGGACCATATTTATTTTCCTTCTCTCACTTGTTGGTGTTTTCTACCCATACAACCGTGGAGCTTTGTTCACTGCACTGGTAGTCATATATGCTCTCACATCTGGCATTGCAGGCTATACTGCTGCCTCTTTCTATTGCCAGCTAGAAGGGACAAACTGGGTTTGTTTTCTTCTCTCTATTATATTGCTTTTCCATTTGAATGTAGTTTGAGAATTTTATCTTCTGTACCAATTTTTAATCTCTAATCCTGAATATTTGCTTACTATCATCCCAAAACAAGGGTAAACACATGAAAAATTGAAGGTTCATAAATAGCAAGTCAAGTCATTTCTTAGCTGAAGGCACATACTCTAATGGTGTAACTTTGACCCTCTATATTATACAGTTTAGACAATTCATCATCAGAGGGAAAAACAGAACTTGGTTACTCAAGGATCCTATTCAAGCAAGCAAAACAAGCTGAACATAGAGTTTTGCTCTTTTTCCTTGATTTAGGTGTGTGATGTTTTTGTATGATAGGTGATTTGTTACTAATTCCTTATCAACAGAACATCAAGAAAGCTGAGTTGGAATTTAGAGAAGCAGTTTATCTTCATTCTGTCGTACAATTAACTTCCATCTTGTACGGTTTACACTTGGTTAAGGCCAAGATATATTATGTGCTTCTTCTTTTTTGGTTTGTCTATGCCATCAATTAACTATCCGTGTTTGTTTAGTTCTTTCTTGCCTTAACTAATGAAACAAAAAGTTGAAAATGCAAGCGTACAGCAAACTTAATCATTCATTAGATTTTCTTTCTTCCCTGCAGGTCAGGAATTTGATATTGACTGGAGGCTTATTTTGTGGACCACTGTTTGTCACGTTCTGTTTCCTTAACAGTGTTGCAATTGCATACAGTGCCACTGCTGCACTACCTTTTGGAACCATTGTAGTCATTTTTCTAATATGGGCTCTTGTAACATCACCGTTACTTGTATTGGGAGGGATAGCTGGAAAGAACAGCAGGGCTGAATTCCAAGCTCCTTGCCGAACCACCAAATATCCAAGAGAGATCCCACCCTTACCTTGGTACCGCGGAACTCTGCCTCAGATGGCAATGGCTGGGTTTTTGCCTTTCAGCGCTATATATATTGAACTTTACTATATATTTGCAAGTGTTTGGGGTCACAGGATTTACACGATATACAGCATCTTATTTATAGTCTTCATTATTCTCATTATTGTCACTGCCTTCATAACCGTGGCCTTGACATACTTTCAACTCGCTGCTGAAGATCATGAATGGTGGTGGAGGTATGTCTGTCATTTACTTGTGTGACTATTCTTTGGTCTTTCTTATGAATAATCTACAGTCAAAACCTCTCTATAGTGGCATCATTTGTTTGAAAGTTTCGTGGCTGCTATAGTGAGGTGTTTTTTTCTATATATTTTGGCGTTTTACGTGTAGATCTCATTTAGTTGTTTTAAACAAACGTATGCAGGAAATTTTGTTTATAACAGCTAAATGATTATTTAAAAGTCAAATGTCAGTAATACGTATATAACAACACCTCACTAGCAGCCACGAAGCGTCAATTGACATGATGTCTCTGCTAACGAAGAAAAGAGTTTCGAGAAACACTTGACAGTATGTTAATTTGATATTCATACACCACTTCATGATACATTCCTAACTCGTATGTGGTTGATCTTAATAGGGCTTTCCTCTGTGGTGGATCGACTGGACTCTTCATCTACGGCTACTGCTTGTATTACTATTATGCTCGTTCGGATATGTCTGGCTTCATGCAAACCTCATTCTTCTTTGGATACATGGCTTGCATCTGCTACGGTTTCTTTCTCATGCTCGGGACTGTTGGTTTCCGTGCAGCCCTATTTTTTGTCCGTCATATATACCGGTCAATCAAGTGCGAGTAGGAAGCTGGTATTGCGACAGTCATTCCGTCTCGTACAGAATGCTTTACGGATCTGGTAGGGCAATGTGTTATCCAAGAAGAACTTATAGGATCTTAGAATCTCTTGAGATGATGAAGCAATGTATTATCTTACACCGGAAATTTAAGACTTTAATTTTTGCCATTTTTCGACTACAGTAATAGATTTAGAGTTTCTGTTCCATATTCTAATCCCCCTTCCAACACAAATTATCCTAGTCTTGTCTAGTATTATGTTTTTTACTGCATTGGGCAAACTTTGGTCTATACATTGTAATGGTTCCAAGTTTCAAAGATTGTATCAAAAATGAGTCGTTCTCTTATTAAGCAATGTCCAATTTGTTTTTAATCTTGAATTCATCTTATAATCTTGCATTTCTGCGTGCATATTCTCACATGGTCTCTACTCTCTATGTATAGTTGGATCTATCTATAATATCAATCATCTACAAAGGCAAGATAACTGTTCATAATTACCAAATGAGGGAATAAACAAAGCAAATAAAAGAGAGCATATCCTGCAATGGTGAATGTCTTAATGAGTGTTTGTCAATAGCTAAGTAGTTGAAGTCAGTTTCCATCCAGCATAGTAATAATGTTTTAACAAAGGTACATTTAAAATCCATCCAGTAATTGTAACACAAGTCTAAAATAGTAATGAAAATCCAGTTTACAGACAGCTCTGCCCGACTGCACGAACGCGAAACAGTGTGTCCTCGCCGCAGCTATCAGTTGCATATTCCTCTTCGACAAAAGGTTAGTCGACAACGTGCTCCTCTGGGCAGGTGAGAGAGAGAGAGTATCCAAATGACTCTTACAACATGTGAATGTGACCAACTATTACCTCCATGAACCACCAAGTCTGATAACCTCTTCGGTACTTGTATCCCGATTTGGAGCCCTGTCGTCACCTACGTTATCTTTTTGAGTGCTGAAGTCGCCGTATAGATCTTTAAGCTTGGCTAGATTGCTAGATGCAGCCTTTTTCTCCTTGCTTTCATCTCTAGGTGGAGTTCGCTGTTGATCGAGAGTGGTACCTTGATCATGCAAGCTTCGGCTGTGGCTTCTACTCCTACTACGACTCCTGCTCCTCTCGTAGTCTCTTCTGCTTCTCTCGATTGACCTTCGATCATAATCATACCTTCTGTCCCTATCCCTTCCCCGGTCTCTGTCATAATCACGCCTCCTGTCTCTATCCCTTTCACGATCTCGTTCATGATCATACCTCCTATCTCTATCCCGATCCCTGCCCCTCTCCCTTTCTCTTTCCTGGTCCCTATACCGATCCCTATCCCTATCACGGTCTCTATCCCTAGTTCTTTCCCTGTCCCTCTCTCTGTCTCGGCCCCTGTCCCTTTCAGAATTTTCTCGGTCAGATAAATCACAGCTTTGACTCCGGCGCGTACTAGGGGACCGTCTTGAATCATTTCCACCATCCTTATCATAGGGTGAGGGTGCAACTGTTCGTCGGATGGGAGATGAATCTCTAGTTGATACACGATGAGGTGCACGTTGACCAAAGGACACTGAAAGGGAAGCTTTGACAGAAGGTGGTCGGCGAGAAGTTTCCTCAGATCCGCGACTAGAGTCCCCGATCGACCCAGAGGGTTTGGTCGGCAGATTCATTTTTTCAAGACTCACAACTGCTGTCCGCATAACAGGAACAGGAATGCGGGGTAGCAGTGTGTCAAAATAATACTGCAACAAAGAAAAATGTGCAAGTGAATCATGGGAACAAGTGTGAAATACAATAACAACATCATCCATTGAATTTCTGTGCTAAAATATTCTCTAAAAGATCGGTTTTAGAGGTGGCACCTTACCTGCCCGAGGAACAAGTCACGCACATATACGCCCATTGTGGTCATTCGGCCACTGGATCCAGGAGAGAATTCCTGACATAAATATTTAATAATCAGAATAAGACCCAAAATCAACTCCGACCATGAAGAATAAACATTGTAGGTGAACAAATTAAAGACATCAACGGTTCAGTTTTCTGTGATGCTGCTACTACTACTGAAAAGGCTCCCCCTGGCTTCGAAACCCCGGTTCACATAAAAAGAAGGAATAGAAGATGAGAACTGTAGAAAAATAAAGAACAAAAGGTAAAATATCAGAAGTATACCATCATACAGTAAACTCAATTCACCTGCAAAAAAAATCATGTCCACGCACCTTCAAGCAAGAGTGGTCCTTGCATCCTAAGGCATAAGGTGTGAGAATCACAACATAAAGAATGCACAGATCATGTAATACTTACGGCACACAATCAAGATCAGTATCTCAGAAGCGGAGCTAGAGCAACATGGTTCTATGCATACTAATAGCCTGTTTGGCCAAGCTTCTAGAGCAAGTCAAAAAGTGCTTATTTTTAGAAATTTGAAGTCTTGGTCCAAGCTTTTAGGGAAAAAATAAGTGCTTTTGACTAGTAGCAAAAGCTGTTTTTTAGAAGCTAAAACAAGTAACTTTCCCCAAAAGCACTTTTTGAGCACTGGCCAAGCACAAAATACTGCTATGATATTGGAAAAAGGTGCTTTTCAAATCGATTAGCCAAAATACAAACTGCCACTCTCTAAAAGTATTTTTTCGAAAATCAATTCTGACAATAGCAATTTCCAAAATAAGCAGATTCTGGATGCTTGGCCAAGCAGGCTATTAAAAGAGAGAAAATCAAAAGAAAGACAATTCTACCACTAAAGCTATCGGAAAGAGAGCTCTTGCGATAGAAATAGTTAAGTGGTGTTCGAAGGCTACCATTAAGATTTTAAAAATTCTAATTTAAACCAGATTGATCAGCTGGTTTGAAAAAAGAATGAAAGCAGAGAGGAAAAGCATTATCGTTTTGGGAGGGGCAGCCGGGCAGGAAATTAATTGTAGAGGCAAAGGCAATATTTTGAGCAGAATGACGAGACAAGAAAACAGTAACTAATGATTTCATCTCTTCTTCAAACGCTATATCCCATGAAATTGATGAAAATCGTCAAAGTTGCAAACAAATCTATAGCATGGAAATGATCAGAATTGACAGACATGTCATTTGTATGCAAAATGCCAGAATTCTAAAGAATGCTCCAACGCATCATCTCAATCTAGAATAACACAATAGAATTATCTAGTTCAGGTAAGAGCATTTCATGTTTACCTCGTCATCTTTGAGATAAGGCTCATACCAACCCCATAATGCCTTAAAATCACCAAGATATCTCAGATAAAGGAACCCAATCTGCAAAAGAATAATACAATCATTAAACCGATTGGAAGAGGCTCAAGAATGTAAGTACAACAATGTAAGAAAACAAAAGTCCATGAATTTGAGGAAGCAGGGACATGGTTTAGTTGAGAATGCAACTAAAATCTATTCATACATGTGCTACTTTCAATGGAATATGAGAGGAACTGCTGTGCATTAGCTGGAATTCCAAAAGCCTCATTGGATTTATTACTTGGTAAATCAGTGAAGGTGATGACAAGGAACTGGAGGAGTTGGTTCCAGTTTGCTTAAAATCTAAGCATCAGCAAATACAAAAGGTAATTTTGTTAGCTTTCTGAAGCATTTAGCAAAGAAGAACAAAGAGAGGGAAAAGTACGACACCTAGCTGGTAAAGAAATGACGAACTCGGTACGCTTCATTCCTCAATATCACCTAAAGGGATGAAGCGGGCAATTCTCTGTAAAATCTTTCTTATAACATAAATGTAACTTCAATTGTCTATCAACAATTATTGAAAGAGTAGAAGGGGGCGTTTGGCCATGAAAATTGTGAGTTTTTGAGAAAAGTAAAAAACGATATTTGAAAATTGGAGTTGTGTTCGGCCATGAATACAAGTTAAAGTTGTTTTTGAATTTTTGTGAGTAATTTGGAGTGAAAAAAGTGAAAACAGCTTTTTGGTGTTCTTCAAATTCCGGAATTTTATGGCAAAACGTGTTTAACGGAATTCAGCTCCAGAAAAAAGAAAAAGAAATTCAAGGCCAAACGCCCCCTAATATTTTCTTTTCCTTCCTGCTTTTGGAAACACATGCCACATTCCACGAACGACTTCTTCACTTCCAAATAGAAACCTTTTAATAGAAGATACTATTAGAGGCGGTTAAAGCTGTGGGTCAGGATTCTCATTTTAGACAACTCTATTTATCATTCTTTACTCGATTACGGCATCTCATAAATTGGACAAACTTCCAAACCAACCAACCAACAGCATCATAAACTCTCAAATCTCATTAATGGTTCTTAAGTCTTTTCCAATCAAACTTGAAAGAAGTTTCTTTTTTTTTTTGGGTGGGTGGGTGGGTTGTGGGGGAGGGGGGGGGGATATGTGTGCACTACTAGTCTACTACCAAAAGACATGATCTTCAGCTGAAAATAAAATGCAAACATTTCCTAAATATCTATGCAAGAATTCCTAGGGAACCACACCGAGTATATCACCGAAAAAAAGGAAACAACAAATCTAGCAGATAAAAAGTAAGATACAGAACACCACTTACAGCTCTAATGTAAGGAGAATCTGGATGCTTTAACAGACCATGCATTTGCTTGACAGTAAGTTTCATTGTAAAGAACTTGTAGAGAAGGCAGAAGGCTGTTGAAGGACCACGACAGTTGCCAGTCATCCATGGTTCCACATGGTCAACTTGATTATAGATTTCATCGATCACTTCATGATAAGTTTTCAGGCGCAATAGATCTCTGAAGTAATCAGAAGATAGAATGTTCATGCAGAGAACCTTCTCTAACAATTGGTCAATAGGTCTCCCAGAAGTCTTAATCTCAGCCATGCCCTTAGTGATGCAGAGACCAGAATGATATCTTTTCTTCCCCTTGCGTGGCAAAATGATATTGGAAAAGATTGAGGTTCAGATTCTGAAGTACCTGTCACGGGAAAGTGAATAAATTATAACCATAACAGCATTGGGTGAATTGAAACTTGTTAAATGTACACTTATATAACCATGTTTGAGCCAAGACGATCATCCCATGTCGGCACAATTAAATTATTATTACGGCTTGGTATATTCATGCAACCACCCAACAAAGTGGCAATCCAACTTAATTGTGATCGGCTATATGAATCATCTTTATATATTTATTACGAGAAAGGTAACCATATATGAATATATGAATCATCCTTATTAATTCATCTCTATTTAGGTTCATTCCATCTTATAGTAAACAATTACTCGCTTGCCCAATTTACGTAACACCCTTTCTTTTTAATCCGTCCAAAAAGAATGTCACATATCTATAATTAGAAGCAATATAAAATTGCCCTTCTACCCTTAGTGAAATGATTTATAGCCACAAAAATGTTCTAAGGTTTATTTTGGACCACAAATTTCAAAAGTCTTCACTTTTTTCTTAAACTTAGCGTCAAGTCAAAACCGTACCACATAAACTAGAACGGGCATAAATTGGAACAGAGAGTTTATCTGTCAGGCAAACAGTGAGTTAACTAAAAATTCCTCTTAAACTGACACTTGCAAACATGCAACCACAAATCTCTTACCAAAATAAAAAGACTCTTGACAAACATCACACGTAATGTAAGCTGTAAGCATACTGGTGATTCCCACAAACGACGACAAATTATTACTCCGTTTCAATTAGTTTGTCGTACTTTCCTTTTAGTCCATTTAAAAAAAGAATGTCTCTTTCCTTTTTTGCCAACTTCTAATTTCAACGTTCCACCTAACATGTTTAAGACTACAAGATTAAAAGACATTTTGATACACTCCAAATACTTAGTCTAAGAGATTCAAAGTCTTTTTAAGAATCTTCTTTACTTTCTTAAACTCCATGCCAAGTCAAAAACAAACAAACAAACAAAGTAAACCACAGGGAGTACTTTATTGCTGCTATGGATCCACTACTTCATTCAAATGGAGAGAGGGATACTAACCTTATACTTTCCATTGGGTAATAGTCATAAGTGCACCTAACCCACCTATCGATTCATCTATATGAAGTTAAATTAACTTGCACTAGTAGACTCCTATTGTATTGGAGTTAAGTATCCGGCTTTTTACTGCTGTCGACGGTTTTCTTCCACATTTGATTTTTCTACATTAAAACATTTCTTACTTTGGTAAGCCTTAAAGACCCTTCTTCAAACCATCTCTGATGCTCCACTTTCTTACCACTAATTCCTGTCTAGCTCCACTTCTTACCACTAATTCCTCAGGGCAGAATACAGCCTATAGATCATAAAAACTACATAAATGAAAATACCACCTAAAATACAACTAGCTCGAGAAAAACAAATAAAAAGCAAGCATCAAAACAAGAAACTGAACCAAACAAATCGTAAAAAACGTTTTGAGCCATTTTTCCCCAACAATAAAATTCAAATTAGGCATTCAAATGATACTTGAATGAAAAAGTGAACATGAAAATAGATTTCTTCTTCACCGCAAGCATTCACAGATGAAAACAAAATATCTTTCAAACTCAACTTCTTCCTCCTAATTCTACTGACAAAAAATAAAAACACCCTCCAGCTCAGAGAAACTATATAAATGAAATAACCACCAAAAACACAACTAGACCGAGAAAAACAAGGGAATTTTAGTACCCCTATTTAAAAATAAGTGGTGTTTTTACCTTTTCATTCTTTCAGTTTCAAAATAAGTGTCGTTTCACATAGTCAAGAAGGATTAATGATGTTCTCCTAATTTTACCTTATATAACGAAGAAACCACTAAAGAGCTACAGCTTTTCCAAGGTATTTATTAAGGGTAAGTTGGTAACAATACATTTTACTTTCTAGAAATGAGTAGTTTTATTAAAGGATGAGTTAAACTCAATAGAATTTGATCAATGCTATTTTCTGTCGTTAAGGTCGAGAACTGAACCAAGAATTCTCTTTCTTCATCATCAATTGAATAACTGTTCGTGACCCAGGATTCTATTTTATCATCAATCCAATCCCCATTCACATTTTTTTTCTTTTTTTTTTATCAACGAATAGATCTCTTTACTTGTATAACTTAGATATATCGTACTTCTCGAAAAAGTGATTCGATTGATGGGATTTTGTATGAGATTGATGATCTCGATGAGAATGATATTCCAATCTATTATAACCCTTATTTGTACAGAGATGGTAAGGTAGGCATCGCGACTTCATTGTCTCATTTTTTCTAGTTTTAGGGAAAACTGGAATTTCTGCTATATCAACCTTCCAAATCAAAAGGAGATTTCGCTCCTAATCCAACTAGATATTCACGACTTTGCCGAGAACGTTGTTTTTTCCTTAACGCCGCTCTACCCCTATCCTGATAGTCTAAGTGCTAGTTCTCGGTTCTCTCTATCAGCTGATTTACACATTGTCCCCTAGACAGTTGGTACACGTGGTTAGAAGCTCTATACCTCCCTGGCAGAGGCATTCCCCCCTTTCTTCTCCCAAACTAAAAACACCACTTATATTGAAAGGGAGGGAGTAGCTCGATTGATTGGCTACCTGAACTTTCCTCTTGTTGGTGAGAGTTCGATTCCCACCTTGTAATCACCTCATCTATCCCCCCACCCCACCCCCCACCCCCCAAAAAAAAGAACGGTCGAGAAAAACAAATAAAACAGCAAGCATTCAAACAGGAAACCGAAACAAACAAATCTTCTATTAACATTTTCAGCTACGTTACCTCGAAAATTCCTTCACTAAAGCTTAAATTACACATTCAAATGATACTCAACTTCCAAAACAAAGTTAAAAATCAGAAAAAAAATGACAACTTTACAAAAATTAAACCAAGGAGAAGATGTTTCTTTCTTACTACAAATTTTACAACTTACCCTCTTTCTTTTACACAACAAACTATTATGAAAACACTTAAATTTACAAGTTAGAAACCTTACGAATGAGCTAAAATTCAGACCAACCTCTACATAACTATTCATAATCCCGAGGAAATCTTAGTAGCTCCGGCTACCTCAACTTTTACCTTATTGGTGAGTCTTCGATTCCCCACCTTGTAGTTCCCACTCCTACCCCCCCCCCCCCCCACAACCCCCCACCCAACCCAACCCCACTCCAAAAACACTTAAATTTACACAACAAACTATTACAAAAACAATTAAATTTACAAGTTAGAAACCCTACGAATGAGCTAACTTTCAAACCAACCTCTACATAACTATTCATAAAGCCAAGGAAATTTTAGCAGCTCAGTTGGTTGGCTACCTCAACTTTTACCTTATTGGTGAGGGCTCGGCTCCCCACCTTGTAGTTCCCTCTCCTATCCCTCCCCCCACCCCACAACCCCACTCCAAGCAAATAAAACAGTAAGCATCAAAACAAGAAACTGAAAAAACAAATCTTCTATTAACATTTTCAGCTTGTAGTTCCCTCTGCTATCATCCCCCCCACCACCACACCCACCCACCCACCAAAGCCCCCACAACCACTCCAAGCAAATAAAACAGTAAACATCAAACACAAGAAACCAATAAAACAAATCTTCTACTAACATTTTCAGCTACGCTACATCGAAAATTCCTTCACTATAGCTTAAACTACACATCCAAATAATACTCAAATTAAACAAAGGACAAGTAGTTTCTTCCTTATTTCAAACTCTACAACTTACCCTCTTTCTTTTACACAACATACTATTAAAAATAAAAACTTGGAGCCATTTTACCATGAACTTTTTTTACTCCAATTGACTCGCAAAAATTCTAAAACATCTCTAATTTTCAAATATCATTTCTTTCCCAACTTTGAGAACAAAACCTAATTTTTTTTCTTTTCAAATACTCACAATTTTCACAGCCAAACACCCCCTTAAATTTACAAGTTAGAAACTTTACACTACAAAGAAGCTAAAGAATATTGAGAAACCCTAGATTCCAATTTAAAAAGCCAAATCACGAATATTTTAATTAATTTTAATGATTTTTCAAGCTCAAAAATAACCAAAAAATGGAAAAAATATTAATTAATTGTATTAAATTGTACCTTTTCTGGATTTTTCGCCGGAGGAGAATTGATGATGAATAGTGGGAAAAAAAAAATTGACGAGGCAAAGAAGAGGAAGAAGAAATGAACTGGGGATTAGAGGGGTATAAAAGGTAATTGAAAAAGTTTAGTATTGGGCTTTGAGAGATCCAATTGAAGAAGTTTTGGGCCGAGTAGTTAAATGGGCTTTCTCATGAATGGGCCCATGTAATTTCCCCTTATTATTAAGGAAAAAAAAAACATAAATATCCATCTTAACTTATCATATTTACATAAATTTCCACCCTTACAAAGTAATTACAAAAACTTTAACTAATTATCTATCTTCGTTGGATGTATCGAAAGCTAATTATATATCTCAAAAGACCCAAAATCGAAAGAAAAATATTGGGGCTAATTATGTGTATTTACAAAAGAAAAAATGTATCTTCGTTTGATGTATTATGTATCTCGATAGACACAAAATCAAAAAATGCATCGGGAGCTAATTATGTATATATACAAAGAAAAAAATGTCTCTTCGTTGGATGTACCGGGAGTTAATTATGTATCTCGACAGACCTCAAATCGAAATTTCAATAATTATACAAAATATCAGAATCCTTTGCCATTAAGCTCCAAACAATCGGGATTTATGTTGTTTTTCCTTATTATTAAGTAGAGAGCCCAATTTAGAGAATTGTTCAATGTCACGGTAGTTGAGGATCTATCGGAAATAGTTTCTCTACCTTTCAAGATATGAGTGAGATTTGCATACACTATATCCTTTCTAGACTCCACATGTGAGATTACATTGACTATGTTGTCGTTGTTTAATGTCGTGGTAAATAATTCGTTTCCAAGTCACTATATTTCTTATTTTTATATTTTTTTGTGGAAATCGACAGAGTCGAACGGTTTTTTTCTAAAATGTTATATTTTTTAAAAGTAAAAATCGATATTTATAAATTCAAGGAAATTGACGTACCCCATTTTCCTATGTAGTCTCGTCCGTCGTTTTTAATAAAAATAAATAAATAGAGGGCATCATTGGTGTTGACTCTCGATTTTCGACCAATTTTTAGTTGGTGGATAGTTAGGACCTTACATTTTTTTTCTAAAATTGTAATTTTAAGCTTTGGATATGAAAAGAAAAGAAAAAAAAAACTGGTACAACACTTTCCCTTGTTTAATGATCGCTTTATATGTTTAATTAGTCGAATCTCAATGCAGATATCGAATATAGAATGATAAAAAAAAAAAAAAAAAGTTCATTTTTTATTTAAAGGAACTATACATGGATTGCATTTCTTTATTCAAATACAATGACAAAAGATTTAAAATTCACCCTAGCTAGAATCTACTAAACCTAATCAAAATTACAAATTTTCAAAATTCACAAAACAAACCCTTTAGTACTTTTTATTCAACAATAGCAATTAGAATATGTAAAAAAAAAAAAAAAACTAGTTGTACAAAACATATATCTACAATGGACAACAATGACAATTATTTACTTGACTTGCTTCATTGTGTTGAAAATTGAGAAGTCCATGGAGCTAGAACATTTGCCATTCAACATGAAACTTGGTTCTTTTGGAATAGTCAATGGCCTTGTTGATCTGAGGTAAAACAACATAAATTCTTAGTAAGATGCAGAGAGTGTGATCAGTGGCGGAGCCAGGATTTTCATTGAGGGGGTTCAGAAGTATATATACGAACTAGTCGAAGGGGGTTCAACCAGTGGCGGAGCCACAGCCGACGAAGGGTGGTCAGATGAACACCCTTCGTCGGAATTTTTTTCCGAGTATATAGGTTAAATATAGATATTTATGATTATATACATGTTGTTGCACATCCTTGACAAGCTAGAGAAGCATAGTCCAGTGGTCTAGAGTGTGCATTTCCGCATCAACAACCCGGGATTGAATCTTGGCAGGTGCAACAGTGCTTTATTTTCTTTTTTTTTTAAACAGTTCTTTGTCCAAGGGAAAATATGAACATCCTTAACCAAAAATCTGGCTCCGCCACTGGGTTCAACATCTACTATATACACATCAAAATATTTTTAATCATGTAAAAATAGTATAAAAACAGTATAATTTTTCGTCCACCGAGTATGACGAATCCAGAAATTTCATTAACAGTATATAAATATATAATGGAGTTTTTGACCAATATACATTGTACACGATATAATTTTTCGATTAAGAATTAATGTTCAATTGACCAACCTTCACTCTATGTGGCTATGCCGCCAATATAACCCAACCTATATTGTTACGTGTGTGGGTGGGTGGGGGGGACTCAGGGAGAAGCCATCACTATAGTTAAGGATTCGGCAGAATCCAGCAACTTTGACTCAAATCCTATATAAATCCATTTAACACGTATAAATAATATGTTCATAATTGCAATAAAGGGAAAAAGGTTCGAAATATATTTAAACTTAGACGAAATTTGTTGTAACACGTTTCACTTTGTGGGGGTTCCTATGACCTCCCTCGACTATTTTTTAGCGTATTTCTGTGACATATATTTGTACAGCTTGACCACTGCATGAATCCACACACTGAGCGCGTGAGGATTTGAAGTGGTCCAGCTGGACAAATATATGCCACAGAATTACGGTAATAAATAGTCGAGGGAGGTTACAGGACCTACGAAAAGTTAAGGCGTGTTACAAAAAAAATCTAAAATTTGTCTATTTATCTAAAATTACTGATTTGTTTACAGATTCGACAGAATTCAGATTTAATTATTATTATACCTTTGTGGAAGGAAGGGCTTATCAAAAAGTGGCATTAATTGAGCTCTTGGTATCATTTCTTTTCTTAACAAACGAACTTCTTCTTCTTCTATCATCTGTTAAAAAAATAAAAATATTTAATTTATTACACAAAAGGAAAGGTAATATATAATAATAAGATATTATAATGTTCAAAATACATTTGAATTATCATTTTTTCGCGTGTTTCACACCAACTATTAGTTATTTCATTTTTCTACCTGAACTATTATGTAGAAAAAGGGAACGACTGATAGTTCAGATGTGAAAACTCATGAAAAAAATGTTAATTCAAATGTGTGTTTTTGATTATTAACTCCGATTAATAAAAATGTGAATTTTATAAAATAGTTAATTATTTTGAATAGATATATATATATATATTCTTACCTTTTGTACTTTTTCTACTGTTTTCTTCTGTAGCTGAATGAAGTAGGATTTGGTTTCCATCTGTAAATTTATTTCGGTTAGAGTAGTATTAAAATAAGAGTATTCAATATATGACTCTTGAATAATCTGATCGCGGATCTATCGAAAACAACTTTTCTATCTCACCTTGAGGTAGTGCAGACTGCATACATTCTATCCTTCCCGTCTACACTACACTTTATCCTTCTCAGACTCGCCCAGGTATGTTGTTGTAATTAAACATTTACTGACCGATGGTCTACCGAAAACAACCTCTCTACCTCACCTTGAGGTAGTGCTGACTACATACACTCTATCATTCCCAGACTCCACCGGGTATGTTGTTGTTGTAATTAAACACTTACTGATTGTGGATCTATCGAAAATAACCTCTCTACCTCACATTGAGGTAGTGCAGACTGCATACACTCTATCCTTCCCGTCTACACTACACTCTATCCTTCCCAGACTGGATTAGGTATGTTAATATTGTTGTAATTAAACAATTATTGATCGAGGGTCTATCGAAAACAACCTCTCTCTACCTCACCTTGAGGCTACGTAGTGCAGACTGCATACACTCTATCATTTCCGTCTGCACTACACTCTATCCTTCTCAGATTCCACCAGGTACGTGATTGTTGTAATTAAACACTTACTGATCGTGGGTCTACCGAAAACAACCTCTCTCCACCTCACCTTGAGGCTACGTAGTGCAGACTGCATACACTCTGTCATTTCCGTCTGCACTACACTCTATCCTTCTCAGATTCCACCAGGTACGTGATTGTTGTAATTAAACACTTACTGACCTAGGGTCTACCGAAAACACCCTCTCTCTACCTCACCTTGAGGTTATGTAGTGTAGACTGCATACACTCTATCCTTCCCAGACTCAACCCGGTACGTTGTTGTTGTAATTAAACACTTACTGAGTAATTAAATAAAGCACGTCTCCTTGCTCTTTGTTGAGTATGAAGTTTGATCTCCACTGGCTTTGTATTATCCTTTGCTAATGACTTTTGTTGAACCTAATACATATATAATTAAGTTTAATTTTTAATTAATAATCTCTCAAATTAAATTTTGTAAGGTAACTAATTTTACTCAATAATATTGTACCTTGTTTTTGTCAACTGATGATTTCTCATTTGGCTCATCTCTCAACTGCAAAAAACATTTAATTTATTTTATAAAGTATATTAATGTTGAAGCATCATATAAGTCTTACTATTTTTCATATATGAAAAAATAAAGTCAAGATTTATGAAGGAAAAAGAAAAAGAAAAAAAAAAAAACTAGCTAGTCTTTCCATTAAAGTTCAATTACATAAAACAAACAAAAAAAAAGTTGACACCAATGTCTTTTATAGTATGTAGTAAATGTCACTGCTAAAAAAACGCGAATTTCTGACGGACATTCTCATCAGAATGTCAATATTTTCGATGGAAAATTCGTTGGAAAACATTTTCGATGAACTTGATCAGAAATTCATGTTTTATTAAGTGGCTTAAAATTTAAATAATATTAATTACCACATTATTGTTCTTCATCAATTGATGTTGAGGAGAACTTGATCTTATTATTCTTCCTGGAGATCTACTTGGAGAATGTGAATTGCTCTTCACAAGCTGAAATTTAATAAAAAAATAAAAAAATAAAAGTTGATATCATAAAAGAAAATTGTAAATTAAATGAGTTTAACTCGTATACACTGATAATATTATATAAAAAAAAAAAATTACACTATCATCATTCATCAGATCATCGAAAGAAATATTTATATGTGACTTTATAAAAGTTGAAAACTTATCCGTTACAATATATACTTTTTTCCCAGTAGGAGATTCAGTAGTGTTTTCACTTACCCTTCCGCGTGACTCGGATCTCCAACCTATCGACTATATTGATAGTAGAGGTGCTCAATCACTTGAGCATGTCTCACTTGTCTCGTTACAATATATACAAATGACCTGATAGTTTAATTTTTTAAAAAACTTTCGTGTACGTAAATTTAACTCATAACAAAGAGTATCACCAAGAGTTATGGCGAGATGAATCAATTCTTAGTTAAAAGTCTCGTGTTGAAACTCTGAATATGAAAAAATCATGATATATATAGTGTTTTCCCCTTTATTGAAACCTTATATGGTGCAATTTCGAATTAGTCGAAATCCTGAAATAAATAACAAATATCAGGTGAAAATCAAGAGAAAAACTCATCGTGAGGAGTAAAACCCGCGGTATGAGTCGAATTAGTCGATCGAAACATCAATGCAGACACCAAATATCATATGAAAACCTAGAAAAACTCACATGCTAAAGAGTAAAACATGTAGTATGAGTCGAATTAGTCGATCGAAACATCAATGCAGACACCAAATATCATATGAAAACCTAGAAAAACTCACATGCTAAAGAGTAAAACATGTAGTATGAGTCGAATTAGTCGATCGAAACATCAATGCAGACACCAAATATCATATGAAAACCTAGAAAAACTCACTTGCTAAAGAGTAAAACACGCGGTATGAGTCGAATTAGTCGATCGAAACATCAATGCAGACACCAAATATCAGATGAAAACCTAGAAAAACTCACGTACTAAAGAGTAAAACATGTAGTATGAGTCGAATTAGTTGATCGGAACATCAATGCGAACACCAAATACCCAATGAAAACCTAGAAAAACTCACATACTAAAGAGTAAAAAACATGTAGTATGAGTCGAATTAGTCGATCGAAACATCAATACGGACATCAAATACCGAATAAAAACCTAAAATAACACACATACTAAAGAGTAAAACATGTGTGAAAAATAGGTAAAAATTATAATTCTCACCTTTTGAGAAGATTTAGTGTTTGGGCTCTCCATGTGGTTTAGCAAAAGTACATATGATTAATTCTAACTAAACCCTATTATTTATATTAACATAAACACACCATGTGTTAATTAAAATAATTAAATAAAAAAAGTTTGGAGATTTGCATTTGTCTTTGGAATCAGAATCACTTGTTGTTGCTCAATCACAAGAATTATTTATTTTTTTAGAAATTTATGATTTCTCTTTTCTACCAAACTTTCTGATTAAATCTCCCTCTCATAACATAATTATTTAAACTTTGTAATTGCACATATATGTATAATTAATTTAAAAAGTTCATGCATAATTCTTCATATGATGAATATTCACTTGTGGTTAATTAATTATTCATGCATGTATATCTTGTAGCTTAAGTTAAATGATAAGTTCCTTTAACATTAATAAATAATTAATAGATTACATTCTTCAATTCTGGTCATAATGACAATTATATTCACTAAAAATGTTTACAACAAATCCCAACCCTTTTATTCTTAACTAGACGTCTTGAGTTCGAATCTGGTATAAAAATCTTGATCAGAAGCGCTTCCCGCATTAATACGCCTTGAGAAATGTATACTCGAATTGGTGAAGATTTCAGTACTGATGTAAAATATCGAGTGAGAAATAATTTTTTTGTAGGCTCACATTATATGATATATATGTACTTTTGTCTAATTATTTTCCTATTCATCGTGGTTTTTTCATCCGGTCTCCAGTACTCTCTTAGGACTCGACTAATAGAATACACACCGAGAAGTCTCACTATAGAGGCAACGAGCTACCCAAAGACGATTCAAATTTTTAAGGCTCGAATATGAGATCTCACTATGAAGGAGTACTTACTGCTGCACCACAATCTTTAACGGTCCTGTTCCTCGTGCTGAAAATATTTAAAAATATCTTCCCATAATTAAATCTTAATTAATTAAGAATTGTGTATTACAAGAATAAAGAAGTCATAATCCATGTTTTAATTAAGCATACAAACTGTTTAACAAACTTGATGGAGTTATGAGTTTATGTCATTGTAGTGAAAAGACTAAAGAGATCAACTTAGGGATTAAGATTTTGTTTAGACTAATCACATTCAATTATTTAACTAATTAGCAAAACAACAACACCAACCAACCCAGTGTACTTTCATAAGTAGGGTTTGTGGAGGCAGTGACGGAGCCAGTATTTTCACTAAAGGGGTTCAGAATCGAAAGGCGTAAGCACACGAACTAGCCAAACAGGGTTCGACATCAATTATATATACGTAAAAAATAATTTTAATCATGTATAAATAGTAAAAAATTTCGTCGAAGGACGTTCGGATGCAGAGACGGAGCCATAATTTTTGCCAAGGGAGTTCAAAATCTGATGAAAAGCTCAAGGGGGTTCAATATCTACAATACACACACATATATATAAAAATTATTTTAATCATGTATTAATAGTATAATTTTCCATCGAAGGGTTGGCTTCGCCTCTGTTCGGATGAAACCCTAGCCATAAGGTGGCTCCGCCTCCGCCCCTGTGTGGATGATAAGATGTAGGCAACCGTAACCCTGTAGTTATTCGGGTAGATCGAGAAACTGCTATCGTCTAACCTTCCTTCGACAACAGTTCTTCTTTATCTGGACTTGTGACCGACAATGTAAACGAGCTCACGCTTAATTATTATATTCAATTAGTAAAACAGTTAAATAAAACAAAGATGGAATTAGGTAATCTTTCATATCTTGGGCAGTTTGTTGGTATCTTATCAAAGGGGATAAATAAATTAAATTGAGCATGTCATATAGTTAGGTCATGAAATGGAAAATCAACCAAACTAATTTTTGAAATGCTTATGTTTCAAGATTGTTACTACTTATTACAACTTTATTAATTTATATAACATAGTGTTAATTATCACTTGGACAAAAAAGATTGGACTAAAAACAAATTTTATTTTATTTTTTTCAAAAAAAGACTTTAATGTAATTGCATATTGATTACTAAATTGACTTGTCAGAAACATTTTCTAGATAGAAATTTCATACTTCCGATAGCGCTAGGGCCAGAACGTTCGTAAAAAATTCACGTTTTTTAGGAGTATCACACATGCATGTTTGAATTAGAGGTAAAAAATCCGATATCCAATCGAAAATTCAAATATTTTTAAAATAAACTCCGAAATCCATTCCAAATCGGATAATCCAAAATATTCGGATTTTGGGTTGGCCCAAACTATACCTACCCCTAGATTGAAGCTCTTTGCAGGCCCAACAGTGTCAGTGACCCAATGCATGGTCCAGTAGGTTCAATTGAATGTTTCGTCGCAAAATTATACTATGTAAAAAAGATGAGGAGAAAGGATAGAAACGATACTTCAAATTAAACTATTTCCATGAAAATGACCATGGAATTTAAATCTCATTTCTAGCCTTTTCAATTTACTGGCTTGTTCTATACCGTTTCTACACACCTTTTATACAGTTTCTATACATTTCTTATACATATAAATATTCTATACGAAAATTATACAGTTTTGATACACAATTTATACAATAACTATACTTTTTTTTTTACACGTTTTATACGATAATTATATAATTCTCATACACTTTCTATATATATATTTTTATATATTTTATACATATACATATTCGATAGAACTATACAATTTCTATACATATAATTTCTCGATTTTTGTATGTCATCCTTGGCCAGAAGCCGTGGTAATTTTCTCAGTGTCGTTCCAATTTTATCGGAATTCTGCAATCACTGGACCAAATTCAGTAAATTTTATGAGCACATTATGCAATATACATAAACTGTCAAAACATTAGTACAATCATTCCATTTCCCTATTAATAAAAACAACATTTTTTTGTGAAAATAAATACTAAAATCAGACCATTGTTGCAAGTCATAATCAATACAATACACATTGTACATCAATCAACTAAAAAAAAAAAACGCAGCCCGGTGCACTGAGCTCCCGCTATGCAGAGTCCGTGGAAGAACCGGACTACAAGGATCTATTGTACAGCAATCAACTAACTACTACCAGAATGCACACATTTTACGCCTTTCCAATATATCCTCGCGGTAAAGAGGAAGTAAGAGAGACAAATGTGGAAGCGATACGCTATGCAGATACTTCTCAGAGCCTCAGTGTGAGATCAGGTGTCATACCGTCATGATCAACAGACGGAGTCCACTGTGCAGAGTCCACATTCGAACTTGTTGTAAATGTAATAGTAGGACGATGAGAGATGTCAGCGTTAGTTACTTGGCGAAAACTGCCAGGCCATAGTAAGTGATCAGCATCATCGATGATGTCCTGAACATATAAAGGCGGACTCTGCTGGTGTACAGACTCAAATCTTGCGCTCGTCTTGAAATCAAGTGATCCCATTGCTTGTGGGAGCCCCTGGTGCAATGACGAATGCGCTTTGATCCCTAAAGTCCTCGTTGTAGACCCGTGCAATGGCAAAGAAGCCAAATTACCATACCTTTCTGAGAAAATCCCCTGTCTCATAGCGCGTTTTGCTAATGTCCTCTCGCGTTTATGAGCATTCTGGTGACCGCCTAACGCCTGTGAACTATAGAATTTACGCTTGCAGAAATTGCAAGTGAACGCTCTTCTAACTGTTGCAAGTTCATTGCTGCTTTCGCCCGTGCTTGATACTGAAAAACCTATCGAATCTTGGCTAGCAAATTCATCGGTAGCAACAGAATTAAAGCCGAGAGACAAGCCAAGTGACACATTTTCGGAACTTAACCGAGATAACTGATCAATGTTAGAAGCAACTTGGCTAGTGATATCAGAATCATTTCCAGATGAGGCTTGCAGTACATCAACGTCCAATTTTGACGCTTCCATCTTATTACAACGGAGGGACTAATTCGCAGGATTTGTTGAACAATAACGAGATCTAACAACAGCAATGAACTACATCTGCATTACTAACGTCGTCCTGCATATGATAAGAAAAACAACTATCATTTTCTGGCAAAACATGTACTACTTTCGGAGGATCCCACACATGCTCTCAACACTTTTGAAAAGTCCGAGCAACATAGTAAAAAGTCCGTTCGAACCATCTTATACTTGGAATTCACAGCCCGACTAATTTAGATTCGTGATGATACTTAGGCCCCTTTTCAAGGGGAAAACACTTCCTACTAATGTTTTATTCATTTTTCAAGATTCGAGCGTAACCTGAAACCTATGATTAAGGAAGATTAATTTATAATAGGCTTCTAATCCAATTTATGCATCACAAAATGTTAAAGAAAAGGATCTCATCACTTGAAATTAGATTCACACTTTTGTGAAAGACAGTTCGGCGCACTAAGCATTCCATATTCGTGCAGGGTCAAAGAAAGGGGCGCACCCTTAAGGGGTGTGACGTAGGCAGTCTATCCTGATACAAGCATCAGTAACTGATTCCATGGATCGAACTCATGACGTATAGATCACACTAAAAATAACTTTAGTGTTGCTCCAAGACATCCCTTCTAAAGTCTTATACTTAAAAGAACATATTATATAGCTTCAAATTTGCAACAAGAAATGATAAATTCTTGCGCGGACTCTTCACTTTCGATGCTGCACGCGTGTTGGATTCTCCAAATATACACTACTTTTGGAGAATCCGACACGCGTCTACTGACATTTTTGAAGAGTCCGAGCAACATAGCTGAATATACATAATATATTTTATGCTCAAAAGTTCAAGATTGATGAAAAAAAGAAGAAGAGATACAATCAAACAAGAATCAAGTAGTAGTAGTAGTAGTAGTAAGATGGTAGTTATCCTCGTTCAATTTCAACCAAAATCAAAAAAATAAAAGCACACTCTGCCGCACTAAAGCTCTCGCTATGCGCAGAGTCAAGAGAAGGACCGGACCACAGCAGTCTATCGTACGCGATCTCGCCTTACATTTCTACAAGTGACTGTTTCCCCGGCTTGAACCGTGACCTCCTAGTCACACATGACGACAACTTTACCTGTTACTCCACGACACCCCTTGATCAATTTCAACCGCATACAAGAAGAAAAAAACAACAACAAACACAAAAAGAAAAGTCCGGTGCACTAAAGCTCTCGCCATGCGCAGGGTCTGAGGAAGGGCCCCACCACAAGAAGGTGTATTGTACACAGCCTTGCATTTCTGCCGGAGGCTGTTTCCAAGGCTTGAATCCGTGACCTTCTGGTCACACGACAACAACTTTACCAACAACAAACATAAAAAGATACAATTGAAGAACTTAAAGATATACCTGTGGTAGCATATACATGTTGAAGAGGAAGTTGTTGTAAATTATGGTACCAAATAGTACTTTACATTAAAAGGACAAAATATGGTGCTGTATAAAATAGGCCCATATAATAACTTTCAATGTGTTACAAAGAAAAAGAAACTTTAGGAGTGGGGATATATGAAGGTGTTATTTCATGTTTGATTATGAGAAACCTAAGGTCATTTTGTGGGGTGGGTGGGGGAATAATGGTATATATTTATTAGGCAAGAGATCTCATTTTCTCGCTCAGATGTCATGGCGTATGTATGATTTTTAATAAGCGGCATCAATATTATATTTATATCCTAACATACGTATCTAGTTAAAACAATCTATAAAGTTGTGTCAGGTAGCGGCAAAATCAAGAATTTCACTAAGGTAATTCAAAGTATAAAAAAGTAAATATACGAAGAATTCGAAGGTTCAATATCTTTTTTGTTTTCAAAAGAAATAATTTTGACGATATATATAGTGTAATTTATGAGCCTCTTTTCGATACCCTAGCTTCACCCTTCGTACCTCGTGACATCGCTTGGGGTAAGGTATACCTGTGCACATGAGGATACAAAGCATTTCACGTTCAAACAAGATTAGATAAGGAGAATCGTACCCTAAGGGGTGTAAATCCAGATATTCTATTATTCTAATGTAAGTATCAGCGACAGATTTCATGACGCAAATCTATGACCAATAAATCATGAAAAAATAACTTTACTATTATTTCAACGTTTCCTTGAAAAGTCTAGTTAGAAAGGGCTCGTAACTCTACCCAACCCTCCATAGGTGGAGCTAGAATATCATAAGAGGTTTATTCAAACATTCTTCGTCAAAAAGTTATATTGTATATATAATTAAAATTGTCTTTTATTTACATATAATAGACGTTAAATCCTCTCACCTTCTTTCTACGTTTAGTTCATTACATTTTAAATCTCCTTAATAAAAATTCTGACTCCACGACCCTCCACCAGGAGCAAAGACACCTTTCATCCAGGGGGTTTCATCCGAATCTCCTTCGACGGAAAATAAAAGTACTTTTACATGGTTAAAAATAATTTTTTATGTAATATAGTAGATGTTGAACCCCTTCGACTAGTTCGTATGTTTACTTCTGAATCCCTTAATAAAAATTCTGGCTCCTCCGTTGCTCTCCACCCCACCCCCACCCCTCAACACTTTAGATGTACTATTTTTTTTTTTGGTGATAATCACTTTTAAAGTGGACACAAATTGATAGAAAAAATATATAGAGAAAAAGTAGAAGAAGACAAAGAATCTTTTGTGGGACTAACAACATGAATGACTATATAGTATAACTGTTTTTTTGCTTTTTTTTCCACTTAGAATCTCATCTTTTTACCTTAGCTTATATGATCTATTTTGGATTTTCTTGAAAATCCAAATTTCTTTTCTCTCACCATATGACATCCCACAATTGTTCCTCTTATACAATTTTTTTTTTCATAAAAATTTATTCATATTCGATATTTAAATAAATAAAAATACATAACATGTATCTTTCGTATGCATGTTTGTCGTTTAATTAGGGTTTGTTTTGATTGAGAGATAAGTTATTCTGAAACAACTTATTTTTCGATTAGCGTGCTGTCTCGGGATTATAACATAACACCCTTATAATGTTTGATTAGATTACATATAGATACACTTGAATTCGAGTCTTACTCTCTTATATATGAGCTCACACCGTACGCTTTTTAGACGGAACACTTTACGTATTTTTCTACACTTTTTTTGGACATGTCCACTGTCAGGGGCGGAACTACCTTTTTGTCAGGGGTTCATCCGAACCCCATTCAATAAAAAATTATACTATTTATATATAATTAAAATTATTTTTTGTGTATATAGTAGATGTCGAACCCCCTTCAATTTGTTCATGTATTTATTTCTGAATCCATTAGTGAAAATTTTAACTCCGACACTGTCACCCTGCCTCTCATAATACGATATATATGTTTTGGATTTTCTTGAAAATCCAAATTTCTTTTCTCTGACCATATGACATCCCACAATTGTACCTCTTATACATTTCTTTCATAAAAATTTATTCGTATTCGATATTTAAATAAATAAAAATATATAACAAATATCTTTCGTATGCACGTTTGTCGTTTAGGGTTTGTTTAATTGAGAGACAAGTTATTCCGAAATAATTTATCTTTAGATTAGCGCGTTGTCTCGGAATTATAAGATAACACCCTTATAATATTTGATTAGATTACATATAGATACACTTGAATTCGAGTCTTAGTCTCTTATATATGAACTCACACCGTACGCCTTTTATACGAAACGCTTTACGTATTTTTCTACACTTTTTTTGGGCGTGTCCGCCATCCGTGGTTTATTCGAACCCTCTTCGACGGAGAGTTATACTATTTATATATGGTTAAAATTATTTTGTATATATATGTAGTAGATGTTGAACCTTCTTCGATTTGTACGTATGTTTATTTCTGATCTCCCTTAGTGAAAATTTCAACTCCGCCACTGTCACCATGCCTCTCATAATATAATAATATATTTCACTCAAGTTTTTGTTCCATTAATTCACCATGCAGTATTGCAGACCTGAATATATAGAATATAATACTAAGTTTTTTTAAAAAAAAATTGTATGTTTCCTTATTATTATACAGTCTTGCTTCCTTATTACCAAAACAAACAGGTCACATGCTTGGTGCAGTATTATTATACGTAAAGTATTTTTTACGTATATATAATTAGAGACGAATTTGAAATTTTAAGTTTATGAGATATGAATTTTATTACATGACCTATTTAACGAGGTTAACTTATCAACATAATGAATCTTTAATAAAGAACACATAAAAAATAATTAAAATTTGAACCGAAAATATCTAATAGGACCATATTATTAGATATTTATGTGCTTAATTGAAATAAATCGACCATAATTCGAGTATCTAAATAAAATTTACTTTTAATTTGAGCCTTTTTTTTTATATCTAAACCTTTCTATATTGGTTTTTCCATGATCATATCATTTACTTTATCGTAATCCACAATTAATTGTCTTTTCTTTAATTAATTAACATAATGTTTGAGGAAGCCCATAACATAATTTCATTTTCACCAATCTCAAGAACTATCCAAACTAACACTTGTACTCTTTAGTTAAGTACCCTAATCTTAATTAACACCATTATCCTAGGTTAGTACTAAATTAAACTTCAATTTTGTATATGTTAAACCATTTTTATTTCTTATTTAATAGATAGTAACAATTTCAAAAAATTACGAAATGTTGTTATATTTGAATTTTGTAGCAAATACATATTGGTATATATGTGTTGATACAACTTTTTCATGCGTTTTCAGTTGATATATTATTTGTTCATATAGCTGATATGTGATTAATATAATTGATATCAGCCGCCTGAATATGGTTGTTTTGTTGTCTAGCTAATACCACCTGATACAACTCTTTTACTGTATAATTTAGAATGTAATTATGAAACATAGCTACAGTTTACATGTTTACGAGACATAGTTTCCGTTGGATATACTAACTGTAACTATGTTTGGTAAACATGTAAGCTATAGTTATGATGTGATTAACACAATTGATACCAGCCGCCTGAATATGATTTTGTTGTCTAGTTGATACCACCTGATCTTTTGCTATAGGATTTAGAACGTAATTACGAAACATAGATACAATTTACATGTTTATGAAACATAGCTTCCGCCTGATAAACTAAGTGTACCTATGTTTCGTAAACATGTAAACTATAGTTATGATGTGATTAACATAATTGATACCAACCGCCTGAATATGATTTTGTTGTCTAGTTGATACCACCTGATACAGCTCTTTTGCCACATAATTTAGAACGTAATTACGAAACATAGCTACAGTTCACGTGTTAATGAAACATAGCTTCCGCCTGATAAACTACGTGTAGCTATGTTTCGTAAACATGTAAACCATAGTTATGATGTGATTAATACAACTGATACCAGCCGCCTGAATATGATTCTTTTGTTGTCTAGTTGATACCACCTGATACAACTCTTTTGCTATATAATTTAAAATGTAATTACGAAACATAGCTACAGTTTACATGTTTATGAACTATAGCTTCCGCCTGATACACTAATTGTAAGTTATATTTTGTAACCATATAAACTATAGTTATGATGTAATTGATACAACTGATACCAGCCGCCTGAATATAGTTTTATTATCTAGTTGATATACCACCTGATACAACTCTTTTGCTATATAATTTAGAAAGTATTCACGAAACATAGCTACAGTTTATATATTTACGAAACATAAATTTCCGGCTGATACACTAATTGTAAATTATATTTCGTAAACATGTAAACTATATCTACGTTTCGTATTTACGCTTTAAACTAGCTATAGCTATTTATGAAATTTTCTCTTTTTAATTATTTTCACTTTATTCCATTTTTCTTTTTTTTAATAATTTGTTCCCCATGTCCATCACACAACTTGCACGTGACTCCCTTAGATCCAACATAAACCATAGATTAAAATTAATGTTTTGGCTTAATCCCAAAATTAACCGACAAATGCACGTTAGCGCCGCTTAATTAACGCGGTTCAAGAACCCTTTAACCTTAAACTAATCTTAGTATCCTTTAAGGATTAACTAATTTAATTGAACCTTTTAAAAAAGAATATCTCGGTGCACTAAAGTTGATTGCGCTATGTGGGGGGGTCGGAGAAAGTCGGATCATAAGGGACAATTGTAGACAACCTCGCTTTACATTTCTGCAAGGAGTTGTTTTCGCGGGTTGAACACGTGATTGACCTCCTGGTCGCAGGGGCGGAGCCAACATGTGTAATAGGGGTTCATCGAACCCCCTTCGGCGAAAAATTATACTATTTATACACTACTAAAATTATATTTTATGTATATATAATAGATGTCGAACCCCTTTCGATTAGTTATTTTTCTAATTTTGAACCCCCTTCTTGAAAATTCAGGCTCCACCTCTGCCTGATTGCTGATACGACAACAACTTTACCGGTTACTCCGAGGTTCCCCTCTTTTGTCAACTAGTATTAATTTTATTATAGTACACACTCATTGGTTCTCCAACAACCAAATAAAGCTAAACACCCACTTAGCTTTATTTCCTATTTTTTTAAGATTAAAAAATTTGAAATGATCCAAAATTTATAATACTACTAGGTTAAGAATGAAGATAAGGTACTATAATTAGAGGCCCTTAAAACAATTAATTAACTACTAATTAATTGAGTATACATTCTTAATTCCACCAAGTTAAGGTAGTGGCATTTGCTTTTGTATAGTCACATGTTTTGCTTTTATTAATTGTCCTTTAGCTTAATTGTTTATGTATAAACATGTGGAATATTTGTATACATCTAAGTGGTATATGCCTTTCAAGAAGTAATTAATAGATCTTCTCTTTGGTATTAGATTCTCCAATTTCAAAATTAAATTAATAAAACATAGAATTGAATTAATAGACAAATGGTTGCATTAATTCTCTCCATATATTCCCTTCGTATCAAATTATGTGGTACTGTTTGGCTTGAAACGAAATTCAGAAAAGAAATGATCGAATGCTTCTGAAATCTGTGTTTCCGAAATGAAGTTTAGACTTTCGTATGGCTATTAATCATTTCATTAAGGGTAAAAGCGGAATTTTAAATTTAAGTTGTTTTTAATTATAAAAAAAGTGTCATTCTTTTTGGTACAGACTAAAATGAAAAGTGAACTTGTCCGTGGATCCAACGGTGAGGCCCATCACCAAGCTCCTACTCACGACCCATGTAACAAGCTACTCCAAGTAAGAAGTGTAGAACAATTAGTTCAACGATGAATTCTATTCACAAAGCCCAATTATAGGCCCAATCATAAGCTTTGACTTATCATGGATAATCAAGCCCACTTCCATGATATCTTTTGGGCCTTAGTCCAATTTCATATTTTTTTTCTTAATGTATACATAATAGATCTTAAATTCTCTTGTTTTTCTTGAAAAAATAACATAAACATACACCTTAACTTATCATATTTAAATAAATCTCCATCCTTGCAAAGTAATTACAAAAATTTTAATTAACTATATCTTCGTTGGATGTATCAGGGTGCTAATTATGTATCTTGACAGACCCAAAATTGAAAAAAATATATCGGGAGCTAATTTTGTATCCTTACAAAGGAAAAATTGTATCTTAGTTGGATGTATTATGCATCTCAATGGATTCAAAATTAAAAAAAAAAATGGATTAGGAGCTAATTATGTATCTTTACAAAGGAAAAAAATCTATCTTCTTTGGATGTATCGAGAGATAATTATGTATCATGACAGACCCAAAATCGAAATTTTCAGTAATTATGTAAAACATTAAAATTTTCTGTAATTAAACTCCAAACTATATCGGGATTTATGTTGTTTGCCCTTTTTCTCAATGTATACATTATGAATGTTATATTTTCTTGTTTTTTCCTAAGTTAAAGTCGTTTCTTTACATTTTAAATGTCTTTAGTAAAAATTCTGACTCTACCAATAACGATATGTTATCTAATTACCTTACACTATTATATAAGGATCTAATAACCTTTTGCTTTTAACATCTTGCAAGAAAGGAAAGTATGATACACCATTCTTTGGTTTGCATTATTTATCAATCCTAATGTATATACACCAATATGGATTGTGGTGCAGTGGATGGTGCTGCTTCATTCTTAACCAGAGGTCGAGGGTTCGATCCTGGGTATGGAGAAAACTCTGTTGAGAGCGCTGCCACCTTAATGTACCCTGCAACACGCGATCCGGATTAGTTGGGGCTCTAATGCAGACACCGGACACGGGATGAGAAACCAAAAAAAAAATCCTAATGTACACACATTGTGTTAAGTTACGCAAATCCCATAGTATATTATTAAATTCGATCAGTGCCACAGAACTTGTGAACAATACATGTAAGCTTTGTTAATCCGACAGAATTTGTGAACAATTTGTTAACGTTACGTCCCACCCAACATATAGAAAAAACAATAAGGGTGTGTTTGGTATGATGGAAAGTATTTTCCATGGAAAATGTTTTCTTGGAAAATGTTTTCCTCGAAAATAAGTTGGTTTTCTACTTATTTTCTCATGTTTGGTTGGTGAGTGAAAAATATTTTCCGAAAAATATTTTATGGCGTTTGGTTGGTGAATAGAGATTATTTTATAGAAAAATATTTTCTAGTGTTTGATTGGTGAGTGAAAAAATATTTTTTTAGAAAATATTACTAACTGTTAACTAGTATATCAGTGTCTCTAGCAACTCAACAATTTGTAAGAACTAATTTAAGCATAACAAATAATATCAATATCGAATACTAAAATATTACAATCACTAAATTTAAGCAACTATTAATTAACAAATATAGGAGATACTTTTAATATTTTGTCAGGACAATCTCAAGATACTACAATCAGTAGAAATATAACGGAACGACATGCTTATTTAATCTCGTGAAACAAGTTACATCGATGATAAAATGAAATATGCAATTAGCAAAAGTAACATAGGTAAGTCTTCCTCTATGCATATGAAAATAACAATACATTCAACGAACATTGGATATAGAAAAAATTCGGGTTTCACTATTTTTTATTTCAAGCAGTGAAAAATTGAAGCAAAGCACAGTGAAAAATATTTCTTAGTAATTTAAATTTTTGAGAAATATGATTTTTTAAGTCATGTGAATATGAGTGTTGTTGGGGTGGGGGAGAGGGGTGGGGGTGGGGTCATAAGTCACATTTGTCATTTTCTGAAAAATGACTTCCCTTGGTCCATGAGGAAGTCATTTTCCCTCAAATTGAGGAAAATGAATTATTGTGAAAAATATTTTCCAAATATTTTATTACAACCAAACAAGGAAAAATAGAAAAACATTTTCCATCATACCAAACACACCCTAAACCATGTTGTTTTCTCCAATACAAACATGCAGATACATATTAACCTATATGAAAATGAGAAAAGATTAAGTTGAGGGGGACCTTAAATTTTCAGTTTCTCCACCTGTAGAATTGAGTATACTTTGGGACATATTTAACATGTAATGTGCACATCTTTTTTTAAAAGAAATTATTTTTCAAA
Organism: Capsicum pubescens; assembly: GCA_030864215.1. NCBI lineage: Eukaryota > Viridiplantae > Streptophyta > Magnoliopsida > Solanales > Solanaceae > Capsicum > Capsicum pubescens. The sequence goes on from CM061542.1 coordinate 7,839,815, forward strand.
TATTCCCACAGCCGGCTAATTCTATGTTTCACTATCAGCGCACTAAGCGGTAGGGAACTGGCCACAGAATTTTCTCCACTGTCACTGTCAGTGCACCGGATCCCATGTGCACATCAACTTATCTATCAAAATTAAAAGTTTGTACACTGTTCTTTTTTCCACCCCCACTGCACAAGGTTTGACTCTTCTACTATCACTCAAGTCTCAAGTCCACAATATTGTCATTTTTTCTTAGTAGTACATACGGGTTGTAAAGGGGAGTCTTGGAGTAATCGATAAAGTTGTTGTTACCGGGCCGGAGCCATCTTATGGCTAGGGGGTGAACGCCTTTCAGTGAAATTTTTTGCAATTTGTATATGATTAAAATTATTTTTTTTATGTATATATATGTGACTAAGAGGTCATAGGTATAAGACGTGAGAACAGCCTATTGCAGAAATGCAAGGTGATGCTCTGTACAATAGACCCTTGTAGTCCGATTCTTCTTCGGACGTCATGTGTAGCGGGAGATTTAGTATACCGAATTGCTTTTTTTGTTACGAGTTCGAGCAATGAAAATAAGCATTGATTCATTTTACATGTCATTATTTGTAGCGTTGGTGATAGTAGGTGGATCGACGAATAATAAAGAAGGATTGAGAGGCTTCTAGTCTGACAATCTTCTAAGAAAATGATATTAATGGTGTTCTAGACGTATCTTACATCGGAATTACAGAAGAAAGTGAAAGACTTTCTAAGTCATATCACAAGTTCAAGACCTAGTACACTCGCTTTTGATTTCGCCCGTGATGTATTCCAATAGACTAAGTCATGAGGCCCATCGAGGGGCCGAAGTGTACAATGCACGTCATGAGTTTGGATCATGATAAATATGATATCAGAATCGAATATTGTCTCAACACGAGGCAAAACCTCAACGAGAATACTGAATTCGAAAAAATACGTACGCTCATGACAGAGGGTAGATCGATGAGTGGATCATCTTGAACCTAACATGTGAACTTTGTCGTTTACCGTCGGCTAATAATTAGCTCAATAACTTTTTTGAGAATTAAAACCATAGAAAAGTATATTATTGTGGATATTCTTTTTTATTTTTTTGGTCCTTATATGTGGATATTCATTTATAACTTGTTAGTTTTTTTTTGACATTTTCTAACCAACTTCATTGAAAAAATAATAATAATAATGTGTGAGCAACATTTTCAAACTCACCATTGACGATTAGAAATTCTATTATACAAAATAATGTGTGACCTATGGGTTGTGATGTAGTGATGAGATTATTTTATTCTTAATCAGAGATCTCGGATTCGAGCTCTTGGGTATGAAGAAAATATTGTTGGGAGCGCTACCCCCAAAATGAGCTCTGCAACGTGCGATCCGAATTAATCAAGACTCCAATATGAGCACCGAACACCGCATGAAAAAACAAAAGAAAAACATAGTATTTTTATAAGGAGCACTTTTTGCGCCTTACGTTACATAAATTCATAATAGTTAGAAATTCAATACATAAATTCATAATAGTTAGAAATTCAATATGAATATCGAACAGAAAGTGAAACTATTTAATGAACTCTTGAACCAAGAAACATAATTATGAGACAAATTTGTCAAAAATATAATTGAACTGAATTTGGACGAGTGAAAATAGGCTAAATAATATGCCATAATTCAATTTGCCCGATTATTATCAAGTTTTAATTTATTTATTTTTCTAAAAACTTGTTTAATGATCAAACATAACTAATAAAAGAAGTTCTCTTCATTATGATTACGTATAATATGTCAAATCTTTTTCTGTAAAATTTTAAGTTTTTTTTTCATAAGATATTTAGGTCAAGTCACTCAAACGATATGATGTGGACCGAAGAGTTTAAGTTTGGTGCATTGTTAGTGTATTTTTTTTTATACCATCATGTGATTTTTACCTGTTGTAGCAGGTTATCCATTTTTATATTTTACTTGAAAAATGAATGACTTGTTACATCAAGTAAAAGTTTCCTGATGGTGTAAAAAAATAATACACCGACGGTGCACCAAACGTAAATTTTAATTTTATTAGGAAGAGTGGTAGAGGAATTAATTGTAATTTGTAAATTGCATATTTAATAACATTGATGCCAATTTTTATAATTTTTTTCCTCCACAAATCATAAATATTTTTTTCTTGATCGACACTCTACGTATTACACTATATATATTTTATTATCTAAGAAGATTCTTTTTCAAAAAAAAAATATTATGTAGATGATGAAGGCTTCAATTATTTTGAAAGACTCATTCTTATTGTATTAAAAAATGATTTTTTTCTTTTCTTTTTGAGCAAGATCATCCATGTACTTAAAAAATAAAATTGGATATATAACATGGTTAAGTTGCTTTTTAAAATATTTTGGTATCAAATTAGGATATTCATTAATATTGATGATAATGATAAATAATTAAGGTCAAATTGATGATTATTAATTCGTACAAGTGGGCCTACCATGGAAATATCAGAATAGTACAATGATTATAAACTAGATAATGAAGCAACATAAAATAAATAAATATAAATAGTACAAATGAATAAACCATGGCCCCAACGTGAGAATGACATAAATAAATTAAATTATTAAAGGATGTGGGGCGAATGAATGAGATTTATTCACCTTTAATAAAAAATATCGATTTCGAGTCTTGAGTTATATAAGCTAGTATTATCATCTTATATGTATCGTTTTAGACAATACTCCTCTCTTGATTTACCTTTCGATGTCAAATTAATTTGACCCAAAATTCATATCGTTACATGATATTCGAGCGCCAAGACCCTCTCATTTCCTGTTCTCGATGTACCACCTTCATATTAAATTATTCACGCATTGTCCAATCTTGGGATCCATTTCTTTTCCAAATGATATGAACCTTAAAGGCAATAAAATCTAAATTAATCGAGTCAATAAATACGATTAAATATCTTATACAAGAAACTTTTACAATACAAAACACAACTAGGCAAAAGTCTACAACAAAAAATATTACCCTAATATTATTTTATTTTCATACAAATTTTAAGTAGCAAGGAATCTATAATCTATTGCGATTAGGAGACAACATATTTTTTAGTTGGTTGACTAAAAATATTTTATAATAAGCATTTTATAAGATAATTAGACAAACTACTAAACTAAAAAATGGAGAAAAATGAGCAAAAACTCTCTCTTATTTGGACTTAATATGCCTATTAAAAATATATGATTGAAATAATTATTTTACCACACTACTTCTACATAAAGTATACTTTTTCGCTCGTTTTTATTTTTTACATTTTAACTTAATACATACATTAATAAAAATAATTATTAATATATATAGCTATTATACCATAGTATCCCTAGTAGATGTTATTTACATTATGTCTTAAAATTAATTTGAAGAAAAAAATTAAAGTAAAAGGTAAAATAGAAAAAAAAAATATCTTTTCTTGATATATCAAAAACAACAGATAAAAATAAATATTTAATTAAGAAATTAGTGACAAATAAAAATAATCGGAGAAAATATTAATTGAGCTAAAAACAAAGAAAAAAAGGACACGTCACTGTTTTGCAACCTGGAAAGGAGGAAACCGGACAAGACTGATATATCTATATATGAGAATTAATTAATTCTTGGTAATATTTTAGTTTTATCAAAATTTTTTTAATTTTTTTTTAAAGGTACTTATTATTTTAACTTAGAACATTTTAAATGACGAATAATTAACGAATGAAATTCGGAAAAAACATGAAAACGGTATAGCAAGTTAGTAGTGAGGGAACATAAGAAAAACCCTGTTAGAAAGTATTTTTTTTCGTTATCGATAAATTTCGAATACCAAGCGATTATACACATAGAGGCATGAAAAGAAAAAAAAAAGAGCAATTTTTACAAATAAGTAGTTTAAGATGAACTCATTAAAAGTTCATCTAACAACTCAACACCCAAATCTTCAAAAACCAAAACATTATTATTATTATTATTTTCCTTTATTCCCTTTTTCCTATTTCTCCTATGTTTAACACATCTCATTTTATTTGTTGCTTTTAAAACAGCAGCTGGTGAAATTCCATCTTCACAAAAATACTTCATATTTTCAAGTGATTCTCTAACTTTATTTATTGGGAAATTAAGTAGTGTTAATGGACCTCTCATTGTAAGTGCAGCTTGATCATATGCTAAAGCAGCTTCTTCGTCAGTGTTAAATGTCCCTAACCAAACTCGAATTCCATTTCTTGTTGAGTCTCTTATTTCTGCTGCATATTTTCCCCATGGTCTTTTTCTCACTCCAATGTAGTGCTTTTTTTCGTTTGACCTGGTGGGGTTACTGTCATGTGATGATGTGACCTCTTCGATGTCATGATTGTTGCTTCCTTTTGAGGAATTAGTGTCTGAGAATGACGAACTTCTTAGTAGTTGATGATCATCGTCCTCCTGGTTGGAGGAGTCAACAATTTGCAATGGATAGTTTCCTTTCGAGGAATTAGTGTCTGAGAATGACGAACTTCTTGGTAGTTGATGTTCGCCTCCATCCTTTTGTTTGGAGGAATTAGTGTCTGAGAATGACGAACTTCTTGGTAGTTGACGATCATCGTCCTCCTGGTTGGAGGAGTCAATAGTTTGTAATGGATAGTTTCCTTTGGAGGAATCAGTGTCTGAGAATGAAGAACTTCTTGGTAGCTGATGATCGTCGCTCTGGTCAACAGAGTCAACTTTCCATGCATAACATCCTTCTGAGAAATTAGTGTCTGAGAATGGCGAACTTCTTGGTAGTTGACGATCATCGTACTCCTGGTTGGAGGAGTCAATAATTTGTAATGGATGTTTTCCTTTCGAGGAATTAGTGTCTGAGAATGAAGAACTTCTTGGTAGCTGATGATCGTCGCTCTGGTCGACAGAGTCAACTTCCCATGGATAATTACTAAAATGTTCATCTAAGAAAAGTTGATCATTCCATGATAATGGTAATTGATCTTGAAAGAAACTAAAATTTGGGTATTGAATTTGAGCTTGAGGGGATGGAAATTCCATTTTTAATATAAGGAATTTGATAAATATTTTTCATGACATTTTTCTTGGTGTTTTTTTGGTTGTCAAGAGTCTCAAAAACTCTTGGTTAACTAAGGTTTATATAGAAGGTACATTGGATATGAAAGAATATCATAAGAATATGTTATACATTGTTGTAAGAACTTAATTAAGTAACCTAGCTATTTATTAATGGACAATTAAAATTATATATATGTGGACATGACACATTCAATATTGTTCAAAGACTTTTCCTACTTCCCCTCTTGACTTGACTTGATCCAAAACACCTCAACTCTTCTTCATAAAAAAATAAATTGTCCGTTTCGAAGTGAATGACCTATTTTAACCTGACACGGAAAATTTAAGAAAATTTAAAAGGTTTTATAATTTTATAATCTTAAATTAAATATATTAAAATATTCTTTAATCTTATATCTTAAATATGTCACACGAAAAAAATTGAAATTAAAGTATTATCAAGAAAAAAAATTAATTATTCTTTTTGAAATAGATTAAAAGAAAATCATTCTTTTTTATACGAAGGGAGTAACAAGTATAATAATGAACAAGAAACTTCTTCATATTCATCCATTTGTCAAGCATAATAATCAAGGATTTAACTTTTTAACTTCTACACACTAATAATATAAATATTCTTTTATATCATCAACAAATTTTAACTAGTAATAGTACATTAACTAGCTATAATTGTTTTTGTTTTTTTTGGTTAGAACTAGCTATAATTGTTATCACATAATTCTTCAGCTTTAATTTATTTTCTTGATTTTTTTCTGATTCATTTCAAGAAAAATATAATTTTTCTTAGTTGACAATTCTTTAATCCTGACTTTCTATCTAACATGTTTAAGATCATAAAATTAAAAGACATTTTGATATATATATTATATATTTTTTCTTAAAGCTACAAAACTTAAAAGTATTTTTTAATTTTTTAACGTGTCAAATCAAAATCACACAAACAAATTAAAATAAAGAGAGTTATTGATTTATATTTATCAAGAAATCCACCTATAATTAATTAATAAGTAATAAATATTCTTATAGTACCATTAATATATATAGAATTTAAATTCTAAAAATTAAATATAGGGTAGGTGCCTAGGAGAAGCAATACACATTATTGGTTGTACTAATTTGACACATTGTCAAAGTGACAACATTTCAATGTTCATCTTATATATGGAAGTCTCATGAAATGTCTACATTGAATGCTTTATTAATTTATTCGTACTCGATATTTATATCAGATTAATTAACATATCTTCACTTATATTTTTATCACTAATTATAATTAATTAATACATATTTTCACATCAATTTAATTTTTTATTTCTTACTTGATGTTTGATTTTTCATTAAAATCTAATTAATTAATATAGTTTAATAAAAATATCGAGTGTGAATAAATTTTTATTCTTTATATGCATTTTGTTTCTTTTGTGAAAAGATATGCCAAAACAAAAGGGTCTCTTTCATTCTATTCATGATATTTGAAGCAAATCGAGAGTGTATGTTATACAAGTAAATTAATTAGATATTGCCACCTTCCACCCAAAAGAAAAAAAAAAGAAAAAAAAGCTACATATAATAGGTACAAAAATAAACATTTCACGTTGAAAATTTTAATTTTTGATCTGTCAAAATATATAATTAATTTAAAAAATATTCAATAAAAATATAACTTTTTCTCTATACAGATACATAATTAGTTCCTGATATATATTTTATGTTATGCAAGTGAATTAATTAGATATTGCCACCTTGCACCCAAAAGAAAAAAATATAAGCTACATATAATAGGTACAAAAATAGACATTTCACGCTGAAAATCTTAATTTTTGGTCTATCGAAATTACATTTAACTCCAAAATATTCAACGAAGACATAACTTTTTCTTTGTACAGATACATAATTAGCTCATGATATATATTTTATGCTATACAAGTAAATTAATTAGATATTGCCACCTTGCATCCAAAAGGGAAAAAAATAAGCTACATATAATAGGTACAAAAATAGATATTTCACGCTGAAAATCTCAATTTTTATTCTGTCGAAATATATAATTAACTCTAAAAATATTCAATAAAGATATAACTTTTCTTTGTACAGATACATAATTAGCTCTTAAGATTTTTTTTTTTATTTTGTGTCAGTCGAGATACATAATATATTTTTTCTTTTGTAAAGATACATAATTAGCTTTTAATAATTTTTTTTTGCGATTTTGGGTCCGTCGAGATATATAATTAGCTTCCGATACATCAAACGAAGATACATAATTAGTTAAAATTTTTGTAATTATTTTGTACTGATGGAAGTTTGTATAAATATGATAGGTTAAGGTGTATGTTTATGTTATTTTTCCTAAATTTTATTCCCAACTTTATATTTATATTGAGAAATTTACGATTATATGTAAAATTAATTTCAAAACTCAATTATTAGCACAACTTATATTGCTCTCCTAAAATTGAAAATTATAAAATTTAAATTTTGAATTCACTTTTTGTTTGATAAAGTTAGGGTTTTTTTGGTCCAATTGTAATTGATTATGTGGGTAAGTGAAACATTTGTAATGACTTGACATATTAGTTGTTCTCCATCGTCAATGCATATATCTCATTTTCATATGTCTAATCAATAATTTCTCGAACAGAGATCTCGAGTTTGAATTTGAATATAAAATTACTTTTGTTAAAAAAAAAATTTTATTCTTGAGTGTGTGATTCAAATTTAATCGAATCTTAAATGCAAATATCGAATGACAAAAAACATTAGAAAAATTATAGTATCGGTTTTGATCCACTATTCACATTCAAGGCTGTAGCCTAGTGGTCAATGAGCACTGCCGGAGTCAGAAGTTTCGTTAAAGGGGTTCAGAAGTAAATATACGAACTAGCCGAAGGGGTTCAACATCTACTATATATACATAAAAAATATCTTTTAACCATATAAAAATAGTATAACGATAATATAATTTTTCGTCGAAGGGAGTTCGAATGAACCCCTGGATGAAAGGTGGCTCCACCCCTGTCAATGATGTGAGTTGAGAATCTGAAGTCTCAGGTCCTCAGTTTTAAATCCGAGTAGAGACAAAAAAAAAATATTAAGTGATTCTTCTCATTTGTCTTGACTTTTGTTAGATTTTTTTTTTTAATTCTCAAGTGTGTGATTCAAATTCAATCGAACCTTAAATACAAATATCGAATGACAAAAAATATTAGGAAAATTATAGTGTCAATTATGATCCGATATTTGCATTCAAGGGTGCAGCCTATTGGTTAATGAAGTGAATCGAGAATCTGAGGTCTCATGTCTTCAGGTTTAAGTCCAATTAAGTAGAGACAAAAAAAAAATACTAACTGATTCTTCTCATTTATCTTACTTTGATAGACAGAGTTATCTGATATTTGTTGTTGATAGAAGATGACAATTATCTCGTGAATTTAGTTAAGATACGCAAAGACTAACCTAACACCACAATTATTAAAAAAAATAAAAAATTATGATCCAATATTTCAAATTATGTGGAATAACGAGGACGTAAAGGAATTGCCAAGCTCATTTTCATATCTCTCATTTTCATATGTCTATTCAATAAAAATAATGTAAAAACTCCTTCTTTCTTTATTTCTCGATCAGAAATCTCGAGTTTTGAGCTTGAATACGAAATCGTTTTAGTTAGATTTTAGAAAGTGTTTTATTCTCAAGTGTGTGACTCAATTAATTTTTTAATCAAATCTTAAATACAAATATCAAATATCGAATGACAAAAAAATATTAGGTAAATCATAGGATCAATTATGATCCGATATTTGCATCCAAGGATATATCGTAGTAGTCAATGAGGCGAGTTGAGAATCTGAGGTCTCAGGTTCAAATACGAGTAGAGATAAAAAAAAATATACTAAGTGATTCTTCTCATTTATCTTGATTTTGGTAGACAAAATTATCTGATATTTGTTGCTGCTGGAAGGTTATAAGTATCCCGCAAATTTAACTAAGGTGCGTAAAAGCTAGCCCTAACACCACGATTATAAAAAATACTATATATTATGATCCAATATTTCAAATCATGTGGAATAACGAGGACGTAGACGAATTGCCTAGCTCTTGAAAAAAAAAAATTATAATCCAATGTTTTTGACTATGACTAAATCTAGAAGCTAAGAGTTGCTAATTAAATTTTAATTTTTTTTGCCACCTTTATATTAGGATTATTATTTCCTAACTTCCGATGTAATCTTTTATTTTATTTATTTTTATGAATCAAATTTTTCGAAAGTTAAGCGGTGCACGATTTGAAATTCGATGAATAATAATTTAAAAAAAAAAATCATTCTCCATCGTACTTTTTTTTATTGTTGTTAACAAATATAAGAGAGAGATATGACCAGTCGGTAAAAATTTACCCGCATCAGATATTTAACAGAAAATACAACAAATGCGTGATATGTGTCGTGAAATAGATAAAGATAATGACAAAGACGATCCTTTATTATAGAGAGTAAGTTTATAATAATTTCTCAAACGTATCTTTGAACAATTTTGATCTTTCAAATTTGTCAAAAATAAGCTTGATTTTCGTCAAATATTTAATTAATATCGTACGTTGTATTTAGAGTGAATTGTTATAAAAAAAAAATATTTTAACAAGACACATCAGGAAAGCCATCAAATCTCAAAAATTCTAAGAAGTCTTTAAGCACTAAAATTAACTAGAATCTATATTTAAAAGACTATTTTAATTTTACTATCAAATATAAGAGATCATTTTATATTTCACTATAATTTATTATTTTATATTTTTCCATCATTAAATCATTTTTAATTATAATGAGTTGATAAGATTTGGCACTTTGATGTGTACATCCAATAACAAATACAACCATATTAGTAAGTTTTTAATTGGCTTAAATCTTAATCCTCTTTTAACACATCTATTATTCAAAATTAGAATAAATAAAGCAACATCATTAGTCCTATAAGCTACATGTTGAGAAAAATCAATATAGGTAAGATTTGTTGGTGCACTTGAAAGAATCAACGTGTAATAATTCTTCTAGTAATTAATTATATTAATTTTATTACAAGTCACTAATTTGTTGACTTTTAAATTTGAATGTACTTAATTACTAATTAAATTAGTGATAAGTCTAGAAGGAGGTCTTAAAGTAACTGATAAAGTTATTGTCGTGTGATCAGGAGGTTACGAAAAAAATATGGGGTAAAACTGAGTACGATGAACCTTTAAACTCCGTACGTAATAAGAGTGTTAGTGGACCGAGCTGTATTTTATTAGTCTAATAAAAGTTAAAGACATCATAATCAATTAGATTCTAAATTGATTTGTTTAGTCTTTAAATTAGATATGCAAACACTTAGCTTCAAAAAAAAAAAAGGTCGGTAATTCTTTTTTATTTAGTACTCTTTTTTATCCCTCATAAGTGTTTCGCTTATCGCATTATTTGTATTTAATTTTGTTTATTTTTATAGACTTTATACTATATTTTCTGTGTTAGTTGATATATTTGTTTCTTTTCTTTTGTACTTGAAATTTTTACATTTGAGTCGAGGGTTTTTCGAGAACAGCCTATCTACCTTCACGAGGTAGTAGTAAAATTAGGGATGGCAATTGGGCGGTGCGGGTATGAGGCGGTGCAGGTTTTAGATTATGTGGATGCGGGACGGGTTTAAGTAAGTTTTTTTTTTAAATGGTGTGGGGCGGGGCAGGTTGTAGGTATATGCGGGTATAGTCTACCCTCCTCAGACCTCACTTGTGGAATTTCACTGGGTATGTATTATTATTTGTCCAATTTAATATGTTGTTTTCTGTATTTCGCTTATCATATTATTTATATTTATTTTTTATAGACTTTACACTATTTTTCGTGTTAATTGGTACCGTATATTTTCTTCACTGTTTCTTCTTCTTCTTCTTTGTACTTGAAATTTCTACACTTAAGCTGAGGATCTTTCGGAAATAACCTCTTCGCCTTCATAAGATAGTGATATCATCTGCGTACAGTCTACCCTCTCGTACCTCACTTCTGGAATTTCACTGATTATGTGAAATTCTAACATATTGTGATAGAGTTGAAAACTTCTAAATGTGAAACTCACATAAGTATGATGGAATTTGGTACTTTTAAAGGAAAAGTGTTCTGTTTTCATCCAGAACTATACACGAAATTGTTAATACACACTCAAACTTTAGGAGGGTCCTATTACCCCTCTGGACTAATTAAAATCGTAATTTTTGCAACCTTAGTGCTGACGTGGCACATACTTGTGTCTACGTAGACCTTCAGTGTGTTGATTCACTAATGTGCCACGTAGGCACTAAGGTTGCTAAAAATACGATTTTAATTAGTCCAGAGGGGTAATAGGACCCCCATAAAGTTCGGGTGTATCTCAGCAATTTTGTGTATAGTTCAGGGTGGAAACCGGACATTGTCTCACTTTTAAATGTGAAACTTCAACATAGTGTGATGAAGTTTCAAACTTTTATAAGTGAAAGTCTAATACAATGTGTAGGAGTTCAAAAACAATATGCCTAAATATGAAAACTCCAACATATTAAAGTAACTATGTTGAACCTTTCACATTTTAACAAGACATATTTTTCACTAGATTTTATTTTTCTATTTAAACTAACTATTTTTAAATTACCTTTCAATCGATGGCCTCCCCTGTATAGTCTTATAAATGGGATCTAGAGAGGGCATGCGCTCAGCGCGTACATAAATCTTATCTCTACCTTCGGAAAGTAAAGATGTTGCTTTCGATAGATTCCGACTCAAGAAAAGAAACTTGTGCTTATGTAAGATTTAAGAAAAGTATGTTGGACCCAACCAAGTAAAAGCTTTGAAAATCAAACTTCCCAAGTCAAAATTGACACATAATTGTTAATCCAATTTCTAAAAACCTTGTCCATAATTTGGCCCATGAATTTCTTGCATAAATAATTACTAGTATAATATCATTAAAATGTAGAATAATGTAAATTCAAGTACATATTTCCATACAAAATTGAGCTGGAAGACTATTCTATTCTATTCTTTTTAAAATAATAGAATCTTGTTAAAACTGCTACATACTATATATTTGACAAATATATATTTGAAACATATTATCTTTTGTTAAAATACACAAGTTTCAATATAAAATTGTTCCCCTTTTCTTTTTTCAATTCCTTCTTTTCGTTCTCCTTAGGTTGTGGAAACAATCTGAACTCTCGACAGAATATGAAACGGGATTACAGGCCTGTGTAAACACTTCAACGAACTCATGTGGACACTCCTCAGCCTGAAGACAGTCTCTCGAATACACATGTTGACGTTGTTGACGTAAGTTAGTTTGGAGGTCTAACACTTTAAATGTTGGCCCAACTCATTCTAGATAAATGGTGATTGAAGCCCATGATAAGCCCATTTTTTAATATCCTAAAGTCTAGTTTGGAGGTCCAACACTTGAAATGTTGGCCCAACTCATTCTAGATAATTGGTGATTCAGCCCATGATAAGCCCATTTTTGAACAAGCCGAGCCGTACAAGGTTCTCCCCTTAGAACCGACTACAACAAGCTCGCGACTCTAATAGAAAGAAAGGGTAAGCTCTCTGCTATTTGCTTAGTTGGCGAAGACTTCTGTAACCTTAGACTCGTTACGTTGTTCGACCGAACTCGTTGGCTCCGCGTCCACCAAAAGTCGACAACCTTCGTCACCGTCAGAATTTGGTACTCTCTCAGTAGCTTCAATAGTTCGATCACTGAAAGCCTTTGGTGTAATAAACCGCAAGCCCTACAAAAAGAAAGACATAATAAAATAATGAATTAATTAATAAATTAAACAAACAATAATTCAAAAAAGAAAGGATTGGTTAAGAACTATTGACTCTAAACCATAGAAGTTACAGTCTATCTGTTTTATATATAGAACACTTTTATAGCGCATATATATATATATATATATATATATTTGTGTACAGTGGCGGAGCCAGAATTTTTCACTAAGGGGGTTGAGAAGTAAACATGCAAAATAATCAAAGGGGGTTCAACATCTACTATATATCCATAAAAAATAATTCTCATCATGTACAAATAGTATAATTTTCCGCCAAAGAAGGTTCGGATCTTATCCAAAGGTGGCTCCGCCCCTGCTTGCGTACGTATTTGAAATACACATACGTTGGATTAAGTTGATCACACATACAGTTGATGTCTTCACTTACGTTACATCCAACTTTAGTTTTGAAAACATATACATAAACATACAGATACAAATGGTCGCACATATATTCAATTTCTGCTTTGAAAACATATACATACACAACAATTGCCCACACGTGTATACACATAGAGTTATAATGCATGCAATTAATTAACTACTATTACTCTACTAGGCATGTAATTTACTTGAGCTGAAGGTCTATCGGAAACAATCTTTCTACTAGCTCGTCATGCTTTACTTGAACGGGTGATCTATCGAAAATAGCTCTTCGACCTTCACAAGATAGGGAGGAGGTCTACGTACGCTCCACCTTCGATCCAGACCAAACTTATGAGATTACACTGAATATGTATTCATTGTTTTTGTTACTCAACTGAGCGTGAGTTGCCGCCACAAGTGCCTAGTCATGGTTTACTTGAGTTGAAACTCTATCAGAAACAATTACCTCTCTACCTTCACAAGGGTAACTACCTAGAAGATCCGCATGCACACCACCCTCCCGAGACCCTATTTGTGACATTATTTCTCCGATCGCCGAGGATTGCCGAAAAGTGACCCAGGAGCGGATCCAGAATTTTAAACTTGTGGGTTCCCAAGGGCCCCTTTCCTACCACTGAGCTATCCCTTGGTTTAGTTATGAGTTCCCAGCTATTAATATTTACAACTTTTGCCGATTTTTCTATGTAATTTTAAGCCTTACGGTAGAGGGTGTGGGTTCCCAGGAACCCACACCTTCTACTCTACATCCGCCACTGGGCGGATCCAGGGGGTTGGGTGGGGTTCTCGGGAACCCAGTAACTTTTGTGTATATAAGAATTATAAGCTGTGAACACATAAACAAAGTGCGTTGCTGGTCCAGCCGAGGGAACTCACAAATTTCAAATCCTGGATCCGCCTCTGTCGGAAACCCTACTCTTCTCCACCACACTATCATGTCTTTTGGTACACATCATTGTGCCATGTTTAAACCATAGCCACCCTTTTGACTTCTTAGCTCTAATAATTTGCAAATCATGGCCCTTTTTTTCACTGCTAGCCTCTATGTAGTGATTTAACTCCTTTGATATTCTCTCAATCTCATAGTTATCAAGAAGGGACATAATATTATTATTATTATTATTATCATCATGAATTGGAACAATAATATTTTGTGATGGTTTTCTTAGGTGAGAAGACAAAGGAGATGAAGACTCCATTTCTTGATAGAAAAAAATATATATTGGATTTTAGAAATGGTGTCCACACTAAGTTTAATTTATATAAGGAAAGTTGGTTTCTATCATATGGTGTCCACACTAAATTTGCATGTGAATTATTATATTTTGGGACCTTTGGTAGGTGAGAAGCTTTCTTGAGTCGGGGTATATCGAAAATAATTTTTCTATCTCGCAAAATAGTGATAAAATCTGCATATATTTCCTTTAGATTCTGTAGTTCGTATTTATGAAACTACACAGAATTATTATTGTTGTTACCTGAGTAGCTAAGAATATGGGATTGACGAAAGGTCTAAAATATTGAGTGTGTCGATATAATTTCATATATCAGAAGTTTAATCGTACGAATTCTTTTGAAATAAATCGTGTGAGTTTGGTTCAAAATAAATGGCGTAATATATAATGTATGTGGTAACACCATTAATCTTAATATAAACTCATACACGAAATTTTTTTTGAGTATGCGAATAAAATATCTAATATTAAAGTTGATAAGAATAATAATTTAAGGTATATAGTCTTCTAAATGATGTGTGGTTTATTAAATGAATAAAAACTGTACAAAGCATATTGATTATTCAAAGAGAAGATAATATAACAATTTGAATATTAAAATGTGCTTAAATTATTAATTATAACGTAAGATTCCATGTCAATATGAATTAATTGATTAAGATGGAAATGTATTGTATACTTTATAATAATGTAAAGGTGCTGAAATAATTGGTACGGCATGTTGTCTTATTTGTCTAATTGTTTGTTAGCTTCCATTGGAAGAATATTGTGTGATTTATACTTTTTTTTTTTTTTTTTTTTTTTTTTATATCTCAATTTATGTGTCACATTTTTTTTTTCAATTCTTAAAATAATATATAAGTACTTTTTCTAACAACGGTATGAATTAAAATGGAAAAAGTATTAATTAAAATATATTTATCATATGTAGGATGTACGCAAACCTAATCTTACCTTATAGAGGTAGATTAATTGTTTCCGATAGACTCTCAGCTTCAAGATAAAAATAGTCTATATAAGAAGTACTGAAAATAAAAGAAACAACGTGCAGTTCTAAACACAACAGAAAGTAGCTAAACAATACTCCACCGAAATACTACTATAATCAAACTATACGAAACAACTACTAGTAACAAGAGTCGAAGAACAAGAAATAAGAATAATGTTAAGACTAAGGAATCGATACTCATATAATACACTCCTACTTACCAGTACGACTGCAATTAACTTACTTATTCTTCTTCTACCTTAATTCGTATCTTTCATACCGTCCTATCTAAAATCATGTCCTCGATAACCTGCAGCTAGCCAATTTATCCATATTGATTATTAAACAAATAATTTGTTGTGGCAGTCGGCTGTTGTTTAGTCTAAGTGGTTATTCAACAAAAGTATATAGAGTATAATAATAAGTCATTAATTAGGTGTAATCTTGAATTAAACTTAATTAATTATGCCAAAAGATAAATGACAAGAATAAAATACATACCATTCCAATCAAGTGCCAAACATTTTGATTCAATCAATTGCACTATATATGGTCTATATATTAATCTTCTAATAATTCATTTTTTTTTGTGTGTGTGTGTTGTGTTTTCATTTTATAATTATATCCACATAATGTTTGTTCTTTTAAAATAAAAATAAAAATGTTTTTTTTTTTTTTATTGATTTTACCAAGGTATCCTCACAGCCGGCAGCCGTGGGGAACTGACCACAGAGTTTTTCCCATTCACCAGAGGTAGGGATCGAATCCCCAACCTCTTGCTTAAGAGGTGAGGTGTTGAATCGTCACACCAACTCTTGTGGCTAATAATTAAAGATTTTACTTTTACTACCAAGTAGAAAGTGGAACTTTTATGTCAAGTTAAAAAAATGGAGTCAAATCGACAATTTATTTAAATCAAGTCGACAAATGCATGACATATATACTCGTACATAAATTTATAATATTTAATCTTGATTTATTAACATGTATTCTCATTTCAATAAATCATCACTTAACTATAGGAAAGTTTTACTAGTGATGATGGCCCTGGTCAAACTATTTAGGTATTGTCCATTTTCAGTGGTGAATTCAGAATTTAGGAGTCGTGGATGTTCGAGAGTTCGAACACATATATTGGCACCCAAAGCTTTAAGATTCCGTATGGAAATAAAAAACACCCGACTATCTTTATGGTTTAACGAGTGCCGAAGCACCAATATTTTTTACCTAGGTCCGCCCCTATCCATTTTGGACTTATGCCCGCATGTATCTGTCCGTTGGGTTTTAACCCAAAAGACGCCTCAACAGTTGATTTTAAACTCATAAGATCTCTAACTTTCTTTTCTCATTTCGACGTGGGCTTCACCTAAGGTGTAGTATGCACTCCTTCTTTAAAGACTTGCCCTCCGTCATGTGTGTTAGTTTGGAGCTTAATTACAAAAAATTCTCGTATTTCGCATAATTACTGAAAATTCCGAGTTTGGGTCTGTCGAGATGCATAATTAGCTCCCGTACATCCAACGAAGATGCATCTTTTCCTTTGTAAAGATACATAATTAGTTCCTGATACATTTTTTTTTTTATTTTGAATTATCGAGATTCATAATACATCCAATGGAGATACATTTTTTCATGTAAAGATACATAATTAACTCTCGACATATCTTTTTTCGATTTTGTGTCCGTCGAGATACATAATTAGCTCCATGATACATCCAACGAAGATATATAGTTAGTTGAGGTTTTTGTAATTACTTTATAAGGGTGAAAATTTGTGTAAATATGATAATTTAAAGTGTATATTTATGTTATTTTTCCTAAAGTTTTCCAATCTCCTTGCTAAGTTGGGCTTCATATAGCAAACCTCTTGAGTCCACAAAGCCCATGGACCAAAACTTGGTCCAAGTCCAAGTGTGTTGTTGTACCTTCATTTAGCCCAAACAACACTAAGTTGTAGCCCAAGAAAGAAAATAGCTAAGTTGATCGGACTCTCCAACAATGTTGCCGCACCTGTGTCAGGTCCTTCAAAAATACATTGTTTTGGAGGATCCGATGACACACACACATCGACGCTTTTGAAGAGTCCGAACAACATATGAACAATCCGCAAATACAGCCTCTTGTAGAAATTCAAGATAAGATTGCGTACATAGGAACCTTCACGGTCCCAACAATTCCCCATGCCCCCATGCAAAGCAAAAGCTTTGATGCACCGAACTGCCGTTTAATCTTACGTAAAGGAAACATTAAAACCACCAACATGGGTTGTGGTGTAGTAGTGGGACTGCTCCACCCTTAACCAAAGGTTTCGGGTTCGAGCCTAGGGTATGGAGAAAATTCTGTTGGGAGCGCTACCCCCTTAATGGGCCCTGCAACACGCGATCCAAATTAGTCGGGGCTCCAATGTGGTACCGGACACCGAGTGAGAAACCACAAAAAAAAAAAAAACATTAAAACCAAACAAAGCTAAAAGAGAAACAGAACATACTTATAAGTTAAACCCTTCCATATTGTTATTAATAAGATTAAAACTGTTATTTTTAACAACATTGCCAAATCATATAGGCAATGAACTCAGCCTTGCTGAGTACAATACAAAATGGAAACTTAGAAAACAACATAATGTATATCAAAATGGCTTAGCTATATAAGGGTTGTTAAAGACATTCAATTCTTTCTCCAAATGTTGCACCTCGAAAAATAGTTCATCGAATCCTCAAGAAAGTAGTACGCGTTCAAGGGTTCCAGAGGATGGTAGTCTGGGCGATCATGGAAGTCACTACGTATGGATCCATGTTCGATGCAGGCCTCCTGTCCTCAAAATATCCCTTACCTTCTTTCTCCGTATCTCTTCCCACACGAATGGATGCACCACGGTTAGCAACGCCCTAGACAATACAAACACATCAAAAATGAGATACAGGATGTATACACTAAAAAAGGGCAACCCGGTGCACTAAAGCTACTGCTATGCGCGGTGTCTGGGGAAGGGCCCCGCCACAAGGGTGTATCATACGCAGCCTTACCTTGCATTTTTGCCAGAGGCTGTTTCCAAGGCTTGAACCCGTGACCTTCCGGTCACATGGCAGCAACTTTACCAGTTACTCCAGGGCGTATACACTGACAGTATAAAAGACTGTATATACGTAGTTTCATCGTACCCATTTGAACGTGTTGATGTCAGCTGTTTCGTGTCTTCCAGTAAGACGACGCTCGTTGCCTTCACCATATGCTTCAATGTGCTCCTTGTGCCTAAGTCCAAGCTTCTCAATAGCCTTCTTGATCACTTCATAGCCTCCCTCTTTCCTCATCGACTTAGTACTGAATAAAAAACATCCGAAATTTTAATTTCAATCATCGCGCAGTTGAATATGAAATGTCATTAGTTATTAGTACTACTCTACCTATAGTTTGTATGAGCGCCCGCGCCATTCCAGTCACCCTGACAATCGACAAGGTAAAAAACCGAGTATTTGAAGTTGAAACTGATGAAGATACGTATTTGGTTTCAATGAGTATACAAAATTGTGATCATACCGGAATAGGTTTGGGGTCGAATGACACTACAACTCCAGCAATCTCACAAATCCTCTGTATAACAACCAAAAAATCGACACATTTAAGAGAAATGAATTGATATTTAGTCTAAATTTATCGATAACTTGAGCTACATTACCTCAAGAATGTAACGCGCTACCCATAGCTCATCACCTGATGCAATACCAACCGAAGGTCCAACTTGAAATTCCCACTGCAAAAGTTCAAATAATCGTTCAAACTAAGGCAGAGGCGAATCTAAAGTAGGTTCTGAACTATTGGTACGTATTATGTTAAGACTCGTTCTGAACTCACTGACTCTAGATTCTCGATTTGCCTACCTGTCCGGGCATCACTTCTGCGTTGATACCACTAATGTGAATCCCAGCATAGAGACAGGCTTTGTAATGAGCATCAACAATATCGCGACCAAATGCCTTTCCGGCTCCAATTCCACAGTAGTATGGTCCCTAAAAGCGGTCATAAAAATTAGTCGACTTCATCAGAAACCGCGATAGGACAAGGGAAAATCCGAATTCTCCTATGACAAACAACGGTTAAAATGTATAATGAAGTGATTTTGTAGTCTTAAAACATAAAGGAAATTGTTCACATTTTTCTTATACAATGTTCTAACACAACTCAATTGTCCCTTCGCGGACATCTGATAAAATTGGAACGATACATAGAAGATGTTGTAGTCTTATGTTGTTCGGATTCTCCAAAAATGTTGGTCTAACCATGTTGGATTAAATACAGTACCCCTTTTATTCTATTTTTTTTTTCATGTGAACATAAATCTAAATTAGGTACTAACAACAAATGCTTGAAAGCTATGTCGTTCGAATCTTTCAGAAATGCTGTCGCACCCTGATTGGAGGATATCCGATAAGGATACATCAGAATTTTTGAAGAATCCGAGCAGCATATCTCGAAAAATGTGGGAAAAAAGTTGGGTGAATAAATTTACCTGTGGTCCAGGAAAACCACCAATAGGCCATCCAAGTGGCCAATTAATATCCTTTTGGAGTAAGGTGTATTCTTGCTCAAGACCATACCTAATTTACACAATTTATCAAACAATTAAGAAATTTCCAAAATGATATACTACAATAATAACAATAACAATAACAATAACAATATATCCGGTGTAATCCTACCCCTCATTAACGTCGGCGTCGCATGAGCCTGACTAGCCCAAAAGGGCACGACCAGGTCCAAGACAAGCACGGCTTTCCAAAATGATATACAACAACAATAACAATATATTCAGTATAATCCCATTTCTCATTGACGTTGGCGTTGCATGAGCTTGACTAGCCCAAAAGCGCACGACCAGATCCAAGACAAGCACGACTTTCCAAAATGATATCGAGAATAAAGAGTAAAACATCTAGTACTCCTGAACTATGACCAAATTTGCTATGACACACTCCAACTTCACATGGGTCTTATTACTTCCAGAACTTAATTTTAACGCATTTTTGTCACCCTTTTGAGCTGACGTGACACCTTTTGTCAACCTTTTCAGCTGACGTGGCACCTTTAACGTGGACCCCATTTTATGTAATAAAAGTGTCACGTCAGCACAAAAGGGTGACAAAAATATGCTAAAATTAAGTTCTGGAGGGTAATAACAGCCCTGCGAAGTTGGAGTGTATCGTATCAACTTTGATCATAGTTCGGGGGTACTGGATGCTTATCTCGAGAATAAAAAATTCTAATTTGAACGATAAATTGAATATATCAATATTTACGTAAGCTAGTCTGAACACCATCGTAAAAAAAAGATATTGTGAATACCAAGGTTCCTCAGCAACAACATTAGGATTGCTGAAAATTTTTGCAGCATTGTGCCTCTTGTTTGTTGGAATTGGTTCACCAGCTGGGGTGTAACAATCACATATAACCTTTAAATAAATAAAAAAAAAAAGAATTAAAAAATGTTAGATACGATTTAACTTATATATACTGATAGCATAAAGAATTTCCACGCTATCGGTGTCTTTTAATATGTTGCAGACTATGTTGTTTGGATCCTTCAAAAATGTCATTCTTAAAAATGAACTAGTATAACTTTTGGAGGATCGGACAAAATATCCCGTACATTCTAGTAATATACGACTTGTTATTTTATATATACTGTCAATATATAAAAATTAAAACTATAAAAAAAAAATTATTTCACTCACCAAAATATTGTTGCCCCTCCTAAATGGATCCTTGAAAATTGCTTGAGGACTGTATCATCAAATTACAATAAGTGACATTTCAGATAATTGTCTTCGTAAATATAGGGATGACAATTAACTCGCAAAAATTTCAATTTGCCCCCGTAACAATTTTTTCTATTTTCAACACGCTCCGCCCTGTCCCACATAACAAATTTCCCTCTAGGGATGATAGTGGGGTGGGACAGGGCGATTGCGAGGTAGGTTGAGATTTAACTCGCAAAAATTTCAATATGTCCCCGTAACAACTTTTTCTATTTTCAACACGTTCCGCCCTGTCCCACATAACAAATTTCCCTCTAGGGATGATAGTGGGGTGGGACAGGGCGATTGCGAGGTAAGTTGAGACTTAACTCGCAAAAATTTCAATTTGCCCCCGTAACAACTTTTTCTATTTTCAACACGCTCCGCCATGTCCCACATAACAAATTTACATCTAGGGATGTCAGTGGGGTGGGACGGAGGCGATTGCGAGGCAGGTTGAGACTTAACTTGCAAAAATTTCAACTTGCCCCCGTAACAACTTTTTCTATTTTCAACACGCTCCGCCCTGTCCCACACAACAAATTTACCTCTAGGGATGACAATGGGGTGGGATAGGGCGATTGCGAGGCAGATTGAGACTTAACTCCCAGAAATTTCAACCCGCCCCCGTAACAACTTTTGTCTATTTTCAACACGCCCTGCCCGGTCCCACATAACAAATTTTGAATATTAAAAAGAAACTTACTATAGTATAACTTCACTATCTTCACCAGGAGCTTGACCAGTACTAGAACCATCATAATTCCATTTGGGAAGCTTTGAAGGATCATTAACAGGACCAGAAATTGTCTTTATATATATAAAAAAAATAAAAAAAAAATTAGAATTCTATATGTATTAGCAAAAACAAAAATAAATATTTATACAACTATGTTATAAAAAATAAATATATAAATTGAAAAGATTTATTACCCTGGCTTTGCTCCTAACATCCATTCCTGATCCACCAATCCTGTTTTTTTTTTAAAAAAACAATATGACATACAAAAATAATATTACCAACCAAAATAAAACAATTAATTAAAAAACAACATATCATATTAACAGTATACAAAGTATATTTTTTTCAAAATTATCATTATATACACGGTCCGGGAAAGACTCGAACCACAGGGGGTTTATCAGTTACTCCAAGACTCCGCTTTCGAGTTCAAAATACCAATGTACATAATACTTATGTGTAATGAAAATCTTTATAAGTCAATATATGTATTCAACTATCTATTCAGAACTCAGTAAACTATCTTTTCTTTCGTAATTCAGAACTCATAAACTCAAAATCCGAATACATAACCAAATACATATATAAAGGGATGAAAAAAAGAAAACTAACCATATATATTCAGCAATAATTTTCTCAGTGGAATCAGAAATATTAAGATTAACAAGATCAGAAAGATTAGCCATTATGAAATAAAAATATTTTTCGAAAATTAACTTATGGGAAAGAGTTGAAAATTTGTTGAATGAGAAAATTAAATGTGAGAATGAGAAGTAGTTTGTTCTGTTTATATAGGCAGCTAGAGAAAGTGTTGGTTGTATAAAACTATTCACAATTATTATTTTAACTGTTTCCGTTCGGTGTCCGATATCTGCTTTGAAATCCAACTAGATATAAATACACACCGAAAAATCTCACAGTAAATTTAAAACGTTCCTTAACAAAGACGACTATGTATTCGAATTCGAGAAAAATATCCAAATTTACCCCTTAAATTTTTTTTATAGTAATTTGAAATGAGGGTTTTTCCTATCTTTGACCATAGATTATAGATCAGATTTTAAAACTTTTTCATTTTAATATTTGTTTGACCATGAAATTTGATCAGAGTTTGTAATATGATTTTTCAAGTAAATTTTTGAGACTTTCAGTCACGAAACTTTGATTTTTTTTTTTTAGAATAAAGCATCTAGTACCTCCTAATCTTTTGTCAACTTTTTTAGTTGACATGACACATTTGATGTGGGCCTCATTTTATGTAATAAAGATGTCACGTCAGCGCAAAAGGGTGACAGAAATACGCTAAAATTGAGTTCATGAGTAATAGGACGATCCATGTGAAGTTGGATTGTGTCGTAGCAACTTTAGTCATAGTTCGAGGTGATACTGAATACTTATCTTTTTTTTAAAAAAAAAAAATACATATTCAAATATAACTTTAAAAATTTAAATTTTCATAGAAAATATCACCCCTCAATCTTGTAATACGCGAATTAAAATTTAGTCGGATACTAATAAGAATATTATTATACCTCATGTGAGAAACATAAAAAAAAAAAAAAGAGATATGAAAAAGGGAATAAGATGGGTGATTTTATTGTCTAAAAGTTTAATGGATTAACTTTTTGATTCATTTTTGGAAACATGCCATCATCAAACATGTGTACTGTTGAAGAAACCAATTTATTTTATTCACGTAATTCAAAGATATTTTTAAAGATATTTGCATGATCATCAACTAACGTAAAGCTTACTCATCATGGATTCATATTTATCTCCGTCATTGAAAAATTATACTATATGTATACAGTGGCGGATCTACCCTTTGTCGAGGAAGTTCGGCAAAAAATTATGTTATATATGCATGGTTAAAATTATTTTTTATGTATATATATTAGATGTTGAACCCCCTTCGGTCAGGGGCGAACCTAGGATTTGAAGTTGTCAAAAACGCGCATAAGCCTCGAAGCAAGACTCAAAATGTGTTGAGCGCTCGCCTCGCTTAATGTGCAACCTAGGTTCTAATTTATAATACGTACTTTCCCTTGTCAATGAGGCTTTCTAAAGAGACGGACGATTTCACTTTATCAAAAAAAATTATTTTTTTTGTTCATATATTTGTCACTCATGCTTATATTACTAGTCTTGGACTAGATATATATTTTTTCTCTCTTTATGTCTTTTTTTCGTTAAATCTCACACTTTATTTGTACTTTGGTGCTTAAATACAATAGACCGTGAAGCTTTTTTACGCTTATTGCTTTTGATAATACTGTGATGGACAATATTATCTTAAGACGTTAGAAAAACTTTCAGTGTCAATTAAGGGATATTATCATATTCAATTGGTCGCTAAAGACATGAGTAATGCTGAAAATATAAATATATAGAACAAATATGAATTCTAAGCTAATAATTTTACTTTCTTATAATATGAAGCTTACTTTTAACATTATTGAATAATTGGTTGTGGTAGCTTAATGGTCAAGGATGATTCATTTTACGGGATGGTTGCGGGTTCGAATCCCCAATCCTATGGATGGAAGCGATGGCTTCAACCAACTCACCTAGGTGCACTACCATTCATCTTAATTCTTAGGGTGCACTATTAACTATACCCCAATTTCTGAAGGTATATACACATAAATTTTTTCGACGTTAACGGGTGCACGTGCACACCCACTAACACATGTGGGTCTGCCTCTGCCTTCGGTTAGTTCGTATGCTCACTTACGAACCCCTTTCGTGAATATCCTGACTCCACCACTGTGTGTATATATATATATATATATATATATATATATATATATATATATATATATATATATATATATATATATATATATATATATAATACTTTTTTTTAATATATATAGGGAAAATATTCTATTTCTACTTTGAACTATATACGTAAAGGCTAAAACACACCCGCACTTTAGGAGGATCCTATTACCCCGGCCTAATTAAAATCATATTTTTGACAACCTTAGTGCCTACGTGGCACATACGTGGTGCCTACGTGGATCCTTCAGTGTGTTATACCACGTAAGCATTAAGATTATTAAAAATACGATTTTAATTAGTCCGGGGATAATAAGACCCCCTAAAGTCATGACTTTGTTATTATATTCGCATTGTCGATCTTAAACTCGAATAAAGGAGAAAAGGTATAATAAATTAAACTGGTTGTTAATATAAATTTAGTTTATTCATAATGAATCCTTATAATATGATAAATTAATTTATACTTCTTTTATTTTATTTTTTAATTGTCACTAATTTTTTAATTTAATTTTTATTTTTACTTATCGTTCTTGATAAATTAAGAAAAGATAATTTTTTTTATATTTTATTTTTAATATTAATCATTTATTCTCCAAATTATTTTTGAATACATATTTTTTGGCTTGTAGGGTAGATCAAAATTGTGAGGCAAAACATAGATTTTATCGTCGAATTCGTAAATTCCAATAATAAATCTCAGAATTTTCAGATTAAAAATAAATCAAAATTTCATAAATGTGGGACCCAACGCAACCTCAAAACAACCAATGAACTAGCACTTGTCATGTTTTTATTGGTTCGTTTCGATCACTAAATCATTGCGTTCATAACTTGTTTGACCAAACTTCTGAAAAGTTAAAAAGTATATATCTCGAAGAAATTTTCACCATATCAATCGAATCAAATTAATTTTTTCAACAGAAAATCATTAGTGACAAAGATGTTTTTGAGACAAAAGATAACGATGAATACGAAAACATTGTAAATATTATAGGGTCGTTTGGTATATCAGATAAAAACAATAATACCGTAAAAAAGATTAAAATTGACTTTATTCCATATTTGGTATGAGGAATTAACTAATTTCGAAACTATTTTATCTCATCGTGTGTATTAAACTAATGAAATTATTATCTTATATGGAGTGTGGAATAAAATAATCTCATGTAATAACGTTCCAACTTAAATATTTTTACTTATCATATCTGATATACCAAACATCCGTTATGAGTTGATGTCTAAGTAAAAATAGATTTTTTTTGACATATAACTGAATATATATGTTATACCAAAAGTATACATTTAGTTATATTAAATAAGTTGCAAAAGAAAACTTAAAATCAAAAGAGTTTCATATTTAGATAAATTTCAATTCAATACGTAACGATAAATAAAGTATCGTATAAAATTAAACAAAGAAATTACTATTTTCTGAAATAAAACAAAAAAGAAGAAGTTATTATCAAATTCAATTTGACCTTTCTAACTATTATTCGTTTCTAATTATTCTTTTCGTCTTATTTTATATGGTACTGTTTGACTTATACGATATGTAAGAAGAAAAGGTAGGTTCTAAAACAATGCGTAGATATTTATGGGGTCGTAAATTATTTCATTAAGGATAAATAAGAATTTTAGAGTTAAATTATTTCCGATAGTAAATTGACATTATTTTTTGAACGAATTAAAAAATAAAATAGTATCACGTAAAACGAAACGGAGAGAATAATAATTTAGATTTTTTTGTCAGTTGGTATATAGCTTTCCTACATTTTGATATAGTAGTTAAAATAACTTAGATTCCATAACTTTTTTGATTTGTTGCTCTGGAATCGATAGATTTTTTGAAATGATTTTTCTATCTTTATAATAAGGTTGAGAAAAAGTTTATGTATATTTTATTATTTTAGATTTTGTTTGTGAAATTATATTGAATATGATGTTATAGATTTATACGATAAAAGATTTTTTTCGATGTTTCGAAAAAGTGACTTTCTCTTAACTCTAGTTGGCAAATTAACTTGTGTTTGATTTTTTAAAACATTAGACCTATAATATCTGAAGTTAGTTTTGACAAAGATTAATTTAATACATAATACTTAAAGTTTTACATAATTTAATATACACCTATGTGCCCAAAAATGAAACAACTACAAGAATATTGAATTTATATGTTATTAATAATAGCTTAAGTCAACTAATAGGGAAATATTAGTAATTAATTAAATGAAGAGTATAGTCTTTGCTTTAGTCATTTTCATGGTTACAAATTATCTGTATCTGGATCTAAATTGACAAAATGATCTTCTGGACTCCTTTACTATGTCGTTGTTGTAAGTTGGACACTTCTACTTATATATTTGTCATCTGAATCCTTGAACCCATCAAAAAGCAATATTTCGCACCCTCTGACCGTTGACCTTTCCTATGTGGCATTGGAATGGTGACTAGGACAAAGAGAGTGTAGCCACTCGCCTGGGGTGCGAGTGGGGGTCAATTTTTGGCCGATTTTACATTAAAATAATTTAAAAATAATATTAAAATTTTAAAAAATAAATAAAAAGGGTCCTTTTTCTCCGTCCATCTTTTTAAATTACTTTTTTTAAAATATTAAAATAATTTAAAAATATTTTTATAAGATTAAAAATAATTTAAAAATATTTTAAAAGATTAAAAATAATTTTAAAATATTTTTAAAGATTAAAAGTAATTTAAAATATTTTTAAAAATTTTAAAAATAAATAAAAAGGGTCCTTTTTTTTCCTGCATCTTTTTTAATTTAAAAATATTTTTAAAATTTTAAAATTATTTTTAAAATTTTTTAAAATAACTTATTTTTTTCTAAAAAAAATTAAAAATATTTTTTTAAAAAAAATCAAAAATATTTTTAATTTTTTTAGAATTTTTTTTTCCCTCCCCACCTCACCCCAGCCCCGCCCCACCCCACCCCTAGCCCCCCACCCCACCCCAACACCCGTCCAGCCCTTCCCAACCCCCATCCCAGCCCGTCCCCACCCCCACCCCCTAGCTAGCCCCATCCCCCCTCCTAGCCCTGTCCCCACCCCACCCCCAGTCCCTTTCATCCCCCCACCCCACCCCAATACTCTTCCAGCCCCCCCCCCCCCCAAGTTCACTTTTTATTTTTTATTTTAATTTTCCCTTTCAATTAAATTCTTTTTTTAATTAAAATTTAAATTTGAAATCTTTTTATTTTTTTGGCGATTAAAATTTAAATTTAAATTGAAAGTGACTGATAGTGAATATTGAAAAAAATTAGTGAGTTTCGTTTGAAAAAAATTGAACCTTTTGTGAATTTGTTAAAAATATTCAAATATAAAAATAAAAAATTTACTATGTTTGTATATATGAATTTATAGAAAAAAAAAAAAAAATTAGTTGGAGAAGAATTTTAATTATTTGGAATGGATTTGATGTTTAATTTGTGAGCAAACATAAAAACATGATTATTCAAATTTTTTTACAATTTATAAATTTTTCTTATTTAATTAAATTAATTTTATTATTAATTTGTTATGTAGCATTTTAAAAATCACTTGAAATTTAATGTGATATTTTTTTTAAATGACGTGGCAGACGTGTCAAGCGGGGCAGACGTGGCAGGTGACGTGGCAGCTGACGTAGGGGAGAGTGTGTTATACTCACCAAAAAGGGGTTTAAAATGTTGTTTTTTAGTGGGTTCAGGGGTCCAGATGACAAACATGTAAGTAGAAGTATCCAACTTACAAAACCGACATAGTACAGGAGTCCAGAAGGTCATTTTGCCATCTAAATTTGCTAACAATAAATTATACAAAATCTCCAAAAGCATTAAAAAAAAAAGTTGAAATTTTGTATTATATAATGTGCAAGTAATTCATCTTAAAGTTACAATTAAGTATAATGCTCCCTACTAAAACCGATTTCATACTAAGGACTCTAATTCAAGCTTTTGATAATTTGGAATCGAGGAGTACTTATTATTTCGCTTTAACGTTTGGTGTCAAGAGCGGATTTAGTGCAATGGCAACTGGTTCATACAAAGAGATAAGCATTCAGTACCCCCTCTCACCCCACGGAACTATGGTCAAAGTTGCTACGACACACTCCAATTTCACAGGGATCCTATTACACCCCCCACCCCCACCTCCTGAACTCAATTTTAGCATATTTTTGTTACATTTTTGTGCTGACATGACACCTTTATTGCATAAAATGAGCCCACGTCGAAAGTTCCACGTCAGCTGAAAAAGTTGACAAATCATGTCAGCTAAAAAGGATGACAACAATATGTTAAAATTTAGTTCAGGGGGTAATAGGATCCCCGTGAAGTAGGAATGTGTGATTCAAGAACTCGTGAATCAACTAATGCTATTGAAATGAATGTCTTCCCATTACTGATTAAAACCTGTCTACCCCATATGCAGCATCATAGCAAATATGGTCATTGTTCAGGAGTACTAGATGCTTTACTCTCATACGAACTCAAAAACTTTTGCTTAGATGATGTTTTCGTATTAAAAAATTAATTAAATGTATATGAACATTTAACTCGAAAACCAATTTATTAATTTGGTTACGTTATTATTGTACATTAATTTGAAAACGTTATAAAATAATAAAAATCTTGAATCCGCCTCCTTTTAGGAGGTAAGTAGTCAATGTCCAATAACAATAATAACATTAAATAATTAAGTCAAAGAAAAGAAAAATTGCAAATACAAGTTTTATATGAGTTGCAATATAACCAACACGGATTGTGGTGGAATGATCAGAATATCTCCATCTATCACAAATTTTCGGATTCGAACACCTATGATTGAAAAAAATCATATAGAAACCGTTGTTCCTTAAAATAAACCCTGTAACGCATGAATTCAAATTTAGTTAAATTCTTATGCAGCTACTGAACACCGAGAGAAATATTTATATTTTAAAAAACAGAAAGGGCACCAAAAGCTAAAAAGTTAAAAGCCAACAATGAAAGGTCATGGACCATGCATTAGAAAATGACATTATTATATTATATTATTTATTAGACAACTACTAGAGTTGAATTTTAATTAAAATAAATTAATTATTACTAACCAATCTCGTAATCATCATAATAATGTCTTAATTAAGAATTTAATAGTTGACAATTTTGCAACTACTAATCCTCGCATTTTTCATCCAAGTTGGCCAAATTATTTTTTCAAATTTATATGTAATGAATCTTCAAAAAATAGTAAATAAATATGTAGATGATGGTTGTGATGATGAAATTTATTTTTGTTTTGCAAGTTACATAAGAAGAAAAATATTTGGAAAAAAAAAGGAATAAGAATATATATTCTACTCAATTTTGAAAAAAAGAAAAAGGGCCTTAATGGTCAATAAATCCACACATGATGGTCACTTCTCACAACTAAAAGCAAAAATGCAAAAAAAAAAAAATCAAAAAAATAGTGAAAAAAAGCAAAGAAGTTATATGTTCGGGAAAAGAATCAGAAATATACCTAAATTTTTGCGAAATTTACTGTAACACGTCTCAACTTTGTGGGGGGTTTATGACCCCCTCGATTATGTATTACCGTATTTCTGTGGCATATATTTATCCAGCTGGACCACTTCAGACTCTTATACGTAAGTGTGCGTGTATTCACACAGTGGTCCAGTTGGACAAATATATGCCACTGAAATACGAAAATAAATTGTCGAGAGGGTCATCGGACCCCCGCAAAGTTGAGATGTGTTACAACAAGTTTTGTCAAAGTTCAGATATATTTCGATTCTTTTCCCTTATATGTTCTACGAACATATTTTAACTTATATATACATATGTAATATTTGTATACGATAAACTATCAATATATTTAAATATGTTATAGCAGATTTGTTAATTTATTTTTACTATTGTTTAGTTGTAGATAATAATAATAATAATAATAATAATAATAATAATAATAATAATAATAATTTTTAAAAAATTGTACTTTATAAATGGTTGGTGTTGGTATTATCAAAAGGTTTATTAAATTACATGCATTTTATATGCATATAAAGTATAAACACAAAAATTTGTGGCTAATCTAAGTGGTAATCAAATCACAAAAGTTAAAAAAGATTCTTAGTGCTAAAAACAAAACTAATTAATACTATATAAAAAAAAATGACAAGAAAGCCAACATTGTTTGGTATATATATAAAAATAGCAAATCGTTACTTTTTAAATACTACTACTTTTTGTTATTACTATTATTTAGATTCCAAATTACCTTGAAACGATGACGTGAGTCGAGAATCATGACATTTCAGGTATAAATTTTAATGAAAATAAAAATACATACTAAATAATTCTTTCATCCGTTTAAGTCTTGCTGAATAAAGTTACTCGATATTTTTGTTGGTGCTGGAAAGATATATAACAAACACTTCATAAAAATTAATCGAGGTACATGAAAACTGATCAGAACATCTTGATTATCAAACGTAAGTTGAGAATCATAACAATTCAGGTTTAAATTTCAATAAAGACAAAAATATATACTAGGTAATTTGTTTCATCTGTTCAAGTCTCGATGAATAAAGTCACTCACTATTTTTGCTGGTGATGAGAAGACATCTAACAGATACTGCGTAAAATTAATTCAGATATACGAAAAGTGATCAGAATAGCTCGTAAAATTAATCTATGAATAAGTTTTAACACTTGGAACGTTCACCTAGGCGTAAGTCCATGTTCATTTGTCGCCCCAAAAGTTCTAATCAATATCACTTTAGACCCTCATATTTAACAAAAATATTTTAATAGGACCAACAACTATCACATGACATTCAAAACTATGGTAATTAAGTTATAGACTATAGATTAAAGTATCACTATACCTACAACTCTAGTAACAAATAGTAGGTGCATGCATGCAATCACATCTACTATCAAAAAGGTAGATTTGACTAGAGGTGGGTATTCGGTATTTGGTACGGTATTTTTAAAGTTCGAATTTGGTGTAATTCGATAATCGATATTTAAGAGTAGATACCACATACTATATTTATAATCGGTTCGATAATTCGGTAATCCGTAAATTACCATATTAAAGTTGAAGATGTGAAAACTACGTTTAAAATTCAAAGAGTGTATTTAATAGAAAACCCTATTTAGTATTCTTTTTTATGCTTTTTATGAATATATTACCAAGATCCACGAGATTCTTTGGGATGACTAATACTACTGTCTATTGGGTTGTTAGACATATTGTAATATATATATATATATATATATATATATATATATATATATATATATATATATATATATATATATATATACCAATTACAAAAAAAAATTATTCGATTCGGTAATTTAATTTTCAATATTTTATGCACACCCCTAGATTTGACCTTATATATATGAATCAATTTGAATGGTTGTAGTAACAATTTAATATTTTATTCACTTTACATATTCATTGGCCTATGGATGAAGAGGAAGAAATAAAAAAAGAATCAGATACCAAAAATTTTACAAACTTTTATAGATGGTTATAATTGAATCTTGGAAGGATGATGAATTGGTGATGATAGTTACATGAAACAAATTCATTGGATGTCATGTTCTGACTAGTCATGTTGAGCACATATTCTCTTCTCTTATATCTTTTGGTCCGGTGAGAGGCGGAGTCGGGATTTCAATTGAGGAGTTCAGTCTTTGAAGAAAATCTGATCAAAAGGGGGTACGACATCTACTATAGATACATAAAAAATAATTTTAATAATGTAAAAATAGTATATTTTTTAGTCGATCGGGGTTCGGATGAACCTCTTAGCCAAAGGCTGGCTTCGCCGCTGAGTCCGATCGGTATACGATATTTATATTAAGACTTGAATTATCAGAATTCGCATCGTGTAAGGTTTATTAAAGAGAGGAAGTACTCCTAAGTGTAGTCTCGTCTTATAGATGTTTATCTTGTCAAGGTAGAGATCGATTATTTCTGATAGAGTTTCGATTAAAGTAAAGTATATCAAATTAAGTATGACGAGAAAGTAGTTTATATTAGCAATATTTTCATACCTCATGAGATTCCGATTAGGGTAAACAAGAATCTTATCTATCTGACCACGACCTTTGATCCTTTTATTGCTAGTTTGTTAGCTACTTGCTTTAACCTCTAGGTAGTACATTAAAGTCTTAGTCAAATCTTATCTATGATCTTTAATATGAAATGAGGCTCACGTCAAAGGTGTCATGCCAGCTAAAAAGATTGATAAAAAGGTGTCACGTCAACTAAAAATAAGGACAAATACGCTAAAATTTAGTTCATGAGGGTAATAGAACCTCGTGAAGTTGGAGTGTGTCGTAGCAAATTTGGTCATAGTTCAAAAGGGTACTAGATGCTTTACTCTATTAAAATTATTGATCACATTAACTACTATCAATCAACAATTAAAAGTAAAAAAAATATAATTTGGATTCACGTTGAAAAGTCTCACGTCGTGGTAAACCACTTCCTATCAAAACATAATTCGTGAATTCAAACATGAAACCTCTGATCAAAGAAAGATAAAAAATTACTTATCGTTCCACTCCACCACAGTCTTTGATGCTATAATTGAATTACTTGATTAATAGTTTTTTTTTTATCTAATATTCCTCTTGAGACAGAACATGGGTTTCCATATCTACCAAAACAAACTTTTCATTGTAAAAAGAATATAATACTAAGTAAAGAAAAAAGAAAAAGTAGTTATAGGGAATGACATTTGTTATCACTTTTATTGGGGGACCAAATTAATGGATGGATATTAAAGTGGGAATCCTAGTCAATTTGGGAATGGCAAATTCATGGAAAATAGAACCAGATAAGTTTCATATCATAAATATTTCAAAAGGTAAAATTGTGACTTGTCATGAACAAGATTGGATTGAAAGGGTGAAAGTGATACAAGTGATATACAAAAAATGAGATGCGTATATACTTTACAAGTTCAAGTTCGCGTTTAAAATGTCACGATTGTCACACCCCTTTTTCAACTCCAAAATATTAGATTTTATGGCTTCGAAAGGATTTTTATTACTAAAGTGACAAAATGAAGATTTGTTTCGAAAAGGACTTTTTATATTCAAAACTCAGAGTCGCCACTTGGCATAAATCAGGTGTGCCAAGTCACCCTTGAATATCCTTTTTCAAAACAAATTTGACTCTTTAAAACTGATCCGCGAACAGAGATTCCGGCTAAGGAATTCTGTTGACCGAGGGGAAGGTGTTAGGTACCCCTCGATCCCGTGGTTCGACCACGATCGCTTGATAGAGCGTATCGGCTAACTTTGACACCACGAGGGTATAAACCACACAAAACATGCAAAACAATCAAGCAAACAAACAAGATAAAATAATCCAAAATTTAGCGTCCAGTCCAATTATACAGTCCCAAAAATAAAAAATGCGTAAAAATAAATCCTACTCTAAATTAATTCTAGACTAATGCTCTACCCGACGCCTCGGGCCTTCATCACGAACGTCCTCCGGGTACATGATACCTCGGGGCATTCCCCGGTGAATAAATATATACAGATACTTCGGGGCATTCCCCGGCCAAATTATACAATTGATTCAAAAGTGATAAAATCAAACCATTCAATCAAATTTCAAACATTCAATCAACCCGCAATCTCTAGATTTGCCTACCCGACCTACGTCTTGCCTATTCCAATCGTCGTATCTTGATACTACCAAATTCAATTAACGTTTATTTCAAGTCAAACAACTAATGAATCAAACTAATCAAAATTCACTAATTATATCAAGTTTTCAATTCTCGCCCCACTTATTCCCATATGAATTCAAATCTTTCAATTCCTTCATTCACGTAAATCAATCAATCAATATCAACCACAGTAATCACGATTGCTCAAACACAATATCGAAACATATCACCACGTCACAATTATCAACCAAACACAATATTCACTCTAACACACCAAATATAGTAAACATTAAATAAAAGAGGGAAATAGAATTACTTCGATTCGTAGCTTTCAAACTCAAATATTAATCGAGTGAAAAGACGAAGACCGCGTCCGAATATCCCGAGCAGAACCTCAGTCAACAAACCCACAACTCGGATCAACCAACTTTTCAAAAATCAGATTCGAAACCCAAATTCGCGAGAGAAACAGACAAACAGATCGAAAACCAAGCCGTTACCGGAGAAAACCAAGAAAAACCGTGAGATATGTCACCGGATTTTGACCCGATCTCGCCAGAATTGGCTGGTTTGGTCGCTGCTCTGTATTTTGCGGCGACGGAGAACCAGTTCGGGATTCGACGGCGCCTAGATCCATCGAAACAAACACCGATTCCGGTGAGTTCAGCATTTCCGACGGAACTCACCCAGAAATAAAAAGGAAACAAAGAGATTTCGGCGAAGTAGTCGTCGGAACAATGACCAGAAAACGTGGAACTCCTTTTCTTCCTCAGTTCTCGACTTATCTCACGCCATTTTCACTTATTTTCTTCTTGTTTTTACTGTATGTGTCGCGTGTGTGTGTGTTTATATTGTTGGTTGACCTATGAGCTATGTCGAGCTTCAACAGTGACTGAAAGACGATGGAGACGACGGAGACGACGTTTCAGATGAGAATGATGAGTAAGAAGTGGATTCCGGCAAGAAACTCGCCGGAACAGTATAAAACAGTGGTCGTTCTCACTGGTTTTCCCCGATTTGCTCCCCTTTTTCACTGTTTGCTCTCAATCTTTCTCTATTTCTCGTCTCCCTCACTCAATCTCACTATTTGAGCTCTCAATAATCTCCCTCCCTCTCTGCGTAGTGGTGTATGCGTGTGTTTTGACGATGAAAAGGGAGAATGGAGTCTCTATTTATTTGGTTTTCTCTGGCGAAGAAGAAACAAAATGGAGGCCCCCCCTTTGTGCCTCTATATAGTGGTGTATATATCCTTTTCAATTTGGGAAAGAAAGAAGAAGCCAAAAAGGCCTCTCCTGTGGGCCCATGTGTGTATTATTTTGGATGGAATTGAGGTCCCCCTCATTTTTTTCTTTTTCTATATATGTCCTCCTATATCCCAAAACAAATGCCAAAGAAAAAAAAACGTGAATGGGGTGAGGTCATACGGGGTTAGGGGTTAGGTGGGTAGGTAGGGTAGTGAGGTAGGGGTGGGGGTAGGGTGTGATGTGGTTTATTTTGATTGGGTAGGTTGTTAGGATGAGATAAAATTAGCTAGGGGTTGTTATTTTTATCATTTTGTGGAGGGATAATTACATGGGTGAAGGTACATGATATGATAAGGTAAAAATGAATAAAATCGGACTTTGAGGAGGGACAAAATTAGGTGTCTACAGCATGCCCCCTTTGAATGTAAACACGAAGTGTTTTCAGACAAAGAAGTAGACAACGAGACCAAATTTTGACCCGACCATTATTCAAAGAAAGAAACAGAAGAGAGAAGGGCAACCGGGTCTTTGACATCTTACTTACCCAAGTTATGAGAGAGTCCAATCACAGGTATCTCAAATAGTTGGAGGGAGAGGAATTATACCGAGTTGGAGAGTCGAGTGAGGCCCTGTCGAGGTTTCGGTTCGCGGCTCTGTTATTACATCGATAAATAAAAAATTACAAGAGTTAAAAAGATAAATAAAATTACAAAAGTCCTATCTATGCAACTTCTTTTGATCTCTTGACTTTAGTTTCATCACCCTATTTTTCAGGCGGGCTCCTGACTTGCTATTTCATCAACTTGTTTCTATGCTTTTCAATTTCTACACCCTGTTCTCCAGGCAGGTTCCTGACTTGCTATTTCATCAACT
This sequence comes from Capsicum pubescens, assembly GCA_030864215.1. Classification (NCBI taxonomy): domain Eukaryota; kingdom Viridiplantae; phylum Streptophyta; class Magnoliopsida; order Solanales; family Solanaceae; genus Capsicum; species Capsicum pubescens. The sequence continues at coordinate 7,876,466 of CM061542.1, forward strand.
TGTTGCTATGCTTTCAATTTCTTCACCCTATTCTTCAGACGGGTTCCTGACTTGCTATTTCATCAACTTGTTGCTATGCTTTCAATTTTCTCACCCTGTTCTGCAGGTGGACTCCTGACTTGCTATTTTTCAATCTGTTTAACTTTCAATTTCTTCACCTTGTTGCTTGGTTTTCCATTTATTCGCCCTGTGCTTCGGGCATGCTCCTGAAATCACATCAAAACTGCAAAGAAAATTATCCCAAACAAAGAAATGCATTTTCTATGAGTTAATTGGAATGACTCGACTAAAAGGTACGTCTTCTAGGGGTCAAAGGAGATGACTCGACTAAAAGGTACGTCTTATAGGAATCAAAGAAGCGACTCGACTAAAAGGTACGTCTTATAGGAATCAAAGGGAATGACTCGACTAAAAGGTACGTCTTATAGGAATCAAAGGGGATGACTCGACTAAAAGGTACGTCTTATAACAATCAAAGGGAATGACTCAACTAAAAGGTACGTCTTCTAGGGGTCAAGGGAAATGACTCGACTAAAAGGTACACCTTATAGGAATCAAAGGATATGACTAGACTAAAAGGTACGTCTTCTAGGGGTCAAGGGGAATGACTCGACTAAAAGGTACGTCTTATAAGAATCAAGACTTAAGTTAGGAAGTGCATTACCTAAGAAGCAAAATTTGAATTACCCAATCAAGGAAGTATGTTTCCTTACCAATGTTGTTTGAATTACCAAAACAAGGAAGTGCGTCTCCTAGAGATCTTGAATAATGAGTTTTACTATGGTTTTGATTACCAAACCTGTGCAACAACCTTGCCTCTTGCATTTGTTGAGGTGAGAAATTACGGCCTTTGATGTTTAGGCTCTGAAATCCTTGATCTGAATGCAACATGTATTCCTATTACATTCAAAGAAAACTTGTGAGTTTAAAAACATGGTGGCTAGTTTGTGGCTTTGGCTTTTGAGGCAATTGCTCCTGCCCCCGTCACATTTAGCTTTGCTTCCAACCATTAGCATATGTCATTGACTTGTTGTATCGTTGACCCAAACTCAACTTATTAAGAGTGACTCTGAAACAAACACAGTATTTCTACTTTGTCGTGTTTCTCAAATAAACCCTTTGAACCTTGGTATTTCCATGAGTTCCCCGACTTCTCTGTTGACAAAACTTTCTGCATGCCCTTTTTAGGCTCACAATCATGTCTCTTTCATGTGCTAGCTTTTGTCTTGCTTTGTGCAATTAAAGAAGCTGGTAGCCAGTTTTGAAATCTTTTCTCACTTATTTTGACACGGACTTGACTCAAAGACAAGAAACGAAAAAAAAGAAGACAATTTTTGTTTTGATAACTGACTCAAGAAAGATAAAATTAAAATAAAGAGAAGAAAGAAAAGACAATGAATGCCCCCTTTTAAAATAAAGAAATAAAAAATTCATCTAAAAATGACAGTCAACACTAATGATTATGCTATGCATTTTGGATTAAGCAGTTTGATTTTTTCATCCAAACTTTCTACCCATTGTTGTTGAGTTAATGACCTTGAAACTGAGTTGCTTTCTTAGGTCAATTGCATTTAAGACCCCATTAGGCTAGTGGCGCCTTGAAGGGTTTTCGCCAACAAGCTTCTTTCATTTTCTCTCGGCTCACTATCGCCTTGTGGTGCCCGTGAGGGTTTTCACTAATAAGACTCTCTCATTTTTATTTCTCTCAACTTACCATCGCCTTATGGTGCCCGTAAGAGTTTTTACCAATAAGACTCTCTCATTTTTATTTCTCTCTTGATTCCCTAAGCTGCGGAAGACAAATAGTTCCTAAATGCATCATCATATCCCTTGCATGCTCAGCCTTAATATCCTCAAAGATTGATCTGGAGATCATTCTTTGGTTGTAACTTGACTTTTGGATAAGGTTAGAAAGAAAGTATGGCATGGGGCCCTAACGACACTTGAAGTGGGGTAGGACTTACAACTTTTGGAATTGACTCAAACAATGAGGATTAACTCATGACCCAATTTCTTTTGACTGGGTGACTCTGAATTGTTTATTTGGTTGGACCGAGCCCTGAGTAGGGCAGCCTACGTATCTCACCCTCAAGAGAGGAGAATCAGGTCATGCGTAGTTCTGGCATCTTGTTCTTTTGCTTGATTCTGATTTTTTTTCTTTTCTTTTATTGACTCTTTTCTTTTGGGGATTTTTCCGACTCTATTTTTCTTGACACTCTTTTTTTTGGACATATTTTTTCTCTCTTCTTTTTTTTTTTTTTTGAACTTTTCTGACTATTGTTTTGCTCGACACTTTTCTTTCGAGCTTTGCTGACTATATTGATTCCAAAAGAGGTGTATGAAAGAAAATAAGACTAAAGCTCAAATAGGGTAAACAAATGATGACACGATGTTTGGATAGCAGAATGAAATGTCTTCGTCATATCAATCTTTGAAAATGCAAGTACATATCATGCAATATGAAAGTGAAAGATGAAGATCTTTTGACATCTTTTACAGCATTAACTTTGACTGAGTCTGTGCATCACTATTTCTTCTGCGTTTATATGGCATACAACTCCACTTTTGTTGCACATTCCTTACATTGAATGACTCATGATTTTGTGGAGCTGATTTTCTTTCTGTTCACGCGGCCACTATTTGATCTAATTGAGACATGTCTTTCAATTGATGACCAAGTTATTCTTGTAATTTTCAAAATAAGTGCCTTAATTTTCAGGAAAGGCTTCAACTTGTCACTAAATGCCCCAACACTCTATTTATTTTCTCAGATACTTTATTTTCCTAATTTTAACTCTCTGATCCAATGCTTCCTAATCAAGTGGATTTTAAGATCTGGCTGAAAATTTCGCTAGCATGTCATATCACGAAGAATCAACATTAAATATACTATGTAAAGAAAACAAACAAACAATACAAATTTAAAACATAAAGGAAAAGGGGACACTCTATTTAATAAAAATGAAAGATAGAAGGGTTTGAACATAAACGACAAAGGGACAAAACAAGATAGATCCCGAACTACAACCCTGAAATAATTCGAAAAACAAAAAAGAAGACAAAACAAACTACCAGACCTCTTCCTAGTAGGGAGATGGGTGAATTCTCAATTGATCAGCCTGACAACTTAGCTGCTGGTTTGCATATCAGCATGACTAGAGCTTCCCTCACTATCAATGTTCTGCACCATAATTGATCCATCATGAATCATCTTTTCAATTTCTCTTTTCAAATCTCGACAATCTTCAATATTATGACCCTGAGCCTCAGAATAATACGCACATCGTGCATTAGGATCAAAATTTCTTGAACGCCTATTAAGGGTGTGCCCAAGGAGAGGAGTGATAATTCCCTCCTGTACCAATCTCTGAAATAAACTGGCATATGACTCTCTAATTTGTGTAAAGCTATCTCTCGACTTCTGCCTCATTTCATTGTTTGGCTTGGATAAAAAATCTGGCTTAGAAGGGTTTTGGTATGTTTGTGGAGTTAGAGAATGACTCTGGGGCGTTGGGGTATGCCATTGTGGGTAACATGAGAGTTGAACATGTGGTTGTGCATTATACACTGGATATGGATGTGGAGAAATAGAGTATAATGGATTTTGGGAGTAATTATGTGGAGCCTGGGCATAAACTTGAGCTTGAGCCTGAGATCGAGGACGACGTGGTCTTCTTGACCTTTTTTGTTGTCCAACTATAATTGCAGATGCATCTTCCTCATTCTTTTTCTCCCCAACACTTCCTAAACCTTTTTGAATTGCTTGAGTAGTCTCTTTCAATGTTGCAAAACTCACAATGCGACCGGTCTTAATTCCATCATCTATCATCTCCCCCATTTTGAGGACCTCAATGAACGGCTTGCCTAATGTAGGTAACAAGTGTTGATAATATGTTTCGTCCTGCGCTTGAATAAACACCTCCACTATTTTACTTTCTTTCATTGACGATTTTACTCTAGCAGCTTGTTCGCGCCATCTGATCGCATACTCCCTGAAACTCTCAGTATTCTTCTTTGTTATACTAGTTAGGGATTTTTCGTCAGGGATCAACTCCACATTGTATTGAAATTGTTGCACAAATTCGTTAGCTAGGTCATCCCAACTAACCCATTTGTCAATGTCTTGGTCAACAAACCATTCTGAAGCTAGACCTGAAAGACTCTCACCGAAATATGCCATGAGTAATTCTTCCTTCCCTCCAGCGCCCCTTAGTTGGTTGCAATAGCGTCTCAAATGTGCTACAGGATCGCCATGTCCATCATACTTCTCAAACTTCGGCATTTTAAAACCAAGAGGAAGATATACACCAGGAAACATGCACAGATCTTTATATGAGACACTTTTGTACCCCCCAAGTCCTTGCAAGTTTTTCATAATCAGTTCCAAACTTCTCAATTTTTTGGCTATTTTCTCTTGTTCTTCTGTCATAACAGGCTTCTCAGTGTTAGGAGGAAATTCAGGCGGTTGAGGGCAATCGTAAGGACCAGTTGACTTAAATGTAGGCTCGAGAGCATAATGCTGATCACTAAAAATATTCAATGCAGGCTCTATTGTAAAGTAGGGAGGCACAACTTGTGGATGAACATCAAAAGTAGGACCTTCAGGTAGGGGTGGCGCCGTAAAAGCATGAACAACAGCTGGAGCCGAGTATGTCGTAGTCTTGGATTGGGGAGTGAGGAAATGAACATTGGAAGTGGTTGGATATTGTTGTCCCGGAGTCGATCTTGATGCATGTTGTGACGTATCAACAAAAATGGGAAATTGTGCATGTGACACGAGAGGCAAGCTAGAAAGATATTCTAGATTATCAGTGGGAACTGGAGGAGGCGGCAGCCCATTAGCCCAAGCTCGATGCATTTCTATTATTTGCTGCCTTAATTTCTGAATCTCTTCATTATCTCCTACATTCTCATTCTCCGAACTCCCTATCTGATTAGTGACAACTAACTCGGTATCCTTGTTGGCCATAACTTCCTCCGTGACTTGGAGCAATATGGAGGACCAACCAAAATGCCACAAACCAACCACCTTAAACTAACTGGACAAGAGATAACAAATGCGTTAGAGTTCAACGATTTTTCAAAACCACTTCTTCTTTTTTTTTCGTGAAAAAAAATCACCGAACCCTAGAAGGGTGCCTACGTATCTCACCCCCGAAAGGGGAGAATCAGGCGTGCGTAGTTCGTGAAGTCTTGCCAAAATGGCCAAATTAAACTATTTTTTCTTTTTTCTTTTTCTTGAAACTTTAAGAAGAAAAGAAAATAACAATTTGTCAAAAGAATTGACGAAAATCTTTTTGTATTTTTCAGGTTTAAACACCCCTCTATAAAGTAAAATTCTATGATTACCAAAGAAATCTTTTTGGGTTTTCAGTTTTGAATTTCATGCGAAAATAAAACTCGAACCTATTAAATAAAAATCTTTTTGTGATTTTCTTTTAAGATGTATGTGACACTTACTATAAATGAAGAGTGAAGAAAAAAAGTAATTTTTTTGGATTTTTTTAAGTAAGATCAACCAAAAATAAAACTTACGACTATTAAGGATTTTTTTTTGTATTTTTATTTTCAAGACATGTATGAAACACCTACTCTAGATGAAAAGTGAAGAAAATCTTTTTTGAATTTTTTAAATAAGATCCCCGAACCAACAATAGGCTGCCTACGTATCTCACTCCCGAGAGAGGAGAATCAGGGGTGCGTAGTTCGTCCAGATTGGACAATTAATGAATAAATAACGGATTACACCCTGACTTGAGACACGACCAAAGACATACGATGAACAACATAACAAAATCTCTTTCTTTTTTTTGAGTTTTCAATTTGACACTTCACATAAAAAATGCCACCAACAGCTATGAAAGATTTTTTTTTTCTTTGGTATTTTCGTTATAAGAAATATACAAAACTTCTACCAACTTTTTTCATTTTTCTTTTATAAAAGCTCCTGTAAAAAAAAATCTTTTTGAAAATTTTGAATTGTGAAAAACAAAAGCCATAAAGAACTCTAAAAACTACAAAACTCTTTTTTGGACTTTTTTTTTTCCACATATTTTACTTCTAACACATGCTTTACCCCACATCAGTCTGTCAAATGACCATGTTATCCTCAAAGATGCCACATTTAGCACGTAGGAATGCTTTAGAGGTAAGTCTCCTACAAAGAACCAAGTGGCCCCCGCTAGGTCTCAATATGATGCACATAAGCATGACCTAAAGGCTGAACTACACTGGGGTTCACTAACAAGGTCGTTCGGGGGAGCATATGGTCGATAGTAGCTGCTTAGCTTTCCACTCACTCATACATCCAACGGCTCCCCCCCTAAAATAAAGGTGACTCAACTAGAGTTCGTGCGCACGACGTGCGCTCCGAGACTTGTTGCGGAAAGAATGACTCGAGTTATGCACATGATGTCGGATATAAAAGCGGTAACACATAGGATAAATACTGTAAACAAAGAGCACGAAAACGTACAAAAGTGAAAACACAAACAAAAATCACAAACAATGCTTATACTCTCGAAATGCCAAACAAAGCCGATACGACTCCAAAAAAAGCTCGAATTCTGAAAAATTCCCCAGCAGAGTCGTCAGGCTGTCACACCCCTTTTTCAACTCCAAAAGATTAGATTTTATGGCTTCGAAAGAGTTTTTATTATTAAAGTGACAAAATGAAGATTTATTTCGAAAAAGACTTTTTATATTCAAAACTCAGAGTCGCCACTTGACATAAATCGGGTGTGCCAAGTCACCCTTGAATATCCTTTTTCAAAACAGATTTGACTCTTTAAAAATGATCCGCGAATAGAGATTCCGGCTAAGGAATTCTGTTGACCGAGGGGAAGGTGTTAGGCACCCCTCAATCCCGTGGTTCGACCACGATCGCTTGATAGAGCGTATCGGCTAACTTTGACACCACGAGGGTATAAACCACACAAAACATGCAAAACAATCAATCAAGCAAACAAGATAAAATAATCCAAAATTTAGCGTCCAGTCCAATTATACAGTCCCAAAAATAAAAAATACGTAAAAATAAATCCTACTCTAAATTAATTCTAGACTAATGCTCTACCCGACGCCTCGGGCCTTCATCACGAACGTCCTCCGGGTACATGATCCTCGGGGCATTCCCCGGTGAATAAATATATACAGATACTTCGGGGCATTCCCCGACCAAATTATACAATTGATTCAAAAGTGATAAAATCAAACCATTCAATCAAATTTCAAACATTCAATTAACCCACAATCTCTAGATTTGCCTACCCGACCTACGTCTTGCCTATTCCAATCGCCGTATCTTGATACTACCAAATTCAATTAACGTTTATTTCAAGTCAAACAACTAATGAATCAAACTAATCAAAATTCACTAATTATATCAAGTTTTCAATTCTCGCCCCATTTATTCCCACATGAATTCAAATCTTTCAATTCCTTCATTCACGTGAATCAATCAATCAGTATCAACCACAGTAATCACGATTGCTCAAACACAATATCGAAACATATCACCACGTCACAATCATCAACCAAACACAATATTCACTCCAACACACCAAATATAGTAAACATTAAATAAAAGAGGGGAATAGAATTGGACCTCGATTCGTAGCTTTCAAACTCAAATATTAATCGAGTGAAAAGACGAAGACCGCGTCCGAATATCCCGAGCAGAACCTCAGTCAACAAACCTACAGCTCGGATCAACCAACTTTCCAAAAATCATATTCGAAACCCAAATTCGCGAGAGAAATAGACAAACAGATCGAAAACCAAGCCGTTACCGAAGAAAACCAAGAAAAACCGTGAGATATGTCACCGAATTTTGACCCGATCTCGCCAGAATTGGCTGGTTTGGTCGCTGCTCTGTATTTCGCGGCGACGAAGAACCGTTTCGAGATTCGACAACGCCTAGATCCGTCGAAACAAACATCGATTCCGGTGAGCTCAGCGTTTCCGACGGAACTCACCCAGAAATAAAAAGGAAACAGAGAGATTCCGGCGAAGTAGTCGTCGGAACAATGACCAGAAAACGTGGAACTCCTTTTCTTCCTCAGTTCTCGACTTATGTCACGCCATTTTCACTTATTTTCTTCTTGTTTTCACTGTATGTGTCGCGCGTGTGTGTGTTTATATTGTTGGTTGACCTACGAGCTACGTCGAGCTTCAACAGTGACTGAAAGACGACGGGGACGATGTTTCAGACGAGAATGATAAGGAAGAAGTGGATTCCGGCAAGAAACTCGCCGGAACAGTATAAAACAGTGGTCGTTCTCGTTGGTTTTCCCCGATTTGCTCCCCTTTTTCACTGTTTGCTCTCAATTTTTCTCTCTCTCATCTCTCTCGCTCAATCTCACTATTTGAGCTCTCAATAATCTCTCTCCCTCTCCGCGTGTAGTGGTGTATGTGTGTGTTTTGACGATGAAAAGGGAGAATCGAGTCTCCATTTTTTTGGTTTTCTCTGGCGAAGAAGAAACAAAATGGAGGGCCCCCTTTTGTGCCTCTATATAGTGCTGTATATATCCTTTTCAATTTGGGAAAGAAAGAAGAAGCCAAAAAGGCCTCTCCTGTTGGCCCGTGTGTGTATTCTTTTGGATGGAATTGAGGTCCCCCTCCTTTTTTTCTTTTTCTATATATGTCCTCTTATATCCCAAAATAAATGCCAAAGAAAAAGAAACGTGAATGAGGTGAGGTCATCCGGGGCTAGGGGTTAGGTGGGTAGGTAGGGTAGTGAGGTAGGGGTGGGGGTAGGGTGTGATGTGGTTTATTTTGATTGGGTAGGCTGTTAGAATGAGATAAAATTAGCTAGGGGTTGTTATTTTTATCATTTTGTGGAGGGATAATTACATGGGTGAGGGTACATGATATGATAAGGTAAAAATGAATAAAATCGGACTTTGAGGAGGGACAAAATTAGGTGTCTACAACGATCATATGTCTTCTTACGTGTTATGTTATCTAGCGAATTTCATATCAATAAATGTTTCAAAGGGTAAAATTGTGACTACTCATGAACAAGATTGAATTGAAAGGGTGAGGGGGATACAAGTGATATACAAAAAATGATACATATGTATATATACTTTACAAGTTCAAGTTCGCGTTTAAAATGTCACGCTTATATGTCTTCTTACGTGTTATGTTATCTAGCGACTTTCATATCAATAAGTGTTTCAAAAGGTAAAATTGTAACTAGTCATGAACAAGATTGAATTGAAAAGGTGAGGGGGATACAAGTGATATACAAAAAATGATATATATGTATATACTTTACAAGTTCAAGTTCGCGTTTAAAATGTCATGCTCATGTGTCTTTTTACGTGTTATGTTATCTCACGACTCCAAAGATCCATGGATACAAAGAGTCTAAGTATAAGATTAGATTGTCTTCACGAGTATACAATCTATAGAGTCACCTGGTACCTGTTGCTGGTGGGAGATGATAGATATTCCGTGGAATTAGTCAAAGTTCGCGCAAGCTGGCCTGGGCACCACGGTTATATAAAAAAAAACTAGATTCTCTTCATGAGTATACAATCTATAGAGTCACCTGGTACCTGTTGCTGGTGGGAGATGACAGATATTCCGTGGAATTAGTCAAAGTTCGTACAAGCTGGCCTGGGCACCACGGTTATAAAAAAAAAAAAACTAGATTCTCTTCATGAGTATACAATCTATAGAGTCACCTGGTACCTGTTGCTGGTGGGAGATGACAGATATTCCGTGGAGTTAGTCAAAGTTCGCGCAAGCTAGCCTGGGCACCACGGTTATAAAAAAAAAAAAACTAGATTCTCTTCATGAGTATACAATCTATAGAGTCACCTGGTACCTGTTGCTGGTGGGAGATGACAGATATTCCGTGGAGTTAGTCAAAGTTCGCGCAAGCTAGCCTGGGCACCACGGTTATAAAAAAAAAAAAAACTAGATTCTCTTCATGAGTATTCAATCTATATGCCTCAAGTATTCATGCATAGCTATTTGTAAAGTCATGTGTATCCATATTGTATATGTTTTCTACATGTCTTAGGTTTCATATCGACATATGTAGTTTCTTATAGTTCTTCGAGTATTGTACCCTAGTATCCTTTAAAGTATATGATTGAAATTGCGTCGAGCCTTTCATGTTAGCTGCTCGTAAAGTCATATATGTCTTCCATGATACATGTATGTATTACATGTTTCGAGTTTAATATCGTTATATGTAGTCTTTCATGATATCTATAAAAATATGTATTGATTCGATTCACATGTTCTTTAAAAGGTCCATTCGATATTTAAGGTTTCGTCAAACATGTAATGTTGCACCAATGCGTAGCCAAAGAGCGTTATCTCTCTCTCTCTCTCTCTATATATATATATATATGCAAGCATTCCAACGAAATGATACTTTGACAACGAACTATGTATCCAGATTCCTATTTCTCAATGATATTGCATAATCAAAATAATTGACGAAATTTAGTCTCCTTAGCTAAACATTGGCTAATTTAAATTCGTAGTTAAATTTTAGTAGCTATTTTAATGGTTAACTGTATTTATCTCCGGAATTTAACATTCAAATACAAATACAAACGCGTTTTGTAAATACATACATACAAATACACATAACATCAAATATATATACACTTGACTGTTATGACATATATAAGACATATTGAGACATTAATAAATAGGCCCAAAATCTTTATCCAGCCCGACCCGATTACCAAATATACCCCTGAAAACTTCTTTTTTATTTCGAAAATACCCTCTATATATTAAATCTCATCGTCTTCCAACTTAAAAATTCTTACCAAAAATAGCAGCCGCCGTCGCCATCGCCGCCGCCATTCTCCGACGAAAATCCGGTATAACTTTTTTACTGTTTTTAATATAATTCAATTAAAAATTTATTTTTTAATAATTTTATATAATAAAAAAAATAATTTTTATGTAATTTTTCAGATTATTTTGGATTTTTTAAGGTTATATGCAAAATGTGTTTTCTTTTATTTGCTTATTTATGTTGAAAATATTGTAATATTTCTATGAAAATCTGTAAAGTTCTGTTTTTTTATAGAGGCTGCGGATTATGGTAGAAGGTCAGTATGTAGTTGAGCTTTGACTCGCTTTTTGGCGCGGGTTTAGGCGTGGTATTAGGAGCCTGGGAACAGTGTGTCTTTTGTAGTATTGGTATTATACAAATACTTTCTAAGTAGTGTGAGTACATATGACCTTAGATAGGAGCGTATAGAGGTTGCCGATTATGGTAGAAGGTTGGTATTTAGTTGAGCTCTGGCTCTTTCTAGTCGGGTTTAGGCGTGGTGGGAGCTGAGAGCTCGCGGATTAGGGTAGAAGATTAGCAGGTAGTTGAGCTTTGACTCACTTTTTGGCGGGTTCGGGCTTGATAGGAGCTGAGAACTCGCGGAGTAGGATAGAAGATTAGTAGGTAGTTGAGCTTTTGATTCACTTTTTGTCGGGTTTAGGCTTGGTTAGAGCTGGGAGCTTGCGGATTAGGATAGAAGATTAGTCGGTAGTTGAGCTTTGACTCACTTTTTGGCGGGTTCGGGCTGGGTGGGAGATGAGAGCTTGCGGAGTAGGTAGTTGATCTTTTGACTCGATTTTTCTGGTAGGTTTAGGCTTGGTAGAGCTGGGAGCTTGCAGAGTAGGGTAGAAGATTAGTAGGTAGTTGAGCTTTGACTTGTTTTTTCGATGGGTTTAGGCTTGTTTGTGCTGGTCGTTGGGAGCTCGCGGATTAGAGTAGAAGATTAGTTCAGCTTTGTCTCGCTTTTCGCAGGTTCAAGCTTGGTGGGAGCTTGGGAGCATTGTATCTGTTGTAGTATTTGTCTTATGCATGTTTTTTCTTAGTAGTGGAATCGCACAAGTGTATAGATGACCTTAGATAGGAGAGTTAGAGGTTGCGGATTATGGTAGAAGGTTAGTATGTAGTTGAGCTTCTGACTCACTTTTGCGGGTTTAGGCTTGGTTAGAGCTAAGAGCTCGCGGATTAGGATAGAAGATTAGTAGGTAGTGGAGCTCCTACTTGCTTTTCGGAGGGTTCAAGCTGGTTGGAGCCTGGAAGTGCTATGTTTATTATACTACTAGTTTAGTTGAACTTTGACTTGCTTTTCGGCGGGTTTTGGCTTGGTTAGAGCTGGGCGCTTTCGGATTAGGGTAGAATGTTAGTATGTTGTTGAGCTTTGACTTGCTTTTTGGCGGTTCAGACTTGGTGGGAGTCTGGTAGCGTTGTATTTGTTGTAGTATCAGTCTTATGTAGTTGAACTTGACTCGTTTTTGGTGGGCTTAGGCTTTAGTTAGAGCCGTGAGCACGTGGATTAGGGTAGAAGGTTAGTAGGTAGTTGAGGTTTGACTTGCTTTTTGGCAGGCTTAGGCTTGTTTAGAGCTATTAGCTCGCGAATTAGTATAGAAGGTTAGTAGGAAGTTGGGTTTTCACTTGTTTTTTAGGCTTGGTGAGAGCTGGGAGCTCGCGGATTAGAGTAGAAATTTAGTAGGTAGTTTTCATTTGTTCTAGCCTTGATGGACAGTTACGTGTTACGGTACCTGTTGCTGGTGGGAGGTGGCTAGTTGAGCTTTGACTCGCTTTTCGGCGGGTTTAGCCTTGGTGGGAGCACTGTGTCTGTTTTGGTATTAGTATTTTCTTTTCAGTATCTGCATTATTTCGTTGTTTCTATCGTTTCTTTTCTTTGAATGTTCTGTTTTGTTTTCATGTTTTCTTCACCTATCGTATTTGTCTTTCATAAATACTTTTGATTTCCTTTGTGAATTTCCTTGATTATTCTTGTTAACTTCTTCTCATAATGGGTCTTTGCTTGTTGATGTAGATAAACCAGTGTAAGAATGATAGCAGCTATTTCATGGGTTCCAAAAGGGGTTGCAAAGGCTGTCCCAGCTGAGGCTGAGCCCCCTTCGAATGAAGAGATTGAGGAGCTTTTGAAGAGTGGTCTCCTCGATAAACGGTATTATTTTTCATTTTGTCTTTCCCCAATCTCTTTCCCCTCCCAGGAGAAAGTGTCGGGAATCCAAATTGGCCTGACTTGTTTCAGCTAGAATTCGTAATCCTTATAACCAACCTTCGTTGAGGCTGGTTGATGACTTCTTAATATATAGTCTTGATCGAAACCCTTGATCCCACTTTTAAAAGCATGTCTGTCTGAAATAAGCTCGCTCACACTGCTAGGCTCCGTTTCAGTTAGTGTAAGTGAGCTTTAGCAGAATTAATAAAGCATCCAGGTGGTCCATTGCATGTGGTTTGATTCGGCAGCACTGATGCTTTTCTCATATTCATACAATTCACAGAGAAAGCTTTTTCGGTGCGTAAAAGTAATTAACATTGACTGATTTAAGGCCTACTCCCTCTGTTTCAATTTGTTTGTCCACTTTCCTTTTTAGTCCGTTTTAAAAGAGAATGCCTCTTTTCTTTTTTGACGACTTCTTAATTCCAACTTTCCACATGACATGTTTAAGGCACAAGATTTGCATATCTTTAATTTAAAACCACAAGATTCAATAGTCTTCTTTACGTTCTAAAGTTCCGTGCCAAGTCATAAGAAGGCAAAAAAATTGAAACGGAGGGTGTGTAATTTTTGGTATTAAACTTGATACTTGTGTTTTGTGTAATCTTTGCTTTGCCCTACTCTTGAAAGTCTCTTTCTTTATTTCCATTCCAGTGAAGATAGCGATGATGAGGAAGCTGAAGATGATATGAATGTCGATGAATCCAAGGAAAATGAGGATGATGAAGTTGCTCGTGCATTAGTGGCTGCTGATGCACTTGGAAAGGCTACACAAGTTGCTTCTGTAGGAACCGATGACATAACAGATGGTTTAAAGGAATTGGACATGGACAACTATGATGAGGAGGAGGATGGTAACTTTAGTCCATTGGCTAATATGTTGATTTGGGTTAACATAGTTTTTCTCTTCATTCTTTATATCTAATATACTGGCAGTATTTTCCGTATTAATTTTTTCCGAGACCTAGTTTATATCAATTTTTATTTGGAAACATTTTCTAACTTTTTTCTTGATGTCATATTTAAATGGATTTTAATGTAGTTTGCATGTCTCTCTCGGCATGTATTTGATATTGTCAGGAATCGAGCTTTTTGGTTCAGGACTCAAAGACGTGTACTACGAAAGTAATGACATGGACCCATATCTCAAGGATAAGGTTAACAGTATGATCAATTTGTTCTTCCATCATGTTGTAACCGAGTATTACTGACTGGAAGAATTCTTCTTTCAGGATAACGACTCTGAAGATGATGACGACATGATAATAAGACCGGATGATTCTGTTATAGTTTATGCTACCAATGAGGATGATGTCAGTCAACTCGAGGCAAGTAAAAAATCTTACTTCACGACTCAACAACTTAATATTACTTTAATCTGTATGGTCCTTTTAATTTCATTTGGCCACCCTTTAATTTGCGACTCTGATCCATGACAACAGATAATGATCGTGGAAGATTTATCAGATGGTGAAATAAGCATGTATGTTCACCATTCTCTTATTATACCTGCCTTTCCTCTTTGCACAGCATGGCTCGATTGCCCTATTAAAGGCGGGGAGAGAGGTATGTTTCTGCTTGAAGTTGAGCTTTATGCTGCTGAAGTATTTTTTTTTTGTTTTGAACATATGTTACTTTTGAAAGCAACTTTTCATGTACTCATGTTAATAAACAAATTGTCGAACTATATGTTAATAGGTAATTTCATAGCTGTGGGTTCAATGGAACCAGCAATCGAAATTTGGGACATTGACATAGTAAGTGACTCCACACTGATGTTTCTGAACTCCCGGGTCACTACTCACCATATCTCACTATCTTCTTTCTCCGTAGATAGACGAGGTGCAACCATCTGTTATTTTAGGTGGCATTGATGAGATAAAGAAAAAGGGGAAAAAGGTAATTTAAGCAATTTGACCTTTCTACTTTCTTTGATCCAATTTTCAGTTGGAATGCTCTTGTATGCTACGCTATGTTGCTAAGACTCTCCAATATGTTACCGCACCTGGTCGGATCCTCTAAAACGCTCTACTATTGAAGGATCCAACACGCACCTGTCAACATTTTTGAAGATTCCGAACAACATAGATGCTAGGTTAACTTGAGTAGTTGAAATTTGTTCTAGATTGAAAGATAAAAAATACGTCAATTATTTTCTTTGGTCATTCTCCATGTCACTGTGGGCTAGTTTCCTGGGAATTGCATTTGGAATATAGTAGTAAGCTAATGCGCACTTAATAAATAAATTTAAAAAAATGGAAAAATAGTGGGTTATGACACTTGGCAATCGGAGATGGCCTAGTTCCGATAGTCTCTCTTACATCATGCATGTGCGTCATGCCAGCTCTTCAATAATAGGTCTGTTCCTTGATGCTTGATATTCTGGATTAGGAACTATCTGCAATAGTTGTCCGAGAGGCTCTAATTTATGGCCATTTGAGCAACCTGAGGTGGTACCTTAAAGGGGCTTATACCAACAAATCGAGCAGCTACCTTAAAGGGCTTGGGGTTCAGATCAACTGCCATGTTGTTGGTTAACTCTCTCCATGCCGCTACTGTTTTTACTGCACGCCGTACATGGCAAGCATACCTAATCCAAGTACATCCTTTTGGTCAATAAGAGCACTGCAAGCACCAGCTTTGATGTGAACCTCTTCGATTTGTCCTTGTGGGCAACGCTATTCTTGAGTGAGAGAGAGACACGAAGAGAGAGACTTATTATTTGGTTTGAAGAGAAACTAACACTAAACTACCATTTTGTTTGTCCGTCATGGCAGCAAACATGGTCAATTTTGTGGGAAGTATTTAATAAATACCAAGTACCAATGCTGAAAACTTACAGAGTATTCAATGATCTTCTGAGGGAACTTACCTCTGTGCACCATTTACCGACTTTGCAATTTTTCCTCTTGCAGAAATCTATCAAATACAAGAAGGATAGCCACACGGATGCAGTACTTGGTCTTTCTTGGAACAAGGAATATAGGTATGGAATTTTGATCGATGAGTGTGTGATATTTGCCAGTGCCGCTCTGAGAGGTTAATCAAACTTCAGATTTTGTCTTGTTCAACATCCTATGCAGGAATATACTTTCTAGTGCTAGTGCTGATCATTCAGTCAAGGTTTGGGATGTGACTACCGAAGCGTGTAATCTCACTATGAACGACCATACAGACAAGGTAGAAGTCAAAAAAAATGTAGCAGTTCTTTAAGCATTTCAATCATAGATACAGTCTAAATATCTCGTCTTTGCTAGATTTCGGGAATCTGACTGATGAAAATTGAATTACCTACGGAACATCAGTGACCAACTTGCTTACAAATTATTGAAAGAAGCAGATTCATGATCTTGCTATGTTTGACAGGTTCAAGCAGTTGCATGGAATCCATTTGCACCACAGATTCTTCTGAGCGGTTCATTCGATCATACAGTTTGCTTGGTGATTAAACACTTCTCCGTTTTCCTTATTGCCCCTTTTATTCTTGAAAGTTAGGGCTGTGGATTAATTTCTTACTTTAAGACGCTAATTCAACTTTCAACATGTCTTGCAGAAAGATGGGAGGAAACCCTCTCACAGTGGATATAAGTTTTCAGTTGGAGCCGACGTTGAAAGCCTGGCTTGGGATCCACATTCAGAGCATTCATTTGTGGTCAGTGCTTGAACTGCGTTTGTGATTAACTCGATCTACGTTGAGGCTTTGTTTGTTTTGGCATGTTACAGGATAGTATAATTCTTTTGATTCTGTTATGGGAATCGTTAGTGGGGAGATTGTCAACGTTTTGCTTAGCCTTAGTGTGGGAACTAAGGATGGGATTGTGTTCGTTGGTTAGGTAAATATGCTATGTGTTCGGGGTGGAGTGATATTGAAATAAGTTTGACAATTAGTTTACTTTCCCCTCGCGCATGCTTTATTTTTTGCTCGTTGAACTTTTTGACACGTATTATTTAGTGCAGAAAATTATAAGTATTTTTCTCCCTCCATGTCTCTATGTACTTGAATGAAAATGAACACTGGATAAATTCAAAACGCCGTGTAATCCTGTTTCCCCTTGACCCCCGTCAAATTTTCAGGCTAGCTTGGAGAACGGTACAGTCAGTAGTTTTGATATCCGTGCTGCTAGTTCTGATTCGACTTCCGAGACAAAGCCAAGTTTCACCATTCATGCTCATGATAAAGCAGCGTCTTCGGTGTCCTTTAATCCTCTAGTCCCAAATGTAAGCGGAACCTCGCTTTTTTCCTTTCCCTGTAATCGATGTTTCCTTCTCAATATTTGCGTTAATCACTTCGCTCATGTATTCTTGATAGCTTCTCGCAACTGGTTCCACGGACAAGACGGTACTCTCTCGCCTCTGTTCACTGCTTGTTATAAAGCTACCTACTCCAATGGTTACTAATCTAATAAATGTGCTGCAGGTTAAATTATGGGATTTGACCAACAATCAACCTTCTTGTGTCACGTCTAAGAATCCGAAAGCTGTATGTGGTTGGCAAATGTTTTGTCGTTCTTGAATCGTTCTTGAAAATTCAAGTTTGATGCATATATCTTCTCGAATCTGTTGCTTATACATTTTGATCGACGAAATACTAACTATCATAAGGACCCCTTTCGATTATTTTTTTATCAGGGAGCCGTCTTCTCTGTATCTTTCTCGGATGATTGCCCGTTTTTGCTTGCTATCGGTGGCTCTAAAGGGAATTTGCAGGTGCGTTGTGTTCCTTTTGAAACTCTTGGTAAAGCCCCCAGGCGTCGCATTTTTTTGAAACGAGGTCCTCTTTAACGCGACATAAAGAACATGCAAGTGCTGTTCTTGCTTATTCTTGATAAACCAGCGTTTACGCTGAGACTTATCTTCGCTTATCATTTACAGCTATGGGATATTTCGTCTGAAGACTCCGTGTTGAAGAAATATGGGAAATACGCTGCACAAAAAAAGGCGTCGCCCAACTCATAATCCAAATGTAGTCTTCAAGATATCGATTATGAGTGAGCGCGTATCATATGAACATGGTAAATTTCGCTGTTGCTGCACATTGACTGGACCAAGTGAAGAGTTTTGGTGGAATCAAGATTTTCATCGAACATGTATCGCGACAAAGATCAGGGTCCAAATCTCAACAGAGATTGAAAAACGCTAGGTGATCTCTTTCCGTTTGCTTCAATTTTGTCAGAGTTATCTCGTACTTGTGTTGGTCGAAGGTAGCAGATTACCGATGATGTAATAGTTTGCATCGAGCTATTCGAACACGAGTATTATTATCTGGAAAAAAAAGTACATTGAACATGTTGGTTGATTTTTTTTTTTTTTTAATTTACCAAAGTTCATCAGGGTGAAATATGAAAATAGGAAAATTTTGTTCTATTATATATTGTTGATTTTAATGTTTTGCAATTCCCCCCCCCCCCCCCCCCCTAAAACACTCTCCCATTGCTCTTTGATATAAAAAAAAATTGAAATATTTTTTTTATTCACCAACCAAACACATTCCTAGCGATATTATTCTTACATAAGTAGAGCGCGAGTGAAATGGAAACAACCTGTTGCAGAACTACAAAGTAACGCTGCATACAATAGATAGACCTTTGTGGTTAGGCTCTTCCTCGAACTCCGTGCATAACTGCAAAGTAAGGTTGCGCACAATAGACCCCTGCGGTTAGGTTCTTTCTCGAACTCTGTGTATAATTGTAAATTAAGGTTGCGTACAATAGACCCCTGTGATTAGGCTCTTTCTTGAACTTCGTGCATAATTACAAAGTAACGCTGCGTACAATAGACCTCTGTGGTTAGGCTATTTCTCGAACTCCGTGCATAACTACAAAATAAGGTTGCGCACAATAGACCCCTGTGATTAGGCTCTTTCTTGAACTCCGTGCAGAACTGCAAAGTAACGCTGCGTACAATAGATAGACCTTTGTGGTTAGGCTCTTTCTCAAACTCCGTGCATAATTGCAAAGTAAGGTTGCGCACAATAGACCCCTGCGGTTAGGTTCTTTCTCGAACTCTGTGTAGAACTGTAAATATTTTGAAATAGTGGCTTGTGAAAAGTAAAACTAAAAACTTCAATAAAAGTTATAATTTTTAAATCTATTAGATTCATTCGTTCGTAGAGCTATTGACTTGGTCGTAAAATATTTTGAAAAATTTCTAACAATATCGCGAGAAGTCAATTTTTTTTAAAATAATTATTGTCAACCTTTTTCAGATACGAATCTATTACATTTATGACTTAAAAATGGAAGACTAATAAATGTGAAATTAGTTGAGGAAATTAATTTCAATGAATCAAAGAACTAGAAGTTGCCATTTTTTAAAAAGTCTAAAATCCAAATATGACAAAGTCTTGCCACTTTTAATGCTTAAATTGGTAACCTAAATCATTAATACTATTATTTTTTTGTTTCTACTGGGCGTTCGGTATTTATATTGGAGTCCGACTAATCTGAATTCACATCGTGCAGGGTATATTCGAAGGAAGCGCTGCCGATTAATTTTTTTTTTTTCATATTCAGAACTCGAAATCGAAACCTCTGATTAAGGAAGATATGTTTCACAATTTTGACCTTGTCTATGAAAACTTTAAAACTTAATTATTTAACTTCCTACAACTTCTACACCTTAATCACAATGTCAATTTTTTACGCTATAACCTATTATTTCAAAGTTAATTACATATAAATATTTGGTTAACTAATAAGAAAATAAGGTAAGTTACATAATATTATAAACTAATATTATAACAATAGTCGCTTTTAGTAGAGCCGTCAATATGGGTTAGGTCTGTTGGACCGGTCTGACTCGATCAGGCCTGTAATTTGATGGAGTTGGGCATCAGTTTTTACAGCTCGTTTAAGAACATGGCTTTTTAGCTCTGCCCGGATAAGCCGTTGCCCGTGGGGTTTGAGCAATGTGGATTGGGCTAGCCCGTGGGTCTGTCCGTAAGTCAAATACATGTAACTATTTGAATTGCTTATTAGTATTTTTATTTGGTTCGAAGGATATCATGTCAAAAGTTATTTAATTTCGCTATTAGGAGTATTTTATGGGGTGTTAGAGACTTGATTAACAAGTATTAACACTATGTAATATTATCTAGTAACATTTATGTTTATTAACATTCTAAGAGTAAATTATAAAATATTATTTTTTAAAAAGTGGGCTGACCCGTGAGGCCCGCAGCTCACAGAGTAATGGTGTGGGCTTGGTGTTTTTTGGTCCATCATTTTGATAGACCAGCCCGGCCTGGCCCGTCAAACTCAAAGCCTGTGTGGGCTAGCCCGGATGGGCTGGGCCGACCCATATTGATAGCTCTAGCTTTTAGGTGTGCTACTTAAAACATAATTTAAATTTATAAAGTATTTAATATTTAGCGCCACATAAACAAACTTCAAATCTCGAACCTAAAATTTCAAACCTCGAATCTGAAGTCTTGAACATCAGACTTTAGGATTCGAAGTTTGAACAATCAACGCCTAATTTCAGACTCGAAGATTTGGAGTTCGGATTTGAGATCTTCGAGTCTGAAGTTAAACTCTCGACAATTCAAAACTTCAGACTCGACAATCTGAATAAAGGAGGAGCGGTTTAAAACTTGCTAAATCTAACTAAATTTTTTTTAATTTTTTTTTTAAGAACTAGATATATTATAATGGATGCTCGAAAATTAGCTAGATGGGTCATCGTCGATACGTTGGCTCAAAAAAAAAATTATTGAGAAAATAAATTACGTAATAAATAAATTCTTATCTCTAAAAAGATAAGATAGACATAGCCCTTTTTTGGTAAGAAAGTTTGATACTTCATACACGTAACTTAATGTCTCAAAATTAATTTTCGAACCTAAATCGAATTAGATTAAATTAATATTCTAAAATAATATTAATTTAAGTTTTCATAATTTGAAGTGATAATACTCACAAAAATACATGAACTTTGATCGAATTTTCAGTTGAACATACTGAATTTTACGGGGGTCCTATTACCCTTCTAAACTTTTTTTTTCCGTATTTTAATGACATATATCTGCCTACTTGGACACGTGTAAATATGAGGTTGGCGCGTGTATTACACCGTCATCTACCAAAAAATACACATGTAAAAACGAGATTGACGTGTGTATTATACCGTCAGCCGCCGAAACTGGGTATAGCGTTTTTTTTGGGGGGGGATTAAATCCACTTTAAAAAGTCTAGAGGGTAATAGGACCCCTGGAAAGTTCAGTATACTTAACTGAAAATTCGATTAAAGTTCAGGTATTTTTATGAATATTATCCCTAATTTAAATATCGAGAGGCGAAAAATGACAAAATGATTGTTTGTTATTTTTTGGACACTTCAATTGGAAAACGTGGCTAATTCAACAATTGATGTATAATAGTTGTTATGACATTTTTCAGTTTTCACATGGAATTTCTGATTTTTGTACAAATTGTAAGATGAAAGACTTTGGCAAGTCAATTGTGGTTCATATTTTCATTCTTGCGTAATCAGTAGCAGAGTCAGAATTTTTATTGAGGAGATTTAAAAGTATATATACGAACTAATCGAAGAGGGTTTAATATTTACTATAGATGCATAAAAAATATTTTTAACGATGTAAAAATAATATAAAAACAATATAATTTTTTATTGAAGGGGATCCAGATGAATCCCTGAAGCAAAGATGGTTCCGCCACTAGGGTAATGTAATGTCATGTCATAAAAAAGAAAAAAAAAACATTGGGCCAACTTTATATAAGGACTTCTTGTATTTTACTTTTTCTTTATTTATTTATTTGGTTTAATCATTTGCTATTCAGAATTCTATTCACGTTAATCTAGTTATGTAATGCTAGGTTTATTAAGAAAGTAGAGCGATTTGAGTTGAAAAGGTTTTCATTTGCAAAACTCGAACTTGAAATCGGATGTTTAGAGTAATAAGATCTCAACCGTTTCATCAGGTCTGTTGGCGATATAACGAGATTCCGTGTTCTTTTCTCCTTTTTTCATTTTGGTTTAATCATCTGATATTTAGAATTCTAATCACGTTAATCTGGTTGTGTAATGCTAGATTTACTAAGAAAGTAGAACGGTCTGTATTGAAAAAGTTTTCATTTACAAAACTCGAACATGAAATCTGATGTTTAGAGTAGTGAGATCTCAACCGTTTCATCAGATCTCTCGGCGATATAACGAGATTCTATGTTCTCCTTTTTGTTATATATAGTTTATTTTTCAATTTTTTTTCTTTGTGGGGGTGCGGTGGGGGGGGGGGGATTGGGATAGGGTTGGATGAGACTCATAAAGTATCAAAAAAGTGAAAATAATAAATAAATGTGAAACCAGACATAATCACGTTCAAAACTTTTAGATGTTTGGTGAAAATTCAACCTTATATCTTTTATGTCACATTTTTTTTTTCTTTTTGACTTCTCACACGGTATTCGATATCCTCTTTAGGATTTAACTAACTCATTTGCGTTGAAAATTGTAAGCGCTTTCTATTAAAGACGACTTACTTCTGATTGTTTAATTTTTGTTCTATAGTGATGTGTTCTCATATACTTCAATTTATTTATTTATTTATTTAGTTATTTTGAGAAAGGTATATAAGATTAATAAGAATTTGTTTATTTAGACTTGTTAGGTTACAAACCTAAATTTATAGTCATTTAGGTCCCACTTACTTAGAAAAGAAATTTTATAAAATTGGATCTTTAATATTGTCCTTTTATTAAACAGAAAAGATGCTCTTTTAATTCATTTTCAACTTTATTATTATCCTCATATTAATAGACAAAAATGGAAATTAGTTATGAAATTAATCGTTAAGCTATCATTAAGGTGCTTGTAGTTAACATAATTTTTTAGGTAATTCATTACTTATACGTCGTTGAATAAAGAGATAAATATTTAAATTTGCTACGACACACTTCAATTTCACGTGAGTTTTATTATCTTCCTGAACTCAATCTTAGCGTATTTTTGTCACCTTTTTGTGTTGGCGTAGTGCCTTTTATTACATAAAACTTGGGTCCACGTAAAAGGTGTCATGTCAACTAAAAAAATTGACAAAAGGTGTCATATCAGCTAAAAAGAATGACAAAAATACGCTAAAATTTAGTTCGGGAAGGTAATAGGGACTCCCATGAAGTTGGAGTGTGTCGTAACAAATTTGGTCATAGTTAAAGGGATACCAAATGCTTTACTCTTAAATAAAATTAGTGATAAAAGTGTTATTGAGAAGCATAAGTTGTCCCTCATTAATTATTTTTCGAAGAAATATTAGAGAGAGGTGATTAGATAGGGTATAACGTGATTGCATCTTACCGAGGACATGATCTTACATAGAAAAGTGTGGCGAACGCAAAATAGAATAGAAGTTTAGGAGGTCGGAGTGCGTTCATGCTAGTAGGTAGGAGTATTGTTGTCCTTATTAATAGTCGTAGCTCTACGCTTGTAGTTTTTTGTTCTTAGATTATTGACTTATTGTTATATATGTTGTTTCGGACAGGTCGCTTGTAGCGTTATTTTTTGGTGGTAGTATTCTGTTACTAGCCGTTGTTCTGTTACTCATTATTGTCTTTTGTACCTCCTTTACATCTTTTTTCTGGATTGTATTTTGTCTTGAGCCGAATATATATCGAAAATAACCTTTCTACCTCACCTCCGAGGTAGTGATATAAACTACGTACACTCTATCCTTCTTAGATCCCACCGTGCGAAAATACATCAAATATATTTGATTTATAAGTCTCAAGATACATAGGAAAATTTACGAAGTCAAAGATCTACCGAAAATAATTTTTCTACCGCACCTCAGAGATAGTGATATAAACTGCACACACTCTATCCTTCTTAGACGCTACCGTAGGGATGGCAATGGGGTGGTGCATGTGTGGGGCGGTGCGGTTTTTAAGCTATGTGGGGGGATACAGGTT
Organism: Capsicum pubescens; assembly: GCA_030864215.1. Lineage (NCBI taxonomy): Eukaryota > Viridiplantae > Streptophyta > Magnoliopsida > Solanales > Solanaceae > Capsicum > Capsicum pubescens. The sequence goes on from CM061542.1 coordinate 7,900,404, forward strand.
CTAGACTATGTGGAGCGGTGTGGTGCGGATATGCGCGGTATGAGTGTGGGACAGGTTTATGCGGGTTTAAAGGTGATGCGGGGCGGGGCGGAGCGATTTTAAAATTCGTGGGTTTAGAAAAAACCCACACCGCACCGCACCATTGTCACCCCTACGCTACCGTGTGAAAATACATTGAATATGTTGACGTGTAAGTTTCAAAATACATTGGAAATTTTTTAAAGTGCTAATAAATTTTTCTAGAACAAAAAGACAATTACATAAAATTAGTTAAACAACCAAATATGAACAAATTAAATGTAACATTTAGATGATGAAAGGGAATGCACATTTGTCAAGTGATTAAGTAGGAAATATGAATCGCATTAATGCAAATCCATATACTTAATTACTTGTTCACATTTGTTATATATTTTTACCAGCAGTATCAGTTGCGACGGAATAATTGAGATTCCTTCATTTTTAACCAGAATTTTCAATTTGAAATTCGAAATTCCGTTAAAAACCCTGCCTCTGAAAAATTTGTCCTGCAGAGTACGACTTCAAATATAATCGAGTTTCAGTTTGAGAATCTGACACCTAGTGAGAAATCAAAAAATTAGCTCTTCTAAACTTTCACATTTTAATTACTACTATTAGGTATCATTGTTGTCTAATATCCTAAAAATTGATCCTAAAATATTACTTTATCTTCTTTTTTTTTCATTTTCCAAAATATATATATATATATATATATATATAAAGCAAAAGTAAACAGCTTCTTTTTCTGTCCAACTTTAATTAAATTAATGAAAAAAAAATTGACTTTCTAGAGGATGATACCAGTATGATGTGACAATTTTTGGAATTATTAAATATTTAGTATAAGTTTCTATGAATTTCTTTTTTAAATGTTATATGTAGATAAAGATGCTCAAATAAATGATCTCTCATACACTTGACATAAGTCATTTATACTTTATTTGTATTTACTTGAAAAAAAATAATAATTGGTGTACGAAATATTTTACATTCACATGGAGTCTACAAAATTACGAACACCTTAAGAAGTACGATATAAATAATTTACTTTTTATAAATATTAAGGACTGCTTCAACGTCTCAGATCATAACCTATGAATCACACGAAGACAATTATATCGTTACTCCAAGCCTCGTCTCTAATATTTATTTCAACTCCTTCCAATTTTCTTCACTTGTTTTGTTTATGTCCATTCCTTTTTATTTATCAAAATATTATAAATATTTATTAAAACTATCGTTTGACAATGCCAATCTCAACCTAAATTCCGAGTTTAAATTTTGAGAATAGAAATCTTAATTAATTACCCTAAAATAATTATAATACGTGATTAAATATTGAGTTTGATCATTTCTTATGTTTTGAAATACCTAATATTTGGCTTTCTTCGCCAAAATGCACCTGAGTTTCCCGGGACCCGTGCCATTCGTCTTCGAGAAAGTACATGAAATTGTTGTTCGAATTAGGAGCCTAAATTCTTAAATAGATTATTCATAAATATTGATTTTGATCATCTCTTATGTTTTGAAATACCTAATATTGGGTTTTCTTTGCCAAAATGCACCTGAATTCCTCGGGACCGGTGCCACGCATCTTCGAGAAAGCACATGAAATTGTTGTTCGAATTAGGAGCCTAAATTCTTAAATAGATTATTCATAAATATTAATTTTGATTATCTCTTACGTTTTAAAATACCTAATATTTCTCTCTTTTCGCCAACATGCACCTGAGTTCATCGGGACCTGTGCCATCCATCTTTGAAAAAGTACATGAAATTGTTGTTCGAATTAGGTACCTAAATTCTTAAATAGATTATCCCTAAATATTAATTTTGATCATCACTTATGTTTTGAAATACCTAATATTTGGCTTTCTTCATCAAAATGCACTTGAGTTTCTCGGGACCCGTGCCATCCATCTTCGAACAAGTGCATGAAATTATTAGGAGCCTAAATTCTTAAATAGATTATTCATAAATATTGATTTTGATTATCTCTTACGTTTAGAAATAACTAATATTTCGCTCTCTTCGCCAACATGCACCTGAGCTCCTCGGGACCTGTGCCATCCATCTTCGAGAAAGCACATGAAATTGTTGTTCGAATTAGGAACCTAAATTCTTAAATAGATTATCTCTAAATATTGATTTTGATCATCTCTTATGTTTTGAAATACCTAATATTGGGTTTTCTTTGCCAAAATGCACCTGAATTCCTCGGGCCCCGTGTCATGCATCTTCGAGAAAGCACATGAAATTACTAGGAGCTTAAATTCTCAAATAGATTATCCCTAAAATATTGATTTTGATCATCTCTTATATTTTAAAATACCTAATATCTGGCGTTGTTCGCCAAAATGTACCTGAATTCATCGGGACCCGTGCCAACCATCTTCGAGAAAGTACATGAAATTGTTGTTATTACACTTGATATATACCACAAGAATTATTGGTTTGTGTTGATGACATAAACCTTTATTGTTGATTTAGACAAAGGAAATTTCCTAGTGATGCAATAATCCAATTATGTCACTCTCTTTGGCCCTCTACTTACTTTGTATTCTTATTGTAGTTTTAATTAGAAGCTTCAGATTTATAAATTCGATAATTAATGAAGAAATTCATAATAAAAAGTTTTTTTTCCTTTTCAATGTGTCATATGCGTGGCGCAATTTCTCTTATCGAATTCAAATTACGAGAATAATGAAATTTCTAATAAGAAGCGTTTTTTTTCGTTTTTAAGCCCTATGTCGTATAAATTCGAATTAATTCGATTGGTGGATTGCAAATACTAAGAACAATAACAATCAAATAAAAAAAAATATAGTCCGATAGACAAAACATCTTGCATTATTACTTCAAAGAAACGCATGCATTTATTTTATCGTTGCTCTAAAACTTTATTCCGAAATTATAACCCAAAATTTTAATATAAAAACTAGGGACTTTAATAAAAGAATTGGAAATTTAACCAGCCTGCATGTGAATAACTTTAATATGACATGGGAGACATTATATCTTTAACAAAAAAACAGACATTGTATCTACTTAATTTAATTTAATTTAATTCAAAAAGTATGAGATAGAAAATTATTTAATACCATATATTAGGAGATATTTAAAAAAAAAAAAATATAATAATTAAAGTAAAGAATTAGTCGAAAGTATATGCACATATATATAAACAAAAAACAAAAAAGTCATACTTTTTAAGTATTTTAAATCGTGAATAATTAGAATTTATAATAATTTTTACATAGGCGTGCATAATCAGACAATTAAACTTATATAAAACTAAACAAATAGATACATGCGTTCTAAATGAAATAATACACATAAAACGCCACGTACAATGTGAATTACCACACAATGCTTTCCGAATGCATGTGTCGCATGCATGGGATGACACATTTATGCCCTCTGAACTCATGTCTACGCGTGCACATTCAAAGTTGAAAGACATACGTATATATCAATTGAGACTATGTTAAAAAACACGTTTATCAATTATATCTTTTATAATTCACTCTAAGTATCACATTTCGCTGCGTTCTTCTTATCAATTTTAGTTACATCAACAATTAAAAAAATAAAAGAAATAACAAAAAATTAAATATATAAAATTTATTCTGAGATGCTTGAAAAAGTTATATTCGATTTCACATGAAAAATTAAATATAATGGCATAATACATCAAGATATCCTTTAACCTGGATTTAGCTGACATCAATGTCCTCCAGCTTTAGACGTGCATAAATAGTCACTTAAATTTGTTTAAAATTCGACAAGTAGAGATACATGCGTTCTAAATAACGTAATACACATAAAATGTCACGTAGGGTGCGAATTACCACATATATTGCCTTCCGAATGCATGTGTCACATAGGATGACACATTTATGCCCTCGGAACGAATGCGTCTACTTATGTACATTCAAAATTAGAAAACATACTTCCTTCGTTCGCTTTTACTTGTTGTTTTTTGACACGATGCACCCACTAAGAAAACAACTATTGATATTCAACTATTTTATCCTACCATCCCTATTATTTAATGTTCAGAATAATGCTAAGGGTAAAATAAGAAAAATATTTCGTCTTTTCTTAATAGGTCAAAAGTGACACGTTAAAATGAAAATTCAATTAGAAAAAATAGTGACAAGTCAAATCGAATGAAGAAAGTATATATCAATTGAGACCAAATTAAAGAACACGTTTATCTATTATAACTTTTGTAATTCACTCTTAAGTATCGCATTTCGCTACGTTCTTTACGTCAGTTTTAATTACATCTAAAATAAAAAAAAAAAAAATAGAAAATGCACTGTTTTCATCCTGAACTATACACGAAATTGCTGAGACACACTCGAACTTTAGAAGGGTATTACCCCTGGACTAATTAAAATCGTATTTTTGCATAGACAATAGGTGTTTTGTCAAAAATACGGTTTTAATTAGTCCAAGGGTAATAGCATCCTTCTAAAGTTCGGGTGTGTCTCAGCAATTTCATATATAGTTCAGGGTGAAAACAGAATATTTTCCCAAATAAAAAAATAAAGAAAGAAACTCTGTCACACGTGCTGAGTCACACACACGTATGACTCAAAATCACACCTATTAAAATACGTATATATTAAGTAACGTTTCTTCCACTTTGCAAAAAAATTATTACAAAACTTCCAAATCAAATATTTTTCACTCCAAATTTGGAGAATTCTCCATATTTTTGGTGTTTCCCTTTCTGGGTTTTTCTCATTTTCAGTTCTTGAATCCTTTATAAATCACATTTTCAACTTTCTTTTTTTCTAATTTTCATATAAAGACTCCATTTTTATTTGCTTTAATTTGCGTTTAATAGATCCTTGTAGTCCGATCCTTCGTAATTCACCATTTTCTCCTTCTTTTGCTGATTTTCTTTTTGGGTTTTTCTTATTTTCAGTTCTTGAAGCTTATATAAGTCTCACTTCTAGTGTTTTTTTTTTGTTCTTGTTAGTTATAAAGACTCCATTTTTTTTGCTCAAAATTGGAATTCACCCTTTTTAGGTTTTTCTTATTTTGAGTTCTTGAAACTTATATAAGTTGCAATTCAAGTGTTTTTATTTTTTGAATAAAGATTCCATTTTTATTATTATATAGATTTACTTGAATTGAAAAGCATGGTGGTTCAAGTTGTGGTTGCACGTACTGGTAGACATTTGCAGAGGTATAACAAAGGTCGTCGACAAGTTGTAGGGTATGTTTGTTGATATTTGATACAGACAAATTCAAGATTTTGAGTTAGTAAATTTGTAATTGTAGGGAGGAGTGTTCTGTTTGTATCTGTGCCTGTAATTTCTTTTAGTCTCTTGTTTGTTCGTGGTGTTTTGGCATGTTTGTTTTTATGTTTTTTTTGTTTGTTATACTGTTATACGTCCTGAGCTGGGATCTATCGGAAGCAGTCTCTCTACTTCATCTGAGGTAGTGGTATAGACTGTGTACACTTTTCCCTCCAGACCCCACTTTGTGCGAGTATACTGAGTTTGTTGTTGTTGCAGAGTTAGTAAATTTGTGTATGCATTGTATATTACAGGTTTAAGTTTGTAAACACTGACAGGAAAAAAAAATACAGTAGTGATTTAGTTTGTTATAGCAGGTTAATAGCTTGTTCTTTCATTTTAGTATTACATGTTGTGTGCTTGACATGGAGCAGTTACAGCTTACGGAGGACATGGCCCTTGATAGGAAGTTGTGAAGGACGCGGATTAGGGTGGAGGGTTAGTAGGCAGAAGTATGTCCGTAATAGTAGGGAAGAGTGTTTTGTTTGTATCTGTGTTTGTAGTTTGTTATAGTCTCTTGTTCGTGGTGTTTTGGTGATGTCTGTGATTTCGAATAGCTAGTTTATAGTATTAGCTTGTGGGTGTCTTGTTTCCTTTATTATCTAGCGTTGTGATATTTCTTTTTATTGTTTGCTTTTATGTTTTTTGTTTGTTATATTGTTATCTGTCCTGAACCGGGGGTCTATCGAAAACAGCCTCTCTACTTCATCTGAGGTTGTGGTATTGACTACATACACTTTACCCCAAACTCCACTTTGTGGGAACACTGGGCATGTTGTTGTTGTTGTATGTTGTCTGCTTGGCTTCGGTTATCATATTATTTGTTGCTTGTTGCTGACATGGTTTTCTTCTCCGTTGTTGTTAGTATGGCTTTTTCATTACTGTATTTGCTTTACATATTTGATTTGTGTTATGCTTTACTTGAGCTGAGTGTTTGTGGGAAACAACCTCTCTACCTTTTCTCAAGGCAGAGGTAAAGGTTGCGTGTGTACACTCTGCCCTCTCCGTACACCACTTAGCACAAGTTAACTTATGTATTGTGTAGAAGGGAAGCCTTGGAGTAACTTGTAAAGTTGTCGTCATGTGACCAGTAGGTCACGTGTTCACGTGTTCGAGCCTTGGAAACAGTATAAGGCTGCATACAATACACCCTTGTGGTGGGACCCTTCCTCGGATCTTGTGCATAGCGGGAGCTTTAGTGCACCGGGCTGTCCACTATCTGTTATCGGTGTGAATATGGAACTAGCCTCTCTAATGAGAACTACTTGGATGAGGAATCAAGACTAGTTTTCCCCGATCTCGGGGGTGGAGGGCGGGTTCATTCGCGTGAAAATTACCCGAGCCCATCATGCTGGGATCATTTTGCACAGGCTCCGTCTTGATGTTCTTCTACGTGTGTGGAAAATGGGATGATTTACCAAGTGGAGTGTTTGGAGTAACCACCACTTGCTTGCAGCTTCTCAATCAAGTGGTTTTCGATAACAAAGTTTCTGTATTTTTCGAAAATGAACTTGAGGTGAACTGTTTCAGATTTGACATTTTCCAAAGATTGATAAAGAGAGAGATAAGCATTCAGTACTACCTCGAACTATGACCAAAGTTGCTACAACACACTCCAACTTCACAAGGGTCCTATTACCCCCCCTAAACTCAATTTTAGCGCACTTTTGTGCTTGCATGACGCTTTTATTACATAAAATGGGGCCCACGTCAAAGGTGCCACGTCAGCTAAAAAGACTGACAAAAGGTGTCACGTCAACACAAAAGGGTGACAAAGATACGCTAATATTGAGTTCAAAGGACCCTCGTGAAGTTAGAATGTGTCGTGGCAAATTTGGTCATAATTCAGGGTATATTGGATGCTTCACTCATAAAGAAATAAACAACATGTTAGGTTATTATTTTTTCCCTTCTTTTATCTTATCAACTGACCTTGTTATGTCATTTTCTATGCCCTCTTGTGTATTTTTGAGTGTTTTTCTTTTGGATTTTTCTATTAGCTTGACATAGTCAATACTGTCATGAGCTTGTGGCACATAGTGTTCATCTCATCACATGTTTTGTTTTTCTCTTTGAAAAGGTCCAATTTTTCTTGTCATTTAATCTATTTTATTGTTAAATGAATGGATAGGTGAGACATTCATTCAAATGTCCCTTTCTTGGTGCATTATTGCTTTTCAAATTGTAACAGTGCAAGCATGATATACTGTTCTTGGACAACGACAACAACAATATATCCAGTGTAATCTCACAAGTAGGGTTAGGGGAAAGTAGAGTGTACGCAGACCTTACCCCTACCTCGTAGAGATATGTACTGTTCTTGGACGTTAACTAAAATGAAGTAGCTGTTGCATATTCACGGCTGTCTAACAGTATCGATCTGATCATTACTAGTGCTTACCAAGTCGATTATTATCTGGCGGCGTGTTATCCCATTTTGTGTTGTGTGCTTTTATGGTTTCTGTTTGTTGTTGGTTATACTGTTATCTGTCCTGAGCCGATGGTCTCGATCGAAAACAGCCTCTCTACTTCACCTGAGGTAGTGATATGAACTGCATGCACTTTACCCTCCCAAGACACCCCTCTGTGGGAATGGAATACACTGGGTATATCGTTGTTGTTGTTGTTGTTGATCTTTACGCTTACGTTGTCTTGAGATGAGTTTTAAACATTAATTAACGATATCTTATTCTCCGGTGTCTTTTGCAGATGTATACCTTACAGATACAAAGATAATATCGACCTATCCATGGGGGATGAAGATGCATTTGAAGTTCTTCTCATAAGTCCTCAGAGAAAAGGAAAAGGATTGTTGTTCCCAAAGGTAGCAACAGATCTATGGTTTTCGAACTCCTATCAGATTGATTTGACTCGTCTGTTTTGCTTACAAATCTCGCTTTTGTTGTATCAGGGAGGATGGGAAAAGGATGAAACAATTGAAGTTGCAGCAAGGCGCGAGACAATTGAAGAAGCTGGTGTTTGTGGTGATATCGAGGTTAGTTATGGCCGAATACAGCTTTTCGCTCTTTGTATAGGTCGTTAGAGGGTAGTTCTAACGAGGGATTGAAAACCGTATTGCAGGGAAAACTCGGAACATGGTACTTCGAGAACAAAAGTGGTGACACTGCGTACGAAGGGCACATGTTTCCCTTATTTGTGACGGAGGAACTAGATTTATGGCCGGAGAAAGACATCCGCGAAAGATCTTGGGTATGCATCTGTCCGATCTCTGTAAATGTGGCTATAAACAACGTCACATGTCCGTCTTTGCTTACTGGTATTTCTATACATTCAATTGCAGATGAGCGTGCGAGAAGCAAGAAAGCTCTGCCAACAGGGGTGGATGAAAGAAGCGTTGGAGTTGTTAGTTAGTCGCCTCACGTCACAATATAGGCGGACTAAAATGGACCTGTTTTCGAGAATCAACCGTAGCTCAGTTGGCCATGGAACTATTTTGCGGTTAGGATGCAGGGCTCAAGTACTCGCTCCACCACCACCACCTACTCCGGCAGAAGAGGCCTAGTCTCCTCCATCAGCCAACGTAAAAGTAGCTTGTAGCACGTGATGTGTGGATTCGGCGCACACTGCAGACAAAAACATGGTTTACTGTGGGCTGCTGATCCTTCACCGAGTTTCGGACCAAGCACTTCTAGTCCTCGGGGATGTCTCGGTCATCAAAAGTAGGGATGCACCATCGATGATGGCTGGTGTAGTACGGTTCACTATATCCGGATGTAAGAGTGCCGTAGCAACTGCAGACGGGGTCGTACAACTAGCATCTAGCAATCTGTCCAACTCCAGTTTTCAAGAAAATTAGAAACAGAAAGATATCCATAGAACTCTTTAGTCTTTTTTTCTTGTTGTTTTGGTTATCTTAGAATTGGAGTTGTATAGATGGATGTTGAATCAGTGTTGTTTAAGTAGGATGCAGTCTTTTTTAGGAACTTTACTCTTCTACAGGTATAGTTATAATGACTGTCTGAAGATAGTGAAGTTACCTTTGTATGTTATGATGGCTGCTCTTTATCCTCCTCCTGCGTCGAGCACATTTTTATGATTATGTTTCTATATGCTCCGTAGCGAGCGTGTTAGATTTCTAAGCATGAGTCAAAACACATGAAAATATATGTTTGTTTTTCGAGTGAAAATGAGTAAAATACACACGTTTTTTAGACCTTGAAAACGCCTTGCCCATAAGTTTCTTTGTTGAACTTTTTACGAATTGAAAGAATAACAGTGAATCTAGTTGCAAACTATACGCGAAAATATAGAAAAAAAAATGAATTTTGAAATATTTGATTAGTGTGTTACTAATATAAGGGCATCAAGATTCATCATGTCTACGACAACAACATACCCAGTGTGACCCCATAATATGCGGAGCCGCAGAACTTACCCCTACTAGCGGTTCTTTCTGACAAGACCCTCGCGGCTAGAGAAAAGCATTTTCAAACAGGTTTGAGAAACACAAAAGTAAGCTATGTTAAAAAAGAACTGATGAATTCAATATCATGTCTATTGACTATCATAATCAATCATCAACTCTACTCAACTAACCTTCCTCTTATTGCCCAACTATCAGCCACTTCCATCTCAAACCATTCTGCACACACACACACACACAGAAAGACCACCATACTGCCGTGCCATTTTCAGCAATCGGCTAGAGACAACCACCATGGTCTTACAGCCTGATTTCTAAAATAATGACACCATGTCATGATTACTCTAGTGGTTTGCATAACGTTACATATAGTGAATTTTCAAAGCGTCGATGTTGCCTGTATAAATAAAGAACATAGCAGACATCGCGGAGAGCCTATCTCAAAGAGCAGAGAGGTGGACAAGCTAGTTGGAATGGAAGTTAGGTTGGGTAAGATTATGCGGGGGTGGGGAAAGCTATGTATGGGAATGATTCCCGCTCCAATGCCATCCTTAAATAGTTAGTAGTGAGGCTGTCTTAACTTCCTGGTTAACTAGGTTAACTCCGCCGAAAAAGGCCAACTCACTTTATATGAAAAACACACTAGTTAGCGTGTTATGCTTGACGAGAGAATAAGAAGTAAACTATAGTTTCATACTCAATATCAGACATCAAGCACAATCAGAGATCAAGCACCAGCAAAAGAAGCTTCAACGAAAACCAAAGCGAACAAAGTTCAACATAATACGCAACTGGTTAAATCTGTTGACACACAGGACAAGTCGGCATTCCTACATGCTCCTCCTTGCTCCCTTACTTAAGAACCCAAAGGTCACCTTTGGATGTTATCGTGACGCTTTGGTTACGAAGGTTACCGGGGTCTACATGGATTCCGTAAGCGAAAGTTCCTCCAACTCAATCAATATCAACAAGATGTTGTGACCGCTTAGGCTTTCATTATTTTGTAATAAAAGAAAAGATTCATGAGAAAAATTTAGAAATACAAGAGAACCATGACTACAAGTCGCCATACACACCTCATCATTCTAAAAGGCAGTGCACAAGCCAAGAAGATATTTCAATTTCAGTACCAACAAACTTATGGTATCTAAACAAACTTACTCGCACATCAACTAACCACCTGGTAGCACCTGCTACTCGTGGCGGAACCAATATTTTCACGAACGGGGTTCAAAATATGAAGAAGTAAACACACGAACTATCGAAAGGGAGTTCAACATCTAGTATATACACCTAAAAGATAATAATAATAACCATGTATAAATGGTTTAATTTTAACCCCCAAAGTTGAAAACTGCATAATTGACCACCAAAAGAAGCCTAGTATATGATGTGTATGTATCTGCTATGGGCACATATAACTTTTTTGGTTTTGCTAATTCTTGTGTATTTTTTTCTAAAAAACTTGCACTATCTAATTCACTTGGTAGCTAGTAAAGAGGCAGCTTATCCATGTATTAAATTTGGTAGCTTATCTTATGCGGGGTAGAAGATAAAATAGCTAACACCTAAATAACTAATACTACATAACTAATATCTACATGATTCTAACTAGCTACCAAACGATCCTAAGTTCCCAAAGATGGGTATAACACCTACAAAAATGGAGAATGCATAAAAATATAAGACGCAACACAATAATATACCTAGTGTAACCCCACAAGTGGGGTCTGATGTGCGTTCCATGCAAACAGCGTTACGTCCTACCTTGTGAAGGTAGAGAGACTGATTTCGATAGACCCTCAGCTCAAAGTAACAAATAAGACGCATTGCCCATTAACAACGCGGTATAATCCCACGGGGTTTGGGGAAGGGCAGTGCGTACACAACCTTACCCCTACCTAGTGAAGGTAGAGAGACTAGCTCCAATAGACCCTCACCTCAATGTAACAAGACATAAGACGCAGAGCCCCATTAACAACATACCCGGTATAATCCCACGGGGTATGGGAAAGAGTGGCGTGTACACAACCTTACCCCTACCTTGTGAAGGTAGAGAGACCGTTTCCAATAGACCCTCAGCTCAATGTAACAAAACATAAGACGCATAGCCCATTAACAACATACCCGGTATAATCCCACGGGGTTTACCTTACCCCTACCTTGTGAAGGTAGAGAGACCGTTTCCAATAGATCCTTAGCTCAAAGTAACAAAATACAACTTTCTGATAAACCCTCAGCTGAAAGTAACAAAATTTAACACACATTGCAAATTAAGTCATAAATTCCATAATATATAGTAACATGTCCTTCAATACGATCAAACTCCAGCATCCAGCAGTTCAAAATCACATCAAAACAAGTGTTAACTAATATAAATTATCCGAAAACCCGAAAAGCAACACAAGCTAATTCATTAATCAGTTCACGAAAAACTCATACAACATTATTAATTAAAGATTAAAAAGACCCAGTTCACTAAACATCCATACCATACGAATGCCAGCAAAACCGGGTCAATCCGACCCGACCCGATCCAAAATCTTCCAATTCCTCAATCCTGCTGCTTCAATTTCTCCACGCGCTTGTTCAACTGCTCCACTTTCACAACCAGTCCAGTAACCGAATACAACAGCCAGTAAAACACAATCGCACACGCGATCAACAGCGCGTTACGCTGAGATTTCATGATCGATTTCTGATGACGCAGATGCTCCGATGGGGAACAAGATTCGGGCGATTCACAAACGGGTCGGGTCTCGTACTTCCAGTAAATATCCATAAGTAAAAAGAGACAAAAGGGGATAATTGAAAGAAACGGTTTGAGTAGATTCCGGGTCACAGCGATTAACCCGTTACGAAGCGGGTTAAGACCCGGAATAGTTAAGAGAAGGAGCATGATTGCTTCTGCACCTGCAGCGTAGCCGAGTACTACCCATTCTAATGCCATTGATTGATGATTTTGTGAATTTGTAAAATTAGGGATTTGAAAATTTGGGGATTTTTTGAGGGAATTTGGAGATTTGTGAAGTTGAAAAAAGTGATTGATTAATTGAGAAGAAAGGTCTAAATAGGAAATATGGAGAAATTGGGTTTGGGCTGAAGATTTGTTTTGGGCCGGGTTGATTAAAGCCCATATTGTAAGTTTTCCAATTAATACTGAAAAAATAGCATAAATATACACCTTAATTTATCATATTTACACAAATCCTCACCCTTACAAAGTAATTACAAAAAATTAAACTAATTATGTATTTTCATTGGATGTATTGGGAGTTAATTATATATCTCTACAGACCCAAAATCGAAAAAAAAATATCGGAAGCTAATTATGTAATGTATCTTCATTGGATGTATTATGTATCTCGACAGACTCAAAATCTAAAAAAACATATTGAAAGCTAATTATATATCTTTACAAAGGAGAAAATATATCTCACTTGGATGCATCGAAAGTTAATTATGTATCTAACAGACTCAAAATTGAGATTTTCAGTAATTATGCTGAATATTAAAATTTTCTGTAATTAAGCTTAAAAATGTCGGAATTTATATTGTTTTCCTTTATTTACGTGTTACGTTACGTAGAAAACATTTCTAGATAATTCGCAGTTAAAGTTTGAAAAAAACTATCATTCGCAGCTAAGGTTTAAATTAAATTAGTAAATGTATATATATTTAATGTCTTCTTCTTATCAAAAAATTTAGGAACAAGGCTATGGGTATTTATTTTTTTCCACCCAGTGTTTGGTATCCGCATTGAAGCCTCGATTAATCCGAATCATGCGTTGCAGGGCTCATTATGGGGGTAGCACTCCATATCCCAGGCTCGAACTCGAGATCTCTGGTTAAGGATGGACTCCATGTTGGTGGCAGTGGCGGAGTCACCTTGTAGTTAGAGGGTTCATCCGAACCCCCCTTAATGGAAAATTATGCTATTTATATGTGGTAACAATTATTTTTTATATATACATAGTTGATGTTGAACCCCCTTCGGCTAATTCGTGTGCTTACTTTTTTCGATTTTGAACCCCATTAGTAAACATTCTGGCTCCGCCACTGATTGGTGGTAGCTATGGGTATTTAATTCTTTAGTTAGATGAAGAAAAATGCAAAGCACTAACCTTTGCATTCAAATTTGTTTAACTAACTAATTAATAAAGCCTTCTTCTTTGACTATGTGAACACATGGACAATTAAAAGAATCTTTTGTCTATACTTAAGAATTAAGAAAGGTGCTTAAACATTTAAATAAAACTTAATGTGCATAAATTAAATATCCATAAGTAAATAAAAGTGGCTATGTGCTAAACGTATGTATTTATTCTTTGTAAAATTATCCTCCCTCGATTTTAAAATAAGTGATATTTTTAGCCTAAACATACCCCTTAAAAAAACTACAGATAAACATCCAGTATCCCCTCGAACTATGGTTAAAATTGCTACAGCACTCCAACTTCGCAGGGGTCCTATTACCCTCCTGAACTCAATTTTATCGTATTTTTATCACCCTATTGTGATGACGTGTTACCTTTATTACGTAAACCACGCATCAAAGGTACCACGTTAGCTAAAAAAATTGGCAAAAGGCATCACGTCAGTTAAAAAGGATGACAAAAATACACTAAAACTAGAACCCCAACAGCTCTAGTTTTGTGTGTGTGTGTGTGTGAGTGCAGAAGGTATGTGGCAGCTGGGCAATAAGAGAACTCTAGTTGAGATTACTATGTTGCTCGGACTCGTCAAAAATGTCAATAGATGCGTGTCAGATTCGCCAAAATTAGTGTATTTTTGAAGAATCCAACACAGGCGCAGCATCAAAAATGAAGAATCCGCACAACTTAGGTTGAGAAAGAAAGTGAATAAAGTTTCAGATACAAACACTTAAATTTATTCTACAAGTACTTTTGTAACATCCATCCAATCCCACATTTTTTGTGACAACATAAACAAACTATCCTTTTTAACTTTTACTATTCTAAAACCAAGAGGTGCACTAAAGCTCTTGCTGCGTGCTGCGAGATTCGAAAAAGATTTTATAGCTTGCTAGTGATATTTATGTTCCTAACTTTAGATGGTTTTGGAGTGGCATCTTTTGGTACAACAATAGTAAGAACACCATTCTCAACTTGAGCTTTGATTTGATCAACCTTCACATCTTCCGGCAACTCGATTCCCCTCGAGAAATCCCCGCCGCCTTTCCCTCCTCCGCTTCTCTCCGCCACGTGCCACACTATCTCCTTGTCCTTACCGTGGTATTCGTCCTTCTTGCCACCGCGATCCTCCGCCTTCACCACCAACACATTGCCATCTTCAACTTGCACCTTTATGTCCTCCTTGTTGTACCCTGTCAAATTCATTCCAAAACTTTGCATAAACATCATCAACATCAACAACGATAACATACCCAGTATATTCCGATAAAGTGAGTTGGGGAGGATAAACATACGTAGTCCACACCACTATCTTAGAATGAAGTACAGAGGTTGTTTCCGTCAAATTCATTTCAAAACTTTGCATAAACATCACAACAATCACAACACCACAACTGGGGTCTGGGAGGGTAAATGTACGCAATCCATACGACTACCTTAGAATGAAGTAGAGAGGTTGTTTCCGTCAAATTCATTCCAAAACTTCGCATAAACATCATCAACAACCACAACCATAACAAGAACATACGCAGTATATTCTCACAAAGTGGGTACAAGGGAAGGTAAATATACACGGTCCATACCACTTCCTTAGAATGAAGTAGAGAGGTTGTCTCCGTTAAATTCATTCCAAAACTTTGCATAAACATCATCAACAACAACAACCACAACAACGACATACTCAGTATATTCCCACAAAGTGGAGCCTCGGAAATGTAAATATACGCGGTCCATACCACTACCTTATAATGAAGTAGAGAGTCTCTTTCCGCTAGACCTCCGAAAATATCTTAAAGAGAAAACCTTGTATGTAATCCAACTCCTATTATACCTCGACCTCGAGTGCGTGTGGATTCAGAATTTAAACTTTATGTGTTTCGTATGCCATTAAACTCACTCCTTATGTAAATTAGTACTAGGTTCCAACTTTTAATATTTGCACATAATTTTGTAAAAAGAGATGCTAGTGTGTGTGTATATATATATATATATATTACATGGTTTTGATACAAGATTATTGAATTCAGCTGAACTCGCAACTTTAATTATTCCTCTACCCCTAATTTCAAAAAAGTTAAAATCGATTATATAAACCTTGCATTATATTTATATTCAAATGCATTTTATTTACTTAATATAAATGGCGGAAAATTCAAGGTTGTTACACATCTTTCATTAATTATTTAGTTTTTGCTTGCATAGAATTATAAAATCTATGAACAAACATCAATAAAAATCAAACAATTTCATCGAATTAAATATAATATAATATATATATATATATATATATAACACAAGATCTATTTATCACAATTGGTCATGACTCATGATAATGTTCTTTAATTCTATTTACACAAATATGATACATAACTAAATTTCTGACTCTGCCACTAACTATTGGCACGAAAATCAAGAAAAATATATATATATATATGCACAATGGATCAAAATAAGTAATGATAACTATTCCTTTTAATATTCTGCTAAATTTAACTTTTAAATTTTAAATTCGCCTCTGATTACGAAAAATTAAAAATGAAAGTAAAGAGAATTAAACCTGGAACATTAATTTTGAAGATGTGAGCATTAGGAGATTCAATCCAATCAAGAAGAGCATTAGAACCATATGATGTTCTATAAATTGTTGGACTCAATAAAAATCTTCTAAATGGATCACCAAAAATAGACATAATTTTTTCCCTTTTTCTAATTTTTATTTATTTGTCTGTGTAATTTTTTAGGAGATTTGTTTAATTTATATAAAGAGATATGGAGATTTAATGTTTTTTCTAGAAAAAAAAATAAAAAAATCTAGAAGGTCTAGAGGGTTCTATAAGGTTTTATTATCATTTTGGTATTATTGAAAGATGATGTAAGTGATGATTATATGTGGAGATCCCTATGGTAATTATTGTGGTCTTGAGTTAGAAATTTGGATTGGGCTTTAATTTGTGAAAGTTTGGGCTTGGACTTTGAATTAGTGATGGGCCATATGGATTTGTTGGGCTGAAAAACAAAGGATGTATATCCCATGTTATTTCGTAGGGGTCGGAATTTATGAACAACAATAACAACATACTCAGTGTAATCCCATAAGTGAGATTTAGAATGTTACATAGTATAATTATACGTTACGAGTCTTCAAGCCAGAATATTCGATGTTTGACCTTCACAGTGTCATAAAAACATCCAAAGTTAGATGTAAATTTCCAAACTTCAATTGCGTATGTCTGAAGTTGTGAATAAAGCGGAAATTTTTAACGCTGGATATAAATTAAATGACAAGTCTCATAAGCGGGTATTTATGCACTTCGCCCTACGTAAGGTCACATAATAAATAGTTGGGCCATCTAGCATGGGCCCATATCTAAAAGAGATGTCCAAATTTTTTTCTGGGCCTTAAGCCCAGATCCAAAGTCTGTTGTTTGGACTTTACTAGATCATGTCTTACATTTTAGGCCTAAACAGACAATATTCAAAGTTGTCCCTAAGGGATCTCCAGAAAGATTGAAATATTTGTCTTTATCGATTCCACTAGATCTGAGCATGCTACATGTCATCGTCCTAAGAGGTCTCAAAAAAAGATGAAATATTTGTCGATTCCATAAAATCTTAGCATGCTCTATGTATGTCATCATCCCAAAGGGTCTCCAAAAATATGAAATATTTGTCTTTATCGATTCCACTAGATCTGAGCATGCTACGTGTCATCGTCCTAAGAGGTCTCCAGGAAGATGAAATATTTGTCGATCCAATAAAATCGGAGCATGCTCTGTGTATCATCATCCCAAAAGGTCTCCAAAAAAATTAAATATTTGTTTTTATCGATTTCACTAGATCTGAACATACTACGTATTCTTCCAACGAAATTCCAGAAAGATTGAGATATTTGCTTATCGATTTCACTAGCTCTAAGCATGCTACTCATCATCGTCTTAAGAGGTCTCCAGGAAGATGAAATATTTGTCGATCCAATAAAATCTGAGCATGCTACGTGTATCATCATCCCAAAGGGTCTCCAAAAAAATTAAATATTTGTTTTTATCGATTTCACTAGATCTGAACATACTATGTATTCTTCCCAAGAAATTCCAGAAAGATTGAGATATTTGCTTATCGATTTCACTTGCTCTAAGCATACTACTCGTCATCGTCCTAAGAGGTCTGCAGGAAGATGAAATATTTGTCGATCCAATAAAATCTGAGCATGCTACGTGTATCATCATCCCAAAGGGTTTCCAAAAAAAAAATATTTGTTTTTATCGATTTCACTAGATCTGAACATACTACGTATTCTTCCCAAGAAATTCCAGAAAGATTGAGATATTTGCTTATCGATTTCACTAGCTCTGAGCATGCTACTCGTCATCGTCTTAAGAGGTTTCCAGGAAGATGAAATATTTGTCGATCAAATAAAATCTGAGCATGCTATGTGTATCATCATCCCAAAGGGTCTCCAAAAAAATTAAATATTTGTTTTTATCGATTTCACTAGATCTGAACATACTACGTATTCTTCCCAAGAAATTCCAGGACGATGAGATATTTGCTTATCGATTTCACTAGCTCTGAGCAAGCTACTCGTCATCGTCCTAAGAGGTCTCCAGGAAGATGAAATATTTGTCGATCGAATAAAATTTGAGCATGCTATGTGTATCATCATCCCAAAGGGTCTCCAATTAATTTGCTTATCGATTTCACTAGCTCTGAGCATGCTACTCGTCATCGTCCTAAGAGGTTTCCAGGAAGATGAAATATTTGTCGATCAAATAAAATCTGAGCATGCTATGTGTATCATCATCCCAAAGGGTCTCCAAAAAAATTAAATATTTGTTTTTATCGATTTCACAAGATCTGAATATACTACGTATTCTTCCCAAGAAATTCTAGGAAGATGAGATATTTGCTTATCGATTCCACTAGATCTGAGCATGCTACGTGTCATCGTCCTAAGAGGTCTCCGGAAAGATGAAATATTTGCCGATCCAATAAAATCTGAGCATGTTATGTGTATCATCATCCCAAAGGGTCTTCAAAAAAATAAAATATTTGTTTTTATCGATTCCACTAGATCTGAACATACTACGTATTCCTCCCAAGAAATTCCAGGAAGATGAGATATTTGCTTATCGATTTCACTAGCTCTGAGCATGCTACTCGTCATCGTACTAAGAGGTCTCCAGGAAGATGAAATATTTGTCGATCAAATAAAATCTGAGCATGCTATGTGCGTCATCATCCCAAAGGGTCTTCAGAAAAATAAAATATTTGTCTTTATCGATTCCACTAGATCTGAATATGCTACGTATTCCTCCCAAGAAATCTCCAAGACGATGAGATATTTGCTTATCGATTTCACTAAGTCTGAGCATGCTACGTGTCATCAGTGTGATCACCATTACATAAGGAAGAGAGTAATAAAATCAAAAAAATATGGTGATGGAGGTGACTAATGAGGCTGTTTAACTTACCTAATTTGTCTTAATTAATATAGTAATTCATATTATTTTCAGCAAAAGAACAATAAAAATACAAGATCTTTAACTAATTCTGTTCTATGTTAACTCAAAGCAGTTAATTAGTAGACAAAATAAAAAAAAAACATCCATTAGGTTTGGCATATAAAAATATATAATTTTTTTATATTTTATAATGTTGAGTTTAATATGAAATACTATAATGAATTATGGAGTTACACGTGTAACATTTAAAACTCAATCACTTTAATCCTTTTTTAATGAATGAATTTGAGAGGTCAAAATTGATTGAACTAATAAGTAGGCAAATCACTAATTTAAAAAATTGAAATGAATTAGACAAATCATATTTTTGTAAGTTAATTTAATCCTTCTTCTTGCAATATGAAAGTAGTTTAATTTATTCAACAACATTTGGTTGTCTACAATATTTTTTAATTAGTACCTACTTGTACAATCAAATTTGCATAAAATAAGAATTAATTTCTATATCCAAAAGTTGGGTATATTTGCACTTCTTATATAAAAAATATGTTTTACTACTCTTATTAATCATCAACTTTAAATTAGTATTTTATGAATTTGGTGGAAAAAGGTATATTTCACAAATTTTGACCAACAGAAGAAAGTGTATCCTGCTATTTTGTTATATATTTTTTTTTTATTACCAGCTTTGAATTTTTTTTTTCCGTTATCTCATAAAGAAAGATGTGAAATCTGCGTACGCTTTATCTTTGCAGACTTTATTTATAGAATTACATTCAATGTGTTACTATTGTTGTTGTTACGTCATAATGTGGGTCCAACTTTGGAGTATAAATTATGTACATCATTCTTGTATATACATATTTTAAAGAGTCTTAATTTTATTAATATTTTTATATCTCCTGAATTTATGTCTAAGGAAAAGAAATAATAATATATTCAATTTTACCTTTTTTGATGAATTTTACTTCAAGAAATAAAGTTAAGTTTGCAGTTTCTTTCAACTTCCTCAACAAGGTAAAAATGAAAAGGAATAAAAATATTAATTTTTATGAGAACTCAATGGCAATAGGATTTAAGGTTCTTATTAACTTAATATATTTATCATATCATGTACTTTATACTAAAGTATATGTTTATAATTGTGTATAATCTATGTATATCGACTAAGAAAAGTAAATAGTGAATTCAGTTGATTATTTGCGTAAAAATTTCATAAAGTTATTCGTAATTACCTAATAAGCGACTTAATTATTTAGATATTTTATATACTATCTTCAATTAAGAATATTTTAAATATTATCTTACATTTTATGTACACAAAAATTATTTTTTAAAAAATTATTTCTTCAAACTAAAGGCTAAAGTAATGAGAGGAAAGGATATGTTGAGGTGGAGCTTTCAAAAGGTAAGCAATGAACAATCGACACGTGTCGAGAAAGTTTAAATAATTTTTAAGTAAATAGATCAAATAATTTCTAAAAAAGCAAAAAAAATAAAAAATCGAAGAGAATTTGAAAAATATTGTCACTATTAGTTACTCATTAAAAAAGTTATTAAATATGTACAAATATAGTCAGTTGGTTTAATAACGTCTAAATTCATAAAGTCCAACTTCTGAATTTTATACATTCGTCATCAAATATACTGAATTCTGCTGAAATCAATTCCATAATTACTTATAAGAATTTAGATAATCATAAATAAATTTCTATTAAAAACAAGAGACATTTATAAGTAGCCTCATAAACATTTTACCAAAAAAAAACATCATAAACATGATAGTAAGTAGTAGTAATTAACTTACCATAATAGATTAATTTATTAAACTACCTCATAAATATTCCATAATTTCTTATTAGAATCTAGATAATCATAACTAAATTTCTATTTTAAACAATAAACATTTATAACTCATAAATATTTTACCAAAAAAAATAATATTAGGGGTTATTTTTTTTGCTTTATATATATGTAGGTGGCCTTTGGTGGTAGTCTTAATATTTTTCTATAACAACCTCTCTTCTCTTTTCATTTCTCCTTCTACAAAGAGCTCTTTATTATTTCTCTCTCAACAATATAATCATTTATAAAACTATAGGTTAAAAATTTTATACCAAAGTTTTATATATATTTTTTTTGTTGTTGAAAAACATGGGAAGACAACCTTGTTGTGACAAAAATGGTGTGAAAAAAGGTCCATGGTCAAGTGAAGAAGACAAGAAACTCATTAATTTCATCCTTAACAATGGCCAATGTTGTTGGAGATCTCTCCCAAAACTTGCAGGTTTTTATTCTTTTACTCGTAACAGAACAGTGTCAGAGTCAGAAATTTATGTCGAAAGAGTCAGAAATTTTCTGTATTAGAATCTTTTTTTATGTCAGAAGAATTCAACAGTTTATAAACGACAAAAGAGAATACTCTTTTTTGTTCTATTTAAACAGTATAATTTTTCGATAAATAAAGGGGTTGTTAATTTCAATGTATCGAAAGAGTCAAAAAAAAATTGTATTAGAATCTTTCGTTATGTCAGAAGACTTCAACAGTTTATATACTACAAAAGAGAATACTCTTTTTTGTTCTATTTAAACAGTATAATTTTTCGATAAAAGGAATTTAGAGTAAAGGTGTTGTTAATTTCAATGTATCGAAAGAGTCAAAAAAAAATTGTATTAGAATCTTTCGTTATGTCAGAAGAATTCAACAGTTTATATACTACAAAAGAGAATACTTTTTTTTGTTCTATTTAAACAGTATAGTATTTCGATAAAAGAAATTTAGAGTAAAGGGGTTGTTAATTTCAATGTATCGAAAGAGTCAGAAATATTCTGTATTAGAATCTTTTGTTATGTCAGAAGAATTCAACAGTTTATATACGATAAAAAAGAATATTTTTTTGTGTTTTATTTAAACAGTATAATTTTTCGATAAAAAGGAATTCAGAGTAAAGGGGTTGTTAATTTGAATGATTGTACCAACCTCATTGGTCCAATTCTCATAAAGAAATCCGAACATGGGAGAAACCATATGATTTTGTTTAATAAAATTGTTTTTTAAAATAAAAAATTAAATGGAAATGACTTATATTAAATTTATTGACTTTGATATACTATGATTCTTGGAATCTTGTTTTAATTTATTTATATATTATTTTATAATTAATTTTGGTGATTTTTTTTTTTTTAATAATAATAATGGTGGTTTTCATATTTGGTGTAGGTTTATTGAGATGTGGAAAGAGTTGTAGATTGAGGTGGACAAATTATCTAAGACCAGATGTAAAAAGGGGACTTTTATCAGAATATGAAGAAAAAATGGTTATTGATCTTCATGCTCAACTTGGCAATAGGTAATTTTTTTTATTCGTATCGTGTCGGAGTCAGTATTTTCACTAACAGAATTCAAATTGACTTATTTATATGAGTGTCATTTTCTGACGAAGTAATGTCAATTGACTTTCATGATATAACTCGCCTTCCAGTCTTTACATGTTTAATGGTCATAGGTCCATCGGATTATCATAATCTAATTTTTTTGTGTTGAACTATATATGTATGTGTGTATGTGTAAATAAACAGTTACAAATAAAAATATATATTTTTAATAAACTTGCAAGGTTTAAATTCTGTATTCGCCTCGATATTTGTTACATGTGGAGCTTATATAAAGCACTTTGAAATGATAGTTGAAAGTGGGAGACAACAACTTCAACCCAATTTTGGACACCCATTCCCCACTTTATATTTTCTTTCACTATCATTTTTTTTTTTATAATTAATTTTCTTTTTGGTTACTCATTAATTACAATTGGGAAAAAGGTTAGTAAAAAATAAATAAATTTGATGTATAAATTATTTTTCATTCATGTGGAGTTCGAGAAAAGATCGTAATCAAAGAGAATGTTATATAGGTTGTTATTTATTCTAATACGTGCATTAGCTTACTATAACATGTTAATCAACATCGATATATATACCTTGCAAGAATTTTAGTGCGAGATTGATCTATAATAGTTAAATTCCTATTCTATACTTGCTCATTTGCTTGTTCAAATTATTTTCAGATGGTCTAAGATCGCTTCTCATCTGCCGGGAAGAACTGATAATGAAATCAAGAATCACTGGAATACACATATCAAGAAGAAGCTCAAGAAAATGGGGATTGATCCAATCACTCACAAGCCAATTACTAGTGACCAACCAACATATGATCAACCAATCATTCAACAAGAAAAACAAACATTAATTACGCCTCCGTCTCAAACAGATTTGAATCGTCAAGAGAACGAGAACACTGGGACATGTCCAAAAAATATCAAGACGACAACAACAGCAGCAACAACAACAACAGTAGCTACGCCTTCGTCTGAGACAAATTTGGATCGTCAAGAAAACAAGAACGTTGGAACATGTCCAAAACATATCAAGACGACGACGACGACGACGACAGCAACGGTAGCTACGCCTCAGTCTCAGACAAATTTGGATCGTCAAAAAGTCCCTTTAATTCCACCAAATGAAATTTTAATCCCTTATGAATCAACAACTTCATCAACATCTTCATTTTCCTCACAATCATCCAATATGATCCTTGAAGACTTGCAATTTTTGCCAAATTTTGATAATTGGCAAAGTGATTTCAACATGGAAATTAATTGGACAAGTGATGATTTTAGTAGCACTTTGGATTATTTACTCAATGATGATGATATTAGTGACATGAACAACAACACCATTTCCCAAGATTGGTCACAAGTGTTGGAAGTTTGAGCACCTAGATGTCCAGTCAACGCATTTCGGGGGATACACTGCTGGAAAAACGTGAATTTTTATGAACATTTCGTTGGGACTATGATTTTTTTTACGAAAGTTTGTCGACAGCTAAAATTCACGTGTTTTTAGTAGCGATATCTGTTGTGATTAATTTTCCAAAGGGGAGCAAAACTAAGCTCTTTCTTTTCATTTGGCTACAGAAAGTTTAGATGTTAGAGTTGGTTACGATATAATTTATGGACAGTAAAAATAAAAGGAGAAATATGTTTATGGGGACAAATTACATAAAAAGCCTCGTTAAATATTTTTATCTTATGGATGTTAATACAAAAGTGTACACCTCTTTTCTAAACTTTATTTTATAGATTTTATATCAATCGCATCGCGATATTACAAGCTGGATAATATTATTTCTCGATATGTTATGTGAGTCTTATTCGCCTTTTATGCTGTTTGATCTTTTATGGACTATATTTCAAAAATTCATTTTACTCATAATTTATGGTGGATAAAATTGCTTAGTAATATCATCGTGCATGTTAAATTAAATTAATTTAGCTAAAATGTTGTTTTTCGATATTAAAAATATTGAACTAATCTGTCGGTCAGTGCACAAGGCATCCCGCATTATTTTCTTTAAGGAAATAATTATACCAACTGATAAAGACGTCACGTTACTATATGAACTTTCTCAAATGTCAAATTATAACTTGAGTTTATTTATGGGAAATTGACAAATTATATATATATAAATTAAGAAAGTCAAATAATCATCAAGAGCATTTCCTACTAATTTTTATAAATTAAGTGAAATTTTAAGTGGAAATTAAATTACAAGCTTCCCCTATCCCATCTTTAAAAATTAAATAGCTAATTAAAAAAACAAAAATTAATCATTGACAAAATGCAAACTTAGAAGAGTAGAAGTAATCCTAGAACAACTAGACGAACATATATATTGTTAATTAAAATAAACAGAATATATAATGATAATTATTAATTCATATATAATTAAAGGTTACTTTGGTCTATGATAATCTAGAAAATAAAAATTGTTCCAAGAATTGGAGGATATATAACTAAAAATCAATTATGAATTACGGTGGAATGATTGGGATCACGGTACTCTTAATCATAGGTCTCGTCGAAAGCTAGGTATTAAAACAAATTTTGTTCTATTGTAAACGCCACCCAAAGATGATCCTGCAATATACAAATTCAAATTAGTCGAGCTCCATCTTTCAAACGCGCATAATTAGGTGAACCATGTTAATTACAACGTAATAAAAAAACAAATTATACGAGAGAGATAAATAACACTAGACAAGCCCAGTGCAACGAACTCGACCGAGAACATGTCAATTGTTATTGTCAAATTATTTGATATTTGAATTGATAATTAGATAACTTAATCATATCTTCCAACTAAGAATATGGTAAGATTACAAATTCAAAGATGCTATTGGAAAATATATTATTCCAAATAATTAACTATCTTGACTCTTCTTGTGTTTGTTGAGATTTTTTTTTTCTTTAAGAAAATAATTGTTAGGATATATCTATCAAAAATATTAAACAAGATTATTAAATGAACCAAAAAGAATAAGTAATCCTAGTTGTTAGGAAATAATAAAAACATAATGTCACAATTTAAGTCAATAATAAAGAATTTCACTAATAAGAGTTGTGATGGATAGATAGTATTCTTAAAAAAAATCTTGTTAGGAAATACTTTCTTCTTAAATGAAATTTACGCGACGTGAATTTGAATTAATCGATGCAACACAGGTACTGAACATCGGAAACAAAAAAAATAAGGGCAAACAACATAAATCTCAACAGTTTGAAACTTAATTATAGAAAATTTCGACATTTTGTATAATTACTGAAAATTCTGATTTTGGATCTGTCGAGATTCATAATTAGCTCTCGATACATTCAACGAAGATATATTTTTTCCTCTGTAAAGATACATAATTAGCTCTCGATACATTTATTTTGATTTTGGATCTGTCGAGATACATAATTAATTAGCTTTCGATATTTTATTTTATTTTGATTTTGGGTCTATCGAGATACATAATTAGCTTCCGATACATCTAATGGAGATATATAATTAGTTGGATTTTTTGTAATTACTTTGTAAGGGGTGTAAATATGATAAGTTAAAGTGTATGTTTCTATTATTTTTCCAAAAAATAATGGGAAAAAATTTCCTAGCTAAATATATATATATAAAATTTTCCATCAGAATGATGAAATAATTAAAGAAACATTGTTATATATTGGTCCAATTGAATTCCACATCTTGAAATTAATTTTTCTAATTTTGAATTGTTGGACTTTGGTAAATGGTAATTAAGTATATGATTAGATGAATAATTATAAGTCAATTTTAGGTCTTTTTAGTTGAAATATTGTGGTTTTCGTTCTATATATACTTACAATGTATTATTTTCTGTTTTTTCTTCTTATGTAAGATGCATGGCCCTTAATAATTAGGTTACGTGTTCGAGTCGTGATAGTACAAAAATTGTAGAAAATATTTAACTTATTCCGCATAAATTTAAATTAGTCAAACCAATTAGCGGTAAATATCGAATAGCTAAAAAAACATTGTGATAGGGAATTGAGTGATCATATATCTAAATTTCGACATTCATATTCAAACTTTTTTGTTCACACCATTTTTATTTTTTTTTAAATGATCACTTTTTTAAAAAAAAAAAAAGTTTTGAAGATCTTGGAAAACCATATAAGTTATTGAAATTTAAAAAAAAAAAAAATCAATTAGTAGTTTCAAAAAAAGTTTTGTTAGTTTCATCAATCCTAGCTCAACCGAATTCAGTATTTTGAATTCTTTATATTAAAATACTAAAATGTATATTAATAAATATATACTCTAAGTTTATTACTATTTTAAAAGTATAATAAATACGTATGAGTTTTAAAAAATTGAATTTATCAAAATTAAATTTTGAATTTGTCTTTTGAAAGAAGGAATCTTTTTGGCTTTACTTGTGGATCTTTCTTTTTTTATTTAATTATTAAATCAATTAGTTGTGAAGATTCGAATCTGATTATTTATTTGTATTGATTGAAAAAATAATTATGAGATTCTTTATAGAAGATTAATAACTATTAAATTCCTCTTTGTTTTATTTAATAGCTAATTTTTTAGTGCTCAGACATTCATTAAATTCGATACAGATTAGGTATATTATATACAAAAAATATATAAAAATTAATATTAGATTTAAAAAAACATCCTGTAAATAAAGAAGATAACTGAGTGCTTTAGTTTCCAGACGGAACCTTAACGTCAATATATATGTTCGAACATCCTGAACACCCACGACTCTTAAAATCTAATCCGCCACTGACGATTCTGTGCACCGAATTACCACTCGAATGTAAACACATAAACATTAGAACCTAAGTTGCCCGGACTCTCCAAAAATGTTGCCGCAGCCGTATCGAATCCTTCAAAAATACACTATTTTAAAAGAATCCGACAAACACCCGTCAATATTTTTAAAGAGTCCGAACAACATAAATTACATAAATTAGAACAATCTAATAATCCACCTATGAAGAAAATTGACAAAGTATTTATCTCATTTATTTGACTAAACCGTACACAATACAAATAAAATTTTGACTGTTAAATCTGAACACTATATTTTATTTTATGGTAACTTTTCTCAATTTCTTTGTCTTAGTACGCAATTGACTTTGATTTTTATTAAATGAATGCATTAATAACCACCTTATGGTAAAACTAAATGAGTATTATATCCCACCATATTGCATTTTTATAAAATTAAACAGCTAACGTTGTTTAATATCGTACAAAGAGTAGTCGTTCTGTTATTAGTCGATATGACTACGTAAGTTGACAATAATATACAACAGTACGTATGCGTGAGTCAAAATTTTACTTGAAGTATATACTTTGGTCAGTTGAAATTGAGCGAATCAATATATTTAATTACTTGATTATTTGAAATAAATTAGATTTATAAGATTGTATTAAATAATAAACTATGTACTAATTTCTTGATGTAATAAATGTTAAAATGTGAACGTTTGAGTACTTTACATGCCACTTATATTGGAATATTTTTCTTTCACACTAACTTTTTGAAAATATTTTTCATTTGTCAAAGTTGAACCTTAGTAAAATTAATTTATTAGTAATAACTTTCATATTGACTTCTTTTTTCACCTTAAAGCTCCTAATATTTCAACTTATGTCAACCAACTTGCATTTTTCAATATTTTTTTAGTCTTATTTTGAATTATTATTTTTTAAGCTATGCTTTTTGTATAATGTCTACCTAAATTTTGATGATTGCACATACTCAAGCTAGAAGACTACTTTTTCAACTATACTTTATTAAAGTCCTAAAGTGTTAATAAATAAAAATTGCATAATAAATTACATAAATACGTACTTTAATTTGTCACATTTAAACTTTCATAAGGTTGAACAGACAGATATACATATTCTACGTAGCAAATTACACACGATTTGACACGTACGATGCATGCATCTCACGCGATTTGTCACGTACAATTGGTGTAGTACGACTTGTTATACGTTTGACGTTTTGAAATCATGTTTGTTCTAAATAGCTACATTAATATTATTGCAGATATTTAATCGGATGATAAAAATATTTATAAATCGTCGATTGCATAAACTCAACTCGAAATTTACTAATTGAACCCACACTGAAAGAAGAATCACAAGCTTGGAATTCGATAAAATAGTAAGTCTCAGCATGTGAAATTTCTCGGAATTAGATTCACTTATTCTTGTCTTCAACGATATAACCTATTCCGTATCAGTGTGGTGATTAGCCTATTCTCACTATTCGAAGCCTTTATAAAATTATTTTCGATTTCTATCGTAGTAAAGATTGTTATGAGGAGATCCTTGTGTCGGTAATTACCTAATACCTAAAGACTAAACATTACTTTTTTGGGGGTCTTCGATTCAGTGTTCAGTATCCGCACTGAAATCCAACGATATCTGAATCGTGTGTTGCATGGTTCATTTGAGGAGAATAATCTCAGTACGATTTTCTCCATTTCCTGAACTCGAATCTGCGACCTCTGGTTTAAGATGATCATTACTTAATTAATACCTTTATTGTAATGAAATACTCTTTTAATTCCCATTTTGGCTTTCAAAACAAAATTACAAATGCATTTTTTTATAAAAAAAAATAATAATTTAAACAATTAATCATTTAGCTGAAAAGCAATTTGTCTAATCGTTAAGATTTTATTAAGTTTAAACCTAATTTGATATTGATGTGAAGGATTATGTACTCTAATTAATAGTTTTGATTGAGATAAGATATCTATTTAAGTGTCTTTTTCTTATTATGTTTTCTTTTAAAAGTGGGAAACATAATTGAGTATTAGGTGGGCCAATTAATCCATAATTATTATTATTGTTTCATGGCCGACTGCCGACTTAAACTCCGACTAATTCTGATCGCGCATTGAAGGACCTATTTTGGGCGACTTAGACGTCGATTAATTCGGATCGCGCATTGGAGGACTTATTTTGGGCGACTTAGATGCAGACTAATTCTAATCGCGCATTGGAAGGTCTATTTTGGGCGACTTAGTTATTCAGATCGCGCATTGGAGGACCTATTTTGGAGGTAACGCTCCCAACAAAATTTTCTTTATATCTAGGATTCGAATTTGAGACCTCTAGTGAAGGATAGAGCAGCTTCATCACTACACCGCAACTCATGTTGATTGCCGACTAATTCTGATCGTGCATTGGAGCCTGGAGGATCTATTTTTGGGAAACTTAGACGTTGACTAATTCTGATAGCGTATCAGAGGACCTATTTTTTTAATTTTTTTTTTTTTTTTGGGGGGGGGGGGGGGGGGGAGGTTATGACACTCCCAATAGAATTTTTTTCGTATCTAGGATTAGAACTCGAGACTTCTAGTTAAAGATATAACAGTTTCATCACTATACCACAACTCAGGTTGATGACCGACCGACAACTTAAACACCGACTAATTCTGATAGCGCATTGGAGGATCTATTTTGGATGATTTAGACGTCGACTAATTTGAATCGCGCATTGGAGGACCTATTTTGGGCGATTTAGACGTCGACTAATTTGAATCGCGCATTGGAGGACCTATTTTGAGGATGACACTCCCAACAGGTCTTTTTTTATATCTAAGATTCGAATTCGAGACCTCTAGTTAAGAATTGAGTAGTTTCATTACTACACCACAACCCATGTTGACGATCGACTGCCGACTCAAATAGTAAACATTAATTAAAATTCTTCCTTTCTTTCAAGTTTACTCCCCTTTTTTTACTTGACAATCTATCTTTTAGGGTGGAACTATGTTATTCAAAATTATAATCGTTGATCAATCAGTTCAAGCAGTGACAAACTTACCTTCCTTTTTGTATTCGAAAGCTGATTTGAGAAATCACGAGGCCTTACTTATTAAGAGAAGGACAAACTATCATCTTATAATAAGAAAGGATTTGTTCGATTCGAAATTTGTAACACAATCAAATTTATGAAACAATATCTTATTTTTTCGATTGTCAATAATTCAGATTACTTCAGAAATAAAACCAATACATTTGACAAATACGATTTATAAGTCACATTCAAATAACATATAGACCTAGCGCATTCTCTTATATCAGATTATGTATTTGTATTACGAAATTCATTAAACATGTATAAATATATAGTATTTACGTCATCGTGACACCAAAATTCCCTGAATATGACGATAGTACTTAGTATTATTCCCCATAGACAAAAAAAAAAAACACTTTATTGATGACAAAAAGGTATTATTATGACACATTGTACATTAATTTTGTTATTAACAATATTAAGTTGGTGCAGGAGGTGGTATCCTATAAATGATTTCCTCTGTCGTCTTTTTAGTCGAGCTCGTCACACCTTTCTTGCTTAGTGTGGTTTACGTTTGTTGCATGGTTTGCGACCTATTTCACATGAGTAGGTTTACCTCGTGCACACTCAAATGATAGCGACTGTAGGTTTTCCTAAAGTTGCCAAATATTTTCAAATCATTTTTTGTATATTGTTGTATAATATAATCATTTTTTGTATATCAGTGTATAATATATATATATATATATATATATATATATATATATATATATATATATATATATATAAAGTGTTGAAGGAGTCAGATCACTCTGGGTTACTAAAGAGTCGTGCGACTTCTTAGTGATCGAATAAGAGAGGTTTTTACCGTTCTCTTCTCCCCAACACTCTCGGACTGATCATCTTGTTGCAACAAAGCAAGCTTAGGAATAAATCTAATGAAAATTTAGGTCTCCGTTCGCTTAGAAGATTATACTTTCCTCCTCAGCGAAAGAGGGTAAAAAAAAAGTGTCATACATACATATACGCGCGTGCGCGCATACACACACACATATATATACTAGTATAGGTTACACGACTCCGCGCGTGTACCTAGTCGCGCATGTACCTCGTTTCAATGAATTTAATTCTATAAAAGCATTTTAATATTATAAAAGAAAGTATGTCTTGATTAATAAATAACCTGGTGATTTTATAAATACGAAAACCACTTAAATGAAAAAATTATATATTCATACAAACTCATATAAAAGTCTTAAAATTCACTTTAAACTAAATCAAGAAAAACTACAAAGACTATAAACTATAAACAAAAAAAAAATGATAATAAATATATCAAAATAACACGATTAAATCTACTACCTGTAAACTACAAGAAAATAATAATAACAAAGATATCAAAATAATGCGATTAAACCTAACCTTTATATAAAAATTTCTTAAAAAAATTATGATTTGCTATCCCTCGTAGAAATTGTCGTGATGATCAAGTACAATATAGTGTCCACGTGACACTTAATTTTTGTTTGCTAAGACTATATATTTATTTAGATTTAAATTTAAAATTGAGAACTAAGAAGATTTGTTGGAACTTGGAAGCCATATAACGTGCCCTTTTTATAGCTCCGCACTTTCATGTACTTTCATGTTACTTTATATCATATATTTTAAACTTTTAATTTATATAAAATTCTTACCATAATTTTTAAAGTCCTGATCCCATATATTTTAGGAGTTAAAATTAAATATATAACAATTGATGGAAAAAGTCTAAAAAGACGATTTTGTCTAAAGCCGAGTCTTTTAATGAAGGACAAAAAGTTCAAATCATTTTTCTAAGGGTTTTCACACTTTTAATATATATATTTCCTTCGCTTTTTTAAAAAAAAATTATTGTTTAATTAATTTTAGTCAAAAAAAAACTTAAAACACGTAGTATAGTACGATCAAAAAAACAAGTAGAATTGTAGTAGTAGACAATAAAAAAAAAAAAAAAATAAGAAGTTGTAGTTGTACACGACCAAAATAAAAAAGTAAGTATTAATTTCGAAATAAAAGTCCTTTCCGTATTATAAAAGATTTGTTCCATGTTTGATCAATTCTTTCATGATAATTTTTTATTTTTTTTGGATTTCTATATTTATTGGGAATTCTTTTTTCCCAGAAATAACAGAATGACATTTGAAGAGGAAATTATTTTTTCAACAGATAGATTTTGTGTTTTTAGTTTTAATTTTTTAAAAATATTATGCTTCTTTTACTATAGTTTTATTTATTGTTGACTTTCGCATGATGTGCAGGTTGTTTGATCATGATTTTTTTGAAAAAGTGCTTCACTTTAGTAAAAAAGGTAGGGTTGGAGAATTAATTAATATTTTTTTTTCTACTGTTCAATCAAAAAAATACTCCGACTCTATTAAGAAAATACTTCTGTAAATATTGAGATACGTTAAACTAGAGAACAAATCGGTTTGCTTATTGGGTGAATATGATTGATGCTCATCTAACTTGATTCGATCAACATGTGTGTGTATATATATATATATCTTTTTTGTTTTCATTCAAAATCATTCTTTAGGGTCAAAATTTTTGCTCAGACAAGAATTAATTGGATCAAAATCAAAGCTTTGTGATCACTATATATATATATATATATATATATATATATATTATAATTTACAGGTCGTGGATAAATGTCGATTGGCTTTGAAGAATTTCTTGTGTAAAAGTTAGGTTTAATTGTATTGTTTTGATATTTTTATTATCTTATTATTTTATTTTAATTTACAGATGCTAAATGAATGTGGGGCGGCTTTGAAATTTTTTTGTAGGTAAAGGTTATATTTAATTGTATTATCATAATATCTCTATTATCTCGATTGTATGTAAAATTTAAGTTTAGTTGTATTGTTTTTATATCACTTTTATCATATTATTTTATTGCAGTTTACAAATGATAGATAAATATTGGTCGGCTTTGAGAATTTTTTTTATGTAAAGGTTAGATTTAGTTGTATTATTTTGATATCTGTATTATCGTATTATTTTGTTATTGTTTACAGGTGATAGATTAGTGTCGGGAGACTTTGAAAAAAAAATTGTGTGTAAAGATTAGATTTAATTGTATTATTCTGATGTCTCTATCATTGTATTATTTTGTTCCAATTTACATATGGTAGATGAATATCGATCGATTTTTAAAAATATTTTTTACAAAGATTAGATTTAATAAATAAATTCTCCATCTTTACATACTCAAAAGATATTAAGTTTAATTATTATACTCAACTTTATTGATTAAATAAATATTCTATTTAATTAATGTAATATTTGAACTCATTAAAGTGAGATACACGCGCAAGACGCGTAGACCTAAACTAGTATATATATATACTGGGGCGGTTCCAGAACAGTAAAGGGCTTGTCGGCCCACGCGTATTAGTGGATTTTGGGGCCCAATTTAACTTTTCCTACTTTCCTTAACAAGCTTCATGCATTTTTCATAAAAAAAAAATAAAAAAATAAAAAATTTTATATATATATATATATATATAAAATTGAAAACATGAAATTGACTTATGGCTGAAAATTTTAATTTTTTTTCATCTGGCATTCGACACATGCTTTAGATTATTACTATCGTACTATCAAGAGGATTAGTTGTCAAAGGTATTTATTCAGTAGTAGTCGATCCTTTAGATTCAGCGTCAAACATGATTCAACCTCGAATCATTGGTAAGGAACATTACTTTAACCGCCCAAAGAGGTTAAGTAAACTTTATAATGTTACAAAGAAAGCTACGACGTTATAGCTATTCTCGGATAGGACGAATTATCCGAGAGGATCGTTTACTCATAGCAGTGTTATAAAAAATATTCTGAATGGTAGAACACTTCTTACGAAATGTGACTTTATATGCATAGTTCAAACTCAAAATTTCTAACTACAAATACGTAAAAGAATATTTATCACCCCACTGCAACCTGTAGTGATAAGTAACAATTAATATGAACCACTAATTCTATGCTACAAATTGGGAAAAATACTATTATAATGCATCTTTTTCATCAATTTTAATTAACCAATCATCATATGAAATGTCAAAATCTTAAAGTAGCAAATGGAATATTTATTTGGTTAGGATTTGTTTGACTCCTAAGCTTGGATGATATAGACACACATGCAATTCAATTGAATGGCATACATAATTCTCTTTGTTGTTTGTTGTCAAAATCTTTTTTTTCAAAGGAATAATAAACTTAAAAGTAATTTTAATCATGTATATATATATATATAATATAATTTTTTGACGCAACGATCGGATGAATCGGCTTGCACCCTTCGCTCTGTCCCCGAGCACCACAAACTTTCACGTTATTTGTGAGAGCTAGATCGATTTCTCACCTTTTAATTTTCTCGTTATTTCCTCTTCACCTCCCTTATATATAATACTCCTTCCGTTTCATATTAGCTGGTTAATTACGTTGAATATGATATTTTTTGCTAACACACAATAGTATCAAGATTTAGAGTTTATTGCTCTTTATCACTTTCCAATTTTAATATTCCACCAAATTTGATGTCCATTTGTGTGAAAACAAGTTTGCCAACACATATGATATAAACATTTCCCTAGAAACATTGTTCCTTGGACCATCATGCAAGTCGCGAATTCAGAATTTAGACGTTATATATATTATTCGAACATGTATGTTAGGTTCGATTAAAAAATATTAAATTTTATTGGATCAGTAAACTCATGATTGAATCTGTCACGAAAGATACAAATATGAAATCAAGATTTAGTTTAGTGCTTTCTTTTTCACCTTTAACTCCATCACTCTCACATAAGATGAGTATACTCCAATTGATAGCTCTATTACATGTGATATTATTGTATGTAACCTTTTTGAAATTGTATTGATTTATCCTAAAGATTTAATTTCATTTGAAATCTAGTGGAGGATGGGTAATGGAGTAGGGGACAAAAGGGTTTGAAGAACTATTTATTTCAAAGTATTATCCATTTAATATGATATCTATAAAACCTTACCCTTAAATAGCATATTATGTGTTTTTACACTCTTCTTGTTTTGTTGTCAAAGTGTAGTATACTATATTAAAGGTACTCATTGGAAAAATTATGTGTTTTTTTTAAGAGATAAGCATCCAGTAATTCGTCAAACTATGATTAAAGTTGTTACGAAATCAGGGACAGACCCACGGTGTAGCCAGGGGTTCACCCGAACCCCCTCGGCAAAAAATTACCTTGTATATATAAGGTAGAAAATCAGTATTTATGTACATATATTAAATTTGAACCACCTGAAACAAGGTTGTTGGATAGCTCAGTGGTTCTAAGTCCACTTCTTGTGTTGCTCTTTCGATCCCTAGGCTGTTTTTTTTTTTAATATCTGTTTTGTACAGGTTTAGTAGCTGTCCTGTAGCTATAATTAATATTAAAAAAAAAAAAAGACGCATGTCCGGATGCTTTGTAAAGGGTTAACTTTTTGTTTTACTTATTAATTACTCTTATTTAAGTTTAAGTATTTTATATCTATAGACTATACACTATTACATCCCTTGAAATTATATTTTGTTGACGTATTCACACATTTATATTTTTATTTTTTCGAACCCTCTGAAGAAAATTTCTAGATCCGTCACTGTACGACATATTTCAACTTTACAGGAATTTTATTACTTCCTTGAACTCAATTTTAGCGTATTTTTATCACCCTTTTGAGCTGATGTGACACTTTTATTACATAAAATGAGTTCCAAGTCAAAGGTGTCACGTCAGCTAAAAAGATTGACACAAAGTGCCACCTCCGTTAAAAAAAAATAGACTAAAATTTAGTTAAGGGAGTAATAGGATCCCCGTGAAATTGGAGTATGTCGTAGCAAATTTGATCATATAGACTATAGTTCAGGTGGGTACTAGATGTTTTGCTCTTTTTTTAAAAATTGTGATGTTTGAATTAGCTCATGCACATCTCGATTAATTTATGAGATAATTATTGCAATCTTTCATCGGTGTAAATATCGTGTAATTCTGTCCACTGAGGGTGAGACTTATAAAATTAAAAATAACCCAATCAAGATACATATATTAAGGTCTTTGTGGTCATCAAAATCTTGATTGGCTAAATGGTTTACTTGTTTCAATCATTTTTTAACACCTTGCTTTATAAATTTGGTGAACTTTTTTTTGGAGTTTGTTAGGATTATTGAGGCTTTTTGGATTTGTTAGGATGTTGACTTAAGTGGCCAAAATATTATCCAATTTTCAAAGAGTTTCATTCACTAAGTCTTAGAAATTATATTACTTTATCCATAAATGATTCCAATGACATAATACTAATATGGTGCACTAAGAATTCACCTCATTGGAGATGACACTTTGAAATAACATGTGAAAAAAAAAAAAACATTTTTTTATTCGACAAAGTTCCAATGAAAATAATTTGTCTCCCATTATTACTTATAATAAACATGAGTTACTTTTTGTTCTTTTGTCAATTGTGTGATGAGTCAATTGTACAATGGAAGACACATATGTGACCTATGCATTGTATCATAGGGCTCGTTTGGTATACTGGATAAGAAAAATAGTCTCGGGATAAAGTTTGAGATTAACTTTACCCCATGTTTGATCTGAGGTATTAACGATCCGGGGATTATTTTATCCCGCAATCTGGTTCTAAAATGATGAGATTTATCATAACCATATGGAGGGTGGTAATTGTTCCACGAGATATCTATACTTATCATGTTCGATGTACCGTAGTGCATAGAACGAACTATAACGTGTTTGGTCAAACTTTTAAGAGTCGAAAATAAATTTTCACGAATAGAGGTGTTATCCCTTTTGGGTGTATAATGAGTCGAACAACTCCGTCCCAACGCTCAACCATGAGCTCGTCGCTTGAGCTTGCCTAATGCGATTTACGTATCGCACATTGAACAGATTGCGCCAAAGTGCTCGCCACAGAGCACTTACCGAAAGAAAAATTATCGTTTAATTCGACTTGATACTATCTTCATTCTACGTATCTTGTTAAATTACTCGTAAATCGTGCTGGATTAGTACAACTTCAGGGGGATACACATCCAGCCGAGACGAATGGAGGACCAACCTACCAAAGTTGTCACGAGCGCTGGTGGGTTCTCGAGAGCGCCTGTACAGGGAACAAACTAATAACCCGGGGTGATCATCACCATCGGCACCTCACATCTCAAAACAGTGGAACACGTAGCCCGGTTTGCTGTACAATTCAACTGCAGGAACGGTTAAAAAGAGGACGAAGAAGTAGATGGAATAAATGCTTGCTAGTTAGTTGCAGGTCCATGGTTACTACTTGGATGGACACCAAAAGTAAAGCCAACAAAGCTAACATACAGTCGTTATACTAACTCGCATCGACGTGTTCTAATATTGACGCTACACAACCATCCTCCGAAAATGTCAGAATAACTAGTATAGAAGTCTGGAAACTTTACAGCAAACGTTCATGCGGTTCTTGAAAGTGCAGAACATATTTAGGTCTCCATAGCTTCTGCACTGGCATGATAGTTTTCCAGCTCCTTGTCAAGTTCTGCTGCTGACTTCTCAACGCCATTCTTCCTTCCCCTACCACCACGACCGCGTCCTCCACGTCCACGGCCACGACCGCGACCGCGTCCACGGCCCGATGCATTAGCCAAGACACCATTGCCCCTTTGACTATACAACGAGATAAAAAGACGATTAGTTTAGGAATACCAACAATTTGTTTAACAAACACAATGTGGAAGGGATTCATCTAATTAGTTTATTTCCGTGAATAACTAGGATCTCAATTTGATGCAACGACTAGCTTCTTACTCGAATATTTGACTTCAATCTAGATATGTGCAACCATGAACACCAAAATCGAGCTAAACACTTAACTTCCAAAAAAGGAAGCGCTAAACACTAAGCCATATATCCTCATAAAAGGTACATTTGTTTAGACCATCCAAAAGACATATCTTACATTACATGGCATTACATCGTTAATAAGAAAGAGACTGCACTGTCAAAGAAAAAATAAACTGTGTAACATATGCTTTATGTGATAAGACGTTGGAAATTGCGGCGAAAAGTAGATGTCAAAGCTCCCTTCGAAGATTCAATCTTCGAACAGCTCAAAATGGAACAGTAGCAATACAATTAGATATGCATAGAGATAATCCGAATCCATTTACTATCAACTTTATTAATTGCCTTTTAGGCAAAACACATCACTCTACTCATATATCGCCTAAGGGCCGGTCTCTAAAGAAACGTGTATATAACCTACCCCGACCATAACCCAGTAACCACACATCCAGAGAGTAGCTAACTATGCATATGAGAAACTCACCTTGAACCACGATTAGCAGCAGATGCACCACCTCTTCCACGAGCTGAGCCCGGCCTGCACAACATATAGGCTCACTTTAACTTGCATAATTATACTGAACAATTCACCCACAGCAAACAATCAGAGGTGCAAAGAGAGGACCAAAATTTATAGTACATACATGACAACTGTCCTCCTTCCATTTACTCGTCCAACATCTACACGAGCTGATAAAGGAATGTCTGGTTTGGGAGCGACAATTTCTATCTTCATTGGCTTCCCATCCAACTGAACATTGTTGTATCTTTTTAGTGCTTGATATGCATCACTCCTTCTGGCGAAAACCACCTCAGCTGAGCCCTATAAGTGATCAACAATCTACCATCAATAGAACTCAAAGACTATACAAGCATACCACAATACCTGGATTATTGAATCCAAAAGAAACAATAATTGACAAGCCAATACAAGGACAAAAGATGCAGCAAAACAGCTACTTCGAACCAAA
Organism: Capsicum pubescens; assembly: GCA_030864215.1. Classification (NCBI taxonomy): domain Eukaryota; kingdom Viridiplantae; phylum Streptophyta; class Magnoliopsida; order Solanales; family Solanaceae; genus Capsicum; species Capsicum pubescens. The sequence goes on from CM061542.1 coordinate 7,939,813, forward strand.
TAATTCAGCACCAAAAACTGACAGAAGATGGGGTGATGTACAAACGACCAACAGATAAATGCTGCCTTAACCGCCTCGCAACTTCAAACAAAATGATATCTACTCCATCTCAAATAGTAGATGTTGTTATGCTTTGACACAATGCAATTATACCAATATAAGGGTTCAACATGAGTAAGGCTCTTAGATAGAAAGTAAAGGATATCTAGCATGTTACAAGTTGAAAGTAGCTTTCAGATGTCGATCTCGCGTATTACTTTGCCTTATCGAAAATACTGAGGCCCATCATTGAAGTGGACAGATTGAGTTAACCGCCTCGCAACTTCAAACAAAATGATATCTACTCCATCTCAAATAGTAGATGTTATGCTTTGACACAATAATTATACCAATATAAGGGTTCAACATGAGTAAGGCTCTTATAGATAGAAAGTAAAGGATATCTACTAGCATGTTACAAGTTGAAAGTAGCTTTCAGATGTCGATCTCGCGTATTACTTTGCCTTATCGAAAATACTGAGGCCCATCATTGAAGTGGACAGATTGAGATAACAGAGGATACAGGTAACACAATAATTTCTGGTTTATTCTTGTGCAGAAGTTTATTTCCAATATGCAGAAGTTTATTGATGCAAATATGTATGCCATAGTACAAGAGCAAATTCGGTTTATGATACTACTTGCTAGATATTTCTCTCGTCTTGTAACTTGTAAGGCTGGTTCACCCTTTAAATGAACCACTAATAATGAAAAATCAGAAAATGCATTTCTAAACCACGTCAAGCTTCAATCAACTAATTTCCTAGCGCGGGTTTCCCAAAACTTGTTGGTAATATTCCTCGAAACCATCATATACTTCATTATCCCTTCCTCCTAAACATGCTGCAACTCCAATCATTTATCATATTTATCACCAACTGATGAATAACTTGTGCATGTGATGATCTTGTAGCATGAATCAAAGTACATGTAAAACTTATATTTAAATATGCAAAGATCAACTTACACTTGGGCGACCATTTTTGTCGTAGTGGATAGCATATCGTATCAGTTCACCGATCTCGGAGAAGAGTTCCTGTGTGGCAAGTCCTTTTTTAACAGATCTTGAAAGATGTATATTGCAAAGAAGTATATATGTGAAAGACATGCTGAAGGTATACCCTTATATCAGAATTTGTCACTCCAACATCCAAGTTGGAAACATACACCTTAGTGCCACTCTCTAATCCTGATGATACCACCCCTGCAGCTCTAAGACTATCTTCAAGCAAGCCATTCTGCCATGGCATATTCTTGGTTCTGCGGAAATTCTGAAGCAAGAACGCCCAAAAGATATCCACGTGTAAAGTTAAAAGTAAGCACGCTACCAAAAAATAAGACAAATTAACCATTCTTCAAGATTAAATCAGGTATCACCAGTTTCCCATCGAACTAGGAGGAGTTTCTTACGTCGAATTGCTCAAAAAAGGAATGTAACCTAATAGAGAAATGGGAATGAACTATGCACAAAAAGTGTTGGTGGAAATGGAGGATTTGACCCACTGCACATCAACACGTCCTTACACAAAAGGTGAGAGCTCCACTTTTGATGTTCAGTGAAGGAAGCCACCTTTGCAGAAAGGCCATGAACTAGATCGCAACAGAAGATCTTGACACTGTAGCAGTTCCACATATTGCATTTGGATCCATCACGACAATCTCAAAGTGCAAACTCCCTTTTAAACCAGTGGTGAGAAACTAGAGCAATTGCTATTATATAGTGATGACAAGAGACGGTTAATAAAGTACACCCTCTAGATGTTATGGAAATTAAATCGTGAAAGCTCTTTAATTTTTCCAGTTATTGAAGCACCTCTAGCAACATGCTACAAAGAAGCCATGTATGCCAGAACAGGGCCACCTGAATATCCCATTTTATCAAAATCCATTGCGAATTCCTGGAAGAAAACCCTTTCAAATGGAAGTAGTTTGAGGATCATCGATACTTGCACTACCATTTCAACAGCTTATTATGGCTGAACAAAAGTGGACTTTCTCCTTGGAGCCAAACATATCAATATCTCTTGAATGTCAATTCTAAAGCAAATATTCGGAGAACCTTCAGTTTCATTTCTAAAGCATATCAAATTGTCTAGGAAATGCAAAAGACTTCGACAGTTTCGAGCTTGCCTTGGCAATTCTGTTGGCAGATGGCCGAGCATTTACACCAAGTGCCCCTCTACGAGGAGCTCCTGTTGTTCTTCCACCTCTAAATGATCCTCCTTGCCCTCTTCCACGTCGGGCCCTGCCTTGTCCTCTACCTCCTTTCTCACTATTTCTCCTACTTTTTATCATATCTTCAAGAGTCATATCCAAGGAAGCCATGGAAGTATTCCGAACAATAAACCAGCAGCTAAAAGAATCAAATCTGTAAGCAAGAATAAAATAGTTATAAGTATTTGATAGTAAGAATGGATGAAACGTAGAAACTAGAAGTAGAAACATTAGACAACATCCAGAGCAACGAAAATCAGAATACACTTGCTAGCAAGCTAAGAAAATCCTATTCAATAACACTATGAATGTTACTCAAAAACACAGATGATTGGGCAAATGGACAGCGTCATTGACAATGCAAGTTTTATATCAACAAAGTAATCCAATAATTTCAGAAGTAATCAACAAAGTTTTATATCAAGAAAAGAAGTGCAGAATCTAATATCTAATCATTTGTGTAGTACATCTGCTCCCATGTCTCGCTCAATCGATTTAAGTACACTTGTAAACAAATATTGAAAAATCAGAGATCAATGAACCAAATAATTACGCCTCAAAGAATATGTTATTTAGCTCTCTACATTCATTCTTCAGCTTATTGAGGAAAACTTATAGTCATCGAGTCAAAAGATCGCAAGTCCACAATAATAGATAAACCTATTTCCAAAAGCAATCTGGCTCCAATTTATACAAATATGAATTAAATCCATGAAGAACTACAGCAAAAGAAAGAAAAAAGCATCAAACGTGATCTAAATAAACATGTACTAAACACACACATATACACGGAGTGACAGACAGATGTAAATCTGCAAATCAGCACACAGGTAATTCATCCATAACAAAAATTGGAACCTTTAAAACCTATGTTACACGGATTTCTCAGACGGTTCATACCCAACTCAGATGCACAAATATAAAATAAGGGTGTGTGACATTTTTTGCTAATTCATCATGTATCCATGAAATCCACACAAAAAAATTTATTTACCAATTCCCACCAGGTCAACCAGGGGTAAATATATACAACAATACGAAAACCGATCCATACATCACACACACAGATATGTACATCTGCAAATCAGCACACAGGCAAATTCATCCATAACGAAACTTGAAACTTTCCAACCTCTCACAGATATTCCTCAACGGATTCATACTCAACCCAGATGCGCAAATATCCGATACGTGTATGTCCAACTTCTTGCTAATTCATCATGTATTCAAGAAATTCACACAAAAAAAATTCCTTTACCCAATTCACACCCGGTCAACAGAGGTACATACATACATACATGTATACATACAACAACACCATATCCAATCTGCAAATCAGCACATAGACATAACAAAGGTGTTCCTTTACAACCCAACCCAGATTCGCAAATATCCATTCCGATTATCTACAGTTTTTTACTAATTCATCGTATAATCAAGAAATCCACAAAAAAGACCTCCTTTACCCAATTCACACCCGGTCAGCACAGATACATACATACATACAACAACAACAACATATCCAACTGCAAATCAACACACATGTAAAGAACCTTCACAACCGCTCCAAATCCAAACCAAATTCCCAAATATCAAACACGTGTATGCACCATTAGTAGCTAACTCATCATGTATTCAAGAAATCCACACAAAAGACCTCCTTTACCCATTTCACACTAGATCAACACAGCTACATACATACAACAACAACATATCCAATCTGCAAATCAGCACACGTGTAAAGAACCTTCACAACCGCTCCAAATCTGAACCAAATTCGCAATCAAACACGGGTATATGCCATTTTTAGCTAATTCATCATGTATTCAAGAAATCCACATAAAAAAAAAATCCCCTTTACCCCTTCCCTCCTAAGGATTAAAGAATCCCTTTCCAAAAGACCCTTGACTCAATTAACACATGTCAAAGCAGATAAAAAAAAATATAAACATAAATTACAACAACAAAAAAAAAAAATAACAATAACAATAACAACAACAACAATAAAAACAGGAATAACAACAACAACAACAATAAAAACAGGAATAACAACAACAACAACAACAACAACAATAATAATATCAATAATAATAATAACAATAATAACGAGAAGAGAACTGAAAAATTACCAAGATCTGAAGCAAAAGACCAAGAATTGAACAAATTTAGGATTCTTGAAGGAAGGTGTATCGAGAAAGAGGTGAGGGGGTGTGGGAAAAAGGGTAAAGATTGAAGATTTTGATGGGAAAAAGTACAAAGATTTGAACTTTGATGGATTAAAGATTGGATTTTTATTAGTGGGGTTGAAGGAAATTCAAGAAAAAAAGATTTGATCTAGAGGGAGGGAGGGAGGGAGATCTGTTAAAGGGAATTTTGGAGGCAGCTTTAGGGATTTTTGGTGAATTTGTATACAAGATGGCAGAAGAGTAATAAGGAGTTTTGTAGGGGGGTGGGGTAGGGGGTGGGGGGTAAGTGATTTGAGGTGAAATTTGGCCCATTATTGAGATAGGCCCAAAATCATGTTTTAGTTTTTTTTTAGAGTGGGTGGGGTGGGGTCGGGGGTAGGGCTAGGGGCGTGGATCGGTCGGTTCGGTTTGGTTTTATATATTATCGATTTAGTTTATCTGTTTTTGATTTTTTAAATATGCTAAACGAATAACCAAATCAATAAGATATTTTTTATCGATTTACGATTTATCGGTTTTTAGTCCTTAGCGATTCGGTTTTCGATTTAATCGATAAGAAAATACTCATAAAATAAAAATAGTAGTAACTAGCATGAAAAAAAAAAACGAATCTTAGTTGCAACAAAAAATTCTACATGATGTGTTTTAATTTACAAGAAACTTCAAGTTTGAGCTAAATGTTGTTAGGAGAAATTAAGATTTTGTATAATTGAAATAAAAATTAAGAGAAATATATAATAAGTCATATATATATATATATATATATATATATATATATATATTCATATTGGGTTATCGGTTTACCCAATAACCCAATAAGAAAAAATCGAACCAATCAATAACCCAATAATTTTTTATTATAAAACTATTAAACAATCGTTAACCCAATAACAATAAGTCAATAATATTTTTATCGGTTCGATTTTGCACACCCCTGGATGGGGATGGGGAGAGGGGGCTCCATAACCTCTATTATTCGGGGTGAGCATTCTGTGGTGAGTATTTTGCGGTAATATTGTCATTGTACAATAAGTCGCAAACCACACAGAAAATGTAAATCGCACTAAGCAAGTTGCATGCAATAAGCTCATGGTGAGTGGCAGACGGAGAGTGGATTCGATCCCACCACCTCCTAACCACCCAGTCATGTCAATTTTGATATTTGTTATCGTCTATTTATTTTATTTTGGTTATCACTTTATTTTATCATTGTTGTTGTTCTTTTACTAAAGGCATAATATATAAATGTGTCTTTTAACTTAATCTTAATTAGCATTTATGCTCTCCAACCTGAGTGTGCGAAAGTAAACACTTAAACTTGTATAACATTACATAGGTAAACACATGTTAGATGACATAGATGTCAGCTGAAACCAAGTTAAATGACACGTTTATTTATGATGCTTTTTCTAATTACTATGTACTATAACTTTCCTTATTAGTTGTCATGTTTTCTTTGCTTCAGTATTTTATTCTCCGTAACTGTTTTAATTTGCTACACTTAAGCTGATGATCTTTTAGAAATGATTTCTTTGTCTCTACGAGGTGGGATAAAATCTGCATGCATTCTATTCTGTTCAGACCTGACCTTTGGAAAGGCACATGATGTTGTTATTTGGGCCTCACTTGATAGGTTAGGGCCCAAAATCTGCAAGTACAAAACCACGCCAGTTTGGGCCTTATTATTCATCAAAAAGTTTCTGGCCCAAATGTTTTTTGGGCCTTTGTTTTCTCCAATGTTTCATTGTAGCCAGTTCCAGAGCAATGGCAAATAGGGGTGGGCGTTCGGTCGGTTCGATGTGATTGTTTAATGTCGGTTCGGTTTTCAGATTGACAAAAATAATATCCATAACTAAACCAAAATAAATTTGGTTTGGTTCATTTTTTACAAATTCGGTTCGGTTATTTTGAATTTTTATTTCGGTTTGAAATATTAAAGTAGTTAGCCTCTCTTTTTTCATAACTGAGCATTTAAAATTGATGGTTTTTTTTAGAAAAAATATTTTTTTCAAATCTGTTTTTCATTCCTAAATATAAATAATTATAAATAACTAAACATGGATGAAATGAAATGAAATAATCATAAGTTTAACATAATACGTAACGTCATTAATCATTACATATAATATAACCTTGCATAAATAGTCTACAAAACAACACAAAACTTATAAAAAATAGTTCATAAAACAACATATTTTCTGCATAATAGTCCATAAAATAGTCCAAAGTCACCAAAATAGTCCATAAAATATTTGAGTCACTAAAACAATCCATAAACAGCCTGCGGCGTATGCGAATTTGCTGTTAAATGTTAATTGTGAATGTGAATTACTAAATATTATATATATATATATATATATATGTTATATATATATATATATATTTATAATATATATATATATAATATATATATAATAAAATATATATTATTTATTTATTTATAAAATTTTGGTTTTTGGTTTAACCAATTTTTTAAAAAAAAAAAAACGAAAACCGAACTGAAAAAATGAAATTTTAAAATTACAAATCGAATCCGATCCGAAAAACCGAAACCAAAATTAAATTTCAGTTTGGTTTTTCATTTTTTTTGGTTTAAACCAAAATATGCCCACCCCTAATGGCAAAGCTATTTTCGTGTAATTTATATATCACATCTCGAGTTGTGAAAGCAACTAGTAATGCTTGCAACGAGTACATTATCTACGTCGCATGCGTTCCCCGGAGGTGCGGCCATTTTTGGAACTCCGTTAACACTGCCGCATGCTGTGGAAGCATCTAGTAACGCTTTCATTTATGCATGCAACCTTTAAAAAAGGAATGCTCATGACATCCTCAGTCGATCATACATCGGAATAGAAGAGGAAAGTGAAGAACTTTATAAAGTAGAGTATATCACGAATTCACATCGTACATACATTCTTGGGATCGATGATGGTGTATAGCCAAAGGGACAAATATGCGATTCATGTTGGGGCAAAGCAGATATATGATATGTGTCATGAGTTTTGATCGTGATAAATATAGTATCAAAGCGAGACGCTCCTTCGTGACAAAGAAGGGGTCAAAGAGAAAGAGTTACAGACTTTTAGGTTGACAAACTTCTGAAGAAGCTGCATATAACACTTTACACGAATCTTACATCGTCCAAAAAGAGTAGCCACCGGCCACCCACATTTATTTTACTAACTTTAGCCAAAAGACTATAGTGGAAAAAACTAATCAATTCTTTTAGAAAATCCCAGAATTTTCAATATTTTTTTATGTTATCCAAAAAAATCCTTTTCTTCCTTGTGGAAAAATTTAACAAGAAAAAGGGACTAACTATAATTAATTTAGAATTTTAGATAAAGAAAAATAATGAAAGAGTCCACTATGTAGAATTTTGTCACAAATGGACATATAGTTATTGGGCATCACATGAACTTTATTGAAAAAATAAATAAATTGTACCTTATCAATCAACATCATTATGATTTCATTTTTGCACTTTTCACCAAAGAGTTATTGTTGAAAAAAAGTGGACAATTAGTTGCTTTTTGGATGTTTATGCAAATGAATCATATAATAACTTAATTAATGGTCCACAAAGTATTCTTTTTCTTTTAATCAAATAGGGAATCAAAATATTATAAAATATAGAATTCTATAATGAATTGAGTGTTGTGAATGAATGACATGTTAGTTGCCATGTGGCAACCTATTAAGTAAGACAATTTGCTTATTAATTCTCTACCCTTTATTTTGTACAAATAGTTAATTTATATTTTGACTATAAATAGACATTACCTATATATAATGGAAGAAGAGAAACTTTACACACTCCAAATTTGTATGTCTTTAGTTATGTTTAGTTTTACATTATTTTATAATACGTTATCAGCACGAGTCTCTATCATTTCGAGCAGATACAGATAATAAAGGTAAGTATTTATTTTTCTTAAATAATGTTAAATATATCTAAATACGAATTTATTGCCCTAGATAGATCGAACAAAGCTTACATGTCTTGGGCACTGGATGTTGAAATACATTTAGATGTGATAGGTCTGACAGACACCATCAAAAATGAAAATGAGGCATCAAATCAAGACGGGCCAAGACCATGATATTTTTTCGTTACCATCTTGACGAAGGTTTGAAAATGGAATACCTCACAATTAAGGATCCACTTATATTGTGGAATAATTTAAAAGAAAGATAAGACCACCTGAAGATGGTCGTCCTTCCACAGACACATTATGAGTGGATTCATTTGAGGTTTTAGGACTTTAAAAATAAAACTAATTATAATTCTGCGATATTTAGAATTCAATCGTAATTGAATTTTTACGGAGAAAATATAACTGATCACGACATGTTAGAGAAAGTATTCTCTACTTTTCCTGCCTTGAGTATCCTCCTACAACAGCATTATCGAGAAATGGAATTTAAAAAGTATTCTGAATTGATTGCTCATCTACTTATTGCTAAACAACATAATGAGCTTCTAATAAAAAATCATGAAAATCGACCTCCAGGTACTGCTTCATTACCTGAAGTGAATGTTGCACATTTTCATCAAACCAGGCGTGAAAGAAGCCCTGGCCCCAGTCATGGCCGTGGTTGTGGTCGTGATCGTGGTAGATATTTTAATCAGGGTGATTGTCTTGCACTAAACAATGAGTTGACCAACAGTGTAAAAAGAAGGGTGAAGCTTCAGAAGTAGCGTCAAGGACAAACACTGAAAATAAATGTTATCGATGTGGAGGAAAGAGACACTGGTCGCGTATCTGTCGTGCACTAAAGCATCTGCTGAAACTCTATCAGGCGTCCCTTAAGAAAACAGATAATGACGTTGAGATAAATTTTATCTCTGAAGATAATGTTGAGCCCATGAATTTAGATGCCTCAAATTTCTTTACAATTCCTGAAGAATATGTTAATCATCCTATAGATGATGAATATGAAATAGTCTAATTGTTTTACTTTCATGTTAAGTTGTATTAGTTTACAATTCTGTTAATAGTATCTTACTAATCTTGTAAATAAATAAAGTTTATGTAATATGTTATGTGCTAGTAATACTATAATATTTACTTTATTTATATTTTCACCTTGAAGAATATATGAATACTCCTGAAGTAGAAAATCAGAAATTTACTTCTGAAGTAGTAAATCTGAAATTAAAGATATGATAGAGAAAATTCTCTACAACTATATGTATACCTTGATTTTCTTCTGAAGCAACAAAATATTGACAGATGTCCTAAGATATCATAGTTTGATATGCTTAAGGTACGTTGTAATAATTATATTTCATTTTTGAAGAATGAAAACTTTTTTGATCTTTCATTCTCAAGGAATGAGAGCTTTTGATAAATGTTACAACTACAGATCCATTTCCTGAGGTGAATGCGATATGAGTAATATTTAGTAAGGCATATAAATGCGCATTTAACTGTGAAAATCACATTCAGAAGGGGTAGAAAGAATTATTCTAAAATTTACTCCCAAAGTAGTAAGTCTGAAATTTATCTTAAATCTACTCCTGAAATAATAGAACCTTGAAAGTTACTCCTGAAGTAGTATATCTAATATTTACTCCTAAAGTAGTAAACCTGATATTTACTCCCAAAGTAGTAAGATTGTGTAATAGTAAAATCCTGCAAACTACTCTCGAAGTAGTAAACCTTTTTACTCTAGTAAATAACTCATGCCATGATAAATTTGGAGTTTACTCGTTTAAATAAATTTATTTATTGCGTAAATAATTTTGTCATCCTGAAGATGAGCATTTTGAGTTCAAACATATAATGAAGAACTAGAAGATTCTTCAAGAACTATTACTTGTTCTCATGATAAGTTAATTGAACCAACTAATGTTGGGACTGAATTTCCTAAATTTTGAAAAACGTAAAAGGTTAATAAGGGCCCATTCACCCGTTATTTGATATGACACATCCATAAGATGGCCACATGTACGTTTATTGTCAACCTGCAGTTTGACATTCATAAATTTGCCTTCTCAATTAAATTGAGTCAGGAGCATAATTTTTAGATAATGTGGTCAAAACAAATGATGTTGATAATGCCGGTTATATTCAAGTTGGTTTAGCATTGAATGCCTCATATAAATAGCTAAACAATTGCTTATAAGAACAAAGATAAAAAGTATTGGTTTGAAATATATATTGCATACAATAGCTCTTATGTGCATTAGACCAATAAATTATGATCAATTCTTCCCTCTCAACTGATTCAGGGTTAGGAACCATATATTTTCCATTTAATAGCTTTTTGACGTGCGGTATGTAATTAATAGATATACCATGATTCATAAAGATGGATTCTTCAAAGTAGATTGGAGTATATGTTAGTTTTCCTAACATAAGGGAGAGATAATAAGCAGCTAAGAAATATCTTGTGAATTATCTTTAGTACGATCCTCATTTAAAAAATAATTCAAGTCAAATGTCAAAAGCATTCGCTGACCCAAAATTGATTTCATATTGAGCTGCAGATGTTTCCTACTGTGTGTCCCTGAAGGACAGAGTCTATAACATGAATGAAGCATGGTAGATCAATCGGTTCCAAATGAAGTAATCATTGAAAAGAAAATGAAGAAAATGATCGTAATAAAGAGGCAATATGCTCTTGAAGAGTGATGACATAACGCTTTGTGGAACCTCCAGAAGATGTTAAGGTACCTGGAAATAATAATGTGATGAGATCTCAATAAGTTATGTCGTAATGTGAACCGATGCAAATAATATGTCGTCGATGATATCTTTAGTACAATAGTGCGCAATATTGTATAATATTATGAGGATCTGAATTTTACGTTTATTTAAGCATGCTGACGTAGAAATAATTATTAAGTGGAATATGCTTCTTGGTAAGCAATAAGGTTTATTTGGACTGCAATTCTGACACTAGAAAATGTCATGTATTTAATATTGAATGGCTCACTTGATACTGAAATTTAGATGAGAATTCCAGAAGTATTAAAGATGCCTGAAGAATATAGTTCAAAGTCTCGAGAATTATATTTAATCAAATTATAAAGATCGTTATACGATCTAAAATAATTTGAACTTATGCGGTATAATCGTCTTAGTGAGTACTTGACAAACGAAGGTTACATAAATGATGTCATTTTTTTTTATATAAAACGGCATCAGCGTTTGTTATACTCGCTATTAATTTGCTAGTCAGGTACAGTTTTCTTTCATGTAGGCATTGAAACAGAGGTAAGCATATATTGTGATATCTAAAGGGATCTATTAATATGAGCCTGTTTTATACTAACAAAGCTAGTCCAGATCTTGTTGGTCATGCAGATGCAGGTTATTTATCTGACCCACATAAAGCACAATCTCAAGCAGGCTATATATTTACATGCGGAGATACTGCAATATCATGGCGATCGATAAAGCAGTCCATCGTTGCTACTTCTTCTAATCATGCTGAGATAATAGCGATTCATGAAGCAAGTAGAGAATGCATATGGCTGAGATCAGTGGTACATTTCATCAAAGAGAAATGTGGTCTGAAGCTCGATATCAAAGTACCTACGGTCATATTTGAAGACAATGCAGCATGCATAGCTCATGCATGATCTCCAGAAGAATGGAGATATTGATGTACAACAAATCCGTTCAAGTGACAATTCAGCAGATTTGTTCCCTAAATCTTTACCAACTTCAACCTTTGAGAAGAGGGTATACATGATTGGGATGCGAAAATTTAGCCGATTGAATCGGGGTCTTCATCAGGGGGAGTAAGAATACACACTGTACTTTTTTTTTCTTAACCAAAATTATTATCCCACTGAGTTTTTCTGATAAGATTTTTAATAAGGTCGCACTCAAATGCATATCCAGTAAAATTCTTTTTACATGATCATCTAAGGGGGAGTGTTGTGAATGAATGACATTTAAGTTGCCATGTGGTAACCTATTGAGTAAGACAATTTGCTTACTAATTCTCCACCCCTTCATTTTGTCCAAATATTTAATTTATATTTTGGCTATAAATAGCCATTACCTATATATAATGGAAGAATAAAAACTTTACACTCTCCAAATTTGTATGTCTTTAGTTCTGTTTAGTTTTACGTTATTTTGTAACATTGAGCTTTAATTCCTAGTAAGAACCCTTCTTTATTTCCTATTTTCTGCTTAATTTAATAATTCGATGTTCGCGGTTTACTGATCTGATTAATTTGAATTTATATCAAGTATGTGTGTTTATAAAAAGAATAGCACGGTTCTGATCAATTTTTTTTTTTATCGTTTGATTTAGAGACTTTTGATTAAAGGTAAAGAGATTTCAATTATCTTACTACACTTGTTGATTAGTACTTCCTCTACCCCAAAATGGTTCTTATATTTCACTTTTTGAAAGTCAATATGATTAGTTTGCAAAACCAAAATGAATTAGATCAATTTAATATTTTAAAATAAAAATTTAGAATAGTAATCAAATTTTACATAATTTGAATCTCGAAAAGTGAAAAGTGTCATGTAAATTAAAATCCAAGAAAAAAAATAGATTCCAACAATGTCTTAGTTTGCATCTCCTACATGTCATAAAAAATATTGCTGCATTCGTATCGAAGTTTTCAAAAATATACTATTTTTGAAAAATTTGATACATATTCGTCGAACATTTTTGAAAAACCTAAACAACATAGGAGCTATGAACTTTAGCATTGAAAGGAGAGGGGACAATTTAAATGTGGAAAATATACGTGAAAATGAATTAAAATCAAATCAAAGAAAAAAGATATAATAAGATTAGAAATGAAAACAAATTGTTGAAAATACATATATACAACGTCACCCACTTAGAATTATTTTTGACGATCATCGTCAAGTATACTTGGAGAGAGACAAATAAATATGTCGATTTACTTACAAACGATGGACACAAACGTAAAAAAGAGTTGCTAATTACTTGATTTCGCTGTATGTTATGAACGCCCTATAAATTTACGGTAAATGTATTTTCTTTTCTTTTGATAGGTATAGTAATTTAGTATTTAATTTAATTTCCAACTTTACATTTATAATTAATTTAATATACAAAAGCTTATTTATAAGTTTTGATTTTTCCACCATGGTGAGTTTATTTTATATATTTTAGCCTTCCCTTTAATTTTCTTCCCCTTTTGCTTTACAATTAAATTAGAAGGAACCTTTACCTATACAACAAGCAAACCTCAAACCAACAACAATTCTTCTTTCTTTTTATTCTTCAAAGCAAATTCAACTATTCAGAAGCGGATTCAAAATTTAAATACGATAAATTTGATTTTTAAGTATTTTTTAATATTAAGTTCATTGTAGTTTTAAATTTGCGAGTTTGGATCTAATATTTATACCTATTAGAAAAGATAATTTATAGAATTTTGTATAGTTATTTATACATATTAAGTGGATTTTTAACACAATAAAATAACGTTTAAATTAAAGTTATTAGGTTTTGTCGAACAAATTGGTAGAAATATAACTTAGCTAAATTCTATAAAACAATTGGAACTAACTACTAATTTCGTTGCTACATTTATCTTAAAATTACTCATAGCTAACATAATTTTTTGATAATTTATTGCCAAATAAATCAGCAACATTTTTTTTATTATATATATATAGAGAGAGAGAAATTTCTGTCTTTTAATCATGTATATATAATTAAATAAAAGCCCACAACTGATATAAAACAGGTAAAATGAGATCATATATTTGAAATCAAGAACTAACATGTTGAATATGGAATCTTTAATTATTTATTTTTAATACTTTCTTCATTCGTTTTTATTTGTCACTTATTTTTAAAATTAGTTTTCATTTTTGCTTGTTATTTTTGACATATCAAAAAAAAAAAAATATTTTTTTTCAAGTTTTATCCTTAACATTAATTACTTATTTTTGAAATTATTTTTCACTACATAACTCTAAAACATCAACTAATAAGGATAATATGGTGAAATAATCATATCAATTATTATTTATTATTTTCTTAATGGGCGAGTCAAATCTGAGGACAAATAAACACACACAAAGGAAGTATAACTGTATAAGCAAATTAAAATAAGCTTAATTATTTCTGCAAAGACCAAAATTTTAATGGATCTGAAAATCAATAATCAAGGTGCAATAAATTCAAAGTAGAGAATAATTTTATGAGTTGCCATTTATGAAAATATGGTTTTACACTATGGTATGGAAGTATACCAGCTTTTTAGAAATTCTATACGAGTATCAAATTCAGAATTTAAAATTGAGATAATACCTGAATTTTGACCGGATTTTCAGTTGAGCATATTGAACTTTGCGAGGGTCCTATTACCTCCTAGACTTTTTTTTTTCCGTATTTTAATGGCATATATCTGTCCACTTGGACGCGTGTAAATATGAGGTTGGCGCGTGTATTACATCGCCATCTGCCAAAAAATACACGTGTAAAAATGGGATTGACGCGTGTATTACACCGCCAACCGCCGAAACTGGATATAGCGTTTCAGCCTTCAGGGGGAAATTAAATCCATTTTAAAAAGTCTAGGGGGTAATAGGACCCCAGCAAAGTTCAGTATGTTCAACTGAAAATCCGGTTAAAATTCAGATATTTTTGTGAGTATTATCCCTTTAAAATTTATGAGTTTTTATTATAATATTTTCAAGTTAATATATAATAATAATCGAGTTCACAAGAAAATATTTATAAATATTTAGCTGATTCCTTAATACAAATACAGCTCTTAAGAAAAAGTTATTGAATTTATATGAACTCATAAATTACATGATAATTTTATGTAAGAGTTTACAAATGGTGAGATTAATAATCTAAAAATTAAAACAATGTCATAAAATTTCCTAATTTTTTTTTTAATAATTTAATACAATATGCTTAATGACCTAACATATACTAGGGGTTAGGTAACTATTGTCAAACATTTAGACTTACCACCCCCCAAGAGTGGTTATTTTTATGACAAATTACAAATTAAAGTTCCAATTACATTAATAAATAAGCAGAATATTATATAAGTCAGCTACAATTACCAAAACACCTCTATTTGGAACTACTAAATATTAATTTCTTTGTCCAATAATATTTGTTCACTATTAATTTAATAGTCAGAATAAGAAATAATAAATAACATGAATAAGTTTACTATATTATTCTTTGAACATAATGAACTCAATGCCTCGAAAAATGCAATGAGTGATAAATATATTTAATATCAAGGGTCGACTGGGTAAAAAGGAATAAATTATCCATTGATTTTTCAAACTAAACAAATATTACTGAACGGAGAAAGTATTAGATTACTGATTTTATTCCTACCTCTGTTATATAGAAAGGATGTACTCATAGGGGCCGAGCTACCCTTAGACCAGGGGTTCATCCGAACCCCTTCGGTAAAAAATTATATTATTTATACATGATTAAAAATATTTTTTTATATATATATAGTAGATGTTGAACTATCTTCGATTAATTTGTACGTTTACTTCTGAAGCCCTTTAATAAAAATCTTGACTCTGCCACTGACATATGATAATATAATAGTTCAAAATTATACCATCACTGTAAAAAAATCTTACACCATCAATGTCATATTTACCTGTGGTAATAAGTAATTGTCCTATTTTTACGATAATATAAGTCACACATTAGAGGCTTACATGTAAATATTCTTTGAATGACTTGATAGTGTAAAAAATACTTTACATTAACGATGTATATAACTATTCTGGATGGGGTCCTTTTCTTGATTCTGTCCATAACGAGATCTTTAACGCGTCGAGCTCCCTTTTTTTTTTTTACATATTAACATCCATTGAATGATTTGATAGTATAAAAAATACTTTACACTGATAATGTATATAACTTAAACTCTACAATCATATCACTCATCATCAATAAGGTCATTCATCGACAAGTGAACTACAATCAAAATTTTCTATAACAATCATTCTATATAATAATATTTCACTATAAAAAGTCAAGTTTTTTTTATAATCGATTTTTGATATTATGTTACTCCTATATTATTTATTTTCTATAATAACATTTCACTATAATATCCAAAAGCTGTCAGAGAGGTTTGACATTATTAAGTAGTTTTCATTAAAAAAGAAACTCAAAATTTTCATATGACCATTTTAAAAACCCCAAACACAAATTACAAAAATCCATAAAGTTCAGAAGAATTGGTAATACTTCCTCCATTCCATTTTCATGTGCATGATTTTTTTATTTTTTTTCATGAGTTAATTTGATCAATTTTTTAAATTAAGCTAAATTAGATTAGATTAATTCAATTTTGTCAAATTAAAATTTAGATATTTAAAAACTATCCGAAAAATATTATGAGTTTCAATTTTTTTCCCCACTTTAATTAAGAAATACATTTACAAGTGCTGATCAAAATTTGTATCATTTGAATCTAAAAAATAATCATTCACTTATTTAGAAACGAAGAGAGTGTTAGAGTTTCCATTAAAAAAATAGTTTAAGAAACTCCAAATATTCATATTTAAAGCACCAAACACAAATTACAAAAATCCATAAAGTTGAGAAGAATTTGGTAAGTGCCGGGGTATTATGGTAAACTAACCATGTTATTTATTATTTTTCTTAATAGTTGTGCCATCCCAATTTGGAACGAGTAAAATGGGACGGAGGGAGTATAAAATAAGTAATTAAATGGTCCATTTTTCAAAGGTTCAAACCCCTGGCAAAAATGCTTATAAATACATGAGAGAGAGAGGCCATTGTTGAAAGCAAAAGTAATACTACTATTTGAAAGAAAATGAATTAAAACTATACTCTTATTGTCTTTCCAAAGGTATGTCTATTTTCTTCTTAATTCCTCCTTCTTGTTTTTATTTTGGTTGAACGCGAGCCTCGGAGTAACTGGTAAAGTTGTCGTCATGTGACCAGGAGGTCACGAGTTGAAATCGTGTAAACAGTGCCTTGCAGAAATGTAAGGTGACGAGCCTGTGTACAATAGACCCTAGCGGTCCGATCTTCTTTGAACTCGAACATAGAGGGAACTTTAGTATACCAGACTGTACTTGTTTTTATTTGTTTCATTATGTTATATTCTTGTGTAAAAAACATGGAGTTAATCCATGTTATATTTCTTTATTATTGCTACTGTTCTCTTCTTACATTATTTTCTTCATTACTGTATTCTCTTTTCTTACCAATTTTGATATATTGTAGTTAAATCGTGGGTCTATCGAAAATAGTCTCTCGGTATACATTCACCCTCTCCAAACTCCAATTGCGGATTAGATTACACTGAATATATTGTTGTCATGTAGTGAATTTTAACTTGTGATACCAAGAATATGTAATTAATGTATAAGTAATCTGATTATGTAAATATTTTTTATACCATTAGTGTAACTTACTAATTAAGGTGTCTTTTGTAGGAAAAAAAAAAGAGGGTTGGAAAAATATGAAGAAAGATTGGTGTAAGAGACAATGGCGTTTTATTCTTGGATTGTTGGGAATTGTTCTTCTGGTATTTCTGCTAATTGAATGTTTAAGAACAAGGTATTGTTTCTGTTCTTTATCTAGCATTTGCTTTTTGATTTATATTGTTCGGATTTTTCAAAAATGTCGATGGGTACAATGCGTGTTGAATTCTTCAAAAAGGATATATTTTCGAAGAATTTAATATAGATGTAACAATATTTCTGAAGAGTACGAGGATAACTAAAAAGAACTATAGTTGTCTTGTTATCTTCGTTGTTCTGTCAATGAGTGAGAATCTAGAGAATTGGAACTGTTTTTTTGTCTGTTGTTGTCTTTTCAGGTAGTGCTGTTCTTTTCTTGCCTTTTTTTAGGGAAGTGGGGGTGGGGGTGGGGGGTGAGGGTGGGTATGGGGTGGCGAGGTTCCATTCATATTTGATAAACATATCGAGACCTCGATTAATCTGAATTCATGTTGCATAAGGTCTATCCCAGAGGAAAAAGTTCCCTAACAAGATTTTTTTTTTCTTTTTATATTTAGGATTCAAACTCGAGATCTCTGATAGTTGTAGTGTTGTTTTCTTTCTGTTTTATTTTTGATACTCGTATTGAGACATCGATTAATCTGAATTCATTTTGCATAAGGTCTATCTCAGGGGAAAACGTTCTCTAATAAGTTTTTTTTTTTTTTATATTTAGGACTTAAACTCGAGATCTCTGATAGTTATAGTGCTGTTTTTTTTCCTTTTTATTTGTTTGGTGGGTGGGTGGGTGGGTGGGAGTGTTCATTCGTCTTTGATACTCGTATTGAGACCTCGATTAATCTGAATTCATATTGCATAAGGTCTATCTCAGGGGAAAGCGTTCTCTAATAGGATTTTTTTTCATATTTAGGACTCAAACTCGAGACCTCCGATAGCTTTGTCATGTTTTCTTTTTTTCGGTTAACAAGACTCGCATTAAAGAAAATTAAGAAAGTTGTTTACCCAATCTTGAGTTCCATCCTGAGGAGAAACATTACATTCTTTAATAGTTCTAACAAAATAAGTTCCTACAATGTCTGCTCACACAACCCAATGTGCACACATCGGTGAAACTTCAAAAAAGGTCGTCTCCAATTGAATATCTGAGTCGGCTCCTAACTTTGTCAATGCATCAGCTACTCCATTTTATTCTCTATAGCAATAGAACACCATCGGATTTCCTAATCTTCTTAGTTTTGATCTGCAATCGCCAGTTGCCTGAAGATAACATAAATAAAACTTCGAGTAAATCAATATTTATATCAATGGGAAGTAAGTTGAACTTCTTTTTTATCATTTGGTTTAACTTTTGTGTATTAATAATAAGATCATTAATGTTTGATATCATATTCTTCCAATTAACTTTTTTTTTTCATTCATGTTTGATATCTGCTTTGAGATTCGGTTGATTTGAATTTACGTCAGAAGCTTCTTAGGTCAAAAAACTAGTCAAATGTGATTTTATTCTCGCAAGTCTAACTCGAAAATCAAGATTTATAATTAAAATTTAAAAATAAATAAATACTTATCATTTCACCGTAACTTTTTGTGGTCTCCAACTAGTTAAAATTTTCAAAGCACACAAGTTGTTTTCACCTTTTTGGTTCTTTAATTGATGGGCTCCTGACTTATTAGTTTTCTTCTACTTAGAGAAAAGTATATTTTACTTTATGAAATAAAAATAACAATGCTATACTTAATGCTAAATATTTTAGAATTTTATATTACTAAAGTGTATAGTGAATAATGCTTTGTAGCTTAAAACTTAAAAGTGATTAGTTTCTACCATAATTAGCCTATTAATATATGGTCCCCTACCCCTTTTCCTAGAAAAGAACATATAATAATAAATATATAAATTATAGTGGTTTGAGATTAGAAGTCTAACGTAACGACAATAACATAATCAGTATATTCTCATAAAGTAGTATCTGAAAAAGGTAGAGTAAACGTAATGTGTATCATTACCGCAGAAGTGAGACCTCCGGCTCGAGACAAAAACAATCATTAGGAGTCTAACATAACAGCAATAACATAACCAGTATATTCTCATAAAGTGGTATCTGGAAAAGGTAATGTAGACGTAATTTGTATCACTACTGCAGAAGTGAGACCCCCGACTCAAGACAAAAACAATCATTAAGAGTCTAACGTAAAAACAATTAACCCCCTGTTTTAAATTTATCGGTCATGTTTTTTTAGGATGGAATTTCGACTATTTTTTTGTTTTACGTCTTAAAATATAATTATTTTTTCATTAAATATTATAAAAAATAATTAATATTATCTGTTTTTAATGTCTCTTAAAACAGTTATTATAGCTCAAAAGTGAGGAGACAGCAACTCACTTTGTCCACAATAATGTTTAATTACTTTTAATCCTATTTAATTATCATATTACCTATCTTTTATGCCTAATTATTTCAAATAATACTCCCTCACCCACCCTCCTTAATTCGAACGACGTTGAGCAAGAGGGTACCTTATACCTAAAATCGAGACAATTAAATAGGTACATAATACATAGAGGTGCGAGTTTACGAGATTACTCTCTTAAGGAACTCGACAAAATAGCATCGTAATTTTTTTATTTTATATTTTTTTAAAAAATACCAATGTTTGCATCTTATTTACCCTTGTCTTCACTACTTCTTAATTAATGTTGAAGAGAGGCAAAAAAATAATTCATTCGAATGACCATAATGTTATTAAGTAATTTTCCTAATAAATATGTCCAATTTTTAAAAATCACTTATT